>OY856357.1:7916200-9166200 GCA_963693475.1 Ectropis crepuscularia | reverse complement strand
ATAGGGGTCATTACTCACAGCGCCATGACAGAGTACTTGAAATCATACGTGAAGCCTTTCGGTAGCTAGAGCCCAAAAGGGATTGACGATAAACAAAAGACAAATTAACTTTGTAAAAGAGGGCTCAACTTCAAACTCCAAGAACAAGCCTTACTCAGTCCTGGGTTCAGCACCTGATTGGACTATTTTAATGGACACGTATGAAAAGCACTATAAAATCCCAGAGGATGTGGGTGTTTCGTCATCCAGACCGGACATTTTCCTTTTTTCTAGGGCTACGAAACGCATAGTCCTGATAGAACTTACCGTACCGTGGGAAACTAATATACCTAAAGACCACGCGATGAAACAAAATAAGTATTACGACCTTCAAAATGAATTAACAAAAAATGGCTTTGTAGTTAATTTATACGCTGTAGAAGTAGGAGCGAGAGGTATACCAGCAAAATCTCTCTATAACCTGCTTAAAGACCTTGGATTGTCCAGAAGTGCAGTAAGTTCTATATTAGAACAAGTATCTAAAGCTGCACTAGTAGGATCATATCGGATTTGGCTGGGCAGGGAGAGAAATACGACTAGTGAAGGTGAGTGTTGACGTACGTCAATATAAGGGGCCCCTTTTAAACCTACAACCCGAGTCACAAGTCTTGGGGTCTATTCGATATTTCTCTCTCTGCCACACGATGGACCCGGCACCCGCACGGTGAATCCATGGAATGCTAAGAAGTACGTCTCTACCCTGATGCAAATTTAGCGCTACTATAATTTAATGCTTTTGGGCGGACAGTTTTTCATGTACACATGAAACTCCTTACCTCAATCGGTCAACTCTCCATATTTTCGTCATATTGTTATTGTTAAAACCATGGCTAAATAAACTTAAGTTTAAAACTTATAAAATTGAATACAAGTGAAAAACCGAAATACCATAATAATAAGTGATTCTAGCGACCAAGAAGTTTATTTAACGCCAACAGTTTCGACTGAAACTGCAAATGCGCAAAGCGTTTAGTAATTTCCTCGCTAGGGGGGGATGAAAAATTACGTGTTACACTCGAGTGCAAAGATTTTTCACCTTGTGCACTTTTGATTCCCTTGCTACGGTCAGGATTCTAATTTTTGAATCCCTCGCTACGCTCGTGATTCAACTTTAGAATCCTTCGCTTGCTCGGTCATCAAAATTGAGCACGCGGTTAAAAAGCCACTTTGCACTCTTGTACAACAAATAGCTGACGGACTAATTAGTTATTTTAGGATTATAGCCCATAATTTTTTTATCTTATAAATAATGTCAATGGACTCCATGTTCCATTCCTTTTTAATATTGAGCTTTATTTACTTTAGTAAGAACATGCATTTTACAATAATTGTCAAGGCGTGGGTTCGAATCCCACCTGTACCTTTAGTACCTATTTTTCTAAGTAGAGGTGTATAAGTTTGTCATCACCACTTGCTTTAACGGTGAATGTATACATCGTGAGGAAAACGGCATGTTCCAAAAAAAATTCAAAGTCATGCGTCATCCAACCTGCACTGGGCTAGGGAATGCTGGTGAATTCTGGCCTTGACGCTCATTGCGAGTGGAGGCTCTGAGTACCAGCAGTGGGAATATTTAGTGAGCTGTTTATGTTTAATGCCACTTGGCTATAACAGTTGATATTGCTGAAGATCACACACTTATTGGTACACCGAGGCTATTATCTACCTACTATTACGATAACATCTTAATTATTACTAATATTACAAACTATATTCCCGGGATAAAAATAGTATATGTGTAACAGGTAAGGCTATAATCGAACAAATAAAAATATATAAATATTTGTGGACAATTCACACACAGCGCCATCTGACCCCAAACTAAGCAAAGCTTGTATGATGGCGACCAGATAGCTGGTATAATACTTATATAGTTTTTAAATACATACTTATTATACATATAAACACCCAGACACAGTGCAAACATTTGAATTCATCACACAAATATTTGCACTGGGTGGGGATCGAACCCACGACCCTCGGCTTCGTAGGCAGAGCTACTACCAACTAAGCCACGAGGCCACTCATGTGTGAACAGTGTTAGAAATTTCAACCTGATTGGTACAGCCGTTCAGATGTGATTGAGCAACAAAAGTCAAACTTACGCATCCATAATATTACTAGGATGTCAAAATATGGACCTGATGATAGATGTTTGTTAATATTTAATGCGAAAACTATTTAAAATAATTTAATAAAATCTTAAAGCTTTACCATTATATTTTTTTAACTGCTGTTGTGTACGAAATAAACATCTTACGGCGAAAAAAACAAAGATCTTAAATCGGCTTATATTTTACGCGGAATTTTTATTGGAAATATTCATGATATTCTAAATATTTTCTGAGTTAATTTCTTAGAATGTTCTCGAACAATAACACCGTGGGCGCCAGCTTAATCCCTTAACAATCTCTTGACGTGTCTAATGCCGAAATAATGATCAAATTAATAGTAAGCCGATTTGTTACCACTCCAAATAGACGAATAATCATTTTATTTTTATAAATCATTTTCTTCATTTTGTGAAATAAATCAAAAAGCACGTTAAGAGGTATCGCAGATTTACACAAGTATTCATTCGCGACCACTCCGACCCCAACCCTCAAAAATTCGTTGGTATAATAAAACAGTGAACGACATGGAGATTAATTTTTAATAATTTCCAATAACAACAAATGCGCGTCCTATATTTTGCCATAATCTGACCAGTCATCATCTCAATTCAATAATACTTCAATGATACTTTGTTCTAGAACTAGAACTAGAATTAACAAAATTGTGTTGTTGTGTCAGAAACCAGAAAAATGTACTCTAGTTTCCACCACTGTTTGGTTACTCATTCACTCTTAATTTAGCATCGATACAAACCAAAAGATGTGCCCTGAGCACATTGAAATTGGTAATAAACTGCGTCTCTGTGTGTGTTTGTAAACCACTTGGTTTACAAACAAGCAATCTACTTGACCCCTAGAATCGTTACCGGCGAGATTTGCTGTGATTCTACTTATTTTGGTTGTTGAGAACGTATAGTGATAAGTAAAAACGTCCGGCGTCCACCGCTTCCTGCAAGCGATTAGAACGGAAAGAGTGAGCTCACTCTTCCCAACGATGACATGATTCCGTGCGCCCTGAAGTTTGGGAGGATGTTTCATCTTGTATTAAGATGTATTGAGATCGTTGATATTTAGTAAGAACAACTGAATCGACGTTGGATCGTTGTAATGTGCGTAAACCTTTGTACCACGTTTTTCAAACGAAAATATTCTAAAATATTTTATTTTGATGGCACGTGTAAAAGATTAACGTTGAGAAATATAAGTTAACAATTTTCGTTGATGCAATAATACAGATAAAGAGTTAGCAATTTGTTTTTTACTAAATTAAATTTCACGATACCCAACCTATTCAGGTGACTATGATATCTAGTATTTCGAGCCTAGTCCGAAGAGTATTTTGGAATAGAACAGATTTTTCTTCGCAATTTGAGATTTGTTTTCTGGAAGTTGTTGTGAATATCAAGCTCATATGTTCAACTGAGCATATGAGCTAAATTGCGCATGACCGTTTCGGCTTCGTATAGCAGTTGTTTTGCGTATAATTTGAGATAAAGCGAACTTACGTCGTTCCTGCCCCCTCCCGCCTTCCCCATGGCAGCGAGGAAGCCGATATCCTTAATGTTCTTCCAGTTGAGATCCTTCCCGCGGTCGTAGAAGCCTTTCCTCTCGAACAACAGCTTGAGGAGTGCTATCGGCTGCTGTGTACCGTATGTGTCCACCTACAGGAAAAACCGTCAGAAATATTTACCCGAACCTTTTAGATAGGTGACCTATCTAGTATTTTGCCACTCTCCATTCCCCGTAATAACTTAGTAGGTAAGTCATAATTATTTTCTTAAATATACTTACAAACCGAGTTAAAGTTTGTGCGGCCGTAGGGGATAATTTTTGGACTGAACCGATTTTGAAAATTCTTTTACTAAAAAGAAGTTACATAATTTGTGAGTGTCACTCGAAATCTAAAAATACCTTCTCGCATTAGTCGGGTTTGCAAGTCGGTGAAAAAACTGTCGAACGAAAACGTTTCTTATGACCGCTGCTGTGACGATGAGAGATACCTAGTTATATGATTGAGGTCTAAACAAAGATTTTAGAACTTGATAATACCTATAAAGCCGACTTGAGTTTCACAGCCGCCCTTGGCCTTTTTTTTTCAAGTAGTCATCCGCGTGACTTCTGTTTATTTGACATTCCTAAAACCAAACAACCAACCACTTTCCTAGAAAAAGACCGCAGGATGCGGTTGAAACTTAGGCCGAACGATCTGGACCGAAAATATTACACGTGAATTATTAAATTGACGGGTAATTCACGTGTGATATTGAATGAATGAATTATTTCAAAACTCTACTTACAATGGGCATATTCATGTCGTCAATAAACACCAGCATCTTCTTGCCCACCGGTGGACCGAAAGTGTCCTTTGTTCGCTTCTCCACCACCGATTCCAAGTTTCGTTGTACGTCCATCGACGATGTTCGAGACGAAAAGTTCATTTGTTGGACCAACTGAAACATACCAATTTAATTTATTCTTATGTAAGCAGCCAGCCAACTTTTATTAAAAAAAAACTACGACCCGCAATTTCTTTAGTTTTCTTATAACTGTCTTATAACTTACGATTATGACGACTATGCCGAAATGTAGAGGTTGTTCAATAATAACTTATTTCGCGAGTCCTGCCTAATGTCTTGGATTGCTTAACATTAAAAACCATATAAAACTCATCGTTTCATGGTTGATGCTCCAAAGACACGAACGAAGAGATTTGACTCTACTTTTGTGATAAGAACGTCTAGGCTGTGGAATACGTTGCCTGAGTGGGTTTTCCCCGATGGTTACAATCTTTGTGTCTTCAATTCGAGAAATCGTTTTTTTTTCTAGGTAAGCACGCTCCATCGTAGACCGCATCGTCGCTTAACATCAGGCGAGATGGCGGTCAAGTGTAAACCTATAAAAGGTAAAACAACTAAATTATTTAACTATAATTAATTTTTCATTCGGTCCGGAAGAATTGGAATCTACAAACCGAGAGTGCATCAGTTCTAGGTAATATGCGCTGTATTATTTATAGTAGACCACACCCTTGCTCCATTATTGTTCCCTAACGTCGAAACAGAAAGAAATAAATCGGCTATTCTAAACATACATAAGACATCTAAAATTGATATTGGTTTATTGGTGGAGTCTTTGGCAAGACTACCCGAATTTTAAGTGAGTTAGAACTGGTAAAATCGGCGTTCACTCTGTAATTCTACAAATATTATAAATGCTAATGTTTCGATGTTTGTTACTCGATCACGTCGGAACGTCTGATCGGATCTGGTAGAAATCCTAGACCCACATAGATTATAGTCTGGAATAACATATAGCTCACTTTTTATGACGGAAAAGTAACGGGGACAGCGCGGGCAAAACCGCGGGCGCTACTCGAATTAGTACAAAAATAAAGATAAATTGTTAAATTCGAACAAAGTCGCGTCAGGCTGCTAGTAAATTAATACAGCACTTCTATTTAGGCTTAGTACCTCTACAAGTGATCTAGTTTAGCATGTCTATTTACACACATAATATTTACCTAAGTGTGTATGTATGCCCAGGTGATCATTAAATTTGTTTGCATTACAACAGCTTTCTAGTTAAAACTACAAAAACAAAAAAAGGAATCCTTGGAGGCGCCGGGTATCGATCCCGGTACCTCTCGCATGCTAAGCGAGCGCTCTACCATCTGAGCTACGCCCCCGTTGTTACGAGTGCCGAAATAAGACGTCGTATACCCCCAGTGACTCATCTAGGTCACAGATTAGTTAGTATGTACTAACATTACTCTGAAATTTGGGTCCAATTGCTATTTTTGTAAGACGAAAATCCGTATGTGTACCTAATATGAATTAGCACTATAGATAGTGCAATCCACGAAGACGCGCCCCACTTTTCCTCCTAACCGTTTATAGTATATGTGTGCAAGCTTCCGTCAATGTTTGAGTGTTATCGGTACACACTAATTACCTATGAATGCACACGCACACTACAATGACTGGTGAATGGTTTGCGACTGACGCTCGGAGCAAACGCGATTGGTGGAAACGAAAATTGGTTGGGCGCGTCTTCGTGGATTGCACTATCTAATTAGTACATAATGACAATCTATGCAGTATTCTAACAAATTGAAAAGACAAGACACATAATATATTTAGGACACAAAAGAAACAGTGGAGTACGGTTCATCGTAATAACTATAGTTTTTTTTTTTTTTGAGTTATAAGACTTTCAGGAGTAGTAGTTGAAATGTTTATCATTTTAAATAAGAAAATATACACCCTGTGTTCGACTGTATAATATTATCTTAATAAAAAAAAAATATCGGGGTCTTTTTTGAAGTCGGTAAAAATAGAGCAAATGCCGAGTTAACAAAAAGCCAACATCACGCGGTGTTCCCAGGCGGTCACCCATCCAAGTACTGACCGCGCCTGACGTTGCTTAACTTCGGTGATCGGACGAGAACCGGTGTTCTCAACGTGGTATGGACGTTGGCGAAGGCATCTATGAAATACGTGATTCATTTATTGTCATCTGCAGCTTACTAATTACAGTCTGTTGGATTTCGTATTGGTCGTGATAAGTACAAGAGAAAGTTTATTATAATGTGAATACCACACTCACATATTTTTCAGGAGGCATTCCCAGCAAGAAGTTGGTAATTATAGCTGTCTTCGAGGTGCCTGTGTCACCTACAAGGAGAACTGGCCTCTCAACCTAAAAAGAAAAAAAAGCAGCTTGCACCAGTGAAATAACAAAATATGAAAGACGAAGAAAGTATGTTTGTTTGTGATTATATTTGTCCGCACGTGTCAGAAGACTGGACAGATTTGAATGAAATGTAATTAAGTGTAGTCAGGTGAGGTTTCATAGCGAGTTACTCGTAGTATCTTCAGTAACTATCAATATCATATTCAGTGTGATCAATTATGGAACGGTATTCGGACTCCATTCCCCACGGATCCTTAGATCGCTATAAAGCCAGCTACACACGTAACGATATATCGTAGCGATTAATCTGCGCAAATGACCATCGACCATTATAACTGCCGCCGATGAACGATAATCTGCAACGATTTGTCATACAAACGATCGATAAATCTGCGCAAATCGGTTTGCACAGATAAATCGCTACGACATATCGTTACGTGTGTAGCTGGCTTCAGCAATACGGCCGCCATAAACTATATATAGGTATTGTTTCGTTCCAAGGGTTTCTGTCTGTCTGTCAGTCTGTCCAGAAAAAAATATTGGTTATTAATTATTATATACGCTAATCTTGTATCTAAAGCTACGGCTGGTCTAGTCGGGAGAACGGCGACTGACGATCCGGACACCCCGGGTTCAAAGCCCACTACGCACCACTGTCTTTTCGAAGTAATTTGCGTAATGCCGCTAACTTAAAACGGTGAAAAAAACATCGTGAGGAAACCTACATGTACCTAGAATCTTTCGAATTCATGAGTCATCCAACAAACCGCACTGGGCCAGCGTGGTGTTTTATGGCCTTAACTCTCTCCTTGCGAGAGAAAGCCCCGAGTCGCAGCAGTGAGAACATTTAGTGGGCTGTTGATGATGTTGATGTTGTACCTACCTAAGGGATCAAACTGATCAAAAAGTTATACATTGTCGACTTACGCTCTCCATGATCTTGATGAGCCAGGTCATCCTCAGGGTGTCCACCGTGGGTACCAGAATCGAAGGGAATTTCACGCTCCTGTCGTGGATGTATTCCGGGACGAGCCACTCCCACGCTTCCCACGTCTTGGTGGTCAGCTCGAGGCAGTAGTCGTGGAGGGTCGGGAAACCCATGGGGAAGTGTTCTGTGGAATAATACCAACATGTGATGACGACAATAATACAGGTACCGCGGTGTAGTGTATAATGTATATCAGGGGTCGGCAACGTTTCGGGAGCCTGGGCCACATGGTAAAAAAGTAGATAAAGGCGGGCCGCACTATTGAAATTTTGTAATTCTACCCGCTAGTTCTAGCGAATTAATGCATAATACATTATTTATTTACTTGTTTAGGTAGTAGCTGTATAAACTCATATTTGCAATTTGTAAAATTTATGGGATATAATATGTGAGCCGGGAATAAATTAAAAAAAAAACATAATCTTATTTAACACTCTCGCGGGCCGCACGGAGGCAGGGCACGGGCCGCGCGTTGCCAACCCCTGATGTATATGATGGTCATAATTTCCGTGTTTTTTTTAGGTTTACACTTGACCGGTATCTCATCTCTCATGATTGACATACGATTTCTGTTAAGGGAGATGCAACCCCAGCTGCTTCAAACAGCCCGGGTTGCATCTTCCTCCACAATAACAGTTGTGGAAGGCACTGGATTTCAAACACAGGACTTCCCCTAGTGTGGAATCCAGGGCTCAAATAAACCAAGTACTTATGTTACATTACTTTAACCACATTATTTTTGTAACAACTATTTTTTGACTGAAATAAAGTTTTTTTTATTATTATCTCGCCTGTTGTTAAGCGACGATGCTGTCTTCAATGAATCGTGTTTACCTAGAAGAAACAGATTCATTCGCGATTTGAAGACACAAAGGTTGTAACAATAGGAAATAACTCACTCAGGCAACGTATTCCACAGCCTGTACGTTCTTATCACAAAAGTAGAGTCAAATCTCTTCGTTCGTGTCTTTGTAACATCAGCCATGAAACGATGTCGCTTTTTCGAGCTACGACCATACCGATACAAAAAAGGGCAAGGTGGTATTAGACCATGCAGATCAGCGGCGCACTTTCCGAAGTGTATCCGATAAAAACCGTTAAGCTAGCAATTTTGCAACGCCGTTCAAGACTTTGAATTCTTTTTAGCTCAAGAGTGTCGTTGTCTTTTGGCACGTCTCTCGATCGATTCCAGCTGGTATTTAGCCGATCCATCTTAAAAGGTGCGTGTTTTGTAATACTATAACTGCCAGAACAGTAATAGCAGAAAATATTGCAGCTTTGCCGAGCACAGTGCTGCATCGTAAGTCTATCGTTCTTAACGATAAGACCGCCATTTGTTTCACTAGTTAAAAGGTAATGTTTTTTGTTAATGTATTTTCTGTAAACAAATAAATAAGCAAAATCATTTTTTCTCTGGAAACTCAACAACGATTACACAATACACATATAAGTATGTAGTTTGTTTTTGTTCACCACTCCAAAAACGCTTAACCGATTTCGATAAAATTTATAAGGTGTAGAACATATTATACCACAAAAAATAATTATTATCATCGAGATCCACATCTGGCGGAGCTGGCGAATTGAGAAAATCCTCCATTTTTGCAGTCAGTTAAAAAGTGCCTATCTATCTGTCAGTGAGTAAAAGTGATGATAGCTTATTTTTACCCGACTGAAAGAAGGTTATGTTTTTCGCGCGTATCTTGTATGTCTGTAAATTTCTTTATTCCCACGTATCTTCTGAACGGCTGGATTGTTTTTGACAATTAATATATCGTTACATTTTTCTCAATTAACTGTGTTCTTAGATAGTACCTACATTGTATTACTTACATAATGTTTCTTAATCTGTTGATTTTTTAAATTCGGGTTTTTTATAAGTAAGTTATATAAATAGACATTATTAGCGCAGGTTAGTGAATTGATTACTTGTGGTTGCTTTCTTTTCCGGCGTATCGTCGACTAGCATCATCGGGCACGCTTTTTTGATGTAGTTGTCGAAATCCAGTCTACCGTCGTCTATTATTGATGCTCCTAGGCTGTTGTACAGCGACTGAAAAATAAGATATATTTTTAATAGCAGTGTCCTCCGTAGTTCCCGGTACCATTGTTTTCCCGGGATAAAAAATAGCCTACGTGTTAACCTCAGACTAATCTGTGTTCTAAATTTCAACCTGGTCCGTTCAGACGTTTCGACGTGACTGAGCAACAAAAATTTACATTTCATTCGTAATACACATTAGGTTATATTATGATAGAATACAGATAGGCGGGGTGAACGGAGTGACTTACGTCCAAGGTCGGATCCAGCTTTGGAGCCAGGGTTGGGTCACATAGTCGTGGTCAAGTCACAAAATCTTACAATAGTGTTCCACCTAGGTTTTGGACCCAGCCCAGGGAGGGGTCCTGACCACAGAACAGAAATCAAGTAGAAGGCTCGTAGCTGAATCTCACTAGGAAAACCACCGTATCACGTTTGCACACAAACGTGGTTTTGATATATTTTAAACACATTGAAACAATGCAAGTGATTTGTCCCATAGTGACGAACCTAAAATGATGTATTGCATTTAGTTACGTACTCAAAAATGAACCCTATTGCTAAACCCAATAAATCTGTTATTGTCAACTATTCAAAATGTTGTTACGACTTTCTTGGATAACTCAATTTTATCTAATTACAGAAAAAAGTACCGTATCCTGAATGTGACTAAGTCGCTTATTTTGTACCATTATCAGGACTTTTAGGGCGTATCGAATACATCAGTGCTACGAACTTTCTAAACTCAACCTTAGTAGAATACAATACGGTGGTAACTATTATCATCTTTCAAAAATGTAAGTTGTTTTCACTAGTGCGCACTAGATGTCACTAATTGTAAGATTAGTGACATCTAGTGCTTACTAGTTCTGCTACTTCATACTAGATGGCACTTTATGTAATTTATGCAACTATGAACGCTACCTGCTTTAAAATAAGGGATTCGTAGATGTAAGCCGGTTGTGCTAATAGTGATAAGACACTGCTGTTACATTTTCATTAAATTATCGATATTACGTTATTCAGTTTACGTACCTATCGTATAATTTAATCATAATATTATGATTAAATTTGTTCATGTACCATCTTAATTTTATTAACTATAGAGTGTAGCGTAACAGAGTTTTGTAAAAGAACGTAATTACTAGGAAGAAACTACAAAAATACTCGGAGGAAACTAAATAAATATCTTAAGTAAATAAAGTAATTATGAAATTGGTCTTGGCAAGTAGCACTAAAATTTGTATTTTAGTCGAATGATATTTTTCTTGAGTGAGGTAAAGATAAATAAATATAGGTGAAACATTTACACACAACACCATCTGACGCTAAACTAAGCTAAGCTTGTAATATAGCGGCCAGATAGCTGTTACACAATGTAAGGAAATAGTTATTTTCTTTGAGGGACGACCTTGTCATTTAAGTTGTTGTCAGTAAAAATTCAAGATGTTTTTATAACCATGAATAGAAACTTTTTTTCGAGGAGTAGAAGCCGCTGAATTTATGTGGAAATTATCATAGCATTTTATGTGGAAACAACTATGATATGAGGTTAAAGGTATGATTACAGGATTTTAGGTTTTTATAAAATGAACCATGGCCAAAATGGGGGTTTAATGTAAGAAATAAACACGCATACACGAAAACATATAATTATTTTTGTCGGTATTGCTGTTTCGTCTATGAACCTATTTCCTTTTTTTTAATTATAAAATCGCTGTCTAAAAAGTTCTCAGAGCAAATCGTGCTTGTTTTGGAAGGATACCAATTTTGCCTTCCTGTAGCTTCTATCCATTTCTCCTTAACAACGGGACTTTTAGGAAAACTGAAATGATAAAATGTACTTTTTTCAAATAAAACGTTAAATTATTCAAATATTAAATAATAAAAGATAATATATTTTGTTCACACAACTGTACAAGTTAGAAATATCGATATTAGCAATTTCAACAGCTTGCGTCCCATCCTTCACTGAGTAGCGCTACTGAGTAGCGCTACTCGCATGCATAGAATGATCGAGAATATCACATATAGTTTGAATGAAAATGGACCTTATTACAATGACTTTAAAGTTGACTTCATTTAAATCATTTCTCTCTTTAAGCTAATATTAATTTATTTTCACAATAAAATCAAAATTAAATAAAATAGGACTTACCGATGGTACGATATGCCTCCTTTGGATAAAGTTTTGGCAGGGCTATCGTTTTTACACTCAATAACTGCACAATATGGCATGACTGCTTACTTTTTATTCAAAATCGCGGATTCAGGAGTACTGCAGTAGTGGCAGAGCACGACTAAGTATTCGGAAGTGGGCGTACTCTCAAAGTATGCGGAGATTGCGCTTACTTAGTACTACGATTGCCCCGCCTACTTCCTACTTCTTCTTGATATCTGTTCTGTGGTCCTGACCCCATGATTCGCCCTTGCTTGCGCCTGGTAAATTATACTCTTGTTCATAACAGCACTGCACCACAAAGCTTTTTGATGAACACAAATAGTCAAAATCTCTTCCTAGTACTGAATACGGTTCTCAGCAGTAGACATAACGTGATTTAAATCTGTGTCCTGTATTTAATTGTAAACATTGCCTTTCAAAACGTAATAATAATACAGTAATGTTTTCACATTACCTGTCGTTGGCAGAAAAACTGGTGTAGATGAGTTTTTCATAAGAGTGCTAGGAACACTACAAGAATATCTATTTTACGATTAAGAATGTAGATATATATATGTGACATCTTCTCACAAAAAGCCGAATAATTAAATGAGTAGATACCTACTTACTTTTATCCATCAATATGAACCATTTTATAGACAGGATCAATATCGCTATAAAAAATATTGCCAGTCATAGGAACTGCGATAGAAGTGAAAACTTATTTAAAACTCAGAATTTGATAGCTTACTTTGAAAACTACACGGGTGAAACCGGAGGGCTTGGCCACGGGCAGGCCATGGTCTCGAGTTTGCCCGAAGATTTCTTATCATTCCCGAGCGTGATGCTAGAATTCAATTCACAGCCCACGAAAAATCAGTCTAAGACGCGCCAAAAAAAGTAAAAAAATAACTACTTCATAAACGAAACGAAAAAACGAATTTCCAGTGTTGTTTTTACCTCTACTTTATTTTCAGTTTTTGGGGCGCAACGGTTAGTAACAAACCAAAACACACCTTACTAATATAAAAAAAAATCAAACATTTTAAGATAACAAAACATCGATTGGAGGCGCCGGGTATCGATCCCGGTACCTCTCGCATGCTAAGCGAGCGCTCTACCATCTGAGCTACGCCCCCCGATACCGTTACACGCGAAATAGACCTGCGCGATCACAAACAAACGTTCTACTTTGTATAATAAATGAACCAGTTTCTTCATAGTTATCTTGTTACCTAAATGTCACCAGAGATTATGCAATAAACGGTAATTTATTGCAGGTGTTCACACAGTGGCGGTTTATTGTCGTGATAATGTTGTCTATATTATATTGATACCTGTCTACGTCACGTCTAGCCTCGTGCCTTGATCGGAAGCGAGTCTGCTTACTGAGTTTTTTGAAGTGAAAACTTCTTTGGGCGCGCCTAGACAGATTTTTCGTGGGCTGTGATTTGAATTCTAGCGTCACGCTCGGGTATGATAAGAAATCTACGGGTAACTCGGGACCATAGCCATTAGCCATCTAGAAATGCGTCAGCCAATGGAAAATGCTGAAAGGGCGTGGCCTGTCCATCATGGCATGGCCATCTAGAAATGCGTCAGTAAATGGGAAATGCTGACGCATTTCTAGATGGTCATGCCATGATGACCAGGTCACACCTTCCGGTTACACTCCGTGTAGTTTCCAAAGTAAGCTATCAAATTCTGAGTTAGGTACAAGTTTTAACTTCTATCGGCAGTTCCTGTGATTGCCATTTTTTTAACTTTTATAGGATTACACTTGACCGCCATCTCGCCTGATGGTAAGCGACGATGCGGTCTACGATGGAGCGTGTTTGCCTAGGAAAAACCGATTCACTCTCGATTTGAATACATAAAGATTGTAACAATCGGGGAATACCCACTCAGGCAACGTATTCCACACCCTAGAGGTTCTTATCACAAAAGTAGAGTCAAATCTCTTCGTTCGTGTCTTTGGAACATCAATGATAAAACGATGTCGTTTTTTCGAGCTACGAACATTCCGATAGAAAAAAGGCCAAAGTGATATTAGATCATGCAAATCAGTTGTACACTTCTCGAAGTGTATGCAATAAAAAACCGATAGGCTAGCAAATTAACGCTATGTTCAAAACTTTGAAGTCTTTTTCGCACAAGAGTGTGAGTGAGAGTTTGCGTAGTTCGAGTGTTTCTTTTGAAGTTAAAGTTTATTTAACCACGATGAGAACTTTTTACTAAGGTTTTTATGGATTCGCGTCAGCGACATGCTGGTGTAGCAGCGTAACGGAGCGGAGTGGTGAGGCAGCGGAGTAGGACGTGTTCGGTAGACGCTTTTTGAATGTATCGAGGTGGGTATAGGCGTGGGATTATGCAAAAGAGTGGGAAGACGTGGGATTAGAAGTGGCTGTGGGCGTAGAATTAGGCGTAGGTTTTTAAGTGGGCTAATGCAAAAGATTGGGAGTGGAAGTAAGATACGGATTGGGAGTTGGTATGGATGTTATAGTTGCAGTGGGCGTAATAGTGAAAGTGCACTTAAGATTGGAAGAGGGTGTATGGTTGGGACTTGGTGCCACCATAAGATTGGAAGTCAGTGTTAGACTGAGAGTGAGAGATGTCCATATGCTAAATAATATAGTTATGCGGTAGACATTTTCTTACCACCATGAAAGCTGACTCAACAACAGTTTTGTCTATCTCTTCGTTAGAATCTTCCGCATTTGGCAGCAAACCGCTGAGCATCGTACATAATTGTACAACCTGAGAACGAATTAAGACAATAAAGTTCTAAACTATACTCTTCTAATTTACTAGCTGAACCCTGCGCGCGTTGCTATGCCACCTATCGAAAATTGGTCGTACCAACTCAGATTTATAAGACATTTGGCTAGCTGAAGTTATAATGACGCAACCTTAAAAGATAGACACATGCTGTCATGGAGTTCGGCGCACGCAACGGAAGCTGTTAAAAAAGTTTTTGTTCTATTCTTCATTTATGCTCCGCTCCTATTGATAGTAGCGTGATGTTATAGCCTGTAGTCTACCTCGATAAATGGACTATCCAACAGAAAAATAATCTTTCAATTCGGACTCGTAGTTCCCGAGATCCTAACCAACAAACAAACTCTTATATAAACAAACAAGCTTTATAATGTTACAATATTAGCATAGATTTATTTATTTTATGGTTCTGCATACTGAAATAAAAAAAAAAGCAAACAGACATGAAACAAAAAGGCTCACGAAATTGAGGAGAAACTCAGGAGATTTAGGTTCTCAGTGGGTTCTCACCAGCTTGAAATGTGTGTCATCAAGTTGCTGCGAGACTCAAAAAGTTGCAGAAAGACTCACCAAATTGAGCGGAGACTGCGGCACGATCGTCTTGAGCGGTGTCTGCTGCTGAAGACCGAACAGGCCATAAACGATATAGTTGATGGCCCCGGGTACGTAGTGTTCAAACATCGAGTTCATTTGTTCACGTTCTTCTTCGTTGTTGCGAGTTTTCAACCACCTGAATTTGAAAATGTCAATGACACGTTCAACTAAAACTAATAGTATTCCTAAAGGCAGCGGTTCGGGCTGCAACCGCGACCGGAGACCGATACACTTTTTTTTTGTTTACTGCCAAGTGCCTGTCGCGTTCTCCGGTCTCGGTCTGTTGTCTTACTCTCCTGTCGCGGTCGCGGCGCGAACTGCCGCTTTAACGCGAAACAATTGCAACAAATTCGCATAATCAACACAATGTTTAATTTATTCCGTCTTATGTAATTCCACAGAAGGCATGCAATACTTATTAGCTGAGTAGAATTTAAAATGGGACTATGGGTCTAGCTTATTTTCTAAGGGGGCAAATTGTTTCACAGCGTGCCTGTCTCCTTGACTTACTTTAATTACACACGCACAAACACACAAAAGGAGCTGTTTTAAAACATGACATAATACCGATATAGGTTATTTAATAGTAAAATAGTAACAATATTATTTAGTCACCAAATAAGCAGAAATCTGTATCCACTTTAGATAGGGATGGTACTCCTTGGTCGGAAGGAGAAAGATCATCTTTTGAGCTACACCTATAATAAACAAGATAATTGCTGCAATTTCTACCTCACCTGTCCCAATACGGTTGGAATCCCAAATTCTTAGGGTCGACGAATACCATGCCCGCTCGCGAGACGGTCGCAGGAGACGCGTAGTTCAAATCACCCACTTCGAATAGCAGAGAACAGTATGGAGCGAGCCGGATTCTTTCTCCGTTGGCTAGCGTTAGGAGCTTGTTGTCATCCATCACTGAGTTCATGTTTTCGATCCAAAGCGCGTCTACGTCGCCGTCGAATAAAGAGTATCGTCGCTCATTTGGTTCTGCTGGCCTGGTAAAAAAAAAAACATAGTTGAGATAATTAAAATGACTGAATCTTCCTTTCTTATTCGTACAGCCCAATAGTAGAATAAACTGTGAGTTTTACTACGCCCTGATATATATTAATGTGGAACTTATTAATGTCAGAATGAATAAGTATTTTAGGTCAGTATGCATTTCTTTCGTGACACTATCGCTTACCTTCAAGCATCTCTGGGTGACGACCGTGCAGTGCTTGGTAATTATTTACTCTTCATGTTCTAATAGCTGCGTACACTGTGCAGTAATGGTCAGGCGTGTTGCTTACCACCAGGCACACATCATGCTCGTTCTGTCACTATATCTCTATACATACTATCCAAACACACTTTTATAGTTAATCATGTGGAGCTCTGTACCTGTTCATTTCCCTGAATATCTTAGAATACAATCCGTCTGTCCAGTCTCTGGTGACTGGATCCAGGATACCGTATAGTTCGATTACAGAACAAGCCTGAAACCAAATAAATTTAATTAATAAAACGTTCTAACTTCTTACAAGATTTAGAGCACAATCTACGTATGTAAATACTAAGCTAAAATACGTAAGAACAAGCGTATCCGTATCCGTCCAAATGAATGAAATACATTTTTAGGGTTCCGTAAAACGTAAAAACGGAACCCTTATAGATTCGTCATGTCTGTCTGTCTGTCTGTCTGTCTGTCTGTCCGTCCGTATGTCACAGCCACTTTTTGCCGAAACTATGAGAACTACACTGTTGAAACTTGGTAAGTAGATGTATTCTGTGAACCGCATTAAGATTTTTACAAAAGTTTTTTAAAAAAACAAAAATTAGGGGGGCACCCCTAATTTTACCCATACTGAGAACTGAAGCTCAAAATTTTTTTTTTTATCAAACCTACACGTGTGGGGTGTCTATCGATAGGTCTTCAAAAATGATGTTGAGGTTTTTAATATAATTTTTGTCTACACTGAATAACTTGCGCGAGAGACGCTTCCAAAGTGGTAAAATGTGTGTCCCCCCCCCTCTAACTTCTAAAGTAAGAGAATGAAAAAACTAAAAAATATATATGATGTACATTACCATGAAAACTACCAACGAAAATTAGTTTGAACTCGATCTGATGAGTAGTTTTTTTTAGTACGTCATATACACTATTATTAAAACTTCGATCAAAGTTACAACGAACTACAAGAACTATGTGTACTATGTATATTATGTTACTTGCTGCAACGGAACCCTTCATGGGCGAGTCCAACTCGCACTTGGCTACTTTATTATTATATGGGGCCACCTCTAAAGTATTTATAATCAAACAAAAAAACGATTTCGATTATCTACCGCGTATACATATGTAAAAAAAATTAAAACCGAATTGAGATCCTCCTCCATTTTAGAAAAACATTAAAAAAGCGACTCTGTCAGTATGCCGGCTTTCTGAAAGGCGAATAATTTCGCGGTGTCCTGAATTCTGTAATATTGTAATAGATAATAGTGAAGGAATCGTCACCTTAGGATTGACCACAGTCAGCTTAGTAGGCAGGCCGAGGTTCGTCTGCGCCTTGACAATGCATTGCAGAATGACAGTCTTGCCTCCGCCTGTCGGTCCTACGAGCATCGTACAGTGGCGGGTCATCATCGTCTCATAAAGTTGCACTACCTTGTCAACCTGCGAAAGTAATTTTATTGTAGACCAGCTGACAACTGCGGCTTTTGTACAAGGGATTTTTGTATTGGATGATGATGTTAAAAGTCTACCCTGGAACTTATTAGATAAAGCGGAAACCATGAATGAAACTATGGATTTCTGGAAGGTTTTCGATAGGGTCTAGCATGGCAAATCTATCTGTAGTCACTACGTTTATGACTTTCGAGTCGAAGTCCGGGTATACGATGCGACTATACTAGATCGATAATTTTCAAACAAACTTTAATGTCGTGGAGTGTGAATAGTGCAGGACAACACAAACCATCATAACGTTTTTAATAGGGTACCGGACTGGGTCAAAAATATACCATCCTAATTAGTCAGTCAGCTAGATCATGGAAAAATATTGGACACGTATTGTTTTTTGCATAATATTATTATCGTCAAAGATATAGACCATCAAACTTCGAGAGTGGGGGGTCGCGACGTCACTCGTGAGTAAAAATCGTACTCACAAGTGACGTCACACGAAACTTCGAAGAACTGTATCTTCGTCATTTTTTGTTAACAAAAGAAAAAATACGTGTACAATATTTTTTGGCAATCTAACTAACGAGCTACTTAGTTTTTTTGAGGATTGTACCCTATTGTCGGAGATGCAGGCACCAGCGCTCGACCATGACAATTGATGATAGTTTCGAACGGACTAAGTCAATATGATTTACCTCACTTTTTTTGCACAGACCCGGTTTCGAGGCGTTATTATTCTACGGTTAGGAAGAAACCAGCACCTCAGCAGTCCTCAGTCTCTATGGGTTGATACGGTAAAAGCCAGTCACCGGATGATCCGTGACCCATCTGTAGTCACTACGCCCATGACTTTCGAGTCGACGCAACTATAACCCAAACCTCCACACATGGGAAGAAAAGAAAGAAGAGACTTGTACCTATGAGTGGGGCATCTATGGGTTGATACGGTAAATAACAGTCACCTGAGATGGTCGAGTACAATGTATCTGTAGTCACTACGTCCATGGCTTTCGAGCCGATAATATGCTGTTTTTAACCGCAGGAAAGAAAACTGCAACTACGTGGTTAAAATTGCGTAGACCTATTAGTAAATTTTTTTACTTGACATATTATTGCAATGAGGCTGCAACCGCGCCTGGGGACTCTATGGGGTTGATACGGTAAATGCCAGTCACCTGATGATCGAGCACTATGTACCCGTCTGAATTGAGGACGTCCACGACAGTCGCGTTGAAGTCCGGGTACCCGACGCGAGGGCACTCCAGCCCAGGGAACAAGTCTTTGATCAGCCCCAGAAACAGCGGCACGTCTTCGAACACGAACTTCGGGTGGTTCATGTCCCTGGACACGAAATGTTTACAAAATGAATATCTTCAGGGGGCGTTCATAATTTTTAGATAACGCATTTTATCTGGGAGTAGTATCTTGTAAAATGTGACGTAAAAGCTTAAGTATTATTTTAGATATTAATATATTATAGAAGGTATTATTAAATATAAATAATATATATATATTGGTGTACAATTCACACACAACACCATCTGACCCAAAACTAAGCAAATCTTGTATGATGGCGGCCAGATAGCTGATATAATACTTATATAGTTTTAAATACATACTTATTATACATAGAAACACCCAGACACAGTGCAAACATTTGAATTCATCACACAAATATTTGCAATGGATCTTACGTAACTTTTAGGGAGAGGGAGAGAAATATTGCAATAAAAATGTACGATGCGTTACAAAGGGGAAGGAAACGACGAAAGTAACCGACATAGTTCAGACAGTTCAAAGAGTACGCAAGGGCAGGTCACATCGCTCGTAAAACTGAGGAAGAAAGGTTCTCGTTGGCGATCACGAACCGGAAGATTCTGTGTTGGACGGCCTCCTACTAGATGGACAGATGACCTCACAAAGGTCGCTAGAAATCGCTGGTAGAAGGTTGCGCTGGACCGTTTGTTGTCAAAATCTAGGGGGAGGCCTATGTTCAGCACTGATGGTTAAGACAAAGGGGGAGGCAAAGCGTGGGTAGACAATTAATTAATGTGTAGCTAACTAAAGTATCTGAGAGCGCGCATGAGCACCATAACCCCGATGATGCCGACGCCTTCGCGCCGCAGTTTCCCGGCCATGCACAGTAAGGCAGTATGTCCGTCAGTTAGGCCGAATCTAATCGTAGTGCGACTGCCTTGACAGCCAAATCAGTGCCGGGAATTTATAATCACCCATTCAAAATGTATCTAATGCGCACATCCCACTCCGCTGCTTGTCTACCGCTTCTTGGCATATCGGTGAGACGACCCCATACGATTTTCCTCTACCAAAAACTACTCAAAGCGGCTAAAAAAATTTTCAGTTCATAAAGCAAAAACTCCGATTTTTTATATCAGTAGGTACCCGTCAAGTATAGTCAGGATCAGGAGCAGGAGCCATATCCGGCGCCGAACCCATATGGGTTCCGCGCCAGATATGACTCACCATGTGAATAAAAATTGAATCTACCCTCAAAAATATTAAGGTTAGTTTTGACAAAACAAATCATAAGTGAAGGTTCATCAAAAAAAAAAATCGAGATAGCAGAATAAAAAAAACTACGAACTAGTGAAATGAATAGAATTTGTCTTAACATTATTTGCTTTTAACCACGGGTTAGTGTGTGGTTATAATTAAGGTACCTGAGAGCGCGCATGAGCACCATAATCTCGCTGATGCCGACGCCTTCGCGCCGCAGTTTCCCGGCCATGCGCAGTACGGCAGTAAGTGCACGCAGACCCCAGTCGTAGTGCGACTGTTTCGACAGCTGTTCCCGAGCCACCTTGTATAGCACTGTCATCTTTTTTGCAAGCACCTGTGGGTATTACCGTTTTTTTAACCCCGACACAAAAACGACAGGGTGTTATGAGTATGACTTGTTTCTCTCTCTCTCTTTGGCCATGAGATTTTGGAAATTATTTTTATGTTCGGATGTGTATAAATTTTAACGAAATAGATGAAGCTATTTTGTAGGATCAACAAAAATAAAAAATATCACATTCATCGATGATTTATTCGTTTATTATTGTATCTATCAAAATTAGTGAACTGAGTTTAATATTGAAGTTAGTGGACACTTCACACACTCACCATCTAATCCCAAACTAACCAAGTTTGTACTATGGGAGCCAGATAAATAAATAATAATGATAAATAAATATTGGTGGACAATTCACACAACACCATCTGACCCCAAACTAAGCAAAGCTTGTACGATGGTGGCCAGATAGCTGATATAATACTTATATAGTTTTAAATACATACTTATTATACATAGACACACTCTATATTATATAATAGATAGCTGATAAATAGTTTTAAAAACATACTCATGATATGAACATAGAAACATCTAGACCTAGACACAGAACAAATACAGGTATTCATCATAAAAATATTTGCATTTTGGTGAGAATCGAACCCTCGACCTTCGGATTTTTATTAGATCTAAAGTAGCTGTTTCGATTTTTTTTACAGAGAAAAATAATTATTTTTGTAATTTTTGCTACTCTTATCACTACAACAATGCACCACAACCTCCTGAAGTTCTAATTTCTTGGTTTGCGCACGCAAGCCCTCTAGAAAATTTACCTGTGTACCTAGCATATAGTAACATGTCTCACCTTAGCAGTCAGAAATCCATCAGAGAATAGCGAGATAAGGCAGATCATCTCCAAGTCTGGCAATATGCAGACGACGGGTCGGAACAGCGCCTTCACCGACTCGGGCAGCTCAGTCCGGCCCGCGTATCCGGGGTTCATGGTTATGAAGATGCCTACTTTGTTGTCCATCGCGATCTCTTGACCTTCAAACTGCACGTATATGAAACAAGAGAATATGCTATCTTTCTGGATCTTAAAATGAATAATGAAGAATTTTATGCTACAATTAATCATAACCGTAATATCTTGCGAAAATACGTACAAAAGGATCTTAAATATGAAATAATAATATAATTATGATATCAACGAACATTCCATAGTAAACCTTTCGGGTAACGTAAGTATGCCTCTTTAATCTCTTTCATAGCCTGACGGATGTGCATTGCGACACACCAACTATGACACGTACATCACGTTATTGGGCACTAAAAGTCCGGCGACGTACTATAACCGAGAATGCACTGTGGCACAGTAACACACACGAGACAAATCCGCAGACACCACTCGGGATATCCTTCTTAGTGCAAAGCACGCACAGCTTACGTTAGCACACTCTTGTCGATGTGGTGTTCCTATGTCGTGTCGCGATCAATTTCAAAACAAAGAAATATTGTGTTTTTTACCTGCTCAATCCGAAAACGGTGAAGCGTCGGATAGCGATTTTGTAGTGGCTCGACAGACAAAAGTGAATAAAATTAGTTTTTTTGAATTTACCATAAAACTGTTCGCAAAAAACCACGTGTTTAAGCCGTTGATTCCAGTTTTTTTTCTCTATTGAAGGGGCGGTAACTATGGCTGTAACATCATCTGTATACATTAATATGTCTCCACCCTTTGCAGCGTCAGGGAATCGTTCAATAGAAGAGAGATCATGATGTTTGAAACTGACGAACCCTGCGGTACTCCCATAGAATAAGGCAGTGGGTCTGATTTATTATCGTCATCGTCAGCATTCACTACTTGAATATACCAAGATCGGTTTTCAAGACATATCCTGGTATTGCGAATCTTAATTAGAGGAAAGTAAGATTGCTTGTAACTTACGGTAAATCTCTTCAGCTTCATAAGTACTGGTATTATGAAACCTAATTAGAAGATAGTAAGGTTGCATGTCACTCACAGCAATCCCAGCCAGTTGCTATCACCTGATAGCAACTGGCTGGGTATGACCGAGAGCACGGATATGTCGATCCTATTGAACTCGTCAAAGCACCCCCACACGCCGCACTAACACAGTTCGGCTAGGAACTTACCACGGTGCGGAAATTCATGCCTTTGCCACAGTTGGTCACAATATCCCAATATCGCTTGTTACTCACAGTAAATCTCTTCAGCTTCACGAGTACTGGTATTGTGAACCCAAATTAGAAGATAATAAGATTGGTTGTCACTCACAGTAAATCTCTTCAGCCTCATAAGCAGAGCACTCCTGATACACTGCAGCTGGCTGGATATGACCGAGAGCACGGATATGTCGATCCTGTTGAACTCGTCGAAGCACCCCCACGCGCCGCACTGGCACAGCCCGGCTAGGATCTGGCCGACGGCGCGGAAGTCCATACCCTCACCGCAGTTGGTCACAACACAGAGGAGACCCAACGCTTTGGCGAGGTCTTTCGTCGTTTCTGTCTTCCCGGTACCCGCAGGGCCTGGGATAGAACGATTTAGATTGCTGCTGAGTTTGTTATTTTAAAAAGATGCAACTGTAAGTGTAAATGTGCCTGTTGGGTTCATAAATATGTTCAAGAATACATATGTTTATACAAAGCTGAGTCTACATCTGCATAAAATTTGATACATAGGATAATAGTCTGGAACACTTTTTATTTCGGGTAAATAAATGGAAATCAGGAACTACGTGAGCGCAGGATACTTCTAGTACAGTATAATGGAATGCTTCTACTTCGAATGCTTGTCGTCGATATGTCGCAGCCGGATTGTATAATCCGCCGTATTACATTACGGCTAGCTGTTTTGTAAAGCAGCGCCGTTTTGCAATGCGGCGGTTTATTGATTAGCCGGATTTAATGCGGCTGATTAAAAAAACAGCCGGAATGTATTCGCCGCCATACGTCATTCAACACGGCTAGCCCTAACGTAATAAAGCGAGAGATTACGAGATTAGCCGCCTCTTTGTCAATTTTTAGTTCCGATTTTTAACACTCATGGCGCTACATAAAATAAACATCGTTTATTTTGTAAGTATGGTCACCCTACAATTTAAGCAGTAATACAATGCGGCTAAACGTGGGCCGCCTTATTGAAGATCGTATCGCAATGACAATGCGGTTTTAATTGTTGCACCACCGCATTACAAAAATGCCCTTTTTTCAAAACGGCTAGCCGTAATGTAATACGGCGAATTATACAATCCGGCTGCGACAGATATAAGAAAACTGGTGTAATTGTTTAACTGACCTGCCGGCGCACCGCCTAGCTGCATGGTGAGCGCTTGTGTGATGGTGAGATAGATGCGGTCAGTGAGCGGGGTGATCACCAGGCGCCCATTCAGACCCATATACTCGTAGCCGTACTCGAACACGCCTGATGAACGTACACACATTCATATTAGTGCGTGTATTACCGAGCTTTGCTCAGTTTCAATACGGATAAAACCGACTTTTTGTTAAAATTAAGCCTAGATCGATTTATCGCCCCTGAAAGCTCTGCTTACAGAATTTTATGAACAGCGGTCGAGCCATTTCCGAGATTCAGATTAAATATAGGTATATACAATTATACAGGAATTGTTTGATTAAAAGTAGCTTTATTAAATCACTAACTTAGTAAATCCGCACGACGAAGATCACAGACCATGCAGGTACTCATGACGATTTAAAGTTTCAATTTAATTCAATTTAATTATCATTCATTAAACCATAGTACATTTAATTTCGTCATAACTTCAATTTCATTGCAGAGATCGTAAATGAGATAAAAAATGTAAATACGTATTTTTGCTTATTTTCGAGTAGTCGAGAACAAGCAAAAATACGTAGAGCAGGACTGAAAACTGAAACCCGTTAGTTAGATTGCCAAAAAATATTGTACACGTATTTTTTCTTTTGTTTCACAAACAAAAAATGACGAAGATACAGCGCTTCGAAGTTTCGTGTGACGTCACTTGTGAGTACGATTTTTACTCACGAGTGACGTCGCGACTCCCCACTCTCGAAGTTTGATGGTCTATATCTTTGACGATTTTTAATATTAAGAAAAAACAAAAAATACGTGTCCAATATTTTCCCATGATCTAGCTGACGGACTAATTAGGATATTGTATTTTTGACCCAGTCCGGTACCCTATTCTCAAAGCACCACTCAGATAGAAGTTCTATACTTCGTAAATCGCTAATACTTGCGCAATGGACGTGTTTCAGTTCTTGAACCACCGAGCGTTTCTACCCTATAGCTAACGTAAAACTCGTTTGAAGAAAGATTTGACACACTTTGAAGCTGTTTACTGACCTGTACACTGTTTGAGCCATAAATTATCATCCTTCTTGAGCCAGTAGAATCTCAACTGGCTCTCCCATTCGAATTCAGCCGCCTCTGTTACGTTGTCCCTTACGAATCCTTCAATGATGTCACGCGCATGTACGTCGATTGTTGTGATCGTTCGGAACTTGAGACGATCATTCGCGCTCAAATCTGAAATTACGAATTATATTGAAAATTTTAGAATTATCTCAGAGCTACCTAAAGTAATCCTGGTCGATGCCAGTGCTATTTGACTGGCCTCGTGGGCTTAGTTGGTCTGCCTGCAAAGCCGAGGGGTTTCGATTCTCATCCAGTGTAAATATTTGAATAATGAATGGAAATATTTGTACTGTGGCTGGGTTTTTAGTTTTTATATGTATAATAAGTATGTATTTACAACTATATAAATATTATATTAGCTATAAGGCTTTCATAGTACAAGCTTTGCTTAGTTTGTGGTCAGGTGTGTCCTCTGTGTATGTCCTCTAATATTTATTTCTTTCGTATTATAGGACGCCACTCTTCTTTGCATTAGGCCGGTAGGAAATATCAACCATAGGGTAGAGGATTGATGGTCTTAAAGTTTTGCTTAACTCGTGTCTTTTCACGTAATTATCAGTCAGGGGTGATAATTTAGAACTCCTAATAACATGCACCCAATATTTTCAAAACAAGTCACTATATTTAAAATCATTTTCTAGACGGTTGAAAGCCAATAAGACAAAGTTTTACACGTACCCTGAGAACATACCAACGAAGTGCAGGGGGTTCGAACTTACAAACTCCCATTTGTAAGTCTAGCATTCTTGCCACTGAGATATCAGTTTCGTTATCTAAGGCGAGTAGTAAATGTTCATACTATGAGTAAAACAAATCGTCCGTAACAAGGTAAATAAATACATTCTAATGTATATGTAGGTATGCCAATTAAACAGACATGATCACATAAGGTAAAATTTTTCATTGTTTTTTAAATGAATATAATATTTATTAAAATACATATATCACATATCAAAACAATGTACATCACAGTGCATCTAGCTCCCATTGTAACAACATCGCTTTAATCGCAATGGCTGTGAGAATTTTTACATTACATCTTTTCTTATTTACATAATATAATTTGGGACAAGTTTTTGTGTTCAATATTTTAGAAGCAAGATGTTTTTTTAAATAGTGCTTACTTGACGTTAGTTAACCAAATCGTTTTTTTAGATTTTAGAAATAAATAAGTCTTTTTAGAGCTGGATTTTTAGATTGCATCCGGAGGTTTTTTTTCAAAAAGGTTGTGACTGTGGCTGCGTCTTGCTGTGACAGTATCTTAAACAGACTAAAATAACATGGCAATTGGTGTACCGTATCTCAGTAGCTGCTTATCTAACTCTGCTGTGCTGAGCACACTTCCAAAATAACCTTAGAAACATAAGAGAGAGACACCGTCACTTATTGACTGAAAATTATCTCAAATAATAAAATGCTAGTCTTTAAAATAAATCATTATAGTCCCATCTCTGTTTTCGCAAACTTAGACCTGTATAAAATGATTGTTTTAAAAGTCTAAAAGTATTGTTGTTTTGTTCCAGGTAATTACGGCATTATTACTTTTGATAGTCCTAACGGGGACAAGTTACTGTGAGTATTAGTGGTTGATATTAAATATAGATAACAGGGGCGTAGCTACCGCCGTATCACTGAGACCTCCGGGCTAAAAGACCCATAACGCGAGTCAGCAAAAATTTGTAAATATTATGTTTTACCTTTCATTTGGGTCCCCTAACTAATTTGGATACATGGCACGCTACGCCACTGATGGGTAGATATCTAATACGAGTATTTCAATCTCGTGTCACCGTGATTGCGATCGTATGCATTCCAATGAAACGGCCGATTTTAATGTTTTTTAGGTACTTTTACTATTGATAAATAAAAACTTCTTTCGGTGCCTTGGGTGTTTTTGAGATGAGAAAAACAATGAAACTCGCGTCATCTTTTCTATATTATGTTTGGGTTACAGGTTCGGTTAGCAAAGAATTGTAATCTAAACTAGCCTAATCTAAATACCCTTAAATAGGTTAAGGGTCAATGTTTTAAAGATTTGGTACCTACACGGAAATACATCAGTTAATCTATTTGATTCAACCAAAACATCATAGTCCAAGATCCCAGAGCCGCCAGACGTCACGAATTTTTCGATGAACAAAATGTGGACGATTGAGTAGAGTTAGTACGAACTAAGAACAAATGCTTACCCGCTAACTTGCTTGGACGGCCAATTTTGAGATATGGGGCAATGAAGGTACATAAAAATACTGCTTACTTCACTTATTTTCTAACGACTGATTGTTACGTATGATACAGGCAATATCCATACAAATAAGACCCCAATGCTACCAGACACTTTCCGTCGGCCGTTTTGCTTAACAGACGCTTTAAAACTCCTAAAACAAATACTTAAATTCACTTATATATTCTGATATTCCATTAAAACGGGTTCCGTAAAACGTAAAAACGGAACCCTTATGGATTCGTCATGTCTGTCTGTCAGAATGTCTGTCTGTCCGTCCGTAAGTCACACCCTTTTTTCCTTATCATCATCATCATCATCAGCCGCAAGACGTCCACTGCTGAACAAAGGCCTCCCCCCTAGATTTCCACAACGAACGGTCCCGCGTAACCTGCAACCAGCGGTTTCCAGCGACCTTTGTGAGGTCATCTGTCCATCTAGTGGGAAGCCGTCCAACACTGCGTCTTCCGGTTCGTGGTCGCCACTCGAGAACCTTTCTTCCCCATCGGTAGTCAGTTCTTCGTGCGATGTGGCCTGCCCATTGCCACTTAAGCTTGCTTACTCTTTGAGCTATGTCGGCCACTTTCGTTTTTTTGCGAATATCCTCATTACGGATTCTGTCGCGCAAAGAGACTCCGAGCATAGCTCTCTCCATAGCTCGCTGTGTCACTTTGAGCTTTGTTATGAGGCCCACAGTTAAGGACCACGTCTCAGTTCCATAAGCCATCACTGGCAACACGCACTGGTTAAAGACTTTTGTCTTTAGGCATTGGGGTATTTTGGATTCAAAGATGTGTCGAAGTTTCCCGAACGCTGCCCATCCGAGTTGGATCCTTCGCTGGATCTCTTTGTCGAAGTTGGATCTACCTAATTGGATCTTTTGACCCAGGTAGACGTATTCGTCAACAACTTCCCAACAATAACCGGTACAGGTGAGACATGAACATTTGACGTGACCTTCGTCTTGTCCATGTTCATCCTCAAACCAACCTGTTGGGATACTCTACTGAGGTCCCTGAGCATTGCACCGAGATCTTCCAGCGACTCCGCCACAATGACTATGTCGTCGGCAAACCGAAGGTGAGTGATACATTCGCCGTTGATATTGATGCCATGTCCGTTCCAGTCCAGTAGCTTGAAAACGTCTTCCAGCGCGGCAGTGAACAGTTTCGGAGACATAACATCTCCCTGTCTCACACCTTTCTGTAGCTGGATATGTTTTGTGCACTGGTCCTGTAA
This sequence comes from Ectropis crepuscularia, assembly GCA_963693475.1. Taxonomy (NCBI): domain Eukaryota; kingdom Metazoa; phylum Arthropoda; class Insecta; order Lepidoptera; family Geometridae; genus Ectropis; species Ectropis crepuscularia. The sequence goes on along the minus strand of OY856357.1, from coordinate 9,137,424 downwards.
CCGGACAGACATTGTGGCTTTGCTGTAAATACACTTCAACACTTCGATATAGCGATAGTCGATGCGGCATCGCTTGAGAGACTGAAGCACTGCCCAGGTCTCGATGGAATGGAAGGCTTTCTCATAGTCCACATACGCTAGTATACATAGTGGCCGATTATACTCCTCGGTTTTCTGTATAATCTGCCGGAGCGTGTGAATGTGATCTATGGTACTATAGCCTTTTCGGAAACCGGCTTGTTCGGGTGGCTGAATATCATCAAATCTGCGTGCGAGACGATTCGTGATTACACATGAAAACAACTTATAAACGTGGCTCAGAAGTGAGATGGGTCTGTAGTTCTTCAACAAGGTGTTGTCACCTTTTTTGAAGAAGAGCACCAACACACTTATCCTCCACGCTTCTGGCGTATTACCGTCAAGTATGACGGAGTCGAACAGCTTCTGGAGGACTTTAAGTACCGGTTTTCCACCCGCTCTCAGAAGCTCAGTCGTAATTCCGTCGTCGCCAGGTGCCTTGTTGTTTTTAAGTTGTTTGAGGGCCATCCTAATCTCAAACAGGCTGACTTCCGGGATATCTTCGGTAAAGTGCCGGGCCAGCTTGGCTCTGGGGTCTTTTGCCATGCTAACGACAAGTTGTGCTTGTGTAGAGTTGTATAACTGTTCATAGAACTTCTCAATCTCCTCTAAAGTCTCGGGCTTCGACGAGACTACGTTACCGCTATCGGTCTTCAGTTTGGCCAGCTGACTTTGCCCAAGAGACAGATTTCTTGCGAACACTTTCGAGCCTTGGTACCGCTTGATCGCTTCTTCAATACACGAAGTATTGAAGCTAATATCTCAAAATTGGCCGTCTAAGCAAGTTAGCGGATAAGCATGTGTTCTTAGTACGAACTAACTCTACTCAATCGTCCACATTTCGTTCATCAGAAAATACGTGGCGTCTGGCGGCCCTGGGATCTTACTCTATCAGTCTAGCCATCAAAATCCTAAATCCGTTCATAAATCGCCTTTTAGGCGGAACGAAGTTCGCCGGGTCGGCTTTGTTTTTTATCGCGTATGCGTCCACGCTTGACCACCAACTCGCCTGATGGTAAGCGACGGTGTGGTCGAAGACGACGCACGTTCACCTAGAAAGTACCTATTCACTCTGACCTTGAAAAGTTACAACTGTATTAATTTAACACAAAGGTGCAAAAATAACTCACAGGACTCGGCTATTGTATGATGTATTATGAAATTAATTATAATACCTATGTATGAATGTTATTTATTATCAGGGACGGGGAAAAACTCCGTTACCTGCATATTAGCTTACTACGGAAAATAACGCATATCTGTTGAATATTGCATGCATAAATAATTACACAACTATTGATATAAATAACAAAATAATTTTGGATTTTTGCGTTTTTTAAGAGTTCAATGTATAAACAATAAACACGTTTAAAATAATTTTATTACTAAAGTCGTATCATGCCTTTCGCAGTACTTTTTAAACAGTTATTGAATAAATATCTGCTAATTATTGTTTTCATGTCCTGATAAAATTATTCAATGAATCAATTTTTAAGTATGCTCGTTAACAGATAATACAAGTATGTACATTCTTCTGTAAGAATTCTTTAAAGAATTAATTACGAGGAAGGATCAAAAAGTAGTGAGAATGGCATAGTAAGGAAAAAAAATAATACTTCCAAGCATAGCTCAGATACATATCTGCCTTCAGGCCACGTGGTTCGACAGCGTAGTTCGATCAATCGAACCACGGACACTTTTTTTTCCCGTTGGTTCGATCAATCGGACCACGTGAACTTTCTTTTCCTGTTGGTTCGATCGATCGAACCACGTGAACTTTTTTATCCCGTTGGTTCGATCATCGAACCATGTGTTTTTGAGACTTCTGATAGTTCGATTTATCTGAATATTTAGACTTTTTTCAATAGGTTCGGTTAGTCGAACCTTGCAAATCTACCAAACTGAGATAAAAACAAAAACACGACAAGCATATATTTTAAGCTGTATTTAATGATGTTAAATTTTTTCACTTCATTTGTAACATTTCCAAGGACATTGTATCTTTATTTACAGTAACATTAATAAACTCAAAACATTTTATACAGATAATTAAACAGACATCAAAACAACATATAGGCACTGAAAACCGAAAAATAAGTTAATGTAGCGCTAAGCGCTACTCACTCATCTATTTGAAGACGGTGCCAGTCGACTTGACTGGCACCGTCTTCAAAACAAAAAAAGGCGATTTAATTGATAATCTCCTTTTTGGAAGTCGGTTAAAAACAAATTTAGGAGACATTATATTACAATTATTAAAATCTCTCTACAATTAATATAATTTTGAAATCTTACTTCCTACTATAATCCTACTAATATTATAAATGTGATTTTTTTATGCTTGTTACTCAATCATGTCGTAACGTCTGAACAGATCGGGCTGAAATCTAAGCGGTAGAAACCGCGGGGCGCTGCAAGTAATCATATAATATCGAAAAATTGTTGCGATGAAACGCGAATCATTGCGCTATGTTCCGAAGAAGTGATACAATTTATATCCACAGTCGGTTTTAATTAATTATTCTTAATTTTTCTTTTGTTTCAAAAACAAATAATGTCGAAGATATAGTGCTTGGAAGTTTCGCCTGACGTCACGTCTGTATACGATTTTATGTAGACTTGACGTCGCAACCCCCCACTCCGGAAGTTTGATGGTATATATCTTTGATGATGTTTAATAATTTGATAAAACAAAAAATACATGGCTCATATTTATTCATATTCTACTTGACGGACTAATAAAATAAAATCTACATTTCAAAAGATACTTACTTTTATAGTTATTGATCCACGACATTTATCAACCTTTTTATTACGGCATATCCAAATACATGAACCATTTTTAAAACTTTTATTCCTGTAATATTGGTGTACATTATTCAATAGGACAAGTCCGCGTTTTCGATTGATATAAATTAACTCGTTTTGCGACATTAATATTACATTATTTCGACTGAGGTAGCGAAGAAGTGGAGCTTAAAAGGAAACTGTTGGAAAATATCTGATAACTTCAAATAATAGACATCCATCACCTTTGATTATGAAATAAATTCACAAAATAAATTCTTTAGTTACGATGAATTATAATTTTCTAAAGAGATTTGATAATGTATTGAATCGAGGTGGGTATGTACTCGGACTAAGAAAACTTGAGATTACTCACAGGTACAATTAACCACCCACCAATATTTTTCGTTATTTCGAGGTGTTTGTTTCGTTTCGTGCAATTATTCTTAATAGTATGTTTTTATTATCTTAATTTGTTAGGTACCTACTACAATTTAATTTACTTTAAGATTAACGATGTCTGCAAACTAGAGAAATACAGAGTTAACCGCCCGATGATTGTACCTGTAGGTAAGTGTGCTTCGATGAAACGAACCTCCAGGCGAACCAGATGAACTTGTCACGAGGTCCCAAGTATTAGTAGTTCACGTGGTTCGACTTTGGAGTCGAACCACGCGGTCCCAAGTAGCGATGGCTGCCATTCCGCAAGCTGGCTTCGAATTGGTTGACCACCCCCTTATTTACGAGATCTGGCGCCTAGCGACTTTTATCTGTTTCCGTTTTTTGAAAGAATACTTAAGGGGAAACAGGTACGAAGACGATAACGAGGCGATGGATGCCGTGGAGAGCTTTTTGCAGGATCAAGACTAAACTTTCTTTTGAAAGGGACTGAAGCGCTTTTCCAAGCGCTGGACTCGGGAGAATCGGAGACTGTAGAAAATTAAATTATCAATAGTCATTATTTATTATATCTCATTATTACTATAACATTACAGAGATACGCAAAGTAATGATAACTTAAGTAATGATAATGATAACATTATAAAATTTAATCTGAGGAAATTCTAAGTCAAGAACATGATGATAAATTGTAAAAATTTCCGATCAAAGTTTTAAAAGCGGCAGAATCAACCGATCCTGCCTCTACGATGGCAGATGTATAATTTGTAGATATCCACTTAGATATGGATTTTTACAATATTTTAATATTTTATTTACAGGTACACCAGCGTCGTACGGTTTCAGTGGAAACTTTGGATTTACAAATCACCTGAACACGACCGGCCGCGGTTCCGGCACTTTAGAACGGAAAGACCTTCCCGAAGACAGTTTAGGTACAGTCCAATGGAACAGGACAGCATTTGGCGGCGGAGTTGTTAATTATAACGACATTTTCCTGGGAGGGACGAAATCTGTCGCGAAGAGTTCAGATGGGACTTTGATGAAAGGTGACGGTTTTTTACCGACATTTACTGTTAATCAGTCTAAGACAACGCACAAATCTAAGTTTTTGTACGGCGACGAAGCTAAGCAATGGATGGTGAACAATGGAGCCAATCCGGAGTTTGTCAACTCAGCCGTATCACTTGAAGTTTCGCATGTATGCCTACTATTTTGCGTTATGTTTGTTATAAAATCAATGTGAGGAGTACAATGTGTATAAATTCATCAATAAAATATATTTTCGTTCTAAATTTTGACTCAATTTTACATGCTATGATACTCCTAGTCTTAGGTAACGTAACTTGACAGACGCGCAACAAAAAGTAACTTATTTATTCAAACTAGGGTCACTATTGATCCAAATTCGTGAACATTTATAACACGATACCATTTATCCTCAAACTAAACAATGCTTGTACTATAGGAACAGATTAATGATGATATTTAATTAAATGTAAGTACATACTTATGATTTATAACAAAAACTATAACAATCAGACAAGTGTTTATTCATTTTTCAACCCAAAATATTAAGGTTCAGCAGGCATAATTGAAATGAACTGAGGCGAGTCTGGATAGCTTCTCGCAATATTTATCACTAGCAGTAGCCTGCGGTTTTATATGCGTAGTTCTTGTTCCCATATTTTTCCCGCGATAAAAAGTAGCGAATGTGTGCTACTTCATACTTAATTTTAACTGTGTTCTGAATTTCAAACCGATCCGTTCAGCAATTTCGACGTTATTGAGCAATACACATTCAAATACACAAACTCCCGCATTTAGGTATGGATAACAAGCAGCACCTACGGGTTCGCCCGCGTAGTTCCCGTTCCTATTATTTCCTCGGAAAAAGTTACAATCATCAAGTATCAGCTTCACCCAAACAATCAGGCGAGAGTCATATTCCTGGGAGAGATTCTTCTATTTCCGTCCTTAGTTTGTGTGACTGAATAACCAATGACAACGTCCAATTCATGTGTGTTGTGTATTTATACGTTTTTTGGAAGTAAGTGTAATTGTGATGGAGGGGCGTGCATGTTTAGAACGGTTTATCCATAACTCTGTCCTTCTCAATCTGTCCCTTACGATTTCACAACTAAACCATTTTCGATTAATTATTGTACAAAAATGTTTTTAAGCTTTTTTAGTAACCGTAAATTTGTATGGGTGTACAAATACTGCCTCAGTTACCTTAATATTTATTGCGCGCTGCGACGAAGTCTCGGGTAATAGCCACTAAAGATGATAGAGGTAATAATAAAATATATCAAACTGGGCGAGGGCTGCATTTTTCAGTTTTTGTCCAGACTAAACAGTATTGAAGATCACATCCCTAGTTACGTGATACTGACAGTTTCAACGGCGTACTTTACAACTGTCTCTCGCACCAGGCTCGTAGGCACGTAAGTATAGACTACAGGCCCGTGAACAAAATTTACGGGTCAAATGAACCACCAGGAGACCTATGTAGGATGATAGAAGGTTATAAAGTATTAAGATTCAGCACTATGCCGGCACTTGTAAGCTGTCCAACTGAGTGCAGTTGAAGAGGGGGGAGGGATTCCCCCCGTATTGCAACCCTCGACCATTTCTCCTTATCGCATGATTTTGTACGGCAGCGAAATAATGGATTAGAAGAGGTAATGAAACTATATGGAACCAATACCGTCCATAATCAAATGACCAAATTTACTCTGTAAATCTTTAATTACTTAATACGCTTCTATGATCCTAGATAGGTGGTGGTTCATTTGACCCGTAAATTTTGCTCACGGGCCTGTAGTATAGTAGGACACATACCTAGTCTCACTTTGACGACCAACCCGTCTAGCTGTTCGTTTTGCATCGCGAGATGTTCCTTCATGGCTCGCTTGTTGCCTTTCCTGATCCTGATGAAGGTTTCCTCGGTTTCCGCCGTCCACCAGACGCCGTTGGCGGCGAGGCACACCATGCCTAGGTATTCCATGATCCAGTCGGTTCTTTGGGCAGGAAATTACGGAAGTTATTACAATTAAATGTCCTACAATTCCTTACAATTTACACTTAAGGAAATTGAAGACGACAGAAAGTGCGGATCCAGCGGGGGGGGGGGGGGGGACCACCGATTAAAAAGCATGCACGTACTAACTTCTTATCTTAGTTTTGTGACATGACCACGACTATTTGACCCCTGGGTAGATTTGTCAGGACTTGGAGAGATCGGCTGTTGCCAAAAACCTATTATTATAGTCTATCCTAGTTTTTACCTGATGACCTAAGAACCTTCGTGGATGAAAACCAAGTACCTATTTGACTGTGAAATAAAACTCTTTGCTCCAAAATTATACTTAAATTGCAATGTTGGATTGGGGTACGCGTTTTGTTACGACTTAATATTGTACCAAGTCTAAGTATGTAATTATTTCTATCTGTAACATAATGAAGCAATAAATTATTGAGTATTGAAAAATGTATATAGGCTTTTTGTAAAATATTTTTACATTTATTATGTTCATTGATTTTTGAAGTATTGGCTCTAAAAATCTATAGGGGAAAGATTTATACAATGTTTTTATTAAAACGTTATTTTCGAGAATATGTATGACGACTAAAAAAAACTAATCCGTCCGTCAGTTAGATTTTTGAAATATATTGTACATGCGTTTTCATTTGTTTCACAAAAACTGATGAAGTGCTTAGAAGTTTTGGGTGACATCACTTCATTGCACGCTTTTTACGAAGACGTAACGTCGCTAACCCCACCCTCAAAGTTTGATGATCTACATATCGTATCAATGTCGTATTATCGTATGTCTGTATTAAAAATTTTGTGAAACAAAAAATACGTGTCTTATGTTTTTCCACAATCTACCTGACGGACAAATTAGAATGATATATTATTGACCCAGTCATCATCCCAGTTATATTGGGATAGTTGGTAATCTTATTTCGGAATTATGTGATACTGAATATTTGTATTATTTCTACCTCGGCACCCGCCAGTTTCTTCCGTAATAGAATATGGCTTTCTTCGTAATGAATTTGTTGGCGCCCCGCATCGCCTGAAGCACCAAGTTCATCCAGTCTTCGACGCGACCTTCCGTGTACACGACGTTCCGGAATTCCATTATCTGGAAAACAATCACTTTTACTCGTTCAACAGTTTGAGCCGTTCGGTAAAAACCTCAATGCACTGAAAGCGCAGTAACATCTTAGCCTTGAAGGCTTGTTTGCGGCTGGCGGTTGGTGAAGGTAAACATCGTGAGGAAACCGACATGATACCAAAATCTTTCGAAGCCATTGATGATCCACCAGACAGCACTAGGCCAGCGCGGTGGATTAAGGCCTTGACTCTCTCCTTGCAATTGAGGCCCCGAGTTCCAGAAGGAATATTTCGTCGGATGCTTTCCATAAGCATATGCTCTGAAATACAATGTTTTCTTTTAAACATTTATTGATTTATATTTGACCACCATCTCGCCTGATGTTAAACGACGATGCGGTTTACGATGGACCATGTTTACCTAGAAGAAACCGATTCACTCTCGATTTGAAGACACCAAGAATGTAACTATCGGGAAACACCCACTAAGGCAACGCGTAATTATGTGACAAATTATATAACTGTGTAAACTAAAGTTCGGTTATGGTTTCAAGGCTCTCAAATGTGTTTTTTTTATTACGATTGATGTTAATTTAATGGGTCTATATGGGGTGGCATAACATTTTTGTCATATTTTAGGTAGGCATAACGTTTTTAGGACTAATGATAATTTACCATAACAACTAAATGCATAACTGTCTTCGCATAATGTTAACTAGCATAACCATATATGACATAACGATAAGTTAAACATTATGTTAAACGCATAGCCATATATAGCATACAGATAACTTAGTATAATGTTTCGACGCATAACTATAAATAGCATAATGTTTAAAGGCACACATTGAGAAAAGCATAACAATACTTAAACATCATGATCAACAGCATAAACTTTAAACGCCTAACTAAAAAACAAGTGCAAAGAGCGGACTGTAGCAACATTATTTAAATAAAATACGTGGGTGTGTAAAATGCGGGTAGGTACTTTGACAACAATATTTATTATTCGTAATGTAGGTATCTACTAATTTAATGGAATATTATTGGCAATAGTACTGTTATTGTCACATTCGTGTTATCATACTGTTGCTGTGAAATTATTTAGTACTAGCTGAACGCGCGCGCGTTGCTACGCCATCTATCGAAAATCGATCGTACCAATTTAAATTTTGAACAAATTCTGTTACTTTAGGTTCTAATGACGCAACCTTTAAAATATGACATATGCTGTCACGCAACGAAAGTTCTCAAAAAGCTATATTTTTTCCCGTTTTTTTTTTTACATTTTTCATTCCTGCTCGGCTCCTGTTGATAGTAGCGTAATGTTAAATAGCCTATAGCCTTCCTCGATAAATTGACTATCCTACAAAGAAGAATCGTTCAATTCGGACCAGTAGTTCCAGAGATCCTTGCGTTCAAACAAACAAACATACAAACAAACTCTTCAGCTTTATAATATTAGTATAGATATTTTGAGGATTAAGAATTGTTGGTCTGAGAATAACACCAAATTTTTTTTTTATGGTAAACACCGTTTTTATGTTAGGTACAATAAAAGGTCTTTATATAGTAGTATAACAATTTTTGTACTAATTTATGTAGACAACATTTTTAGGACTTAAAAACCTACATACATCTAAGACATATGGTGCACTTTTTGACTCCGGGTGGGCTCCCGCCAGAAGCTCTGCGGTCAGCCCTGAGTGTCTCTTCTCCATACTCGGCCTGCGCTCCACTACGGAGGTCACCGGCTCGCTTCGTTCGCCACCTCCCCCCTTCGCTACGCGTGGCCTCGCATGGATCGCTCCACTCAGGACCTCATTTGAGCTTCTGTCTCCCGCATTTTTAAATACACTCTAGGGGTAGTAGCGACAAAACTAGGTTGAGTCGGGGTGCTCCGAGTCGAATCTGGGTCCTATGTAACCTGGTTATTTAATACGTAGCACAACAAATAATTAAAAAATGCCTAAATGCGTCTGAGCAACAGTCAAATCGAATGTAGTATAATAGATTTTTATGATTAAAACACATTACGCCAAAAAACAGGTATGCAAAAGTTACATTATGACACTATATATTATGCTACATTCATTATGACAAAGTAAATTAGGGGAAAAATAATATGCGATTTAAACGGCACCTTAAAAAAAATAGAACAAATAAAAAAATGCCTAAAAACTATTATTCTTCTCATCAATAGTCGAATTAAATGTAGTACAATAGATTGTTATGCTTAAAACACATAACGCCAAAAAATTATTATGCGAAAGTTGCATTATGACACTATACATTATGCTACATTAATTATGACAAAGTAAATTAGGAACAAAAAATTATGCGTTCTAATAGGCTCCCAATTTAATTACCTCTCCTTCTGCTGAGATCATCTTGGCAGCGACGGGGCGGTTAGTGTGATCAACGTACAGCTCCAGAGAGCGGATGTTGTCGAACATCTGTGAAAGTAAGTACCGTTACGCAGTTAGAGAAAGGCTTTTATCTACAAGTTTTTTTTCACGATAATACACTAAACTATGCTCTAAAATATTTCACTGGAGATGAACGTTATGAATACCTCTACACTGGCGTAGTAATAGTGACGAGACAAGCAGAACATGTGCCTGATGGTAAGCAATACACCTGCCCATAACAGCGCTGTATCAAACAGGTATTGGAACATGAAAAGTCCAAATCATTACCTACCACTGCATTGCTCTCGACACCCAGAGATATAAGATAATGAGTTTCTATGCCCTTTCATTTCACTGTAAACTTTGCCCTCCAACCAAGTTGGTGGTTAAACTGACAAAAGAAAGTTACCTTAATCATATGCTCTTGGACGCAGCTGCACTCGCTACTGCCGAGTATAGACAGCAACTCGTCGGTGGATATGAAGAAAAACCTCGGGAAAATTCGCCGCTTCGAGTCCAAGTAGTCGTTCAAAGACTTCTGGCATCTAGAAATCAACAAAATTGTTCTATCAAAACTGTTCTTAAAACATTTGAATGGCGTGGATTTTGATTATACAATTTTACTTTCTGACAATGCAATGTGTGTGATCGTTAGTTGAAAGTTGCTTTATTATAATTTTTATAAATAAAGAGTGATGAGACGAGCAGGACATGTGCCTGCTGGTAAGCAACATGCTTGCCACATAACAGCACAGTGACACGCAGCTATTGGAACACGAAGAGTCCAAATCATTACCTAGCACTGCACTGCGCTCGTCACCCAGAGATCTAAGTTGTTATATCTCTAAGCCCTGTAATTTCTCTGGAAACATTGAAGGTTATCAAATGGTTTGTTCATTTGGAATATATGCGATATGTCCTTACTTAGTTGGGTTTTATGCAAATATTCATATTATAGATTGTCGCGCATAGTTCCTGTTCACGTAATTTTCTCGCGACGAAAAGCAGTCAAAGTGCTATTCCAGACTATAAGCTGTGTTGTCAGTGTTTCAAATTTCGACCCATCCCGTTTAGATATTCCGACGTGATTGAGTAACACACAACCAAATATTTAAACTTTCGCACTTATAATATTAGTAATATATATAAACTCTTTATTGCACTTAATTATATAACAAAATAAAGAAAATATGCAAAACATTTCAAAACCTTTGCTATCTATTTTAACATACTAATGATGTTAGCGTCGAAAAACGAGTGTATCTTACTTTTGAAGCCCGATTCCCAAATTGACGAATTCTTCAAGACGACCGCCGACCATGCAGCAATCAACGACATTGAGTCGCTTTGCAGTATCCAACATGATCTGCGACAAAAGTCAAATTATGTATTATAATAAACTCTTGTCTAGATTTGTAGCATTGTTGTCTTGTTCATCACATTATGTATGTCTGTATGATGTATTTGTAGGTAAGCCTAGCCATGAAAATACCTGTCTTCGTCTAGCCCCTAGCATTTCTCTTTAGCCTTACATTTCAAAGACATCAATGCGTTTGCGATCCGTTGAATTAAACCCACATTTTATTACCTAGTGGTTCTACAGAAAATACAGCCCTGTAAAACCCAAGCCCAAACCCAAGTAAACAAAATTAAAATCGATATTGTCCTTTGTCAAAAAATGTGATCCCTATTCTAAACCTGGTGGGGGTACCCCCCACTTACTACCACTAAAATCACCTATCACCTTAATGACTTAGTCTTTTATAGGTTTACTTTGCAAAGGACTTTCAGATACAGAAGTAAAACCTCAACTCTACTTTATATTCAACCAAATAATTGGGCAGACATTGTTGCGTTTCAAAAACAAAGAAGACTTACCTTCCTAAACGCTCGATCAATGTCATCAAATTTCTTCGCCTCTTCCGGTAGTTGTACTCTGATGTCGCCACCGACGAAGATACCTTCGAGATAGAGCCACTTGCGTTGCGTAGCGAGCCACTCCTCGATAATCTCAGATATGAGTGACAGTTGTCGCTCCCACTTTTGCACCACGTTGAGGAACGGACCGATGAATCTGGTAGTGAAGATACATTTTAAAACTACCCGAGGGTTCTCTCTACTGAAGGTCATTACAAAGCAAGAATAGTTCGGGAAGCCTTAGAAAATATTGTAATTTTAACCGTGATAACCGATAGCCGTATTCGGTTATCAGCGTCGTGAAATACTGTCATAAATGAATGTAGGCATTGCGGAGTGCGCCCAAGCTTACGAACCGTAACACCAAGCTTCTTTGGAGAGTGTGTGTCGCGGCGATAACCCTACAATTTTTAATGACCAAATAAAATTAAATAGACAGCGGCTCTTCTCATTTCCCAATGCGACAATTTGCAACTTCTTCAGTCTTCTCGTGACCACAGTCGTAACGATTAAGTCCTGTGTTATGTTTTCAAGACGATTGATATTTGAAATTACCATCTTTAGTTTAAGTTTTGCCCACCGTTGATGTTCGTATAAATACTTACTGTGAAGCAGCCATGCTCTGTAGCGTCATGGAGTCATCGTCCAGTTTGACCACGATTTCGTCACAAGGATTGAGGGTGTAACCTCTGTCTTCGCCGCGGTTGAAATGACGCGCCACTGTGAATGATATCTGCGCCCATGTATCTTGGACTTCCTTCACGCCACGTTCTATTGCCAATTCCTATAAAGAACATACAAAAAATATATTAGAATTTCATAATAATAGTTTCGACCATTTTTAGAGCAAAAGAAAACAAAACCATCAATAAACCAAATATTTATTTTTCTTTTGACCGCTTGATTTAACGTGTGATGGTACTATTATCAAGTGTTTTGCTAAACACTAAAACCACCGTGGGTACTATAGTAACCGAGTTGACAATATTAGGTCCGTGGTGGAAAAAAAGCTCTTTGAGACGATTACAACAGTTATTCGAACTCAAACATAAATTTCAACAAAACAGATCCACTGCATGGCTGATTTTCTTATTTGGACATGCACATTGTACAAAAACTGTATCGATATATCAGTAGTATCATAATATAACTACAGTAAATACTTGTACAGTATACTTGTATGACTAACATGTTGTAATGGTGAATAAATGATCTGAATCTGAAAATGTCGTTAATAATTAAACTAGTTAGTATACTAAATGGGATGTATAGCATATTCCATTTAGTTAGTAGCGCAAAATGAACCTAAAAGTATGTGAAACAGTTTTATTTGTTAGTATAATATCTTACTTTGATAGCGTGGTTGACAATTTCCTCAGCGATATCGATATATTTGTGAAGTTCCATAGCAAACATGTTGTCCAGAGTGAATCGTTCCGGCGACATGTCGAAATCCTGACCTGCAATAATAACACTTTTAGCAAGGGATACAAGACCAAAAAGTTGTTTTACTCGTACAAATAAACTTTAGATGACAAAATTTTAATGGTGCAATAAGGGTATTATTTTTGTATCAACAATATCCAAGTAATTTAACTGGTCCTAATTATTCAAGCATGGGAGCATCCATTAATTACGTGAGGTGTTCAAGGAGGGGAGAGGGGGATCTCGGCAAATCTCATGTCATTTTTTTGCGCAAGAAAATGTGTTAATTCTTTGAGAAAATTGGGAGAAATTGAGAATAATAATAATAAAGCAGAGAACAACAACAATAATAATGTCCATCTGATAATTAAAAAAAATGGTTCGAATCCTACGAAACTTAAAAACGGTGAATGAAATACATCGAGAGGAAACCTGCTTGCCAGAGAAGACATAAATCTTTAGGGCACCTTCACATTAGGTCGCATGGCTAACAAGACAAGACAAGACAAGCGAAGTCTGCCATTCCGCAACTTGGCTAGTGTAGTGGAATATGGTCTAACCCTCCCTTACATGTTTAGGAGGAGACAATCAAGGCAAGATGTCCTACAGTTACTTAAATGGATTGATGGACTAAAATTCTGTCATCTAGAGTTTTCTTAAAGCTCGTGGGGACTTCTATGTGCGCGACCACAGTACGGGCCTAAGGCGGGAGCGGGCGCGGGCGCGGAAATTTCAAACATAAAGTCCGCGCCATCACTTAAGTTCTCTGACGAAACAGTTGAACTACTTTTATAAAATCAGTTTTATTTAACGTTATGGTTGTAGAATGCAACAATGGCTCCACTCACGACCGGTCGTGAATGGAGACGCGGATCTACGAAACGCGCCTTTGTGTCCACAGTGCAGGCGGCCTAGCGCGGCGGGCTTGAGCGACTAAGCGGGCGGAGATGTCAAACGTTCATTTGTTCGCGCTAGACGTGGGTAAAAATGAATTTTTGGCGAGATTGAAACATTTGCATCTGGATCAGTCGATCAGTTGTAAAATGATGACATGACCATTTGTGATATTTGGAACACTGAGTCAAAATAATGATTTAGATATAGATAGATATGATATTTATAGATAGATTTACATTTATATCTAAATCTTTACTATCTCAATCACATTTACAGTATTTTACGGTCTTCTAAAAAAAGAGGTATAGTAAGGTAGACGCTAATGTCTGTCTGTAGACGCAACAGACAGTCTGGTGCACCAAAGTTCTCAAAAGGATGGTTCAATTTTGATGCGGTTTTTTTATTTGAAATTCAGCGTCTTTGCGGTGGTTTTTAGTAATGTTTGATTAATATGAGTTTAAAACGTTCGCCTGCATAAAATAGTGGACCAAAGATCTTTTCACAACCTACTTCAATATGGATATCAAATGAAAGGGAAAGTAGTAGAATTCTATAACAAATTCTATCAAATCCACGATATCAGGTGGAAATCTGAATATTTAATTATGTTCTTGCTATATTTTAACATTACTGTAGATTGTGTAGATACATACTATCATATTTTTCATATTCGTAGAAGTTTTATTTATAACGTAAATAAGAACAAACGATTTAAGCAATCTATTCAAACTTCGAAAACTTGGTTCTAAAGCAATGAAAAACTTATTAATTTAGTTTGCAAGTTGCAACCTATGCGATACGCACGACGTTAATTCCGTTTTGTTTCTCAATCTTATTACTACACAACGCAGTTTTATTTTTTTCACGCTTTGCCGCGACTTGATACTGCATTCGTAAATTATTGAATATTGTTAGCAATCATACAACATACAATTCATTCAAACAGTGACTGCTAACTCGTGATTGTGAACTGATTTCGTTCCAAATTAAACACTTTTACCAGGGCATCACCACTCGCTCAAGGTCGCGCGTTATTGGCTTACAACTAGACAGTCGGTTGTCGGACACACGGCTGAGCGCTCGCGCAACATGTTTCCCGTGCAAAATGACGTCGCGTGCATATTGTGTAGTATATGGATGCATGAGTCAAAAACAAACAAAGAATTATAATTTTTTGCATTGCCTTTATAATTATATTAATCTGTGCTACAATGCTGACTACCTACATAACGGAAGGTTAATTTTTATTTTTATTATATATGTCGACAACCCTTGCGCATCATTCCGCGTCAGACAGTGACAGAGTTACACGTTAGAAGAGAGCACAAATGTTTAGGTGAATATCGCGATAGGCATTGAACGCTAATGCGAGCTGAATTGCACTTTGTTGTGTCCCAACAAGAGTCGCTTTTTATAAAAAAAACTTTCGCTAAGTGAGTTTGCTGTACTTGTACTAATATTTATTTTGTACTTTTACCATCCAACTGTTCCCAATCATTCGGATCACAGTGATGTTTCGGTTCACTGAGTCGTTTCAGTAAATGAGCTACTTACACACGTCTAGTTCAATTGTTTCGTCCTCACATTTAGTTGGCGAGCGACCTAATGCGCATGTGGCTGGGGTATCAAACCTTTTCAGTCTTGTCGCTTGGCGACAAGATTGACGTTTACGCGGCTGGATATATATTTTTGGTACAATTATGATAAAAACTGAATTGAACTGTTTAAAATCTGTTTAATTTTTCCGCAAATTTATAAATAATTCCTTCTTAGAACTAAAACTATACAAAAGTTTGCATTTTCTTTGATGATTTAAGCTATATTTTTTTCCAAGGATTTATTAAAATATTGTAATGGACATTCGAGCGTACTAAAAAAGCTTTTTGGGTGTTTTCCTGCAATAATGAAACAATTTACCACATTTTTCCCTGTTATAAATTATTTCATGTACGTCATGCAAATCGTCGCCTATAGTTTGCGACACCTGACGTAGGTCGCTCGCCCGCTGCTCACTGTGGCCACCCACCCGCACCCGCGCCCGCGCCCGCGCCCGCACCCGCGCCCGCGCCCGCGCCCGCACCCGCGCCCGCGCCCGCGCCCTCACCCGCGCCCGCGCCCGCGCCCGCGCCCGCGCCCGCGCCCGCGCCCGCGCCCGCGCCCGCGCCCGCACCCGCGCCCGCGCCCGCCTTAGGCCTCAACCACAGTACGGGCCTAAGGCGGGCGCGGGCGCGGGTGCGGGCGCGGGCGCGGGCGCGGGTGCGGGTGGGTGGCCACAGTGAGCAGCGGGCGCGCGACCTACGTCAGGTGTCGCAAACTATAGGCGACGATTTGCATGACGTACATGAAATAATTTATAACAGGGAAAAATGTGGTAAATTGTTTCATAATTGCAGGAAAACACCCAAAAAGCTTTTTTATCGCGTAGTACGCTCGAATGTCCATTACAACATTTTAATAGATCCTTGAAAAAATATAGCTTAAATCATCAAAGAAAATGCAAACTTTTGTATAGTTTTAGTTCTAAGAAGGAATTATTTATAAATTTGCGGAAAAATGAAACAGATTTTAAACAGTTCAATTCAGTATTTATCATAATTGTACCAAAAAATATATCCAGCCGCGTAAACGTCAATCTTGTCGCCAAGCGACAAGACTGAAAAGGTTTGATACCCCCGCAACATGCGCATTAGGTCGCTCGCCAACTAGATGTGAGGACGAAACGCTTGAACTAGACGTATGTAAGTAGCTCATTTACTGAAACGACTCAGTGAACCGAAACATCACTGTGATCCGAATAATTGGGAACAGTTGGATGGTAAAAGCACAAAATAAATATTCGTTCAAGTACAGCAAACTCACTTAGCGAAAGTTTTTTATAAAAAGCGACTCTTGTTGGGACACAACAAAGTGCAATTCAGCTCGCATTAGCGCTCAATGCCTATCGCGATATTCACCTAAACATTTGCGCTCTCTTCTAACGCGTAACTCTGTCACTGTCTGACGCGGAATGATGCGCAAGTGTTGTCGACATATATAATAAAAAAATAAACTAACCTTCCGTTATGTAGGTAGTCAGCATTGTAGCACAGATTAATATAATTATAAAGGCAATGCAAAAAAATATAATTCTTTGTTTGTTTTTTGACTCATACATGATGCCCTGGTAAAAGTGTTTAATTTGGAACGAAATCAGTTCACAATCACGAGTTAGCAGTCACTGTTTGAATGAATTGTATGTTGTACGATTGCTAACAATATTCAATAATTTACGAATGCAGTATCAAATCGCGGCAAAGCGTGAAAAAAATAAAACTGCGTTGTGTAGTACTAAGATTGAGAAACAAAACGGAATTAACGTCGTGCGTATCGCATAGGTTGCAACCTTGCAACTTGCAAACTAAATTAATAAGTTTTTCATTGCTTTAGAACCAAGTTTTCGAAGTTTGAATAGATTGCTTAAACCGTTTGTTCATATTTACGTTATAAATAAAACTTCTACAAATATGAAAAATATGATAGTAGGTATGTATCTACACAATCTACAGTAATGTTAAAATATAACAAGAACATAATTAAATATTCAGATTTCCACCTGATATAGTGGATTTGATAGAATTTGTTATAGAATTCTACTACTTTCCCTTTCATTTGATATCCATATTGAAATAGGTTGTGAAAAGATCTTTGGTCTACTATTTTATGCAGGCGAACATGTTAAACTCATATTAATCAAACATTACTAAGAACCACCGCAAAGACACTGAATTTCAAATCAAAAAACCGCATCAAAATTGAACCATCCTTTTGAGAACTTTGGCGCACCAGACTGTCTGTTGCGTCTACAGACAGACAGACTGACATCAGCGTCTACATTACTATACCCCTTTTTTTTAGAAGGCCGTAAAAAACTGTAAATGTGATTGAGATAGTAAAGATTTAGATAGTAAATCTATCTATAAATATCATATCTATCTATCTATATCTAAATCATTATTTTGACTCAGTGTTCCAAATGGCACAAATGATCATGTCATCATTTTACAACTGATCGACTGATCCAGATGCAAATATTTCAATCTCGCCAAAGACTCATTTTTACCCACGTCTAGCGCGAACAAATGAACGTTTGACATCTCCGCCCGCTTAGTCGCTCAAGCCCGCCGGGCTAGGCCGCCTGCACTGTGGACACAAAGGCGCGTTTTGTAGATCCGCGTCTCCATTCACGACCGGTCGTGAGTGGAGCCATTGTTGCATTCTACAACGATAACGATAAACAAAACTGATTTTATAAAAGTAGTTCAACTGTTTCGTCAGAGAACTTAAGTGATGGCGCAGAGTTTATGTTTGAAATTTCCGCGCCCGCGCCCGCGCCCGCCTTAGGCCCGTACTGTGGTTGAGGCCTTCGGCCCGTACTGTGGTTGAGGCCTATGGCCTCAACCACAGTACGGGCCTAAGGCGGGCGCGGGCGCGGGTGCGGGCGCGGGCGCGGGCGCGGGTGCGGGTGGGTGGCCACAGTGAGCAGCGGGCGAGCGACCTACGTCAGGTGTCGCAAACTATAGGCGACGATTTGCATGACGTACATGAAATAATTTATAACAGGGAAAAATGTGGTAAATTGTTTCATTATTGCAGGAAAACACCCAAAAAGGTTTTTTTATTACGCTCGCATGTCCATTACAACATTTTAATAGATCCTTGGAAAAAAATATAGTTTAAAACATCAAAGAAAATGCAAACTTTTGTACAGTTTTAGTTCTAAGAAGGAATTATTTATAAATTTGCGAAAAATGAAACAGATTTTAAACAGTTCAATTTAGTATTTATCATAATTGTACCAAAAACTATATCCAGCCGCGTAAACGTCAATCTTGTCGCCAAGCGACAAGACTGAAAAGGTTTGATACCCCCGCCACATGCGCATTAGGTCGCTCACCAACTAGATGTGAGAACAAAACGCTTGAACTAGACGTGTGTAAGTAGCTCATTTACTGAAACGACTCAGTGAAACCGAAATATCACTGTGATCCGAATCGAAGTAATCTCACTTAGCGGAAGTTTTTTTTATAAAAAGCGACTCTTGTTGGGACACAACAAAGTGCAATTCAGCTCGCATTAGCGCTCAATGCCTATCGCGATATTCACCTAAACATTTGCGCTCTCTTCTAAAGCGTAACTCTGTCACTGTCTGACGCGGAATGATGCGCAAGGGTTGTCGACATATACAAGGTGTTGCAGAAAGGTGCAACAATATTTATGGTAGTTCATCTACATTAAGTTTTGAATCATGTATGTGAAAATTAGGCATGAAAGCTCAAAAATTTTTTCCATAAAAAAAAATTTTTTTCGTTTGTTATTTCATTTGACATACCCCTAATGGCCAGATCTCCACACGGATTTTTGTACGATGTCACGGCGTCGGCGGCAAGGTCGTTTGTCTGATGTACATGCTTTAGGGTTGAAGCTGGTGATTTGGTGGGAATTTTACGTCAAACTTTGACTCGAATTATCTCGTGATCTACCGTGCTGAGGGGAAAGAGACCTTGGGTGATGAAGTCTACATCAGTGTTAGAATGTACTGTTAAAATATTGTTGGGGGTAAATCCACCACGTTGTATAATAAAAAAATAAATTAACCTTCCGTTATGTGCGTCAATATTTTATGTCATGCTGACTAGCATTGTAGCACAGATTAATTTAATTATAAATGCAAAAAAATATAAAAATATTGACTCATGCATCCATATATTCCATATACAATACAATATGCACGCGACATCATTTTGCACGGGAAACATGTTGCGCGAGCGCTCAGCTGTGTGTCCGACAACCGACTGTCTAGTTGTAGGCTAATAACGCGCGACCTTGAGCGAGTGGTGATGCTCTGGTAAAAGTGTTTAATTTGGAACGAAATCAGTTTTACAATCACGAGTTAGCAGTCACTGTTTGAATGAATTGTATGTTGTATGATTGCTAACAATATTCAATAATTTACGAATGCAGTATCAAGTCGCGGCAAAGCGTGAAAAAAATAAAACTGCGTTGTGTAGTAATAAGATTGAGAAACAAAACGGAATTAACGTCGTGCGTATCGCACAGGTTTCAACTTGCAAACTAAATTAATAAGTTTTTCATTGCTTTAGAACCAAGTTTTCGAAGTTTGAATAGATTGCTTAAATCGTTTGTTCTTATTTACGTTATAAATAAAACTTCTACGAATATGAAAAATGTGATAGTATGTACCTATCTACACAATGTACAGTAATGTTAAAATATAACAAGAACATAATTAAATATTCAGATTTCCACCTGATATCGTGGATTTGATAGAATTTGTTATAGAATTCTACTACTTTCCCTTTCATTTGATATCCATATTGAAGTAGATTGTGAAAAGATCTTTGGTCCACTATTTTATTCAGGCGAACGTTTTTAAGCTCATATTTATCAAACATTACTAAGAACCCCCGCAAAGACACTGAATTTCAAATCAAAAAACCGCATCAAAATTGAACCATCCTTTTGAGAACTTTGGTGCACCAGACTGTCTGTTGCGTCTACAGACAGACAGACTGACACCAGCGTCTACCTTACTAAACCCCTTTTTTTTAGAAGGCCTTAAAAAACTGTAAATGTGATTGAGATAGTAAAGATTTAGATAGTAAATCTATCTATAAATATCAGATCTATCTATCTATATCTAAATCATTATTTTGACTCATGTTCCAAATGGCACAAATGATCATGTCATCATTTTACAACTGATCGACTGATCCAGATGCAAATGTTTCAATCTCGCCAAAGACTCATTTTTACCCACGTCTAGCGCGAACAAATGAACGTTTGACATCTCCGCCCGCTTAGTCGCTCAAGCCCGCCGGGATAGGCCGCCTGCACTGTGGACACAAAGGCGCGTTTCGTAGATCCGCGTCTCCATTCACGACCGGTCGTGAGTGGAGCCATTGTTGCATTCTACAACGATAACGATATACAAAACTGATTTTATAAAAGTAGTTCAACTGTTTCGTCAGAGAACTTAAGTGATGGCGCGGACTTTATGTTTGAAATTTCCGCGCCCGCGCCCGCGCCCGCCTTAGGCCCGTACTGTGGTTGAGGCCTATGGATTGATGCCATCAATATAAATCATTTGATATGCCCTAACTTTAGACGCAAGGAATTACGTCATCGTTGGGAAGACTGAAGCTCATTCTTTCCGTTCTAGTCGGTTGCAGGAAGTGGTGAACATCGGACGTTTTTACTTCTCACTATTCGGTGTCAACGACCAAAATAATTAGAACCACAGCATACGTCCCAGCTAGCGATCACGTAGACTGGTGATGTGTAAAACACTTACGCTACACACAGACGAAGTTTATTACCAGTGTCAAGGTGCTCAGGGCACATCTAATGGTTTATATCGATGGTTGATGGAGTAAAATTATCTCTCTCTTCTAGAGCTCTCTCAAAGATTTTTATTTCAGGATCAAGGATACTCACCAGTCTTATGCATGAGCTCTTTCCAATGGCGTTCTCTCATGGCTTCGTTCTTCAGCGACACCATAAGCGGCACTACTCCCTTGAACTGTTTCATCTTCAAATCCAGCATCAGTCCGGTGGAACTCTGGCGAACTGGTTTTGGTAGTTTCCTAATAGCATATTTTTTTTTTTTCAGAAAAATCAAAAACCGTTTTCAATTCAAAATTGAACTCAGGCACTCACCTAAATTATATATTATTTGCGAAACCTACGAATACGTTGTCGTCTAAAAACCGCCACACCAATTTCGATAAAATATATAAGGTAACCTACCTCTGAAGTATCATACAAAAAAATCGCTATATATCACGTGGTGTTCCCACTTCCCAGGCGGTCACTCTTCTAAGACGTTATATTAATGTATCATATAAAACAACGTTATATTTATATATTAGTGAATATATAAATATAACGTTGTTTTGACCATGACTGTAATTTCGTAAGATCTACATAATTATGTTACCTTTCTATTAACCTTTTGACCCTGCCGGCCCTGGACGCCAAGCGTACGAAATAAGTGAAAATTAAAAAAAAATAAAAAAATGTGCTGTCACCTTTTGATATCTAACAATTTTTTTTACATTTTAACATTTGACAATATTTTGGTATAGTCCGTTTTTTTGTCAACTATAGTCGTCGTTGGCGCACAGGACTCACTCGCGCTTGTCAAGTATAGGTGACTCTGGCGGTCAAAAGGTTAACAAGCAAATAATGAATAGAATGTAAATCAAATCGAAATCAAAAGTGACCTGTATTCTTTAAAGAATTGTTCGATGCCGTCGACCAACGCTTGCGGATTGAGATCTCTCCAAAGCGTCCTAGCCCAAACGTCGCGGGCGTTCTTCTGTGCCTTGTATATTTTGTATATCTGGTCCATGGCCAGGAAGTCGGTCTTCGCTCGGTTGAAATTCGAGAAGTCTGCTAAAGGATTGTCGAATAGCTGCTCGGCTGCTTGGAGCAAACGTTTCCTGTTCTCTAATTCGTCGAAGTATTTCGCATATTCCTGTAACGTTGATAAAAAATGGTTGTCTGTAAAGTCGGTTTACTGACGATAGTTGAACGTGACAACATCTTAAGAAAATACTGATGGAATGGTAGCATTTTTCAAAAAAAAAAATTAATTTCATTTGTTTAATAGATGTCGAACGCTGCCGAACGCGGCGACGTCATGCGGCGAGGTAACGGCGGTAACGGCACATGACGTCATGTTTTGCGGGCGTACAGCCGGCTTCATCGAATTATAAGACGTTATCACGTCAAAATTAGTTTGAAACAGTCTGTTCTTATATGATAAGAATAATGAGTAGGATAGGCGTCTGATAGTAAGTAACTCATATGTTTTCTTTCCTTACACATATTTTTGGCTAGAATAAGTCGATGTATTACGAGGGTCAAACTGAAAGTTCTTAGAAAATCAAAAACTGATTACATTAGCCAGTTATTAGTTTTATTATATCTTTTCAAAATATTGTCCATTCACGTCAATACACCGCTGCATGCGATGGAACCACTGGGAAAAGCACTTTTCCCACTCGTCCTTAGGGGTCTCTTCAATGGCATCGCGATACGCAGCCACCGCTTCTTCAGCATTCATAAACCGCTTTCCTTTAAGTTTTTCTTTAATTTTTGAAAATAAATAAAAATCACAAGGCGCGAGGTCGGGGCTATACGGCGGGTGACCCAGTAATTCAACGTTTGATGTCGCCAAATAGTCGATCGTTCGCTTGGCGGTGTGCGATGAGGCGTTGTCGTGGTGAAGGAGGATCCTACTGCGAGGTCGTTTCTCTCGAACTTTTTCCAAGACAAGTGGCAAACAATTGGTAGTGTACCATTCTGCAGAAACTGTTTTTTGATCCTCTAACACAATTGTTGCGAAATGACCTATCCTTCCAAAGAACGAGGCCACAATTTTTTTCCCCGCACTTCGATCTCTCTTCACTTTAGTTGGCAACTCCTCGAAAGGAAACACCCACTGAGCAGATTGTCTTTTGGTTTCAGGATCATAACAGTAAATCCAGCTTTCGTCACCTGTTAGTATGTCGAACACATCATTTGAGTCACCTCCGTTAAATCTTTCAATCATTTTACGGCACCAATCCACACGATGGAGTTTTTGAGCCTCAGTCAAATTATGAGGTATCCACCGGGCGCAAAGCTTCCTGACCGCTAAATGTTCGTGTAGGATTTTGTGCACTTGACTCATACCGATGCCTAAGCTTGTCCGAATCTGCTGATAGGTCACTCTTTTGTCAGTCTCTATCATACGCCGCACAACACAGATGTTATCTTCAGTCGTCGCCGTAGAAGGCCGTCCCTCACGTAAATCATCAGTGAGATTAGTGCGACCACGTTTAAACTCATTAAACCAGTTGTAAACAGTCGCACGAGATGGGGCTTCATCGTGAAAGGCCAATCGTAGTCTATCATAACTTTCTTGTTGACTTAAATGACATCGAAAGTCATAAAAAATCATTGCACAAAAATTTTCTCGTGTTAAATTCATGTTGACGTGACACAGACAATTTTCAATTTGCCGCCAAATCGTAAAAAAAATGACAAATGAATGAAGTATATACTCAGTAATATTGGCAAAGAGTTCTATTTTCAAATTATAGAATTATTTTTTTACTATCTTATATATAAAATTCTCGTGTCACAGTGTTTGTTTCCTTACTCCTCCGAAACGGCTTTACTGATTTTGACTAAATTTTATATGCATATTCAGTAGGTCTGAGAATCGGCTACTAGCTATTTTTCCTACCCCTAAGTGTTAGGGGTTGTTCACCACAAATATTTTTTTTTAAATTTTTGGTTACATTTTTTTGTTCTTATTTTTTTATAATGTGGCGTTACAAAATACATACAACCCTAAATTTTTACCCTTTTATCACCAACCTCTGTTTTTATTTATAGCCATTTTAGTAATTTAATCATTTGACAGTGAACTCCTAAACGACGGGACCGATTTGAATGTTTTTTTTGGGTGTGTATGCGAAGATGGTTTAAATTCAAAAATAAACCCGGCAGATGGCGCTGCAGACAGTGTCTAGGCTATGTCCGAGCGAAGCCGGAACGGGCCGCTAGTATTGTTTATAAGTGGCCAGTTCTAAGAACTTTCAGTTTGAACCTCGTAAGAGTTAAGGCCGCGACGATTTTCGGGACTTCTTGGATTGACTTCGAAAAGACAGTGGTGCGCGTGGGATTTGATCCCGGGGGCTCCGGATCGGCAGTCGCCGTTCTCCCGACTAGATCAGCCGTGCCTTCAACTCTCTGTAGTCAACTCTGTAGTACGCTTCTTGGATATTTTTGAAAGCATTAGCCTGCTTTTTGAAGTGAAAATAACTTCTTTTGGCGCGCCTAGACAGATTTTTCGTGGGCTGTAAATTGAATTCTAGCGTCACGCTCGGGCATGATAAGAAATCTTCGGGTAAACTCGGGACCATAGCCATTGGTCATCTAGAAATGCGTCAGCCAATGGGAAATGCTGACGCTTTTCTAGATGGTCATGCCATGATGACCAGGCCACACCCTGCGGTTACATCCGTGTAGTTTCTAAAGAAAGCTATCAAATTCTGAGTAATAAGTTTTCACTTCTATCGGCAGTTCCTATGACTGACTGGCAATATTTTTTTTAGGTACAATGGGCGCAACATAGAGCTATTACCTCCATAAGTAGCAATCCTCTATCCATATCGTCACCGACGGTAGCCGGACCGACATTGTCAAACTTCTCGACAAATTCGTCTAACTCTCGCAAGAAGTTGGCAATCTCCACCACGCTCAGTTTGGAGAACTTCTCCTTGGTTTGTTCGAGAGTCTTCCCCCGGAACAAGGAGGTCTGGTACAGACTGCCCCAGGAACCTTCGAGGCTTTTCGCGAATTCAAGGTCGTCATCTGATACCTGGCGGTTAAGAAATCAATTTTTGTATCGCATATTAATCATTTATTACTCTGAAAACTAACGTGGTTATTACACATTCTAAATAAATACATAGGTAACTCACGTTTGATGTAGTCAGTCCAGTCCAACTCAAGTTTCGATCGCGTCCGGCGATCTTTTTCAAGGAGAGTGCACGCGCGTGTTCAATACTAAATGTGCTAGACGAGCTGCGAATGCGCACGCGCACCCTCCTTGAAAAAGATCGCCAGACGCGATCAAAACTTGAGCCGGACTGGACTGACTATATCAAACGTGAGTAGCCCGTGTATTTTTTTTGCATTGATTACCTACTGCTTGTATTCTACTAGATAATACTAAACTTGATACCCATATTGAGAGAGTTGTGAAAAAAAAATGTAAATCATCATTTTTGGTGGTGACCTTCTTGGGTTTGAAATCTCCCACACTCACACATACATCATTGGCTTTAATTATGGACAAACCACTCCTGTTTTGTCCTAAATAGCTACCAAAAGTAGCGTCTCTGATACCGCAGATACCGCATATTCGAATCGTCTGTCTCAGATGTTCAAGGCAATGTATTGTGTATTGTACTCACCGCAATGCCGTGCTGCCTCAACATATGAAACATTTCTTGCATGCCTTTGAACTTGACCTCCGCTGTGATGGTCATCGCTTGGACGAGAGTTATCGTCGCCATTACCAGTTTGAAGTCTTCCAGACCTTTGATGTTCATATTTATTGTTATACGGAGATTCTGGAAAATGAATCGTATTACTTTACCGTATGATCTCACTTTCAAGGACTTAAAACTAGAAAAAAGAACCCCTTCTTTTTTCTAGTTATAAAAGATACTTTGTTCGAAAAAAAAAAAAAAAAAAAATTATATTTAAAGTTGATCGCCATCTCCCCTGATGTTATGCAACGATGCAGTCTACGATGAAGCGTGCTTACCTAAAAGATACCGTTTCACTCTTTAACTTAGAGACACCAAGATTGTAGCCATTGGGAAAAATCCACTCACGCAACGCATTCTACACCTAAGTTCCTATCAGAAAAGTCAAACCTCGTATAAAAACAATACTAGCAACAGTATAAAGATTCCAGACAAATAGCAAACAGGAAATTTCCAGAACAGATTTGTACCTCAATTTGATTCTTCAAATCGTACATATTCATCCTAGTTTTGGACGCGACACTGGTCCCCAGTATATCTTTCCACTCTTGCGCGTGTTCTTGCACTTGCTTTATTATCGGTCTCAAGTTCACTCTGATAGCTCCCATGTCCACATAATTGACGTGGTCGTTGAGATCCGCTATGATGTCTTCGAAAAAGAAAAACTTTTCATCATATTTTTGGATCTGTTCGTATTTTTGTACGTACTTCTCGCAGGATAAGTGTTTGTCGAATGCCCAGAGATGCTGGTACTTATGCCATCTGCAATTTATAAAGTTTCACGGTATGACACTTTTGAAATATTGTATGGTACCTACATACAATGCGTAGTACGAATTACTTATGTAATTCGGTCTATAAACATAAGTGTAAGCTATGTTGATTGGGCAAATAGTTCAAGTTGCTCCTTACTCTTATTTTTCATTATATTTATGAAAAAGTTATTCGCCAACTCGCCTGATGTTAAGACCGCTTAACATCAGGCGAGTTGGCGGGCAAGAGTAAACCAAAAAAAAACAGATATAATATTTACTATTCGACTTTTGTTTGTGATCTGTGTGACGCCATTTGGTTTTTATATTTTCTTGTCTTTACGACGTTTCTTCTCTTTGTTTATTTTTAACGATGTATAGCTAATGATACGCCATGAATGGAACTATGCAAACTTGGTGGAAATTACTTGTGACTTTTGTTACTTCCACCCATTGTAGTAAAAATATACCACTATGTGGTGGCACTGTAGGACATAGCCCGCCACGCTGGCCTAGCGAGTTTGCGAACAACACATGCTCTCAAAAGACATCTTTCTTGGAGCATAAATGTGACCCTAAACTTTTGAAAATCAGCCCTTCTGACCACTAGAGTACCACAGCATTCCAAGCATTACAGCAAAACCAGTACATTTAATAAATGATTTAATGTTAAGTCTCACTTTTGTACGTAGGTATAAATATCCTGCGTAAGCCGATATATAGTGTCTTGTATAAGAAGCGTGATGTCGTTGATAGAAACCACTCGCAGGACGTCCTCGAAGAAAGAGAACGCATAGAACTCGTTGCCGGTCGCCTCGACGATACGCTGCGGCGGGCACGGCACGCACGTTTGTCTCATCCAACGCGGGAACGCCGTCAATCTGTAATGTGGAAACGGTAATGAGAAATAAAATACCTCTGGGGGCATTCAAGTATTACGTAACGCAATTTTTAAAGATTTTATACCCCCTTCCCCCCCTCGTAACGCACTTAAACTTAAACATGTTTAGTAGTGGTAGGACTCTTAGCAGAGTCCGCCTGGGGAAGTACCACACCTTTGCCAAATATTCTACCGCCAAGCAGTAATGTGCAAACATTACTGTGTTCCGGTTTGAAGGGCAATGATTCCAGAGAAATTACAGGGCTTAGAAACATAATATCTTAGATCTCTGGATGACGAGCGCAGTGCAGTGCTAGGTAAAGGCACAAGTTCGCGCGGAGACCGCGACACGAGACCGCGACAGGAGACCGAGACCGGAGACCGCGACAGGCACTTGACACTATGGAATTGTATGGACGCCAGTTCGCGCTGCGACAGGAGACCGAGACTGGTCGCGGTCGCGGCGCGAACTGGCGTCCATACAATTCCATAGTGTCAAGTGCCTGTCGCGGTCTCCGGTCTCGGTCTCCGGTCGCGGTCTCGCGTCGCGGTCGCGGCGCGAACTTGTACCTTAATGATTTGGACTATCATGTTCCAATAGCTGCGTGTTACTGTGTTGTTATGTGGCAGGCATGTTGCTTACTATCAGGCACATGACCTGCTCGTATCGTCACTCTATGCTATAAAAAAAAACACCCTTCCTCGCACTCAACGTAAACATTTCGTAACATCAAAGTGATCATCGAGATCATCCGAGTTTAACCGAAGATTTCTTTCATTTACGAACGTGACGCTTGAGCTCAATTCACAGTCCACGGAAAATCTGTACGAGGTGCGCCAAAATAAGCTTTCCCTTCAAAACTGTACCTGTTCAGGAAATGTTTGATGTCATAGCCGAGAATGTTGCAGATCTCAGGCGGAGTCGGGCGCACGGTTATATCGGGCGGGATGAGCACGGCGTCCACTTGGAACATGGGCGATTTCTCGCTCAGCTTCTTTTGGAAACACTCGAGGTTTTCAAGCGTGAATCTAGAAAACAATCAATAAATAAATATTTGTGGACATTTCTCACACGACATCATCTGACCATAAACTAAGCATTGCTTGTACTATGGGTGCCAGATAGCTGATACAATACTTTTATAAGTAGTTACATACTTATAATATAATATAGAAACACCCGGATACTCAAAAACTTTCGTATTCCAACTAAGAAAGTATTATTCACCATTAAGAATGCTCTAATATCTTGAAGTAAAATATGTCAAAGATTAATCCTAAAGAATATGAACGGACAAAGTTAGCAGTAAAATAAAAATAGGTAAAAAAACTTTTTAAGTTAAACGGTTTTATGTTAAACATACATTGCAATGTTTAAGATAAATGTACTAAAAACCAAAAAATAATAAAATAGATACAGTCGTGGGAATTATAAACATATGCATAGACTAGACTAAAATAAAACCGCGGGG
Source organism: Ectropis crepuscularia (assembly GCA_963693475.1). NCBI lineage: Eukaryota > Metazoa > Arthropoda > Insecta > Lepidoptera > Geometridae > Ectropis > Ectropis crepuscularia. The sequence goes on along the minus strand of OY856357.1, from coordinate 9,108,170 downwards.
CACGTCAATTGTCTTCAAATTATCGACTTAAGGGGGCGCCTAAAGCCAGAAAACGAAAAAAGGACATTTTCGACGCCGCTCACTGAAGTTAAGAAACTAAAAACTATGACAAAAAAAATATTGACGTGTGGGTACAATCAAGAAGAAGCACAATAACCGAATAGAATTTTAAAAATAGATCAGAGTTTTGTACAATAAAGAAATAAAAATGACACCGAAAAAACCCGTTTTAATTCGAGTACTCGAAATTATCAGCGATGACTCCACATTATTTTTTGGTAGTAAAATTCCTATTTGTACGTTCTAGTAAAGTAACCGAACACTTTTTTAAATGTATGTTTAGTTATTGAGTAATTAAATAAAACTTGGTCAAAAATGGACTCCTGATTAAATATTGATTTTTCCTCCAAACTGTGTCATGCTATTCTCGACTTTATGTACATCACATTAAGAAACGCGTCGCGCGGGTGAAATCTGATTTTTTCCTGGCTTTAGGCGCACTCTTAATGTGCGATAGAAGAATCGTTTCGTCGTTAGGCAGTTGGCCCGCAGACGGTGGGGAAATTACTTAATATTTTCTTGCTCATGGAAATTCCAATAGTTATACACTCCATGTAAATAAAAGAGATGTTTCAACTAGTTTATCGTTGGACATTCATACTGCTGGCTGGCGAGGAATCGTTTCACTGCCCGTAGTTTGTCTTAATCGACAAAACATATGATAAAAGTACTACTCGCTCACCACTATGAACCCCTAAAACTCGCTTATAATCGAGCTTGCTAGCTTGTTTCCACATTCTAGCCCTACTTATCACACGTCCATCGTTGTCGGTTGAACAACTGCCTAATTATAGCGTAACATTACAAAACAAACATTTTAATCAACGATTGTAGACAGTTGACGTGCCCCACGGTTTTATTTTAGTCTAGTCTATGCATATGTTTATAATTCCCACGACTGTATCTATTTTATTATTTTTTGGTTTTTAGTACATTTATCTTAAACATTGCAATGTATGTTTAACATAAAACCGTTTAACTTAAAAAGTTTTTTTACCTATTTTTATTTTCTAGTTTTTAGTTTTTATTTCGCATTCTGTTTAATTCATTTAGTGCTTCATTATTGCAAGGTTTCTTGCCCGTTAGTTTATTGGAGTCCAACTCCTCTATACGTAGTCCCTGCAAAGATCTTACTCTACTAAGAGCCACGTAGGCTTGACCTTCTTCAAACAGTTTCGCACCTAAGTATACGACTGCGTGATCCACAGTGCTGCCCAGCATTTTATGTATTGTAGAAGCCCATGATAGTATTAAAGGCAACATTCTTCTTTCAGCCGTCCCGTAATTGTACTTAGCTGGAAACTGTATGGCTTTCGGGTGTATAAGATGTACTCCGTCTCTTGCGAAATCAATTCGGACGGAAGGTACATCTGTTGCATACATCTGAGTTCGACGAAATTGAGGCCAAACGATTTCGTTGATGTAGCCTATAGCGCCATTTACTAATCCCTTTGAAACGTCAATATTGGACCGTAGCATGACTTTTGCCCCCACAAATATTTCCAGTTCCGCTGGTAAAACCCCAGCTTTGTTGATATCAGCTGGGCTTCATATTCTTCAGGCGTTTCTGACGCCGTCATTTGTGTATATCGCTGACGTTGCTTTTTTAACCTGGCCTCATATTGCTCAGGTGTTTTTGACGCTAATTGTTCCCGTCGGCGTCGTTTCTGTATTGTTATTATTATCTTACTATTAATAAGTAAAGTAATATATAAATTCAAGATGGCCGCCGCTACAAAATGGCGGATAATTTATGTTTTATTAATCCCATCAATATGGGTACGGCGTACGTACGTACACTACGGCGACCTCCGTAGTGGAGCGCAGGCCGAGTTTGGAGAAGCGACACTCAGGGCTGACCGCAGAGCTTCTGGCGGGAGCCCACCCGGAGTCAAATCTCAGTGGTAGATCCTAATCGGAGCGGTAGTCAAGAGTAAATGACAGAACCAAATCAGAATTGATAGTTTACATAGACAACGTATCGGGTACTTTTAAAATATTTGTTTTAAATTCTATTTAGGTAAATGCTAAATTTGTAAAAATAATAATTTATGAAATGAAAAATGGACAAAAAACAATACCTTTATAATAATAACAATACAGAAACGACCTATATACCTTTTTATTATTATTATCATTTTTTTTTTTATTTTTTTTTTTTACCATTTTGTTCCCACGAGTAATGGACATTTAAACGGCCGACCCCCCCAGAGGTCCAATAAAGGGGCAAGGCTATGTACAACAAGATGCGCCTGAGTCTTGAGGGGAAAACGCTAACGACATATCATTTTTATCCACCCTAATGCCATACAGTTCTCGGCGCGTTTTAACCTTTCACCTTAACTTGGGTGGTGTACCGCTAACCAGCTAGTGTGAGGTTGTATAGTGCACTGTATTCTTATTGTCAAGCCCTTTTATTTGATACCCATGTTGATGGGATTGATAACACCTAAGTTATCCGCCATTTTGTAGAGGCCACCATCGTGGATTTTAATTTTATATAGTACATTGTATTCTACTGGTTGAGCACTTTCATTTGATACCCATATTGATAGGATTTATAAAACCTACGTTATCCGCCATTTTGTAGCGGCCGCCATCTTGGATTTCAATTTTTAATAGTATATTGTATTCTGCTTGTTGAGCCCTTTCATTTGATACCCATGTTGATGGGATTGATAAAACCTACGTTATCCGCCATTTTGTAGCGGCCGCCATCTTGGATTTAATTTTTTTATAGTATATTGTATTCTGCTTGTTGAGCCCTTTCATTTGATACCCATATTGATGGGATTAATAAAACATAAATTATCCGCCATTTTGTAGCGGCGGCCATCTTGAATTTATAATGATAATGAATAAACATAATTGTATTGTCACCAAAATCCAAAGTGTATACAAAATTTCAGATAAATCGGTTGACAGGAAGAGGGTGAAATTTGAATTACTAAATTTGTACGATCCCTAGGCTGGTTCAATGAAAATACTAAGATATTGATTAAATGTAGTTTATTGCTAATAATATTTATGGGATGCAAAGTGCTGATTTTGAGTGCTAATGAGTACGCGACGCGGTGGTCAATTACGAACTAATGAATAATTACTTGATTTGTGTAGAGGTGCAAATATGATGATTTAACAATTAAAATGAGGTGAATGAGGTGAGTGTACGATGCATAGCTCGTACATGCTCCCACGGGCAAAGAAGAGGAATGATTATTACATTATGATGATTATTATTATGATACAGTATTAGGAAGTACTAGAAATTTGTCTTTCGAGAGTGAGGGGAAACGCTACGACTGATCTTTCGCGGAAATATACACTGCACTACATCGTCCTTGATTTCAATTCTTTCACTGTCAATGTTTGTGTTAGGCGAAGAGAGCGTAGACGTCGTCGTTGTCGGTTGCTGATGGCGCACTCCAACAGGCGCAAGTGTCGTCCTCTGGGGTGGTGTTCTCGCTGGTGACGTCGTAGAAGTATCTGCTCGAGGTTTCCGAAATCTCCTCCAAACCATTATAGCACCTACTATGCTGACCGCACCCAGGATTAGGATGTAATGATGTACGTCATGGTAATTTATCTCGCTGATGTTGGGACTCTTTTCTTTCATTTGTTGAATGTCGTGTGCAATAGAGTCTAGGGCTTGACGACTGTCGTCGGTCGTTTGGTTTATGGATTCCCACGGGATCGATATGTTTATAATGTCATTAATAGGATCCAAATTTGGGTGATAAATCATCGGATTTATTTTTAAAATACTCTGATCGTTGCTGTGAGCGTATATGGTGAACTTATCATCTATCAAGAAACAACCATAACCTATGCTAATAATTCCAGTGACGTTTAATTGTTCAATGGACATTTGATTCTCGCATACAATTCGTAGTTGGCATTTATCGCAGCAAAAGAATAGGTACTTATTCAAACTGTTTAGTTCATTCCATTCATTGTCACATGTTAGTGTGCTGAATCGACATTGTCCTGTGGTTGGGTCGATTTCACATAAGCTGTCTTCCGATTTCATATGAAATGATGGTTTTCTCAAATAGCAAAAGTATGTGTCTGTATTATGCTGACACGAACGGACGTCATTTTTTGAAATCTTTATATATGTATCCTTTGCTAAGTTGATAGCAATCAGTTCTGATACAGGAACTATTTTTATCATGTGAAGCTGGCTGCTTTTGATAGGTACGGGAATTATGTTGTAAATTTCATAGCTATCTCGACTTGTGAGTGGAACGGAAAGTTCAAAAATGAAGTACTCTTGTAGCATTCTTGTCTTAATATGTAGAAATTGATATATATTGCCGAAATCGTTATGCGTGTTTTTGATAGGCAAAGATAGATCTTGGGATATTTGACTTGAGATAATACTTAATTCGTTTCTGAGTTGTTTCGGGGAAACCAAGTGGAAGTTAAATTTTCCATGATAGATATCTGTTACGGTATTCAACAGGATTTCTTGAATATTTTTTAGATGATTCAACATGTTGCTTGCTGTTATCGTGCTTAAAGTAAATTCTCCGAGTTGTGCTAGTTGATTCACTTCTTTGTTTTGTGAATTGATTGCCTTTTCAATGTCTAAGGAATGACGATTTATTAATTTCCTCATGTTATCGATCTCTTGTTCTGATCTTTTAAGCAGGTTGTACTCGGCTTCTACTACCGAAGTCTGATTTCGCCATAAGTTAGCTAGATGCTGTTCATTTTTATTTAACAAGGTGATGTCATTTTTATACTGTTCGGCGAAACGCGAGTCTAATACTCCGAACAGTGAGTTGGCAACGTAACCGACACCATCGATAAGCCCTCGCCTGTGTCTCGAGAGGCGCGTGTCCGAGTGCTGATTAAGCAACAGCTGGTTATAGTAATTTAATTCGGAGAAACTGTGACGTAGCTGCATGACACTGGATTCGCAATGTGTTTTTGCTTTAATTTGAGAGCACATGGTATCTAGACATTTTAAGTATTCCTCAAATGTTTTAACACCTTCCCAGTATGGATCCATGTTGTAGTATATAACAATCTTCCAGTTATCTCGTATTAATTGCATGTTGCTTATTTTATCGAAGTAGAGACCTTGTTTAGTTTTAAGTGAACTTATATTGTATGCTGACTGTGATACATTTACTACTAAGCTCATGAAATATAAAAATGATATTGCGAAGGTGATGAAATTACTGAGTCGTTTTCTGACTGTCTTCTGTTGCTGTGGTTGCTGTACTTTATCGTTAACTACATTGCAATGATTGTATGTGGTTGATTCGGTATCTTCAACGTTTTTTGTTTCTATTGGTAAGAGCGATAATTTTACTACTGGTCGTTTTATAACACCGTTTTTTGTTTTTAATGATACGACTCTCACAAACTTATCAGCGCCGGGGTGTAATTCAATTACTCTTCCCATTGCCCATTTACCTGCTGGTAAGTTTGCGTCATTAATGGTAACTAAGTCGCCAATTTTTATATTGCAATTAGGTTTTCTCCATTTGCATCTTGAAGTGATCTGTACTAAATATTCAGTACGCCATCTTTTCCATATGTCTTCAAATGTTTTTTGTACTAGGTACCACCTTGTTCTCATGTCGTGTTCTGTTCCTAACACATCTAAGGTTGGACCGTTAGTTAAGAAGTGGGCAGGAGTGAGACAATTGAGGTCTTCGGGGTCTTCATTCAAAGGACAGAGGGGTCTCATGTTGAGACACGTTTCCAACTGAGCTAGAAGGGTCGACAACTCCTCGAATGTGAACTTTTGCTCTCCTATCACCTTTTTTGTGTGCTTTTTTAGACTACAGATGGCAGACTCCCAGAGCCCTCCTGCTGAAGGCCAGGAGGCCGCGTTAAAGTGCCAAGTGATTTCCATTTCTGTAATCTCATTCATAAACTGCTCATTGAATATTTCTGTTAACTCTTGGTATTCTTCTTTCAGTGCTCGATTTGCTCCAACAAAGTTAGTCCCATTGTCACTATAGATGTGACGGGGGGTGCCTCTTCTAGCGGCCATTCTTTTAAGTGCTGCCAGGAATGATGAAGTTGATAAGTCTGATACGACTTCTAAATGTACTGCCTTAGTTGACATACATATAAAAAGTGCTATGTAACCTTTTGATGATTTAATTCCTCGGCCTTTACTGCTTTTCAACATAATGAAACCGGTGAAATCGACACCCGTGTGATAGAACGGTCGGGCCGGGTTACATCTTGCGCTAGGTAAATCTCCCATAATCTGGTGCGGATGATGAGGCGTGTTTTTTACGCAGGTTACACATTGTCGTAGTCTCTTTTTAACAGCTCTATTTCCGCCCATTATCCAGAACTTCTGCCTTATAAATGCAAGTGTTAGTCGAGGTCCACCGTGGAAGGTAAGTTGATGCGCGTGATCAATGACTAAGTCTGTAAGTCTACTAGAATGGGGTAGAATAATCGGATATTTCATTCTATCATTAATTTGAGCGTTACGCAACCTCCCCCCGACTCGGAGAATATTCATTTCGTCTAGGAAGGGGTTCAAACACAATAATTTGCTTTGGTTGTTTAAGTAATTTTTCTTACTTAATTCATGTATCTCGTCTTGAAATTCGATGCTTTGTGTAGCTTTAGTCATTAAAGTTTTTGCTCTATTTATTTCTGATAACATTAAGTAGCTAGGGCGTTTTGTTTTGTTATTTGAGACAAAACGAAGTATCCAAGCGATAACACATGCTGCTCGGGAGTAATTGTTTGAATTATTTAATATTTGTAATATGATGCTTTCATTGTCTTTCTGTGCTACATGTACTAATTGATTTTTTAATTCTTTTTCCGTAGAATATTTTTGGATCTCTGGCGTTTCTTCGAATGCTGATAGCGAAGGTGGTCCACACCACCATAAATTATGTTCTCTTAGTTTCCCGATGGAAATTCCTCGGCTTGCGCAGTCCGCCGGGTTCTCTTCGGATTTTACGTAATGCCAGCATTTTGACGGCATTATTTTTTCAATTTGCTTCACTCGGTTTGACACGAAAGGTTTCCATTTGTCTAGATCTCCATTTAACCATCCTAGAGTCACCATGGAGTCTGACCAGCCATAAACCTTCAATTCGTATTCGGTGTAACATTGTTTTACTTTATCCATTAATTTTGCCAATAAAAGTGCTCCGCTAAGTTCTAATCTTGGAATAGAGATTGTTTTATTTAATGGTACCAGTCTTGTTTTTGAGACAACCATAGATACGTTGTGATTAACAACTGCGTAGATTACGCAGGCAAATGCTTTGTTGGAACTATCACAATATCCATGGAGACTTATCACGCATTTTTGGGTGATTTTTAACCATCTTGGTATTTTAATAAATGCTATATTAGTGCTGATATCTATCTTACATTGTTCCCATTGTTTAATGATGTCATCGGGTAGTTTGTCATCCCATTTGGAGTTTGTGTTCCAAATTTGTTGAAATAGTAGTTTTAACTTAGTTATTGCAGGTGCTAACCAGCCAAGAGGATCGAAAAGTTTTGAAATATCTGATAAAAGTGTTCTTTTAGTGTTCTTATTTGAAAATTCAAACGATGACTGGAACATGAAATTGTCTTCTTTGGGACTCCAATATAGTCCTAAAGTCTTTGCTGTGTGATCGCATTTGAATGTAAATACTGGATCATCTGTATTTATGTTGCTAGTGATGCTGTTTAATATCTCAGGTTCATTTGACGACCATTTCCTCAGAATGAAGCCGCCTGCCTGTAAAAGTGCTTGTAGTTCGACAACTGTTTTGGATGCTTCTTCAATACTATGTGACCCATGAATCAGGTCGTCCATATAAAATGATTGTTCCACAATTTTTGATGAAACTGGATACATTTCTCTTTCATCTGCTGCTAACCGTTTCAATGTCATCATTGCTAAAAACGGTGCCGCTTTCATGCCGTATGTAACGGTCGTGAGTTGATAAGTTTGGAGTGGTTCGGTAGGTGAGTCTCTCCAAACGATTTTTTGTAGAGATTGGTCTTGTTCTTGTAGGTCTATGTTACGGAACATCTGCTGAATATCTGATGTGTATCCAAACTGATATTGTCGCCACCTCAAGATAAGTGACTGAATATCTTGCTGTAAATTTGGACCGGTGTACATTAAATCATTTAAACTTTTCCCGCTAGATGTTTTTGATGATGCATTGAAAACGACACGTAGTTTAGTAGTTTCAGACTGCACTCGATGAACTCCGTGGTGAGGCAAATAACATTCCACGGGTGTCTGATTGCGAGACTCGAGTTTCATGTGATTTAATTTCTTGTATTCATTCATAAAATCCTTATACATACTTGATATATTTGATTGTGTACTAAGTTTTTTCTCTATGTTTCGAAACTGTGCGATTGCGATTGATTTTGAAGTGCCCAAATTTTCTTCATATTTTTCTTTCAGTGGTAACCTCACGGAATATCTTCCACTCGGCTGTCGTATTGTGGTGTTGTTGTAGAATTGTATGCAGTGCTGGTCTTCTGACGACAAATTCGAACGCTCTCCGAAGTTTGTCTCACTGACGTCTTCTATCTCCCAAAAGTGTTGTAGATCTTCAATGTTATTAATAACGACGTTACAGTGGAATGTTTTCATGCTTCCACATAGTAACCATCCTAGTTGGGTTTGCTGTGCTATAGGTTCCGATGTATCTTCACCTTTAAGTATACCTCCTGTTATTAAAGAGATCTGAGATCCCTGGTCTACAAGGGCCCGAAATCTATGTGTTGTGCCATCGGCGGCAGTGATGTTTATTTTCGTTGTAGATAAAAGAATTTGTGCCGATGTCGCACGTGCTATCGTATTTGCGGTTTGTTGAGGGGTTCCATGTGCCACGGTGTTTACGCTCTGTTGTGGTGGCTCATTATGTGTGGAACTTATGTTCGTTCGAGAAGCGGTAGTTTTATTGAAGAATTGCCTATGTTCATTCTTGTTAGTGCTGGCCTCGTGTAAGATAGTATTGTGTTTTTGTCCACATGTCTGGCATCTTTTTTCTGAAATGCAGCTGCTAAAATCATGTTTGTGAAGACAATTATTGCACAATTTTAAATCAGAGACGGTTTTTAATTTTGTGGTGTTCGGTAAATTTGCGAATTTAGTGCAATTAAACAACGCATGTCGTGACATTTTGCAATATATGCAGTATAATGAACTCGCAGATTGAGCATTGGTTGCCGTTGTCAGCACTCTGGGTGCATTGACATGGTTATTGTAATTCGATTTATAATTATGAAATTTTCCACTGAATGATGTCGCAATAGGGCTATATTGCGAACTAGATTTTATGTTTGTCTCTTGTTGTTTGTTGCTTCGACGTAGTTTCTCGAATGGCGTGAATCGATTTTCTAGAAAGTTCATGAGCTCATCCAAGTTCGGTATTTCTTTCTTGTTTCTGATGGAATCGTTGTAGTCGGAAAGCGTTTCAGAGTCCAGTTTCTGAGCCAGTAAATGTGCTATTATAGGTTCCCAAGTTGTAACTCCCAGTTTTTTAATACCGTTAACGCTCTCCATTGTGACGTCATGAAGCTTCTTAAGTTGCGGTAGGGATCTATGCTGTAAAGTTGGTAGAGTTAATATGCTATCTAGGTGGGAATTAAAAATGATATTGATGTTATTGTAGCGCCGGTGTAGTATCTCCCAGGCTACATCATAATTGTCGTTGCTTATCTGTAGGTGTTGAATTAGCCTCTCTGGCTCTCCTTTTAACTTGCATTTTAAAAATTGCATTTTTTGAGCTTTGGTTAGAGCAGTGTTATTATGAATGGAATCACTGAATAAATTTTTAAATGAAAACCATTGGTGATAGTTTCCGTGAAATACAGGGATCTCCAAATGCGGTGTTATGTGTTCATTATTTGCTGTCGACCACTTCTTTTCGTTAAGCTCGTCTTTCAGCTTTGTATATTTAATTTCGTGCTCGTTGAAAACTCGTTGGTATTCTCCGTCTTCCCCATTAAGTTCGCTGTCGATGTCGATGTGAAGTTTATCGACTGCTACCCAACGTGATTGTAGTGTTGCTATGGCTTCGTCAATTTTCCACTTGGTTTCCAATTGTTGCGTGTTGATGTTTTCTATTGTTCTAGAAAGGGCTCTGAAATATGCTGACTGTTTGCGGAGCATGTCGTCCAAATGGCTGTTAACGCCCCGTGATGCAGTAGATTGAATTCTGTCATCTCTCCCCGTCATGTCTCCATATCGGTGGCTGAAGCCGACACGCGGTTCTTTCGATATTGCGGGTCCACCTTCCATGATTTTATATGCTGATTAGGCAACTGATGAGTAATATGTAGAGAAAAAATGGAAATCTCTTACTTGAAAGCCGATGGTTTTGGGGTTGCTTTGCTCGGTGCTGTGCTCGATGCTGTGCTCGGTGCTGTGCTAAGCTCGACGGCTCTGAGTCAACTTCTCAGGTTCGTCAATACTTATGTGCTTGTTCTCTTCAACTCCCTCCTGTGCTGTGCTGTGCTGTTTGTAGCGAGCCAATGGACTCGCTGATGCTATGCTCGGTGCAGGATGTTTCCCAAAAACCGTTGTTTGGAGTGTACTCCACAATGCTAGTTCTCCGGAAAACAGAACGTGGCACTACACGTATCACTAAGTGCCGACGACACTAAATTAGGTCACACGCGTAATGGTTAATCCCGTCTTTCCGGATAGACTCGAAGGACCATGTACGATCCCTAGGCTGGTTCAATGAAAATACTAAGATATTGATTAAATGTAGTTTATTGCTAATAATATTTATGGGATGCAAAGTGCTGATTTTGAGTGCTAATGAGTACGCGACGCGGTGGTCAATTACGAACTAATGAATAATTACTTGATTTGTGTAGAGGTGCAAATATGATGATTTAACAATTAAAATGAGGTGAATGAGGTGAGTGTACGATGCATAGCTCGTACAAAATTTGACCCAAGAATAAATAATTAATAATAATGAATAATGGACATTTAAACGGCCGACCCCCCCAGAGGTCCAATAAAGGGGCAAGGCTATGTACAACAAGATGCGCCTGAGTCTTGAGGGGAAAACGCTAACGACATATCATTTTTATCCACCCTAATGCCATACAGTTCTCGGCGCGTTTTAACCTTTCACCTTAACTTGGGTGGTGTACCGCTAACCAGCTAGTGTGAGGTTGTATAGTGCACTGTATTCTTATTGTCAAGCCCTTTTATTTGATACCCATGTTGATGGGATTGATAACACCTAAGTTATCCGCCATTTTGTAGAGGCCACCATCTTGGATTTTAATTTTATATAGTACATTGTATTCTACTGGTTGAGCACTTTCATTTGATACCCATATTGATGGGATTTATAAAACCTACGTTATCCGCCATTTTGTAGCGGCCGCCTTCTTGGATTTCAATTTTTAATAGTATATTGTATTCTGCTTGTTGAGCCCTTTCATTTGATACCCATGTTGATGGGATTGATAAAACCTACGTTATCCGCCATTTTGTAGCGGCCGCCATCTTGGATTTTTTTTTAATAGTATATTGTATTCTGCTTGTTGAGCCCTTTCATTTGATACCCATATTGATGGGATTAATAAAACATAAATTATCCGCCATTTTGTAGCGGCGGCCATCTTGAATTTATAATGATAATGAATAAACATAATTGTATTGTCACCAAAATCCAAAGTGTATACAAAATTTCAGATAAGTCGGTTGACAGGAAGAGGGTGAAATTTGAATTACTAAATTTGACCCAAGAATAAATAATTAATAAAACAAACAGGGTGAGCTAAATAAAACCGTTTAAAAAGTTGCAGTCATAGAGACTTCCGATGGAAATGAAAACTTTGAACTTAGTATTTACAAACTATATATTAAGTATTACATCCACTACCTGGCTCCCATAGTGCTTTGCGTAGTTTGGGGTTAGAAAGAGTTGTGTGTGAAATGTCGACTAATAAATTCGAGTTTTTGTTTTAAACTGCACTAATGTTGCCCAATACGTCTGTATGGTATCCGTTCTTTTAATAAACTTTTTTTCACAAACCGACATGTGATAACCAACGTTAGACAAAGTCACGGGTAGTGAAATGATTATTATACAAAAAAATATTTAACAAATTGAATATATCTCAAACTAATTATTTGACAAACATTCATTCTATAACATATTATTTGACAAATGATTATTTTAATATTTTTGTTAACTATCAAATACTTAAAAACAAAACCAACGCTTGACAAATTTTCACTTTATAATGTGTTGTTTGGCAAACGTCTCAATTTATAAAACAAACATTTATTAAATTCCATAAAAACTTGATTGTAATTTTTGAATAGGTATCTAAGTAACCACACCGGTACGATTAGGTTACTTGGGACCCAAATCCGACTCGGAGCACCCCGACTCCACCTAGTCTTGTCGCTACTACCCCTAGAGTGTATATAAAAATGCGGGAGCCAGAAGCTTAAGGGAGGGAGGCGAGCCATGCGAGGCCAAGAGCAGCTAAGGGGGGAGGTGGCGAGCGAAGCGAGCCGGCGACCTCCGTAGTGGAGCGCAGGCCGAGTTTGGAGAAGCGACACTCAGGGCTGACCGCAGAGCTTCTGGCGGGAGCCCACCCGGAGTCAAATCTCAGTGGTAGATCCTAATCGGAGCGGTAGTCAAGAGCAAATGACAGAACCAAATCAGAATTGATAGTTTACATAGACAACGTATCGGGTACTTTTAAAATATTTGTTTTAAATTCTATTTTGGTAAATGCTAAATTTGTAAAAATAATAATTTATGAAATGAAAAATGGACAAAAAACAAAATGTCATTTGATACATTGTCTAAGTGAAACGTTTACCATGCAACTGGTTATAAAATGATGGTTTGTAAAATAAAACATTTGTTGATGTAAGGTATTTTTGAAATAAATATCATGCGAAACGTTGTTTGTAAAATGAAACATTTTTGGATTGTACAGTTTTTGCAATGAATATTATACGATTAGTTGGTTTTAAAGTGATGTTTTGTCAAAAAATGTATGTGAATCATTAGTGAACCCATCTGTATAGCTACAGAAATACTGCTATTACGCATCCAAAAGCACCTAACACACGTGTTGCTCCGCTGCTCCACCGCCGCTCTGACGCTACGCCTCTACATTGGCATGTTGCGAACCTATAACACATATATTCCCCTGCCAACAGTAAAAAGTTTTCACTTCAAAAACTTACGTAACGAGACATTTGAATATCTTCTTCTCCCAATGGCTGTAATACGCAGTCATGACCTTAGACCGGCCCGTGCTGGTGCCGAGTATTAAATACTCTAGCTTCATCAGAATAGGGCCGATGCGTTCGTATATACGGGACAGAATTGCTACTCGTTCTAACCGCTCGTTTTCCAATTCTACGAAATACGTCTGGAAAAGAGAAATCGTCATCAGAACGTGTTCTTATCAGATTATTTTGCGTGTTTAGTATTTGATCCTTCAATCAAGATGGCTTCCATTTATTTTTTTCAGAATAATTTTTTAGTGCGCCTAAAGCCAGGAAAAAATCAGATTTCACCCGCGCGACGCGTTTCTTAATGTGATATACATAAAGTCGAGAATAGCATGACACAGTTTGGAGGAAAAATCAATATTTAATCAGGAGTCCATTTTTGACCAAGTTTTATTTAATTACTCAATAACTAAACATAAATTTAAAAAAGTGTTCGGTTACTTTACTAGAACGTACAAATAGGAATTGTATTACCAAAAAATAATGTGGGGTCATCGCTGATAATTTCGAGTACTCGAATTAAAACGGGTTTTTTCGGTGTCATTTTTATTTTTTTATTGTAAAAAACTCTGATCTATTTTTAAAATTCTATTCGGTTATTGTGCTTCTTCTTGATTGTACCCACACGTCAATATTTTTTTTGTCATAGTTTTTAGTTTCTTAACTTCGTGCGAAGTGAGCGGCGTCGAAAATGTCCTTTTTTCGTTTTCTGGCTTTAGGCGCCCCCTTAATTTAAGATAGCTGTTTTAGTTTACTTTTGTTTACGGGCCTTGAAAAAACTAATATTATAGTAGTCAAATTGAAAACTTTTGAAAGTTCGTTAAAAATAGACATAAAGGTGAAATTAAATAAACAAATTTGAAATTAATTGTAATGATTGCCTAGCTTTTAAAAGTGAAACAAGCATAATGCTAACCGGCGTGTTTCAAGAAATACATTTTTCGTGGATATGTGTCATCCGCCAATCACTTGGCCAGCGTGATGGATTATGGCCTTGACTGTCTCCGAAGGCTCCGATGTGTTAGCAGTGGGAACATTTAGTGGGCTGCTTATGTATGCATGCTTATAACGAAGTTACCTTGCAAGGGTAAAGCCAAGTTGTATCTGTAACACCGGTATCAGGGTCGACGTAATCATTCGGCTTTATCACAGGGAACAAGTCAAACAGTTCGATCTGATCGATCAGGCTTTGCACCTCTTTTTCGACCATCTTCAATTGTTGGTGAACAGCCCGTAACGAATTTTCACCTAAAATACATGTTCACATTGAATTGAAGTTGTATGGTGTAATGAATAATGATAATGTTATACAACATGTTTTATGTGGATTTGTAGATCCAATAAAATAAACAATTTGTCGTTCTGTCGTCGTGATTAATGAGCATTTTTTTTGTCACATTTTTGTAATACCTACTTAAACATTTTGTCGTGTTAGGACTCTTGACAGAATCCGCCTGGGGAAGTACCACACCTTTGCCAGTTATTTTACCGCCAAGCTAATGTGGAAACATCACTGTGTTCCGGTTTGAAGGGCAATGTTTCCAAATAAATTACAGGGCTTAGATATAATATTATCTTAGATTTCTGAGTGACGAGCGCAGTGGAGTGCTAGGTAATGATTTGGACTCTTCGTTCCACTAGCTGCGTGACACTGTGCTGTTATGGGCAGACATGTTACGTACCATCCGGTACATGTACTGCTCGTCTCGTCACACTTATCTAGAAAAAAAAGCATTTCCAGTCATAGGGACTGCCGATAGAAATGAAAACGAATGATTCAGAATTGTATAGCTCAATTTGGAAACTACGCAGGTGAAACCGGAGGGCGTGGCCATCTAAACCATCCTAGTTTACCTGAATATTTGTTTCATTTACGAACGTGACGCTTGAGTTCAATTCACAGCCCACGGAAAATCTGTTTGTGGTGCGCCAAGACTAGTTTTCACTTCATAAAAACCCTACACGCGTCACTGCATTTTCGGCATTTATCGCAAAAGCGTCAAAAGCGTCGTTCTACCGGTAGTTCTACTGGTAGAACGTCTAGGCCTTGGAATACGTTGCCTGAGTGGATTTTCCCTGATGGTAACAATCTTTGTGTCTTAAAATCGAGAGTGAATTGATTTCTTCTAGGTAAACACGCTCCATCGTTGACCGCATCGTCACTTAACATCAGACGAGATGGCAATCAGGTGTAATTACCCAATAAAAGTTGAAAAAAAAAAGGTTGTTCTCTATTTCATGATCTATGTAGTTGTAAACTTACACTTAGTGATATCAGCGATATAATCCTTAATCCCGAGTGCGGTCCACGTGAGCCTAGTGAGTCCCGGCAGGATATGCCTCTCCGTATCTAGGAGATGTTTCTTCATGAGATGCATCTCGGACGGGCTCAGCGACGCCAAGCTCTTGTTGTATGAAGCGATGACGTGGGACAGTGCTTCCAATTCGTAGTACAGACGGGAACGTTGCATGGCCACGTTACGAATGTTGACGGGTAGGTCGTAACCTGAGTATTAGTAAAAACACACAAATAAACACTATAAATATTTCATTTTGTTTTCTGTAGAAAATGCACATTCAGCACAATGCCGCCACTTGTCCAACTGAGTGCAGGTGAAAATAGGAGGATGCAACCCTCGATCTTTTTCCCTTGTCACATGATTTTTGTACGGCGTTGCGGAAAATGGGATAAGACGAGCTATTGACACTGTAAAAAAAAAAAGTTATTTTTAATCATTTTTACTGTCGGAAAATGTTTTGTTTTTTTCGGTGATTTTCAGGGTAAATTTGGTTATTATTATTATTTTTTTTTAAATAAAGAGTGACGAGACTAGCAGGACATGTGCCTGATGGGAAGCAACATGCCTGCCACATAACAGCACAGTGACACGCAGCTATTGGAACATGAAGAGCCCAAATCATTACCTAGCACCGCACTGCGCTCGTCACCCAGAGATCTAAGTTGTTATACCTATCTCTAAGCCCTGTAACTTCTCTGGAAACATTGCCCTTCAAACCGGAACACAGTAATGTTTGCACATTACTGCTTGGCGGTAGAATAACTGGCAAAGGTGTGGTACTTCCCCATGCGGACTCTGCTAAGAGTCCTACCACTACAACTATGGTAGTTTGATTGTGTACGGCATTGGTTCCATACAGTTTCAATGCCTCTTCTTATTCATTATTCTGCAAAGCCGTACAAAAATCATGCGACAACCCTCACCAACCGACAGGATTCTAACCCTCAATTTTTTCTCCTTTCTCCCCTATCTTCATGCTGAATCTCATTATTTTATATATCTTTCTACATAATATATGTTTCCTGGTGGTTCAAATGTCCTATCAAGTTTGTACACGGCCCTATAGTCTATCTTCTTTGCCTACCGAACTGAAAAGGGGGTTGTTTATGCTGAAATATTAGACTTACCGAGCTGTTCTAACAGTTCTGCTTCATGTATGACCAGGAATATGTTTTCGTCGAAATACGGTTGAAACTCTAGATCATGTTCTTGCATCAACTTGTGCACTGTCATATCACGCCAGGTTACATCCGTCTGAAATAGCACATAATAAGTCTAGTTTAAAGGCAGCATAGAGTTATGATGGCTTAGTAGCTAGAACGCCCAATATCATAATCGTGAGGTCATGGGTTCAAATCCCGCCTTCACTTCTAAGTAATTTTCCAAGTGCAGATATACGATTTTTGATCACCACTGGATTTAACTGTGTCGGAAAACAACCTGAGAAGACCGGTGTTACAAGACATCATTCCATGCGTCATCCAACAGACCGCACTTAGCTAACGTGGTGGCTTATAGCCTTGCCACTGTCCTTGAGAGACGGTCCCGAGTCCCAGCAGTGGAAACATAAAGTGTGTTGGTGGTGCAAAGGGTTGCGGTGATAAAATACTCAATAAGATTACTCGTGGCTATATGCAAATTGTATGATAAATTCTACTAATTTTTTCACTAGTTTATAGTTTTTTTTCTGCTGACGCGAACAATTTTTCGTTGATAAACCTTCACTTATGATTTGCTATGTCAGAACTAACCTCAAAATTTTTGCGGGTAGATAATTTTTTTTTCACATGTGTCATATCGGGCGCCGAACCGATATGGGTTCCGCGCTGCATTTCGGGTTAAAATAAATCACTCCAACACTTAGAATAGAGTGGTCTATTCTAAGTGTCGGAGAATCTGAATCTCACCAATCCTTCTTTTGCCAGTAGAGATACAGAGCTCGGCGATCTAACGTTCTCGTAATGCTGTCCGGGAATCCTCATCAGCATCACTGGAAGTAAGAGATAATGAACGTGAGTAAGCAGGAACGTAAAATCACAATTCGACGAATCCAAATTGACGCACATTACAGAAAGAACTTTCTAGTTTCCGTCCCGAGTTTAACGAGTCTAATGTGCAGTTTGGCAGAGTTGTATATTTGAACATTTTAATTGATTTTGTGGATTAAATAAAAAAAAATTGGCAGTCATAGGAACTGCCGATAGAAGTAAAAACTTGTAACTCAGAATTTGATAGCTCACTTTGGAAACTACGCGGGTGAAACCGGAGGGCGTGGCCATGACCATGGTCCCGAGTTCACCCAAAAATGTCTTATCATTGCCGAGCGTGGTGATAGAATTCAATTCACAGCCCATGAAAAAT
The DNA here is from genome assembly GCA_963693475.1 of Ectropis crepuscularia. Lineage (NCBI taxonomy): Eukaryota > Metazoa > Arthropoda > Insecta > Lepidoptera > Geometridae > Ectropis > Ectropis crepuscularia. The sequence continues at coordinate 9,090,203 of OY856357.1, read as the reverse complement.
CTGTCTATGGTGCGCGAAACGAAGTTTTCACTTCGAAAACATAAATCGTGGTGGGCAAGCAGTGAGATCGTGAGATTTCACAATAGTGAAATCGAAGGAATCAATTCTGCATGCACCTCCCGAGAATTTTTCTAAATGAAATGCAAAGAAAACCAGCATATACCCCCTAAAAGACATCTTGCGAGGACAATAGCATGACATGCGTCATAAGACCCGTACTTGGCCAGTGTGATGGATCATAGTCTCGACTCTCTTCTCTCTTGTGAGTTAGTCCGAGTCCCAGATGGCCATAATTCACGCTGGCCCAGTGCAGGTGGGTGGAAGATGCATGACCTAGAAATATTCTAGGAACATGTCGGTTACCCCATTTTTTCCTTTGCCGTTTTCATGTTAGCGCCATAACGCACATGACTTTGAAAAGATAATGGTGCGGGTGAGATTCGAACCAGGGACTCGATAGTTGATGTTCTCCCGACTAGTCCAGCCGTACTGTGTTCCGGTTTGAATTGCAGTGTTTCCAGTGAAATTATAGGGCATACCTATATATAAACTATGGATAAGACTCTTCGTGTTCCAATATCTGCGTGTGCTGTTATGTGGCAGGCATGTTGCTTACCATCAGGCACATGTCCTGCTCGTCTCGTCACTCTAAATATAAAAAAACTTTGGCTAGATTGAAATCAGTGGAATCGTGTGACTCACATGCTTTGTCCCGTTTGCGTTTGTCAGCGATCTCCTTATTGACGATGTCTCCTGGCCGCAGTGAGATCTGCGAAGCTTTCTTCTTGGCGACGTGTGCGCGCCCCGCCGCTGTTAACTTCATTCGACCTCCGCCTTTGGGCGTGGCTCCGACATCTGGTTCTGATATAAAAAATATTAGGTATACTCAATTATCTGTCATATGTTTTTTAATTGTGAAAACTAACGTGTTTAAAGTTAACTTTAAGTTTAAGTTAGCCTTGAAAAAGATCGCCGGACGCGATCGAAACTTGAGTCGGACTGGACTGACTATATAATGCGTGAGTTACCCGTGTTTTTGTTTAAAAATATTCTTCAACTATTATGGGTTTGTTGTGTCTGTCATCTGGAGAGAGGACTGCTCTGCAAGGGGACAATAATATATATAGACTGAGATAATAATAGTAATAATTAAGAGTTTATACTCAACCGCCATCTCGCCTGATTTTAAGCGACGATGCGATCTGCGAAGGGTAGGGTAGGGTACGAAGGGAAGGGCGACGATAAGATCTTATTGTAATTACCCATTTTCGCAAATAAATAAATGTATTTATTTATTTATTTAAAAGGGGCGTGCTTACCTAGAACAAACCGATTCACTCTGCACACACACATCTCACATCGCATCGTAGCTAAACATCAAGCGAGACGGTGGTCAATTACGAACCCATTATAGTTAAAAAAAATGATATTATTAAATATTTAATTTGATATTAGTGGTACGACTTTAGGCAGAGTCCGCCTGGAGAAGTACGACGCCGCTGCCAGTTATTATCAGGGGGGTGACAGTAGTTTCCGATTCCATCATTATGGCGCTAGTGTTGCCGTAGCCATTTTACGCCATCTTGAAGCTGCCGTTATTTTCGAGACATTATTCAATGTCAGTGTCAGTGTATCAGTGACAAACATTACCGTTACGAACTGTGTTGCCAACGGATACGATTTAATACGATTTAAATTGTATTTATAAGATCGTTTTGGCTCATGTGCGATGGACGATTGCAAAGTCGAAATCGGACGCAAAATATACAATCTTTTGAATGGAATCTTACGAAATGAACAATCGCCATACATTCATTTTTTTAGTGTAAAAAGTAAAACAAGTTGGTCGCACAACAAAAGAGTTGATCGAACTGAACTTCTTTAACAGTTGAAAATTATAATTCAAGTTCATTTTAATCGATTTACGTTAGTTTATTGAAAGGCACACTATTATTTCTGGAAAATACTTTCTCTTGTGGCCAACTTTATTTTTCAGATAATCGTAATTATCTGAAAAGTGATGTTGGCAACACTGGTTTTGAATCAAAAGTTTTATTTGCCTTTCGAAATTGTATATTAATATTGTTTTACGTTATTTTTCGTGTTCTGTTAGCTTGAATTCAGTTACAAACGTTAAGAAAACCTACTATGGCGTAATCAGCAATGACTCATCACGGAATCGCGAGTGTTGTTCTAAGGACTGTGAATTAACCAGCCGCACGCATCGTCGTAAAGACATTCTAAAAAACTACAACTAGAGGAAATTGTGATTCTCCTTTCCCGTGAACGTCGAATTCAGTGGCCTAACAAAAGAGCAATTAGTGAATTAACGAGTTTGCTAACTATCTATCGATCTATAACCTACAAATACACATCATATTGCGACAGATAAATATGTCACCCGACTTGTCTATTCATAGTTGATTCATAGTAATACTATTTTCTTGTTATGTACTGAGAAAGAAATAAAATAATATAAACGAAATTGTTGTTTTTTTTCTGGTTTTTCATAAAAAAATATAAAATGTTATAATAGAACCTATTTGTCGATGTTTTCGTAAGCACATCACTAATAATCGATATCGATAATATGTATTTTCAGCTATTCGTGAGACGTCACTATTGCGATTGCGACGCAAGCGCTTTTATGTTGGAATCGGAACTAAGGGTCACAATACCGAACTGTCCTATCTGTAGTATATAGTGATCTGTGGTTATTATAACCCAAGCATCAATGTGGAAACACTGCTGTTCCGGTTTGAAAGACAATATTTCCAGCATATGTTTTTTTGTTAATTTCGCAGGGTTTAAATGATGGTAAAGCGAGGCGAATGTAAATTTGTAATAGAACTTACCCTCATCATCCAAAGAGTCAGCTTGAAGAAAAAAGAACAAACTATGAAATTTTGAAGTTTCCATTGGATAATTTAAGACATCTTAGTTATGGCTACATTAATCAAGTTTCATCTTTCTTTGATTACCCAGAATTACACAGAAATGGTTAAAATCCGTTTTTCATATGTTTGTCATTACCAAGTTCTCCAATTGTAAGTATTGTTCTGGATAAGTATAGAACATTACCATCTTTTTCAGCTTAGTACACACAATAGATATATCTATTGCTTTTTTGCATCTCTTATTTTAAATTATAACTACATAAAAATGGTTCATAGGTAATACTTTTAGTGCAGACAAAATAAGATTAGTTTATTAATGGCTGCCTCAGTATTAGAATCACTTGTTACGTGTACATAAGGCTTACAATTCATCCGTAAAATCACATACCGTCTTCCTTTCTGAACACCACCTTCAATATATTCTTCTTCATCATGTTATCGACAAACTTGGACGCGTTTTGTACCCATTCGCTGTACTTCGTTTCTTCATACTCCTTTACGACTTTAGAAAACCCTTTGTATTGTAAGAAGGCTTCTTTCTTCTGCTCACAATCGTTTAATTCTGGGACCTAAAGAGATGTGACGAAGGTACAGAAAATATCTAATATTAAAGTATACAATATATACATATGTATAAAATTGTAAAAACCGTAGTAGTTTACAACCAAACTACGTTGGATTACATAATCTAACGGCGTCCGATTATAAACTAACCTAACTTGCCATGGTCTTATAATCTCGCGCGTTAAACTGTAAACTGACGATGATTGTAATTTTACGGTGAAACATATAGGTACATAATGAGTATTGGGTTGGATTCCCACCGAGTACATCCATATATGCGATGAATACGTACTTATGTACTTATACGATGTTTGTTCGCGGTTTTAAAGCGGAAAAACTTCTGGAACGGCAACTACGCGGGCAAAATCGTGAGCGCTACTAGTAAAGTCTTTTTACTCGATTTATTGCATTTCTACTGGCGACGCCCCTCAAAATCTGAGGCTGAAACCGCGCCTGGTCAGGGTGTTCCAATATAGTTTGCTTATAAAATAATTTATACCAGCAAGCTGGCTGCCGTGACACAAGATTAGCTTAGTATGGAGCTGGATGAAGAGCTCGGCGATATGTGATAAAATACCGATAAATATTTATTTTATTTATTTGTAATAAGAATAATTGGCATGTGAAGAGAAAGTTACCAGAGTAATCGGAAAACTTTATTCTGCATTTTTTTCGCCCCTGGGGGTCTACCGCCTAACGAAAAACGCTTTGACGCTTTGACATTGCTGTCTCTTTTCTTCTCGCTTGAAATGAAAGAGACGGCAATGCCAAAGCGTCAAAGCGTTTTTCGTTAGGCGGTAGATCCCCAGGTCGAAGATTCAGAGGTCGGCCCAGAAAAAATAGATCTGTAGTGCAAGGTGACATTTGTATGCGGACTATAGATATGTCGAGGATAGAACTAAGTGGAGAAGAAAAAGCAAGAAAACTGACTATGTGGTATATTATCTAGCAAGCGAGAGAGAGAGAGCAAAGTTTGATATATTATAATTCTATAAACAAATACTATCGCTAGAAATCGCTAGACTTAATATAGTACGTCAAATATCACGGAAAGAAATTGATATCACGATGGCGCCACTTAAATTTAAACAGAAATGAAAGACAAAAAGGGACTTATATTTTAGTCTGACTGTGTAGATTTTTATTAGTACTAATAGGTTCGCAATAGATACAGTAGATGTTGTAAATTATTTACAAGAACAACTACGAGAGATAAAAATAGAACTCAACAACATGAAAATAAATGTGTACATTTTCCGAAATTGTTTGTTTCAGTTTTACAGGACTTATTTATTGTTCAATAATATTCTTTGTAGATTTGAATCCACGAGTATTTACAATTTCAAAATAAGAATACAACTTGAGCATGTGAGTTATTTACAAATTGAAAATTATAAACAAAGAAGATATAAGTACCTTTTGAAATCTCATAATTGGCTGTTTCATCTTGTTGAACAGTGCTCTAGCCCAGTAGATGGCGCCAGCTACTGGAGGGTGATTTCGGAGCAGTGGTGGAGATTTACGGAAACGCTGTAAAACGAGCTATATTATACGCTACTATAGACTAATTCAATTACTGCTGCGAATTGAGAAATAACTGATGTTTTGCTTCTCTTATCTTCCATACACCACAAGACACTCCCGTAACTGCAATAGCATTCGTTCTTAAAAGAAAACGGGTAATATCATATCACTCCTATATCACATAATATAATCTCTCGGATTCAAACTTTATGATTTTTGTGAAATGGGCAATAACGGATGTGTTGCCCGTTTTAATTTCTCTCGCAGTTTATGATACTTCAGTGAGTGCAAAAGCATTTTTTTAAAGAAAAAAATGGTATTTTTATACCAAAGACTGATTCAACTTTTATGACGGCTGTCTAGCTCAATAAATGTTTATGTTACCGCTTACACTTCAAACTGTTATAGACTACTTTGGTAAGAATACATTTTGTGATATACGTTTTTTGATACATTTTCCACCTTCTAAATGAAACATTTTACATTTAATTTTAGTCTGTTCTCGTGTATTGCATTTATTTTTTGCATATCGGCTGTATCTGTGTGAGTAGTATGTCTTACTGTCACATTCGAACAAATCGCAGTCCACCGATTGTAATCGGATTTATCTCACGTAAGTACTTACTACTATTTCTTTCACATAACTATTTTTTTGTTGGGTGTGTGTAAAATTATTTAAAAGAATGTAATATTTTTATAAGTTTTTCAGTGCACGTTGATCAATGTCGACACGATGCATAATGTACATTAGAATATAGACAATAAGGATGCCATCTAAATGTTGAATTTGTCCTGTACAGTATCTCAAATTTGCATACCGAAAGGTTGACTCCGGATTTTTGTATGCTCATTTTATACTAACCTTTAATAATACAGGTAAAATACTTGCATTATTAATTTAATTCAAATCCCTTCGTATACACGTATAGGGGAGAGGGGGGTAGCCCCGGCCATTTTTTTGTTTGTGTTATTATGACTATATTTATGAAGTAAACTATTAAAAAAGCTATAAAATATAATCAACGGTATATTTACCTAAGATAAATATCGAAAACTCAACCAATAACATAATCATTCTGTAATTAAAGCCACTTGAAATACTAATTAAGTTTTAGTATTTCTTAAATGTCGCGGGTAGCCCCGGCCACCCCCGTATTTAAAGAGTAATGCGATTTTTTACATCACAGTAATAGTACAAAAGAGATGAATTTAAATCTACACATGCTTCGTGAGCTCAGTCCTCACATATTTTGCATTGGACCCAAATCCGATCGAATGTTTCCCCGCAAATAATGCATTTCGTCTCCTGATTATCTGAATTTGGCTGAGTAAAAGTTAAGAAGGTTGCCTTCTTAACTTTTACTCCCGTTTTCATGTTTATCTTGACTTTAACCGCTGCTTTGGTGTCTTTGGTATTTCCATTAGTTCCTTTTTATATAGCAAAGACGTCAAAATTACTTTTTTCTGTTCTTCTTCTCTAAGCTGTCAGTCGTATTTTTGAGAAGAGGTGACACATCCTCAAACACATCATTCATATTCCCAACATCAGCAGTTGCTTGTTACTGCTTCTTGTAAGGCTGCTAACGGCGCAGCAGAAACGCTAGCTGTTGGTTCGACATTAGTTGTTGGTATTGTTTGGTGAAGCTCGATGGTAGCTGACGATACCGTTAAAGCACTAGTTGACGGTCCTGATTAATTTTCAAGTGCTGCAGAAATAGGCGATTTGTAGTTCTATTTTTAAATTTGAGCATTGTACCACTACAACAAATTAACGTTGAGTGTTAGATTTAAACATATGAGAAATAATAGCGTCATCTCCTATGGCCGGGGATACCCCCAAATCCGATGGCTGGGGTTACCCGACACGACTTTCATCAAACAAAAAAATCTTATTAAAAAACATGTTATTACACATTCAGATAAACTTAAATATATGAAATATAAATGTATTAGAATATTAAAAAAAATATAATATGAATAATGACCTAGATTTATCCAATAAGTATAGCCTCCGAAACAATTGGTATCCCGCGCAACCAGTCCGCCCAAAACAAAATACACTCAATTTGTGTTCGAACGCCGAGGTCTGGAAACTTCAACTGTCAGGATTTGTTGCATGGCTAGTAAACGCACACAGACATAACAAGGACTTATAGGTAATATTACGCAAGTCAGTGGTATTTGCGGTGGCCGAGGCTACCCACCGGCCGGGGCTACCCCCCGCTCCCCTACATACAATCACGCAAATAGCTTCCTTCATAATTTTAGTGTATTTTAAGATAACTCTGTACCACTTTACACAAATAAAGACTGAATGAATCAAAAGAAAAGAACAAGTATATTTTTTAGTGCGCCATTAATATTTTTGAATGGAACAGTATCTGGCAAGTACAAAAGGAAACACCCAGTACCTAAGCCACAAAACCCAAGGGTAATTATAGCTTAACAAAATATTACGCACAGTAAATCTATCTTCGATAGCGGTGATCTCCTTGATGAACTGTCGCATGACGAGGTCGAACTTGGTCGAGAGTTGTTTCTTGATCGACTCCCGCGCATCGAACTCGAGAAACTTCAGCAATACTGTGAGCGCCTCTTCCGACGACCTAAAGTGAAAACAATAATTTCAAAATGAATCAGGGACGCCTTACAAAATTATCAGATACGTACTAGATTTATCAAGCAGATTTAGCTAAAGTGATAGTAGTGCCAAGTAAATAAATTGCTTGGCAACGTCAAAAATAACGCTCTTCACAAATTTATAAAATTAATTCAACGTTCCTAAGGATTCTTGGTGTACCTACATTATTTCCTTCGAGTCAATGTATTCCGTTTCTGCATCGTACCAAGCCTGCATAAGACTTGTTTGGAATAAAGCAGTTAGAGTAATATTTCCTTTTTTTTTAACTTTTATAGGTTTACACTTGACCGCCATCTCGCCTGATGTTAAGCGACGATGCGGTCTACGATGGAGCGTGTTTACCTAGAAAAAACCGATTCACTCTCGATTTGAAGACACAAAGATTGTAACTCACGGGAAATACCCACTCAGGCAACGTATTCCAGTCTTGACGTTCTTATCACAAAAGCAGAGTCAAATCTCTTCGTTCGTGTTTTTGGAACATCAAACATGAAACGATGTCGCTTTTTCGAGATGTGAGGATTCCGATAGAAAAAAGGGCAAACACACAGGGATTTAGGTTAGAGAAAGATTGTTACCTTAAATTACCAAAGCTGGAGTTGATATAATTCTTAGCCTCTTCCTCCAAATATCGGACTTCAGCCCAGAAGTCTCCCATTATAACATCCCAATTCTCCTTGTTATCGAATACAAAGATGCTGAAGTCAATGGTGCGTATGGGGTAGACGAGATTTTGAACGCGCTTGCGCACGTCGTCTATCTGCGTCGGATCACTGATGATAGACTTTAACTCCATTCCAAAAATACGTTCGAAGTCTATTATGACCTGTTGAAAAGAATGTTTGTAGTATACAGGACTACTTACTTGAACTTTATTTTCAAATCACTTGACTCATTCACACAAAACAGCAAACGTTAAATGGAATTAGCCAATCATGCACTGAAAATGAGAAATTGGACTGCCAGAGATGAGTTTTACAGAAGTCAAAACAGGAAGATTCTTTAACAATGATAGGCTTGTAGGTACTTGACCGTCGCGTCGTCAGGAGAAGCTAACAATTTTGCGACAATTTTTCAGACTTTGAAAGGTATAAATAGAAATTGACAAAAGTTAGAGCTAATGTAAGTTCCATTTGTAAGATTACCATCTGTTCTTGTATAGGTACAGATTTACTGTTATTACGCATGTCGGCGAGACGAACAAAATCTCACCCATCCAAAAATCGCCTAACGCGTACGTTCAGCTCCGCTGCTCTGACGCTTGCCGTCGCCCAATATTATCATGTTGGGACGCGAACCCAAACAATTTTCCTTTCCCAAAAAGTGCTCAAGGTGGGTACAGACGTTTTCAGTTCAAAAATGAAAAGTTTTCTACCTTTACAATCTGTATAATAGACTTCTGAAGATTGTTTACCTGTATAACTTCAGCCAGATCTTTAGCAACAGAGCCGATGTAATCAGTGGTGGTAAAAAGCAGGGGTTGGTCGAACTCCCACCGCGCGCCTTTCCCGCTCAGCTCGATATTCCGTCGCGTCTGTTTGTACAAATCGTGCCACATCTCCATAATCTTCTGTCCCGAGCGCGACAACGAGTGGACCTCTTCGTTTGATTTGCTGAGTTTGTTAAATATGAACATTAGTAGATTAGTGTTTTGGACTGCACTGCTGTCAGGATATTGCTATTTTTGGGTGTGCCAATAGAAGATGAAACATGATGAAATATGATAATATCATACAACATGTTTCATCTTATGAAAAAGACAAACATTTGTTGTTTTTTTAGCACCAACTCGCTTATTTCTAAACGATGGCGCAATCAAAAGTATGAATTCCGCCAACTCTTTAGCAACAGAGCCGATGTAATCGGTGGTGGTGAACAGCAGGGGTTGGTCGAACTCCCACCGCGCGCCTTTCCCGCTCAGCTCGATATTCCGCCGCGTCTGTTTGTACAGATCGTGCCACATCTCCATAATCTTCTGTCCCGAGCGCGACAACGAGTGGACCTCTTCGTTTGATTTGCTGAATTTGTAAAACACGTATATCGGTAGATTAGTGTTTTGGACTGTAGACTGTTATTTAAAGATATTGCTATTTTTGGTGTGCTAATATTTTTTTGGCACCGGCGCGGCCGGATCGCTCCCGCTTCTTATGTGGTCAAGTTCCATAGAAATTCGAATTTACTTAGTACAAAAAAATCGCGTCCCGGATCGCGATCGATTTCCCGCACTTCCCGCCTCTGTGTAACGAGAGCTTAAACCGTTCGATGGTTCGATTCTAATATCTTTCAATTTGGTACTGGCAAAAAGTTGAATAAAAAAGAAAAGTAGAATATTTTAGGTAAGCGTGCGTCACTATTGATTTACCAATAGGCGAGTTTGTGCTAAAAAAAAAAACATATAACACAGCATGTTTCATCTTCTAATGTGTGTTTGTTCTATTCTTCTACGGGTGAGATGGTGTTGTGAGTGAATTGTACTGCACTTCCCGCCTCTGTGTAATGAGAGCTTTAAGTCTCCCTTTAACAGCTTAAGCAGTCCACTTACTTTTAGCAGAACTAAGGATACTGTAATTTAATTTTGAACTGGTAATACTTTTGTAAACTGCGAACTCACTCAAACAACTTGTGTACATCCAAAACTCTTTCCAGTTTATCACTAAGCGCCCAAGATATCCTGGAAAGTAAAGGCACCATGGTCTCGTCAGTGCGGTACCCTTTGGACAGGACCCACATCATGTAGATACTCTCGACTAATTCCGGGAGAATTTCTATCATCTGTTTCAGGGGGGAGTTGTCTTCTATTACCTGGAAAATAAGCCATCGTTTCATGGTTGATGTTCTAAAGACACGAATGAAGAAGTTTGACTCCACGTATGTGATAAGAACGTTTAGGTTGTGGTTGCGTTTTCTGACTGGGTTTTCCCCGGTGGTGATAATTTTGGTGTCTTCAAATCGAGAGTGAATCGGTTTCTTCTAGGTAAGCACGCTCCATCGTAGGTCGCATCGTCGCTTTACAACAGGCGAGATGGTGGTCAAGTGCAAACCTATTATAGTTAAAAAAATGTTTGTCTGTAAAGTCGGTTTACTGACGATAGAACGTGACAACGTCTTAAGAAAATACTGATGGAATGCTAGCATTTTTCAAAAGAAAATTTTAATTTCATTTGTGTAATAGATTTGTATGTAAAAAGTAATCAGTAGAATTTAGTCATTTTCAATCAAAACAATGCAAAAAACAATGCAAAACAGCTTTTAGATGCCGGGGATCGAACCCGGGGCATTTCACATGCAAAGCGAACGCTCTACCACTGAGCTACATCCCCGCTTGAACTACTGGTCGAAATAATTAATATAACTGTAACAAACATGTGGCGAGGTAACGACCGACTGTAACGACCGACGGTAACGCGGTAACGGTACATGACGTCATGTTTTGTGGGCGTGCAGCCGGCTTCATCGAATTATAAGACGTTATCACGTCAAAAATGTAAGATTGTTAGATAGAGACAGGGTATATTTGAGCACTTCTCCGGGCCGACAAAACGTTTTCACCAGCTCTGATGTTGCAGATGTTCATAAGCGACGGATACCACTGACTATCAGATGGACCGTGTGCTTATTTTTAAGCATGATACAAAAATACGAAAAATGTTCTTTCATGAGTAAAATTTGGAATTTTAACTTATAACTTGAATTGAAATGTGTATAGACAATTTGAGGATCTCTTGGAAACGGGGTGGGTCTCGGAAGTGCGTCGGGAGGAAAACTGATACAAACTTCTTGCATTACGCGCCTGCTTTAAAACCCAGGTTTCAGGCCGTGTCCACACTAGGTTCCCAGTGAGTTAGTATTTGCTTCTAGTACGCTTTTCTATATAGGTATTCATTTTAAATGTAGTATCAGGGGGTCTACCGCCTAACGAAAAACGCTTTCACGCTTTGGCATTGCCGTCTCTTTCATTTCAAGCGAGAAGAAAAGAGACAGCAATATCAATCAATCAATATCGTCAAAGTGTTTTTCGTTAGGCGGTAGACCCCCCGGACAGTGTGTGTTCTACGCAACTTGCGGAGTTTCGTGAGCGACTCATTCAGTGAGCGGCTAAGTCGCAACGAACGATGCACGCAGTCAGTTACTCTGCGCGGCGTTACGTGAACGCGATCAGTTGGAGCGGGATAAACCACACCTTCCCGCCCAAGAGTCGGCAAGCGCTTCGCGGCTAATACGGATGATTTTCGCTACTCACTCTATATTGAGTAAGCGAACGATACGCTACTCTGTCAGTCAGCGGTCCCAGTCAGGCGGTGGTCACTGTGAGCCTATTGGGACGGACGCGGCCTTAGAGTGAGCGCTATCTTCAAACATAGTCAGACATTTGAAAGTAGTAATACAAACATAGTCGAAATTCGGTTTTGTCTTTTATCTCTGACACAGATAAGCCAATTTATAGGTACCTACTACCGTGACTTCGGGAGTTACTTTTATAGTGACAATCCACTCCACGAATACGTGGGTCTGTGTTTTTAATTAGCAGATTAAAATAATGTATAATTAAGAAAAGTTTACGATCATACGAGTACGAATAACAAGAAGATTATGAATTTTGAAGTACCGCCAGTTCACAAGGCTGAATCATGTGCTATATTTATCGCCTTCATCGACGCTGTAGGAATTACGTGTTTATGCCTTGAGCACTCGTGCATAATGATAGGTTCTTACGACGCCGACGTGTGTCGTGTCGCCCTTTTCACCAAAACACCTTATATTTCTCTATCCCTTGTACTGGATTAATAAATGAAAATAATGGCACCACCTCTATTCAGACATTAACCATACTTTAACATTGATTTATACGGGTTAGGTTAAAAAAAAGAGATTTCAACAGTTATCTATTGAACGTATTGCCACTATTCGACAAACCTTTATTTTCCGTCTCTTAGTAGTAGTAGCAGTACCCGCAATACCCAGGAAGATAAGTAGCTACAAAATATTTTTATTTCTAGGGTAAAAGTAGTAAGTAGCAGTTAATTTCGATATAACATTTAAATTAAATCGATAGCACTTACAGTAAAAAAGCGCATCAAGGTTGAAAGAAATTTTAAATTGTCTCCAGCCAAATTGTACTGCTCCAGTAATACGGCACGATAGTTTTTGAATCCCTGAAAACAAAAATACCTCTTACACATTCAGATTTGAGAAGTATCGAGTTTTATTTATTCAACATCACTCGGTGTTCCCAGGCGGTCACCCATCCAAGTACTGACCGCGCCCGACGTTGCTTAACTTCGGTGATCGGACGAGAACCGGTGTTCTCAACGTGATATGGACGTTGGCGACGGAGAGGTCAAAATAGATCACCTACTGACTCTCGCCGACAAAAACGTCACACGAAAAACAACGTCACAAAATTAAATAATCCAACCCAACGAGGCGTTGCTAACCGAAAACACTCTGATCGCTCTTGTGGAAGTGTCATACTTTTATCGCGGCACATCACTATGTCGCCATAGCTAACATACACCTCATCTGCTTACGATTGGTATAAAGGAACCGTGCGGAAAAACCTGATCTATTTACTTATTCTTTATCTAAGATCTCATCTTTGTGAGTTTCGAGTCACGTAATAGCTCCGCGGTGTACTTGGTATTATAAATATCTTCTATCATAAAACCAAGCCTGGAACCTAGGAAAAATCATACATTTGAAACAATGAGTGGTGAACAATAACATCGATACAATAATTCAATCAATAAATTCTTCTTAATAGCTAACGGATTCCAGTTAATAAACTACAATAATTAGGCAGAGCCTTTATTAACAAAACTAATATACACACTACTACATACCAACTACGTCTACTTACCTACACTAAGCACATCTATTATCTATAGACCAACGCAGGTCTAAAAGTAATCGAGATGCTCAAGTCCACCGCCAGTCGAGGCGCACGCCCAGCATGTTGGCGACATTATCACGCTGAATGGCAATGATTATATGTTGCGCTAAATAAACGCCTGCATTTTGGACATGAGTGGGGTCAACCAAGCGCAAGGAAAGAGTTTTGAAAATGAGATGAGCTCCTGGCCCCACGGGCCTATTATCTCAACACCAATGGCTCAAATATGTAACCACTTCCGGGTTGCATGCCTATTATTGCCGCCGTTTGAGACGCTTAGCTGAATTAGCCGGCACTACTAAGCCTCTGGAAAATGTGATGGTGAAAATGTTGTGCCTTGAAAGTTGTGTCGGCCCCTAGTGTGGAACGCAACATGCGTTGATACTCTGGCACTTTAATTATATCATGTGGCACCGATACGAATTTAGGTATGTATATTCAATTCGATAGATAATGTGTATTTATAAACGATAGAACGTTCGAATCCCTACTATATTTCTGTCTGTCTGCACTACTGGACCATCATAGGCCTCTCCCATGGCTTGCCACTCAGCTTAAGGTTATCATTAATCCAGTCTCAGGCTGTCCAATACTACGTTTGCAGATTCGCTGTCTTCACTCAAGAATAGGTCTACCCCAACGATTATCGGCACCGGGACAGATATGATAGGCCTACTGCCACTTTCAGTTTTCTAATGCGTTGAGGTATGCCAGTAACTTTGGTTGTCTGATGGATCATCTCTGTAGATTTCTCAGGGAAACTCCAAGTATCTATATATAATCTTTCCATTTATGGACCTATTTGACAGAGAGAGACGTACTTCTTAGCATTCCATGGATTCACCGTGCGGGTGCCGGGTCCATCGTGTGGCAGAGAGAGAAATCTCGAATAGACCCCAAGACTTGTGACTCGGGCTGTAGGTTTAAAAGGGGCCCCTTACATTGACGTACGTCAACACTCACCTTCACTACTCGTATTTCTCTCCCTGCCCAGCCAAATCCGATATGATCCTACTAGTGCAGCTTTAGATACTCGTTCTAGTATAGAACTTACTGCACTTCTGGACAATCCAAGGTCTTTAAGCAGGTTATAGAGAGATTTTGCTGGTATACCTCTCGCTCCTACTTCTACAGCGTATAAATTAACTACATAGCCATTTTTTGTTAATTCATTTTGTAGGTCGTAATACTTATTTTGTTTCATCACGTGGTCTTTAGGTATATTAGTTTCCCACGGTACGGTAAGTTCTACCAGGACTATGCGTTTCGTAGCCCTAGAAAAAAGGAAAATGTCCGGTCTGGATGACGAAACACCCACATCCTCTGGGATTTTGTAGTGCTTTTCATACGTGTCCATTAAAATTGTCCAATCAGGTGCTGAACCCAGGATTGAGTAAGGCTTGTTCTTGGAGTTTGAAGTTGAGCCCTCTTTTACAAAGTTAATTTGTCTTTTGTTCATCGTCAATCCCTTTTGGGCTCTAGCTACCGAAAGGCTTACGGCTTCACGTATGATTTCAAGTACTCTGTCATGGCGCTGTGAGTAATGACCCCTATTAAGGAGCACCTTGCATCCCACCAATATGTGCCTTGCTGTACATATCGCCTCACCACAAGTATAGCAACATTTTTCAGAGGCTTTTCCCCACCTTACCAAGTTACTCTGGTCAGGGAGGGTCATTTGGAAAGCGTTCAGATAAAATTTTAATAAGGCAGGAGACCAGTCATATAGCAAGGTGCGCCACTTTAGAGCTAATGGGATACAAAACTCACCTATGGTTAACCACTCACTTTGCATTTCTAAATTCATAGCGTGCACTTTGTAACTATCATTTTCGTCTTGTTGTAGAAAGGTTTTTACCATGTCTCGGTCTTCCCTTTTCTTTCTCGCAGTGTCTACGTTTTGACACCGTATGGATCTTAACTCTTATGGTTTTCGTCACCGACATATCAATATCGGTCGGCAGCGCCGTAACGTCGGAGCGCGGCGGAGCAACTAAAGTGCACTCAAAGATATATGACGATTTATCTCTATGTCATAAGCTTGTAAACATTGTCCTTCAAGCCGGAACACAGTGTTAATTGAATATACAGTAGAAAAACTAGCAAAGGTGTGGTACTTCTCCAAGCAGACTCTCCAAAGAGTCCTACAACTAACTACTTAATAGATACTTATAATATAGAAATACAGAATAGATTATTTCAGCCAATTTGTCAAGCAAAGACATCTCTTCACTCCCTCCATATATAGGTATATTTGGGTGGCTATTTTATGCCAATCCAAGAAGGATAATTACTTTAGGTAGAAAAAACGTGTACAATTGGTGTTTTATTATATAAATAAATAAAATACTCAATGTCAGTGGCATTTATTAAAAAGAAAGTAATTACTTCGAGGTAAGTGGAGCCGACTTTTTGCAAAGTATGCAGTATCTTCACAACCATAGGCTGTTTCAACTGTTCCACCAGCAGCGATATCTCGGCGTCTCTCTCGCGCCAATACTTGTACTCAGCTACCGGTCCTTTTCCTTCGCGGGTCTGTAAAACAATGTACATTTTTATTTTTATTTATTTGATGGAAATTTCTGGAACACATCTGTAACATAAAGTAAAGATTTTAAAGTAAAGTAAAGATTTATTTGCGTAGTATGGGTACAATGGTAGATATAATGGTTTTGGAAGTAGCTCGCCATACACTGCCTTTCGGCATGCAAAATATACAAAAAACAATTTCAAGCTACATTACTTACACAATCAAATTATTTTCACCATGCATTGCTTATGTCAATATTCAAAACAAATTTAATTAAAATACAGGAAATAATAACCAAAGAAATACACAATAACAATAGAATAGAAATGTCACCAGTCGCAATTAATGTCAATGTCATAGCGGAATTAAAGCTGGCCATACACGGTCAAACCTCGAGCCATGCATTATTATTTGTCGTTTATTAGGTGAACATAGTTGTTTAACATCTTTATTTTAAGGTAAGCGAGATGGCTAAACAACGACGTTACAACCCCCATTCCGGAAGGTTGATGATCTATATCTATGTCGATTTTTAATAATTACCTATATAAAAAAAAGTGTCCCATATTTTTCCATAATCTTGCTGACGGACTAATTAGAATGGTATGTTTTAGACCCATTCGTCATCCCAATTATCCACATTTCGGTGAGCAATTATGAAATGGATACAGTGAAACACAGAAGACCGACGATTGGCTAAGGTTATAGGTATTTAATACATTGGTAGGTTATAGGTGTAGATTAGAAGTTAAAGCTAAAATTTGAATTTGAAACTCCTGTTTTCCAGGTTACGGCACCATGTTAATATTTGATACGAAATTATTGAACAAATAGATAAAATATCTTACACCATAAGCGAAGTGCATGGCTGTCATGTGAGATACGCTATCAGACAATTTCGTTTACAACTTTACTATCTAAAAAAAACTCGTTTAAAGTTTAGCCAGAACTAAAATGAAGTTTATATATTAACCGAACATGTCATAAGGGCTCCTCTAGGCCTGACTAGACCAGCCGTAACTTACGCGTGCTAGATCAGTGTGTTGACTAGAAGATAGAATTTGCCATTTGTACGGAGATCTAACCAAGTCTTCAAAGTCAAAGTAGTTTATTTACAAATGTACAAATTACACGTCAGTAAATAAAAAATATAAACAAAGGAAAGAGCATACAAATTGTATACATTGAAAAAGTTTAGTCGTGTAAATGTACCTTGGCGAGACTAGCAGCTATGGTGCTATCAATATGTGCCTGCCACATCATAACGGCCTCCTCGCACTGGGTCACAGTGGCTTGGTCGGTGATTTCTACACGGCCGTGCGCCTCCTCAGTGATGCCCGGGATGGTCGGCATTGGAAGGTGGATCTCGCCTTCTATGTGCTCTGTCGTCCTGATGTCAAAAAAACAGGCATTTAAACCATACTTTGAGATCATCGTTTTTATAATATAAGTTTACACTTAATCGCTATCTTGCCTGATGTTAAGCGATGCGGTTCACGATGGAGCGTGCTTACCTAGAATTCACTCTCGATTTGAACACACTAAGACTGTAACCATCGGGAAACACCCACTCAGGAAAAGCATTCCAAAGCGTAGGCATAATGTTAAGAGAAATATTTCATTTGTTTAAGAAAAGGCAATCTTTCCAGAGAAATTGCAGATATAGCATCTTTGGTGACGAGCGCAGTGTTGTAATGATTTGTACTGTTATTTATCCAATCCTGCGTGACAATATTCTGCTATAGGCAAGAGTGTTGCTCATTATCAGGCACATATCCTACTCGTCTTGTTAATTTTTATTGTAAAAAAGGCTGGAAATAAGAAATTCGATCGCAGAAGGAAGTCCTGGCTGGGAAACCTTTGATAATGGACGGAGATAAAGAGCGCTACTAAAAGCTCACTTTGTCAGGGACCACATTTAATATACGGTGCTGACGGCAATCCTCCACTGGATAGTGAATGATTGAATTCTTCTTTCCAAATTGTGAGTTATAATCAGAAATCAGAAATCAGAAACGTTTATTGCTATAACTGTGTACAAAAGAAGTCATTAAATATAATACATGGTCACAACAGTTTGGCCCTTTCGGGCGTGCAATATTAATTTTGCTGAGTAATGTCTTAGCAAGTCAATTTAGGATAAACAATATAATATTAACGACGTCAAAATCCAATACATTTTTTTTTTACATTTCCTATTTTGTTGGAATACATACTTAATTTTAAATATTCTTTATGTCAATACATCAATATTTAGGTACAGCAATGATGCAGCAGTAATGATTTTTGTTTGTATCTACTACATTTAGACACATGATAAAGAAAAATATATTTAAGGAAATGAAATGAAATATTTAATTACGGGCTAAAACTATATAACATATAGAAATAAACGTATAACGTACGTATATAAAAACGTATCGAAAAAAAATTACGATAGGTTTTTTTTTTACTATTTTAAGCTCCCACATGACTGCCATCTCGCCATATATTGTTACGTGACGGTGCAGTTTGCAATGGAACGTGCTTACCTAGAAGAAGCAGGACGTCTACTCTCTTTCTACGAAAACGTAATTTCGAAATGAACTCGCGACTTACCAACTCGGATTCTACTTCGATCCGTCGTTTTGTCCGTTTAAATGTTCTAAGCCTACTCTAATTAGAGTTAAACGTCAAACAAAGTTGTATCGGAGGAAACGAAGTAGAACGAGAATAGGAAAGTCGCGAGTTTTTTTTCGAAATTACGTTTTCGTAGAAAGAGTAGACGTCCTGATTCACTATCGATTTGAAGATTGTAACTATCATAAAACTTTTATTTGAACGCACTATGAATCAGTGCCATCACTTAACTTTCTTAATGGTTTTAATTAATAGTGTTGACTATTTAAAAATTGCTCATACTCACCATTTAACAGTGGCAACAAGTTCTACAATATCATTGATAACTTCATCAGCAGTTGACTTTTGCTTGTCTGTTGATTCCATATCGTCCATCGTGAGAAAGATTGCCGATTCCTGCGGTAATTAACAAAATAAGGAAAAATAAGTGTATTTTTGTTGTGCTTTTCTTTGGCGAGTCCGCCAGGGAAAGTACGACAACTTTAACAATTTTTTAAGTAAAAATTTCATTTGGAGTGCCACATACAGATTTTTTCGTGGGCTATGAATTGAATTCTAGCGTCACGCTCGGGAATGATAAGAATTTTTCGGGTGAACTCGGGAACATGGCCATTGGGCATCGAGATGGCCATGGTCATGGCCACACCCTCCGGTTTCACCCGCGTTGTTTCCAAGGTGAGCTATCACATTCTGAGTTACAAGTTTTAATTTCTATCGCCAGTTGCTATGACTGCCAATTTTTTTAATGGTAGAGTGACAGGACAGACGAGCAGGATATATGGCTGATGGTAAGCAACATGCCTGTCCTTAACAGCACAGTGACACGCAGCTATTGGAACATGAAGAGTCCAAATACCTAGCACTGCACTGTGCTCGTCACCCGGAGATATAAGGCGTTTTATCTTTTAGCTCAGTAATTTCTCTGGAAACATTGCCCTTCAAACTTGAACACATAAATGTTTGGACACTACTGCTTGGCGGCAGAATAACTGGCAAAGGCGTGGTACTTGCCCAGGCGGTATCTGCAAAGAGCCTTACCACTACAGTTATTCTACCGCATTCAACTCAGAGCATATATATACTCTACATATTCAATTCAGAGCAATTAAAGAGGAATGAGATAAATCATCTGATATTGACGGACGAGCAATGCAGCACTAGGTAGAAATGTGAACTCTGTTCAAACAGCTGCGTGGAACTGTTTTGTTATAGGGAGGCATGCAGCCTGTTTTGTTATAGGGAGGCATGCAGCTTACTATTCGGCGCTCGACTTTCTCACCCTGTCACTATTTTATAAGGAAAACCGACACAAATTTCAGTTACGAAGAAGTTCAATGTACTTTCGAACACAAAAAAAAATTGGCAGTCACAGGAGCTGCCGATAGAAGTGAAAACGTATAACTCAAAATTTGATAGCTCACTTTGGAAACTACGCGGGTGAAACCGAAGGGCGTGGTCATGAGCATGACCGTCTAGAAATGCTGTAGCCAATGGGAAATGCGACGCAAGTCTAGATGACCAATGGCCATGATCCCGAGTGCACCCGAAAATTTCTTATTATTCCCGAGCGTGACGTTATCATTCAATTCACAGCCCACGAAAAACTGTTTATGGTGCGCCAAAGAAGTGATCACTTCAAAAACAGACCAAAACCCGTCCATCTGGTACGGATCTATGTACTCACGAAGTCACAGACACACAGAGACACAGTGGGACATGTTCATGTGGCTATCAACATCACCCATAGAACGTAAATTTTTAAAAACGTTTGTTATTTTATGTAATTTATAAAAAAAACTACTGCACTTATAGACTCAATTTGTCAAAGATGATTATTATACGGGATCAAGGAGCAAATTTAAGCAGTTGTCATATTTTTAAAACCTGGCATTTAAAAGTGAACTTTTGCGTAACATGGCGCAGTTACGTTCTATTGGAGCTGTCAAAAAGAAAATAAACGGTTGGATCTACTATAACATGCTAAATCTTCATCATTGGTCTATGGAAAATCCAGACGTGCTTAGTATAAGTATAGTTAGGTATGTATCGTAGTGTAGTCCTGATTGTATTTTAGTTTCGTTTATAAAGTAGACTGTTTAAAAATAATAACATCCCGAATGTTTACGACGGGGGTTTAAAAATAAATGTCAGTTTATTCATTAATTTTAGATTTACCGTTGCTATGTGCGTTGTATCGTGATGAGCGACGTCTTGAAACGAATCTGATCGCATATTCTGCATTCTGAAAATACATCCATACATTGAAAATAGACATAAAACATCGAATTTTGTATTCAACATCACATGAACATTAAATTGAGTTTGAGTGTATTTTTTTTTATGAATTTGTTTTTCTGTAAGTACCTTCTTTCAGCATTTTCTCCTCTGGCTATATTAGACATTCTGCGATAGTCTGACGGCCTTAGGTAGTTCACCTATAGACAAAAATACAAAAATGTTAGAGTCATTCTCATTAAAATTTATAGAATTATACAATAATAAATAAATAAATATTGGTGGACAATTCACACGCAACACCATCTGACCCCAAACTAAGCAAAGCTTGTATGATGGCGGCCAGATAGGTGATATATAATACTTTTATAGTTTAAATACATACTTACTATACATAGAAACACCCAGACACAGTGCAACCATTTGAATTCATCACACAAATATTTGCACTGGGTGGGAATCGAACTCACGACCCTCGGCTTCGCAAGCAGAGCTGCTACCAACTAAGCCACGAGCTAACAATATCTCCACCTTGTGTGAGCCTTATGCATGTGAAGTTGCAATTTAATAAATATGTTTATAACAATGTGTTAGGGTCGAAATTCACCTGTGACGCAGTCTCTTCCATCATGTGATGCGACCCAGCGAAAGAAATCTGGCGCGACAGCAGTGTACTCGCTTGATCGGTCGTCATCACAGTGATCTCACGAAACTGCCTCTTAAATAGGGGTATGAATGACTGCAAAAAGAAATATTAATCTTATAGCTTTAAACGAGCAATTCTTGTACCTATATAAATATGTATGTATATATATAAATAAAATCTGAATCTCGGAAACGGCTCGACGGATTTTCATGAAATTATGTATGCAGGGGATTTCGGGGACGATAAATCGATCTAACTAGGTCTTATTTAAAAAAAACGCATATTATGCGCGTTTTTAGACAATGAAAAACTGTCACATTAGACATTAGAATGTGAAGGTAAATTTCGCCGCGTGACGCGTCAGCATAATTAGCTCAGACGGTAAGTCGGGCGCTCATAGCGGTCACGAATTAGTAGCTCCGGGTTCGAATCCAGACGGGTTCTCTTTTTTTTTCAATTCGTTTTTTTTTTAAGAAAATCTATTTCTTGGAGTCTTTTATCTGTAGGTATCTAAGTATACTTAGTATTTAAACCGAGCAAAGCTCGGTCACCCAGGTACAGTCCGCGAGGTATAAGCTGAGCTTTGCATTAGTGTGAGTGATCACCAAAAGTACAGTCAGACGCAGGACGCTGTGACCATGTTCTCTTAATAAGGTGTCAATTTTATATTCAATAAATCGTTGTTTATTATGCAGTATCAATTGTATATTGGTATAAACGATAGGCCTGCCCTGAATACGGTATTCGGAAATTTTGAGTAAATAAGTTATACGTAGGTGACGGATCTCATGCTTTTCCATTAAAAATTTTCTGTTATTCTCTGTCCTTGACCATTTGAATCCTAAAAGAGATACTTCTTTTCGCAATGACCATATTGATCCTGGATAGTTAATGTCAGCTTGTTGTTTAAGAGTTTGTTGTCTGACTGTACTTTTGGTAATAGATGCGTATGCATGTGATCACTCACACTAATGCAAAGCTCAGCTTATACCTCGCGGACTGTACTATATATAAATTATGCACAGAGGTAATCTAAATTGAAACTTTGGAATATGGAGCGTGGAGTGCTAAATGGACAAAGATGGAGGTCATTTAGTTAAATTACAAAAATATATATTGTAATAGCCCTTACACTAAGACGTTTGATAAATGAATTACTTAAATGAAGAGCTCACCAGTCTGCAAACCTGGGCTCAAACTATATGGAACCAGTTTCTGAAACTACCGAGTCATGCTGATGGTATACGATAATAATATGCGTATACATACGGTATACGGTGTGTATTCAAAATACCACATGACACCTTTATTGGCTACCCTACCAGTGCATCATCAATTAATCAGTCGCTCAAGGTCGCGCGGTTTTAGCCTACAGTTAGACCGTCCCTCCCAGGGAACAAGTGCCAGTCGGTTGTCGGACGCACGGCTGAGCGCTCGCGCAACACGTTTCCCGCGCATATTGTTATTAGATATGTCGACAACCCACCGCGCTAGACAGGGACAGAGTTACGCGTTAGAAAGAGCGCAAATGTTTATTTGAAAATCGCGACAGGTATTGCGAGCTGAATTGAACTTTGTTGTGTCCCAGCAAGAGTCGCTATTTATATAATTGTTTTCGGTAAACGTGAGGCTTCTGTACTAATATTTATTCTGTGACCCTACCTTCAAGTCGAGAAAAATTGTTCTGTTAGTCTAAAAAACTATGCATCCTATTCGACTCCTGTGATTCTGTGGATTTGTGGATATTGCGTTTCAGAATCAGTTAAAAATTGAACTGAACAGTTATAAGAGCCAAACTCACTTGCTGTAGCTTCAGCCCAAGACTCTTCAGCACTCTTCCCGTAGTGATGCCATTGAGCACGTACTCAGGCATCTTGAGCTTAGTATACAGATCCTTCTCAGCGAGTGGTATTCCTTCCTGGCACTGCCGCACGAAGTAAATGTATCGGCGGTTGCGGTTGATCTTTTGCGGCAAGAATGCGCCGAACACCGGCACCAGTTTCGGGTATTGGATGACGCGGGGTACCGCTCTCTGTTACGGAAACAAACGGGGCTGTACGGAAATTTGTAAAAAGTTTTGTTCCAGTTTTGGAGTAATCTGTCTCTTAACATCACTATTACAAAAAAAATTAAAATAATATCACAATCAACAAAACTACTACCGTAATTTTAAAATGTTTAATTATAAACAAAACTCAATGTAAATTGTGTTTTTTCTTAATTGAATTATGAATTCACTTCAGAAAAATACAAAATGTAAAACAAATGAATGTAATAAAGCTGAAAACGATCAATGCATTCGGAGTGTATGAAATAAGCTCAGCCGTTATAGCTCTTATGCTCTGGGTTCCTAGGATTGCGGTGCCGTCACATAGCGGACGTAATATTACGGACGTAAAAAACGGCCGTCTTTACGGTGACGACATGTGGAAAGTTCCACTGCCGCTATATTACGTCGTCAGCCAGCAACCTCAAAAAGCAAGAGAGAAAAAGAAGGACCTTGATTTAATCAAGTATGGTATAATATAGCTTTAATCAGTTACTTGGAGGATGAACTATTATAAGAGGAAAATAATCGTAGGGTATAAGATAATTTATTCAAACCGAGTGGTAAAGAAAGCGCATTAGAAATTTTAGTACGTCGTCGCAGCTCCAGCTGGAATTAAAACCCATTCTGTACGTCGTACGGACGTCGGTCCAGTCAAAAAAACTCAAAATATATCGATATGGCTTCACCGCTATAATCTTACGTTCGAAAAAAACGTTCACGTACTATTCAACACCGTCAAGACGGCCGTCTTTCAAATAGCGTCACCGCTTCTTTACGTTACGTTGTTAATCACCGTCCTCTAACAAACCGCGCCATAGTGTTAACATAGACAACGTTCTCGTGACGTCTTTCACCGTTATATTACGTCCGCTATGTGACGGCACCGTAATCCTAGGAACCCAGAGCAATAGTGTTACAGGCTTCTATTTGCGACGATTATTGGAGGTTGACAGTCTATGCAGCATAATCAACCCAATGTAATACTGGAGGGGGCATTCAAAATGTCAAGGCTTCAATCTTTGGTTAAAGAAACATCGAGAATCGCGTTAGGCCCTACTAAAACCTACTCAGTCGCTGTGCTGGTAACTAGCTAGTAAAATGTACAACTGAACTGCAGCTTAATGCAACCCTGATTCAGAAGATACATAAGTAACTAGATTTCTAACTAAACTCTCTGGATTCCCCCAAATTGAATGTACTAAATGAAAGTAAATACGGTGCTCCTGTGATTTATCAATCCCAAAAACTATATTTTCAAGTGTTAATATAAGTGCATTAAAAATATTCGGTAGCCTCTTACTATAATGGTATAGAATTCCAGCGTTCCATCTACTTCTGGATCCAAGTCGTCTGGTGCTATAACACATTATAATTAATGTAACTCTCTACATAAATGAGAAATAAGACATTGGTTGCTAAGTAGTGTTTAAAATCATCTTTGAACGGCAATGCAAAGTTAAAGTACTTTTTTATTCATAAATGTACAATTTACACGTCAATAAAAACAAAAGAAGGAACACACAAATTGTATACATTTTCAAAGTTTGAAATAACTACTTTACTGTATTATTTAGTAGTCAGGCAGAGTCGGCAGAGTCCGCCTGGGGAAGTACCACACCTTTGCCAGTTACTCTACTGCCAAGCAGTAATGTGCAAACTTTACTGTGTTCCGGTTTAAAGGGCAATGTTTCCAGAGAAATTACAGGGCGAGATATAACATCTTAGATCTCTGGGTGACGCACTGCAGTGCAGTGCTAGGTAATGATTTGGATTCTTCATATTCCAATAGCTGCGTGACACTGTGTTGTTATGTGGCAGGCATGTTGCTTACCATCAGACACATGACCTGCTCGTCTCGTCCCTCTTTATTTAAAAAAAAAAGAAAATTGTACAGAAAACTGTCAAGCATTATACGAATACGATCACGCGCGGTCCGAAGGGGGGGGGGGTCACAGGGGACATGACCCCCCCAAAATGGTATATGTTACATTAAAATGGGGCACTACTAGCTGTCTTTCTTACTCGATTCATTGTATTTCCACTCGTGCGCCCCCCCTATCCCGTGCCTATCTGTTTTATTTTGCTTTAAAATATCGATTTGGTAAAAACTCTCCAGCTAGCATACTATAAATATGTTACTAACCACCTCTCCTCACTTCTATGTGACTTTTTCGAGTTCATTGAAAGGATAAGGTTTTATGCGTGGTATGTAAATGTGTACTTACGTGGTGGGAAAGTGTATGAGTCTTCGGCCACTATAGGCAGCTCTTCTTCTTCAACGTGAAGTTCCATGGAAGCTGCTTTAAGCTCCTCCTCGGTCTCAGCCACGTCTGGAACGGCTGCGGCCGCCGTTTCTATGTTCTCATCGCCTCCTCCTAAATAAATACAGTAGTATTACCTACTTTGGATTTTACCAGGCTGTCAGTCGACAATTAAGCAAATAATGTGCGATAAAGAATTTACCTTCTTCCATGTCCAACCCTGAAAGAAAGAAAAAGAGAAATTAATAGTTCATTTATTATAACACAAAGTAGCAGCACCCTGCGGTTTTACTCGCGTAGTTCCCGTTATTTTTCAGGGATAAAATGTAGCCTATGTGCTAATCCGGGCTAAATTCTACATGTTCCAAATTCCAACGCAATCACATAGTCACATAGTCGTGATCAAGTCAAAAACTGTACGATAAGTACATGCATGCTTTTTAATTAGTGGTCCACCTAGGTAGGGTCATGACCCCCCCTGGATCCACGCTTGCAAACGATAGTAGTAATAGCTCTAATATTTCGAGAGCTGGCATCAAATTTTGAGTAGGTATTTGAGGCAAACTGGAAACTAATCACATCTTTCTCCTATAATACCCCAACATCGAGTTACAGACCTGGCTGGTGAGTAGCGGAGGAAAAATTAAATGAATGACAAAGTCCTTTGTACTGTTTACAATATGTGCTGTAATCACGTTGTTTAAAAATAACATAAAAAAATTAGTTTAAAAATCAAAGCAGCAAAATTACAAAAATGTCAACATTAAGATTAAAGTCCACACAAAAAAAAACAAAATGAAAAGAATAAATTCAATAATAGGTAGTCTAAAATAGTAATGAGTTAGTAATAGTAAAATAGTTCAATAATAGGTAGTAAATTACATAAGATATTATTATTATGTGATATTGTGTGGTAGTTTACCTTTCATGCTCTTGATACTCTTAAGACTCTTCAAGCTTTTTAGGCTTTTAAGACTTTTCATGCTCTTTTTGAGCTCAGGCTGTTCAGGTTCAGCTGGTTCTGGCTCTGGTGGTAGATCGGGATCTGGCTCTTTTCCTTTCTTAACTTCTTTACCTTTGCCTTTCTTTGCAGCCTGTGCGTCAGCTTCTTTGGGGTCTTTGCCCTTTTTATCCTTGCCCTTGCCTTTTTTTGGAGGTGGGGGTGGCGGAGGAGGTGCCGGTGGCAGTATGCCTGTAATTATAAAATTTGTATTTAAATATGGCATACCTACTGATGATCAGTTTCTTATGTTATTAAAATGATGTAGTTTAACTTATTATATCTTGTGTATGATAGAATGCAGTTTGCATCACTCACTCGTAGACGGCATTGTCGCTTAACATCAAGGGAGATAGTGGCCAAATGTAAACCTATTAGTAAGGTTAAAAAGAGAATTAGAAATGTCAATTTGAATTCATAATTTGAACATGCGAAGATTTTTTTTTTTTTAGACAAAGATGCAAAATTGTAAGCAATAAAAATAATATTATATTGAATATTGCTATTTCTGTTTCATACAGCTATTTGAGAGTGGAGAATTGAAATCACTGTCTTTCACTGCTTATATCACCTAGAGATATTTAAGATTGTTTATCTCTTTACCTTATGATTGCTATGTCTATGCATGCATCTTTATTATTTTGTTTCATTGATTTTTTGTGTACATTACTGTTTGAGCAAAATAACAGACACAGGTGCTATATCAGGTGAACACTGTTCAGGCCAGACCAGGCCAAAGAGACACTACTAAACAATTTCTAAACATATATAATATTTGTTTAAATTTTTACAATAAATTTCTAAATTTATTTGACACCAATTTGCCATCTTTGTAGTCATCTTCTGAATGTTGCTCAGATAATTGTAAGAAGAAAGTGATTGGACTTTCACTACCAGATAGCTCATGTTCTAAGATTCTAAGGCATAGCCTATTCTTACTTGTGGAATACAATTAGACTTCCATGAAAAAAAGAAGAAAACTCTCAAAAAATGGGTGAAGGTACAGGCACAGCTGGTGTAGTAAATATTTTCATTTATCTACTTAAATTAACATACATTCTGTACTAAAAAGGACGCAAAATCAGAGCTACAAAGCTTACACACATATATTTTTAGTATATTCCTATTTTAGGGCAGTAAATTGTAGCACTTTGCGATACTTACGCCATTCAGTAAACTCCTTATCTTCATGAATGAGTTTGTCCACTATAATTTTTGAGACATAGAAAGTTCTTTTGTCCAAGGATAATTCATTTGGTTTCAGTGGAGAAGTAACAAAAGTTACAAACTTCCGTTTGGCATCTCCTTCTAACATATTGTAAAACAGTTCTTCATCATCCATACCAATGGTAGATAATATTCTTTCTTTGAACCACAGTACCCTAGGGTCCACATATATATTCAAATCTTGTTCAGGTTCGTCATCTATTGATGTAACTTCTGAGTCAGCCATTTTGGATGTTGTCAGGTGAGATGGTGGATGACGTGCAAACCTATTTTTTGGTTGAAAAGATGATAGAGTTATGAGCAGGTTATTTGATTAATTTGACTGAATACTAATAATGTATGATAGTATTCCAATGATAAACGGGAAAGTTTGTAAGAATGTTTGGTGTGAAACCAAACCTACAGAAGGGATTTCGATGAAATTTGGTACTTTGGTACATCCTGAGAAAATAACGGAATCAAGAACTACACGGGTGAAAAAGCGGAGCGCTGCTAGTTATGTATATTATTACCTAGCATAAGGAGCCTACTTTGTTCCCACAGCTGGTACTTTAGACCTCTCATAAATAGAAAAAGAGAGATACAAGGCTTTAATCCTTCACACTAGCTCAGTGCTGGTTGGCGAATATAGCATTCTTTTAGTTTAGAGTGACAGGATGAACAGGACATATGTGCCTGATGATAAACAAAACTCCTGCCCAACCGAACCATAATGTTTGTAGGGAATGCACTATCTAAGAATTATAGAAGTGTTGTGGTAGATCAAGAGCGCCATTGGTTCTACCTACGCTCATGAAAGAGGTAAGAGGTCTGTGCGGATGGCCAAATATGTCATAACCGGCGAATTCAGAGCAAAATAGGATATTTCCAAATACTTACCGATCAAACCCTTGAAAACTTAGCGTTGTTTACATAGTTTCCATGGAATGTTCGAAGACAACAGACAACACTTTGAATTCTATTATTTTCTCTTTCATCAAGTTTAATTTTGTTTACAAACACAATTTCACCGCCATGACAACATTCAAGAGAGAACAAAAATATAAAGTTGATGTTGACAAGTTGACATTGATAAAACAAATTATGAAATGAAATCGTGCGATCCGAATCATTCCAACAGAAGCCAACCAGGGTAGCGATTCTGAAACCATTCGGTTGCATCCGACACGGAATCTCATCTCTCGGTCTTTGTCATGTTAAACAGATAAGACAAAGACCGAGAGATGAGATTCCGTGTCGGATGCAACCGAATGGTTTCAGAATCGCTACCCTGGTTGGCTTCTGTTGGAATGATTCGGATCGCACGATTTCATTTCATAATTTGTTTTATCAATGTCAACTTGTCAACATCAACTTTATATTTTTGTTCTCTCTTGAATGTTGTCATGGCGGTGAAATTGTGTTTGTAAACAAAATTAAACTTGATGAAAGAGAAAATAATAGAATTCAAAGTGTTGTCTGTTGTCTTCGAACATTCCATGGAAACTATGTAAACAACGCTAAGTTTTCAAGGGTTTGATCGGTAAGTATTTGGAAATATCCTATTTTGCTCTGAATTCGCCGGTTATGACATATTTGGCCATCCGCACAGACCTCTTACCTCTTTCATGAGCGTAGGTAGAACCAATGGCGCTCTTGATCTACCACAACACTTCTATAATTCTTAGATAGTGCATTCCCTACAAACATTATGGTTCGGTTGGGCAGGAGTTTTGTTTATCATATCAGGCACTTATTATGTCCTGTTCATCCTGTCACTCTAAAATAAAAGAATGCTATATTCGCCAACCAGCACTGAGCTAGTGTGAAGGATTAAAGCCTTGTATCTCTCTTTTTCTATTTATGAGAGGTCTAAAGTACCAGCTGTGGGAACAAAGTGGGCTCCTTATGCTAGGTAATAATATACATAACTAGCAGCGCTCCGCTTTTTCACCCGTGTAGTTCTTGATTCCGCTATTTTCTCAGGATGTACCAAAGTACCAAATTTCATCGAAATCCCTTCTGTAGGTTTGGTTTCACACCAAACATTATTACAAACTTTCCCGTTTATAATATTATTAGGATACTATTATACATTACGGATGCAACCGAATGGTTTCAGAATCGCTACCCACTTCAATGTGAAACTAATTTTAGTAATCTTGAGTTGAATTAATTACCCAGGGTAGCGATTCCAAATCCATTCGGTTGCATCCGACACGGAATCTCTCGGTCTTTGTCTTATCTGTTTAGCATGACAGAGACAGGGATTGTCATTCCGATTCCGAACCATTCGGAATCGCATTTAGAATCGCTACCCTGATCTTTGAAGTGAAATTTTCTTTTGGCGTAGGTACTGCCCTCAGAATTTTTCGTGGGCTGTGTATAAAACTCATCCTCATCGTCAGATCGTCACGTTTGTAAGTGAAAGATTCGTTCGGGTGAACTCGGGACCGCCGAGTGTGCCTGGGCGAGAATGATAGTTAGGCTGTATTATCTATTCTATGGTTAGGCTCAATTGTTCGCTGCTATCTGTCTGATGTCACTGTGTTTATTATTTTCCATTAATCTGTTACCTATCAATTCTTTAACTTAATTATTCAATAGTTTTTGGCAGTTACTTGTTTCCTATTTTACTTTTCACTTTTTCTGTGCGGTCTAAGGCACATACATTTTTTTTGTAGGTACTAATAATCGTGAAATAGGAACACTATTCAGGTGTTACTCAGGAAGTCTTAAAAATAACTGCAGAATATGAAACACAAGTAAACAAGAGAGCACATCAAATCATAAATGTTATGTTGCTGATATGAATCGGTACGGAACTTCAAATTATTACTTGTTAAATTTTGCAAGGGATTTGAATACTGGCGCGAAAAACTTACAAAGTTGAAATTTTTTAAACGTACAGCGTACAGCCCTTTGATTATTTACTTTAGATAGGTTTTAGGTTTAGATGAAGCGTTACGCTGTAATTGTAAGTAAATAAAAGATTTTTGAATCAAAGGTACAGCCATAGAATAATAACGCCTAGAAACCGGGTCCGCGCAAGCAAAGTCAGCACAAAGTCAGGCACATCATAGTCATAGCTGGGCATTAACTCGTTAATCCGTTAATCGTTAATTAACGAAGTTAACATTTTGATTAACGGATTAACTTTTAAGTTAACTTTTAAAAATGTTAACGGTCATGTTAACTTCCGTTAATTATGCAGAAGTCCGTTAATCGTTAATCCAATGCTACTACTTACTATTTACCGCACAGCCCCTCGGCGCGGCGCAAAAAACAGGTTCAGACAAGTATGAAACGAACAGTGCTGGGCGCAGTGTGACCATATGTGGCGGGTTCCTGCAATTTTGGCAGGATTGAGGCGTTATTTTAGCCTGTGGCATGATCGGTTGACGTTATATGAAAACAAATATAATTTTGTTATCATAAGTCACATTTCTGATAATCTCGAGTTCTTTTTGGCTGAAAATTTGAGCATAGACATACTCGAATTTGGCTGACGTTTCAATTTAGTTGAATATTTCACACATCCCTAGTAAACCAAGTAGATTATAATAGTAATCCATAGCTAGTGGGGAACTCCCCGATAAATTCAATCATAGTTTTTCGATCGTTTATCTGTATTGTAGCTTTCTTTTAATAAAATCGGTGGTAGTTCAAAGAAAAGTTAAATAAAATAAACAAACCAATGTATAAGAATGAAGAAATGGAGGTATACAATGAAAATTCCAGTGTTTAACATCTTACTAATATTATAAATGTCAATTTTTGGATGTTGTAATGTTTGTTGTTTCATCACGTCAGAACGTCTGGGAACGGGAAAGGATTGGGTTGAAATTTGGAAAACAGCCCTCAAACGCTGCAATTGAACGTCTGCTATCCACGGGTAAAGACATTTTAACACTAAAGCGAGCCTCGCTTTCAGACGAGAACTTCGACATGTTAATGTTCATGAGGGGAAATAGATATGGTCCCGAGTTTACCCGAAGATTTCTTATCATACCCGAGCGTGACGCTAGAATTCAATTCACAGCCCAAAAATCTGTCTCGGCACGCCTAAAGAAGTTTTCACTTCAATAATAAAATTAAACTCTACAAGTATTTGGTTTTTTCCTAACCTGTTAACTTCCAGAACCTAAGCCAACAGGTTTTATAAGTTCACTAACGCAACGATATAAAAATCCAATACGCATATTAACGGATTAACGATTAACGTTAACTTCCGTTAATTCTTACGAAATGTAACGCTTTAACGTTTAACGAAGTTAACTTTTTTTGTAACGGATTAACGATTAACGAAGTTAACTATTTGATTAACGGTGCCCAGCTATGATCATAGTACAGTCCGCGAGGTATAAGCTGAGCTTTGCATTAGTGTGAGTGATCACATGCATACGCATCTATTACCAATAGTACAGTCAGACAACAAACTCTTAAACAACAAGCTGACATTAACTATCCAGGATCAATATGGTCATTGCGAAAAGAAGTATCTCTTTTAGGATTCAAATGGTCAAGGACAGAGAATAACAGAAAAATTTTAATGGAAAAGCATGAGATCCGTCACCTACGTATAACTTATTTACTTAAAATTTCCGAATACCGTATTCAGGGCAGGCCTATCGTTTATACCAATATTGAGCCGTTTTCCGACGAGACAAAAAGACATGGTTTAATAAAACGATAATAGGAGGCGCTTGTAGGTCTTTTGGTTTGTTGTCAAAAGCGGTATGCATAATGGGACTCAATTCATTCAATTTGCGAAAGCACGACTTGTAGTAATAAATAATAAACTACTTGATCCATGTACGCATTTTATTCGAATGAAAACTATATCAAAACATCAAAATTTCAAAACAAATTCGTAAACCTGATGAAAGACAAAATATATATTTTTTAAATTTATTCTTGTCTATGGATACTAATCCTTCAGCCGAGAGAGTATCTCTCTACTTAGTCCGTGGATAAAATATTGTCGTATCAGTGTTGCTATTTATATCTTTGAATTTTCCTTCTACTTTGGCTTAGTTGATGTCTATTGCCTCGGGAGTTCTAAAGATTTTTACTGAAAAGGGATTGTGATCAGTAACGGTTTTTATTACATTATCAACCTAATTAGCTATTTTTATTCCCAATATTTTAAAATTAAATAAGACACTTTTTACACTATACTTTTTCCCTGAAAACGGGTAGGGTCTCTAAAGCGATTACACTGTTGAGAGTATATGGTAGAGACAGATCTATCTGCATCTCGAACAATCGCCATCTAGTGCGTCTGTTGGAACTATTTTTGTCTCGTCGGAAACTCCCTCATTGATACTGCATAATAAACAACGATTTATTGAATATAAAATTGACACCTTATTAAGAGAACATGGTCACAGCGTCCTGCGTCTGACTGTACTTTTGGTGATCACTCACACTAATGCAAAGCTCAGCTTATACCTCGCGGACTGTAAGCAATATTGGCTCAGTCCGTTCGAAACTACTATCAGGTTATGGTCCAGCGGTAGTGCAGTGCATGCTGACAATAATAGTTATTTGTTGTACAAGAGTGCAAAGTGGCTTTTTAACCGCGTGCTCAATTTTGATGACCGAGCAAGCGAAGGATTCTAAAGTTGAATCACGAGCGTAGCGAGGGATTCAAAAATTAGAATCCTGAGCGTAGCAAGGGAATCAAAAGGGCACAAGGTAAAAAATCTTTGCACTCGAGTGTAACACGTAATTTTTCATCCCCCCCTAGCGAGTAAATTACTAAACGCTTTGCGCATTTTCAGTTTCAGTCGATTCTGTTGGCGTTAAGAGTGCGCCTAATGCCAGGGAAAAATCAGTTTTCACCCGCGCGACGCGTTTCTTAATGCGATATACATAAAGTCGAGAATAGCATGACACATTTTGGAGGAAAAATCAATATTAAATCAGGAGTCCATTTTTGACCAAGTTTTATTAAATTACTCAATAATTAAACATAAATTTAAAAAAGTGTTCGGTTACTTTACGAGAACGTACAATTAGAAATTTTATTACCAAAAAATAATGTGGGGTCATCGCTGATAATATCGAGTACCTACCTACTCGAATTAAAACGGGTATTTTCGGTGTCATTTTTATTTTTTTATTGTAAAAAACTCTGATCAATTTTTAAAATTCTATTCGGTTATTGTGCTTCTTCTTGATTGTACCCACACGTCAATATTTTTTTTGTCTTAGTTTTTAGTTTCTTTACTTCAGTGAGCGGCGTCGAAAATGTCCTTTTTTCGTTTTCTGGCACTAGGCGCCCTCTTAAATAAACTTCTTGGTCGCTAGAATCACTTATTATTATGGTATTTCGGTTTTTCACTTGTATTCAATTTTATAAGTTTTAATCTTAAGTTTATTTAGCCATGGTTTTAACAATAACAATATGACGTGAAAATATGGAGAGTTGCCCGATTGAGGTAAGGAGTTTCATGTGTACATGAAAAAGTGTCCGCCCAAATGCATTAAATTATAGTAGCGCTAAATTTGCATCAGGGTACATTTTAAAGGAAATTAATAAACGTACTATTCAGAATTCATGAAAGAAAAATATTGGCAGTCATAGGCACTGCCGATAGAAGTGGTAACTTATAACTTAGAATTTGATTTTTACTTTGGAAACTACGCGTGTGAAACCGGAGGGCGTGGCTATGAGCATGGCCATCTAGAAATGCTGACACATTTTTAAATGGCCAATGGGAAAGGCTGAGGCATTTCTAGATGGCCATTGGCTATGGTCCCGAGTTCACCCGAAGATTTCTTATCATTCCCGAGCGTGACGCTAGAATTCAATTGACAGCCCACGAAAAATCTGTCTTTGGCGCGCCAAAAGAAGTTTTGACTTCAAAATATTTTGTACCTACATGTTTTCTCAAAATAGTAATTATTTATTTGATGTTATATTTACTACATTATTTTGTACTGCACAAGTAGTTGAAATTATCTATTAGTTACTATTTTAGTAGTCAATAATATTTAATTATTTAACTCGGCAACTCGGCCTACTTCAATTCGATTACAATTGATTCATTCATAGCATTTCAAAATGTTTTGCCATTTGAAATAACATTCTTTACCTCTATCCTCCATACGTGAAAAGAAAATTGCGCGCAAAGCATTTAAAAAAAAGTACACCAAAGAGGTTCCGAGTATGAGTTTTTAACAAATTAAAAATAAATGTATGATGAATTCGGCACCAAGGAGGTAGAAATAAATAGGTTAAATTATGTTTTGAATTCAAAACCTCAGTACACACGATGTTCTAAATTCAAATTTACTTTAACCTCTAGAGGGTAAAAACGACTCTTATACTACACCTGCTCGGAAAGTACCTTGATACTTTATCAAATTTACGGTAGAAAGTACGTCATTGCATATCGAACAAATATGCGGCGAGAAAACGCATCTGAGCGGGAGAGAAAAGTGTATGAAAATCCATTTCTTAGATACGTGGTTTTTCTTTTTTAATTTTGGGTAAGACTATGCGCTGGTAACCTAAATATCAAAAGCCAAAAAGTTTTTACAGAGAGTTTTTATCTCCAAGTTCGCAAAATGACACTGGCCACTAGCTGTGTGTTGGATGGTGTCAAACAATTTGAAAAAAGACCATGTGAAAATTGCAGACGCCATTGGTGCCATTTTCAATTTGTGTGTTGTTTGAGGATTCAGTTTTCGTAGAAAAGTAAAATAAAACTATCAAAATGATAAGTAGTGATAGTGATGATGAAGATTTTTTAACTCCGCCGCAGTTGAAGGAAACAGCAAAAAGTGTTACATTAAGCTTCACTAACTGCAACAATTTCAATATAAATTTCAATTAGTAAAGATTTAGTTTTTTATTTTCCTCGTAGGTGTAGTATAAAGCACTATGTATCACTCGAGAGAAAGTGCGATTCCCGATCTCGGGTGTTTTAAAGCCCTCGCCTACGGCTCGGGCTTCAAACGACACCCTCGACGGTAATCGGTCACTTTCTCCTCTCGGTAAACAATGTACTATTGCGCCCTGATATCGAGGAGCAAAAGTACTCTTTCCGAGCTGGTGGGATGAAAAAAATATTATGATGTAGTGGAATATATAACGTAGTGATTACTTACTCTGTGGTGGAATATGCACAGCGAACAGGACCGTGAGGTCCTTCGTTGTACATACATATTCAAACGACACCCTCGACGGTAATCGGTCACTTTCTCCTCTCGGTAAACAATGTACTATTGCGCCCTGATATCGAGGAGCAAAAGTACTCTTTCCGAGCTGGTGGGATGAAAAAAATATTATGATGTAGTGGAATATATAACGTAGTGATTACTTACTCTGTGGTGGAATATGCACAGCGAACAGGACCGTGAGGTCCTTCGTTGTACATACATATTCAAACGACACCCTCGACGGTAATCGGTCACTTTCTCCTCTCGGTAAACAATGTACTATTGCGCCCTGATATCGAGGAGCAAAAGTACTCTTTCCGAGCTGGTGGGATGAAAAAAATATTATGATGTAGTGGAATAATTAACGTAGTGATTACTTACTCTGTGGTGGAATATGCACAGCGAACAGGACCGTGAGGTCCTTCGTTGTACATACATATTGGATTACACAACATTTAAAGTTTTGTTTGGCGAATTTCAGTACCTACAACCTGCTTACGCCGACATCAATCTGCGTTTTGCCTCACTTAAAATAAAACGTTAATTTGTTTGAAGATTATCGATCAAGGCTTTATTAATCTATGCCTACAGCCTAATGAGCCTAACAAAGACCTTTCCCTTCTTTCGAATTTTTTTGAAGTGAAAACTTCTTTGGGCGCGCTATAGACAGAATTTGTGGGCTGTGAAATGGATTCATCAATCGTCACGCTTGGATATGATAATGGATCGGATAGGATCGGTTCGGATATGAAATCTTTGGGTAAGCTCGGTAAAAACGGCCAGGTAGGTACCAGGGCAATAGAAACAGTAAAGAGTTGAAATGTTCTCAGTGCTGCCAGTCGGGTCTTGTCAGAAATAACCTAAAATATAAAAAAATGTAACCTTTTGGCATAAAAAGTAACCTTTCATATTTTTTTACTAAAAGGCAGCTACTAAAAGTTGATAGAATAGACTATTAGTTGTATTGACTAACAGAAACATGTATTTAGCACTTCATTTCAGTATTTAAGCACTTGCCCGCATTTTGTGTTTTATTCATATTGATCCAAGTCGTATGTAACAAAATTGATGGGTTAAGGTCGTCACAGATGTAAGTAGCTATAATATTACATATTTTCGTGACGTCAGCAACATAAGGTGCGTTGGGGTAAGACCGGACGGATTTTCGACTAGTTAGACTAGTCTTGCGATTTATTTATTTTCTGGACATCAATTCATGTCAGATCGTCAAAATATAGCTACAATTATTAATGGATAAACATAGTATAGGCGTGAATTTTGTCTGCTCTGTAGACTTAATAGTTTTTGTTGTATACGTTTTCAAAATCAAACTTAATTTTTTATGACACAGTTATGATATTTACCAACAAGGGGTAAGTTCGGACTGCAATCCATTGTAACTTCTATTGCTTAGATCGCAGGTGCCATAAAAGGAATCCATCCGGAATTTCCTTTTCTAAACTAAATAATTTATATAATTTACGAATTTTAAGCAGACAAAACGTTCTACGCGATTTTTTACTTTTACTGTTTTAGACATCCGATGTTACCCCAGATACAAAAAAGTTATGATTTTGTGGTTCTCAAACTTTGTAATGCTAAAGAGAAAAGATCGGATGCTTTTAACAATTTACTTGGGTATGCTCTTTTAAAAAAAAGTGTAGTATGTATGTTCAGTTATTTTGTCATTATTTCATGTAACTTTTTATACCGGTTCTGTTTGTGTATGATTAACCATTTTTTGAGATTAATTTATGCTCATAACAAAATCAACACCTACTAATACTGCAATGGATCGATCTCTATAATTATATTGAAGAAATTTTGAAAATTTTTTTTTTCGGAGGTATTCCAAATCAATACTGATGACAAAACTGTTTTTAATTTTTTTTCATGTTTGTCTATAAATATGGTGAGCACGTATAGTATACATTTATAAAGTGTGTGTAGCTGATCAGATAAAAAAACCCTACAAACTTTGTTTTGCTTAATTGTATATATATATAAATACAATAACAAAAAATATATCAATTAATTTAAACACATACTCAAAGAGTGCATTAATTAATGTAAAAGGACGCAAAGAGTGCATTAATTAATGTAAAAGTGGTAAGACAAAATAAAAATAGTCATCATTAGGAAAAACTACCTGTGCCCTGCATAATCGTTCTGGTTTTCGAGATAAATAGTGACAGCTAAATTATGTACCTACAGATATGAACATGCCTACTTTTCTGGCCACACTCATATTAACACTAATATTATAAAACCTTCGTAATTCTAAGCGTGTGTTTCTCGTCATCACAAAATACTCGTTTGATTAAATTTTGTTTTTAGGTCAGCTAACACTTAGAGGCATGAGCAATGAGCATAGGCTACCTTTCATCATGATAGAAAGGTCTAATTTTAGATACGCGGGAGAAATAGCGAACGAAGCTAGTATAACATATAATACGCAGTTCATAGCTTAAACACATTTAATTAGAAAATGCTAAAAAACAAAGGTTTTGAAAGTTTGACAATCACTTTGATTTTATCCACGGGTCAAGATCGGACAACATTCATCCGTTCTTTGACTGTGAGGGGGAACACCGGATATTTGCGTACGATTACTCTAGGCAGGTTAGGATCACATCAATCTAGATATTATAACATGTAACTTAGTATTCTGACAACATCAATAACGAAATACGCACAGGTATAATAAAAAACACAAACTAAAGTTCAAGGGGAAAGATCGGATATCACAAAAAATCTGAAAATTCTCTTTTTTTCGTAAATTCCGCACTGCACATTTCTGTTTTGCCGGAGCGACATGCCAAAGATGAGAGTCGCGGGATAATGAAATGGCGCTCTGTTTAATGTTGTCAGTGTTTGAAAATGTTGCCAAATGAGATAGATATTTAATTCATACGGTCTTACCCCACCTCCGATCTTACCCCAACGCACCTTATACCACAATATATTCATATTATGGCATATTAATATAGCAAGACATATTTTGAGTGTAGGTACAGCATGTTTCAACATTGAAAGCACGTCACGTCAGTCACGTGTCATTTCTTATTTTTAACCCCCAACGAAAAAACGACGGGATGTTATAAGTTTGACATAACTGTGTAGTTGTAGTTACACCTACTGTGTTATTTTGATTTTGTGTGTGTGTGTGTGTTTGTAGCATCGTAGCTCCCAAACGAATGAATCGATTTTATTTTTGTGTTTGAAGGATGAATTAGTCGGAAGTGTTCTAAGCTAGGTTTGATATAAAATTATTAAAGATGGCCGCCGCCACAAAATGGTGGTTAACATATTTTTTCACAGCCTTCCTCAAAATTAATATCAAATGAAAGGGCTTGACTAGTAGAATACTAATTTCAAATCCAAGATGGCCACCACCAAAATAAGGGAGAATTTCATAATTTAACTGTGTTGTTATTAATACATTCATGTAATCCCTATTCCAGCTTTTAGTAGTGGTAGGACTCTTAGCAGAGTCCGCCTGGGGAAGTACCACACCTTTGCCAAATATTCTACCGCCAAGCAGTAATGTGCAAACATTACTGTGTTCCAGTTTGAAGGGCAATGATTCCAGAGAAATTACAGGGCTTAGAGACATAATATCTTAGATCTCTGGGTGACGAGCGCAGTGCAGTGCTAGGTAATGATTTGGACTATCATGTTCCAATAGCTGTGTGTTACTGTGCTGTTATGTGGCAGGCATGTTGCTTACCATCAGGCACATGATCTGCTCGTCTCGTCACTCTATGCTATAAAAAAAAAAAAAAAATCATCAGACCCCAGACCCGGTTACCATCGAGCACCAAAGTACTGGTCAAGACGAATAAAATAAGACCAAACTCGATGGGGTCAAGTAGTTAATTTACTGAATTCCTATGGCTTTCTTTCAGTTTCGTCATCAGACCCTGGTTACCATCAACCACCAAAGTACTCGTCAAAGCGACTAAAACGAACCCAAACGCGATTGTGTTTTGTCATTTAATTACAAGATTCCTATGGTCATTAGCTTCATCGTCAGACCCTGGTTTCCATCTAACACCAAGATACTCATTAAGACAATTAAACGATCCCAGATTTTATTTCGGGGATGTCGTCGATTCATTATAAAGTTCTTATGACCACTGTCTAGGTGCATCATCGAAACTTGGTTAATATCGGGATAGATAAAAGTAATATGCAAAAGCTTGTAAAACAAATCGTGAGTGTGCTCGGACAATCTGGAAACATGCTGCACATTCGCAATATATCTTGCTATTCCATAATTTATATAAATATGCCTTAATATATATATTACGGCACATTGTGGTGGCGTCACAAAATATATATTATAGATGCGTGTGTGGACACCCGAGCATAATATATGTATAGAAAATATACGGAAATATTTCCAGCTATGACATATAAAAATATGTATTAAAGTTACGTCTGTGACGGCCTTAAAGATCTGCGGCTTTAGTTCTACTGTTATCGAAGCATACCAACATGAAAAATTCTAAAACGACCATTCCATTTCACGTTACTTTTATGTAAAAAATCAAAAGTTTATGCTATAAATTCAGAAAAATCACCCAAAAGTAACCTTTTCATTAAAGTAACCTAAAAGTAACCAAAGCAGTTGAAAAATCACCTAAAAGGTTGCAAAAGTCATAGCTGGGCATTAACTCGTTAATCCGTTAATCGTTAATTAACGAAGTTAACATTTTGATTAACGGATTAACTTTTAAGTTAACTTTTAAAAATGTTAACGGACATGTTAACTTCCGTTAATTATGCAGTAGTCCGTTAATCGTTAATCCAATGCTTACTATTTACCGCACGGCACCTCGGCGCGGCGCAAAAAACAGGTTCAGACAAGTATGAAACGAAAAGTGCTGGGCGCACTGTGACCATATGTGGCGGGTTCCTGCAATTTTGGCAGGATTGAAGCGTCATTTTAGCCTGTGGCATGATCGGTTGACGTTATATGAAAACAAATATAATTTTGTTATCATAAGTCATATTTCCGATAATCTCGAGTTCTTTTTGGCTGAAAATTTGAGCATAGACATACTCGAATTTGACTGACGTTTACAATTTAGTTGAATATTTCACACATCCCTAGTAAACCAAGTAGATTATAGTAATCCATAGCTAGTGGGGAACTCCCCGATAAATTCAATCATACTTTTTCGATCGTTTATCTGTATTGTAACTTTCTTTTAATAAAATCGGTGGTAGTTCATTTCAACTAACCAAAGAAAAGTTAAATAAAATGAACAAATCAGTGTATAAGAATGAATAAATGGAAGTATACAATGACAATTCCACTGTTTAACATCTTACTAATGTTATCAATGGCAATTTTTTGATGTTGTAATGTTTGTTGTTTCAACGCGTCAGAACGTCTGGGAACGGGAAAGGATTGTGTTGAATTTTGGAAAACAGCCCTCAAACGCTGCAGTTGAACGTCTGCTATCCACGGGTAAAGACATTTTAACACCAGAGCGAGCCTCGCTTTCAGACGAGAACTTCGACATGTTAATGTTCATGAGGGGAAATAGATACCTATGCGCATTATGCCCGACGATTAAATTACACATAAAAAAAACAGATTGGCAGTCATAGAAACTGCCGATAAAAGTGAAAAATTATAACTCAGAATTTGATAGCTTACCTTGGAAACTACACGGGTGTAACCGGAGGGCGTGGCCTGATCATCATGGTATGGCTATCTAGAAAAGCAGCAGCATTTCCTATCGGCTGATGCATTTCTAGATGGCCATGCCATGATGGCCAGGCCACGCCCTTTCAGCATTTCTCATTGGCTCACGCATTTCTAGATGGCCAATAGCCATGGTCCCGAGTTTACCCGAAGATTTCTTATCATACCCGAGCGTGACGCTAGAATTCAATTCACAGCCCACGAAAAATCTGTCTCGGCGCGCCTAAAGAAGTTTTCACTTCAATAATAAAATTAAACTCTACAAGTATTTGGTTTTTTCCTAACCTGTTAACTTTCAGAACCTAAACCAACAGGTTTTATAAGTTCACTAACGCAACGATATCAAAATCCAATACGCATATTAACGGATTAACGATTAACGTTAACTTCCGTTAATTCATACGAAATGTAACGCTTTAACGTTTAACGAAGTTAACTTTTTGTGTAACGGATTAACGATTAACGAAGTTAACTATTTGATTAACGGTGCCCAGCTATGGCAAAAGTAACCTTCTGGCAACACTGAATATTCTGTATAATTACGTTGATATAAAACTAGATGGCGCAACCATCGATTTAGCTGGCGGTGTTGAAATTATGCGAATGTACATAGACCTACGATGGTTTAACTGACAAGGTGATAAATAAATTCATTTGATTGGGTCATTTCAGTCACAAGTTTTCACTTCTATCGGCAGTTCCTATGACTGCATTTTTTTTTTTTTAGTAAATATGTGTATAAATAATACCTAATCCTATCTTTGAACCTAATTGATAATTTCGACGCACCGGCACCGAGGCACCGTGCAGTATTTTTAAACGAGAAGAAGATTTCAAGTTATTGATCAGCAGTATACTACACGAAAAAGATTTAAAAAAAAACAAATTTAAGTAATTATCTTATTTTATTTGGTATCATCATAATAATCACGGTAGGTAGGTAAGTATGCCTTTTTTGTACTATCCATTAATAAAGATCCCAATGGCTTACACTAGAATACAATGATTTAATTTAAATTAGGATTTTATTGCGAGATATTGTCTTTGATGGACTGTTAGGGCATTAGTAAGTATAATTAGAAAATTCAAATGATTAGAATTTTTTTCCTTTAATAATAAGTACGAGTAAGAATTAAAAATTCACGTCCGTTTTCTAAGTTTACTAAATTTCTCATTTTTAAATGTTCTTGTTACATAAGTAAAATATAGTAAA
The DNA here is from genome assembly GCA_963693475.1 of Ectropis crepuscularia. NCBI lineage: Eukaryota > Metazoa > Arthropoda > Insecta > Lepidoptera > Geometridae > Ectropis > Ectropis crepuscularia. The sequence goes on along the minus strand of OY856357.1, from coordinate 9,047,036 downwards.
TACATATTATACCTAAGTATTACCAACACATTTGCCAATTTATTTTAAATAATCTACAAAATTACAGCTAATTACGTCTAATTTAATACACAAATCGCCGTGTTGGCGTTTCTTTGGGATATCCGTCCGAGTTTTCATTCAGCTCTTCCAATCTAGAACTGTAATTAGGTGGCAGAGTTTGTCGAGCTAAGCTGCCTACAGAACCTTGTGGGGCTGAGTACGATGACGGTCCCCTGTATAATGCACTTATAGGATCTAACTTCACTTGCTTAGCAGATGAAGGATGCTCAACGCTGTAGTCGACACTCGAAGTCAGCATTCCACGTTGTTGATTAGGAGCTATTAAATTAGCTCTTGTGCTACTCCTAGGGGCACCGAACTCATCGATATTAAATGTGTTTAACAGTTTTTGTTGATCTTTCTCATCTTCTAATTGATAACTTACAGAAGGAACGAATTGAAATGTTATCACGTTAGGTATATTTGGAACTTTCTTAACGATGTTCTGACTGTCTTTATCGAACTTCGTGTACAAATAGTACGATTGATCTTTCTCGTAAGTCAGCAGTTTATTGTCTTCCAATGGATGCGGTATAGTCCCGACGATTTTGTCTTGTAATTGGGCCGATATCCCATTATCGCTATTTAGTAAGCTGCTCAAACTTTCTTGGCTATAAAACGATTCAGGCTCATTAGCGGGCTCCAATTGTAGCTTTGCTGGATTAAGCGGCAAAGTTTGGGATTGAACTATTTCAACTTCAGCGCTAGATTGTTTCACCAAGTTATTACGGGTTGCCACGTTGTTATTCTGATTCGTGGTTTGTGGTGAGTTGGCCGTTTTCGTGTTCTGTTCGAGATTTGCACGAATTATATTCCCTGATTGCGGTCGGTTGTAAATGTGGTTGGTCACTTCAGGAACGGGGAATTGGTACAACTGACCGCTATATATCTGATTCTGATTTGCGTCAAGTAAATTTGAGTTCAAAACATTGTTTTCAGCTTGAAACTGTGAAATAAATTGTCTTTGAGCTTCTAATGATGGTTCAACGTTGTATTGTGCACTGCTCGTTTTCTGACCTTGCTGTTTGATGTTGTCTTGATTTGCTCGAACGTTATTAGTTGATTTTGGTGTTGTTCGTGGTATATTTGCAACGTTAAAATTATTGCTAGAAAAATGTGAGGAAGTTAACTGTGACACTTTGTCTGTGATTTGTGAGAGGTCTTCGTTATTCAAATTTTGAAACAGTGGAGCAGCTGTCGATGTCAGTGTTGATGAGGATAGTATGTCTTGTTTGACAAGATTGCTGTATTCCTTGGCCGCATTAAGAGAATCAGCCAAAAACGAAAACACCAAAGCCTGTGAATTAGAAACGCTTGAATTTTTATTTTCAATTACTGCATCAATAGGAACAGAGTTGCCATTATTTTGATTGAGTAAATGATTACTCAAAACCAAATAATTGCTGCTTCCCGTATTTAGAATTTCTAGCCTATCAAAATCAGTTTCATTTCCTCCTCTAAACAAATATGAAGCAACTCTTTCTGGAATGGTTATTTTTAACGATACAGTTCTTTCTATAGTGTTAGGAAATGAAGGTTCCTTGAAATAAGGCAGACTGGAAAGAATATTAGTGCTCTTTTCGTTGTTGGGGGCTTCTGCGGGAGGTTCTAGGCTTCTAGCTGGCTGCGCGGTTAATCGAGAACTTTTAGATGGCGTAGTAGCAGTCGGACTGTCGGAAGTAAGATTTTCCCCACTCTCGTCAGGTTCAGGAGGCAAATAACTATCGTCGGGATAGGACTTATTGTCCTTCCGATACTGTTCAAAATTAGGAGGAGATGCAGTTTGCAATATTTTCCCTGTATCTTTGACGATATCATTGACTGTAACGTCTAGTTTTTCTTTTGTTAAAATATCGGTGAACGTCAAATTATTACGGTTTGTATTTATTCTAGACTGTCTTACTACTGAGTATGAAGGGCTCTTAGGAATTTCTGTAGTAGGTGGTTGTGTTCTAGTTGGATATGTCGGTGCTACTCGTATTTGACTGTTTTGGTAGTCGGAGGGTGGTGGCAAATATTGCCGAGCAAAAACTTGTTCATCAGGAGGCAAGTACAGCCTAGCTGCTGGTTTAAAGGTCGTTGGTACCAGATATACTATTGAGGCTTTTGTTGTTGACGAAGTAGGTGGAGATACATTTAGGCGAGCTGCTTGAGTAGCACGAGGTCTGTTGGGTACTTGAGTTGGGGGAATATATGTCCGAGAAGGTTGACTTCTGGTCGTTAAAACTTGCCTCGACGGCGCCATCGTTGGCCTGTTGTAAACGTATGGCTCGTCGTCATCTTCCAGTCTCTCTGATTGAGGTGGTGGCGGTGGTGGTGGCTGAGAAGGAGGAGGAGGACGGTTGTATGTGTATGGTTTAGGACTATCCTCAACTACTCTTTCAGAATGCGGGGCGGTTGTGGGACGATTGTACACATAAGGTGTGGGGTTATTTTGATTAATTAATCTATTTGATTGAGGAGGTTTGGTAGGACGATCATAAACATAAGGAGCTGTCTCTTTTGCAGTTAACCTTTCTCTTGGTGGTTGCGTTGGTCTATCGTAATAATAAGAAGTAGGTTCTGCTACTAATCTAGCGGATTTAGGTTTCACTATCCATGTTTTTACAGTAACTCGTGACTTAGGCCTACCAGGTTTAGGATCTTGTATGACTTTACTGTAAGTGAGAGTTTTTGTTATAACTGTAGATGGGACATCAGTACTTACCAAATTTTGATTTACTTCATTATTGCCGTTGCCAGTAGGCTCATCGGGAAACGGCAAAGTCGGTTGTCTGTAAGTATATGATTGTTTATCTGTATTGTACTGTTGTTTTGTGTATGAATCTATTTCGTTTTGTTTCCGACTGTAAGTTTGGGTTGGTTTTCTAACATCATTGTATTGAGCATTTTGACGATTAACTTGTCCTTTTGGTAAATTTTGCATATAACCGGTTTGTGTCGATAGAGGGCTTATTTTTTGATTTTGTACGTATTGTACATTGCCTTGATTCAAGTTCTGGTATTGCCTTGGTCGTGGTACATTGTTTATTTGTTCGTTAACTCGATTTTGAGTGAATTGTGGAGCATGCCCATTGGCTACTAGGTTCCCGATTTCGGACAGTTGCGTTGTCTGTACATTACCATTTTGTACATATTGCGCGTTTTGTCTTTGTCTTTGAAACACCTCTGCATTTTCATTCAGAGGCTTGTTTGTAAATCCTGATGGTATATACCTGGTATCTGGCGTAGATGCTGCAAATACTATGTCATTAGGGCTGTAACTTTGAAAGTTCGGCTGTATCTGTTTCGCGGGAATATAAATATTGTTTGGTGGCCTTTCAGGTCCGGCCAATAAAGCGCTGTTTGGAAAGAGCTGTCCTGCTGGGGGCTTATAATCTTGCATCACTATAAGATTGCTTTTCATAGCAGTCTTATCATATGGGTTTCTCATAGGGTGCGTCAGCATTTTTTTTATATCCTTCATAAGTTGTGGTCCTAGTCGAAGGTTTCCAAACATGCTGTTTGCGCTGACGAGCCGTTGTGAAGTCTGGCATTTAACATTCATCCACCAGTCGCATACAAACACTTCTTGATTAAATAGTGTTCCATTAGGGCACAAAAATGATTGAAACCCGTAAGTTGATCCCACAGTGCATATTCTGAAGACTTGGCATCCGGCTTCAGTATCAGCGTAGTATCCTGAAATTTGAAAATATCCAGTGATAAATCCAGTGCTTTTTTTAGATGACCTGTCTTTTTAAATATTGCAAATTGCCGTGTTCTTAAGATACACACACAAACACATAGATACTTCTGGATCAACTTTTTACTTTGCTCTTGTAAGAAGAATTTATAAATTTATGTACTCTTAAAAGATTATTGAAAATTGACGGATATTTTTTCTTAACATAACACATTAAGAGTTAATTAATCTAGCTTGATAATTATTAATACCTGGATCTTTCCCAGCACACGAGAAGGATGTTCTCGGTATAGAGCCAAGAGTGGGATAGTCGTTGCCTGGCTCCCCGGGCACAGCTAAGCGGATGTCCCAACCGTGGCCGTGGTCGGCTGCAGACGCAGGCCTGCCATTCTGAGCCTCGACACACGATGCGATTACAGCAACTGAAAAAGTAAAAGCTACTTTAAAATTTACTGTAAAGAAAAGATATACATCAGAGTGTTTTAATTGGAGATTGTGAATAGAGATCTGTATCTTTTTTTTTTTTTAACTTTTATAGGTTTACACTTGACCTGATGTTAAGCGACGATGCGGTCTACGATGGAGTGTGTTTACCTAGAAGAAACCGATTCACTCTCGATTTGAAGACACCAAGGTTATAACTATCAGGGAAAATCCACTCTGGCAACTCATTCCACAGCCTAGACGTTCTTATCACAAAAGTAGAGTCAAACCTCTTCGTCCGTGTCTTTGAAACATCAACCATGAAACGGTGCCGCTTCTTCGAGTTACGAGAAGTCCGATAGGAAAAAGGGCAAGGTGGTATTAGATCATGCAGATCAGTCGCACACTCTCCGAAGTGTATCCGATAAAAAACCGACAAGCTTGCAATCTTGAGCGATGTTCAAGACTTTGAAGTCTTTTTCGCACTAGAGTGTCTTTGCCTATGAGCCTTTTGGCACGCCTCTCGATTGATTCCAGAGCCTCAAGCTGATACTTAGCCGATCCATCCAAAAGATGCGAACAGTACTCCATACAAGACCGAATCTGTGCTTTGTATAAGATAAGTAATTGTTCAGATTTGAAGTACTTTCGCACCTTTTAGAGGACACCTAGTTTTTTTTGCAGCTAATTTAGCCTTGGACTCGATATACGTGAAAATACTTATAGTATCATATACTTTATCTCTAACAATTAAACCATTTGGCATTAAGACATTAAAAAATGTGGGGTATAAATTTTTGTGATAACTCCCAGATTGTAGAGGACCTAATAAATAATCAAAGCCTACTTACTAACTATACATTCGCACATACGTAGAACATTTCTCAAAGCATATTTGTAGCATACCTGAAATCATTCCATACACCTTGCAAAAAGGGTTCCGTAAAACGTAAAAACGGAACCCTTATAAATTCGTCATGTCTGTCTGTCTGTCCGTCCGTATGTCACAGCCACTTTTTGCCGAAACTATGAGAACTACACTATTGAAACTTGGTAAGTAGATGTATTCTGTGAACCGCATTAAGATTTTTACAAGAAAAAATTAAAGAAAAGAAAAATTAGGGTGGCCCCTCATACTTAGAACTGAAACTCAAAAATGTTTTTTTCATCAAACCTACACGTGTGGGATGTTTATCGATAGGTCTTCAAAAATGATGTTGAGGTTTCGAATATAGTTTTTGTCTACACTGAATAATTTGCGCGAGAGACACTTCCAAAGTGGTAAAATGTGTGTCCCCCCTCTAACTTCTAAAATAAGAGAATGAAGAAACTATTAAAAATATATGATGTACATTACCATTCAAACTACCAACGAAAATTGGTTTGAACTCGATTTGATGAGTAGTTTTTTTTTAGTACGTCATAAATACATTATTATTAAAACTTCGATCAAAGTTACAACGAACTAAAAAAACTATGTGTACTATGTGGGCTCGCAGCCTGAATCTGGGGCTTGGTTGCAGGCGCTACCTTCTCCTCACCTAGGCACCTTATTGGATAACAACTCGTTGCGCGTTGCGGCGGCTCTTCGCCTGGGCTGCAAGGTGTGTGAACCCCACGTATGCACCTGCGGCTCCCTGGTAGAAGCCAATGGCCATCACGCTTTGAGTTGCCGACGGTGTGCAGGAAGGTTCTCGCGACACCATGCACTCAATGACATAGTTCGGAGAGCCTTAGTGTCGGCGGGAGTTCCATGCGTACTTGAACCCCCGGGCCTATGCAGATCGGACGGCAAGAGACCAGATGGGTTGACTCTGGTGCCCTGGAAGAACGGGAAGTGCTTAATTTGGGACGCCACTTGCGTCAGCACTGTCGCCGCCAGCCACCTAGGTCGCACTATCCACTCACCATCGGCCGCGGCAGAGGATGCCGCTGATAAGAAGAAGCGAAAGTATGGTATGTTGGTGTCGCAGTACGAATTTGTACCTGTTGCCGTGGAGACCTTGGGTTGTTGGGGCGCAGAGGCTAAAGGGTACCTCTCAGAATTGGGGCGCAGGCTCAGGGAGAATACGGGTAACTCCCGCTCTGGTGCGTTCCTGGAGCAAAGGTTGGCCATTGCCATTCAGCGTGGGAACGCGGCGAGCATCACGGGCACTTTTGCGCCGGGAGCAGTTAGAGGTGGGTTATTCGGAGATTAGGTTTTTAATTTTTTTTTTTTTTTTTTATTATTAAATAATAAAACAATCAATTACTATTATTTATTTATTCTAATTACTGAATCAATACAACTTAACACAACAATTTAATGAGATCTTTAACAATGGTTTAGTGCGCAATGTGAAATAATATCAAACACTTTCTTATGTGTACTATGTATATTATGTTACTTGCTGCAACGGAACCCTTCATGGGCGAGTCCAACTCGCACTTGGCCACTTTATTTCGCCTTTTATCGTTATGATAGAGGTGCCATTCGATTCGAATTGAATCTAGATATTTTTTGAGAAAACTCGAAGCCCGCTCGCAAAAATTGCAATAATTATAGGTAAACAATTTAATGAAAATGAAAATAGTGTTTCGTTATTTCCCAATATGTCAAAAACTATTTAAGATACTTCCAATTTAAAATAAGATTAAAAAAGATGAGCATAATTACAAAAAAAACTTCCGGAACTGTAGAACCAATATTTATAACTTTTTCAGAAGGTTGAAAGTACGCCCGAAAACGGTTGCCCCGGGTTACGCCCCTTCGGCCCTTGATTGAATAAACATTATTTAAACCTATTAAATATGAAAATAAAAAATTGAAAAACTTCAGGCGCCTACAAGATAGATCAATGAACAATAAAACATGGTTGGAAACTTTTTTCGCGAGTTTTCAAAAACTTATTTACTTATTAATAAATTAGCATTTTTAGCAGCACGAGCATTTACATTGTAAGTGCGATAAATGTTAAACAATTGATCTGAGGGTTTTCTCCTTTTGCGTAGTAGACTACCCGCTTATTACTCCCGTATGTACTTGCGTTTTACAATTTTGGCGGGAAACGGGTATCAGGTTACCTAAGTGTGTTGTTTACGCTTCGGCATATGAAGTGCCGCGTTACTTGTACGTGTTTAAGCCCATTATTCTCAAGAGCGTTTCAAGACGCTTCTAACGGTATCTTTTGTTTATAATTAGTGTACTTGAAATGTAAATTAACATTTTAGACACTTGACTCGATTTTTTTTCGAGTTATTAAGTGTTCTGAAGCTATAAGATTTTAAATTATAAGATAGACGTAGTGATTTTTTGTTTTAAATTTGTTGTATACAATATAACAAACCTGAACAAATAAAAAAAATGCATTCTATAGCATAAATTCGATTTTTCAAAAATATTTCAATACTTCGGGACCATTTTCCCGCCAAAAATAAAACATTTTTTTTATTTTCATTTTACGAAGTTTCTATGTAAATGAACTTTAATTTTAATGTAGTTTATGTCAAAATAAAGACGGGTTCAAGAAGATGCCATTAAACAAAAAAATATGGGTATAACTTCCCAAATAAAAATACGAAAATTTTTTTTGGCGCCAAAAACCCAACCGCAAAAGATAAGCTTGTTGGTTTGCGTTAGTGGTCCCCAAAGGGACCAGGGAGTTTTAAGCGGCTACAGGCCCGTGAACAAAATTTACGGGTCAAATGAACCACCAGGAGACCTATGTAGGATGATAGAAGGGTGTAAAGTATTAAGATTCAGCACCATGCCGTCACTTGTAAGCTGTCCAACTGAGTGTGATTGAAGAGGGGGGGTTGCAACCCTCTACCATTTCTCCTTGTCGCATGATTTTTGCACGGCATTGCGAAATAATGCATTAGAAGAGGTATTGAAACTGTATGGAACCAATGCCGTACTTAATCAAATGACCGAATTTGCTCTGTAAATTACTCGTACTCTGTAATTTTTTCCAGCAAACTAATAATTAAAAAGTTAAAATTTATAATTTTTATAGTTTCAATACCTCTTTTAATCTATTATACCGCAACGCCGTACAAAAATAATGCGACAAGGAGAAATGATCGATGATTGCAACCCCCCCTCTTCAATTGCACTCAGTTGGACAGCTTACAAGTGACGGCATAGTGCTGAATCTTATTACTTTATACCCTTCTATCATCCTACATAGGTCTCCTGGTGGTTCATTTGACCCGTAAATTTTGTTCACGGGCCTGTAGTCTATAGCTATTTCTCAAAGGTTTTAAGTATAGAATCCCGTTGGAAAATTATAAATAATCTTTTTGTTACCAACAATTTTATCGTAGTAAGATTAGCACGGTCGAGGCAGACATTGAAATAGAAAAAATTCCGGGGAGCGATTTTTTTTTATGAAACGTCGGGGAGGGTTGTTGGAAGTATAAATTTCGATTTTCTAACTAATCCCGGTAGAGGGTTCGCCACCATGTTGTTTTAAAGTTTTTGTGAAATAACTCGTTAATTTTCAACTTTAGAGCGAAAATGATGATCACTAAAGTTGTTGGAAATTTAATTTCTCACAAGTTTGTTTCAAATAAGTTTTACGCTAGGATCAATATTTGCAGAGTTATACTATCAAGTTTATCAAAAAAATCGTAATGAGTGGAATTTTATTTTCTTCAACTTCGGTTCTCGCACTTTTTAGGGTTCCGTACCCAAAGGGTAAAAACGGAGCTATTACTGAGACTTGGCTGTCCATCCGTCCGTCCGTCCGTCCGTCTGTCACCAGACTGTATCTCAAGAACGGTGATAGCTAGTTAGTTGAAATTTTCACAGATGATGTATTTCTATTGCCTCTGTAACAACAAATACTAAAAATAAAATAAGTAAAAAATGTGCGAGAACCAAAGTTGAAGAAAATAAAATTGCACCCATTACGATTTTTTTGATAAACTTGATAGTATAACTCTGCAAATATTGATCCTAGCGTAAAAACTATATGAAGCAAACTTGTGAGAAATTAAATTTCCAACAACTTTAGTGATTATCATTTTCGCTCTAAAGTTGAAAATTAACGAGTTATTTCACAAAAACTTTAAAACAACATGGTGGCGAACCCTCTACCGGGATTAGTTAGAAAATCGAAATTTATACTTCCAACAACCCTCCCCGACGTTTCATAAAAAAAAATCGCTCCCCGGAATTTTTTCTATTTCAGGCTAGTTTTATGTCTACCTCGACTGTACTAGATAATAATTTGACAATTTGACGCATTGGCAAGGATTGTCGACCTGACGTTTGTGAGTCTATTTTCTGAATTGAAAATGCAAAAAGTTGAACTGAACTACTTCAGCATCTAACAATGACGATTTTTTATGTTTTATTGCAACATTACCTTATCTTGCGAACATTTTATGTACCGCATATTCGATTTTTTGCGAGTGTAGACTGTTGTTTGCTTTTATCGACCTTCATTTTACGACTTCGAGGACTATAAAAAGGGAATGAGCATCAGGTAGAGCATCTGAGTGCCTGCAGATGTATATTTTCATTTTAGATTCAGATACCCTTCCATTTCTGCAGTCGTTAAATCTATTTGTTGTAGTTAACGAGTATTTTTATAGGTTGGAAGTAAAATGGAGCTTTTACGGAACTTCTCGGATATTTGGAGATTATTGTGACTGAAATTTTGTAAGGCAAACGTTCAAACGTTTATAGAAGCTTTTGATGAAGGTCAAACATTGATGATATCATTACTAATACGTAATTAATTCATCACATTTGTGATGTCAACGACGTTGACGACTTTGAGTTCTTCAAACATAACAATTTAATTCTTAATTACAATACGTAGGTGTTGTAAGTTTGAAGTGTTTATCTGCATGTCTGTGGATTTGCAGTTTCGAACGAAATACACTGAATAGTATATTTGTTTAGTAGCTGTGCCCCGCGGTTTCACCCGCGTCTATTTGAGGAAAATCCATACTAAAATATCCATTGCTTTAAAAAGCTATGATCCGTAAGAGAACTGTAGAAAAACAATAAAGGAGCGCCAGGTAAAAGTAGAGTGATCACTGAAATGTGTATAGTGCAGGTGTTTTAAAGTACGTAAAAATACTGTGTATACGGTGGTTTTAGTTTTCTTTTCTTGAACAAATTGGTTATCTCTGTAACCTGATCCTCTTGATGGTGCAATATATTGTATACCAAGTTGTCCGTATGAAAAACAGTCTCGGTGTGAATCGATTCCTTGGTGCTTAAATGTTTGCCCCTGTGCTAGGAGCCAGACGTCCTCACGTCTGGACACCCTTGATCTCCCGCGTTGGGCTAAATGCTCGGCCTCATCACCTATCACCATCCAGCTGAAGAGGACGGGGACAGCAGCTCACCGATATACCGGCTCTCCTCTTCTCATACAGCCCCACCGCCTCCGCCATCATACTGCAGTGGGCAGGGAGTACGGCGCAACATAATACCGGTATTCCTCTCCAGCCAAGAAATCTCCTCTACAGCCACAGTGCCTACCACCAAGCATCACGGCATGTCTCAGTCGTGCCGGCACCGTCTGTGCCGCGCAACTCCTTCCTAACCGGGTCGCTTGAACCGCAAGGCTTTGAGCCCATATCCCTGGCGAGCAGTCCCACTGGTGTTTCTTTTAGCTTCACTGTGGCTGACCAGGCCACGGCTACTGGACCTCCGCCTCGTCAATGCGGGAACTCCCCGAGAAGGAAGCAAATGGTATCTCGTAGAGCAACCGGCGGCCGACCGCCGTCTTCTTTCTATTAACCGTAATCTTTTATTAGATAGTAGTTGAAAATTATGCGCATTTTTTTATGTCGGTGAACAATTACGCACGGTCACACAATGACATAGTAGGATATATGTCGGGATCGACATTACCGACGGAGTTTTTGTCGGTAGGGGTCTACCGACAAAAACTCCCGTAGGTTTCTCCAGCCGTGGGCTGGCAGCAGAGTCTTGGGACCGCTATCGCACTCGACCGCGCCTCTGCCATTGCTGCCGCCTTTTGTGAGAACACCTCGCGGAAGGCGGTCGAACCACCGCGTTTGGTTACAATGACGCGTCAGAAACCAGCGACGCGTCAAATCCTCGGGAAATCATATCCCTAGGTGCGGTGCCGGACCGGCTTAAACGACCTACACCCCAGATCCTCCAGTGGAAACAGGATCCGAGTCAAGTGCACCTCTAGGATCGCTCCCGTGTCCACTTTCGCCTCATTGGATGAGGTACACGTCATGGCGTGCTCTCGCTCCTTCAACTCACACGACCTTTCACTGTCCAGCATCTTGGCTAAGATGATCGAGAGCGAGAGGTTCGCCCTCACGGCCGCAGCTAGAGATGGCCGCGGTTCCGCCTCTGTGGCTACATCACCTCGAGGACCCTCATCTGGAAGACGAACGCTAAGAAACATCACTGGACCACGTGACCACAATAAAGTGGTATATTATTTTGTTGCAGAGTTGTTTTAAAACTAAGGATATTTTCTAAAGCATTCATTAAAATCAAATAATGTCAAGAGAAATTTTGCTAAAACCCTTTAGCGTAAAATTGAGGTAGCAGGTTTCTTGCTTTAAGTATTTCCAATGTTCGGTTGTATGAATAGTTATGTTAGTGTATAAAAACCAACGGACAAGTGACCACAATAAAGTGGTATATTATTTTGTTGCAGAGTTGTTTTAAAACTAAGGATATTTTCTAAAGCATTCATTAAAATCAAATAATGTCAAGGGAAATTTTGCTAAAAACCCTTTAGCGTAAAATTGAGGTAGCAGGTTTCTTGCTTTAAGTATTTCCAATGTTCGGTTGTATGAATAGTTATGTTAGTGTATAAAAACCAACGGACAAATATAAACAACAATAGGTACACAGAATAGAAAAGAAAACATATTAAATTCCATAATACAATAAAGTGGCCAAGTGCGAGTTGGACTCGCCCTTGAAGGGTTCCGTTGCAGCAAGTAACATAATATACATAGTACACATAGTTCTTGTAGTTTGTTGTAACTTTGATCGAAGTTTTTATAATAGTGTATTTATGACATACTAAAAAAAACTACTCATCAGATCGAGTTCAAACCAATTTTCGTTGGTAGTTTGCATGGTAATGTCATCATACATTATTTTAATTTTTTCATTCTCTTACTTTAGAAGTTAGAGGGGGGGGGGGGACACACATTTTACCACTTTGGAAGTGTCTCTCGCGCAAATTATTCAGTGTAGACAAAAATTATATTAGAAACCTCAACATCATTTTTGAAGCCCTATCGATAGACACCCCAAACGTGTAGGTTTGATAAAAAAAAAATGGAGTTTCAGTTCTCAGTAGGTATGGGGGGCAACACAATTTTTTTTTTTTTTGTAAAAATCTTTATGCGGTTCACAGAATACATCTACTTACCAAGTTTCAACAGTGTAGTTTTCATAGTTTCGGCAAAAAGTGGCTGTGACATACGGACGGACAGACAGAAAGACAGACAGACAGACATGACGAATCTATAAGGGTTCCGTTTTTACGTTTTACGGAACTCTAAAAATACGTAAATAAGCAACAATGCATTGTTATATAGAACAAATTTGATTACTTCAAATGACACAAACTTCAAATGTAGACACGCGCCGTCACAGACTTCAGCGACCAAAGAGAATTTAAATTCACGGGAACTAAAGCTCTCGAAGAGAAATATTTTTCCCCGTTTTCTTTACATTTTTCACTCATACTCCGTACCTATTGATAGTAGCGTAATGTTATATACCCTATAGCCTTCCTCGATAAATGGAGTATCCAACAGAAAAATAATCTTTCGTATCGGTCCAGTAGTTTCCGAGATCCTAGCGTTCAAACAAACAAACAAACAAACAAACAAACAAACAAACTCTTCAGCTTTATAATATTAGTATAGATTTAAAACATTCTAAATAAATAAAAGTTACAAACGCCAGATAGCGGCAGTTTTTTTAATACTTACCAAATTCAGGCGCAATCTATTATACAAGAATCAATTTAAGAGATACGTTAACGTGTGTGACTGTTCGATGTTTTACAAGTTTTTTATGTTATACAAGTTTAGGTGAAACTAAAAATTTTAATCTCTTTGGGTAATCCTGTTACTTATAGGTAAGTACTTTAACTGCATCGATAAGGTAAGTTCAGGACATGAAAGCCTATTAATATTAAAAACTAAAATTAATAAAATAGACTATTCCACACAAAAATATTAGTAACGATTCCATATACTTTAGTTTTCTCCTAAAAAACAAAAACCATCTTTAGCTTAAAATTTAACCAGACACTCGACAAAATTTCACATTTCTTGTGTCTTCTTCTTATCGATAGGTTCTTCCGTAAATCTTCAATTACGTCGTCTAGACAAAGGAAAACAAATTTTCGCTTTTGTTAAATAATATTTCAAAAACCGCAACCTATGGAGTATATCTATCTATCTACCAAACAAAATGGAATCATAAAAATCTATTATTAATTAGCGAAACTATCGTATAGCATATATAAAACGGAATGTAATATTATCATGTATTATTGCGATGACTTTCTTATAGTAAACACATGGATTATAGAGATTATAGAGTTAAAACCATGACGCAAGACTTACCACTTCAATTCATAATACTTCACACTTCACAAACGCATTATTAAATTTATTAATATTCTCATAGAGTCAATAACAAGCACACGTTGTAGTTCGACAATGGTGTCGCAATCTACAACGGAGACAGTTCTCATGTGTTTTTGTGGGTAGTTGTAACCGTCTCAGTAAAAAGAGAATGAATGCAGCGGATACTCTCTCACACGGTTCGTTATATCGTAATACGAGGGACGGCGGGTTAACCACTGATGCTTAGTAGAAAATAGTGGAAAAAGTCTAGGTGATTAAATAGGAAAAACTAGGGCTGAATCTCGGATTACAGAAACATTATGTAGTTACAATGTTCTACACTTCTACAGTGTTACAGCAATATGCATGATGGCTAAAATAACTAATTAGTGCGTCAGTTAGATAATTAAAAATATTGTTCATGTATGTATATTATTTTCTTTTGTTTCACAAACAAAAATGACGAAAATACAGTGATCTCTCTACTTAGTCTGTGATACAGTGCTTAGAAGCTTCGAGTGACGCCACGTCTATTTAGGTTTTTTATGTAGACGTGACGTCACAACCCCCCACTCGGAAGTTAAATCTTTCTTTGTCCATTTTTAATGATTCGATAAAACAAAAACATCGTTTCCGAAATTTTTTATAATTTACCTGACGCTCTAAATTAGAATGATGTATTTTTGACCCAGTCATCATCTCAATTCAATCAAAGAATTTGAAATTTGCAATACCTGTTAGATGTGCGAAGAAAAATATTTGTATATGACATGAGCACATCAAGTGGAGTTTAGTACGATATTTAAGTTTTTTAGATAAATTAATTATTTATGGTTACAATTTGTAAATGTTAAAGTTTCTATGTTTGCTGCTCAACAACGGTCGGAAATCGTTGGATGCGGGCGGCGATTTTTTTTTGAGGTCCAACCAAGGGAAAAAAAATCAGGTCCAACCAAGGGTTAAACATAACGTAACGAAACGTACCTAATAGTTGTACTTTTTTAACCTAGGCAGAGCCATGGGCGGATCCAGCTTTGGCTCCAGGTGAGCCACATAGTCATGGTCAAGTCAGAAGACCGCGTGATAAGAGCATGCGTGCGCATTAATTATTAGTGGTCCACCTAGGTACTGGACCCAGCCCGGGGGAGGTCATAACCCCTATGATCTCCCCAGCCCCTTCTGAATCCGCCCTTGGGCAGAGCTTCTATTAGCTGAACTAAATTACAGTGAGAACTACTTATATACTTAGGCACTAATTTTATTATACTTAGCGAATCTGAATAGACCTATGAAGGTCTTAAGATAATAATCAAAATGATCAAGAACTACCTGTCGGAGAGTGCCCACGCTGGTTGAATTAATGCATTACCATTTGACTTAGTATTAAGAAGGCTTAGTCTTTGAAATTGTAGAATATTTTATATTAAATTTTTCGCAGCGCTTGCAATGCAAGGCATTTTTGCCATCAGTATCAGTCGGAAAAAGCCTTAAGAAATCCTTATATAGGTAGCTATCTACGGATTTATTACCGAGTCTTTCTTTACTAATTGTTATGGAGTTGCAGAATAAATCTACAATTCTCATACTACTAGCAGCGTCCAAACTAACCCGATCCATTCAGATATTTCGACGTGATTGAGCAAACAAACATCCACACATTAAAACTTTCGCAATTTTAATATTAGTTTCTGTAATTTGTGATTAATAGGATAACTGATGGAACGGTTATTAAAAGGGTGCATTATTTTACGTCTAAAAGAAGTAATGAGGTGTGTCACACAAGTCAATTATTTCCAACATTGGAAATTTGAAAAAGATTTTCTGCGCATACTCTTTGACTTTCACGGTTTATTCTAGCATTTCTCCGTTCCCCTTTAAATGTGTATACCAATCATTTCCCAAGAAAATCATTCCTGGAAATCTAACACGTTACCTGTGTTCAATAAATTCATCTTCCTTGTTTCCTAAGCTATTCTCTGAAAATTGTTGACTTATTTCGTTTGTACAGGCGCTTCCAAGGGTAGGTAACGCAGTGTTCTATCTTGACATTGATAAATAGGGCCCTTAATATGTTTTCTTACCCATAACTTGAATTTGTTACCTGTAAAGGTGAGTCTAAATCAGCATTTTTTTTCGGAGCTGTGAGCTGCGTTTATTGAGTCCGGAATTTACGCTGCACTCGGTACGGTTGAGAACAGTGCGACTGATCTGTCATCTACTCTAGACATTTATTTGTCTTTTAATATTTTTGTGCAAAAATAGAGTAACATAAATAATCATTAAAACTGTTAAGTTGATGAATATTTCAACTTTACTTTTCTATGTCAATTTTGTGGTAGATTAATAAAGATATAAATATTATTTCTTACACAACACTGCTTAAATCAGTAATTGGGTAGGTACAAAAAGTAAGGAGATGGGATTGACTTCTGTATTTTGATTGTTATGTGATATAGTTTAATAGTAATGTGCTCTCGTACTAAACTGCAATATATTAACCGAATTGCGCTCGAAGTGAAATAATTCTTGAATAGGTAATAATCTTAAGCACAGTAAAAGGGGTCTATAATATGTACTAGCATAACAATTTTGATTTCTGTCTACTTAGAAGGAGACCAAAAAGTCGACCCCTACCTCAGCAGGATCAAAGTATTCAGCGAAAAACTAGCTACAAAGGATCTTATTGTTGCCGGTGACGTGAATGCATGGTTCCACAGGTGGGGAAGCACATCTCAAAATGAGAGAGGAGAAGCCGTAAACTCTTTCTTCAACGAAATGGACTTGAATATTCTCAACTCCGGCGATACACCGACCTTCGAGATCGTCAGGGAAGGCAAACTCTGCACAAGCGTAGTAGATGTAACAACGTGCAGTGTGTCTCTCCTGGGAAAAATCGAGACGTTGGGAGGTTGACAAAAGTATTACAACATCGGACCACAACGCAATTACCTTCACTTTGCGACTAGTTAAAGCTCTCGAACAACAGAGGCCAATAACAACACGCAAATACAACACCAAGAAGGCAAAGTGGTCAAACTTTATGTCACAGCTAAAATCTTCTCTTAAAGAAAGAAACATCTCGCCGGAGTCAGTGGAGAAATGTGAAAGTTCACTAGAACTCGAGTCGATGATTACGAGATGCACAGCTAGTATACATGAAGCCTGCGAACACACCATTCCATTGGCAAGCTCGCCGAAGGGAAATCCAACCCCCCCATGGTATACTAAAACGCTCGAAAATCTGAAGAAAGAAGTTCTCAGAAGAAAGAGACGGATCAGGAATGCCGCCCCTGACAGAGTTGAACTTGTAGTCGAACAGTATCAAAACGCTCGACAAGACTACAAGGATAAAGTCAAACAAACCCAGACGGAAAGCTGGAAGGAGTTTTGCACTAATCAGGAGAAAGAAAGTATGTGGGACAAGATCTACAGAGTGATGAGAAACACTTCGACAAGACAGGAAGAAATACTCCTAAGAGACTCCGAAGGGAACACTCTATCCCCACAGCTATCTGCAGAACTACTTGCCAAAACTTTCTATCGAGACGACTCTGAGAGCACAGACCACCCGTGTCATACAGAGCTACGGGAGCGGACCACAGAAACGCCTAAGGACTTACCGGAAAATGATCCACCATGCACATCAGCGGAACTGGAATCAGTATTGAGAACTCTGAATCCAAAAAAAGCTTCCGGTACGGACGGGCTAACCGCTGATATATGCGCCGCAGCTATACGTTGCGAATGGAAGGTTTTCTTGGCGATAGCAAACAAATGCCTGTCGTTGAAACACTTCCCCAAGCAATGGAAAGAGGCGCACGTGGTCATATTACGCAAACCCGGTAAGACAGATTACACACACCCAAAATCTTACCGCCCCATAGGTCTTCTGTCCGTTCCCGGAAAAATCGTCGAAAAGCTTCTGGTAAACCGACTCCAATGGCATCTCCTCCCAACCATCAGTAGAAAACAGTACGGCTTCATGCCCCAAAGAGGCACCGAGGACGCCCTCTATGACCTGGTAGAGCACATCAAAAAAGGAGTTGACAGTAAAGACACCGTACTCCTAATCTCCCTGGATATAGAGGGTGCATTCGACAATGCATGGTGGCCCGCCCTCAAAAATCAATTAGCGAAGAAGAGGTGCCCAACAAACCTCTACGACATCGTAAACTCTTACCTCAGCGACCGTAAAATCAAGGTCAACTATGCAAGAGCAGTCTATGAGAAGGAAACAACTAAAAGATGCGTCCAAGGTTCCATCTGTGGACCAACCTTTTGGAATGTGATTCTAGACTCATTACTACGAATGCTGGAAGCCGAGGGAGTATACTGTCAAGCATTCGCGGACGACGTCGTTCTCGTGTTTAAAGGCAGCCCGAACATCATCGAACAGCAAGCGAGCAGGGCGTTGAGCATGACAGTGGAATGGGGTAAAATTAACAAACTCAACTTTGCAGCGCATAAAACCAACGCAATGCTTTTCACAAAATAGTTGAAGTACGAACCTCCAAACATAGTCATGTCCGGCGTCCGGCTCGATCTGGTCGAGGAAGTCAAACTGCTAGGCTTACTAATCGACCGACGGCTCAACTTTAAAGCACATGTGACCGCCCAATGTAAAAAAGTGGCGAACATTTATAGACAGCTAGCATGTGCAGCGAAGGTGACCTGGGGATTAAATCGCGGAATCACGAGAACGATCTACGTCGCTGTGGCGGAACCTATCATCATGTATGCCTCAAGTGTATGGGCGCAAGCGGCAGACCTTGAGGAAAACAAGTCTCACAAAGAGGTTTTGCCCAGAAAATCTGTAAGTCATACCGTACCGTTTCCCTAAAATCAGCACTTGCCCTTTCCGGTCTGCTCCCCCTGGATCTGAGGATACAGGAAGCAGCAAATTTGTACAGAGTAAAAAGAACCTCTCCCAAGACTACCTCCCACCAGAAGTGGAACTCGAACAAAACGTTAACTACTTGGACCAATCCCATCCGTCCACGCTGGTATCCGTAGAGTACGAGCTCCTAGAAGACACCTCCAATCTTCCAGAAGGACCTCAAATGTATACTGATGGCAGTAAGATTGAGGGTAAAGTTGGAGCTGCTCTAACATGGTGGGAGAACGGCAAAGAGGTCAAGAGCTCGACCTTCAAGCTCCACTCCGAATGCACAGTCTTTCAATCGGAACTCTATGCTCTTTGCCGGGCAACTCAAATGGTGTTAATGAGCGAGGACTCAGAAGTCAATGTCCTGAGTGACTCCAGATCTTCACTCGAACTGCTAAGTAACCAAAATACGAGTCACCCCCTGGCAAAGTGTATAAAGGAAAACATTGGACAGATAAATGCTCAAGGCAGATCTCTTCGTCTTTTCTGGGTAAGAGCACATGTGGGCACCGTCGGCAACGAAAGAGCTGACGAACTAGCCAAATCAGCAGCTCTCACGGAATCACCCAGAGACTACGAGGGGATCCCTTTGTCCTACGTCAAACGCAAAATCCGCGAAGAATCGGTCGAGAAATGGCAAGATCGATATGAGACCTCGGACACCGGAAAAGTCACCCAGGCGTTCCTCCCCGATATAGTAAACGCATATCGAATGATGAGAACCATAAAATTGACTCCCTTCCAGGTACAAGCGTTGACGGGACACGGAGGAATAGCAGAATACCTGTACAGATTTAAGCTTAAGAGCAGTCCTGCATGCGAGTGTGACCCCGACCAACCCGAAACGGTCTGGCACGTGCTAATCGATTGTCCCCGATTCATGGCCGCAAAACATGAACTCGAATCTATGATCGACAGAAGGCTGGTTGTCTCGGATCTCCATAACATCTTAGCAAATCCAGATAACAGAACACGGCTCCCGTCCTTCATGGAGAGCTCATTCCGCATAGCGGCCAAAAGAAACTCTACAATCTCAAATACACGCCCCCCCTCGCCACCATACCCTGACCCGCTGTCTGTGGACGCCACGTGGAATGAGGTTCCCGCCCAACATAACTCCTCGAAAAGTATCTCTTTCCAACAACTACTGGAGAACGCAGACCGAGGAGAGGTAGGGATCCGTATTCACGGAGTGGCTCTCTTCATGGACAGCAACAAAGAAAGATTCGGAATAAGCTTTTGCTTCGCCTGGGAGCGGAAACGAGCCCGTTTGTCACCTAGATTGTCTTGCCTGCTCAATGGGAGTACCGCAAAAGTTACAATGAAGCGGAAAACTTACGACGCCATGCCAGTGTGTGAGGTAGACGGCCACCGATTTCGGTTGGTGCGATCGAAAAACAAAACGATTGCACTAATAGAGTACTCGGAAGGCCGGACCCCTTTCACACAGGCAAGTGCGCTGCTCGCACATCTGAGCAGAAATGCAGGTGAAACACCCCGGGTGATAAGCGTGGATGCGATGGCAATCGAATACTCAAGAGCGCGAGTCGCAGACCGGCTGGGTTGCATTGAGGCCTCTAAACATCATGAGGTAGTCGTATATGAAGATAGGGGAGAAAATCTGAGCTTTCTCAGAGTCCCTTCGCACGACCAAACAAATGCAACTGACAGCTGGGGACATCCGGTTTCTAGTTCGACCATCCAAACCGGCTCCAAAAGAGCACAGCAGAGGGCAGCCACGGAAAAAGCCGCAGCCAATCAAAACGGTTGCTAAGGCACCAACACGACCTTCGTGACTGCCTTCAACGCAGCAGCAAGGAGCATACTCCAAATCTCATCTCACTCATCACCCCCCTTGACGTCAAGGACCCCCAACGCAGCTTCACAACAACAACAGAGCCGAACGAGAGCCGATATGGGACAGGTTGAACCGCCCCGCTATGTCATGGCTTCGGAGCCGCGAAGTCATGCACGTAACGCCTTCATTGAATTCATAGCCACACTGAGAGCGACAAGACAAGTCAACCTCAAGACCTGCGAAAACATCATGCAGTCCTATAGGCTAGGAAGTGAAAGCCTCTTAAAGGCGAAACTCGAGGAGGCCGAAGCAGCCATTTACAATAATGTCACTTCCCGGGTCATCAAGGGAACTATGACAGGACAGTATATGGCAGCTTACAGTGCAGAAAATGGCTTCGTGACACTAAACGAGAAAGAAACAGAGCGCGCGGGAATGCCAGTTTATGCGACACCACCAAACGACCCAATCGTAGTTACTGCCCGATGCACCAAGATTATGCTGGACAACAAGATCCTTGAGATGGCCAAGACTATCGAAAGGAACTCAAACGTCAAAGCGGGTTGGGAAAACTGGGAGGTACCGCGAATACAGTGGGTCAACGGAGTTCCAGGATGTGGAAAGACAACATCGGTGATTAGACACTTCGATGTAGACAAGGGCGCCATTATTATCACTACAACAACTGAGACAGCAAAAGATCTAAGAGAAAAGCTATCGCACCGTATCGGAAACCTGGTCAAAACCAGAGTGCGAACCATGGCTTCTGCTCTGGTAAATGGTTTCGGAAGAGAGAGTTTCGGTCGCCTCATGGTGGACGAAGCTCTCATGAACCATTTTGGTGCCATTGTGATGGCTTCAAGGCTGTCTGGTGTTGGTGAAATCGTCCTCATCGGAGATGTCAATCAGTTGCCTTATATCGACAGGGAAAATCTCTTCGAAATAAGGTATCACCGCCCGAACCTGGTAACAAAGATCAGCCAGGAGTTGCTCTCCACACATCGTAATCCGATGGATGTCGCATATGCGCTGAGGGAAATATACTCAGGTATGTACTCCTCAGCACCCCGTATAAAGTCCCTAGAGCAGAAAAGGTACAAGGGAGCGCAAATACCCAACACCCTACCAAACACCCTCTTCTTAGTTCACACTCAAGAGGAGAAGGAGACCCTGACAAACCAGGGTTATGGGTCAGGCACAGGGTCACGTATCCTTACCATTCATGAAGCTCAGGGACTGACATATGAGTCGGTAATTGCAATCAAAACTAAGGCAAACATGAAGCTGCACGAGAGCGTGCCCCATGCGGTTGTTGCAATCTCGCGGCACACGGGGACCTTCACATACTACGCTGACGACACCGACGACGCCATCGGTCGGTTAGTACGGCGAGCGTTGGCTGCATCACCAAAGACCATCCGAGAGTTCAACCTACAGATGGCCATCAGGGACAGAAATGCAGCCGTAGTGGAGGCTCTGGGCCGGGAGGAGGCGGCTTAGGCAAATGGCAATCAGGCAAAGAATCGATGTGGAGTCGATTACTAGCGGAATCCCAACCGGTAGTGATCGGCTCAACAGACGAGCACTAGTATTAGGTTTGAAATGTTCCCAACTCCCCCCTTATTTTCCTCTTCTTCTGCTAATCCTTGAAATAATATGTAAAAATTATATAAAATTTGAAATGACAAAAGTCACGGAACCCGGAGTCTGTGGAGTGACAAATTTAAATAATAAAAAAAAAGCATAACAATTTTTGTACTTATTTAAAAAGGCATTACGTTTTTAGGACTAACGATAATTGACTATAACAACTAAACGCATAACTGTTTTCACGTAATGTTTACTAGCATAACCATAATATACATAAATTACATAACGATACATGCATGACAATGCATGCATGCAACGATACACGACGCATAACGATAACTTACCAAAATGTTTAAACACATAACCATATATAGCATAAAGATAACTTCGCATAATGTTTAAACACATAACCATATATATCATAAAGATAATGCATGCTCGCTCCACTCAGGACCTCCCTTGAGCTTCTGGTTCCCGCATTTTTTAAATACACTCTAGGGGTAGTAGCGACAAGACTACGTGGAGTCGGGGTGCTCCAAGTCGGATCTGGGTCCAATGTCACCTGGGTCTATATTTAGTAGCACAACAAATAAATAAAAAACGCCTAAGGACTATTATGCGTCTCATCAATAGTTGAATCGAATGTAGTACAATAGATCGTTATGCTTAAAACACATTATGCCGAAAAACTATTACACAAAAGTTGTATTATGACACTATATATTATGCTACATTCATTATGCCAAAGTAAATTAGGACAAAAAAATTATGCGTCTTAAATGGCACCCCAGTAAAACTTTCCAAAAATGTTTAGTTCTGCACGTAAACGATTATATTTATTACCTATGTGGGACACTGTCCACACTTCTGTCTTTCCCATTTTTGAGAGTTGATCCAGCTTCATTTTTCAGCTTTCTTTTTCTAACATCTGCTTCTAACACATGCTCAATATTTTAAATGGATTTTTACAAATCCTTGATCCGAAAATCCTTGAATAACATCTAAAATTACTTACATCATCTGTCCGTTTGGCAGCTGCCCGTTTACAGATGAACGTTGCTATAAAAATATGCGTGCGTATCAAGCCTTTCAAAATAACGTTCGTTTAGTCTCGCCCTGAATAATACCTTTACCTGGCCGATAGAACTTTACACAACACCTTATTAACCGACTTCAAAAAGGAGCAGGTCCTCAGTTCGGTTGTTTGATTTTTGTAAACTTGTTTATTTTTTTATATACCGATAGGAGTAGTCTGTTGCTTTTTACTTAATCCAATAAACAATTACAACGGTAAGTATTAAAAACGATTTTGGAATTTTAAATTTTCGCAACTATCTACGTAGTCGACACTACACCACCACCACACGCTCCACACGCTACCACACGCTCATACTAAAAGCATCGTTTCCAATATTTAAATGTGAACAACCCGTATTAAGGCCATCTTTTTTGGTTCTTAATACCAATAGTCTAAGTGTCTTCAAGGCAGGAGTGAATACTTAGTACCTTCCAGGAATAGGTACATGGCCCATCTTCAGTCACAATCACAACTTCGTTTTCCAGGGTGGCTCAACGTAGGTGTAGTTTAATTTGTACACTCAAGTAGTCTAGTTTTTATAGTAAAACAATCATAAATTGTAGAAATGTATTGTTTACTGGTTTAAGAATTATTACTAAAAGAAATATTCTTACTAAAATAGTATTATAATACCTATTATAAATGCGAAAGTTTGCACAAACTTTACTTAGGTACTGAATAGTTTGGCAGATTCATAAGGATTGGTCTGTAAGTGGATTGTTTTGATATCTAATAGAAAAAGTTTCAACAAGTTATGTATTCGATTCGATACAATCATAACCGTCGTAATAATTGCCCTATCAATAAAATCAAAAACACACAAGATTTATTATTTATTATGTAGTATGAATTCCTAAAATACACACGGGTAAATCAAAATTGGTAGTTAAGACTATAACGTTATAACCAGCTCGTTAAAGGCCCATAACTATCTAAATAGAGTTATATAATCTCATACATCAGCTTTTTCTAGTTTGAATAAGGTAAAAAAGAGATAACTTCGTTTTATGAAGTTCCATAGATGACGACAAAAAAGGGTCAATGTCAAGAAATATTAAAAGTTTTGCTTAAACAGTTTGTTGTTTAGAACTTAATTCTTATTTCGGCAGTCAAATCGATTCTACCATTTTTTTATATGGTACAATTTTACGTAATAGGTTTTTTTTAAATAAAGAGTGACGAGACGAGCAGGACATGTGCCTGATGGTAAGCAACATGCCTGCCACATAACAGCACAGTGACACGCAGCTATTGGAGCATGAAAGTCCAAATCATCACCTAGCACTGCACTGCGCTCGTCACCCAGAGATCTAAGATATTATATCTCTAAGCCCTGTAATTTTCCAGGAAACATTGCCCTTCAAACCGGAACACAGTAATGTTTGCACAATATATGTGTCGTAAGGCGATAGTTGGTTTGGTTTCTTCGTGATTTAAATGCCCGGGCACATCATGATACACGATACACGTCGTGATCCAGCGACGGCTAAAATAGTCATAGGTAGTATTATGCAACGCTAAATGTTTGACGACTTGACTAGCGACCCTTAGCACCTTAACATCAGGCGAGACGGCGGTCAAAAGCCTATAAAAGATTTAAAAAAAAGCACGCAGTAGCAGTAGTAGTCTTTAGTAAATGTTAGGTTAATTCCAAACTACAGTAAAAACATCAAAATGTTCATGTACTCGTAATATATGTAGGTGACTAAACGAATCTTATACCTTTAAACGAGCAATTCTTGTACCTATATAAATATGTATATATATATAGAATCTGAATCTCGGAAACGGCGCGAACGATTTTGATGAAATTATGTATGCAGGGGGTGTCAGGGACGATAAATCGATCTAACTAGGTTTCATTTTTAAAAAACGCATAGGTATTATGCGCGTTTTTAGACAATGAAAATCTGTCACATTAGACATTAGAATGCGAAGGTAAATTTCGCCGCATGATGTGACAGCATAATTGGCTCAGACGGGAAGTCGGGCGTTCGTGGCGGTAACGAATTAAGAGCTGCGGGTTCGAATCCAGACGGGTTCTCTTTTTTTTCAAGTATTTTTTTTAAAGAAAATCTGAGAATATCTAATTATTTTTAGTACTTATTTAAACCGAGCAAAGCTCGGTGACCCAGGTACTTGTGTAATAATCGACGATTTTTTTAGTAAAAATAAATTTGTCAAAAGTTTGCATGAAAGCATATTATTTAAAATTATTTTAGGTACAATATAAACCACAAAACGATATTATTATTCTAAATCCATAATCGTCACAATACTATTATGACGAAACTTTGTAAAGAAGCTGTAAAACTAAACTTATCCCATAAAACTATGAAATGGAGAGAAAGTTTTAGCAAAAACTATTAGTTTGACAAGATGTGAAGTTATCAATTTAATTTTTGTAATATACGAGAATAAGTAAGTAATCAACTGCTAAAATTGTACCTGGGACCCTGGACTATCGGCTATCCAAGTACTGTATATTTTGAACTACAAAAAATCGTTGGTGTAATATTACACATGGTGCGGTTCGACAGTTTCCTTGAATGAACTTGGCTGGCCACACTGCGGTGTCTAGGTGATGAACACTTTTTTAGGTAGACGCGGTGGATAAAATAAGTGGAATAAAGTTATAGAAGTGATAAAAAGCTCACCAATAGAAAATGTTATTGCACTGGATATCTCTGCAAATTTATTTGTTTCACAAAAAAAGACAGAACGAATTTTCCAAAATCTTTGAGAACTACTATAGTCCGAGATCCCAGAGCTCCCAGACGTCACCTATTTTCTGATGAATGAAATGTGGACGATTGAGTAGAGTTAGTAAGTACGAAAAACAAACACATGCTTACTCGCTAACTTGCTTAGACGGCCAATTTTGAAATATGGGGTAATGAAGGTACATACAAACATTACTTACTTCACGTATTTTCTCATAAGTGATTTTCACGTATGTTGTAGGCAACATCCTTAAAAACAAGGTTCCAATACTCCCAGACACTTTCCGTCAGCCGTTTTGCTTAACAACTCCAAAATAATAATTTAGCTTCACTTAAATTTTCATGCTCCATTTGTAATGTCCTATGGGTAAGAGCGGGAGACTGAGTGCAACATTTACTAGGAAATATTGACTTAAAATTGAGTTTAGGGGATGATTGGCCCCTTAGATTGGTCTGTCTTATTGGAAAAAGCTTTAAAATAGTTGTCTGACGAACATATTTACAAATGGAGCATGAGAATTTAAGTGAAGTTAAATTATTATTTTGGAATTGTTAGGCAAAACGGCCGACGGAAAGTGTCTGGGAGTATTGGGACCTTGTTTTTAAGGATATTGCCTACAACATATGTGAAAATCACTTATTAGAAAATACGTGAAGTAAGTAATGTTTGTATGTACCTTCATTACCCGATATCTCAAAATTGGCCGTCTAAGCAAGTTAGCGAGTAAGCATGTGTTCTTAGTACTTACTAACTCTACTCAATCGTCCACATTTCATTCACCAGAAAATAGGTGACGTCTGGGAGCTCTGGGATCTTACTAAATTTTTTGATATTATTACACCGGTGCCATTTTAATAAAATTCGTACCAAGGAAAACCAAATCACTGTTGACGATTGTAGTCATCTCAATTTTTTTGCCATTTAATTTTTTTGCTTAGCAATTTCACATATTGCGTAAAGGCGCTCTACACCTTTAAGAGTTATTCAGCTAAAATTCCCAGGAAGCCAATACGAAGAAGAATTAGTTCCTCAAAATAATTATAGATGCTCAAGCACTCACCAAATATTACTAGGGTCCACATAATGCAAGTCCATTCGGTTTCTATCTTCACTTCACAACAACGATAACACACTATCAGTCTATGATTTATTCGGAGCGCAAGACGGCAGCATGGTTGTCGCGATGCTGTGTACCAAATGCGGGGGAAAAGAATACGTTTGTGATATCTTTGAACAGTGCCAGTTCCCTACCAATGGTACCCGAACTATGGCAAATGTCAGCGTGCACTATACTACCTTGCCGAAGCTGAGACATGAGCGTGTAGCTCTAGCACGTTTCCCAGTGTACTTTATGAATGCAAAAGCATACATTTGCAGCAGAAAATTAGACGCGAGAATTAAGATTTGCCTGCAAAATGTGGCTTAAATGAGTCAGGATGCCGCACTGAATGCAGCAACGGTAAAGTTAATTACGTAGTATGAGATTTTATCTGCTTAATGGTCAGTTTCAGAAACTCCTGTGATTTTCCCAGAATTAAGGTTTGTTTGAGATGGTCAAAGAAGTTTGTAGTGATTTTGAACACAATGTATGTATCTTTTGTTGTTTTAATTTTCTCCTTTAAATTTCTTTGTTTTTTGTTTAATTTTACGATTTTTCTATGTATACGAAGTTTAATTTTAACGTGGTTTATCCCAAAATAAAGAACGGTTCAACCAGACGCCATTAAAATTTATGGGTATAGCTTCCCAAATAAAAAATCTCCTCTTCTCCTTTCCTCTACCCTCATGCAACCCTATGTGCCAAATCTACCCACATTGATCGACGAAACGTGGGTGACGTCGTGACGCAGTCAGTGTGAATGTGACCGCCTTCGGCTATACGAGCGAAGCTGAGGTGTGTTCCCGTCGCGTCGTGCCCAAAATAATATAGATCGAACAAACAGTATTGTGTTCTGATCAAATACCGTATTTATGTGAAACGCTTTCATATTTGTGTTAGTGAGAATTGTGTGTGCTTTGAAACATTTTATAGTGAGCGTGCGATACAATAATTCCGCACGCCTCTCTTCGACATCCCAGGCCTGGAGAAGAAAGGCCTGTTGTTTTGTCCAGCACCCTTTATTTTTATTAACACTACTTTTTCAATACAGTCCACTGCGGGCCTTTAATTACCCCATTATGATTACCACATTATAATCGTTTCCAGTTAAGTTTGTTGGTTTTCGTCATTTGGTCTAATATAGTACCTTCGGTGTATCAAACGGATTTAGAGGGTATCTTTCTATAACGTAATTTAAGGCCGAAAAGACAACATCTGGATAGACGAGTGTTTTTTTTGGTGGTTAACCAAATAAAACGTACTTGTCATTATCAAAAACTCCTGTTTAAAACCTGCGTATCTTATTATACGTAATGTAATTAGTTTAATAAGTTTTCCAAATACTATATTTTTGTAGTTAGTACCTACACGGTGCATATAGTGCTGGGACGAGTAAGATAAATATGTACCTTGTGGTACGCAACACGCTTACCCATAACAAGACAGTGACCCGCTGCTATTTGGACATGAATAGCCCAAATCACTGTGCTCGTCACCCACAAATACAGGATCATTTATCTCTTTGCCTTGTAATTTTTTGTAAAGTATTGTCTTTTAAACCGGAACACATCTGGAGGGGCGTGTAAATAGCTCCTGCCGTGTGTGATTGCTCACCCTAAAACTAAATTCCTAAAACTAATTTTAATGCGAAAGAAAAAGAATGTATGGCAAGATGTCTGAAAAAAAACTCCGATAAAAACAAATCTGCACTGACCTGATGACATCCACTTCCGTCCCGTTCAGCTCCAGCCAAAGGGAATCCAAAAGGGGTACAGGTTCCACGATTTGTCCAAGCTTGGTTAGTCCATTCCACGAGCGGGGTGGAAATCCTTCTTACGTCCTATGTTTCAGACAATCTTGTCTCCACAAAAGTTAATATGAGCGTTATAGCAAACACTACGCGAATCACAAATGAAAATTTGTTGAGCGAGGCGATAAATTAAAAGCAAATGCGAAATTATATATTGATGACAAGACATCAACTTGCTGTGGTGCAGGTTGAAGAGATTCTTGGAAGCTTCTCGAAGAATCCGTACTGTTTCCGTGTTCTTGAAAACCAAGTGGCGCCATCCTGTGAGCTTACTTAGAACTTCCACGGAATATCAACAGGCTCACACAGATGTCGTTACCAGAGTATTTTCAGACATTGCGAAAAATATAAAAATTCAAAATTGAGAGAATGGCGCTCAACCATGCACCCCGCCTTGGAAGGTCGTGAGATCTTTCAAAACGAACATACCTCAGAACTGGTCGGAATACATAGAGGATCTAAGAGAAACGATAATATTGCGGCGTTAATAATTTAGCGTTATAATAATATTGCGGTTGACATAGCGATAAAATAACCTAAATCGTAAAACTAAAACTAAATTTAAAGTTAGATTTTATTGCGTGGGAATAGGGTACAGTTTAGTAACAGCGCGTTTATAATTACCAGATTGCGTCTTAACCATTGCTACACGAGCAATGCCATCAGAGCCTTTAAAGACTTCAGTTATGATTCTCAGAGGCCAGCTCAAAGGAGCCATATTTTCTTGTTCAATAAGAACCACAGTTCCTTTCTCCACTGGTTTATCAGGAGTTGCCCATTTCTGTCTAACTTGCAGCGTATGCAGATATTCTAGACGCCATTTTGACCAGAAAGATTGAACCATACTGTCAAGCAAACTCTTGCGCTCTAGTAGGTTCACGCGTTGATGAGATAGATCGGGAGCAGGTAAATACTTAAGCGGTGTAGTCATCAGAAAGTGTGCTGGAGTCAGCACTTCTGGATGAGGATCCGATGATAAAACACACAGTGGGCGTGAGTTCAAAATACACTCTATTTGCGTTAAGACTGTTTGTAGCTCTTCGTAAGTTAGAAGTTGGGCTCCAATAACTCTGTACGAGTGCGTCTTTACACTCTTAATATTACTCTCCCATGCACCAAAATTTGAAGCGCGAGGTGGAATAAATTTGAAATCAATTCGTCGGGACAAAAGCTCATTTTCAAGCGCAGATTTGAAGTTTGAGCTTTGGAGAAAGTTGTGAAGCTCGTCTAGGTAAGACTTCGCTCCGACGAATGTTGTGGCGTTATCTGAGTAAAGACAAGAAACTGGTCCACGTCGGGAAATAAAGCGTTTGAAAGCGTCCAAAAAGGTAGAAGATTTTAAGTCCGAGACGAGCTCGATATGTACCGCACGCGTATTCATACACACAAACAAAGCCACCCACGCTTTTAGAGCGTGCTGGCCTCTGCGTCGAGCGAGCGTTATACGAATCGGTCCTGCATAATCTAGTCCGGTGTGCGTGAAAGCTTTGCATTCTGAGACTCGATATGCAGGAAGATTTGCCATCATAGGCTGCGGATGCGTCGGTTTTGTTCTGAAACAAATGTTACACTTGCGTAACTTTGCTCTGATAACGGTTCTGGCGTCTAATATCCAGTAGCGTTGTCGTATTATCGACATAAGAAGTCCAGGTCCAGTATGCAAATTCATGACGTGTTGATGTTGTATGATTAAGTCTACTATGTGATCTCGTTTTGGAAGGAGCACTGGGTGCTTTACTTCAAAAGGAAGGTCTGAAGCTGAAAGTCTACCTCCGATACGCAAAATGCCTTCTACATCTAAAAATATTGCAAGGCTCTGCAATTTCTTCGGAAGAACTTTCCTAGCCTTAATCAGTTTTATATCCTCGGCAAAATGAGCGGATTGTACTGAACGTATCAAGACTTTTTCAGCTTCAGCCAAGCCTGTTACAGAGCGGGGGTTTATTTGGTTTCGGTCGAGCAAATTTCAACACGTAAGCGATGATGCGAAGCAATTTATCCCAGGAGGAGATACGCTGCGCTAGCTCACATAACAATGGTGGCTCCATATGCGAAATTACAGCCATCACATTAACTTTGTGTTCAGGCAGCTCATTGCACTCAGCGAGAGAGAAAGGTTTGATAGGCCATTCATTAGGAGCAGAGCGAATCCAGGATGGACCGTTCCACCATAAGTCGTGTGATAATAATTGCGATGGGAGCATTCCGCGTGATACGCAATCACTAGGGTTAATAGCGCCAGCGATATGATAGAAATGTTTGGCAGCTAGAATTTCCTGACACTGCGCAACGCGGTTGCTCACAAAAATAGACCAGCGGTGTGGTGAGGAATGAATCCATGAGGGAGCTATTGTGGAATCAGAAAATGCATAAATGCCAGCTATTGGGGTGCGAGGCGAATAAATATCTACAACAGTTTTTATCAACTTTGCCATTAACAGAGCTGCGCATAATTCCAAGCGAGCGAGGGTTGTGATTTTCGTTGGCGACACCTTTGATTTAGCGCATAGAAGGAGAGTTTGAATGCCAAATGAGTTGGTGCAATGAGCGTATATAACACATCCCATGCCCTCCATACTAGCGTCACAGAAAGCCACAATTCGAAATTCACAATCCTTTTCGACGCCAATATGACGCGGAATTTTTAATTTTTCGAGCAGATTGAATTCCTGCGTAAGTGCAGCAAACCGTTCGCGTATGTGTTCCGGGGCAGGAGCATCCCACTCATAGTTGCCCAACCACAGCTCTTTTATCAAGCGTTTAGCAAATAATATTACTGGAGCAACCAAACCGAGAACATCAAATAACCGTGCAACCACAGAGAGAATATTTCTCTTGGTGCATTTTTCGGTTAAAAGGGCGGATTTGAAACAAAAGTGATCTTCAGATGGTTCCCAGTGCATACCTAAAACTTTGGAAACTTCCTTATCGACTTCGAATTCCATTAACTTGAGATGCGAGTTAGGAAGACAGTCCAGCAGTGCACAACAGTTAGTCGACCACTTTATTAACTCAAAATCACCAGCCTTGAAAAGTTTTATGAGGTCTTGCGCAAGACGCATTGCAGTTTCCTCGTCCTGAACAGAGTAGACTAAGTCGTCCATATACAGGCTGCTTTCAGCCACTCTAGCGGCATCAGGATAATTTGGACTCATGTCAGAAGCCAGCTGTCGCACAGTGCGCATAGCTATGTATGGGCTTGACTTGAGACCGAAAGGTTGCTTGCCTATTAAAGGCAAATGTGCGAATTTGTTCGGATTCATTGAACCGAAACAAAATGCGTAGGTATTTACGTTGGTCAGCGGGTACACCAATACGTAAATAATGTTGTTTTATGTCAGCGTTTATAGCGATAGGAAACAATCTGAAGTCCAAAAGTAGTAGAAACAAATCAGCTTGTAGATTGGGTCCAATATGTAGTACGTCATTAAGCGAAAGTCCAGTGTGCGTTTTCGCACTAGCGTCAAGCACTATGCGCGGCATCGGTTTGTCAGGCCGAATCACAGCATGGTGTGGTATATAATAACCATCAGGCGTAAGCTCTGAATCACTGACCGGGCTAAGGTAACCGTTGTCGATATAGTCCTGAATCACTTTATTGTAATTTTTACGCGTGTCAGGTGACTGACGGAATTTGCGCTCGAGCGACATATAGCGGCGATAAGTGGCGGTGTGCGAGTTACCTAACTCTGACGGATCTTTGCAAAATGGCAAAGATACAGTATAGCGACCCGCATCGTCACGCATTACCGTGGATGTAAAAATATTTTCACATTCTGTTTCTTCCGGGGAAAGAAATCGCTTCGGTGGTATCTCTTCTAGTTCCCAAAATTTTTGAACTAAGTCGTTCAATACCAACGCGGAGAAAGAAGAAACAGGAGTGATGTTTTTACGCAGATAATCACCCATTAAAACCCAGCCGAATGTCGTAGATAAAGCTGGTGGCGCTCGAGTACCGCAGTCAACCCGATTTCCCAAAAATATATATGGGAAAAGTTGAGCACCTATTATGACGTCAATATCGCCAGGTATATTCCAACTCAAGTCAGCGAGCGGAAGATCGGCATAAATATTTGCATCGCACTCAATAAATTGAGCCGGAAGACTATCTGTGATACATTCTACCACTAGCGCATATATATTATATTGTTGTTGTGGATATACACGCGATTGTATATCGAAATAAACATAACCGATGATCGGACGCGAAGCTGCACCGACACCCTTAACAAATGAATTATGTGTCGGCGTTATCTGCAAATTTAACTTCCGACAACAATCAAAAGTGACGAGATTATTTTGACTTCCGTTATCAATTAAGCATCTTACTATCGACGAAGTCGTTGAACCCTTAGGGCGAGCGTACACTTGTGCTGTCGATAGTAAAATTGCAGATTTTGGTTTCACATCAGCAGCGTGAAGCACGGTGGCGTCACAATCGGTTTTCCTAAGTGGCGGCGAAGTAGCGGCAATATTCTGATGTAATAAGTTTGACTGACTAAAATGATCCTTATGCCTAATTACATAAGGTTGAGAATGCGTAGCGTCTTTCGAAGCGGGCGAAGACGCAGTATTATAAGAGTGAGAGCGCGCGGCCAAAGTCGCGGTAGCAGCAAGACGAGAAGCGTCATCATGTGGCATGGCCGCATGCGAAAACATATTATTCTTTTCAATATTATTTTGCGAAAAACATAGTAAGCTATGGTGACGTTTTTGACAATATTTACAAACGGAAGTAGAATTACACTCTGAAAGGTTATGTACTGTACTAAGGCAGTTGACACAACCGTGTTTCGATTTTATAAATTTATACCTATTTTGTGGATCACGTTTTTTAAATTGAGTGCAATTGTAAAGTTTTGTATGATCACTATCACCACACAAAATACAAACACTTCGTTGCCTAGATGGCGCCGCGAAGGGTGGCGGGTGCGTTACAACTTGCGACCGCGAAGACTCGGTAGCTACAAAAGTCTTGTAGGTATTTTGTTTGGCGGGCGGTTTATTCAAATTATTACTATTTCGTAAGCGTTCTAAAATCTTGACTTGATTTTGCACAAAGTCGATCAGCTGTGAACTAGTAGGTATTTCGCTGTCCCTTAAAGTTAATTCAAATGTACGAACTGTATCAGAGTCCAACTTCCGAAGAGCACAATGTAGAAACATAAAATCATTTAAATCTTGTATTTCCAATTGTTTGAGCGCGGCGATTGACGATGAGTATTTACTTATAAATGCCTCGAGACTATTTGCATTGGGCGAGTTTCCTTTCAAATCGAAAATATTATTTAGGTAAAAGCTACCTAAGGCACGCTTATCTTGAAATTTCTTTACTAGATTGTCCCACAAAATATTATACGTTTCACTAGTGGGAACAATGCCTGCTGTAAATTTTATGGCATCATTCGTAAGTTTCGAAATTAAATACTGTACACGCTGCGAATCAGTCAGTTGTGGGTTTAAGTGGATATTCGCCTTAAAAGACTGATAAAATAAATTCCAATTTTCAGGGCGACCATCAAAACAAGGAATTACTAAAGGTTGCAATTTCACTATGGGCGCGGATAAGTTACTCGACTCACCTGAACGAGGCACAGAATTCTGCATATTTAATAGTTTATTTCTTGCCCGTTTTACGTATGCGTACAGATCTTCAAATGAATCGAGACAAGCATAGTCGGGTGTTGCGTCTGATTGTAATATTAATTTTAAGTTATTATATTTATCTAGTACCGACTCGAATTTACTATGTAAATCGTCTACGGTTTCCGACTCAGATAAGAAATTCTCGTTTGAACGTGAAGATGAATCATATGAAATAATGTTTTTCGATAAATTAAATAATCGATTAATTCGTTCAAACAATAACTCTTTCTTTTGATTCATTAAAATTAATTGAACAGAAAGTTCACTTTGCTTTTCGGCCATTATAGGTACCAAATAGTATTATTAGCGATTAACACGAAAAACAAAGTGTCGAAATTTTAATAATATATGCGTAGGTACTTGAATAAAGAATTACGAAAGTAATGTTCGTTTCAAAAAATGACACGTAATTAAGAAAGACGTACGTAGGTATGCAAAAATACTATACCTACCTCCTACCTTATAGCGGAGCGCCGAAGATTACAAATAAATGCAACTTCTATAAATTAGTGATAACATTCCATTGAATACTGGGAATGAATGGAAAAAAGGTCGAGTATTAGGTATCTACCGTTTTATGAATGTAAGCGGAATGTATCTACCAATTGATTACGTAGATAACAATAGGATTAAAATAGCGAGATTACACCAAGAATTACGTGAAATCGGGGCGTAAATTGTCAGAATTTACCAATATTTACGTAAATCTGAACAAAATAAGCTAAATGTTGAATTAATAGCGATATTCACCAAAAGTACGTGAATATGAATGAAAGTATGAAGCGGTATTAAGTACTAAAATTGAGGTGAATTTACTGATTTTGCTGGAAATATCCTGCTATGAAGGACCATCTCTTTGGAGGGGCGTGTAAATAGCTCCTGCCGTGTGTGATTGCTCACCCTAAAACTAAATTCCTAAAACTAATTTTAATGCGAAAGAAAAAGAATGTATGGCAAGATGTCTGAAAAAAACTCCGATAAAAACAAATCTGCACTGACCTGATGACATCCACTTCCGTCCCGTTCAGCTCCAGCCAAAGGGAATCCAAAAGGGGTACAGGTTCCACGATTTGTCCAAGCTTGGTTAGTCCATTCCACGAGCGGGGTGGAAATCCTTCTTACGTCCTATGTTTCAGACAATCTTGTCTCCACAAAAGTTAATATGAGCGTTATAGCAAACACTACGCGAATCACAAATGAAAATTTGTTGAGCGAGGCGATAAATTAAAAGCAAATGCGAAATTATATATTGATGACAAGACATCAACTTGCTGTGGTGCAGGTTGAAGAGATTCTTGGAAGCTTCTCGAAGAATCCGTACTGTTTCCGTGTTCTTGAAAACCAAGTGGCGCCATCCTGTGAGCTTACTTAGAACTTCCACGGAATATCAACAGGCTCACACAGATGTCGTTACCAGAGTATTTTCAGACATTGCGAAAAATATAAAAATTCAAAATTGAGAGAATGGCGCTCAACCAACATCATAAGATATTTTGCACATTACTACCTGATGGAATAACAATAACGTGCAAAGGTCATAATGTTCCTCAGGTGGGTTCTGCAAAGAGTACCACTACAACTACAAAAATCGAATGATAAAACTAAGAAACTGTGTTGATTTAAAGCCGAGAAAAGACGGTTAAGTATCCCTGATTATTACCTAGGTACCTATAATTTACACATACCATGGGCGGGACACATAGCTCGCAGAACTGACGGTAGTTGGGGTGGAAAGGTTTTTGAGTGGCAACCACACACCGGAAAACGCAGCGTTAGCAGGCCTCCCCCCCACAAGATGGGCCGACGATCTGGTGAAGGTCGCCTGCAATCGTTGGATGCGGGCGGCGCAAGACCAGTCTTTGTGGAAATCTTTGGGGGAGGCCTTCGTCCAAAAGTGGACGTTTTTTGGCCGATATGATGATGATAGTTTACATATTGGGTAACAAGACAAAAAACTAAAATGGTACATGAAAATAATCTAAAGTAATTTTAACAATCTATGCCTATCGAATCTATCCTTCTGGTCGGAAAATAGTGCACTTTTTATAAAGGGGTTTATGGCAGTTGGCCTCAAGTGGTCTCTGCTTCAATGCCCTCAACTGCCTAGCGAATAGTGCACGTTCACACGGACCCACAGGTTAGTAAGTGAACAATAGCCATCAAACGTCATTGTTATATTTATTACATAGTGATATTGAGTATTGAAAGCTGTTAATTTTTGCTTTCATTAAATTGCTTGATGAATTGTGTGAATAATTGAAGTACCTACCTACAGTTTTAATTAATAAAGATTTATGGCTAGTTTTTAATCACATATGTAGTACTTTACGGGATTCGCGTTGAACGGATCTGAGATGAATTTTTGTTTCATTGTTAGAAATTTAGAAGCAGGTCGACTAGCGTATCTGATTCCGAATTTCGACTTTTTGAATGGGATTTTGAGGGAAACTATTTGTGTCAGACTAACCGAATCGAACTTGGATTTTTATGATTTTGAAGTAACACACCTTTGCCGGTTTTACTTTGCCAAACATTTCTGTGTTCCGGTTTGAATGTCAATGTTTCCAGAGATATTACTGAGCTAATAAATAGGTAAAACATCTTATGTCTCCGGGTGACGAAGTGCAGTGTGGTTCCAGGCATAGATTTAGGCTCTTCAAAGCTGCTGCTATGTAGCAGGCTTGTCGGACACAATTAGGTGCATATTTTGCTCCTCTAATCACGCTAAATAAAAAAAATGGTTTAATAACCCTCAGTAGGCGAAGTAAAGGCGAAGAAAACGTACCGACTATGTAATCGTCGCGCTGCTTTACCAAAAGTTTTTTTTTTTTTTACCTTTTATAGGTTTACACTTGACCGCCATCTCGCCTGATGTTAAGCGACGATGCGGTCTACGATGGAGCGTGTTTACCGAGAAAAAAACCGATTCACTCTCGATTTGAAGACACAATGATTGTAACCATCGGGGAAAACCCACTCAGGCAACGTATTCCACAGCCTAGACGTTCTTATCATATAAATAGAGTCAAATCTCTTCGTTCGTGTCTTTGGAACACTTCTGAAACGATGTCGCTTATTTGAGCTACGAGCATTCCGATAGAAAAAAGGACAAGGGGGTATTAGTTCATGTAAGTCAGTCGCACACTCTCCGAAGTGTATCCGATAAAAAACCGATAGACTAGCAATTTTAGCGCGATGTTCAAGACTTTGAAGTCTTTTTTGCACAAGAGTGTCGTTGCCTATGAGCCTTTTGGCACGTCTCTCGATCGATTCCAGAGCTTCCAGCTGATACTTAGCCGAACCATCCCAAAGGTGCGAACAGTACTCCATACAGGAGCGAATCTGTGCTTGATATAATGTAAGCAACTGTTCAGACTTGAAGTACCTTCGCACCTTTGAGAGGACACCTAGTTTTTTGGCAGCTAGTTTAGCCTTGGACTCGATATACGTGCCAAAGTTGAGCGTAGAGGTCAATGTAACGCCCAAAAGCTCAAGACGGTCAGAAACCGGCACGGATACACCTCTAAAAGTTGGAGTCAGTTCGAATGGACTCCTTTTAGCGGAGAATAGACACGCCTGCGTCTTACTCTCGTTGAACTTGACCAGATTGGCATCGCCCCATTTAGACACCGCCTCAAGGGTCAAGCTCAAACTCTTAATCAGACTCTCCTCCTGAGTTTGACCTGAGTTTGATGCCCACTGGCTCTCGCGCTAGATATGTAACGCTCTACAACGGTGCTATCATCTGCGTACCCAAAGATACCGGGCTTCAACAGGTCGTTGACATGTAGCAGGAAGAGCGTTGCAGAGAGTACCGACCCTTGAGGGACTCCAGCATTGATAGCCATTTGATCCGACGAGCAGCCATCAATGACGACTCGTATGGATCGATCCCTCAAAAAATCCGATACCCATGCAATAAACCCAGGAGACAAACCATAACTAGAAAGCTTGCTTATAAGGCCATCATGCCAAACCTTGTCAAAAGTCTTCGAGATATCCAGGGAGACTGCAAGTGCTTCCCCGTGCTTCTCAATAGCTTCACTCCAGATGTGAGTGACGTACGCTAGAATATCCCCGGTGGACCGGTTTCGGCGAAATCCGTATTGCTGGTCACTGAGGAGGTCGTTTGATTCTAGATACGTCAGGAGCCTGTGGTTTAAGACACGTTCCATAGTATTGCAGAGTATGGACGTGACCGAGATAGGCCTGTAGTTAGCAGGGTCAGCACGACTACCCTTTTTGGGCACTGGTTGCACATTGCCAAGCTTCCAAGACTTTGGCACCAGCCCAGTTTGGAGAGAGAGTCTATATAGGCGCGTCAGTATCGGAGATAACTCAGGCGCACAAGCCTTCAATACTAGGGCAGGAATACCACCTGGGCCACTGGCCTTATTCACGTCCAAGAAATAGATAAAAAAACTTATCCTTTTATGACCACTGAAGTGTTGTAATAATTTCTCGAACATTTCCTAGCTTTATGTTATAATAATGTAGACGTTACGTTTTCATACTTCACCGACTTAATCGTAAAAACTAGCGTAATACAGTCCGCGAGGTATAAGCTGAGCTTTGCATTAGTGTGAGTGATCACCAAAAGTACAGTCAGACGCAGGACGCTGTGACCATGTTCTCTTAATAAGGTGTCAATTTTAAATTCAATAAATTGTTGTTTATTATGCAGTATCAATTGTATATTGGTATAAACGATAGGCCTGCCCTGAATACGGTATTCGGAAATTTTAAGTAAATAAGTTATACGTAGGTGACGGATCTCATGCTTTTCCATTAATAATTTTCTGTTATTCTCTGTCCTTGACCATTTGAATCCTAAAAGAGATACTTCTTTTCGCAATAACCATATTGATCCTGGATAGTTAATGTCAGCTTGTTGTTTAAGAGTTTGTTGTCTGACTGTACTTTTGGTAATAGATGCGTATGCATGTGATCACTCACACTAATGCAAAGCTCAGCTTATACCTCGCGGACTGTACCATTTTAACCTCCGTCCGCTGAACCGCTGCCCATAAAAAGTATTTGCTCCAGATTATAATTTATCTGTGTCTAAGTTTCCATCTCAGTTCAAAATGTCCACCTGATCCATTGAGTTACAAACATCTTAGCTTTCCTATCATTACAGTTAAACATATTCATGTTCAAATTATTCATATACCTATTTAGTCCAGTAACTTTATACATTAACAGTATGCGTTAAATCCAGTAGATCTAATTTTTTGCAGACTTGTTTATGATGTTGGCCTAATGATTAATCCAAGATTGTGACCTCGAGCGCCGAACGCAACTTTGTCAAAAATCGAAAAAATCGTAAATTTTTAAAATTTTGGCGATTATAACCCTAAACGACTACTTTTTGAAAAAACTTTCTTAAGGCGTTTATAAAGTAGACTAAATTTGCTACAATGTGATACTAGAATTGTCTCTGTACACCCAATAGTTTCTGAGAATAAGTCTTTCAAAGTTTATATTTTTTTTTGAAAAAAAAAAAAAAATATACGGTCGAATTGAGAAACCTATTTTTTTTTAAAGTCAGTTAAAAAATAATCACAAACTTGGATAATCATAAGGCCAACATCATAAACAAGTCTGCAAAAAATCAGATCTACCGGATTTAACGCATACTACTCCATACTTTCAGGCGACAAAGTTACTGGAGTAATTGGATAAAGTCAATTTACATATCACATATAATGAGTTGTCATTAAATGGAAAATCATAAATAAAAAGTATTGTTTGACACTTTTTCATCATCATCATCATCAACAGCCCACTAAATGTTCCCACTGCAGGGACTCGGGGCCTTCTCTCGCAAGGAGAGAGTTAAGGCCATAATCCACCACGCTAGCCGAGTGCGGGTTGGTGGATGACAAATGACTTCGAAAGATTGTAGGTACATGTCGGTTTCCTCACGATGTTTTCCTTCACCGTTTTAAGTTAGCGGCATTACCCACATGACTTCGAAAAGACAGTGGTGCGGCACTTTTTACCCACCACCAAACTAAACAAAGCTATAAAAACCAGATTACTGATTTTATCTTAATATCCATATATAAATTATGTGTCACGTTGTTTGTTCGCGATTGACTCCTAAAACCTAAACTCCTAGATCCAAATTGAAAGTTAGGATGGTTTTTTAAGTAAGGTGGGTGGACCATGGAAGGCCACTGTAACGAATAAATAGTTTTTATTCGTTAATTTACCGGATAAATGAAAGAAAATATGTGTTAAGTACTGCTTTGTTTTAGTGTGTAACACATAAATTATTATTCTTTATTGTAGATGTAATGGATATTTAATAAACTCTAGCTTTCATAGGCTCTTCCGTTTGGCCTTACAAGAAACAGGGATCCAAACAAGGCCAATATTATAAATCAGACGTTTAACTTAAAACTTTAGTCGTATCACTCAAAATAGTCACTTTTTCTAGAACTACATAAAAATCTCTTTCATATAAACGAAACATTTAATGCTTAATAAATTATTATCATTTATAAGAAACTAAACGAACACTCTTTGAATATCATAGTCTAACTAAGAATATATTCACTAAAATTATTTAAAAGTAATATTAACAAGTAGGTATAATGTTGATATTCAATAAAAGCTGCCAATGCGGTTTAGAATAAAATTATTTAAAAAAAAATATAAATATATAATGGCCTTCTTACGGGTCCGTTCTTTGTAAAGCCAACATGTTTCTAAAAATACCAAATTAGCAATTATCATTAATGACACTTTTTTTTAATATGATCAAATTATAGGTTTTGAAAAGAACAATGTTTTTGTTTTTTGGCACTTATATAAGTAATGACTAAGTGCTCATACTTTCATGATTTGTATATGTACTAGTAATGCCCATGTAGTATCCTTGCAAGGCCAACCGCCAAATTTTTGATTATTGTTGATTGACATTATAAGGAACCACCGGCTTTCCTAGGAACATAACCAATATTCTAACTGAAGTCGAAACAAAAGTATACATTTGTTTCTTTAGTACCATAACAGGGTAGCGATTCTGAAACCATTCGGTTGCATCCGACACGAAATCTCATCTCTCGGTCTTTGTCATGCTAAACAGATAAGACAAAGACCGAGAGATGAGATTCCGTGTCGAATGCAACCGAATGGTTTCAGAATCGCTACCCAGATCCTTATATGACAGGTCGCAATAAAAAAAAAGAAAAGAGTAGGTTTTTTACTTTAAAACTTACGTTTTGCTGAACCCGAGAATAACAAATTTAACGAAGATGACCAAAGTCAATGAAACCAGGGACCGTATTTGAAAAATAGCGATGTGAAAGACACGCCGCCGCGTTAGTGTTCTTAAGTTTGATAGATCTTACTGTGAGTAGAAGGAATTTGTCGTCACATGACAATAACTAAGATTTTTTAATAGTTGGCCTTCAAAGGAGCATGGCCTTCCATGGTCCACCCACCTTAGTCTTTATATTACAACATCCGAGCGAAGCCGGAACGGGCAGCTATTAAGGGCGCCTTCACCCACTTATGCCTATACCCCAGGGTCAAATAAAAACATAGCTGCGTAGAAATACTGAAGAAGCCCATTTAACTGAATGGAATAACAATGAAGGATGCAGGCAAACAAAATATGCTATTCCGGAAGCATCTAAAAAACTTGCCCGCAACCTCATCGGACTAAACAGGGACAACATTCGTAAAGTAATAATATGTAGGTATAATAACTGGTCACTGTCCCCTAAATAAGCACTTTTATACCATAAGGCTGCCGCGCTGCTTGCGACCTAATGTGCAGCCGCCCTAAATTACATTTTATAAAAATACCCAGATAAAATACAAAGACCTGAAATTTATCACAAAAGTGTTTGGCCTGGGTTGGACTCACTGTCTATTGAGTCACAAAGCTAGGCCACGATATGAATAAGTTTAATCAGCTTCTACTTTAAATTATTAATATTAAGATATATTGACTAAGTAACTGAAATCATATTAAAATATTACAGCAGATAGTTTCCACTGCGGCAAAAACTTGATTAGCCTAATGCAGCTGCAACGTGCATTATGAAAGAAAATGCATCGATTTTGATTGTCATGTGAATACAGTCGACAAAGTTATGGATAAAAAAAAACTAAGGCGTCTGTTAGCCAACTTTGCAATTGGATTAGACACGAATGAACGCGTAAACGTAATAGGAATGGTTTTGCAATGCCCGCGTAATATCTTTGAGAGATTTTTTAATTAAACTGAGTGGAGAGAAGAACATGTCGCCACTTGAAATAATTAGCGAAGTACGAGTACTTGATAGAGAATTGCTGGGTAAAGGGTCACGATAAAGATTAGGAGTAGTCTATAGTTATCACGCTAGTAAAATGGGTTTGCAACAACAGTAGATGCGTAACTTCTTTCACCTATGATGTTAGGATGCCTTGAGGCTGTAGGTACGAGAGACAGTTGATGGTGGTTGGAATCGAAAGGCTCAAGAACGCCTATTGCGTTTGATGATGTCACGATGCGTCCCGATGCTGTGCGTGTTGTACGTCGCATATGCGTTGCGATGCGTCGCGAATCGCGATGCAATGCGCTGTTATGCGTCGCGATGCGTGGGAATGCTATGCGTTGCAATCTTGCAATGGGTCGCGATGTTAGTAATAAATAAAACAAGAGTTAAAGTCGTAAGGATTTTTTTTTTCAGTTTAGGTACCGGTACACAAAAAACGCAAGATCGATTTTTAACGTTTCAGTTCGAAAGGATGAAAAAAGGACAGATGCAATAAATAAAACTTTAAACGGCGTGGGCAATTCACACGTACCATAAAGAACTGTCGTGTACGATTTAAAGAAAACGTGTCAATTTCCTAACAAAGATACTAAGATAGGTATCGCATTAGAATGTGGAGATTAGAATATGGTTTCTAGTAAAAAGCCGTTCCAGATATGAGTTGATCAATATCTAGGTCTTGTTGGCACTGATACTTACATACCTACTACGTACACAGTCAGTGTTGTACCTACTTACGAGATTCTATGCAGACAGCATTATCGCCGAGCTGGAAACCTGTGAGACGATTGATTTTAAGTTTTTTTACATTATACCTACTAGTCCAGTAACTTTGTCGCCTGAAAGTATGGAGTAGGATGCGTTAAATCCGGTAGATCTGATTTTTTGCAGACTTGTTTATGATGTTGGCCTTATGATTGTCCCAAGTTTGTGACCTCGAGCGACGAACGCAACTTTGTCAAAAATCGAAAAAACCGCGAAAAAATCGTTTATTTTTCAAATTTTGGCGATAATAACCCTAAACGACTAGTTTTTGTGGCTTTCCTTATGGCTTGACTTTCTTATGGCGTTTATAAAGTATACTAAATTTGCTATAATATGATACTAGAATTGTCCCTGTACACCCAATAGTTTCTGAGGATAAGTCTTTCAAAGTTTATAATTTTTTTCGTACTTCGCAATTTTTAGCAATATTTAACTCCTACTTGACCACTTTATGGCACAGTTACTGCGGTTTTTAACCCCCGACCAAAAAAAGAGGTGTTATAAATTTGACGTCGAAGTCTGTCTGTCTATCAGACAGACACACATACAGGTCTGTCTATGTGTATCTGCCTGTGTGTGTATCTGTCTATGGCACCGTAGAGCTCAAACGGATGGGCCGATTTCGATGCGGTTTTTTTATTTGAAGAAAATTAATATAATAATACAGTATAACAAATTTCAAATCACAAAATGGCGAACTACCTACATAATTTTTTTTTCACTAATGCCTTAATATGGGTATCAAACAAAAGGGCTTGACTAGTAGACTACTATG
Source organism: Ectropis crepuscularia (assembly GCA_963693475.1). Lineage (NCBI taxonomy): Eukaryota > Metazoa > Arthropoda > Insecta > Lepidoptera > Geometridae > Ectropis > Ectropis crepuscularia. The sequence continues at coordinate 9,002,834 of OY856357.1, read as the reverse complement.
CACTATGACAAAGTATGCATGCAAACCTAATTTTTTTTTTTTTATAAAAATCTTAATTCGGTTCACAGAATACATCTACTTACCAAGTTGCAATAGTGTAGGTCTCATAGTTTCAGCAAAAAGTGGCTGTGACATACGGACGGACAGACAGATAGACAGACAGACATAACGAATCTATAAGGGTTCCGTTTTTACGTTTTACGTTTTACGAACCCTAAAAAAGACTAACACTAATGAGACTTAAATTAGAGTTAAACAATGAACATTATGGACATGTCAACTTTGTCACTATCACATTTTCCAGAGACACATCAGTCAAGAGAGGGTTGGTACAGCAGACAATTTTGCTGCTCATATGGCGAAAATATGCAAACCTTGGATACAGTTACATAATTATTTTTGAGCTTTTCGGTGTTGACACATTGGTTCTATGGGGGCCGAAGAGCTCATGACATTTTCAAAAATCTTTCCGAGTTTCCGAGCTTGGTCGAAACGTGTTAAAAATGCTGGTATTTATTTCGACGATGTATAATAGAGCTTTAAATAAATAAATATTGGTAGACATTTCACACACAACACCATCTCACCCCAAACTAAGCAAAGCTTGTGATATGGCGGCCAAATAGCTGATATAATACTTATATAGTTTTTAAATACATACTTATAATACATAGAAACACCCAGACACAGTGCAAACATTTGAATTCATCACACAAATATTTGCACTGGGTGAGAATCGAACCCACGACCCTCGGCTTCGCAGGCAGAGCTACTACCCACTAAGCCACGAGGTCAATTAATTTATTTATTGATCTATTGGTAATTCAGATATACCTACTAAGTGTAAGTTGTTGGTTAGGTATACAGTGTCATACAGCTTTGTTAATAATGGCAAATGCCCTTTTACTTACCTTTTTTAGGGTTCCGTAAAACGTAAAAACGGAACCCTTATAGATTCGTCATGTCTGTCTGTCTGTCTGTCTGTCTGTCCGTCCGTATGTCACAGCCACTTTTTGCCGAAACTATTAGAACTACACTGTTGAAACTTGGTAAGTAGAGGTATTCTGTGAACCGCATTAAGATTTTTACAAGGAAAAGAAAAAAAAAAGAAAAATTAGGGTTGCCCATACTGAGAACTGAAAATCAAAATATTTTTTTTCATCAAACCTACACGTGTGGGATGTCTATCGATAGGTCTTCAAAAATGATGTTGAGGTTTCTATTATATTTTTTGTCTACACTGAATAATTTGCGCGAGAGACACTTCCAAAGTGGTAAAATGTGTGTCCCCCCCCCTCTAACTTCTAAAGTAAGAGAATGAAAAAACTAAAAAAAATATATGATGTACATTACCATACAAACTACCAACGAAAATTTGTTTGAACTCGATCTGATGAGTAGTTTTTTTTAGTACGTCATAAATACACTGTTATTAAAACTTCGATCAAAGTTACAACGAACTACAAGAACTATGTGTACTATGTATATTATGTTACTTGCTACAACGGAACCCTTCATGGGTGAGTCCAACTCGCACTTGGCCACTTTATTTTAAATGTTCTACTTACGTATGTCCACATAATATCCCATGATAACGACAGGTAACAAATATATGTAACTGATTAAGTACTTCGAGGACTATTTATCTGACTAGCAGTGCCCTGCGTTTTTACCCGTACTATAGTTCTCGTTCTCGTTACTTTTCTGCAATGAAAAAGCCTAGGGGCTATTCCAGACTATACACTACCTATCTGTGTTCCAAATTTCAACCTGATCCGTTAGGCCGTTGCGACGTCATTGAGCGGCAAACCTCAAAATTTTGGCATATAATATTAGTCGGAGTTACTGGGAAGGCACAACAATATGCAGTCACTTAGGCGTCGAGGCATTACTAGTAAGACTATTTTTATTTGTTACTTATTATTAATGCTTATCAGAAAAAAATACATTTATTTCAAAACTGTTTCTGAAGCTGTGTTTTATTTTTCAGTATTTTTATACAATAGCAAAATAAATAAAGATGATGAGCGATCTTGATAAGAAAATTGCCGTAGGTATTTAGTTGATTGTGTCATCGATGTAAATGCATAAGCTGATCGTGTGCAAGGTGATAGCATCCTTGAGAATACTGTTTTGTTATCAGCAATGACTCATATATAAGTCTATGGTTATCAGCCTTTACAGATAATTATGATCAAAAAGCATTTAGTCTAGGTTTTCTTGGGTTTCTTTCATTATGTCGTGTTCATTGGAGGTGACATTTCCACTTTTACGTTATTATTACCGCTTGCTTGTTTAAACATTCAATTCTAATAACATTTTGTTAATATCTTCTATCATTGTAGAAAAAAAAATGTCGACTGTTTTACCTAAACCGCTTAATTATCTTTCTTGCGTAGAACAGTTGTCATGACTAAAATAAATGCAAATAAATTTAATGTTGAATAATAATGTTTTAAGTCGTTCATGGTTCGTTACGATATATTTACTGTGATTTAATGGTAGAGCGAGTATCTGATATTTCCATGAATTTCTAGTTTTATTTCATTTTCCCGCAAACACGGTGCATGAAACTGTATCGAAATATCGGATACTTGCTCTACCGTTTAATCACGGCAAATAGCATGTAACTAATAGATATATATATAGATATACTCTTTATTGACACACAAAATGAAATTAAATACAGAAAAAAAAAGAACAATACATTTTAAAGTACTGCGACAGTGGGCTCATATAATAATACAAGTGTGGATTCTTATCTATTTATTTATGCATAAACATCCAAGTAACTTTACTCGACTCATTGAATCCCATCTTGTTGTACAATTTGAAAGCATTGTCATTGCCTTTAACACAGAATGCATATACTTGTCTATCCGTTTTCAGTAGTTCATTAGAAATAAGCCTTAACATGAGGTCTGCAAGACCTTGTTTCCTATACTCTTCTAACGTGTACAAGTGAGTGAGATGGCCACACTCGCTTATGAAGATCCAACAAGCAAGATCCCCGTTTTTATAAAGCCCATATCCTGATTTGGAGTCGATCAGCAGTTGAAAGTACCATGGAGATAGAGGGTAACGATGGGGCCATTTTAAATCGATTATATCGATGTCTTTTGACGTCAGATGCTCGAAGGTGAAACCATGTGGTAAGCTGGAAAAGCACAATGTATGATTCAGTATTACGTTAAATTAAAATTGAGTATTGTTTGCGTAGTCGAGCATATCATTAGCATTTACAGCCTAGTTCATGTTTCCACTGCTTGAACTTGATTGATGGTAATAAACTCACGGAGAGTCAGTCCTATCATTTTATAAATTTAATGTCAAAGTTTGGATGATTGTTGCTTCATCACGTCGCAACGGCTAAACGGATTAGGTTGGAGTTTGGAATGCAGATTATAGTCTGGAGTAGCAGATAGGCTTTTTCTCCCTTAAGGGGCTGAATAGACTCAAATGCCACTTTTTTAACACAAATTTACCAAAATGTATATGGTTTGAGATGTTGAAAAAAATATATGTTAATCTTGAACATATTTCTTAGGGAGCCTTGCCTTTCAAAACACAAGATTTTGAAGTCGGTTTAATTTTCTGTGTAAAAAGAATTTATTGCAATTGTAGACCGTACGTTCACTAAAATCACTAGACAAAATAGGCGAAAAATCTCATTATGTCTGTAACTGGTTGAAAGTTAATTATTATTTATAAGCTTTACTCATAGAATTTCGTTCTTCTCAATTTGAAAACGTGCAAAAAGATATAGAAGGAAACAAAAAGTTATGTTAAATTAATTACAAAAATTTTTAAAAGCGCCATCTATGAGCTTCGCGCGGTAGCTTTTTGTTTCCATCAATTCTCATAATATCGCCGGCTGGACGCGGTTTTGTGTGGCGGCGCTGTCTTATCGAACTTGTAAAGAGGCGTGGCTTAATTTCGAATTCGTGAATTTCAGTTAGCTATTGTCAGCGCCTTAAAAATGGCGAGAACTGAAACTACGCGGGTAAAGCCGCAGAGCGTGTCTAGTTTTAACTAAATACTAATGATCTTAGATAAATGCTTTGCTTATTATACACGGAAACACCTCGGCACACAAAAAACACCCGTATTCACCACACACATATTAAATTTGTCTTACGTGGGAATCGAACCTACAACTTAGAGCTCAGTGAACTGACTCGCCACTGACTATGCTACAATTCCAGCCGTTTAAGTATTGTAAGGTAGAGATGGTATTTATCCAAAAAATAAGTTCATTCACCTGGTGCCTTCAAATAAAAGAGAGCCCTTTTCTATAATGAATGTATGCGAAGGTATAAGATCCAAAACAACATTTTTGTCCTTTACGACTTTTTGTACTACCGCAGCGGCATGGTAGGAAATAAATGCAAAAGTGATTCGGGTATCCCAATTGATGACTTTAGTCGTTGTAAGGGCCTTTTCAAGAGCGTCAGTGTCGTCCTTCGGGCATTGAATAACAAGTTCATAGTTATTAACCTGAAACAAAATTACAAGTGAGTTTTTATAATCGTGTAAATCCTTATTCCTATTTCCTTATTGATTTTCGTTATAACTGCCGAAGTAACTCTGTTAATCTGTCTCGTTTTCAAACCTAGAAAACAGACCATTTCACGAAATTTCATTTTTTGGAACAGCCCAATTTTCACTTCATGTTCATCGCTTTAACGATAGACTAGTGGTGATAACAAGATTTTATACTGCGACACTCGCGAAAAATACGCAGTGGTGTAGAATTGAATCTACGGCCGTACAGTTTAACACAATAGATACCTACCTACACGTAAAATTAGCCAAATCCAAATCTCAATCTATTGTCATAGAAACAAAAATAATATAAATCTTTAAAAAACGCAAGTGGGAGTTGAATACACGTGTAGAAAATTTCATTAATTGACATTTATACCATGTTTTACATAAAGAGATATGTGACAATTAGCCTCAAGTGGCCTGTACTGCCCTTCGAACTTCTTTGGACTAGCGTAGAAATCTCAGGTTCTTATGAAATACACAGAAACAGTTAGTAATTTAATTTTAATCTAACAGTTAGTTTAATTGCACACATTATAATATCTAAACGTATCATAGTATTTTAAGTCACGGGATTTTACCACAGTTGTATGGTAGAACCGACCCTGGATACTTCGCTGACAATACCCACGAAGTCATGGTACACATTAAAATGGAGGATGAAACTAGAAACTACAACGAAATTACTCCATAACTTAGATACAAATTCCTCGTAATGAATAAAATTGGTTGTAACACTGGTTGTTTATTGTTTTTTTCTTCTTTTGTATAAAAGTGTTTTTAATTTTGGTGAGTACAATAAAAAGTATCTATCTAATGTTCTAAAATACCGTGATAGATTAAAACAACATGTTCAAATTACCTTGTTGTTCACAGCCACAAATCCATTACTCAGATTACCGAACAAACTGTAAACTTTAAAGTCGTGTTTAATACCGTATTTATACCATCTATATTGAGTATCGAGTGCATTGTACCCCGGGAGAGATCGAGGCCAATCTCCAAAGAACACAGCTTGCAGTTCAGGCCATTTTTCCATGGGGACAATCTGAAGCGGTTCTTGATTCATTTTGTTGTTTGTTTTAGTCATAAAATTATACCATTCACATAAATCAGTTCAAACCTTTTTTCTTGGAAAATAACTATTCAGTTAAACAGTGACACAAAACTATTTTAACTATTTGCTTGGCAGAGATAAAATTGCAGAATCCGTTCACAATTTGTTGGGATGCAAAGTTATTTTTATTATCACTAAAATGCCGAAAATTGATCTGCTTAAACTCGCGAACCGGTGCAACTGGAACTGGTTATCTATTATTTACTTTTGAGTAAATTTATTCAATCGCTCAGAACGTATTCTGTGTTACACAACACTATTATTAGTCTTCGTAGTGGTCAATCCCGTGCTAAACATAGAGCAATACTGAAGTTTTTGTCAATCTACTCGGAAATTTATTGGATTTGTACTTATATTATGATAAATATTGGTTAAACAAGGTTATTCAGACTGCGTGTACTAACGCCAAATGCAATAATTAAATACATAATTTATAAATGTAATTTATTTCGTGTTTTATTCGCTGACCCCAAAGCTGAAACAGTAGAATTTTTTGCTTTCTCAAAGTTGGTGTATGTAATCTTCGGTTGGTGGTTGTTGGTGGAAATAATTATCATTTTATGGATATTCTATTCGAAATGATCTGGTCGAAATATTAAAGTGATTCCACGATCAAATATTTATTATTCATAGTGTTAAATTGTGAAATACGCTATCAGAACCTTCCAATAGATCTTTATTCTCTTATGTCGCTCTGTATTTTTTAATTTGATTCTTTTACGAGCTGTTACTCTATCCATCCTTCATAAATCTTCTTCTTTTGCTCGTCATTTGTTTCTTTAGTCTTTCTATCGCTTTTTGGGTCTACCAACTGATTTCTTTCGCTATGGGGCCTAGAAGGTAATAACCTTTTCAACTCTGGCGTCCGCCATTATTAGCGAATGACCCGGCCATCTATCCCTTTGGGATTTACAAAATCTGACTTTCGTTTCCTTATTAATCAGCGCTTCTAGTGATTCTTCCTCATAATATGTACCGTCAATTTCTCACACTAGACCAAAAATGTCTCTCTGGGCCTTCCGTTTGAAGAATGCCAGTTGTAGTTCGTCTTTTTTGTTTCCCAATAGGTAAAATCTTAGAAACTTTAAGAAACAGATTTCGTAGGTAGGCATGCTACTTGTATTCTACGTGCATCCTGCTGGCTGCTTTAGGGTAGCTTTATTTCAGATATGTATTATCTGCATTAAGCCAATTTTGTATAAAAAGTAAAAGTCGTCCATAACAATGAATATAGCATGTCACTTTCGGCGTATTATACGCTTTATGTGTTACCTTGTAGCCTGTACACACATGCAACTTACACCTTTACAGATTTTATGATGCACCGCTAATCAGCTCATGACAGTCCTTATTGTATAGATAAGTATGGATAGGATGTAGTGATAAGACTAAATGACGCTATATCTTTCATATCTGCATTACTATGCTCGTTTCTGCCAGACCTCATATTACTGATAACCTGTCAAAACGTGCCAATTTAACTTCATCCATACACTCTCAGCGATACTGCACAATCGTAGGTCCTGTTTCATTGGCGTGTGTTTGTTGTTTAGATTGACTGATTGTTGAGAATCACGGACGTGAAGTGTTTATGTTGTTATGCCGAGAGATTTTATAATCCTTAATTAAAGTACATAAAATATGTTGAGGTGCAGTTTCAAGCGTTTTGACAGAAAATAGTGGTGAAACCTTTATGCAATTAAATTCTTTTTAACGTTATCATTTTAAGGGTTCCTTACCATTAGCAAATAAACGGCGAAAACCTCTTTGGCTTTATTCGAAATTTCTCATACATCGCAATTTCCGCAGACAAGCAAAAAGTTTTATTAAAAATATTGGTTTTTGGCTCATGATTTTGACTGTGAATTCGATATCGCGTTCTATTTTTACTAGCGGCACCATCTAGTTTATTTGGGACGGACTAATCGAGCAAAAATAAAGTTTGTTGTTGTTGTCTTAAATAATGTTTGAATTATAATTTTAGTGTTTGTTGTTATAGCGGCAATAGAAATACATCACCTGTGAAAATTTCAACTGTCTAGCTATCACCGTTCTTGAGACACAGCCTGGTGACAGACGGACCGGCGGAGGGACAGACAGCGAAGTAATAATTTTTACCTTTTAGGTACGGAACCCTAAAAAAGTAATTTCTTGACGAAAGAAACATTTTTAATGCGGTTCTTGTTTAGTTAAACTGTGTATTTTGTGTGTTTTTGTTTTCTTGTATATAATGTAGAGAGACGTAACGAGTAAGCTGTGTGTTTTATGATGATCACGACGTCTGCCAACGCAAACGCATTATTATGCGTTGTCGCAGTGTCGCACAGCTATTTGAACAGGAAGATAACAAACCTTGCCAGGCGGAGGTTTGTAATCTTCTTCATTGGAGATTTTTACATTACTTATAGAATATAGGTTAGCACTTAACCGTCATCTCGCCTGATGTAAAGCGACGATTCGGTCTACGATAGAGCGCGCTCACCTAGAAGAAACCGATTCGCTTTCAATTTTAACATACCCAGATTGTATCCAATGAGAAAGAACTCAGCACCATGTTCCATTGCTTGGCTGTACGTATAACGTTTTTTTAATGATAATAGATTTGCACTTGATCGCCATCTTGCATGTGTTAAGCGACGATCAGCCGGAGTGCACTAACCAGAAACACAGAAGAAATAAATTTATAGTTTAGGATTACTATGATTCTGAGAACTGCTCGCTTCGAGTTTTCGGAAGTCAGTATAATGGTGGCTTATTCTTAAAATTTATGAATTACGGTGTACGGTGAGATACGGTGTTAGAGAAGTAAAAATAACTTAAATATACCAACATTTTAGAATACACAGAAAGGAAGCTTCTTAGATTATCCTTATCCAATTAATAACTGGTTGTGTTGAATTGGTTGGTGTGTCATTGGCTTTATTGATACATGATCCTGTGTCTTGTGTGTCGAGACCGAAATAAATGTAAATAACGCAGAAAAGGTGTAATATAATGAAGATGCTTGTTATTCAAATCATTAAGTCCTTACGTTTTGTTTTGATATTGCAATGCTTATTTACTTATGTATTTAATTAAAGGGCTACTTTTAGAAGTTGTTAATGTTGAGGAATTTAGCACGAGAACCAAAAATACCTTGTTCATAAAATACTTAAGGTCAAAGTTTTTTAACATCACATTCCACTTTAACGTTTTCTTCCTTCAGTCTACTCGTAACTCAAAAAAGTGACATCGCTTATGTTCCAAAGACGAAAAGGTTTGACTCCACTTTCGTTACAAGAACATCTTTAACTTTGAAATTAGTAATTTTTTTTAAATCCGTCGCTATAATAGACACTAATTCCCTTTCCAATTCCAAATTTCTTACAACTACATATTATTATTTAACACTACGAGTATCTTAAAAAAATACGATAATGTAAATTTACATAATGTTTTTGGAAAACATTGCTCGTTTGGATATTTCCTGAAAGTGACAAGTCTGGAATGAATCGGTAGGAATCTTCTTAGCGATCGGCATCACGGACCGCATCATAGCTTAATATCAGACATAATGGCAGGCAAGTGCAAACCTCATCAATCATCATCAACAGCCTACTAAATGTTCCCACTGCTGGGACTCGGGGCCTTCTCTCGCAAGGAGAGAGCCAAGACCATAATCCACCACGCTGGCCCAGTGCGGGTTGGTGGATGACACATGACTTCGAAAGATTCTAGGTACATGTCGGTTTCCTCACGATGTTTTCGTTAGCGGCATTACGCACATGACTTGGAAAAGACAGTGGTGCGTGTGGGGTTTGAACTCGGGGTCTCCGGATCGGCAGGAGCCGTTCTCCCGATTAGACCAGCCGTAACTTCGTAGTGCAAACCTATAATCGATAAAAAGTTCAACCTTGTCATAATCAAGTCTACTGCTGGAAATAAGCCTCTCCCTTGATAGCCACTTATCCGATCCTGTGGGTTTACGTTTTAAACCGCCAACGCTGTTTGTAAAATGGAATATAACAGGTAAATTCAACATGCATTTGACCGTGGATTCGGTCGCAAACTTTCTCATGAAAGTCATAATTTACCTGCCATTTTCTATACAATCATGTAAATTTATTGTCTCGGTCACCACTTATTTTATAATGCATTATTGTAGAAAATACTTCTTCGTAATTAATTAGTTCGTAGTCGTTAAGCACAAATTTTGACTTTTTGATGTATCTTGAGGTCCTAATTAATAACTATAGTATTTTGATCTAAAATTTATTGGTTTTCTGGCTGAATAAAGTTTGGATTACGATCGTTAGAAAAAAATATCATGCTTACTCTGTAACTCTAAGAAAATTTTGAAATGTAAGTAACGTTATTTTATTTTATTTGATGTAAATAATTAAGCGTTTTAATAATTACTAGTGTGAGTATTATAGTATAAAACTATTAGTCAAAATGTTGTCGTTTGTTTATAAAATAAAAGCGGCCAAGTGCGAGTCGGACTCGTCCATGAAGGGTTCTGAAGCAGCAAGTAACATAATATATAAGTTCTTGTAGGTATTATAGGTCGTAACTTTGATCGATGTTTTAATACACTAGTATTTAGGACATACTAAAAAAAACTACTAACTAGATCGAGTTCGAATTAATTTTCGGTGGATGTTTGTATGGTAACGTACATCATAATTTTTTTTTAGTTTTATCATTATCTTATTTTAAAAGTTACAGGGACACACACACACATTTTACCACTTTGGAAGTGTCTCTTGCGCAAATTATTCAGTAGTAGCTTAGAAAAAAAGTATATTAGAAACATCAACATAATTTTTGAAGACCAGAGAGACCCCACACATATGAGAATGATGAAAAATTTTTTTTTGTTTCGGATGGGGCACCCCAAATGTTTTTTTAGTTTTTAGGGTTCAAATTAAAAAGTAACGCCACCCTTTTCAAAATTGTGAATTTATTTGAAAACAAACATTTAAGGACAAAAGGTTTTGTTTTGTCTAAAATAAAACTCAAACTGTAGTCACAAACATTCATTCCATTATATTCGTTCAATATTTTAAGAACCTGCTTTGAGCCTTTTATTTCCTAAATATATCTGGCCAAAACACATCATTGGATTTCTTAAGACCAATTCTTTGATATAGTTTGTGCGCTCCCACATTCGTATTAACCACGAAAGCGAATACATCTCTTTTCCTGTCCTTTATAGTAGCATTCGAGATTAACTTTACTAGTAGTTCCCCGTAGCCTTTTTTTCTATGTCCTTCTAAAGTGTATAGATGCGTTAAGTTTCCGCATTCTCCAATTAGAATCCATGAAGTCAGTTCTCCGTTTTTGAAAAGTCCGTACCCTGATTTGGAGTCGACCAGTAATTGAAAATAGAACTTAGACGTGTCGTATCGATGAGGCCAGTAAGAATCAATGAGCTCCACGTGCTCTGAAGTCAGCAGTTCGAAGGTGTGTTCTGGTGGTAAGCTGAAAAATAAGGCTGAAATAGGTATTTTATGTGATAGTTATAGCGAAAGTGAAATTAACAAGAACATGCATAAATATTTTGTTCTTAATTTCTGACTGACTGGTTTAATGACTAACAGATGACCTAAACCTAGTAAAAATGTTAAGATAATAATGATTAATAGTTGACATTTCTATTGTCTATCGAGTTTCGTAGGTGTGAGGATACGAAAGCCTCACAAAATTCATCAAAGAAAATGTGTAAACTGAGGTCATATATTTCGTTTTCTAATGCGGACTAAGTACATATATTATTTTGATACAATAGAATATAATACTAAATGAATAAACTGTTTTTAGAGTATGAGCTGATACAAAATTTGGTAGTCCCAACAATTATGTCTACTAGGAAAGTACTTACTGTAACAATTATTTTTAAATTATAACTTTAGATATACGCTGTCCAACATTTTATAAATAAACTAAAAATAACAACAGCTTACTTGACATCTTCAAATAATGGCGAATCCTTTTCAATAATATATGTTACCAAATTGTCGTGATCTGTCATTCTGATTTCCAAACCTTTATCTTCTAAAACCTTTTCCATGCATTTGACAACATGGTTCGCAGCAAATGGTAGTTTTAGCTGCTTTTTGCTTTCCCAATTTATAACTTTTGTGGTTTTAAGCGCTTCTTCTAAAATTCGGGTGTCATCTTTTGGATATTGTACAATTATATCGTAGGATGATACCTGAAATTATGAATAGATAAATGTTGTTTAATTTCTTCAATATAAAATCCAATTAAAGGAAATCCAATTAAAAATAATACAAATCTTTGAATATTGTTTATTTAGTAGTGTTGTTTGGGTGAACACATTCACTTCGTAGGGATTTGTCACCCATGATCAATCGGATCGACACAAGACCCAAATAGGGACCTAGAAAACTGATTGGTAGAGGTGACAAATGACCGGAATACTAGTACATATCTGGTTCACTCAAAATAGAAACCATCCAAGTTACATGACTTTCTGACTATTTTTGTTTTCTACTACTAGGTACTTTTCTACTATTTGAGTGAAGGATTGTATTGATTGCTATTAAGTATAGGAATAATAACATACCAATTATGTATAATACGTAATTTCTTTGATTAAAATAAGAAAATTAAGTAAGTACTCAATTGTAAAATAGACATTTTATTAACTGATATATATGATAGGTGGAGAACAGCAAAAGCTGAATATTTTGAAAATTAAACGGCATTCATTGTCTTTTGTACCAAACTATAAAATCAATCAAATTATGTTATAAAAGTGTATAAATACTTATATAAATTACTACAATTATTGGTATACATATGAATTTCTTACAACTATTCTAATTATTATTTGACATACAAAACAATTACAAGCTATCTCATTGTAATATTTATTGATAGACTAACCTAAATTGTCTTATCAGATAATTAGAAATGCCTCAGCTCTTCAATGTATAATTTTCTTGTGATATCAGTATCAGTAGGCCTCTTTATCCGTAGTTACGTGCACAAAAACAAAATCAGTGGCCTGAATCACTGCGGTTCTACCTTCATCAATTCAGAAGGGTCAGCTAAGGGTAAGATCTAACTCAAAATTAAACCACAGAACTTACCTTTTCATTGATAGCCACGAACCCGTTTTGGACATCGTTGAAGGGACAATACACTTGGAATCCGTAATCGAGACCGGCCTGATTCCATCTTATTTGGGTCTCTAATATGTTGTATCCTGGGAGACTTCGAGGCCAGTCTGATTGGAGGGCTACTTGGAGTTCTGACCATCTCTCAGAGGGTATGGGTTGAAGTGGTTCCTGAGACATTCCTTATAAGCTTAAATCTCTTCTTGATAGTCTTCTTGTAAATTCTTACTAGGTACGTTAAATACCTGTTAACAAAAAAATATTAGTATTGTTGTTCATTACCGCTTATCGAATATCGAGTCTCGTGAATTGTTGAGGCAAGGGTCACGACCGTTCAGTGCACTGACATGTTTTGATGCATGATTCGCCAATTGAATTGAATAAAAATGCTGTAAATGTATTATATGTATTATTATCTGTGGGTGAATTGTCACGTCTCTGCTCAATTAATATATTTCGTAAACTGTAAAACACGTATCACTCAACTTGTTGTTTTGTGAAATTTAATAATAATAAATTGAAACCCGCGAAACACCTTTCCTGTTCGAAATGTAGAAGTAAACTGAGTTCTTTGACTCACACATTGGCAAACGATATAAATAGCTGTGTGCACTTATCACAATAGACAGCGTAATAACGTCATACTCCGCTACTAGACGTCAGCCTCCACACGAATGGAGATAGTTTTGTTTATTAAACTACTAGTTCTTGCGCGCTTACTCACCCCTCTAATCAGACAATGTAAAAATCTATCTACTTATATATAATCTATACTTTTTTATTCTCTTCTGAACAAGTGTGCCACATATTTTTTGGTTTTCCCGATATAGGATTGCCTAGTGGGAACCCAATGGATTCCACTGTATTTTAATAGTAAGTTGTAAACAAAAATCAAAATTCAATATTATTGTTTTGCTTTGGTCTTGTATATCTCGGTATTTTTTGTGGTAATATTTGTTTTTCATTCATTCACGTAACGTAACATAAAAAAATATAAAGCAAATACACAGAATTATACAGAGTAACGCGACGGAACAAGCATACACAAAATGCACTGTTAGATGGAAATGGCTACCTAGCACTGCACTACGATCGTCATCCGTGGGTAACATAAATATAAGATACCTACTACAGGTAATTCATATCTTTGTAATTTCTCCGGAAACATTGTCCTTCAAACTGAAACACGGTAATGTTTTCTCATTACTGTCTGGCGATAGAATAACTGAAAAAGGTTTTATATTTTCCCCAGGTAAACACTGCGTTGAAAAACTAATAATAAATAGATAAATTCTTAGTCCCTACTAAGTTTCATTGCTATTTTAACAAAAAAATTGTTACAGGTGTTTTAACAGTATTGAAGTGTTTAGTTGTTTAAACTTATTTCTGGAAGTGTTCTTTTAAAATATATGTATATTTAAAACATATACATGTATATAGTTTGATTAAGAAAATAAATAAAGATGACATGTGAGTTTTTTGATAAGCTTATTGCCTATTCTAGATTGTGTCATACACGTATACAGACAAAAACTGATCGTGTGCAATATGATGACATCAATTATGAAATTAGAATAACCCTCACACTAAACTTCCATATCTTCTCCCCTTTTAATATACCTACCAAATCTTCTATAAACGTTACGAAAAATATCTGTACTATGACAAAAAGTGACAGTGGCCCTGAAATCGTTAGATCGCAATGAGGTAGTGATGATGACTGATGATGGTGTCGTTCTTAGCAAGGGAGATGCGTTAGACATACTCGTATATAAATTAAATTAAAAAAAGTCGGCAATCATAGGAACTGCCGATAGAAGTGAACGCTTATAACTCAGAATTTGATTGCTTATTTTGGATACTATGCGGGTGAAACCGGAGGGCGTGGCCATTAGCAAATGAACAATGGCCGTGGTCCTGGTTTTGCTCGAAGATTTCTTATCATTCCCAAGTTCGACACTAGAATTCAATTCACATCCCACGAAAAATCTGTCAGTAGCGCGTCAAAAAAATTTGATTTCTTCCTGCAAGTAAAATAAACAAAATGTCAATCAAGCATAACATAAAAAGGCATGGATCTCGGAGTCTGTGGAGATTATTTTAAGGGGAAAAACCTTTAAATTCGTCAAAAAAATAAACGAAATTTTTTTTATCGCGTCTACTGGAACTGTGGATTTTTTTCGTAGTTTGGTCGTTTAGTAAACTTGCATTATACCTAGATCGCGACAGTTTCGCCTGGGTAGGTGTAATGGCCTAATGGCAAGAATGTTTCACAACCGTATGATTCTAGATCGATTCCCGCTCACAACACTGAGTATTTTTTCAAGTGGAGATGTTCAATATTGTCATTACTACTGGTTTTAATGTTTAAGGAAAATGGGATAAGGAAAACGTAGCATGTTCCAAGAAACATATCGTTCAAGGACATACGTTATCCGCCATCCCGCACTTGGCGAGCGTGTTGTGTTATGATCTTGACTCCCTCCCTATGAGAGAAAGCTCCAATTCTTAGCAAAGGGACTATAAAGGGCATTGTTTAAGCTATAGGTTATAGACGATTAGCAGAACTCTAGAGGTACACACATACTATACCGTAGGTACTATATCGTAAATGACGAATAACTCATCCTATTAATTTTGCAAAAAATAAGTCAACCACGTCTGAGCAAATAACCACAAAAATTACAATGTAGGATGTGGATTATCTGAACCAGGGCAAGACTGTAGTAGCCAGCTCATATTAATTACAAAAGTTCTTATTCTGTTGCATTACGGTTTAATTTACTGTGGTACTCTTTTAGTGATTCGGTCAGTGACACACCCGTATACGAGTTTTATCAAGAGTCAGTGTGTCTCTATAGCCCGGTTTGGTATACGTGTCTGCACACGTATAGTTTTTTGTACCTGATATTAATAATATTAATTGATCATTTCTTAGTATAATATTAATAGAATATTAGTTTATCACAGGTTTACAGTAAACAGGAAATTGTAGGTACATCTAAACTTGCAAACATTATCCAGTGAACATATACGAGTCAGATGATTTAGTGCATCCAATTAGTGTATGTGAATCCTCGGAAGTCAACTGCAATTGTATTTATTGTAAGTACCAATGACAGATAGTAGATATAACTAACAGCGGTTGTACTGAACGGTTCTTAAAGATTCTACAGTTATCATTTAAATTGCGGAGCTGTAAAAAGTACCAACGAAAATTCGTACGAAGCACTTCCAATTGAAGCGGAAATCATTCGCGTTGTAAATAATGTATATAAAAAAATATAATTTAATTTCTCCTAAAAAAAAAAACACAAAAACCGACTATGATTTAAAATTTAATTCAGAGATTTTGCCAAATTTCATAAGAAACTATCATGGAGTCGTCCAGATAAATAAAATAACATTTTAGTTATTTGTTCATATTTCAAAAATCGTAACACAGATTTCGATAAAATTTATATGGGACTACCTCTAAACTATCAAAATCGCATCACATAACATATAGTATGTACATACCTACAATAAAAAAAACACATACACACACTACTCAACTACCTTTTCCTTTTTTTGAAATCGGTTGAAATACGTAAATTTTAAGTGAACAACAGATTGTTCCGTGAACTTGGCGTGTTTAAAAATGACACAACAAACTACGAAACTAAACTAAACTATGAAACAATTCAAACATACACTTAGCCCCACCAAAACTAAAAATGTATTTTTTGATGTACTTTGTCAAATCTTAAGTCAATCAGCCCAATTTACATTAACCAACCTTAAGATTGGATAAAAAGTGTTCAAATCTGTGAAGAAAAATGAAAACGTGTCATTTACAAACTAAATTAAACATTTCGGCCATTTGTAACGGAATTCAGGATTATTTTTTACAGGTTTTTGTTATTGCTTACAATTAAAAACACCTCTTTGCAAAGATATCACAGTAAAGTCCTACAGAAATCTAGTTTGTCCTAAGTAATTAATTCCAATATGATTTACCCACAGATGGATGCGTTCCAAGAGTTGCCGTTGGATCAAT
This sequence comes from Ectropis crepuscularia, assembly GCA_963693475.1. Taxonomy (NCBI): domain Eukaryota; kingdom Metazoa; phylum Arthropoda; class Insecta; order Lepidoptera; family Geometridae; genus Ectropis; species Ectropis crepuscularia. The sequence goes on along the minus strand of OY856357.1, from coordinate 8,986,003 downwards.
GGCCCTTACTAAAAGAAAAGCTGAAGGTACTGTGGCCGCTAAACGTAGGTGGCTACTACGCTCTACACACCAACATAAAACACCCTCAAATCAGAGAGGCGATTAACTTCAAGGTGTATTGTCCTTACGGAGATATAGACAATGGGTTTATTGCCACATCGGCTAAGGTAATTTAAAAAAAAATCGATCTTGATCTAACTTTTCTCATTCAATTCAACAGAACGAATGAAGTTACTAGATTCTAAACTTGGCTCGTAGTTACAATTGTTTACATCAGCTAAGCATCAACTGCAGTTACTACTGTCATGGAGATTTATTTAATACTAAGTTTAACTAAAGTTTACTTGTAGTCCGAGATCCCAGAGCTCCCAGACGTCACCTATTTTCTGATGAATGAAATGTGGACGATTGAATAGAGTTAGTAAGTACTAAGAACACATGCGTACTCGCTAACTTGCTTAGACGGCCAATTTTGAGATATGGGGTAATGAAGGTACATACAAACATTACTTACTTCACATATTTTCTAATAAGTGGTTTTCACGTATGTTGTAGGCAATATCCTAAAAAACAAGGTCCCAATACTCCCAGACACTTTCCGTCAGCCGTTTTGCTTAACAACTCCAAAATAATAATTTAACTTCACTTAAATTCTCATACTCCATTTGTAAATATGTTCGTCAGACACCTATTTTGTTGCTTTTTCCAATAAGATAGACCAATCTAAGGGGGCAATCATCCCCTAAACTAAACTATGTCCTATGGGTAAGAGCGGGAGACTGAGTGAGACATTTATTAGGAAATATTGACTTAAAATGGGGATGATTAGCCCCTTAGATTGGTCTGTCTTAATGGAAAAAGCTTTATAATACTTGTCTGACGAACATATTTACAAATGGAGCATGAGAATTTAAGTGAAGGTAAATTATTATTTCGGAGTTGTTAAGCAAAACGGCTGACGGAAAGTGTCTGGGAGTATTGGGACCTTGTTTTTAAGGATATTTATTGCCTACAACATACGTGAAAATCACTTATTAGAAAATACGTGGAGTAAGCAATGTTTGTATGTACATTCCTTACCCCATATCTCAAGATTGGCCGTCTAAGCAAGTTAGCGAGTAAGCATGTGTTCTTAGCACTTACTAACTCTACTCAATCGTCCACATTTCATTCATCAGAAAATAGGTGACGTCTGGGAGCTCTGGGATCTTACTCTATCGAGTTTAACTCAATTTTTCAAAAAAAAAATTTCAACAAACCACACCATTTAAAAAAAATACAATTCGTGTATATGCATAGTTAACACGTGGCACGTGGTGTTCTAGTAAATGTATAATGTGCGATTTACAATCGTGAGGTCATAGGTTCAAATCCCGCCATTTCGGTTCGCTCCACCATATAACCATAATATTTTATTCAGTCCAATATATATCTATACTATACCTACTAATAACATAAAGCTGAGAAGTGATTTTGTTTGAACGCGCTAATCTCAGGAACTACGTGATTCCTGAGTAGGTACTATTACGTGTCACTGTCATAATAGCCTATACACCACGTACCACGGGCAAAGCCGGACCAGACCGTTAGTAATAAAGATAAAATCCCGTAATTAATGGGACGGTGTAGCATGTAGGATATTCGAAAAGATGCATAATTATTTGAAAAAATTACATTAATTAAATTCACTTTAATTTACAAGGACGAACATTCAGGCAACACTCAATCATTAGGCACAGTACCAACAATACTATTGCAGTGCAGATCTTGGCATTGTATTTTGCCTGCAAGTTTACGTAAGTATGTATAACGGATTCATTGTTATTTATTCTTTATTTCCAGGAAGGAAACGAGTGTATAATATACTCTATCACAGAAGACACAAGCAAACTTGAAGAGGCTTTGGCAAATACAACAATCATAGATTGGAATTCTAAAGTTTGCATCGACATGGCGACGTCTCTGGCGATTCGTCTCTTGGAAAAACTGAAAACGAGAATGAATTTCGGAGTTTTTGATGTATGGGGAGCAAAAACGTTTTATTTGGACAAAAGTTCTGCTCCGTTTGATGATGTTGAGTAAGTAACCATGATGATGTTGTAGTGGTAGGACTCTTGGCAGAGTCCGCCTGGGGAAGGACCACACCTTTGCCAGTTATTCTACCGCCAAGCAGTAATGTGTAAACATTACTGTGTTCCGGTTTGAACGGCAATGTTTCCAGAGAAATTACAGGGCTTAGAGATAGAACAACTTAGATCTATGGGTAACGAGCGCAGTGCAGTGCTAGTGCACAGCACAGCACAGTGACACACAGCTATTGGAACACGAAGAATCCAAATCATTACCTAGCACTGCACTGCGCTCGTCACCCAGATATCTAAGATATTATATCTCTAAGCCCTGTAATTTATCTGGAAACATTGCCCTTCAAACCGGAACACCTACTTAAACAAAGCAATGCACAGTATTGACTTTTTAATTTATTTGTTATTAAACTTGTAATGTATGTATGTATGTTTGTTCGGGTGGAATCTTGCTACTCAATTTTAAAGCAGATATCTTCAACCGATTGAGCTAATATTTTTGTTGATTATGCTTAAAGCCGGGTCACATAGAGGCTCCCGCCGCGAGAAAGCGATAGCGATCCGAGACAGGATTTTTTGTAATGTTCGAATTTGTATGCAACCTGACACACAGCAAGCGGGCGCGATCCGATACGATATGATCTCCCGCGCGACAAGATCCAGACGACAAACAGGAGATCGCTTTGCGGGAAGAACGCGCCGCAGCGCGGGACGGGCGGCGGGCGCGGACGCTGTACTCTACGGTAGTCGGTACAAGCTGTCACACAGGGCAACGCGATAGCGTAGCGATCGCGATCCGATCTCACGAGTTGTATGTTTTTTACAACGTAATCGTGCGTTATAGTGCGTTTCACGGAGATGTGTAGAAAACCGAAACAAAGGTGATGCCGTAACATAAAAATCGTAAATCTATTTTGGTGTCACACCGGCTATGTTATCGCTACCTTCCCGCCGCGGGCTGCGGGCGGTCGCCCTGTGTGACGTGGTAAGGACCGCTATCGCTTCGCACCGGATCGCTATCGCTATCGGATTGCCTCTGTGTGACTCGGCCTTTAGCTCGAGTGCGTGTGTTTGGGCGCAAAATCGTAGAATATTTCGTTTGTTGCACCGGATTTAAAAATTAAGAGATATAATGGCGCTCCATAGTGATCAAATATTTGCTCAACGTTCGCTGATGGCGATGGCGATAAATCGTTCGTTCTTACTTTCAAAGACAATAGAAACGATACAAATGCCGTGAAATTTTCGAGAAGATTACAATGTGAAAAAATTAAAACAAGCTAGTCATTGACTGTGCAAGCTTTTTAAATGAGTGTCATAGTATAAGGGTACAATCAATTAGTCAAGACAAAAACAAAACCAAAATCTGTCCGCCCGTTAAAGAGCTACCTACAGTTTAACAAACAGAAATGTATCATCAACATTAATAACTCTTTAGGTTTTAGGTCAAACACAAGAATAAACGTAAATATTTATTTGTTTCAAATACCTAGAAACCGTTTTCCTTATAACCGCGACATATTTTTTTCAGATGTCCACCCGATACCTACTTGGCAGCAGTCAATCCAGATGATATCAAGCAGGTCGACGACGCATGGACATTTCAATACTCCACATCTCACTTATACTTCACCACTTTAGCCTCTAACGGCCTTTCGTATGGTTTATATTCCCTTGACAAAAAATTGGTTGCGTGGATATTTTTGAATGAATACAATTTTTTGTGCCACTTGTATTGTGAATTGAGCCACAGAAGAAAAGGATACGCAGATTTTCTCATGAAAACTGTTGTGAATGAGAGATTGAAGCAAGGGAATGACGTGTATGGATATGTGGTACCAGGCAATCAGAAAGCGATGGAGCTATTTACGAAACTTGGTTTTCAGCTTGTTGATGAAGGAGCTTGGATGAATGTAGGTAGATAGATACCTACTTATATGATTGGATCTAAACTGATATGTTATCTTTATAGAAATAGAAACACCTAGCTATTTTTATAAAGTACTTTGATCTCAATCAGTGTTCTTATAAACGATTTAGTAATACTAATAAGATAATATAAAATAAAACATAATCGAATGGGAATAAAATCATTTTTGTTTTAATTTATTTGTAAGTAGGAATATTATTAAGCTGAAAAGGTTTTATATTTGAACGCGTTAATCTCAGGAACTACAGGACCTATTTCAAATTGAGCTTAAGCAATGGAAAAAAGAAGCACAAGTGGTTCGAGGTACTTCAACTTCAACTTTTGCTTTTTGGCTTTTATTGTGGTTTAGCCTCACAATTTCGCCAATGTCACGTAGAAAGATGGTTCGAGGTATTTCCCAACAGATGTATCGCAACGTCACTTAACATCAGGCGAGATGTCAATCAAAGGACAATGTCCATTTTTGACTCGCCAAAATATTTGTCGTGTAGACATATGAGTTATATATAAAAAAATCTGTGATTTTTTTGTTGTACTCGTGTGCGAAGTTATATAACTTTCTAACATTACAAAATAAAATAATTTGTATTTCTTTAAATTAAACCGCCATTTTCCAACAAAGCTGACTTGGAAAATATTGCAATAACGAATCGGTACTTGGTTTTATTGATCCGCGTTAGATTGAGATTGAATGTAGATGTTATGTATGTCAATTTCTTTCACAATGTCGTTTACTTACTACCTACTTTTACATATTTAAATAACGATATATGTAATTACGGCGACAAAGAAATTATCATTGCATTTTATAGCAATGTAAACGAGAAAGAAGTTGGCATGCACTTGTGAAACGAAACGTTTTCACCAAACCAAATTGGTCAAACAAAGAGGTAAAACAATCTTTGTGGTCAAAGATTAATGTCAAATTGACAAGTTGTCAAATCAAAAAGTAAACGAGCAAAATGAACTGTTTTCGTCCTATATTATTGTTTTCTTCGTGTTTTCTAAGCGGTGTAATATTTATGCATTATTCACCACAACAAACTCCGATTACCAATGTTTCAATGTCGGATTTCAGACACAGTAAAATTATTCCGATTGTTCAAAAGAGATTGCTCCAGGAAGATTTTTTGAGCTTCTTTGCGGTGCGTAGAGAAATATTAGGAATTAGAAGAATATTATTAATTCCTAATCGGACGTCAACGACAACTCATCCAGTTTTTGTGACGGAATTTATATTGGTTTTAACAAAACTGGGAATTTGTGATTCAGTGCTCCTTATTACTTAGGTACATAATTGTGGTAATAATTACATAAAACCATATATGCTTGTGTTGTCTGATGGAAACCTCTAACTCGAATATCAAAATAATGAGATATTTATATCACAATTAAGATATTCCCTTCTGTGACAATATTTATATGCAAATGAAGTGTTCATACGTATGGTAATCAGTTGGTATTGAGCAGTACTATTATTCCTATTTATTCTGATAAGAAATATGTTTTGAAAGATAATACCATAGTTCTTTCTTTTCTTTTCTCTTCTAATCCGAAAGAAAACATAATTCTAATGTATTTATTTAATGGTAAATTAAGAAAAAAAAAAAATGTTTTTTAGCAAATTGTCATAGACAACCTGATATTTGCATGCCGTAAGGTTGATTATGGAGTTCTCAATGTAAAGATATTATAAGATCTTATTGTAATTACCCATTTTCGCAAATAAAGAAATTTATTATTTATTATTATTATTATTTTGACAGTAAACATAACCTTACTTTTGGTTTAACTGTAACTCATTTTTGGTATTTGGAAAATAAAAAACACCAACAGCAGACGTTTTAAGATGCATGAACAATCCTAATTAGGCACTATTCATCTCTATGCACTTTCAGTATCAAAAAAAGTTTGACAGGGTTTTCAATGTATGGGACGTGGGCATTGTCCTTTGCGCCGATCTTCGATGAAATCTCAGAATTTGTAATATGGGATTAGGAACAATAAAAAGTAATTCGTAGTTGTAAATAAATACACGGGTAACTCACGTTTGATGTAGTCAGTCCAGTTCCAGACCCACTCAGGTTTCGATCGCATCCGGCGACCTTTTTCAAGCAGAGTGCGCGCGCGTAATTGCAGTTTGTTTAGCACTTCGATCGAAACTTGAGTTGGACTGGACTGACTATGTGGCTATATCCTATGTAAGTTACCCGTTTTTTAATTTAAAATGTGTAATAACCCGTTATTTAATTATATTTTAATTTAGCTTGTTAGTATATTCAAGAAAATAAATGTTTTATCTATATATATAAAAGCGAAAGGTCACTCATCAAGGAATCTCAGAAACTACAGTTGCTAGGAATCTGAAATTTTGCATGGAGGTCCCTTTTAGCACGTAGGCGCTCGCTAAGACGGGGTTTTGCGAAATTCAACCCCTAAGAGGATGAAACAAGGGATAAACGGTTGTATGAAAATTCGTGATTTTCAAAGTTATCAAATTTTGTATCAAGACACTTGACACGAAGCAATTAAATGTTTGTTTTATCAATGACGTAATTTCGAACAGAACGGGAGTGAATTTGGGGTTGAAATTGGGGATGAATGTTAATATGAAAGTGAAAGTTCCCAACCGTAGAAGATAAAACCATGAAACTCTGTATATAATAGACACTTGACACGAAGCAAGCGAATGTTGGTTCTATCAATTTTGTAATTTCGAACTGTACGGGGGTGAAATCGGGGTTGAAATGGGGGATGAATGTCAACATGGAAGATCCCAACCGTTGAAGATAAAAACATGAAACTTTGAATATAGACACTTGACACGAGGCAAACGAATGTTTGTTCTATCAATTTCGAACTGTACAGGGGTTAAATTGGGGTTGAAATGGTGGATGAATGTCAACATGGAAGATCCCAACCGTTGAAGATAAAACCATGAAACTCTGAATATAGACACTTGACACGAAGCAAACGAATATTTCTTCTAGCAATTTTGTAATTTCGAACTGTATAGGGATGAAATTGGGATTGAACTAGGGGATGAATGTACACATGGAAGCTTCCAATCGTTGAAAATAAAACCATGAAACTCTGTATATAGGCACTTGATACGAAGCAAATAAATGTTTGTTATAGCAATTTTGTAATTTCAAACTGTACGGGGATGAAATTGGGGTTGAAATGGAGGATGAATGTCAATATGGAAGTTCCCAATCGTTGAAGGTTAAACTATAAAACTCTCTAAATAGGCACTTGGCACGAAGCCAATAAATGTTTGTTCTAGCAATTTTGTAATTTCGAACTGTACGGGGGTGAGATTGGGGTTGAAATGGTGGATGAATGTCAACATGGAAGATCCCAACCGTTGAAGCTAAAACCATGAAACTCTGAATATATACACTTGACACGAAGCAAATAAATATTTGTTTTAGCAATTTCGTAATTTCGAACTGTATGGGGATGAAATTGGAGTTGAAATGAGAGACGAAAGTCTCTTACGCTTTCACACCTAAACAACTGAACCGATTTTGATGAAATTGTATGGAAGTGTTTTATTATAAGCTGTTTTTAGTAACCGTAAATGTTTCTGGGTATAAAAATAGGTACTGCCTGAGTTACCTTAGTATTTATTACGCGCGGACGAAGTCGCGGGTAACTGCTAGTTATATATATTTATATACAATAAAACATTTATTTTATCTTGTACTAGCGGCCCGCTCCGGCTTCGCTCGAATAATAACCTAGATATCAACTGCAGCGCCATCTGCCGTAGCCTATGTTACTCGGAAATAATGTAGCTTTCCAAAGGTGAAAGAATTTTTGAAATCGGTCCAGTAGTTTCGGAGCCTATTCATTACAAACAAACAAACAAACAAACAAACAAATATTTCCTCTTTATAATATTAGTATAGATTGAAGGCTTGTGCGCCTGAGGTGTCACCGATACCGACGCGCCTATTTAGACTCTCTCTCCAAACTGGGCTAGTACCGAAGTCTTGGAAGCTTGCCAATGTGAAACCAGTGCCCAAAAAAGGTAGTCGTGCTGACCCTGCCAACTACAGGCCCATCTCGGTCCCGTCCATACTCTGCAAGACTATGGAACGTGTCTTAAACCACAGGCTCCTGACGTACCTAGAATCAAACGACCTCCTCAGTGACCAGCAATACGGGTTTCGCCGAAACCGGTCCACCAGGGATATTCTAGCGTACGTCAATCACATCTGGAGTGAAGCTATTGAGAAACACGGGGAAGCACTTGCAGTCTCCCTGGATATCTCGAAGGCTTTCGACAGGGTTTGGCATGATGGCCTTATGAGCAAGCTTTCTAGTTATGGTTTGTCTGCTGGGTTTATTGCGTGGATATCAGACTTTTTGAGGGATCGATCCATACGAGTCGTCATTGATGGCTGCTCGTCGGATCTAATGGCTATCAACGCCGGAGTCCTTCAAGGGTCGGTACTCTCTGCGACGCTCTTCCTGCTACATTTCAACGATCTGTTGAAGCCCGGTATCTTTGGGTACGCAGATGATAGCACCGTTGTAGAGAGTTACATATCTAGCGCGAGAGCCAGTGGGCAGCAAACTCAGGTACTGAGAGAGAGTCTAATCGAACGTTTGAGCTTGATCCTTGAGGCGGTGTCTAAATGAGGCGATGCCAATCTGGTCAAGCTCAACGAGAGTAAGACGCAGGCGTGTCTATTCTCCGCTAAAAGGAGTCCTTTCCAACTGACTCCAACTTTTAGAGGTGTATCCGTACCGGTTTCTGACCGTCTTGAGCTTTTGGTCGTTACTTTGACCTCTACGCTCAACTTTGGCTCGTATATCGAGTCCAAAGCTAAACTAGCTGCCAAAAAACTAGGTGTCCTCTCAAAGGTGCGAAGGTACTTCAAGTCTGAACAGTTGCTTACATTATATCAAGCACAGATTCGCTCCTGTATGGAGTACTGTTCGCACCTTTGGGATGTATCGGCTAAGTATCAGCTGGAGGCTCTGGAATCGATCGAGAGACGTGCCAAAAGGCTCATTGGCAACGACACTCTTGTGCGAAAAATACTTCAAAGTCTTGAACATCGCCGAAAAATTGCTAGTCTATCGGTTTTTTATCGGATACACTTCGGAGAATGTGCGACTGATTTGCATGATCTGATACCACCTTGTCCTTTTTTCTATCGGAATGCTTGTAGCTCAAAAAAGCGACATCGTTTCAGAAGTGTTCCAAAGACACGAACGAAGATATTTGACTCTATTTTTGTGGTAAGAACGTCTAGGCTGTGGAATACGTTGCCTGAGTGGGTTTTCCCCGATGGTTACAATCTTTGTGTCTTTAAATGGAGAGTGAATCGGTTTTTTTCTAGGTAAACACGCTCCATCCTATCCTAGACCGCATCGTCGTTTAACATCAGGCGAGATGGCGGTCAAGTGTAAACCTATAGAAGTTAAAAAAAAAATATTTGTAAAATATGAAGCGTTGAAATGACCAAGACATGCTTCTGATGGTAAACAACACGCTTGCCCATAACAACACAGTGCCACTATTTGAAATGCACTCGTTACCCAGAGATTTGAGACAAAAATATTTTTTTGTGGAAATTGTTAGCGATGTTATTATTCTTTGTGTAATTCTGTCTTCTTCAATTAGAAAAAATCTAGTTTAGCGCTAATTTAATAAAGTAAACTCAAACTAAAATTGGCAGATAAAGGAAAAACGGGTTCAGTCGCGATTGAACGAATAACCGCATGTGATTCACATCTATCTTCCCTCGAGTGCCGTCTTCTGGCCATCTTGCATTCTTGTTCTTTGCATTTAAATGTTCCATTAGACAATAATTGCAATGCCACTGAGCTCACTGCATACAAAGTAGTAAAAATATATCTGTCGGAGAACTAAGCTGGGTACACTGAACACCTGTAATATAAAGAAAAAGAAAGAAGAAAACGTTTAATATAGAGTCGTATTAAAAAAAATGTTGAATTCGGAAACGTGAAACATCGAAAAAAAAACAGCTCTCAAATTTGTACAGATAATAAACGCACTAATGTAACAATAAATCGTAAGAAAATTAATGAGTCCTGCCTACCCATACAATGTATATATTATTATTTAGATCATAATATTTTAGAGAAATTTTATCGAAATCGGTGTAGCGGTTTTTGAAATATGAACAAAAAACTAAACTAAAAATTTGCATTTAGACGACGCGACGTAGTAATCGATTCTTATGAAATATGGTCGAGTTTCTGAATTTAATCCTTACTAATATTATAAATGCGAAAGTAACTCTGTCTGTCTGTCTGTCTGTCTGTCTGTAATGATTTACCATCTAAACCAGTGAACTGATTTTAATGAAATTTGGAACATAGATAGACTAGACCCCGAGAAAGGATATAGGCTACTTTTTATTGCAGAAAAAGGGTTGAAGAATGTAACAAAAACGGGGAAAAATATTTATCTTCGAGAGCTTTAGCTGCGTGTGCCATTCTCCTTGGTATGCGCTGAAGTCTGATGACAGATGACAGGACATGTCGGTCTATATTTGAAGGTTACGTCATTTTAGGTAATCACGTCATAACGGTGCACCACTCTCCCTGCCCACTGTGGCCTTGCGTGGTCGCCAACGTATGATGGCGAACGCGGTGGGAGTGTAGAAGAAGAATAGTGCCGGTATATCGGTGAGCTGCTGTCCCCGTCCTCTTCAGTCGGATGGTGGTAGGTGACGAGGCCGACCATTTGGCCCGCCGTGAGAGACAAAGGGTGTCTAGACGTGAAGATGTCTGGTACCCACTCTGGTGACAACGGTGTGCATTGTCCCGCGCTGGGTTCACAGAAGAGTGCGAGAACATCCCGGTGTTTGCGCGGTTTGTGGCAAAGATGAATTAATACTGCCGAGGTTTTAGCCGATAGGGTAGGGCCGGTAGGGCATGGTGTCGAATCCGACACAAATCGACTATTCCCTTCAAGCGCAAAATGGTACCATTTGCCTTTTAATTTCAAAATAATACAGTTTCCCGTTAAGTAGTCGTATGCTGAAACTATTATTAAAGCACAGGGGCAAACATTTAAGCACCTAGAAATCGATTCTTCGCGCCAAGACTGTTTTTCATACGAACAACTACTTAGGTATCTGAAGCGTTATCAAGATCATCAGGTTACAGAGATAACCAATTTGTTCTTCTACCCCAAGAATTAAAAAACTAAAAATATCGTATATACAGAAGTACTTTAAAATACCTGTACTATAAAACACATTTTACTAGAACCCAGTACTTTTACGTAGCGTTTCTTTATTCTTTTGGTATAGTTCTCTTACTGATCATAGCTTTTTATAGCACTGGATATTTTAGCAGAGATTTTCCTCAAATAGCCGCGGGTGAAACCGCGGGTCACAGCTAGTCTTAAATAGAAGTCGGTTTTTTTTCGGTGAAAATAAACTCGGACTTTTTAGTTTTCCATCTAGCAAATTTCTATTAACGATTTATCGGCAAATTACGATCATTTAAATTAATGAATTTATTCAAATAGTTGAATTCAAATGTTTGTATTTATTCTCGATTCCCGACAAATTTATATTTTTGTAATCTCCTTTTAATTCCGATTATTTTAATAACCTCGACTAAGTTATTGGGTTTTGTTACAAACAAAATTGGATTTACAATAAATTGTGTACAGTGTTTTTTTTTCACAAATACATTTTTAAAGATTCATAGGTTTTTGAGAAATATCAATGATACTTCAATAATACTTAAAAATTGAAAAAATAGCTATACATTTTGTATCAGCTATCCAATATTAATTTTGCTAATTTTTGTTGCCATTTTAGGGTTGGTTACATTTGATGCAAAAAAATTATCAATCTCTTGATTTTTTTTTATTATGTATGTATGGAGTATGGAGTGATTGTTAATGTACAAAAAATCATTACCATTTAATCATGTTTTCTATAGCTTAGTTTTGTTAAAAACCAATGTACCCATCAAAAAAAAAGTGGTTGAATTCAAAGGAAAACCGCACGTTGCACCTTTATAGCGACAAAATCGCGCCCAATCATAAGATCCTCAAATTGTTTTATGTGGAGAGAAAATCAATTCCCCGAACCTTAACGACCTCAAGAACATCCGTGTGATCTTTCTCAACTAACTTTACGAGATGTGAGCGAGTTACAGCTTTGTGGTTATTACTTGCGGTTTTACTCGTGCTCGTAAATATTATTCGGGTGGAGGTAAAGCCGAAAATATCCACGTATTTAGCGGACTTTACGAGACTACGATTTGAGCCACTATTCGTGTCTATTGACTTAAACACGCCACTGTCGTTATTTTCAACGATTATAGGTTTTCTTTCGACTTGGTTGTAAGTTCACCTTTTTAACCGAAATACTTGTATGGTGGCTCAGGTTTAAGTTAGCACGTTGTTTGATTAAAGCTATACTTTATATGTTTTTCTTAGAACTCAGTAAGCCGAACCTCTTCAAATTTACAGATTTCAATTCAAGAAAACAAAAATATAGCTGATGTGAGACATCTTTCCTGTATAAGTCGATTTAAATAGGTTAACACGTATTTTACATATTGAATATATTAAGTTGGGGAAAAAGTCTTTTCGCATTTATAGTATGTACTAGCTGAACCCGCTACTTCGTTCGCGTACGTTGATCTTGCGACCTTATTAGTACATTAGTAGTACTTACGTAAAAATATTTGGATGGGTGGCCATTACACAAACCGAGTGAATTTGTTTTCCACTCAAAAATATATTTATTCGAGTTTAGCAACTTCAAATTTTATATTTTTAGCAATATCAACCATACTCGTAGTAAGGTTGTGGAGTATCGAGCTTAGCCGCAGTGTTAAGTTTGTAGGATTTTTATAGGATACATTACGAAGAGTCTGTAGCTAATGTGCGTGATCTGATACTTACCCACTTATACATTTTTACAGGATGATAGCCTAAGTAGGTGATAGACTTACATATTAGCCGATGTGATATTTTAGACTCTAAGCCATGTGTGTTTCAAATGTCAATCTAATTGGTAATGTCGTTCTGTCGTTAATATTTGTTTCGTTAGGTCCCAAGCTTTTTCCGAGATGATAGGTAGTATATGAGATTATAAACTATCTGTGTTTCAAATTTCAACCAAATCAAATCTTTACATAATATACACATAATACTTAGTAGTAAGATAACATTTTATCTGTCTGCTTTGGTCATTGAAAGCTTGTAAATGTAGTGCAGTACTTATTTGAATTGAAATAATATCCGAAAGAACAAAAACCGACTTCAATTATTATCATTTCACGTCAACTAACTAACTTCTAGTCAAGTAAAAAGTTCACTCGACTAATTTAAGAAGCTATGACTACGTCGTCTAGATAAATAGAACTATAGCTTTTTCCAGCGCCAATGTCCCAGCCATACTCAAACCGAAACATGCAACCCTCGGTAGTGGTTTTATATTTAAGCCTTTTGGGGTTGAGACATCGTGCCTGTGATGGCCGGGAGCTCACCTCATCTTCCCAAGCGCTTGGCCGACGCAATGCGTGACCAAAATGCTGGCGTTTATTTGACCCAACGCATAAACATTGCTATTCAGCGTGGTACTGTGGCCAGCATGCTGGGCACGCTTCCAACTGGTAGTGGGCTTGAACATCTTGTCATCTAGTTTTTGTTAATATTCAAAAAACCGCTTCCCTATTTTCCATATAATATATTATATACATGATAAAAACGGGACCCTATTACTGAGACTTCGCTGTTCGTCCGTTCGTCCGTCCGTCTGTCACCAGACTGTATCTCTACACATTACATTCTGACATTATATTCTGTTTTTTTATGTTGTGTTACTTATTGTCAACTTTGTTTGTGGTGCCAATAAAGTGTTTTTGTATTGTATTGTATTGTATTGTATCTCAAGAACGGTGATAGCTAGACAGTTGTAATTTTCACAGATGATGTATTTATATTGCCGCTACTACAACAAATACTACATTACAGATTTTCTAATAAATATCAGATCGTGTTTCGTACCATGAGCTGCCATCTGTAGTTAATGTGGAAAAACATTAGAAAGGTATTGTCATATTATTACCCGACATTAGATGACGGATGGCGGATTTGCGCGGTGTGTGTACCAGGGATGAGCTTCGACTCCGATAAGTCGAAATTTCCGATTACTATTACACCTTCGGTTCAGACTTCCGACTTCGGCTGCGAAATTTTTAAAACGGAGGTTATAATCGGATGTAAGGTGTATAAATATTGCAGATAATCCCTTATTGGGGTGGATAGTAAATGGAAATAAAAATCTCAACTTCCTAAATCAATTGCTCGTCAATGTTTACCGTGTGCAAGTGTTTGGCAAAAAAAAATACCCAATAAAAATGTCTCTCAGGCCACCACTTCTAATCCTGCCTCTGCCTACGACTTCGATTCCGACTCCGATAAATCAAATTTTAAAACTCCGACTCCGCCTTCGAATCCGATAAAATGACCTCCGTTCCATCCCTAGTGTTTACAGTGCCACAGAATACTTATAAGTTAGTATGTATCGAACTTATTATTACCGTTATTATTTAATTTTTATGTAATTTCCGAACTATATTAAAAATGTGTTCATTCTAACAAAATAAGAATTAACGAAATTAAACAACGTAAACATGAATTACAACCAAATACACATTCTGACTTTAACCCCTTCCTGCAAGAAAACCGTGCAGAATTTGGGGATTAAAAGTAGACATCTACCAGCTCCTTAGTATGATCTTACATCATGTCAAGTTTCATTTGAATTGAGTTAGTAGTTTCGGCGTGATGAGAGTTCCCTTTACAGAAAGACAGACAGACAGAGAGACAGACATGAAAGAAAAAAAAAATGCAGTTTCGCCATCAGTATCGACAATGGAGTGCCACCAAAATTTTTTTTTCAAAATATCTTCAAATTACAGAATTCGACCCGCTACAGTTTTATTATAAGTATAGATGTATTATGAACAAAAAAATTCTTTGGCTAAACTACTAGGTCACGCAGAAAGTTTTACGAAAAAAAGTTTTATGTTGATGAGTTCTGTACATGGACGGAGGGAATGAGGACAAAACCAAGTAAATGTCATTGTTTATGTCTGGGTAGACGAGATACCAAATATACTTCGTACGATCCGGGACTCTCCATAAGTGGCCAAAGAGTTGCCACAATAGCAGAAGCAGTGCCTTTCAAATTTCTTGGTAGAAAGATAGACTACAAAGGACGTACACCATCATTAGAGGTAGTTGTTGGAAACTTCATGAACGACCTCAATAAGGTAGACCAACAGCCTATCAGCAATATCAAAAAAGCATGGATTTATGACAACTATCTCACATCACGTCTCACTTGGCCTTTCCTAGTATATGACATCGGTAAAACCCTCCTGGCAAAACTAGATGCTAATGTCATAAATATATTGAAGTCATGGTTTGGATTGGCACATCCGGCTGATCCCTCTACTCTCTTTAGGGATCACAATAGTTTTGGGCTGAAACTAAAAAAACCATCCGAACTCTACAAACACCTATTAAGAGTTACAAAAACGCATGTTTTGGGAAAGTCGAAAGACGAATTAATTGCATCTCTCCTAAAAGACAAAAGTGCTTCGGACCTTGAATCTAGACTTCAATTCCACAAACAATTTATGGCAGGTGCGCAAGTAAATACAGCTGGGTTGGGTGCGAGTAAGAAAAGGGAAGACCGAGACATGATAAAAACCTTTCTACCCGCTTGCTACACCGCCTGCTCTTCGCGTTTACAATTTTGGCGGGAAAACGGGTGTCAGGTTACAAAACCGCGGTGTTTGTGCTTCGACATATGAAGTGCCGCCCTACTTGTATCCGTTTGAGCCCATTTATTCTCAAGAGCGTTTCAAGACGCTTCTAGCGGTATCGTTTGTTTATAATTAATGTACTTAAAATGTAAACTAACATTTTTGACACTTGAGATTTTTTTTTGCGATTTCTCAAGTAGTCGATCAGCTATTACATTAATAATTTATGAAGGAGACAGTGGTTTTATGGCTTAAATGTGTTGTATACGAAACAACAAACTCGAAAAACTAAAAAAAACTGCATTCGATAGCACAAATATATTTTTTTAAATTTTTTCAATACTTCGGGACCATTTTCCCGCCAAAATTTTTAATTTTAGTTTTTTTTTAATTTTACGATTTTTCTATGTAAATGAACTCTAATTTTAATGTGAAATATATCAAAATAAAGACTAGTTCAAGTAGACGCCATTAAACACAAATTTATCGGTATACCTTTCCAAATAAAATCACGAAAAATTTTATTCCCCGCCAAAAACCCGTCCGCAAAGTTAAGTTTGTATTTTTTCGTCATCATCAAGTTTTTGGGTACTATATTACACACCGGTGTAGCAAGCGGCTACAACAAGACGAAAATGATAGTTACAAAGTGCACGCTATGAATTTAGAAATGCAAAGTGAGTGGTTAACCATAGGTGAGTTTTGTATCCCATTAGCTCTGAAGTGGCGCACCTTGCTATATGACTAGTCTCCTGCTTTATTAAAATTTTATCTGAACGCTTTCCAAATGACCCTCCCTGACCAGAGTAACTTGGTAAGGTGGGGAAAAGCCTCTGAAAAATGTTGCTATACTTGTGGTGAGGCGATATGTACAGCAAGGCACATATTGGTGGGATGCAAGGTGCTCCTTAATAGGGGTCATTACTCACAGCGCCATGACAGAGTACTTGAAATCATACGTGAAGCCGTAAGCCTTTCGGTAGCTAGAGCCCAAAAGGGATTGACGATAAACAAAAGACAAATTAACTTTGTAAAAGAGGGCTCAACTTCAAACTCCAAGAACAAGCCTTACTCAATCCTGGGTTCAGCTCCTGATTGGACTATTTTAATGGACACGTATGAAAAGCACTACAAAATCCCAGAGGATGTGGGTGTTTCGTCATCCAGACCGGACATTTTCCTTTTTTCTAGGGCTACGAAACGCATAGTCCTGGTAGAACTTACCGTACCGTGGGAAACTAATATACCTAAAGACCACGCGATGAAACAAAATAAGTATTACGACCTTCAAAATGAATTAACAAAAAATGGCTATGTAGTTAATTTATACGCTGTAGAAGTAGGAGCGAGAGGTATACCAGCAAAATCTCTCTATAACCTGCTTAAAGACCTTGGATTGTCCAGAAGTGCAGTAAGTTCTATACTAGAACGAGTATCTAAAGCTGCACTAGTAGGATCATATCGGATTTGGCTGGGCAGGGAGAGAAATACGAGTAGTGAAGGTGAGTGTTGACGTACGTCAATATAAGGGGCCCCTTTTAAACCTACTACCCGAGTCACAAGTCTTGGGGTCTATTCGATATTTCTCTCTCTGCCACACGATGGACTCGGCACCCGCACGGTGAATCCATGGAATGCTAAGAAGTACGTCTCACGTCTCACTGGCCACTTTGTAATTATTTTGAAAACTTTGATTATTTAAAAGTAAAAATACCTCTGTTCGATTTTCAAATTTCCCTCCGTATTTTTTTGAGAGCCTATTAAAATTTTCTTGTTTTGTTAAAAAATGGATCTGCGTCGAGAACATTTTCGTGCTATGATTTTTTACGATTTCAAATGTGGCTTAAAACCTGATGAGCCATTTGATCGACTTCGAATTGCTTTTATGGATGAAAGACCTTCAAAAGCAACCAACTACCGCTGGTATAGCGAGTTCAAACGCGGTCGTTTTACTTTGGGGGATAAACAAAGAAGTGGTCGTCCTACGACGGCTGTCAACGGAGAATGTGCGCTGGCTGTAAAAAAATAATTAAAAAAACAGACGCATTACGTACGAAGAGATTCAACATACTCTGCAGATTGATTCAGGAAGTATTCAGAAGATTTTGCACGAGTACCTTCGCGTATGGAGGATTGTTTCCCATTGAGTGCCGCACAACCTCATCGAAGCTGAGAAGCAGGATTGGTGCCGTGATATGATACAAAAAATTGATGCAGGCTCGTCACGGCGCGTTTATGACATTGTGACAGGTGACGAATCCTGAATTTATCAATACGATCCAGAAACAAAGCGTCAGTCGACAGTTTGGCTGTTTCAAAATGAACCAACGCCTACGAAAGTGAAGCGATCGAGGAGCACAGGGAAAATGTTGATCGCTAGTTTCTTCACTTTGACGGGGTAACTCATTTCAATTCCACTTCGAGACCAAAGTAGCATCAACGCCGAATGGTACAGCTTAAAATGCCTGCCAGATTTTTTTTCTGCAATGAGCAACAAGCGACCGAACACCGGGACCCGCGGGGTCCTTCTCACCAGGACAACGCGCCCGCGCACTCTGCGATCAAAACAAGGGACTTCCTGGACTCCACACCGGTCAGAATCTTGGGACACCCTCCTTACAGTCCTGATTTGGCTCCGTGTGACTTCTTTTTATTCCCTAAAATTAAAAATCAGCTCAAAGGGATACAGTTTTCACCGCCGGAAGACGCGCTAGCAGCGTTTGAGAGGGCCGTGGAAGAGGTGTCTGCGGAAGACTGGGAAAAATGTTTTGAAAATTGGTTCAGACGCCTGAAACTTTTTATAGAAGCTGGTGGAGAGTTCTTTGAAAAGATTATGTAAAAAAATGTTTTTCATAGAAGTTAGTTTTTTAGTTTCTCAAAACTTTCTGAGTGTCCCACGTATTTGTATCGGGCTGGTTTTGGTATCATTGTATACTGCTCAGTGTCTTTCGCGCAATTGCATTGATTGCTTTAGGTTTTATTCCGGCCAAGTTATGCACTTATGTGGCCCGGAAGGCGAGACTTGCATGTTGTCTGAATCTACTCCGGCGGGAACACCAGGATTCATTATTTCGCGAATCCACCACTACTATCCGTCTCCGGGTCACCTCTAACTAGCGGACCTGATATCCAATTCACACCGGGGCCACTACAAGGACTAAACGATAAGTGGATATCTGACGCTCCGCTTCTGGACACCCTTGATCTGTTTCGACGGACCAGACGGTAGGCTTCGTCATCTACTACCATCCGGCTGCACAGGACAACGAACAGCAAACATATATTTCAGCACTCGCACCTGCAGTCCAACCGACCGGTGTCCACTATCATAAGTTGGCAACTACAAAAGACCACAGCCAGCATAACAGCGCATCGTAATATCGACACGCCTCTCCTTGTAGTATCTCCTCCGCTACCACAACTTGGTCGCGTGAACATCGCCTGCGCCGCACAACTTATGTTTTTCTGTATTGTCGTCAGCTTGGGTGTAAGCCCAGAATGAGTGGTCCCACTTTGCGTCCGTAGACCCACGTTCACACAACTTTACGATTAACGATTGCACTGGAAATACTTTGGACTGTTACTTGGCCAAATAAGGATATGGCCACTCTAGTCGTAACTCCAGTACTTTTACAGGCACTGCTCGAAGAGAAAGAAGCGCGCATAAAATTTCCCACCACGGGCGGTATTACTTACTGACCACCCAGCCAAAAGCCACCGAAGCAAGTTTTGATTGATCCCCAGGGTGCACTATGAGAAGGTTGCCAAGCCTTTTCGCAGAGAGGAATTTAAATGAGATTTCTGCTGTTTGTGCTACATTTAATTTTGTTTATTTTATTATAAACAGTAGCTACGTGGCCTTCGTTACGAGCATTTATTATTCATAAATAATTAATAATTTGCTCAATAATTGCGATTCATTGTTAACTATTTCATGACGCTAATATTTTTACAAAAATTGTGCAATCACACTATTTGACGAAGCATATAGACTCTACATTTATAAAATAAACATAATATATGCATTATGGCAAATTTAGCCTGAGTACATTGGTTTCTTCTAGGGAGGCACGCTCTATCGTAGACCGCATCGTCACTTACCATCATCTATATAAATTGATAAAAATAATTATGAACTACTAGCGGCCCGCTCCGGCTTCACTTGAATAATAACCTAGATATCAACTGCAGCGCCATCTGCCGGGCTGATTTGTGAATCTAAACCTTCCAGGGCCTTACCCAAACGTATACAAAAAAAAATCATTCAAATCTGTCCAGCCGTTTAGGAGGAGTTCACTAACAACGAAAAGTGGCATTGATTTTTATAAATGTTAACGGAAATGTATGTAATTCCTAAAATCGCACGGAAATGTGTGAAATAATAGTACATTATGATAAAAGTGCGGTAAGTTGATAATTACAGCCGAGGCTTTATTGCTAGCTCGAGCCGAAGGCGAGAGCTATAATTAGCAGAGGCTGTAATTATCAAAGCGCACGTATGTCATACGACGTTTTATAACATATTTGCGAGGAAATAAACAAAACTCTGACGACATTTTCAAATAAAAACAATACAGCGAAAGAAAACTCGCGGAATAATATTTACTTGATCACAGATCACAGCACAGAGTAAGTAATCACTATGGATCACAGATTAGCAATGCGCGCGCATCGGCGCCTTTTTTTTAAAGCAACGGCACAGAACCAGCCGTTATGCCATTAATGATAAAGTAAATTAATATTTTTGTGTTTTGTTACAGAAAAATTAAAGTAATTTATGATCTAAATTAATTAAATTAACGAATTTAATAATTCTTTATTATATTTTACCTCTCAAAGTTAATTTTATTCATTAATGTTGACCACACTTTTCTGACATAAAAACTCTTTACTAAGATTTAAAAAGGTACCGTTCGTTTTAGACGGAGCATATCTCTCTACCTAGTCTGTGGACGGAGCATTTTAAAACCGTGCGTTTTACATTACACATTACAGCACTAGTGCGTAATAAGATACATTACGATACAGAAATGGGTCCAATAAGAGACCCTTTACGAGCAAATATGTTATAAACTATATTATACACATTTCCTAAATAGCAATCGGAAATGTAAAACATGTAAGATATTGGTGGGTAAGCGGGGACAGCGGGACGAGGGGAGAGTATTGCTTTAGGTTAGGTTAGGTTTTTTTTGTTGTTTTTTAAATAAAGCTTGGCGAAACGAGCAGGACATGTGCGTGATATTAAGCAACAGGTTAGGTTAGGTTTTTTTTTAATAAAGAGTGACGAGACGAGCAGGACATGTACCTGATGGTAAGCAACATGCAACAGGTTAGGTTAGGTTACAGTTTTATTACAGAAAGCATTTACTTTATACATTTCCTAATACGATATTGGAATTGTATACAATTCCGAGGAAATGTATACATTTCCTAGGATATCTATGTATTAAATAGTTTTTCAAACAATATTTTATACATTTCGACTAGTCTACTGACGTCAAATAACTTATGATTGATATTCTAAGTATATTTATATATTGGATTAAATTTTATTACATACTATTAATATTTATATATATTGTGTATTTATATTATATTTTAGATAAACATTGTACCTTTATACTAACTGTATAATAAGTTACGGTGGTCTAGTCGGGAGAACGGCGGCTGCCGATCCGGAGACCCCGGGTTCAAACCCCACACGCACCACTGTCTTTTCGAAGTCATGTGCGTAGCAGTGGTAGTAAGTTAGCGGCATGCTAACTTAAAACGGTGAAGGAAAACATCGTGAGGAAACCGACATGTACCTAGAATCTTTCGAAGTCATGTGTCATCCGCCAACCCGCACTGGGCCAGCGTGGTGGATTATGGCCTTAACTCTCTCCTTGCGAGAGAAGGCCCCGAGTCCCAGCAGTGGGAACGTTTAGTGGGCTGTTGATGTTGTGTACTAACTGTATGTCAGATAGTGATAGCGAAGGTTCTCATTATTTGACATGTTCTTCTACTGCTATCAACGACACTGCAAACAGCTTCTGTAGTATACCAACCCCCAACCCTGTCAAACTCTATTGAAGGTCTAATTTCAGGCCATCCTAAGAACTTTAATGTTTTCCATGTGAATGCACAGAGTATTACGGCTCACTACCCAGAAATGCTTGCGTCCTTTGTACACCCCAATATTCATGCTATCTTAGTTTCTGAGACGTGGCTTAAACCTGTTCTTCCATCTAATTCAGTGGCATTACCTGGTTTTCGGCTCATTAGGAATGACCGTATAGGTAAGGGAGGGGGCGGCGTGGCCATATTTCTCCGTACACACATTCCTTTCACTACTATCAGTATGTCCGCCCAGCCACCTCCGCCCGATGCCGGTGAACATATTTTCATTGAAGTCGAACTGCACCATACAAAAATACTTCTTGGAGTCTTCTACTCTCATTCTCGTGAAGTTAATTATTTTAGTACTTTGGAAAAATTGCTTGAAAATTTATCTGCCTCATATGACCACACCATTCTAATGGGTGATTTTAATACGTGCCTGCTAAAGCAGGACTATCGGTCCCGTAAACTCCAATCATTAGCCACGTCTCTCAATTTAACAATACTTCCATTAAATGCGACCCATAATCCTCCAAACTATACACCATCTCTTCTAGACTTAATTCTTACATCTTCTCCTTCCCATGCAGCTCAGTATGGCCAGTGTGCGGCTGATGATCTCTCTCATCACGATATGATTTTTCTTTCATACAAAATTCGGCCACCTAAAGTCAAACCCAAAATTCTTTTACAGCGCAGTTTTACTAGTATAAATATTGAAAAGTTGCAAGAGCATGCATTGGAGACCGATTGGTCAGATGTTTGGAGTGCAGATAGCGTAGATGTTAAGATAGCTAAATTCAATGAAATTTTAACGAACCTTTTTGATGTTCATGCACCCCTCCGCGCTGTCAAAATGAAACATTTGGCAGCACCTTGGCTGACTGATGAGATACGTGTATTAATGCACAAAAAACTACTAGCTAAGAATAAACTTAAAAGACATCATTCCGATGATAAAGTAAGTATACGTAAGGACAAATATATACATTACCGTAACGTCTGCAACAGAGCGTGTAGGGATGCACAACGCCGACATATCCATAGTTCTGTAGAAAATGAAAATCCTGCAAAAGTTTGGAAATTTTTGAGGTCATTGGGAGTTGGAAAATCGCGTCACGATAACATTCCACAAAATCTGGACATCAATAAACTTAATAGTCACTTCTCCAATTCTTCCAGTTTTAATGGACCATTAAAAGCTCAGACGCTTAAATCTCTTTTCTCTGTAAGTCCTCCCACTTATGACCCCTTTACTTTTAGTGAATTTACCGCATGTGATGTTAAGAAGAGCATTCAGTCTATCTCATCCAATGCTGTTGGTAGCGACTGCATTAGTCGCAAAATGATCGTACCCATACTCGATGAAATCGCTCCTGTCATCCAGCACATCTTAAACTTCTCTGTGACATCGGGTACTTTTCCAGTTATATGGAAAGAAGCCCAAATCACTCCACTTCCCAAAAAACTCAATCCTGAATCCTATTCCGATTATCGTCCCATATCTATTCTTCCTTTCTTATCCAAAGTTTTAGAACGCCTTATCCACCAACAACTTTCTTCTTACCTTACCAAAAATAACCTGCTTAATCAAATACAAATACAAATACAAATACAAATCATTTATTCATAACGGCAAGTTACAGGTCAATAAGTAATCATTCATGTCACTGCTACACACTGTTGTATGAGCGAGAAATTACATAATAATCATATAAATTATAGATAACATTATATTAATTACATTACATTAAATTAATTAAATTATAAATAAGAATAATTTTAAAAATTAATTACAAATAAAATAAAAACATTAGATTTGGTTAACATTCTGGCAACTTCTTTAGTTCGTCCAGGTTGTAAAAAAGGTGCCCATGCAACCAAGTTTTTAATTTCCGTACAAATCGCGCGGCGGAAGGTGCGTCCCTTACAACCGACGGAAGGCGGTTGTATATCGCGGGTCCTCCAACGTAGACCGACCTCTCAGACTTACTCAACCTGTGGGGCGGAGTCACTAGTTGGTTGTGTTTTTTATTACTCCTAAGGTTAACTTTAGGATTAATGCCCCTCCGCTGGAACGACTCTAAGTTCTTATGAATGAATAAACAAGTTTGAAATATGTATTCACAGGGAAGTGGCAATATATGGAGTTCTTTAAAGAACTCTGCACAAGAAGTGTCATTGGTGGCCCCGACCATTGCTCGTATGGCTCTCTTTTGTAACACAAATACTCTTTTGTAATCGGCGGCATATCAGTATCGGTAATCCATATCAGTCTGGGTTTCGTGTCGGTCATAGCACAGTTACTGCCCTCACGAAGATCACCGATGACATACGAGACGGTATCGGTCATGGTAAGCTGACTGTGCTAACGCTACTAGACTTCAGCAATGCTTTCAACAATGTCGATTTTGACATTTTGTTGGAACTTCTTCGCTCTCTTAACATATCTCCATCGGTAATTGACTGGTTTCGCAGTTACCTGTTTGGACGCCGGCAGCGAATCCGTATCGATGACACTTATTCCTCGTGGTGTAGTGTCTCTGCCGGTGTTCCACAGGGCGGCGTTCTTTCTCCACTTCTTTTCGCAATATTTATAAATTCAATCACAAAAAAATTGACTTCATCCTACCATCTGTATGCAGACGATTTACAAATATATACCCAAGCTTCTTTAGAAAAACTACACGAAGCTATACAAACTACTAATATCGATCTGAATGGCTTACTAGACTGGAGCAGGTCTTTCGGCCTCACTGTGAACCCATTGAAAACACAATCTATTATTGTCGGAAGTTCACGTATGATCTCGAAAATTGACTGGTTCCATCTTCCCCAGGTGATCTTTGACAGTATTCCTATCACTATCAGTGAAGTGGTCAAAAATCTGGGTATCCTTATTGACAGAAATTTTTCGTGGGTTCCGCAATTAGCAGAAGTGAGCCGTAAGATATTTGGTTCTGCTGCTTCCCTTAGGAGACTACGCAATTTCCTTCCTATCTCTACTAAAACTGCGCTAGTAAAATCTCTCCTTTTTCCTATATTGGACTACGCTGACGTATGCTATCTGGATGTTACCGAAGAGCAGTTAGACAAACTGGAACGACTGCAAAATTTCTTTATTCGATTCATATTTGGCTTACGCAAATATGACCACATTTCTCAGTTTCGCCAAAAGCTCAAATGGTTACCTATCCGCCTTCGCCGTAATGCTCACATTCTCTCATTCCTTTACAAGATTCTGTACAATCCCACTACTCCTACATACTTAAAAAAACAATTTAAGTTTATTGAGCCTAAATCGTATCCTCTCCGCACCACTCGTCACCTTAAACTCATATTCCCTACCTCTACCCATTCTAACCTCTCATATAATAAATCTTTCGTAATACAAGCTATTTTGCTGTGGAATGCTCTTCCTCTTCCTATTAGACAAGCCAAGTCCTTTCCTATTTTTAAAAATCGTGTCTTTCAACATTAACTTTCCTCTTCACATTAAGTAGGTACATTTTCTCATATAGGTATATTGGTTATTTATATATCAAGTATGTTTATATAAATATATATTTATCTAAGTATATATTTCTGTATTATAAGTATGTGTTTTTTTTTATTTCTATGAATGAATATTATTGTAAGTGACACCACCTACACTACAAAGTATTTATTGACTTTTCTCCACTTCACTCGACGGTTGCCTGGAAGAAATCGCTTTAAGCGATAAGGCCGCCAATTACTCTGCAAACTTATTTATTTGTAATGCTATTAATGTTATGACCTATTTTTAAGATTTGTAGTTGTAATAAAGTGTTATATTATTATTATTATTTCAGTCATTTATTTGTCTTCTTAGTTTTTAAATTTTTTACAATACATATATAAAATAAACATTATAAAAAACTTAAAAACTAGGGTGCCGCCAGCAGCGGGGCAGTGTCCAAGCTACCGGTGGTTAGGGCTGCAGAGTGAGGAACCTCCTGACGATGCGTGCTGTGTCGAGGATGACCGCCTTCTGCATCTGACCCTTGATCCAACCGTCTAGCGAAAGTCTCTTAAGGTGTTGGTCGAGACTTTTCGCTACAAGGCCGTTAGCCGACACGACTATTGGGACTATGATCGTCGAATCAACATCCCACATGGCGGTAACCTCATGAGCCAAGTCAAGGTACTTGCTTAGCTTGTCCTTCTCGGCTTTCACGAGGTTCTCGTCATGTGGTACGGTGATATCTACGATCACAGCCCGGCGCTGAGACCGGTCTACCAGCACGATATCAGGCTTATTGGCGACAATAGTCCTGTCCGTGATGATAGAACGGTCCCAGTAGAGCAACGCACGACCATTCTCGAGAACTGGCAGAGGTGCGTACTTATAGTACGGCACCTCGGACTCGACAAGACAGTATCTAAGAGCAAGTTGCTGATGGATGATCCTGGCTACTAGGTTATGTCTGTGCAAGTACTCGCCGTTAGCAAGATGCGAACAACCGGAAATAACATGACGAAGAGATTCGCCTGGACGGCGGCATGCTCGACAGATGTCGACCGTACCGTCCTTCATTATGTATTTCCGGTAGTTGTTCGTCTTGATAACTTCGTCTGCAATTGCACAGGCAAAACCCTCGGTTTCTCCGAAGAGGTCCCCGAAGCGTAGCCAGTTCACCGAAGCGAGCAGATTCACATCGGGTCCCGTCAGGGCCCGATAGAATCGCCCGTGCAGCTCCTTGCTCTTCCATACTACCTTGCGATCATCAGTGCTGAGCACCGATGGTTTGCGCCAGTTCTCGTTTGCCAATGAAAGAGGCGTGAAGCTCCTGTCAACTGCCACAACATCGCGATGCATCCCGGACTCGTTGTTGCGGAAATAATCTCTGAGACTGCATACCTCGCGGTTGTGAAGGTTTTTGGCATTTAAAAAGCCTCGACCCCCCCATTTCCGCGGGATATACAGTCTCATAACAGACGAGCGCGGGTGTAGCATGCGGTATGTTGTGAGCTGTTGACGGACCTTTCTGTCCAGGGCGTCGAGCTCAGTCTGAGTCCATCTCAGTATGCCAAAGGAGTATATCAGCAGAGGCATTACCCAACCGTTGAAGGCTCGCGTCTTGTTACCGCCTGACAGAAGACTTTTAAGTACTTTTGTCAGCCGGCAAAAGAAGCGTTCCTTCACCGATTTCTTAATGTCATCTGCTGATATACCCAACGACTGTGACATACCGAGATATTTGTAGGTCTCGTCTTCGGAGAGGCATCTGAGAGTTATAGTCTCGGAAAGTTGTAAATTCTCTGAATTTACTACTTTCCCTCGCTGTACATGCATGACCGCACACTTGTCGACACCGAACTCCATCTTGATGGCGTTACTAAAAACCTCTGTGGTTTTTAATAGCTCCAACAAGTCTTGGCGTTTCGGTGCAAAGAGTTTGAGGTCGTCCATGTACAGCAAATGAGATATAACCTCACCTCCTCTACGAAGACGATAGCCTAACTCTGAATCCTTCAACAGAGTGCTGAGAGGATTCAGACTTAAGCACCAACATAGCGAACTCAGACTGTCGCCCTGAAATATGCCTCTTTCAATCCTTATCAAGTCCTCCGAATCAAACGAGCTGTCTACGCTACCTGGTTGACGAAGGACTGTGACCCACTGTCCCATGCATTTGCTTAGAAAAGATTTTAGAGTTGGGTTTATTTTGTACAACTCTAAAACCCTTTTCAGCCACGAATGGGGCACCGCGTCATAGGCCTTCTTATAGTCAATCCAAGCAGCGGAGAGGGCTCCTTTGTTACGTTTGACTTGTTGGCAAATGGTCGTGTCAATGAGGAGCAGCTCCTTAGTACCACGGGACCCAATCTTACATCCATTCTGAGAGGAGGCCAAAACGTTATTTGCGACTATATGCGCGTTAATTTTTGCTCTCAGAATGGATGTAAGCAGCTTATAGGTGGTAGGTAAGCACGTTATGGGTCTATAGTTCTTTGGTTCCGTGGTACTACCAGACTTATGGAGCAGGAAGGTGACTCCGGTGGTCATGAAACTTGGAAGAGAAAACATGAAACTTAACTTATTATTATTATTATTATTTTATACATTTCCTAAATAGCATCGGAATTGTACACATTTCCTAGGATTTGTATACAATTCCTTGATTTCATACATTTCCGGTAACATATAATATATAGATTTAAATTTTTAAGAAGGTCTCTACTTTTCACCGTGGGTTTATTTTATTAAACGGTTTTCTATTCAATGCAGCTGTCTCTTCATACCAATGCATTGTTGTCTACAGTAGTACCACAAATTTATGTTAAAATCAAATCAGTGTGCTCAGTGGACGTAAATTACATGTCGCCGTGGTAGCATAGTAATGAGGTTGGCCGATTTCAGAACCCTAAAGATCTTAGGTTCGAACTCCACCTGTACTTGATTATTCTTCCAATTGCAGATGTATATATTTTATTTGTCATCAGTGTATTGGTTAATAGCATGGAACATTAATGCTCTCTTGGTATGAGAAAGAAAAATAATGAGGAAGGACATTATAAATCAACTCATCAAACAAACAAACATCAATTTTGTTAAAAAATATTTAAATTTAAACTTATCGAATAGAGATAACAAATAAACTTGGTTCGTTACAAGTATAACACGCCTGTGTTGATGATTATGATTCATCATGAATAAAAAAACGTGTTAAGAAATCGATGAAATGGAATTTTATCTAAATTTCTATTAATTCCTAAGGGCTTATTCCTAAGGGTTTGATGTAAAAAAAAGTAAGTGAATTATTGTTATTATTATCACAATAAAAGGTAGTAATAAAGCAGCCAAGTGCGAGTTGGACTCGCCCATGAAGGGTATTTTCGTTGGTAGTTTACATGGTAATGTACATCATATATTTTTTTTAGATTTTTCATTTCTGACTTTAGAAGTTAGAGGGGGGGGGACACACATTTTACCACTTTGGAAGTGTCTCTTGCGCAAATTATTCAGTGTAGACGAAAATGATTTTAGAAACCTCAACATCATTTTTAAAGACCTATCGATAGACATCCCACACGTGTAGGTTTGATGAAAAAAAAATTTTTGAGTTTCAGTTCGCAGTATGGGGGACAACCCTAATTTTTCTTTTTTTTTCTTTTTTTTTGTAAAAATCCTAATGCGGTTCACACAATACATCTACTTACCAAGTTTCAACAGTGTAGTTCTCATAGTTTCGGCAAAAAATGGCTGTGACATACGGACGGACAGACAGACAGACAGACAGACATGACGAATCTATAAGGGTTCCGTTTTTACGTTTTATGGAACCCTAAAAAGTGGAGTGTACAGAACCGAGTTAATGTGGCATTATCTACTACAAAACCCCTTCAGATTCTATGTACATATACGTAAATGACCATTTATGATACTTTTTGAAATAGTTTTAATTATTTTGCGAAAAAATCGTGTAAGTAGATACTTATAACTTTATTATTAAGGGTATCAAATCTATCTGGTTATAAGGAGATATTTGATAACACTGTAAGTGATTAATTTTTAATTACTGACAGATGTCATAATTATGCAATAAAATATTTCAATAAATATAAAACAAAAAGGTTTGGAGGCGCCGGGTATCGATCCCGGTACCTCTCGCATGCTAAGCGAGCGCTCTACCATCTGAGCTACGCCCCCGTCGACAGCCGACTTGAAATTTTCGTGGTAGATGTTGTGATCATTTAGAAATTATCTCACTTAAGTGAGCCGGTTTCAGACGAAGAAAAACTATCTTCAAAGAATTAACAATTATTTTAGTGCTTATTGTTATCATTATTTAGGTACTTACTCATTTCGTTTCATGTATCAACATTTCACAGTCAGATTATTCTATGTGTGTGGCATTTTTGTTATGATACAAAAATCCAAGCGAAAATGAAAAAATCTCGGCTAGCCAGTAGCCACACCAAAACAAACTTGTCAATTTCAGGAATGTTATTGGTCAAAACCACAGAAATCTAAATAATAAGGTCAAAACATACGTCCTTCATTGGCATAACCTTAGATTTTGATAAAAAAAATCTAATCATGTTAGGTGTCAGATTGTATGGCGCCATCTATAATATTATTTATGCTGACTCTAGATCTAGAGCCGGGATCGTGACAAAAATTCGGTTTCGGTATACCCTGGCTATCGTCAGAGGCGATTAAAAGGGGACCTATGGGCTCGTAGGGTTGGAAGCTTAACCTCCTATGAAAGCGAGCCCAACGACAATTAAATGGTGCGCCACGTGTCGCTTAGTTAATCTTCACAGGAAGGTGCCTCAGGCAAGGTGTTAGGGGGATACTGGTGCGTTCTAAGGGAAATCACACTGTGTCTTTTTGCGGGCTCTGATGTAGGCCAGCGGGAGGGTTTTTATGAGTAAGCTCTGATATAACCCGGTTGCACCCTATTACACAAGCAAAGGATTTCATTCCCGTCGTAAAAAGACATTTTTTGTCGCCACTATAAACGATATCTTTTTACATAATGACTGGCCTTGTGGCTTAGTGGGTAGTAGCTCTGCCTGCGAAGCCGAGGGTCGTGGGTTCGATCCCCACCCAGTGCAAATATTTGTGTGATGAATTCAAAAGTTTGCACTGTGTCTGGGTGTTTCTATGTATAATAAGTATGTATTTAAAACTATATAAGTATTATATCAGCTATCTGGCCGCCATCACACAAGCTTTGCTTAGTTTGGGGTCAGATGGTGTTGTGTGTGAATTATCCACCAATATTTATTTATTATTTATTTTTACATAATAAGTACAGATAAATATTATTTCAGAAACTTTGCCACACAACTGGCCTCATATGCCCGGATTGAGGACGCCGAAAAACAAGTATTAAGTAAAATAATAATCCCAGTTTCACAAACAAAGGTAGAAATCAATGTTCCAGCTCAGTCGTAAACTGCAGCACTGCAAACAGGAACCTATCAAGTGCAGCGATCCTTCGGGGCGGGTCACTAGGCCACGTCCGCTAGAAGTACTTACTAGGTATACCTACTATTCAATATCTACCCTCTATTCCTCTCTGACCTATCTATTAAACTAGATTTCAGTTAGTGTTTTCACTTACCGTCTCCGTGGCAGTACTCTTGTATGAAACTGTGTTCTTGTTAATAAAATACGTATTACCTACATCTACGAGTATATTGTATATTTAACCCAATGAAATTAGGCAAAAAAATGGAATAAAAAAACATTAAATTATGTAGTTTGGGGACTATAAAGGATCGATAGAGGGTTGCATTCTGAGCTTATATTCCAATTTGAGGGATTCTGGCATGGTCAGCTCAAGGTCATTTCGATGAAAACGCGTTTAATTCGATATCTCGAGAACTGTTAGTGTTAGGAAAAAAATTGTTAAGACCTTTTCTCTTCTAAATTAAATTTACTAACTTTTACATCCACAACTTTTCTTTTTTTCATCAATATTTTTCAAGTTATTGCTTCCGAAAGGCAAAAATTCAACTTTTTTTCCTCCCTTTCGCCATGTCCTCCCCAACCGTTCAATTTTATGAAACTTTACCGATAATCAAAAGTGTACATCTTTTAATAATAAACAACTTTTTCCTTGAACTTTTTTCTGTAATGACAATATCTTCAGAGTTATTTTACTTTACCGAGCGAATTCCGCGCCACTGCGACACCTCCGCGACACTGCAAAAAATCCGCGTCACCTCCGGTCTTAGGGCTGAACCCAAAATTCATTGTTGGATTGTGTCGGTGGGTTTCTTCTACACAGGGTTATGTGGGACAACAACGTTACCTACTTCGACATATGCCAGAAATACGTAACATACATAAAAACACTACGGTACAGACGTGGTAATTGTATTCGATGGCTATCCCAAAGGTATTTCCAACTTTGGCACCAATTCTGCCAAACGGCTGCGCCGATCCCAGCTGAAGCCATGTGCGGATATCATTTTCATCTACAATATGACCGTCACCACAACTCAAGATAAGTTTTTAGGCAACGAGAGCAATAAGACCAGATTCATCTAACTACTGAAAACTTTTCTCATCAAATCAGACATAGAGGTGGAGCAAGCCGTAGAGTCCGGCAAAATTCTCTTAGCCGTACTGATAATCAGACCATCCGCATCCTCTACGGCTCGCTTCACCTCTATGTCTGATTGAGTGTATCTGAGTGTATTTCTGGCATATATCGGAGTAGGTGACGTGGTTGTCCCACATAAGCTTGTGTAGAAGAAACCCACCGACACAAACAAACAATGAAATTTGGGTTCAGCCCTAAGTCCGCAGGTGTCGCGGATTTATCGCAGTGTCGCGGAGGTGTCGCAGTGGCGCGGATTTCGCTCGGTAAAGTAACATAACTCTGAAGGTATTGCCATTACTGAAAAAAGTGCAAGGACAAAGTTGTTCATTATTAAAAGATCTACACTTTTGATTAATGGTAAAGTTGCATAAAATTGAACGGTTGGGGAGAAAATGGCGAAAGGGAGGAAAAAAAGTTAAATTTTTGCCTTTCGGAAGCAATAACTTGAAAAATATTGATGAAAGAAAGAAAAGTGGTTACTATAAAAGTTAGTAAATTTAATGTAGAAGAGAAAAGGTCTTAACAATTTTTTGCCTAACACTAACAGTTCTCGAAATATCGAGTTAAACGCGTTTTCATCAAAATGACCTTGAGCTGACCATGCCAGAATCCCTCAAATTGGAATATATGCTCAGGATGCACCCCCCCTATCGATCCTTTATAGTCCCCAAACTACATAATTTAATGTTTATTTATTTCCTTAATTGCACTGCATTAATTAGGTTTTTATTAAAACGGGTTTTTTGTTGTGCTAGGATTCTTTGCATACTCTGCCTGGGGAAGTATTACCTATACTTTTTATATTTATTCTTCAGCCGTAATGTGCAAACATCACAGTGTTCCGGTTTGAAGGGTGTTATCACCCTTCAGAGAAATTACAGCCCATAGAGATAAAACCACTTATATATGTATATGGGTGAGGAACGCAGTGTAGTGCCTGGTATTGATTTTTTCTCTTCATGTTTCAATAGCTGGTAATGGCAGGCGTGTTGTTTATCATCAGCCATATATACTGTTCGCCTTGTCGCTCTATGCTGTAAAAAATACCGTGAGGGTACAACCTATATTGTAGTGAACAACCGTGATAGGTAGCTTAAAACAACGTCAATATTTTCTTCGAAATACGATATGAGTGATAACGTTGTATCCTGAACATATTTTTATGGTTTGTCAAACTCCAAAAAAATATAATTAAGGCCGGTTTACATCAGACGAGCGAATGCTCATTCTATCCCCACTGTATCAAATTCATTTGGTGTAAACAAACGTAGAGCATTCTTTCGTTGTTTTGTTTGCGTTCGCAAAGATTCTATGGAATTTATAATATGGAAAACGCTAAGAACGATCTTTCGTTTACACTAAAAGATCGAGAAAGAATGCTCTTGTTCCAGCTCTAGCTCTATGTTCGTTCAGTTTAAATCGGCCTTTAGACATAATAAGTAGTTCAAATGTTATGCAATCATTAGTACTTGTCATAAAAATAGTGAGTACTTGTTGAAGCAATGAAGAAACTTGGAATTCAAGTTAAGAAATATCTCAGACTTCTACGGATCCCGATGAAGTTTCCTTATAAATTTCGCAAAATTTAGTCTCCACGTGGGCCCGTAGCCGAAGTTGGTATCGCTTTTAATTAAAGTTGGTGAACCTTTCCTCGTTAGCACCGATAGCCCAGGGCGAAGATGATATCCTTGTTGACAACGGAAAATATAACTTAACCAACGGAACACCGCGTCGTAAGTGTTATGAACACAATGAATTCAAGTCACTTTCTCGCGCATCGCTCGACAGCCGGATATACGAGTATAGCGGCAAAATAACTACTTAGGCTTTATGTACCACATGTTACCACGGTTGGTACTCAGGGCCATAATAGTCATGGTGACTAAAAAACGAAATTGCTCACATTGTATCAAGCACAGATTCGCTCCTGTATGGAGTACTGTTCGCACCTTTGGGATGGATCGGCTAAGTATCAGCTGGAGACTCTGGAGTCGATTGAGAGACGTGCCAAAAGGCTCATAGGTAATGACACTCTTGTGCGTAAAAGACTTCAAAGTCTTGAACATCGCCGCAAAGTTGCCAGCTTATCGGTTTTTTATCAGATACACTTCGGAGAGTGTGCAACTGATCTGCATGATCTAATACCACCTAGCCCTTTCTTCTATCGGACTTCTCGCATCTTAATAAAGCGACATCGTTTCATGGTTGATGTTCCAAAAACACGAACGAAGAGATTTGATTCCACGTTTGTGATAAGAACATCTAGATTGTGGAGTGAGTTGCCTGAGTGGGTTTTCCCCGATAGTTATAATATTGGTGTCTTCAAATCGAGAGTGAAACGGTTTCTTCTAGGTAAGCACGCTTCATCGTAGATCGCATCATCGCTTAACATCAGGCGAGATGGTGGTCAAGTGCGAACCTATAATAGAAAAAAAAAAAAACGAATAAGCCAATCAGATTGTTAAATTTTGTCGTTTATTTCACAAACGAAAATTACGAAGATACTCGTATAGTGCTTAGAAGTTTCCAGGGCATTGTAGTACTCAGATCAATTCGATACGCTGGCATAGTACGGATTGGCAAATTGTATCCTAAATATGTTATTTTCTTGCCTTTTTTATAATTTGTCGGAAACATTTTACTTGAAAACGGGATCTATTAATTTCCTTAAATGCTTAGCACCCCTTGGTTTGAACTATCTGATGTAAAGCAATCATGAAAGGGTTATACACGGGTACTAACGAAGGCCGATACTAGTATGTATTTTATGAAAACAAAACCAAACGGCACCCCAAACTCAACTACGCAATATGGAGTTAGTTGCTGGTCGGTGATCCTGACTACTTATAATAAGATACATGCGATAAAGTGTTCACTTCTTATTGATAAAAATAAAATTAGTAATGACTCATACAATTGATAGATTATTATCACTTATAATAATAACGTCAACAGTAGAATTATTAGATGATCATAACACAGGTGCTAAGGAATGATATCATTCTCAAATTCAGGTTTATATCTATTCTACTTCTTAGAGTCTATAGATAACTTAATGGCGTAGACATTGTTGTGCAAGATGAAGATGAATTCAGCATCAGCAGCCTACACAATGTACCTGAACCTGTGCACCAAACGCAGCTTCGTGTACAACACATGTCAACAATACATGTCAGTGCCAAACGGGAAGCCATCGGGCGCGTACACTCTCCTTGAAAAAGGCCGCCGGACGCGGCCGAAACTCGAGTCGGATTGACCGACCTCATTACACGTGAGTCCCGTTTACCTAATCAATACATGTCAACATAGTAACTTTGAATAGCAAGAGTATGAAAATATCTGAATAGCATTGGCAAGTGTCGTCTTTGTGATTTGAACAAATAATTCCTACCTACTGATCGATTCCAACATCAAGCGGGAAGCTTACAAAGTAGTAAAATTGATTTCAAATTTGACGAGTTCTACCTTTCATTTCAGTGATACCAATATTTTCCAGAAATTACAATTTTGTTCCTGAAATCACGAAAAGATTTTTTTTTATTTCATCGTAATTTAATTTCATCCGAATTTCAACTTTAAGCTGCGGAAAAAGCGATCCTTCAAATAAAATCACGTAAACCTTAAATTGAGTTACAATCCTTGCTTTTTGCAACAAAATCTCAAATGGTTGAAAATGAATTATACAAAATGTCCACAGTGGCGTTGTCTGTCAGCGAGAAGAGATGTTGAATAATTTTCCATGTTTTTACGAACTTTATCCAACAAATAATTTCCATTTGTGTTTACTCTTTCTATTAAGAAAATCGCGTCAGTTTTGTAAGAGTTTTTTTTCCTGTCCGGGCGCAAGGGCCCGGGCTGCGAGCTAAAGGGATAAGAGTTCGATAGTATGACAATATTGCTAAATCCCAATTTGTCCTGGAAATTGCTCCTTAAAAACATACACTAAACTCATATTATAATTAGTCGATAGGGGCCATGCTGAAGCGCGATAGTCTCGCCATAAGTATGGAGTATGAGGATGGAGTCTTTGTAAAGTCCGTCCGGGAAAGTACCACACCATTGCCAGTTTTTCTACCATCAAACACAGCATTGTTTGTGTATTACTGTGTACCGGTTTGACGGACAATGTTTCCAGAAAAGTTACAGAGCCCAGATACTCGTATTTAAGGTTGGCTATAAGAGATCGTTTTTAGCGATAAGCTTACTTGTCACACAAATTTTACAGTTTATCGTTATTTTTTAAGTATTCTTTTCTTCTGGTGTGTTAATCAAATGTTTATGTGAATCTATGTATCTGTAAATAATTTTAAATATATTGGTGACAAGCACATTGTGGTGTTTAAGCACCAATTTTCTTTGTGTACCTATATATCTACGTGACACTGTGCGGTCATGGGTAAGCGTGTTGCTTACCATAGATACAGGCGTATCTTGTTATTGTCTCGTAACTCTATACATATTTTATATTAAACAATGTCATATATGACACCCACGCATCACGCAGCAGATTTTACTGCTGATAAACTAGACATAAAAAGAGGTAAGCCTTGGAAGAGCTCTAACAATCACACAATTTTATAAACGAGTAATTAGTCATCAGACAAGATAAACGGAGCGCCGGTCCTTTGGCCACCACCAAGATGGATCGACGAAGCTGCAATAACCGCCGGTTGGAGTTGTACTCGATAGGCACAAAACCGAACCAGATGGTAGATTAGATAAAGGCTAACATAACAATGGGAAAATGAAGACAATTTTGATATTGATGATGAATTAGTACAATATTATAATGTAGAATCACCACTTGGAAAAATACTCAAAGCTGCATCCCACGAATGCGGATTAAAGCGATCTCTGTAGCTAATCTAGTTTTTAGCTTACTTATTTCATATTATGGATTCATAATTATGTTTTTAAAATTGTATAATATGTACTTATTATAGTAGCGAATGACTTTGTTTAGTATGAGGCGAGAATATGTTGAGTGAAAAAGTGTCGACCAGTCAGAAGGAAAACAAACCAGACTAAACATTATTATCATTTTATACTATTAAACATTATTAGAAATCAATGGTTGTTTCAACGATTACCTGGATTCATAGGGCTTTACGAAACGCTGAATAACCTTGGCTTTGGATACTCTATCATAAACGCCCCCCCTTCCAATTGATACCCCGTCTAGCTTTGTTTGCCCCAATCTCCGAGGAAGGGACAAACGGGTAAAGTTACCACAAAAAGCCATGGCAAGAACAATAGATATATTTAATACTTCTCTAAGTGTCTGACTGTATGTTGATAATACGAACATTTAACATTAATCCTACTACAAGTATATTATAAAAAATAAATTACTGTACCGCGTCGAAACGGCTCAACGGATTGGGTTCAAATTTGGAATACGGTTAAATTACAGTCTGGAAAACCATATATGCTACTTTTCGTAGCGGGAAAATCCCGGGAACGGAAACTAAGTGGGTAAAACCGCGGGACATTGCTAGTTTTATTTATAATTAATTCAACACATTACAACGAAAAGGGTAACCAAAAAACAAATCGCTGGGTGAGTTCAGTAATTAGTTGGAATATGTATGTTTCAATTTGGCCTAGTTTACTCAGCAATGTTCTTTTTGTCTTTGCTCTTAGGATCAGAAATTGTTTGATTAAAAGCAAGTTTCCTCACTATTTTTAATTCGTCAAAGCATAGCAAAAATATTACACCGAAAGGAACGTTTATCTATTCTATGGTTATGCAAGTAAACAATGAAAGTTAAATAATATCGTGACAGTTGAATACAGGACCGCCAGAACAAGAAATCTGATTTTTCACCTACTAGCACCTACCTGCTACTACCTGCAGTTTTATTCGCGCAGTTATCCTTATTTTCCAGCAATAAAAACTAGGCTATTTGTGATTCCGGACTATAATCTGTGTTCTAAAATTTCAACTTGATCCGTATATGATAGTTGAAAATTGAATCACAGATTTGTGAATGACCAACAAAAATAATTTCCCAGAGGGAAATTCCTACAAGAATACCGAAATGATATCAGACTGTTACACAACCAAGCAAAGTCACAAGCTATAGCTCGTACAAGTAATGGTCTACGTATCTATCTACTACCGATAGCTCATTTTGTCGGCAAATGTTTGTCAGTGAATGGGCCTTATACATGAATAACGTTTTAGTTCTAAGTAACACACCATATATAATAATATAAGTCCAAAAGGATGTATGCCAGTAAGATTGAAGAGAGTGTTATTATAATATATGTGTTTGATATGGCCCATCTTAGTATGAACAATTGATTTTAAAACTCGATTAGTTTGTAGACTTAGAATACTTTACATTCGACAGTTTAGGTACCCGTGAGATGGGACATGATCGTTTTCAATGAAATTACAGGGGCATAGGTAGATGTAAATCATCTAATATCATGGGATCACGAGTTTAATGTAGTACTATGTAATGATATAGACTCTTCTTGCTCCAATAACTGAGTGGTACTGTTGTTATGAGCCGGGCCGTTGCTTACCATCAAGCACATCCCCTTTATATTTTACGAACAAAATTATACTCTTCGAACATATCGGAGTATGTCTTATGACATCATAAAACCACGGCAACATAATCCCAGCCCACTTTGTGTTCCCCACTGTTTGAACTCCGGGTCTTCTCTCACAAGGAGAGAGTGAAGGCCTCTAGACCAAGTTCGAGTTGGCAGATAAAAATATTGTAAAGCAGTTGTCCTTGAAAGATGTATTTCTTGAAACATGCTGGTTTTCTCTAGATTCATTCGCCGTTAAAGCCAGTGGTGACAATAAACTATACACTTAAAAAAGCACACATAGATGCAGAGTGATTCTACCCTACAACCTGAAAATTGTGAGTGAGAAGTTATGGCCGCTACGTCACCCCGACTTTTTACCACGCCACATATGCCGCAGCCAATTAGCTCAATCCAGCTCAGCAGTTCAAGGAACAGCCTAGTCTGATAACTAAAAACAGCGCCGTTAACTAGCAACCTGAATGATATTCAGCTGTATCGTTCGTACAACATTAATTTAGTATACTGGCCGGCTAATGCTTAGGCCATTCGTAATACAAGGTTAACATTTAACAGAAATACAAAAATGCAACATAGCACAATGCATTTAAGCAAAAAAATGGAATAAAAAAACATTAAATTATGTAGTTTGGGGACTATAAAGGATCGATAGAAGGGTGCATTCTGAGCATATATTCCAATTTGAAGGATTCTGGCATGGTCAGCTCAAGGTCATTTCGATGAAAACGCGTTTAATTCGATATCTCGAGAACTGTTAGTGTGAGGCAAAAAATTGTTGAGACCTTTTCTCTTTTAAATTAAATTCACTAACTTTTACATTAACAACTTTTCTTTTTTTCATCAATATTTTTCAAGTTATTGCTTCCGAAAGGCAAAAATTTAACTTTTTTTCCTTCCTTTCGCCATTTCCTCCCCAACCGTTCAATTTTATGAAACTTTACCAATAATCAAAAGTGTACATCTTTTAATAATAAACAACTTTTTCCTTGCACTTTTTTCTGTAATGACAATACCTTCAGAGTTATGTTACTTTACCGAGCGAAATCCGCGCCACTGCGACACCTCCGCGACACTGCAAAAAATCCGCGACACCTCCGGTCTTAGGGCTGAACCCAAAATTCATTGTTGGATTGTGTCGGTGAGTTTCTTCTACACAGGGTTATGTAGGACAACAACGTTACCTACTTCGACATATGCCAGAAATACGTAACATACATAAAAAACACTACGGTACAGACGTGGTAATTGTATTCGATGGCTATCCCAAAGGTATTTCCAACTTTGGCACCAATTCTGCCAAACGGCTGCGCCGATCCCAGCTGAAGCCATGTGCGGATATCATTTTCATCTACAATATGACCGTCACCACAACTCAAGATAAGTTTTTAGGCAACGAGAGCAATAAGACCAGATTCATCTAACTACTGAAAATTTTTCTCATCAAATCAGACATAGAGGTGGAGCAAGCCGTAGAGTCCGGAAAAATTCTCTTAGCCGTACTGATAATCAGACCATCCGCATCCTCTACGGCTCGCTTCACCTCTATGTCTGATTGAGTGTATCTGAGTGTATTTCTGGCATATATCGGAGTAGGTGACGTGGTTGTCCCACATAAGCTTGTGTAGAAGAAACCCACCGACACAAACAAACAATGAATTTTGGGTTCAGCCCTAAGACCGGAGGTGTCGCGGATTTATCGCAGTGTCGCGGAGGTGTCGCAGTGGCGCGGATTTCGCTCGGTAAAGTAACATAACTCTGAAGGTATTGCCATTACTGAAAAAAGTGCAAGGACAAAGTTGTTAATTATTAAAAGATCTACACTTTTGATTATTGGTAAAGTTTCATAAAATTGAACGGTTGGGGAGAAAATGGCGAAAGGGATGAAAAAAAGTAAAATTTTTGCCTTTCGGAAGCAATAACTTGAAAAATATTGATGAAAGAAAGAAAAGTGGTTACTATAAAAGTTAGTAAATTTAATGTAGAAGAGAAAAGGTCTCAACAATTTTTTGCCTAACACTAACAGTTCTCGAAATATCGAGTTAAACGCGTTTTCATCGAAATGACCTTGAGCTGACCATGCCAGAATCCCTCAAATTGGAATATATGCTCAGAATGCACCCCCCTATCGATCCTTTATAGTCCCCAAACTACATAATTTAATGTTTATTTATTTCCTTAATTGCACTGCATTAACATCTGACATAAGATTAAGATTGTTGTCACCTGTATTTGTTTGTTATATATTTCACTATAGTATTATTTTTAATACTGGGACTTGAGTCTAAATATGTGTCATACGAGTATTTGATTATTTAAAGGAATATTGACTGGTAAAATTTAGTGTAGAGGGCGCCGGTGGGATACCATTCACTTCTACCCGCCATCTCAAAAGAGTTTTAGAAGAGTTGGCGCTATAAGTAGATGGAGCTAAGCCGTTGAAGAGCATTCCTTTTTGAAATTTTATATGAGAAAGATCTAACAGTTGTCGATATAAACTCTTACACATTTATTTAATTGGTTTATTTTTACTCAATTGATAACAAGATTTAGTAGATTAATATTAGTAGATTTATGTCCTTACTGTGAAATGATAAAGGACTAACTACAAACCTGTTTCTAGCGTAAGTATTTTATCTTAATTAAGCATTTTCTCAAATAAACGGTTTTATTTAGAAGATTTTTTTCTTTAATAATACATTAAAAGCTAGGTTAGGTTAATTTTGAATAACATATTTTTTTTTGTTTGCGACGCCATTTTGACAGTTTGGGGAGTTGCGGTACCTACTGGGTGGCAGAAAAGGAACTAAATTGAAATGAATAGACTAGACAAGTAATGAACAGGCTAGGCAACTATGTAAATCAAAGATCCAAGTTATTTGCCTAGCTCTTTGATAACATGACTAGGTAAATATTTTTCAGGAAACTAGTTAAACGGCGCTGTTTAGTAAAGAGGCCAGGGCGTTGATTGAATGGCTGATAAAGCTAGTTGGCTGCTTCAAATATACTGTAATGAATATTGTGAACTACCCTATATGTAAAAACAATGTAGGTACTCAGTAGCAACTACAATTTTAGTTACCTAAAAAGTAGTCTGTTACTACTTTGTCATAAAAATTTTTCATTCGTTTTCGCGTGAATAAGTTACAAATACCCTTCGAATCTTTCGAGTTTGTAGGTAATAGACACATATTCCAAACTCGATTGAAACATTCATATTACGATTAAAACACATTCACCGTAGTCGAATCGAAGAAAAGCGTCAGGCGCTGTCAACAGCATCGCGACGGTGGGTATTTCCAAACCATACAACGCCAGAACGCAGCCATAGAAAACTGCTAGAGTATATATTGTAATGTTGTTTTAAAATCTGTTATTACAAACCATACAAGAGTTTTGCGTACTGATGGTGTATAGTTTGTAACGTGGATGCTCGTGTCGCGTCTCCATTCTATACAACGCCAGAACGCAGCCATAGGAAACTGTTCGCGTACGAGTATATTATATTGTAATGTTGTTATACATTTGTTATTACGATGCATACAATAATTTTTCGTACTGATTGTCTATGTTGTCGATCCGATGCTGAGATTTGACTCTGGGTGGACTCCCGCCAGAAGCCCTGCGGTCAGCCCTGAGTGTCGCTTCTCCATACTCGGCCTGAGCTCCACTACGGAGGTCGCCGGCTCGTATGGCTCGCTCCACTCAGGACCTCCCTTAGGCTTCTGGCTCCCGTATTTTTTATATACACTCTAGGGGTAGTAGCGACAAGACTAGGTGGAGTCGGGGTGCTCCGAGTCGGATCTGGGAAACCAACATCTACAATAAATCAGTCAGTATAACATCTTGATAAAACATCTTAGATCTCTGGGTGACGAGCGCAGTGCAGTGCTAGGTAACGATTTGGACTCTTCATGTTCCAATAGCTGCGTGTCACTGTACTGTTATGTAGCAGGTATGTTGCTTACCATCAGACAAATGTCCTGCTCGTCACTCTTTATATAAACAAAAAAATGCAACTGCTCACGTACA
The DNA here is from genome assembly GCA_963693475.1 of Ectropis crepuscularia. NCBI lineage: Eukaryota > Metazoa > Arthropoda > Insecta > Lepidoptera > Geometridae > Ectropis > Ectropis crepuscularia. The sequence goes on along the minus strand of OY856357.1, from coordinate 8,943,413 downwards.
AATTGTAATGTTAGTTTCGCGCGCTTATTCCAAAACATACACGATTAGTCCGTATGCGTACTGGCGCTGTATATTTTGTAACAGCATAATACTTCTACGTTACTACAAAGTATACGCGAGTATTTGCGTACTGGCCTTGTATGGTTTGGAAGATCTTAGTAAAAAAACTTATTTACAATCTATACGTGATTAGTTTCATACCCTTGCGTTCTGGCCTTGTATAGATTGGAAATACGCCGCGACGGTTACTCCACTTAACATTTTGCTCATTAAACACTGGAGTTTGATTTTATGTTAATCTATCTAAGATCAACATATTATTTCAACTAAAACCCTTGTGAAAATCTTTATTAATTTACTATTAGACAGGTACTTAACTTCTTATTTTTATCACTTTATATGAAATAATAAAAGTTTTTTTTTTATCCTACTTTTTAACATGTAGTTGTGGGACGAGCTATCTAATGAGAGGGGTTTAGTTCTAGGCAGTCATTTCAATTCTTTAATTTTGTATCAGCCTTGTTTACGTGTTGTTGTGGGCAAGCATGATAATTTACCATCAGGAGTACCTACTACTGATTTTCTTAAATTGGTCTAATACCATCTCCACTTTTGTAAAAAAAAACGTCTACTAGGCTATGGAATATATTTCCAAAGTATATTTTCACCAATGGTTACAATCATGGTGTCTTAAAATCGAGAGTGAATTGGTTTCTTCCAGGTAATCACGTGCGTCGTAGATCGCATCGTCGTTTATCATCAAGCAAGATGTGTAACTCCATCATAGTTGAAAATAACATTTTCCTTCAAAAACATAAAGCTATAAAGCGCTTGGATTATAAGCCAGTGTTTTATCCAACTTTTCAGCTAGTCAAGCTTGAAGTGGTAAGAAATCGTTTAAGAAATTATCGTAAGGAAACTCATAGGTCCCAAGAAAACCTTCTTTCGAGAACATGCGTTGTCTGCCAACCCACACTTGACCATTGTAGTGAATAATGGCCTTAACTCTGGCCACTGTGGGTAACTCTGGCCTTAACACAGAGCACAGGGGGCTGTGAGAGAAGCCTCGAGTCCTAGCAGTGGGAACAAAATGTTTATGCACATGAGTGGCATAAGGTTAAAGGTTAATGTCTGAGCAGTGAGAACTGAACCTTAAAAACCATATAGGACTGCAGCGGCCACTCTTGAACTTTAGGACAATTTTTTTACTGAGAATATTAATAAGATTTTCCAAAACCAGAGTTGTATCGTACATATTCAAATTCTTATTTGCCGAGGTAAAACTATCTTTGTTTGCCGCCAATGCGTTTGTCTTCAAAATCTGCCACTCACAACTATCACAAGAAATGACATTAAGAACGAAAGAACGACGTTAGCAGGCTTCAAAGGTTCATTCAAATTTAAGACATTCTTGCTTCGATAAAAACCTAACCGGCCGATATTAAAATTAATTATTCATGTGAAAACCATAAATGTGCTAGAAATCCACTCAAAAGGAGCATCAGAGGAGGTTGCGCAGCCACAAGCACACATAAGAACCAAAAGGTAAACATGTTGTGTATTATGACACTAAAGTCAAACAAAAGTATTGGGTCGCTTTTCAATTTCAACCACCCGCACCATTGTGTTCTTCGTCCTGACAGTGCTGTGCTAGTTCGAAACTGTGTCTGTGTCGTTTTCGACGCATCAAATCGTGACGTCGTGACTGGCGCATCGTTAAACGATATTTTACTAATATAATCGGACCAAAATTACAATCTAATATTTAGGAAGTTCTTCGTACAAACTCTATAGTGTTCTCCGCTAATGTTTCGTCGTCTGCAAAATGTATTGTCAAATTTTCATCACTGAAATACATCGTGACTATCAAATAATCTTTTGGAGATTCTATCCATCTCAATCCATTATAGAAAAACAATTGAATACAGTGTTACGCATGTTGTTTCGTCAGCGCCATTCTTGGCCTGTCGTAACATAAATCAACTCGCTTACGATGAGGGTGATAATTTAGCTCTCGGCAATACTGTTCTGGAGTGCGGTGTGTTTTTATTGTTGATGTGGTCACAGGTACCTCAGATCTCGAGCATGCGATGCGTATAAAAGCCGAGCTTAAAGAGCTCCTAAAGTGTAGTGGCACGGAGCTACGTAAATGGGCAACCAATGTTCTTTCTCTCTTTGCACATCTGCCCTCCAGAAAGTTGCCTCACCGAAAACGTTTCGATGGATGTTGAGAAATCAGTTGTTTTGAAGGTTTTAGGGTTGAAGTGGGATCCTCGTACCGAGCACTTACTTGCTTTTCAATATCAAGCCACTCGATTGTGTTTGTACCAAACGTAATATTCTAAGTGGGCATGCAAGAGTATACGACCCTATCGGATTTCTCTTTGACTTCTGACGGTTTATACAAAATATTTAGTGCAACGTCTATGAGTTTTAGGTATTATAATCCCATGCGGGATGAAAAACCTTCAAAAGACATCAAGTATCAGAGGAAACGGTATGTATTAGAGTCTCTGCTTACAGAAAATATAAAAACATCTAGCTCCACCTCTAATCAAATCTTGTGAGCTCCACGGATTTGCCGATAGCAGCATGCGTGGATTCGGAGCTGTGGTGTTTATTCGTATTCGTGAACTACATGATAATATCAAGGCCTTCTTTGTTATGTCAAAGGCAAGAGTAGTGCCTCACTACCAAGGCTTGAGCTTTGCGCTCCCGTCTTAAAATTCGTGATACAAACGTATATATTTCTTAATGTTTCGGATATGTTTGCGTGGTCTGACTCAATAGTCACACTTGCATGGATCCAATCACCGTCTTCTCGATGGAAAACATTCGAGGCAAATCGAGTTAGTCACATTCAAGACTCGATATCAAGTGCACGTTGGTTGAAAGTTCCTACGATGAATAATCCAGCAGACATTCCTTCGAGAGGTCAAACACCACCCGAGTCCTTATGGTGGGCGGTGACGAATTGGCTCTCTAAAGATCACCAGTGCTGGCTTTGTTCAATTCTAGATCCTACAGAGGAAGAACTTTGTGCTGATGAAAAGGTGCAAGTGCTTCTTACAAATGAAGAATCCTCACATCCGATTGATGACTTTCTCACTCGATTTTCGTAGATTCGTAAAGTTCAACGTAGTGTTGCTTTATGTCTTCATGCTTTGTCTCAACCTGTGAAGATGTTAGTCGGTAGGACTCTCAGAATCTTGAGCCCAAACTACCTCATCAAGTATCTGCGCGGCAAACGATGAGTTAATGTATTTGTCCCACAAAAAACTAATAAATAGCTCTTAAACTTAAGTCGGATTAGGCCGACCATAACACTCGTGAGTAAACCTTCAATTAAAACACTTTTATAATTTAAATATCCTTCTTCACGCCTGCATCAGGTATAAAACTATCTGTTGAAGTGTATAAACTCATCTTGAGTGATTTATTTCTGTTCAACCTCCTTCAGTCGAGGATTGATGTGTTTGGAGTTTTCTGACCCACTTTCATAACTGTTTGAATCAGCAAAAATCAGTCTTAGTCATTTATGTTTATTACTAAAGCGACTTGGAAAGCCCCTATAGTACATTAAACAGAAATTAATGGGTCAAACCGTATTTCCACTTTTAAGTGTGTTTTTTGAAGTGAAAACTTGTTTAGGCGCGTCTAGACAGATGTTTCATAGGGTGTAATTTGGATTCTAGCGTCACGCTCGGGTATGATAAGAAATCTTCGGGTAAACTCGGGACCTTGGCGATTGGGCATCTAGAAATGCGTCAGCCAATGGGAAATGTTGAAAGGGCGTGGCTTCGCCATCATGGCATGGCCATCTAGAAATGCGTGAACCAATAGGAAATGCTGACGCATTTCTAGATGGCCATGCCAGGATGGCGAGGCCACGCTCTCCGGTTACACCCGTGTAGTTTCCAAGGTAAGCTATCAAACTCTGAGTTATAAGTTTTCACTTCTATCGGCAGTTCCTATGACTGCCAATTTTTTGTTTTGTGAATGAATTTTGATAGTTCTGGTGGTCCCATATCAATTATCAAATACGGTGTGGTAGTTTTTGAAATATGAACAAAAAAAGTAAAATTGGCTTTGTACGAAATTCGGTCGAGTCTACTTTAATTTAAAATTACGAAATTTAATTTTAAATTGGAGTCGTCGTTGTTTGTTTTTTAGGAGAAAAAGTATTATTGCAATTAAATAATTATTATCAATGTTCATAATATTCACACCTGGTGGCAACGGTTAATCTTTTTGGGATAAAAAGATTATTATATAGGGACATCATTGTCTACTCAATGTCAAACAATTGATAGAGTTGTGGTGACCTAGCAGCAAAAACATGTCCCGCCTGCACCTCTGTGTATATTGTCAAGTTCAGAATCATAAGTTTGTCATCACCACTGGATTTAATGGCGAAGGAAAACATTATGAGGAAACCAACATCTTCTAAGAAAGACATATTTCCAGGACATTAATCATTCTACAACCGACCACCCACAATTGACAAGCGTGATGAATTTTTTTATAGTATAGATTGCAGGACGAGCAGGACGCGTGTCTGATGGTGAACAACACGTCTACCCATTACAGCACCGTGCCACGCAGCTATTGGAACAGGGAGAGTCCAAATCATTAGCTAGCGATGCACTGCGGTCGTCAACTAGGCATATAAGATGATTTACCTCTATGTACATTCAACTCTGAAAACATTGCCCTTTTAAACCGGAACACAGTAATGTTTGCACATTACTGCTCGGTTGTGTAATAACTGGCAAAGGTGTGATACTTCCCGAGACGGACTATTTATCGAGTCCTATCACTACTACCGTAGGTATAATATCTCCTTTCAACGATAATTTGTAAGTGTGGTTACAAATTGATAAGACGTGACCAAAAGTAGGCAGTACTTGGCGAACGTGACTATATTTCAATAACAAGGCTTCATCTTGTTCTATAACAGAATGGAAAATAGCCGCCATTGTACGCCTCATAGTCTTAGCAAAAGCGAGGTCGGCGACCGATAAATTAAAAAGCTTTGCGTCTCATTTGTTCATTTCCTTGAGCTCTGGGTAAGGATTTTGTAACAAAAAGTAAATTGTCTAGTAAAACAGAAAATTACAATTGAATTAACTTTAAGTTAACGTTATATATATAAACTAGCTGACCCCGCAAACGTTGTTTTGCCTTAGTGAACAACCCTTGTCACTTAGGGGTATGAAAAATAGCTAGTAGCCGATTCTCAGACCTACTGAATATGCATATAAAATTTGGTTAAAATCAGTAAAGCCGTTTCGGAGGAGTAAGGAAACAAACACTGTGACACGAGAATTTTATATATATAAATACTCATTGCCCTATGCTGTGCAACCGTTATCTTAAAAGCACTAACTTTAACGGGTTAAAAAGTAGCTTGTGTGGTAATCCCGGTAATTTGCTTATCACTTACTATAAATATGATGAAGTTAATTTCATTAGATCTGTTTAATTGTAACAAAAAAAAAGACACGTGAAAAACACAAACACTTACACACCAAAGCTTTCACCTTTATTTTATAACCTATAGGTACCATAATTACTATAGACCAGGGCCGATGCCTTCAAAAATGGAAAAAAAGAAAAAAAAATACAGTAGGATGAAACCCATAAGAAAAGGAGAAAAATATGATAAAAATGAAAGGAAAAATAAATTACGGTCGATCCGAGTTCGGGAAAAGGCAGGGGGTGAGTTTTCAAGGTAAAAAATGGTTTATCTTGATTTTCGGCAAAACTAACAGTCCTATGTTAAATAGCAACGTTGTAGGTAATAAAAAGATCTACAACTTTTGTGTATACAATTTTTCACATAACCTCAAAATTTTGGTGAAAAATTCAAATAACCAAGTTTTTGGTTTTTTATTTTTAGTAAAACAACTACAGCAGAAGCTAACATTAGTAGAGTAGTAAATCGAACTGACATTTGGAACATATACAAGTTGTTGGGGACATATGTATGATAGACAAGAAGGTTGTTGCAACATTTACTTGGCACCGACTTCAGAATTGTTTAATACTTATTTAATCATGTCTTTTCAAATTAATCAAAATACGTTCTACTTTGTTGAAAAGAGATTTATTTTTTACTTTTTAGTTTACTGTTTGTAGTCGGTTTTTTTTTTGTTAAAATTATTTTATTTTACGATTTTAAGTGAAAGAAAAAACTTGACTAGTAGAATAATATTCACTATGATAAAGTGTTCAAATCCAGGATGGTCGGTATACTCCTGACCTGTAAAATGGTCCTCAGTACCCAAGTGGGTGCCAAGTTCCCATCAATATTTAAGAGTACATGAATCAAGCACAAACACTAGCTACTGTAAACCGTTCACATAACTGTCCTTTGTCTTCATCGTCAGACCCCTAATAACAGTCACATCCCACCTAGGTATGTGTAAAGTGCTCATCGATACAGCTTTATCAAGCCTATACACAAGGTAACTGCTGTAGATCGTTGAGGAATAGCCTCGACTGTCTTTCGGCTCCTTCATCGGATCGACTCCAGACCTTCATTCAATTGTAGTGCTTTAAAATACTTAATTGAAACATTTTCAAACGTATTAGTCCACCTTTGCAGTTTTTAAAGGTCTAACGATGAATTAATTAGTTACAACGCGATTGAGCAACAAACATCCAAACATGGACATTTATAATGATGATGAAAAGACAGTCCCTAGACATCTAGACGTAAAGTGCTCATCAATACAAATTAATCAAGCCCAAACACAAGATAACTGCTGTAAATCTTTGAGGAGTTCCCTCGACAGTATTTTGGCTCCATCATCAGATCGCTTCCAAATCTTCGTAGTATCAAACCAAAAAAAAATATAGTGCTTGTAAATACTTAATGGAAAAATTAACAATCGCGCTTATCGCCCCTACAATTTTTGCAAGTTATCTTCAATTTCTGCAGGATTCCATCATCAGATCCTGGTTTCCTTATCATGGTACCACCCTTGGAATGGCTTCTATCCAACAAAAAAAGAATCATTCAAATCGGTTCATAAACAACGAAGTTATCCGCGAACACACATAAAAAAAAGTGGCCAAGTGCGAGTTGGACTCGCCCATGAAGGGTTCCGTTGCAGCAAGTAACATAATATACATAGTACACATAGATATTGTAGTTCGTTGTAACTTTGATCGAAGTTTTAATAATAGTGTATTCATGACGTACTAAAAAAAACTACTCATCAGATCGAGTTCAAACCAACTTTCGTTGGTAGTTTTCATGGTAATCTACATCATATATTTTTTTTAGTTTTTTCATTCTCTTACTTTAGAAGTTAGAGGGGGGAGGGACATATTTTACCACTTTGGAAGTGTCTCTCGCGCAAATTATTCAGTGTAGATAAAAATTATGTTAGAAACCTCAACATCATTTTTTAAGACCTATCAATAAACACCCCACACGTGTAGGTTCGATGAAAAAAAAATTTTTGAGTTTCAGTTCTCAGTATGGGGGCAAGCCTAATTTTTCTTTTTTTTGTAAAAATCTTAATGCGGTTCACAGAATACATCTGCTTACCAAGTTTCAACAGTGTAGTTCTCATAGTTTCGGCAAAAAGTGGCTGTGACATTCGAACGGACAGACAGACAGACATGACGAATCGACAAGGGTTCCGTTTTTACGTTTTACGGAACCCTAAAAAACGAACTAACTATACGGTCGAATTGAGAAACCTACTTTTTTTTAAAGTCGGTTAAAAAAGATCTACTACAATTTTTCACATAACCTCAAAATTTAGGTGAAAAATTCAAATAACCAACTTTTTGGTTTTTTATTTTTATTAATAATTTGGTATAAACTTACCTTATTATGTCCCAAATACACTGTAATTTATTTGGTTTAATATATCTATTTTTTCGCCTTATTTCAACTTAATATCAAAAAGCACCCTAATTTCCAATCGAAAATTCTCACGTCAAAATATCAGTTTCTCCAAAAGGTCTGGAGACGTTTTGTTCGTTGAAATCTCTCTAGTCCGCCAGTTAGATAATGAAAAAATAATAAATTTATTACACGTATGTTTCACAAAAAGTGACGTGAGTCTGTATAAAGATTTTCACGTAGACGTAACGACCACCAACGGCTCTATGGGTAAGCTCTGTACCAATTGCTCTACTAGGCCAGTCAATTAATTATTATATTAAAATTTCAAAAATATAATATTAGTAAGATAACTAATGTTATATATTTTTATGAATGTTTTATTTTATTTTAAAATAATGACTGGCCCGAACAAGACTTTTGCGTGATAGTAAGTAATACGACTGCTCATAACAGCTCAGTTGGGATGTTTGTTAGTCAATCACGTCGGACCTGAACGGATCGGGTTTGAAATGAAATGAGGTTTATTTGCGTAAACATAATTATGTAGATAAATTAGGTGTAATTTGTACAATCATGTCCATTATATTTTCCTCGTGAGAGGTATGCAAAATCATTTTTTGTAACAATACCATGTAATGGTATTTACTAAAAAAAAATGGTTGTCTGTAAAGTCGGTTTACTGACGATAGTTGAACGTGACAACTTCAACTACGCCTAGAGCGAGGTAACGCCGCATGACGTCATGCGGCGAGGTAACGGCGGTAACGGCGCATGACGTCATGTTTTTTCGTGCGTGCAGCCGGCTTCATCGAATTATAAGACGTTGTCACGTCAAAAGATAGATATTAAACAATGTCAAATTAATTGAAAAAAAAAAATATTGAGTCAAAATATTCAATTTCATTGTCAAATTACGCGAGGTTGAGATTTAGAATAGAATACATCAAAATACAGTTAATACTGATGTGTGTAATTATAGTATCAAGTATTTCATATTATTTCGTAGTTTGATCTATTGGAATACCACAGTACACATTCAGATACTCGTCTACCGAATAATAACACCCGTCGATTGCGAAATAAAGTGGAAATATTTAAACATGTCGAAGGCAAACAAGCTATTTTAATCCCTAAAAAGAAGAAATTCTTAATAAGTAGGCTATTTTTAAATTCATTAAATGTTACGCGAACAAAGACGGGGGTAAATACTAGTACATATTTGTATTTTTTAACAGAACAGAGCCTTTATTATTATAACTAAATTGAAATGAGATCTACACCACTCTACATACTTAACTACCATCTGAATCATTTGTACTTAATATAACTAATTTTCTAAACCCACAGGTAGGTACATAACACGAGATGGGATCCGGAAAATTATTGGTCCAACGATCCCTTAATGAACTCCTATGATAATAACCATGTTGAGCCTCCGTAGTTGTCAGGTCGTTATGCCCGGGTTATCGTGGCACCTGATTATTACTGGGTCATTTAATTTAGTTATACTCGTAACTATCAAATATAACGACAACTCTACACAATAACGCATTCACACTCCAGATTGCAAATGTTGATATCAATTACAAATTAATCGTCACTCTATAAAGGACAAACGACCTATAATCGTAAACGTAAACTGAGCACGGATACGGAAAAACATCTCAATACCACTTAAGTCATTAATAATCCCATCGTAAAACGGAAAATTTCAATGGTATCTCATCGTCGGCCGGTTATCCATTAAATAAATTTTATTCGTGTGATAAGGCGAGGGGCGGCGGCGGATCGGCGGGCGCCGCCGAGACGCCGTAGTCGCCGCCCGCCGCCCGCCCTGACTCGACGCACGTCGCGCCTCGGCTCGACGCGCTAATTTTACACGGCAGTTACTCTCCTCTGGCCTTACCGTTGACCCGCCGATAGTGAATTGTGCTTGACACCAGTGTGAGTGACCCTCGACTGCCCATCGCTGCAACGACGTGAGTCCACCTCCACACATACCTCGGGACAAACTTTGACGCGACGTGTCTTAATAGCGCGACGAGCCGTTACGGCCATTTTATAGAATGCGAACGTCCAACCTTGAGTCGTTGTCAGTATTTTGGTCATTGTAATTCGCTCAGCTGACTAGCGATTTTTCCGCGCGCATACCGCACGCGTGATGAAATTTCGACGGATGCACGATAAAAATAGCAGGAGAATTTCATTAAGAACATCCATCGTTTGATTTGTTTGGATTATATCTCGGGATGATCATTAATATTCTGTAAATGTAGGAAAACAAGGCCCAGAATGATGTCAAGGTTCTGACACCCTTGTTATATGAGCGTCTTAAACACGCGCCGAGGCATGTCGCTGTCATAAAATGTAGCGACCAAAATTAAGAAGTGTTTTCTTCTGAAGATATTTGTATTGAATAACTGATGGGTTATTTATATCGCAGCACAGGTGTGAAATGAAACGGAAACGAAGCTAATGATGAATTTTCATTGCAACACAGCTACAATCTACAAAAATGTATATTCCTGCCAGATTCCCAACAGAGATCGTACGCGTTTTGTTTTCTTTACGTGCTTACGTCTAGATAAATGGAATTCATTTATAATTCTTGTAACACGAAAAACGTTTCCAGAAACTCTGGGGTAAGAATGATGAATGTGAATCCAATCATTTTGCTCGTAATAGCTTTCCGTTACTTAAATGTAGACGAACTTTTTCGAAAACATAAAACTGATTTTATGTTGTAAGTAGATACACCCACAATGGGAGGTGAAATTGGATGGCAAACAACATTTTCATTTGTGATACAATTACTTAAAAGTGGAATCTTAATCACCAAATACCCAATTTAATGTAATGTTTAGCAAAACTTTTGTAAAATATTTTTCAGCAACGAATATTTTCTAAAAACAAATATTTAATTTTTGGGCACAATAGTCTTTCAGAGTTCATTTGTTCAAAACGATATCGCCACAGTAATAAATCTATCTCCGTGTTATTCTGGGCTCTATATTTTGATTAATATTGAGTAACATTGTGAAGGACGTTCGTCGAAGAAGTGACCAATAAATATGTGACTAAGATACAGATGTGAAATGGGTAAATCAAATTGGATATCTGCTTATTTTCCAAAGCATTGTGATTCAGCGAACAGAGCTTTTACATAACTGAAGTAGAATTAAAACTACACCATATACTCAATCAACTAAATACTAAGCACAACTGAATTATCCATGGATGACGGAGGTCTAGACATAATTTTAATTAATTCATAACGTTTCTTTAGGTAATGTTTTTTGTAACTACACATTTATATTTTGGCCTTAAAATATAATTTGTTCACATATTATGCGTCAATCCGTGGCAAAGGATTATGAGCAGATTATACGCTATTCTAGACTATAAATCTGTGTTCCCAATTTCTACCCGATCTGTTCGGCTTTTCCGACGTGATTGAGCAACAAACGTTCAACTATTACTACTAAACTTTCGAATCTATAATAGGTATTAGTAGAATTGGTGGGATACAGAAAAACAAATCTTTAGGAGCACTCCAAAGAATAAGGCGAACGTAAAAACTGTCCGATTCCGCGTATCAACGATCTGATCGCTTATCTGCGGATATCTGTCAAGAAAAGGGTACGTTAGTGGCAATGACAGTATCAAACCCTAATTATCCTAATAGTTAATTTTTAATTAATAATTTATTAATTTATCAGAAAAAAAAAAACAAAACCCTGTTACAACAATTTAAAATTGAATAGGGTACCGGACTGGGTCAAAAATACACCACCCTAATTAGTCCGTCAGCCAGATCATGGAAAAATATTGGACACGTATTTTTTGTTTTTTCATAATATTAAAAACCGTCAAAGATATAGACCATCAAACTTCGAGAGTGGGGGGTCGCGACGTCACTCGTGAGTAAAAATCGTACTCACAAGTGACGTCACACGAAACTTCGAAGCGCTGTATCTTCGTCATTTTTTGTTTGTGAAACAAAATAAAAAATACGTGTACAATATTTTTTGGCAATCTAACTAACGGGCTACTTAGTTTTTTTTAGGATTGTACCCTATTCAGACACTAGACTAAATTTCATGAAAAGCAAAGACTACGTATCCAAGTTTTAGTTTTATGGGATCACTAAACTATAGTCTAAAAAGAACAGTCATTATAGATTCATAACACACACGCGGAGCTATCGCGTAACACACAAAAAAACATACCTATAACCGAATTGAGGGCTTATTTGAAACCTTCTCCTTTTTTGAAGTTGGTTAAAAAAATTCAAAGAAAAGATGCTACGATTTTAGCTAATACTTGGTTTTGTCAGCTAAAATCGTAGGTGCACCTAAGCACAAAGTAACAAGGCTTTCGTGTTCATTAAAATACGTATTTACTAAAACTTCAGATACTTTTGTCAAGTAAAGCTTTCTCAAGAAAAAAATCATATTAAACTTTTTAAATAAAGCTAAAGCTTAAAATAAATAATGACTTCAATCGGTCTCTTCGCAGAAAGTACGCTGTATTATTATTGAAAACCTATAAAACAACAACCGACTTAAAAAAAAAGGGGGAGGTTCTCAATTCGACTGTATTTTTTTTTATGTTTGTTACCTCAGAACTTTCGCCTGGGTGAACCGATTTGAATGTTTTTTATTATTTGAAAGCTGGTGCTTCCTGTTTGGTCCCATAGCAATTTGGTCCAGTTCTGACAGTGGCATCCATGAAAAAACTGAATAAGTCTGAAATTTACATTAAGTATGTGCTTAACAAATGGACAATCAATATCTCAATATCACGCCACTCGATTTCGATGATTCTTTTTTATATCGAAATCGGTGTTGTAGTTTTTGAAATAGGAACTAAAACTAAACTAGAACTCTCACTAGAACTAAAATTTGCTTTCATGTATTTAGACGAAATAGTGATAGATTGTTATGAAATTTGGTCACATATTCGAATTTAATTTGATATTGAAGTCGGTTTTTGTTTTTTTGGAGATAATAAATTATTAATGGAAGAAGATTGCGTGAACGTGAAATATGCGGAAATATTTTTTGTTATTTATTTTTTATCTATTGTATAGCTTTAATTAGTTTTTTTTGTGGCCGTACTTAGTTATCTGGAACCAATCGACCGAATTTAACGACTCTATTTCATGAATTTGGTAGGTTTCAATGAAAATCCAATGTTGTTCGTACAAAAATATTAAAGTTATTTAATTGTCGTTTATTAAAGTGGCGCATCACTTGATACGTGTAACATTCTGGGGATAATTTATATGGCAGTTATTTTCTTATTTTTTTGCCGGATTATCTAGACTTTTTGAAATTCAATTTTACACAAGTAAAGTTTATGGCTTACAAATACTTAAACCTATTATAAATTAGACTGTAACTTCTAACTTCGATAAAAATATAACGCAGACTTCAAAGATATATGTATATACTAAGCCACAAGATAGATATACATATATAGATACGAAGATATGTATATGAACTAGCCGGAGTAGTGCCCAAATGCTAACTAACCCCATTTGAACGCAATTTTAGTTTCAAATTTTCGGCTGGTCATTATGTTTGGAAGTAAAGCAAATATCCCTAATGCGTCTAAGATTCCTGATGTAATTTACAAAACTGAAAACTTTGAAACAGCTGAACCGACATTGATCAAAGAAGTCTAATAAAGACTTAAACAGCTTCTGGTGGCTGAAAGTAAAGTGAAAGTCTTGAAACTAAAATCGTTTCGTCCGTTTAGGAGCTACAATTTTAGGTGCCACAGACGCACACATATACATACTAGGAGAACATGTGAAACAACACCCCATTGCTTTTGCGTTGGGGTTAAAAAGCCCAAGTTTATGGATTTGTGTTCCCACGTATCTATAACGAACGAACGGATTTATATAAATTTAAATGCGTAGTAAAGCTACCTACACTGTCTTGATTTTGGATATATTGCATTAAAGTTAGTGGTAGTTATTAAAAATATTTGTTTATAAAACTTGTTCGTATTATTGGAATGTCTTATCGGATTTGAATTAAATTAATATTCATAGTAGGTATACTCGTAAGTCCATTACCTAGATTAACACAAAGGATAGTTAGTGGGCGCAGCTAGAGTAGGTATAATCTAATTAATTTCATAGATAAACTAATAGTCCACCCCGGCTTTGTCCGTAGTACTTAATATAGATAGCCCTCAAGGCAATATAAATCGCACTCAAGGACCTCGTTTTCAAGGATCTTTTCTAGCGGTGAAAGATTTTTTGTAATAGGTCCTGTAGTTCCTGAAAATAGCGCGTTCAACCAAAAACCTATTCAGCTTTATAATATTTATATTTATGTATCATTACTACGAATGCAGCGTATGAAAGTCTGACGAATATCTTTAAATAAACTGATTTACATATTTCGTTTTTCACCCAAAAGTTGCTTGGAAGAGATCGCTAAAGCGAGCTTATATATGATTTTTAACCAACTTACAAAAAGGAGAAGGTACAATTTTCGTCTGTGTGTATATGTTTTTGGTGTTTTCAACAAAAACTATCAAAATATTTAAACCGTGGCCTTAGTTTCAAAAAGTACCTATATATAGTAAAATAGAATACATGTCACTCGAAAAAGCTTGAGGCGCGTTCGAAATGGAAGCGAGTGGGAAAATGGTCCGATTCTACGTATCACTGGTCCGATCGCTTATCTGCGGTGATCTGACAAGAAAAGGGCACGAAGAGAATGGGAAGGACAGCATCAGGCCCTATAAATCCTGATGGTTATTGATGACATTACCCGATTTGTGGCCAAAACGTTTAGCCGTGATTTGTTTTGGTATCTTTTGTTTTGACTCACACTTTACATTGACAATTACTTACATGTATCGCCTCGTTTTATTTTTAACGTTCGATTTTTCACTGACATTGTGGCTTAGTTGGTAGTGAGTCTTCTCACTAAGCTGTAGGTCGTATATTCGATTCCCACTCTGAACAAATTCATTTGTACAAAAATATTTATTTACGCTTATCTTCAACATTTTATTAAAGCACACAACGGCACGCACAGAATTGAATAAATACACTTCACAGAACTAGCCTGCCACTGTACGGCCATCGCGGGTATCATGGCGGCACCGACGCGGCCCGAAGTGCTTTAAATTTATTTGATTTCTGTTGTTTCTGTACAGAACTGTCCAGTACAGAAACATGTCAAGGACAAATTATATATAACTAGTTAAACATAAAACACTAGTACACATTACTCTCATAGTTTTTAAGAATCTAATTAATATTTTGAGAAATCGACGTGTAACATCAACAAACATTTGCTGTTGATAGGTTTTAAATAGCTGAAGGCAGTACCGAAACGAGTTTTCAAGTTAGGTATTCCAGTACAGCATAGTATAACAGGCGCTAAAGTGTGGATTAGCGCTGTGACAGACAAATCCCTCTATTAATGGCAGATATGGACAATTAGTCCTCGAGGGGAGGATTGGTGCTCATTATTGATTACTACGCACAGAGGTGCCTCGCGATAGTCGTCCAGGGAATTAATTTGGAACGCATTGTATTCACCGATAGATTAAATCTTGGTTAGGTCAGAATTTAGCAAAAGCTCAGTTTTTATTAATAAAAAAACAGTTAATTTTCGATCTTATTAAAGTTAACTGACCGAACAAACATACTCAGAATGTTTTATATTTTCTGTGAAATTTTCTTTTTTTTTTCAAAATTCAAATTAAGGTAAATGATATCTTAAAAAAAGAAATGGCTGAAATCGGTAACGTCGTACTCAAATTATATTCGTTAATAGCGTGATCTACTGAAATAGGGATTCATATAAAAAAAAAACATTTATATACAGTAGTTGCGGTTCCTAGGTATTCTATCCAACATTTTTTTTGTTTATCGACATTTTAAAAACCGCTGTACCGATTTCGATATAATTTATACGGAACTACATGTAAAATATGATCTACCAAACAAAAAAATAGATAAGAACAATCAAAATCGATTCACAATTGGCAGATCTATCACGGATTACATACAAAAAACACACAACTTAATTGAGAGCCTCCCCCTTTTTGAAGTTGGTTAAAAAGAAAGTATACATTCTGTCTTGTGCATCATTACGAGAGAACAGTCCTATAAGTAACAACCTCAAAGTACCTAAATTTAATGAAACAAAGAAACAGGTTCCAGATAATACAATAAAATAAACAGGTGTACGAAACGTACACATTAGTAATCACCCACATTGCTAGCCTTGAGCCTTCGTAGAGCCTTACCCCGGTGTACTCCCTCCGGGCTTCCAATATAATACGGTTACCTACTAACCGTCGGATAAAAGCTGGAATAATCTAATCAGTTAAAATCGATTGACGTAGGTTGATAAAAGCCATGGCCATGTTCCATTAGGGATTCACAGAGATTAAAGCAGCATGTGATGGAGTGGGTATTAAAACTAGGGATCTATTTACCAAGTACGATGCCATTAATAATGGAAAACTTAATAATAGAGGTTTGTGCGTTAGAGTGGTGCTTAATGTATGGATCTAAATACGTATATACTACAAAGCAGGGGTTTGTAGGAAGGGATGATGTAATCAGGGTGTCATTAAGTCGAGAGGGAATTGATTTCTTCGAGGTACGCAGGGTTTATCGTAGACCGCATTGTTGCTTAATATTAGGCAAAATGGCAGTCGAGTCTAAACCAATATAAAAAAGATGTATATAATGATGATGTTGATGTAAAAATCAATATAAAAGAGATGCTAAAAGGCTCGTCTCGCTGTCACCAACCAATCCAACTTTTGCAATAAGCCAGGCTTAAAATAAAACAAAACAAAAATATTTCACTAAAAAGATCAAACTACATATATGAATAAAACTTAGAAATTTCGCACCTGTGATCCATTTCAAAATATTTTTATCCAGCTCAGCCGTAAAGTTTCAAATTCAGTTTTATTAGTACATTTTTTTTAATAACAAAGTTTGGTCTAGTTCTAGTGTCTAGTCACAGTGGTAAAGTCTATTTCGTATTCATTTATTTACAAGATCGTTTACCTGATTTCGTATAAGCATTGCCAGTCAGCGTCGTCTCATTATTTTCCTATATTGTAAATTTCATCATTTTCTGACGAGAACGATAATAGGTAAATGATTTTCAATAAATCAATGAATAATGACACAAGCATGCTAGGACACTTTTCGACTGCTAAAAGTTTAAATTATGTTGCTAGCTGCGCTCCGCGGTTTCACCCGTGTAATACCCGTGCCCGTATTTTCTCGCGATAATAAGTAACCTATTTCGGACTACTTTTTAAGTGTATTCTAAATTTCTACTCGATCCGTGCCGTCATGTCGTTCGGACGTGATTAAGCTACGAACATTAAAACTTACGCATTTATAATATTAGTAGGGTAGTAGCACCCGCGGTGAGACCCATGTCTCAAATATTAAACAAAAACATTAGTTTATTCCCACGTATTTCAGCGCCGTCTGAACGAATCGGAAAGAAATTAACTATTTCGTAAATTCGTAAATTTCGTTACTTACCAATTTTTCACATAGTATGATGAAAAACTGTTAAGCCACAAGCCAGTTCGTGGAAAGCAGCAAGTTGAATATAATGTATTCCGAGGATACATAACGTAACACTTAACGCAAAGAAATATAGCTCGGATATTACCCCGCGTCCGCAGAGCTTCCGCCGACCTTGCAGCTGTCAACAGTAGCATTGTACATCTTTTGAAGTGGGTTACGCATTAGGCTGCTGTTTTTACGAATGTCGGAGCGGATCTGTGGTGGAAAATAACTGATTCATAAGCGAAATTTTTGATTTTAATGCTTTTTGTCGGTTATACATTTTTATTTGGTGTTATTTTGTTGCTTTATTTTCCCCGGTGTAGGTACATTTTGGGTTTTATAACTCGTTCTTTGGTAAGCGATATTGTGGACAGATGACATTTAATCTATTTTTATCATATGCAGGGTTATTGCTATCAGCCTGCATCTCTTTATTTTACACATTTTCAGTAGTGGCGGGATTATTCACAGTGTTGCCTATGAATGTACCCTATCTTTGCCATTTATTGTACCGCTTAGTAATAATGTGCTTTTGGTTTGAAGCGCAACGTTTCCAGAAACAAAAGTACAGGACTTAGAAATAAATCATTTCTCACATCTCCGGCTGAAGAGTGCAGTGCTGTGCTAGGTAATGCGTGATGTTGTACTGTTATTGACGTGTTGCTTACCATCAGGCACATGTCCTGCTTGTCACGTTATTATAAAAAAGCTATTCAGCGTGGTGACACAGCCCATGTTATAGTAATTTGATTATTGTCGAGCACATCCTGTGATTTGACTTTATTGTTCATAGTCATACTTGTACCACAGATCAGAAAATAGTTACATTTTGATTTTCATTTTCATGTGTTTAATATCTGAATTTTTTAACCTGTTTCAAAATAATAAAGCCTCTTAATTGAGTTCGTTGTGATACATTTCACAGACCACTTTTGTTTCTATAGGATGTTTTGAAATTCCGAACAAAAAAGAAAAATAATACCTAGGCTTAATGGAAAGATTACGTAGTAGTTTCATGTAATGTTCGGAACACTAATTGGTTTGTAAGCTTACGAGTGGTTTCGTTGAAATATGAATACGATTTTCTGATAAATATCGTGCAATTCGTTTTGCGAGCTCAAAGCTACGGATTGGTACTGTATAGATATCTTGTTAATATGGTTTGGTATTGGGTACTTTATATCTTTTTCTATCGGTACGTATCCTAGAATATGATTTGCCGGCAGTCAAATTAAATATGGACCTTATGAGTACGGTAAAAATACTGGGACTTATACTCTCACTAGCTGACCCGGCAAACGTTGTTTTGCCATATAAATTATTTCTAGGTAATTTCTAGTGATAAACGATAACTGATCAGTTATCGAGCGGGATGAAACATGATTAAATTACTAAATTGGCTATTAAAAAATAGGGGTTGGTGATAAAAGGGTAAACATTTAGGGTTGTATGTATTTTTAATGCCACAAAAAAATTAAAAACAACAAAATTTGTACAAAAATTAAAAAAAAAATTAGGGTTCAACAACCCTTATCACTTAGGGGTATCAAAAATAGATCGTAGCCGATTCTCAGACCTACTGAATATGCATATAAAATTTGGTAAAAGTTAGTATAGCCGTTTCGGAGGAGTAAGGTAACTAACATTGTGACACGAGAATTTTATTCATAAGGTTACACATTTCTTTTTTCGTCTTTTTGGTATTAACTTAAACTCGAATTAACAACGATATTACGAGGAAAAGAGATACAACATTTTATCTGTTATATCTACTCACGTTCAAAATGTTAGAATTATTCATAAACAAGCAGAATCTCGCGGTTTTACCCGTTTGGTTCCAGTTCTCGTTATTTTCCCGGGATAAAAAGTTGCCTATTTATCTTGCAGACTACAACTAGATATAGTTATTGACTGGCCTCGTGGCTTAGTTGGTAGAAGCTCTGCCTGCGAAGCCGAGGGTCGTGGGTTCGATTCCCACCCAGTGCAAATATTTGTGTGATGAAATCAAATGTTTGCACTGTGTCTGGGTGTTTCTATGTATAATAAGTATTTTATCAGCTATTTGGCCGCCATCACACAAGCTTTGCTTAGTTTGGGGTCAGATGGTGTTGTGTGTGAATTGTCCACCAATAGTGAGAATAAAGCTGAATATAGTATGTGTTCCAAATTTCAATCTGACCCGTTTATACGTTACGACGTGTTTGATCAACAAACATCCAAACATAGACATTTATAATGTTTTTAAGAAGTAGGATTAGAGTTACCCCGACGCAACTTTTAGCTAAGAATAATTTCGATTATTACAATATAATTACAAAAAAGTTTTTAATTTCACAACAAATTTGATACGTTTGTTCTTTTACCACGTATTTCACAACCGGTGCTGTTACCGCCTAACTAAATCGGCTATCGCTTTGCTAATGCTGTCTCTATCATTTCAAGCGAAAAGAAAAGAGAGAGAAACACCAAAGCTATGACATTTTTATTTCGGTGGTAGACCCCCGGGTCAGAGGAAAGTGATTTCACTACGTTTATATATTTACCTACATTTATAACCGTCCCCATTTATCAGATTAGCTCCGTTGAAAAATAAATGTGATAACCAAGTTTATATAATGTCCCATCACATAATCACCACATTATACGCAAATGTCCGTAAGCCAACTTTACGGTTGTCACACCCCATCCCTTTTTAGCCAGTTGACCTATTTTGTAACATACGATGTACCCATGAACTGATAATAAAGCAGCCTATTCATGTCATATAATAGAACGAGGATTTTTACTAAGAAATTTGGATATGGGCTTTAACGAAGCCGCATGTTGATAAACCTCCGAAAAAAGTGACACGTATTAATTTTAATTGCTAGTTTATCAAAAAAGCTGTGTTAATTTGCTATAAATACATATTTTAGTCGTAAATTATCTTGTTTAAATGAACTCGATACTCATATTATCGGTCATATTGGAGATGGAAAGTGGTTCGTGGTTTTTAAATCGAATGGGCTTATTCGTACATTTGACTTTACTTACCGAGTAGTACAAGATACAAACAGGGTATAAGGTGCCATACTAAAACCAGCCAATGTGTTTTCACTGCTGCTACTACAGCTAGTGATTTTTCTTACAACGAGAGGAGCAATGCCGTAATCGACAACAGCGAAGTGCTGGTTGAAGTGTTGGTGATGCATGTTCTCGAAATATTTATTCTTCCTTACACAATTTTTCTTCACCGTAAGAGCCAGTGGTGATGACAAATTCGTATACCTATATACTGGAATACTACTAATAATATACTGGTATACTGGGAAAAAATCTCTGAGATGCAGGTGAGAGCCGAACCTGCGACCTAAAGATTGTGAAATTGGCCTCAAAGTGTATGTGTCGCAGCCACAGAAATCTAAATAAATTATTATTTAGATTTCTGTGGTCGCAGCCAACTGCAGGCAACAAAAGGCTGCTAGTTAAACGGCGCTGTAAACAGGCTAGACTGTTAATTGAACGGCTGATTAAGCTAGTTGGTTGACATAATGTAACACGCTTGTCTAAATGATTCTATTTATTAACTTTTCATTAAAAAAATGTTATATTGTAGGAGCCGGGATAAACTACTGCCAGCAAAGCAATCCACATCTTCGCTAATTCGTTTCTCGAGCGCTGTCGTTTCATAATACACAGTCACTGTAAATTGTACCTTCAAATTACGAGTTAAAGCTGACTTTTGAATTTTACTCTCCGGGAGCAACGTGATCGAGTTAATAACTTGCATTTATTTCTTGACTGATTGTTGTCTTTTAGTGAAATTTAACTAGTATTGTTTGTGGTTTTAGAGATTAGTTAAGATTAGATAACTCTTTATTAAAAGCCACAAAAAAGAAAAAAAAACATATTTCACATGAAACTGAAGTGCATTTTAACACACATTTTAATAGGCGGCCTTATCGCTTAGAGCCATCTCTTTCAGGCTCTTTTTCGTTATTAAAGCTAAATAAACAATGAAGTAAATCTTTTGTCTATAATATAATAGAGACCAAGTTCTTTAACCGATACATAAATAACCTATTTGAGGTGCTGGAAGGGCGCCAAGGCCAATGGCCCTTTTTCGTAGAGTGCAAATGTGCAAATAAGTTTTTCTATACACTAGTAATTTATAAAAATACGAGCAGTACCCTGAATTTTACTTACGTATTTCCCGTTCCTGTAACTTTCTCGCAATAAAAAGTGCTTTATGTGGTAATCTTGACTATAATAATAATAATAATAAAAGCCTTTATTAACAATCTTATATGTTACATTTCATCTTATTACTATTTATGTACTAACTACTAAAATACAACTTGGTTGTGTATGAAAGCAACGTAATTATATTTTATTTATATTAGACACCGGTTTCGTGATTGTCTTGCTCTTTGGCATAGGCCTCCCCAAATGTCCTCCACAATGATCTGTCCTTTGCTATTCTCGTCCAGCATGGTCCTGCTACCTCTTTAATATCATCCTCCCATCTTCGATACTGCCTGCCTTTACTCCTCTTTTTGTATCTAGGGCACCATTCTGTTACTTCATTTGTCCACTTTTCAGTCTTATTCCTTGTCAAGTGTCCTGCCCACTTCCATTTCAGTTGTTTAACTTGATATTTTATATCTATAATCTTGGTTTGTTTTCTTATT
Source organism: Ectropis crepuscularia (assembly GCA_963693475.1). Classification (NCBI taxonomy): domain Eukaryota; kingdom Metazoa; phylum Arthropoda; class Insecta; order Lepidoptera; family Geometridae; genus Ectropis; species Ectropis crepuscularia. Next base: position 8,921,290 of record OY856357.1, on the reverse strand, counting down.
GTTTTTAAACTAATTTTGTCTTTTAATTTTATGTTGAGTATGCTTCTTTCCATTCGGTGTTGACAAGTTTCTAGTGATTTGATATTTTTCTTTGTACAACTCCATGTCTGACATCCATAGGTGATGCTTGGTAAAATGTATGTGTTAAATACTTTCTTTTTAGCCTCTATTGGTATATCTGAGTTTTTCATAACGTCTTTTAGAGCCCAGTATCTCTTCCATCCTAGATTTATTCTATTTTGAATTTCTTTTGTTGTAGTGTCAGTTGGAGATATTATTTGACCTAAGTATGTATATTCGTTAACATATCCTAGTTCAGCGGCATTTTCAGGTTTAATGGGAGTTTTGATATAATTTGTCATTAACTTAGTTTTACTGGTATTTATTGATAGTCCTACCTTTTCGCTTTCACTTATCAGTTGTTCAATCATAATCTTCAGAACGTTTGGATCACCACATATTAATACAAGATCATCTGCAAATCTTAGATTGTTTAGTAATACTCCATTAACATTTATACCATATTCCTTCCACTCCAGTTGTCGAAATATATGTTCCAGTGTTGCCAAGAACAGTTTGGGTGATAAGGGATCTCCCTGTCTAACTCCTTTTCTGACGGGGAAACAATCTCCTACTTTTTCTGTGCGTACTTTGGCTGTCATATTTGTGTATATGTTTTTTATTATATTAATGTATTTACTGTGGACCCGTTGCGCGGTAAGAGCTTCCCATATTTTTTCATGTTTCAGCGAATCAAACGCTTTATTATAGTCTATAAATGCTAAATAGTACTTCATTCTATATTCATTGCATTTTTGGATCATTTGTTTAATGGTATGGATGTGGTCGATGGTTGAAAACCCACTACGAAATCCTGCCTGTTCTTTTGGCTGATTCTCGTCTATCGTCTTTGTTATCCGGTCCAGTATAATCTTGGAGAAAATTTTGTAGACATTTGACATAAGCGAAATGGGTCTGTAGTTCGATATATCATCTGTTCTCCCTTTCTTGTGAAGTAGGGTTATTGTAGATGTGGTCCATTGAAGAGGTATATATTCAGTTTTTATAATTTCGTTAAACAGGTTTGTTAGTGTGTCCAAAACAGTTTCTGATATACCTTTTAAAAGTTCATTAGAGATGTTATCTTCACCGGGTGATTTTCCTTTTTTCTGTGTTTTGATGGCTTTAGTAATCTCATCTTTCAATATAATAGGAACTGGATCTTCTTTTGTATTCACAATTGTTTCGTTACTTTTAATTGATGTACTTGGTTCGTCATGATAGAGATCACGATAGAAGTCAGTTGCTGTATTTAATATTTCGCTTCTTTTTGATTTGTGTTTTTGAGATTTGTGATGTGTTACATTTACAATCCAGTTTGTGTGGTCTTGGAGTTCCTTCCACGCACTCTTGATTCCACCTAATTTGGCTATGTTTAGTTGTATTAACTTGGTTTTTAGGGTATTTTTGTACTTTCTAAGTTCGGTGTTTATTTTCTTACTTATTGCTGTTATGTTTTGTCTATTATTACTTCTGTTCTTAAATAAGACTGATCTTTGTTTTATTAATTCTCTTACCTCTGATCCCATTTTATCTTTAACTGGTTTGTCTGTTTCTAGTATTTTATTGGTTCTTTTTATTTCTTTTTCTAAAGTATCATAGTTTTCTTGGACTGTTCTTAGTTCGCTTATTGGTAATAATTGAGTTTTTAGGGACTCAAGAATATGGCTTGGTAGTGGTAGTGTAATTGGTTGCTTAGTATTTCGTATATATTTTCTAGAATTTTTAGGCTCCATTAGGTGTAACTGACCTCGGAGTAATCTGTGATCAGTAAAATAGTTAAAATTGTTGAGGACGTCCACGTTTAAGAAAAGCTTCGGTTTATTTGTAGTTATGAAATCGATCTCATTTCTTACTTTGCCATTGGGAGATTCCCACGTCCACTTCCTTTTTTGCTTTCTTTTATAAAAAGTATTCATGATATGTAGGTTATTTTCTAACGCAAAGTGTACAAATCTTTGTCCGTTTTCATTTCGCTTGCCGCTTGTGTAAGGCCCAAGTATTTTTTCTTCGTTCTTTCCTCGTTGACCAATTTGACTGTTAAAATCTCCCATCACTATGATGGTTTTATACAGTGTCTCCATTGTCTCATTTAGGTTTTCGTAAAAGCTATTTTTAATTTCTTTTTTCGCTACCTCAGTAGGAGCGTATACTTGGACTATAGACGTTGGGTGTTTGTGACCAGGAAGTAAAATGTTTAAGACTGCTATCCTGTCTGAAACTCCTTTAAATTGTATTATATTATTTTTCAGGTATTTTTTGATCAAGAAGCCTACACCGTATATACCGGGTATTTCATTTTTATGGTACATTATATATTCTTTATGCTCTTCGATATTTTCTTGAGATCTCCGTACATCGCTTATTCCAAGAATATCCCAATTAATGTTGTTTAACGCATGTTCGAGTTCGGTTAAACACTCTTTTGACTTTAATGATCTTGTATTCAATGTCGCTATATGGAGTTTCCTTTTCTTGTTGTTCGTTATTGTTTTATTTTCCATCTTTAATGTGGTATTTTGGGGGGTTTGGTCAATAACCCCGCGGTGACCAACCGTATTGGGGTTTTAATTTTGTTTTAATCTTGACTATAGTCTGTTTTAAATGTCAAGATTTTAATAGTCTGACTGAGTCTGAGTACTGAAATCATAAAAATGCTCAAAAGATTCAATTAAAAAAAATCACACAACATTTACTAGTCCAGAACTAAGCAAAGCTAATAACACAAGCTTTGCTTATATTATTAGTATAGCTTCCAGAAAATATATTAGACATCACTTTGAAGGTAGGTATTACATAAATTATGTTGATTTTAATGATATGGTACGCATTCTGTACCATTACAGATACACACGATGTAGATATAACAGCTTTAACATTGAATAAAATGAATTAATGTAGGTCGCAAACTGCTGACTTCGTTAGCGGTGAATTAAGTTGTTCCCAACAATGTTCCCTTTCTCAAATGGGAGCGTAATGCAATGTAATGTGTTCGCTCTTATGGAAATTCGGGTGGAGAGTTGTGTTTCCTGTAAAGTAGAGTTGAGAGTTGTAGAGTAAAGATATGTACGTGTATCTATGCTATGCTAGCCGCAGGCAAATAATTACTAGTTATTTGCCTGCGGATAGCCTAGAATTGAAGAACAGATGATTTCCTTAGGAACTCTGAATTTCAAGGGAATATTCTATTTGAGTTCCGAATTTCAATCTGATTCGTTCATTTCTTACAACGTGATTGGGCAATAAACATCCATATATCCAATATCGAAATTTTTATTGACTCTGTCGGCAGAGATTCTACCTACTGAGCTGTGAGCGTGGGATCGAATCCCATACAAGCCACCGACATAGCTCTCAAAATTAGCAAGTTGAAGTGGCAAAAGCCAGGCAATATAGCTCGCAGAAGCGATAACTGCTGGGGATGCCCCACCAATGCACGATGGACTGATGAAAGGGCTTGTGGGGGCACGTTTGTACGTGTCAGATTTAGTATATAATAAGATGACAGCGGTCGAGCGATTAGTCTCTCGCCCCGCGTCACTTGTGTATAATTAAGATCAATATAGTCAGCAGTTTATACAGTGACGTGGTTTCATTTCCTCTCCAGTACCAGTAACACCTACAGTGGTGACCCAGACGTGATCCAGCCCGACGTGATTCAGAGGTGGTTACAGTGGTGACCCCGACGATTGATCAGTGAGTTGCAAGAGAAGATTCAGAATTTTTTTTGTTGGTGTTACTGCGTTAGTAAATTGTTTTTGAACATTGTTTCTGCACGCTGCACCAGTAAGTGGGCAAGTGGGTCAGCAGGGCATGAAAGACGAGCGAACGAATTCCGCTGATTGTGCCCTGGCCGCTATAGGTGTGTCAACGAGACTTCCAGATTTTTGGGTTGACATGCCGCGGTTATGGTTGGCCCAGTTTGAAGCAGTGATGGCATCGCAGAAACAAGGGGATGGAGGAAAGTTCAACATGGTTATATCAAAATTGGGGAGAGACTCATTCCAGAACAACTGAACAACAAACAACAAGTATACGGCGCTGAAGGCCCGACTGCTGCAGGTCTATGAGGATAGTGCTGAGCGACAAGAACTTAGCAACAAGAACAAAATTTTAGAGAACACCACGTGCTACGACATCGCTGCTTTGTCCGGGAGTAACGAACAGGTACCCCATTTACCTCTCACGGAGCTAGTCAAGCAGATCAGGAAGCTGGAGTTAGAAGTAGCTTCACTACGCAGTAAGGTTCAAGGCCAAGAACGCGGAAGAAGCCGAAGCAGCCAAAAATGGAGCGAAAATAGGACTGGTTCGCGGAAGAAAAGGGCACCAGGTGATCCAGAGTGGCTGTGCAGATCCCATTTCCGGTTTAAGACAATTGCTATGCGATGTTAAACAGCCGATAATTGGAGCCGATTGTTCAAGGAATTTTAAGCTGACGGTAGAAAATTAGTACAGAGGATATAGAAAAACAGCAATTATTACGCGTTTGGTATTTTCGATTACGAGATTGACCTTTGGGTTAACTGACGTAGAACAAATAAATATTGGTGTCAATGGCAGCGGTAGTAGTAGTAATAATGCTGAGCAATCAGTTTTGTTTGGTTACTTAGATGACATAACAAATTGGCTCGAAAAATGCAACCTGGCATAAAGAGCATTTGCGTAGGTTATTTGAGCGTTTACGGATATATTAAACGGAAGTTGAAATAGGTAAATGTATGTTGAGAAAAGTAAAATAGATTTGTTATGTTACGAAGTCTCGGAAAATGGAATAAGTCCTTTGCCTGACAAAGTCAAGGTTATTCAGGACTATCCCAAACCGGAGACGGTAGAGCAGTTGCGCAGGTTTTTGGGTATGTTAAATGTTTATAGAGCATACATACCAAACGCTGCAAGAGTACAAAGAATTTTAGATAGATATTTACATGGTGCAAAGAAGAGAGATAATAGAAGTATGGACTAAAAGAGGCAATTAGAGCGTTGGAAGAATGCTGCCAAGTTATAGGACCCGGGTCCAGGGGCAAGGTTAACTCTTATGACAGACGCGTCAGACATTAGTATAGGCGCGGTATTGCACAGAAGGAAAAGGGTTTTTGGAGAACCCTCGATTATTTTTGCAAAGAAGCCCACGGAATCCCAGAAAAAGTACTGTGTATACGACAAGGAACTTCTGGCGATTTATTCGGGTATGGTCATATATTTTAAAGATTGGATTGCAAGTGATATGCGTCACGTAATAGGAAATATAAATCAATAGTCATTAGTACAAACTAGAACGCTGAGTGAGCAAAGCGGTTCGACGTCAATATGCCAAGGTTAGCACGGAAGGAAATGTGCTTAACAAGCAGAAAAAACATGTGACGAGTTGATAGTTATATTATAGTGTAAACAAGGTGCGATGTAATTATGTTTTTTTGTGGATTGTTATAGATATGTTTTTCTCCTTTTTTTAAGAAAAGGGAAAAGATGACAGCGGTCGAGCGATCAGTCTCTCGCCCGCGTCACTTGTGTATAATTAAGATCAATATAGTCAGCAGTTTATACAGTGACGTGGTTTCATTTCCTCTCCAGTACCAGTAACACCTACAGGCTTAATTTCTCGCTTAGCAGAGTAGCAGAATAGGTACTCAAGGCTTAGCTTTGCGACCCAAAAAAAAACATCAGTCTTATCAATACCTATCGTATCATCTATTGGCATAATTATAAGCCGTCTGGTTCTTAGACAAAATTACTAAAATTTTGTGAATTTACCACCTAACGCATGCAATTGTATTACTCAAAAAACAGATAGTTTTTTGTCGACTCAAATCAATGTATAAATGTCTATTAAAACGTTACGTTTAAAAAAATCAAAGCGACAAAATTGTGCTTAAACATTGTTTTGAAAAACGAAGGTTAATGTTGCCCATAAATTTCAGAAAGAATCCTCATGCTTTCCCGTCCTTCATCTTGATTGCCCTTAATCCCAGCACTGTGCGTAATTGTAATGGGTCAGAACACGACACAATCGCGGAGGTAATTGGCCAGATTGGGCTGAAACAGTCGGACCGCGGATTAGAGGGCTGTGATTACGGACATTGGTCCGTTGCGGGCTTGCGGTCCTTTTGTTCCTGTTCCGAGGTGTCATCTGATATAAGGCTGATTTAATACCACATATGTACAACGGTGGATTCAGAGGGGGGTCTGGGGGGTATTGACTAGGCTGGGTCCAGAACCTAGGTGTACCACTAGTTGAAACTCACACATATTGGTAGACATTTCACACACAACACCATCTGACCCCAAACTAAGCAAAGCTTGTGATATGGGAGCCAGATAGCTGATATAATACTTATGTGTTTAAATACATATTTAATATGCATAGAAAACTCCCAGGCACAGTAAAAATATTTGAATTCATCACACAAATATTGTGAGGATCGAACCCACGACCTTCGTCGAGGCTTCGCAGGCAGAGTTAATATCAACTAAACCACCGGGCCAGCCAACATGCACTTATCGTACGGTCTTGTGACATATAATTATGATCGCCCCCGTTCCCCCCTGGTGCCATAGCTGAATCCACACTTGCATATTATGTAACAAAAACGTAACGGAATTATAGTTCTTGATATCCTCTGGTTGCTACACATCGCTGGCATACCGTAGTGTAGCTTGCTATTGTGAACATAACACAAGAGTTGATCACACGCTAAATTTAATCATCTCGATATTTCAGCAGTATTACAAGACTCGTCACGAGAAGACTCATCTTCTCGTCGAAGAGTCAGATCCTTCAAAGTTCAAGTCGCGAAAGTTTAAAAACTACCTTTATATGTAGCTTTCTACCTAAATAAATTAAAAATAAATAATAAATAAATTATATACTATAATATAAAAATATAATATTATCCAAATTGTGTTAAGAAAATTTCAAAAGCCTTGCTGGCCTAGAAGCATTTGCATCCGGTTTCATAATCGTGACGTCGTAGGTTCCAATTCCGCCTTCACCTCGTGAGTTTCCACTGGCATTAGCGGTGAAAGAAACACATCGTCAAGTTTAAAAAATATATATATCGCAAAATATTAAACATCGATGAAGTGTACTTAATGTAGCATGTTTACTAGAAGAAACCGTTCAATTATTGTGAGAATCTTATTTTTTTATGTTAATATGAGTTATGTAAACCCCACCTTCTTACCTAGGAACCCGCACACATACCAACTAAGTAATGACGTATATTTGAAGCCATAACTTATAAGAGCTGTTATGAGACTCCAGCCATCACCATCCAGCATACATTAACGTCTCCCATTTTGCGGTCCACTGACTGAGGTGGCCGTAACGAGCCCCAATCTCCACAGCGCGCCCGAAACGATTTGTAACTATGTTTCAACGTGAATTTACTGGCGATCAGAATACAAAACACCAGTTTAACTAAACTGAACCCATTTGTCAATGTTGCTGGATCATTTTGCTGTTTCAAAGTGAATTATAGTGTGTGGTTCAATTAAGAGTTGTGAAACTATCAGATGTGAGACTATTTTACGAATGGATTAATTTCTGTTAATGCTATATTAAACTGCTAATAGAGTTGGTAGGCTTCAGATGGGATTGGCACCAGTGTAACGAGGTAGAAAGCGATTTTACGATTAAATTCCAGATTTTGATTAGGAATTAATTCTGTTTGATCTGTACTGTATTTGCGTACTAAGTGAAATAATAAAGGTTTGATAGATACATTATAGATAGAAACTTATGTACCATTTCATCTAATTCAGACAACCTTAAGATGGAATAATTGTTTGTTAGAAAATCTCGAAAATTGTCTCTCGAAATCTGTTATTGGGTATACTAATTGTTAGGATTACATAAATACCATGTCGTCTTAAAGTGAAATTTGTTTGTTTTTCTGGGCATTAAAATGTTAGCTGGCACTTACTCTGTTCCTCGTGTTTTAACATGGCAATAGCTGGTAACGTCTTGATGTGATGCTTCTTGGCATGGTCAACTCATCGATCAACTCGATCTTCCGCGCAAGCACGGAAAACCTTAGCTAAAAAATATTGTTCAAATGTTTCTGTCATTTCTTGCGGGAGGGGAAAGTTGCACACTAGCGCAAAGCCGCACTATTACATACAAAACATACCTGTACCGATCCATTGCCGATCATACTCACACAGCCAAATCACTAACACATAAAAAATAAAGCACCATTCACAAATCTAGCCCCGCCCTCAGTGTATTCCACGCCACAGTATATTATCAAACTCCATGGTCCACGCGGACTTGTACTTTGAAAAAGGGGAAACGCTGTGTATGCCTACTCCCTTCCGTGTTGCTCGCTGGGTCAACTAGATTGAGCTCGATAAGCACTCGCTTATCGCGTACATAAAAAAGAAGCAAATCCCAAAACATAAGCATACCACTTTCAGTTTCTGGAACTCACGAGCCTTCTCTGAGACGGAGAGAGTCAAGGTCATAACACTGGAAATATACTCTCTCAGAGGTGCTTGCGAGATTCTAACCTACTATATCACGATTGTGAAATTGGAAATTCAATCCACTAAATGCCGTGGTGGGGGCATTTATTTTTAGCTTACACGGATGTAAAAATTTAGAAAGGACGATTCATTATTTCTAAAAAGAGAGATACGTTATGAATATCGTATCATAAGACAGGGCTAATCCAAAATTGTAGTGGTAGGACTCTTAGCAGAGTCCGCCTGGGGAAGTACCACACGCTTGCCAGTTATTCTACCGCCAAGCAGCAATGTGCAAACATTACTGTGTTCCGGTTTGAAGGGCAATGTTTCCAGAGAAATTACAGGGCTTAGAGATATAACATCTTAGATCTCTGGGTGACGAGCGCAGTGCAGTGCTAGGTGATGATTGGGACTCTTCATGTTCCTATAGCTGCGTGTCACTGTACTGTCATGTGGCAGGCATGTTGCTTACCATCAGACACATGTCATGCTCGTCTCGTCACTTTTTATTTAAAAAAAACGGTTGCTAGCTGAGATTGCATGCATGGTTGTACGCGTAGGCAAACTCTACATTGTCTTTTTTGAGGTCGGATATTGGTTTTAGTTTTACACAGAATTCCACGTTGTATATTTTATGAGGCTGCAACTATCCGCCATAAAAATTGGCAAGAGTTTATGACAGACGATATTACATCTAGAAATTTCATTGGTAATATAACTGGGAAATTGCTTCAATACATTTTATGTTACATTTTCAATGTGTTAATTAGTAGGTCAGTTGTAAATTGGTTTTGTTTTTATTTATTGCATAGAGTAATGGGATGAGCAAAAATTTTGCCTGTTTAGAAGCAATTTGCCTATCGAAAGCCTATTAGCTTAGTTGGCGAGTGTATTAGTTTTTGTGGACAAATAAACGTTTTTTTATTATTTATTATTAATAAAACGCGCAGTTTCTTAGTTCTCACCCGGGGAATCAGATGATTTATCACTTTGCTTTGTATTTTTTTTTAAAACATTGCCCTTTGGAAATAAACCGATACAGTCATTTTTGCACGTTACTGCTTGACGCTAGAATAGGTAAGTGACAAATTTGAACCCAGGCGGACTCTACAAAGAGCCTACCGCTATTATTCCGTTATTTTATTTTCAACGACGTGGTCAAGATCGAAGTTTGTGTAATTTATTTTGTTTGTAAAGTAGACAGCCTCCTTAGTAACTTTTACATTGTTTTCAATGTTTTGATTTTTTTAAACGGGTATTACCATCCAAACTTTAGAACAAGGCTTCAAGGCTAGAGTCAAGGATGATTAATTTCTTTAATTCGTTTTGAGTGAACCTGTTAAAAAAGGTAACACAAACGTGTGATGATAACATAATTCAAAGATACAAAATCCTGTTTACGTCATGTTTGGAATTGAAGGCAATTATCGTGAGTAAGATTGGAGTCCCTTCAAGGAAAAGATATTAATTATATAGGTACCTATAATAGATATATAGCCTGTAGTACATAAATAACGTCTACTTGGCTCGTGACTTAGTTGAAAGAAGTCTGCCTGCGGAGCCGGAGGTCGTGGGTTCAATTCCCACCTAAGATGAAGCTTTGAGTGAGGAATATAAATATTTGTTCTGTGTCTGGGTGTTTCATGATAAGTATTTGTTTGTAACAATATTATAATTATTATTTGAGCTATTGAGCTTCCGTAGTTACAAGCTACGCTTAGGTAGTGTAGTCTGAGGAATTACAATTTTAATTTAAATTTTCATTTCGCTTTTCTCTAACGCTGTTGTAAGTAATATACATATGTATCTTCTGAGATTATGTATCATCAGCCAACTCGCACTTGAGCAGCGTGGTGGATTATGACCTTCTTTGTGACACTCTCTATGTGAGAGAACGTCCTGAGTCTCAGCAGTGAGAACACAAACTAGGCTGCGTATCCTTATGTAGGTACAGTACAAAATAATATTTTACTAAATTATAAATTAGTAGGTTTGGATAGCTCAATCACGGCAATCACGGCGACTGATCGGATTGGGTTGAAATTTAGGACGCAATTAGGTTATAGACTGGAACACATAAACTAGGTTTTACTACGTAAAAATACGAGAACGAAAACTATGCGGCGGTATAGCCACAGGGCGATGCTAGTAATGCATAAAAAGAGGATAAAATATATATTTTATACATGATAAAAACTAGTATAAAAATAAAGACTATCCATTATAAAGGAGGCACGTTATTTAAAGGGAGGCTTACCTCAAACCCTCCGTAATAGCTATTCCAGTTGACCGACCCCCATTAACCCCAAGAGGCTGTGCACTGACCCTCGATACCAATTACACGCAGTAATCCGATCCGACAAAACCCGCGCTTTACGCCAGATATGTAGTTGCAAATCGTAAAATATACGACCTCTCGGTTTTATGTCGATGGGAAATGTGGATGGATTCGAATCCGCGTTATGAGGAAGTGCGCGGAAAACTACGTTTTATTTATAACAGATAGTATATAATAGTGCAACCAACATATCTGTGTAATGTAGCGGTGGTGCCACAATCGAAAAGTGTTGTAACTTATCACAAAATTGGACTAATTTGTGTTAGCCCAGTCATTACGTCGGAAAAATCGGGTTAGAAATGCATGTACACCGAGACGGCAAAATTTGGGATATGTTGTAGGGGCCTGTCTGTATTCTGTGGACGTTAGTAGTTCTGCTTCTAGTTGTTCTATAGATAAGCTGGTGGGAATTACTTATGTAGTTCTTGTCAGTTTTCTGAAATAGGATGTTTAAAAATAAGATACTGCTTTCAATCTCCATCCAAGAAGGAGACAGCAAACATTTTTTAAAATTTTTGATACCTTAAGGTAACAAACATTTTTTTAGATCAGCTTATAAAAGCTGATCTAAAAAATATTTTTTGTAAATATCTGTATTAATTTAGCATTAGAAGAAATTTATTAAATTGTATGAACTTCTTCAACGTTTGCTTTCTGGAAGTCGATTATTTCGTTTTTTGCTAAGAACGATATCGTTTCTTGCATGATGAAGTATAAAGTGAAGTCAAATTAAAGCTTATAAGAGTGTGAAATATAAGTTTCGGGCGAGATTGAAATAATACTCACCTACGTTGCTTAAAAGTCGGCTTTTCTGCCTCTGGCGACCATTTTTTTCTTCATCCAGTGAGCCATCAATCTTACTCTCGGCTTATAATAAATACCTACATTTTTAAAACCAAAGCATAAAAAAATTGCAGTCGTAGCGACTGCCCATATATTCCAAGAGCTGGCAGCAAATTTTGGGTAGGTATTTGAGGCAAGCTGAAGACTTGTCACATAGCTCTCCTATTTTTGAAGTGAAAACTTCTTTAGGCGCGCCTAGACAGATATTTCCTGGGCTGTGAATTGGATTGTAGCGTCACGCTCGGGTATGATAAGAAATCTTCGGGTAAACTCGGGAACACGGCTATTGGCCATTTAGAAATGCGTCAGCCAATGAGAAATGCTGAAAGGGCGTGGCGTCGGCATCATGCAATGGCCATCTAGAAATGCATCAGCCAAGTAAGCAACATGCCTGCCACATAACAGCACAGTGACACGCAGCTATTGGAACATGAAGAGTCCAAATCATTACCTAGCACTGCACTGCGCTCGTCAGATCTAAGATTTTATATCTCTAAGCCCTGTAATTTCTCTGGAAACATAATACTCCAACACGGAGTAGCAGACCTGGCTGGTGAGTTGCGGGGCAAAATTATTATTCTCAATTCTTCCATTTTCGCAAATTTCTTCACTTTAAACTACAAAAAAATCACACTGCCGATTTGAAGGCTAAATTCTTAAATAACTGTACTCAAGGTATTCCAATTTATTATAGACTGTTCAAATTCTTCCACATTGAACCTACCTACTTACTTTGCTGTGCCCGTACATTGTTTAGAAGTTTGAAGACGTTTTGAAGCAGGTATTTCTTAGACTTAATTTTCTCGAAATTCTCCAAGTATATACCACTTTCATTGGCATTGTCGTTTCGTAAACGTGCTTTGAATATACCTATTAGTTGAAAGTTTGTATAACTTTGTAACTTATACAAAGCTACAGAGAAAAGACGAGGTAAGCGTAGACAGACAGACATACTGAAACAGTTTATTATACTCGTACATCCCAGGAAAAATTAAAACAGTTACAAAATTTGAGAGACTTATGACTTGTAGCATACATGGTGGCCTTATCGCTTATAGCGTTTTCTTTCAGGCAACCACTCTATTATGTATTATTCGAATTCGAAAAAGCTACTAAGAGATCAATCTTAAAATGCAACGCGTTAACATAAGGATTGATTTCTTCAATGAAAATAAAAGTTATCGTGTGTTAATGCTATATTTAAAATGACTCTTTGCAGAGTCTGCCTAAGAAAATACCATATCTTTGTTACGTATGACTCGCGAAGATCGCAGCGCAGTGCTAGCCAGTGGACTATCTAGACTCTTCATGTTCAAATAGTTGAACTGAGCTAATATGGGAACCGTGTTGTTAAAATGTCATGCAGGCGCATGTCTTGATCTCCCCGTCACTCTTTTGAAATACCATTACTTGGATGGCTGACCGAGCTTGGCTCGCTTTAAACATAGATAGAACGTTGTTTTCGTTCGTTTTTCGTTCCGTACCCAAAGGGTAAAAACGGGACCCTATTACTGAGACTTGGGTGTCCGTCCGTCCGTCCGTCTGTCACCAGCCTGTATCTCAAGAACGGTGATAGCTAGACAGTTAAAATTTTCACAGATGATGTATTTCTATTTCCGCTATAACAACAAATACTAATAATAAAATAAAATGAAAAAGGGAGATCCCATACAACAAACTTGATTTTCATCGTTTCTTGCTCGATTAGTCTGTCTCAAGCAAACACGCCAAGATGGCGCACTAGAATTCTAAAACGCGCTATCGAATTTGTCGTTAGAACCATAAGGTAAAATCAAAATTTTTATGATGCTTTTTGGATGCCTGTCTGCGGAAACTGCTATATTCTATGTAAACTGAATTCGGAATACAGCCAAAGATGTTTTCGCCGTTTATTTGCTAATGATACGGATACCCTTTGTGCGGAAGTCCCACTCGCACTCGGCCACTTTTATTTTTGAAGTGAAAACTTCTTTAGGCGCGCTATAGACAGAATTTTCGTGGGCTGTGAAATGGATTCATCAATCGTCACGCTTGGATATGATAATGGATCGGATCGGATATGAAATCTTCGGGTAAACTTCGTAAAAACGGCCAGGTAGGTACCAGGGCAACATAAACAGTAAAGAGTTTCGATTACCTACCTCCAACAGCCCAGCGTTTATCTCCAGATACCAGGACAACAGAAATATAAAAGAGTTGCGTTTGCCCCTTCTAGGTACCAGTACCAGGGCAATAGCAAGTTTTCACTTCTATCGGCAGTTCCTATGACTGCCAATTCTATTTTTTTAATTAAATGAAGTTAGATTGCTTTACCGCCCCTGAAACCTCTCCACACTAATAGAGCAACATACATAGGTTGGTAGGACGCTTTGCAGAGGGTCCGTCTGGAGAAGTACCACATCTTTGTCAGTTATGCTACCGCCAAGCAGTTGGACTATTCATGTTCCAATAGCTGCGTGTCACTGTGCTGCTATGTAGCATGCATGTTGCTTACCATCAGGCACATGTCCTGCTCGTCTCGTCACTACACAATAAAAAAAATTTGGCAGTCATAGGAACTGCCGATAGAAGTGAAAACTCAAAATTTGATAGCTAACTTTGGAAACTACGCGGGTGAATCCGGAGGGCGTGGCCATGAGTATGGCTATCTGGAAAGGCTGATGCATTTCTAGATGGCCAATGACGATGGTTCCGGGTTTACTCGAAGATATCATATCATTCTCGAGCGTGACGCTAGAATTCAATTCACACCCCCACGAAAAATCTGTCTGTGGCGCGCCAAAAGAAGTTTTCGCATCAAAAACATCCAAACTTTCGCATTTATAATATTAGTAGAATGTACTTAAGAGGAATTTCCAAAAAGTTAAATCAGTTGAGTAACTACGTTAATTAGTGTTTATATTAATTCTAATAAAACATTACCCACGAAATAATTGGGTAAACATTTCTGATTATACCACGGTTTCCCAAACTTACTCGGATGTCTAGTAGTGTGACTGTGTGACGCTCTTCTGATGTTATGATTTATTTGCGATGCTTCCCTGGCAAGTGTTGTCTTAGAGTATTTTTTTTTTTTTTTTTTTTTTTTTTTCATTTATTAAGTACCAGCAAAATTATTCTTACAAAACAAAAGTTGCCTTAAAATCTAATTGATTTGTCTAGGACAACTAATTCTCGACACAAATTAACTATTCTAAATTACCCTAAAAAACAACATGTTATACTTATATTTAAAACATATCATTCAAGATATCAGCCTTATACTTGCGCGCAACGGTGACGTCACACAAAACTGCCACTGCGCTATAGGCGCATGCACCGATGTATGCAAAACCGGTTTGCAACACGCACACTGCATCAGTCAACAGTTGCAGCGCACAACACGCATTGATACAGGTTGCTCCAAATAGTCAGGTTAAGGTATTTAAGTAAAACTGTTTCAGTTTAAATCTAAATTTTTTTTGTGTAAGGTTATTTTTTAATTCTTGCGGCAGTTTATTAATTAAGTCCGGTATCATATATTCGGATGTTCTCCTGCCGTAATTGTTCGCCGAATTTCGCCGAACTAAAATGACAGTGGACATGGAATTGGTATCCTGTTATGTTTGACCGAAATAAAAGAGAGATAACAATTGCCCAGCATTAACACAACTACACAAACTACCCGCCACATTCACAAACAAAGTTCATCTGTAAAAGAAGGTTTTAAATTAATTAAAATATGCTATAATGTATACAATTTGACATAGTAATAGTACATTATGATATAAGTGCGGTAATTATCAAAGCGCACGTATGTCATACGACGTTTTATAACATATTTGCGAGGAAATAAACAAAACTCTGACGACATTTTCAAATAAAAACAATACAGCGAAAAAAAACGCGCGGAATAATATTTACTTGATCAAAGATTACAGCACAGAGTAAGTAATCACTATGGATCACAGATTAGCAATGCGCGCGCATTGACGCCTTTTTTTTTTAAGCAACGGCACAGAACCAGCCGTTATGCCATTAATAATAAAGTAAATTAATATTTTTGTGTTTTGCTACAGAAAAATTAAAGTAATTTATGGTCTAAATTAATTAAATTAACGAATTTAATAATTCTTTATTATAGTTTACCTCTCAAAGTTAATTTTATTCATAAAATGTTGACCACACTTTTCTGACATTAAAACTCTTTACTAAGATTTAAAAAGGTACCGTTCGTTTTAGACGGAGCATATCTCTCTACCTAGTCTGTGGACGGAGCATTTTGAAACCGTGCGTTTTACATTACACATTACAGCACTAGTGCGTAATAAGATACATTACGATACAGAAATTGGTCCAATAAGAGACCCTTTACGAGCAAATATGTTATAAATATAATTTACAGTTATTATGGGTAGTAACATAGTTTATAATTATTATAGGCATTCTCAGAATGTGTACACTGTTTACCCGACTTGGTTACCTCGTCGCTGATGAGCAATTTGTTTCTGTGGGTTTCTACTGCTTAATGAGAAAGTGAAGGTCAGACATTAAGATTTAAACTGCTGTTCAAGTCCAACCCTCTTGGCCAATTGCATGACTACATTATATGATGCATCATAGCTTCTACTGTTTAAATATAACTAAATATTGGTGGAACATTGGTGAACAATTTACACACAACACCATATTCTGACCCCAAACTAATAATAATGCCGCCAGCATGCTGGGTACGCTTCCGATTGGTAGTGGGCTTGAACATCTTGATTATCTGTAGACCTTCATTGGTCTATGGATAATTCAGGTGTGCTTAGTGTAAGTAGTTGTTAGGTATGTAGCGTAGTGTTGTAGTTCTCATTGTATTTTAGTTTTATTAATAAAGGCTCTGCCCCATAAAAAAAAGCAAAGCTTGTATGATGATAACCAGATAGCTGATATAATACTTATATAGTTTGAAATACGTACTTATTATACATAGAAACACCCAGACACATTGCAAACATTTGAATTCATCACACAAATATTTGCACTAGGTGGGAATCGAACCCACGACCCTCAGCTTCGCAGGCAGAACTACTACCAACTAAGCCACGAGGTCAGACAATTAGGAACATACATATGTAATTTGCTATTACCACTTTGACTTCTCTGGGGTGCAAAATAAAAAGAATCGTTTTTGTCTAATATGTAACACAAATGTAATGTTTGATTGGCAACAAATTTGTTTGGAGCTGTTAAACCTATTGTATTTATCTGCAGAAAAGTATTTATTGAGATAGCTTTCAAGTCAAATTAAGATTAAAGCTTTTGATTGCACCACTTCCTTTGCGTCTGAAAATTAAAGCTAATATATTGTTAATTACATTATTTATTTAAGACAAATATAACAAAATAAAATTGACACACACTGTTTTGTATTCGTCAAGTCTGCATAAAAACACTCACGGTTTTTAGTTCGAAATATATATTTGTTAGTGTAATTAGCACAAACACTAAATTTATTATATTTTACGCTCGCCCTCCCCTGGGAAATCCATATGTTGCCTCCGGGAGAGTACAGACACAGAGCTTCAGGGCAACCTTAAGCATAGTTTGGGAAACCGTGGATTGTGTACTATATTATACATAGAGTTTAATACTACTCATAATCAAGGATACAGAGAAGGAAAATATTTACATTTGATATAATTAATACCGCCTTTGAGAGACTTATTTGTATATTCTATCTACATTACTCCAAATAAAATATAACGTTAAATACATAAGAAGGTATATTACAGTAATAAGTGGAGTCGTGCATCGTTTTGGATAGAAGATGAATGATAGATATATCACTGCAACATTTACAGCACTGCGATTATAATCTAACACGTGACATTATAATCTCATAGTACAGACGTTAGATTATGTATAAACTGACGGTTTTTACAAGTTTTTAAGGTGACAGAAACAAAAGGAGGAAACGGACTTGTTGAATCATTGAAGCTGTGCATATTTCATTTTTAGTAGTGGTAGGACTCTTAGCAGAGCCCGCCTGGGGAAGCACCACACCTTTGCCAGTTATTGTACCGCCAAACAGTAATGGGCAAACATTACTGTGTTCCGGTTTAAAGGGCAATGTTTTTAGAGAAATTACAGGGCTTAGAGATATAACAACTTAGCTCTCTGGGTGGCGAGCGCAGTGCAGTGCTAGGTAATGATTTTGACTCTTCATGTTCCAATAGCTGCGTGTCACTGTGCTGTTATGTGGCAGGCATGTTGCTTACCATCAGACACATGTAATGCTCGTCTGGTCACTCTTTATTTAAAAAAAAAATCAGACCACGAAATTTCGTAGTTTGATAAATATAATTAAAAGACTTTGAATACAAAGCTGAGAGGGAAGTGTCATTGTCACATTCTTTGTCGTACACAAAGACGTCAAATGTAAAAGACACACAAAGGCTGCTCGGAGACCTGATAAAAAATCATATTTACATGTGTTGGTGCCTAGTGTAATGATTCGGATTATAATATCGTCTTGTATCACATTCACGCACAGAACATGCCATAATATAAATAATTTAATAAAATCGTCTGCAATCCAAGGATTAATTAAAAAATACACGATTTTCACCGCGACGAAATCAGACTGTTACGTTCGGGTATACTAAAATATTGTAATGACGTTACTTCATTCACTTTCTCTTCTTCTCTCGAGCGATTTCCACTTGAAAATGATTTCTCGCTCACTCGCTTTGTTGATCTTTTTGCGTAGCAAAAAAAAATCTACATCTATGGTCGTACAACAAATTTTAACTTTGAAAGCTCAACAGCTTGCTCATAAATACATTTCATTCGCAAGGGACGAAACACGTGATCATCTTGCTGTTGTACCCAAGGAGTTAGTTGTTTGTAACATAAATGGTCCGTAACATAAACCAAGATCTATCGGAAGTTCCCTTAGGGCAAATTTAGGTGCTGGATGTAGCAGATTAGGAGGCCATGGACGCGTTCTATTCATAATTGCGACCTTTATAGTCAGACGACTATAGAGTCAACTCTGAAAGAGCGTAATAAGCTATACCCACTCGTACTATTAATATCTATTGTAATTGTAAATGTATGTATAGTGTGGAAGTTGGTTGTTGCTCAAACATGTCGGAACATCTGAACGGATAATTCTGAATTTAAGAACATGTTAGATAACAGTCTGGAATTAGCACATATGTTATTTTATTCCTAAAAATGTTACATTGCTTAAAAAACAGATTTTTTGGCGATCAGATCCAAGTTCATACAAAAATAATTATTTTCTTGAATCCAGATCTGGAAAAAAATGTCATAATAACTTCATATTATCAAAATTTTAAAGGAATCACAAAATACTAGCACCACCCCGCGGTTTTACCCGCCCGATTCCCGTTCCCATAATTTTACCGGGATAAAAAGTAATCTATTTGCTATTGCAGACCATAATCTACATATGTTCGGAATTTCAAGTATGTCCCGTTCCGACATGCGATGTGATTAATTGTCAACAAATATCCAAACATCTAAACATCAAAACTTTCACATATATAATAGCAGTCCCCCGCAGTTTTACCCGCATAGTTCCCGTTCCCGTCGTTCCCGTTGTTTCCCCGGGATTAAAAGTAGCCTATGTGTTCTTCCAGACTATAATCTAACTGTATTCCAAGCTTCAGCCTGATCCGTTCATTTGTTACGGCGTGATTGAGCAACAAATATCCATACTTTGACATTTATAATATTACTAGCAGCGCCCCGCGGTGTTACCCGCAAAGTTCCCGTTCCCGTTGTTCCTGTTGTTTTTCCGGGATAAAAAGTAGCCTATGTGTTCTTCCAGACTATAATCTATCTATGTTCCAAATTTCAGCCCGATCTGTTCATACGTTAGGACGTGATTGAGCAACAAACTTCCAAACATCCAAATATCCAAACATCCATACCTATATTGACATTTATAATATTAGTAGGATAGTGGGATTAGTAGTATTGTGTACACTAAATATAAAAAAATATAGTAAATGTATATATCTAAGCCTTCAATACTAAAATTAAATATAGTGGTATCAAATACACATTTAAACATAATTGTTATAACACCTATTTCAGACCAAACACTATTGTGTTCCAAATTTAACTGAATTTGTTAATCCGTTGCGACGTGATTGAGCAAGCAACACAACATTCAAATTTTCTCTTAATATATTTTAGTAATAGAATAAAACAAGAATGTCTTTTTCAGTGTTTGCTTAACCCTACGTACGTGATTAGTTTCCTTAAGCAAGATAGCCATAACTCTTTTTATTAAGTAACTAATAACTACAGACAAAGCGACAGACTGATAAAGCTATAACAATCAAGTGTATGGGATAGCCGCGGAGACTTCCCATTACATTTCTCAATACCCACGACCTTCGGACGTGTGGAACGTGCTGGAATGGTCACATCCCCCTCTCTTTCACCCTGTGATGGAGGGAGGGGGACGGATGACTTAATCATTACTGGGGGTAAATTAATCTGCTCTTTTCCTTGTCGTGTCTATTTGAGGGTAGAAATACACAGCTATTGGATTGTGCTCGCTGATTAGATATTGTATTTGTTTTGGTCGCTGGGGTTAAATGTAACGAGTAAAATTTTAAGGAGCGCCCAAGATACAGGCTTAGCCTAGTTTGGGGCTCAATGGTACGGCTACCAGTTTTATATCGATTCAAAATAATTTCACTATCATGTTAAACGTACTGTATTGTGTTTTGTTTTTTTGGAAATAAATGATTGATTAACTTATATTCAATTGTTTAAACTGTTTTGGCCTTAGTATAGTGTCTAATAAGAAATGACCCTGCAAATAGCGTTTTAGCTATTTAATCTAATTTAGATTTCTGTGGTTTTAGCCAAGTACAAAATGTGGAATTTAAAGTTTTCTTTATTACAAAGAAAATAGATTTCGACGGTTAAAAGGAAGTTGGGCATAAGCGACACTTTGGTCAAAAATCAGTTTTAAATGCCATTTTACTTAAAATTTTCCGCTCTTTCGAATGAGCTGACTCCCATAGCTCTACGATGACTTTTTTGGCGCTTATGCCCGAGCAAAAAACAACATTTCCCTAGTTATACTATTCGTAACCGACGTAAATTAAGGTCATTTTGTCTATAAAGGTGCTTGTACCCCTGCAAAAAATATTTATTCTCGATTTGTTGTCGGTAATGCTTTTTTACTTCATAGGGGTCTCCAGTTTTCGGTTGTTTATGCCTTCTAAGCTATTTTCTCAAAAAATACAAACGTTGTTTATAGCCTATTTTCATTTAATAATTGAACATAGCTTTGACGCTTGTACCCTTTTTCCAAAATTCATTTTCATTTTACTCTGTCGGTTATACCCTATTACCTAATTTAATGTTAATATCACGCTGTTGGATATTCCTCACTTCCGTTAAGAATATACACACATTTTTGTTGCTAATCCCTTATTCCTTAAATCGAACGGCAAACCATGGTGTCGATTACAACCTACTTCCACGATCAACGATCAAAGTAATACGTCATTTATACTGTGATACACAATGAGGACTTCATTCCAAATCCGTGCTTATGACATTTGATATCACTAAAGTACACACAAAAAAGACTGGAGCAAGAGATAACAAAGTGCGAAAAGGTCGAAACAGGAAAGTCATCCTGAATTGTAGCACAGAGGAAGACTTTGTCCTGGTCAAAAATCGTGTGCAGCAACACAAGTTTCTAAAGGTGAAAACCGTGAAAGCGGGTAATCCACAGATCATCATTCGAGACATCTTGTCTTATCACAAAGATAACGAAATAGTGGAAAACAATAAACATCTGCTACAGAGGGTTGATTTGCAAGAGAGCGCGATCAGAGTACTACACAGGAAATAAAGGCGTAATTCACATGGGAGTCATCCACTGATCGAGGTCTCACCTCGCATTCACGGATCATTTTTGGACGCCGAAAAGGTCTACATAGGACTCCAGACCAATGGCAGACCATTCGCCCTTGGTGCAGTGCTCCAAGTGCCTAGGTTTCGGCCATACAAAGACGATATGCCGGGAAAGGGATGAGTCCTGCAGACACTGCGGAAAAAACCCACTCCTGGACACAATGCAAGGCAAGAAAAGAAGACCTGCCACCCAAATGCAAGAACTGCACGATTGCTCATCCCAACAGCCCCGACAGAGAACTCGCTCACAACGCCTTTAGTAGCGATGGCCCTGAAAGGATAAAATGGGATGGTATAGAGCGTTCTAGAATATCTTATTGCTAAGGGCACTCATGAGAAAAGTGGCTCAGTCTCCAGTATACGATTCATCCAAGCCAATCTGCAGTGCTCGCAACGGCAGAACTCCTGAAGGTAGCGAGAGAAAGGGGAGTTTCAGTTGCCCTTGTTCAAGATCCCTATGTGGGAAACAAAGGCGTAATGAAACAAAATCCTGGAACTCGCGTTATCCAGTGCAGTTTAAACAGACAAAACCAATTAAGGCAGCCATAATAGTTTTCGGTGTCAGACTGGTGGTAATCCATGCCCCCCAATTTGTTACCGAAACGGGAGTGGCTGTTCTGTTGGTCGGCACAGGCCTAAAACTGGGAGTAATTTCTGTCTACTTAGAAGGAACCAAAAAGTTGAACCCTTCCTCAGCAGGATTATGGTAGTCAGCAAAAAACTAGCGACAAATGACCTTATTGTTGCTGATGACGTGAATGCGTAGTCCCACTGGTGAGGAAGCACATCCCAAAATGAGAGAGAAGAAGCCTCAACGAAACGTAAACTCATTGTTCAACGAAATGGACTTATTTATAACTACGGCGATACACCAACCTTCGAGATCGTTAGGGAAGGCAAACTCTGCACAAGCATAGTGCTAAGCAAGCTAAGCATAGTGATGTAACAATGTGCAGCGGGTCTCTCTTGGGAAAAATCGAGGGATGGAAAGTTTACAAAAGTATTACGACATCAGACCACAACGCAATCACTTTCGTTTTGCGCCTAGTTAAACCTTTCAAACAACAGATACCAATAATAACAACATGCAAATACTAAAATAAATAAAATAAATAAATAAATCATTTATTCATTAAAAACACACAGAAAAAATTATTACAAATAAAAGTTGCTAGTATTTGATTAGTAATAAGTTAACTACCGTCGAACTAGGCTTGGGCCTGTGTGTCGACGTGCAGCGCCCTCCTCGCATCCAGTGAATTGACCAATACAACTTTAGGAGAATTGAATTATTATCGCAATACATTTTTATCACCGTTATGTGTACTTGTAACATCATAATATTAGGTTTAAATTTAGGCATGCAATTATTACATTTTATATAATATGAAAAGAAAATTAAATAAAATTTTATATGTGAGTTAAGTGGTCCTCTCTTTGTGTGGGGGTGTATTTGCGTGTGTATCTGTGCGTGCATGGGTATGTATGCATGTGTGTTCTGAGTGTTTGCGTTTAGGTGATTGTTTGTGTTAGTGTGTGAGTGAAAGAGAGGGTGAGTTTGTTGTATAAATTTATACTTTATACTTAATATTTGATTAGCTCAGCATAAATTAACCGACAACCTTTAATAAGCTTTCTGTATCATCGAAATTCAGTGATTTGAGCCATAAGGAGAGTTTAATTTTAACCTCATGTCTAGACAACGTATATATTTCCAGAATTTTATTGATTTTATTGTACAGAAAAGGACCCAAGAATATAAAAAACCGTTGAATAAAACTTGTGCTCATTCTGTTAGGCACGGAGCAGACCGAATGCCTTCTTCGACTTTTTTGGATGGAAGGATCAAACACCAACAACGAATGCTGCTTCAAAACAACACTAGAGACAAACAACTGCCTGACCGTCAAAACATCGCAAGCCCTATACAAAAGTGTGGTGTCGAATAAAATCGGTCTACCAGTACCTATCTTCAATGCCGCTCGTTGAGATATCTCAATTGGACGCAAGGTTGTTTTCGGTGCACCTCCCCAGGATGATATGCAATACGTGATAATTGATTGGCAGAGAGCCAAATAAATCCGTCTGATTAGCTCTGGTTTCGCGATTTGTCGTAGTTTCTTAAAGATAAAAAAAGTCTTACGTATGCGCTTACTTATATTTATAATATGGAGCTTAAAGTTAAGATTAATATCAATTATGACACCCAGGTATTTTATTGATGCAGCCATGTCCAATGGTTTACATGCACACATACCTGGGCTCCGCTCAAGACAATTATTTCCGTGAGCAACAACCTTAAACTCATCTCTTCGTGGTAAACTAAGTAACTAAACCAAGAAGTGGTCAAACTGTATGTTAAAATCAGTTAAAACACAGTTTATATCCTCCCTGCAAGAAGGAAAGCTCTCGCCGGAGTCAGTGGAGAAATGTGAATTCGATGG
This sequence comes from Ectropis crepuscularia, assembly GCA_963693475.1. Lineage (NCBI taxonomy): Eukaryota > Metazoa > Arthropoda > Insecta > Lepidoptera > Geometridae > Ectropis > Ectropis crepuscularia. The sequence goes on along the minus strand of OY856357.1, from coordinate 8,897,197 downwards.
TTCCGAACTACACAGCTAGTTTACATGAAGCCTGCGAACAGACCATTACAATGGTAAGCTCGCCGGATGGAAATCCAACCCTTGAGGTAGACGGCCACCGATTTCGGTTGGTGCGATCGAGAAACAAAACGATTGCAATAATAGAGTACTGAGAAGGTCAGACGCCTTTCATAAAGGCAAGTGCGCTGCTTGTACATCTTAGCAGAAATGCGGGTGAAACACCCCGGGTGATAAGCGTGGATGCGATGACAATCAAATACTCAAGAGCGAAAGTCGCAGACCGGCTGAGTTGCATTGAGGCCTCTAAACATCACGAGGTTGTCGTGTACGAAGAAAGGGGAGAAAATCTGAGCTTCCTCAGAGCCCCTTCGCACGACCTGACAAATGCAACAGACAGCTGGGGATACCCCGTTCCTAGTTCGACCAACCAAACCGGTTCCGAAAGAGCACAGCAGAGGAAAAAACCGCAGCCAATCAAAGCGACAGCAGAAGCACCATCACGGCCTTCGTGATTTCGTGACCACTATCCGGGCTCCATCGCAATAATATACAATGTTTCAGACGGCAACATCCAAAGCCTTTTGATTTGGAGAAGTTAATCACACAGACTTTAAGAGCTGGGACCTTCTCGCTGACAAATTCTTCGTGGGTAATCATGTCGGCTAGATTAGTAAAATACGAGTAGCTACTTTTAAAATGAACTCCACATCATCAACTGTCAAATACTCGATGGACTCGGAGGCACCCGAGCATAAACGTTTAACATTACGAATACATACCAAGCTTCCTAAATTTATTCCTTAGTTATGTGCCTACCTACTAGCTTAAGTATTATTTTTCCAAAAATTTGTAGGTTGATACCTACCAACTCTAGCCTTGATTTTTCGTAGTTAAAAATAATAACAGAAATGTTGTTTTGTTTTTATTTAAAACATCGTACTATCTGATTGTTAGTGAAAAGGTGACATAAACATAATGCAAAAAAACCTTTTAAATCTACCATAATTTAGCGTAAATTAGAATTACTTAAACGAGATCGTGTTGGTTGTGCTACTTCATTATTTAGGAAATGTCTTTTCATCTATATTTCCTTAGACTCACGCAATGCCAGATGTTGGTTATCCTTCTTTTCCTTTACTTTCAAGCTACATTGTGTGTCACTAATGTCTTATGATTCTGGTTTTTGTGAAAGTCGACTGTTACTTGTGTTCTATTATCTGTTATACAACCACTGTGAAAAGTATCTTATCCTTCTTTTCCCATAACACTTATTGAACTGTCTAGTCTCTTATACCCCTTTTCCCTCACGACGTGAGATATCGGTATGTTGTTTAAGCTTCTTATCTATTAATATTTTATTTTGTCATTTGTCGCTTACGCCATATTACCTCATTGGAAAATTAAAAGCTATTGCTATAAGCGACATAAACCACGTTAAATAGCAACAAATCATTGAAACTGACAATACCGGTAACTGCCCCATTTTTTTTTCATTTTATAACTGTTTCAATTTTCACAAAATGCTAATAAATAACAGAGATACGTCAGTTTTTCTAAAATTCAAAACTTTGAACGGCTCTCCTGAACATTTCACTTTTTGGCGCTTATACCGTATTTCCTTTTAACCGTCGATTTATATTTTAGTGGAAGTTTTTTTTTTTATTTAATTTAAACACTCCACAGACTCCGGGGTCCGGGACTTTTGTCATTACTAATGTGAAAAAAAACGAGTGAGAGTTACGAGTGTGTAAAAGTGGAAGTTTTATTTTTAACACGTACAAGTTCAATAAATGTATCTATTTGTATATGAAGTTGCACGAAATGAGCAAGCAATATGTATATTCATTAATTTGTTCTATTTAACACGGTATTTTTTGTATCGAGACTTTTTTTAAACAAAGCAACTCATATAATAACAAAAAACTCTATAAATCACTTATGAATATTGGTAATGAAAAAGTCACAGTTTGATTACATAACAATATAAATATGCCTGATTGCGGCGAAATTAGAGCCATTTTATAAGAAATATCTCTCTGATCTTACCTTAGCTTATGTCTATTTTTAACCGATTAAAAAAAAGGTGTCTTAATTCGACCGTATATCTTTTTTTTTGGTAATTTGTAAACTTATGTGTATTATTTATTGTAGAGGTACATTATCTTATCGGTGTCGTTCAAGTCTGTAGTATAACATAGTTGCTTTATAATTCATTTACACCTATTCGCTCTTCATTTAGATCCATATACGTAAAAACATTCAGATTATTGCAACATAAAGTGCATTCGTTTTTTTTTTATAAAACGCAAGCAATCTACAATTCATTGTCTCTTAATGTGAAATAGCGTTCTTAAGATACCCTGGAGCGGTTTCAGGTTTCAGCCGCCAAACTTATTAGCGACAAGGACAAATTGAATCCAAAACTTCCGACAGTGTTTCAAGTTTCAACATCTCTGGTACCTCGCCGATGTCGCTCTAGATTTTAGATTGATTTAAACATTTTAGATATATTTACCTAGTTACAGTGCCCCGGGGAGCTCCTGTTCCCGTTATTTTTCTGGAATAAACAGTATCATTTATTAAGTAATAAGTAAATATGTTTAAGTAGGATGTATTTCAATTTATTTATTTACATTATATCTATTTATGTCATCTGCACACCCCGCATGTTAAGATCCTCCTTTTCTTTTTCCACCCTAAGGTTGCCTGGAAGAGATCGCTATTAGCGATAAGGCCGCCATCTGTCGCACTAACTTTGTGTTTAACCTGTTTTAATTTGTAAGTTATTGTTATTTTGGCGTGTTCAATAAACTGTATCTATCTATCCTATATCCTTACAAACTATAATCTGACCGATTGACTGAAGACTGTCCAAATTGCAATCCGATCCGTTCAGCCAATTCGACGTGATTGAGCAATAAACATCCATACATCTGATACATGATTTTAGTTTTTCAATTAATATTTTGTTTTATTTTCACATAAGACGTACAAAAACTCGTAGTCATAATAAAGTAACCAAGTGCGAGTTGGACTCACCTATGAAGGGTTCCGTTGCAGCAAGTAACATAATATACATAGTACACATAGTTCTTGTAGTTCGTTGTAACTTTGATCGAAGTTTCAATAATAGTGTATTTATGACGTACTAAAAAAAAGCTACTCATCGGATCGAGTTCAAACTAATTTTCGTTGGTAGTTTACATGGTAATGTACATCATATATTTTTTTTAGATTTTTCATTCTCTTACTTTAGAAGTTAGAGGGGGGGGGACACACATTTTACCACTTTGGAAGTGTCTCTCGCGCAAATTATTCAGTGTAGACGAAAATGAGTTTAGAAACCTCAACATCATTTTTGAAGACCTATCGATAGACACCCCACACGTGTAGGTTTGATGAAAAAAAATTTTTTGAGTTTCAGTTCTCAGTATGGGGGGCAACCCTAATTTTTCTTTTTTTAAAATTTTTCTGTTCAAATCTTAATGCGGTTCACAGAATACATCTACTTACTAAGTTTCAACAGTGTAGTTCTCATAGTTTCGGCAAAAAGTGGCTGTGACATACGGACGGACAGACAGACAGACAGACAGACATGACGAATCTATAAGGGTTCCGTTTTTACGTTTTACGGAACCCTAAAAAGCCTTAATTTTTACTAGCAAAAGTTGAATAAACGTTTATAAATAAGAGAGTTTGGCGGAAGTTTTTGTCTCTCAATAAATAGGAATAATCAGCATCAATTTATCTACTGTCTATGTTACATTTTATTTTTGTTAGAATTATCCGTTCCGTGACGATGTTTCGATTTAATCTCGCAAGAGTTCGTAAGTTTCCGTGTTGTTAAGTAGTGATTCGGAAGCACGGCCCAAGTTCCGAGATGGGATAAAGAAGGATGGCGCCACGTAACTTCGGCTGTAAACAACGGTTTACAACGCACAACAAAGTTGCCCTGATACTTTGTTGAGTATACAAAGTTGCCATACCTCATAACTTTAATTTCTTTTTATCTAGAATCAGCGACCTGGGGAGTCTACCTCCTAAGGAAAACTGTCTTAGCTCTGATTTTGCTCTCTCTTTTCTTGGTTGAAACTATAGAAACAGTCCGGTTGCTACACCGGTGTGTAATATAGTACCCAAAAACTTGGTTGATGACGAAAACTTACAAACTTAACTTTGCGGACGGGTTTTTTCATAACACGTAGGTACCTACTACAGATGAAATGCCTTTTTATTCAGCTTTAAACTAAAAAACATTGTTTTTTTCTACAAAATGAGTAACAAAAGCATTTGGCCTACCTGAAGTTAAGCTGTGGCCGTCATCATTGATAGATTAGATCTTCAAGTATATATGGTTATTTTTAAACTACTTAAAAATCTACAGCGTTCAAAAGAAAACAGTTGTGAACAATATTTTGTATACCATGTAGGTTTTACAATGGATTTTGGCAATACACCTTTTTCTTCATAAGTAAACGAAACAAGCTTATATGTACCTACCTAGTAAAAATGTATTATTTATTGATTTATAAATTTTAAAATATAGTGTCACTTAAATGTTGCAATCGTAATGAGACATTTTTAGATGATTCATCATCACTTTTCAACACCCCAAAGTCATGACAAAAGCTTTACGCAAAATGTATGTTCATAAAAAGTAAAAAATATGGGATATGGTGATGTAGACTAAAAACCCACAAAACGTTGTTCTAGGACGTGATCCGGAACTACGAGTATTACAAAAGCTAGTGAAAACCCACTCTCCTGAAAACTGTTCGTTTGACTCGATACACAAGCTTACGTATTCCATTTTTATTTAAAAAATAGCGCTTTAAAATTATTTTTTTTTTATACAACGTAGTGAGGGATGGCGACGAATGAATTTTATTTCTCGACAAGGAAATTTAATAACACTTCCAGCTCTTTAAGAATTTACGAATTCAAGGCCGGAGCGTTCATGCTCATTTCTACACACTTTGCAGAGGACGTAGGGCTACAGTGACCATCATTGTAGGAATTTTAGATAAACTTTATGCAGGGTTTTTATGCTGAACAAAAATAATAACAATTTACGTGAAACAGAATTATATCGATAAAATTATACATACATAATATGTCTAATTTATCATTATTGGCGAAAATTCTAGAACGCAACGAACGCAGACTCATAGACATGCGCATTCTCTCTATCTTAACACATGGAGCGCAGTATTCTTGGGGTAAAATTAACGGACCGAATACGAAACACCATACTGCGTTTCAAAACCCAAATAGGTAATGTAACTAAAAAGCAGCCAATTTAAAATGGGTTTGAGCTGGACACGTTTCCCACATGTCGGGTGATCGTTGGACCAAAATTACAACGCAGGGGAAGCCAGATTGCTAACGACGACGCGGTAGACCAAAAAAACAACGACAACACGGCCTCGTCGAACATCGAGAAGACAACTGAATAAGCTTTAGATAGGTGAAAGTGCAAAGAGGATAGGAGGCCTTTGCCTAATATTTGTACAAAACAAGCACATACCAATAATAATCACTAAACATAATCAATTACATTCAGCGAACATATCATGCTCTGAAGTGTTTTATATCTTACAATACTTTTATAGGATTTAAAATATCTACAAGTAGAAACATAAAAGCTTTTTTTATAAAACATTGTGCGTCAATCGTCTAATTTCCAGGCAAGGCAACCACAGTTTCTGCCATTCAAATTACTGCCTATCAATGCACTGTGTTTATCGCCCAGATATACAGATCGTTTACCTCTTTGTCTTGTAATTTCACTGCAAACATTGGCCTGCACACCAGTACACAGTAATACGAAAATAATGACCACAAGTAGTGATATCGAGACCAATCTGCAGAGTTTTACCACAGCCAAAACTAATTTTAGCCAAATGCTAACTTTTAAAATAAATTAATTAAGAAAGTGGTGTGAACATTTCGCCCACAACACTATACTATATTCGCATTATATTATTTTTAGTCAAATTGTTTTAGATGATGGAACTGATTTGGCAACTTTTATTAACGTGTTTCTTATAACTTGGCTTCAAATGACTTCTACCACTCATCCAACTTAGAGCTAGCGTAGAATACCCAAAAACTCATAAGTATCATGTTGTCGTTATACATTACCTTTTGATTAATTTTCATTATTATTAACTTATTTTTTTGTTATAAATAGTGACGAGACGAGCAGGACATGTGCCTGATGGTAAGCAACATACCTGCCACATAACAGCACAGTGACACGCAACTATTAGAACACGAAGAGTCATTCAAATCCAGATCATTACCTAGCACTGCATTGCGCTCGTCACCCAGAGATCTAAGATTTTATATCGCTAAGCCCAGATCAGATCTTGGGGTCAGATGGTGTTGTGTGTGAATTGCCCAATATTTTTTTTGTCATTCAGCATGATTCCCCAGATTTCACCAAATACATACATAAATATGTAAAGAGCTAGCAGCGCCCTGCCTCGTGGTTTAATTCGCGTATTTGTCGGTATTATTATTTTCACAGGATAATCATTTTATTAACCTATGAGCTATACCAAACTATTATCTAACTATAAGTATACCAAATTTCACTAAAATTCTTTCAGTAGTTTTTGCGTGGAAGAGTCATCATCTACGTATACAAAACATTCTCACCAACATGAATTTAGAATTTTAACATCTAAACGGGAAATTGCCATCAAAATGTTTTCTGATCACCTTCCTACATCATGGTCGCCCTACACCGAGAGTTGCTTATTGCTACGTGACTGCTTGTCACGTAAAAAACGCAATCAAATTATCATATCGTAGAGTAGGCAATAAAAATACGGGAATTTTGCAGTAGGGTTTTTGGCGAGGGTCTGAATTCATTAGGAAAGTCTTCAAGCTAAGCAAGTAATAATAACGAATACTTTTACTATTTCCTTATACAGAGAAATACGCGGAGTAACTCAACATTCGTGGAATCTTTTTTCCCATATTGTCCCTCGATATAATCTGAGTCTTATGAGCATTATGCCTCATACGTATCTTGTTATAAGTACTTACTGTGACCAAAATATAGGAATTCTTTAATTCATTTAGCTTTAGTCATGAAAGTATATTTGTGCTATCATTTATTTGTCGTAGTGTTGTTGCTATAACTGTTACTAGTCAGTAAGTTAGTAAGTAACTTAGTTAAGTACGTTCTCTACACTCAATTATTTCTCACATTTTAATTCTGCACCTAGCAGTGCCCGCGGTTGCGCAAGCGTTTTAAGGGTTTTCTTTTTTTCACGGAACCCTAATTATTTTCCTTAAGTAAGAGTAACTATGTTATGCTTTAGAAGATCAGCTATCTGTTAGAAAAAGTACCGTCATAATTGGTTCAGTTTCGGAGATCAACCGGAACAAACAGACAAAGTTTTTTAGATTTAGGCACCATAATATACATACATTTATTATACTTTCATTTGAATTAAGTAAAAGGCTGTTAGTTTGATATTCCTTAAAGACACTCCTGCCTTATTTATTCGTATAGATAGAAGTGTAAGACAAAAAATCTGATGTAAAATGTTTCCCACAAATATTCTAAAAGGACATGGCTTTACATGTATACATTTATAGTATACATACAAGTCATGCGAAACGAACAGACTCATTCCATTATAAGTTGTCTTCAGAAAAAAAACAACCTCATTTCGACCCGAACGAAGTGGGGGTGGGCCGAAAGTTTTTAAACATATCATCGTAAAATAAAATAAAAAGAGAGTTATTTTTATTTTTTATGAATAAAAGAGCTTTTATAGCTACCCAAATGAGTATAATGAAAGAAATAAGTGAGCGCAAACACGGTTTTATCATAGATACATAGATATGTTTAAATGATATGTTACACGCAATAAAAATGCTTTCCCACAATAATGCACGGGGAGTAAGCAATAACTCAAGCAAATAAAACGGAGCAAGGGGAACGACTTGTAATGTGTGTCTCTTATTTTAATGTTGTTTGTTTTCTTTGCGGTACGAGGAATAGCACTTAGATTTGTTCTTATCAATGTGACTGTTCAAAATAACTTTTTATCTCAATATCGGCATCAGTAGTCCACTTTATGTTCATACTGCTGAGATTCGGTGCTTTTTCTCACGCTGATAAAGTGAGGATTGGTGATGCATGTTCTTAAGTATTGTGAGCAACGATCTCAATACACAGATGTGCCCTCCCAAACTTCAGGGCACACGTAATCATGTCATCGTTCGGAAGAGTGATCTCACTGTTTCCGTTCTAGTCAGTTGCAGGAAGTGGTGGACACCGGACGTTTTTACCTATCAGTATTCGTTGTCAACAACCAAAACAAGTAGAACCAAAGCATATCTCGCCGCTAGCGATTCTAGGGGTCAAGTAGATTTGTTGTTTGTAAACCACTTACGATGCACACAGGGACGTAGTTTATTACCAATTTAATTTACTATTTCAGGTGCTCAGGGCACATCTATTGGTTTATATCGGTGGTTGTGAGTGTTTCTTTCACCGTTACGTCCACAACCATAATATCTACACTTGGAAAAATACTCTCATTTCTAAATATTTAGGTGAGATTTGAACCAAATACGTCACAATTGTGAAAGTGCTCTTTTTAGCCACTTGGCCACCACGCTTATGGGCATTTTATTGCATGAATTCAAAGATTTTTTTCTCAAAAATGGATTTTTAATTAATTGTAACGCGATTTTCAAATAGTGCAATGGAAGTTCCTCACACAAAACTAGCTTCCTCACACTAGCCCAAAACTGGAACTACACTAGACTACGCGTTACCGGCAAAAATAAAACATATTATGGGTTCTTCGAAGCTTAAGTTTCCTATAAAATCATTTATATTTTTCTTATTTACAGTTTTATGTGTTTTAATCCAAGCGAGACTCAAATGACATTGCGATTGGTAGTTCCTGTGATAGATAGCTATAATTTTCTAAGTAAAACGCGCTATACAATAAGCTCTATTGCAACTCTTACTCTCAAAATTGTGAGATAATTGACTTTAGTATTTTGTAAAGCGTGACTGAATCCTTTCGCAAAGGGACACAGCTTAAGAGTCGCAGTGCACTTATTGTTATGACCGAACTAGAACTCATGGTTAGATCTCAGTACGTAGTCGTGGTTGACGTAATAAATGTACAGTTAATGTCGCTTTCGTTTATATCGAATAAGTGGACAGTGTTTTGAACGCTTTGCTTGAGTAGGTCTTTCCCGATGGATGTAAACTTGAGACTCTAAACTTAATGTATTTAGTAAATCGGTTTCTTTCAGGTAGACGCGCCCCATCGTAGGACGCATGGTTGCTTAACATCAGATGCGATGCTGGTCTAGCGCAATTCTAACAACGATAAAAAAGGTGTCAAGTTAAATCTGTAAGCAGTTTACAGAAAATTTATACGCATTAGTTTACAACTCTAAAAAAAAGTAATGAACTAAAAATCTAAATCGATACTGATTTACGACACATCTGTTTTGCCCAAAGTCCGCCTCGACATTACGGATATTCGATGAACTGTCCAATAAAACTATTTCAGCCGAAACAGACGCGGTCTGTGCAGGAAGCTATTTTGGTCTCGCGAACAACAGACTAGAATTAGTGCGCGGCGATTGGAAAATATTGGCAAATCAACTCGGGAATCCCTCTTTAGCTCTCTACTCCGGATTATAGCTTTAGTCTCATAGATGTACAGGGAATTGAACTGTGTTAAAAATAAAAGTCGCATTGGTTTTTTTACTACTAAAACGAGTTATTTAAATCCTATTAATCAGCTTATGCCCTTTACGCTGAGATCTGATCTTGAAAGTGGGATGTGTATGGAATGTTGAACTCAACAGGTGTAGGTTTACATACCGAATTCAACCATATTTTATTTTATTAATTAATTGTGTGCCTTATGTCGTAAAAACAGTTGTTGGGGAAAATACACGATATTAGAACGAAAGTCACGTTTTCCGATTTATTGATGATGATCCAAGGTATAGGTACTTAGCCAAAATTGTTGACTGAGAGTTCAAATTTGTTGAGGGATTTTCTAGAGAATATGACACGTTTCTTTTGGGATATTGTTCTGTGTTCTGTGCATGGGACATATCTCTCTTAGTATATTCCGTTGTTTAGTTTTCAAAATGCGTGCAATAAAGAGTTAATCTTTCTATTAGTATAAACTAATAGCTAACGATTACACTGCAAGTGTTATAGAAATTGTTTAGGCAGAACAAAGCGTTGTATCTCAATTATGTCAACGGAAACTAGGACTGTCTATGTAGGCTAGGGCTTATCCCCGTCCCTTTCGACGTTAGCCATAGGATTAAAGTGACAGAGGTCTACCGAACGGCTAAACAAACCCCTTTTAAATTCAGGATGAAAAATATATCCAGCTAAATGTTTCGGAATTAATCTAAACGAAATAAAGGGCTAAGGTCTTGTATCTAACGTAACAATGGAACGAGTGTGGAATTATTTCTTGTTTATACAGGTGGTCAGACAATTCACTGGGTACAGGAGTGTGACGGAACGCCAAGGAATTTATTTCACATAATATGAGACATTTGACCTCATTTTGGAGCGTGCATAAGATTTGCATGATTTTACTGTTCTCTTTAATATCAGCTACCGATATCGGAGTTCGAAATCAGATATTGGATAAAACGAGATTGATGCGTCACTTGAAATATAAAAGACTGGGAGCTTATCAATTAAAACAATTTACCGAGCCCGTGTGTTTTTTATTTTCGACAATTGTCGCTTCCAGCAGCATTGATGATCAAAACCAACAACAAACACATTCTACTGAAACAATCAGTTCATCACAGCATTATTATTTTTTAATTATCAGGTCTGTACTCATTTTTAGGGTTCCGTAAAACGTAAAAACGGGAACCCTTATAGATTCGTCATGTCTGTCTGTCCGTCCGTATGTCACACACACAGCCACTTTTTGCCGAAGCTATAAGAACTGTTGGTACTGTTGAAACTTGGTTAGTAGATGTATTAAGAAAAGACACAAAATATTTAAAAATAATACATTTTGGGGCTGCCCCATACTTAGAACTGAAACTAAAAAAAAACATTTCACCAAACCCATACGTGTAGGTTATCTGTGGATAGGTCGTTAGAAATGGTATTGAGATTTTTAACATAACTTTTTTCTACACGGAATATTTGCGCAAGAGACACTTTCAAAGTGGTAAAATGTGCCCCCCCCCCTCCCCCTGTAACTTCTAAAATAAGATAATGATAAAACTAAAAAAATATATATGATGTTTTACCATGCAAACTTTCAACGAAAATTGGTTTGAACTCGATCTAATAAGTATTTTAGTACGTCATAAATAAATACACTGTTATAAAAACATCGATCAAAGTTACAACGTACTACAAGAACTTATGTATTATGTTACTTGCTGCTACCGAACCCTTCATGGGTAAGTCCGACTCGCACTTGGCCGCTTTTATTTGAAGATAAGGTCGATTTTGTCATTTTTTTTTTAATGTAATCTTTGGAACCAAAACATATTTCATCGAACTCGGAAACATATACAAGTTCGATTAAATTGGACCAAAAAATAATAGTGTGTGTAGAGGATTTTAAAAAAATCTGAATTTTCATTACAGGCTAAAACTGGGGTTTTCGCTTTTTATTCCTAAGCCGTAAATTTGATCTCATAAGTAGCAACTACTTTTCCAACTTATGAATCGTTGTTTCTCAAAAACGGTTTTTATCAGTTAACCAACTAATTTTTCCCCAGCTAATGATTAGGTATGATGAAACTTACCGCTTCCTAAAAAAAACTTTAGACCTCGTTTTTTTCCCCGGAACCGGATAGATGTTTTGAACAATTCGAATGATCGGATTGACCGGACTATAAACATGGAAACGTTAAAATTTGAAATATTACCAGTTAGCTGGGTTGGTTTATTTAGAATACACTCAAGAACATGTTTCGCGTAGTAATATTTCATAGCATGTTATTGCACTATTTACTCTTAATGATAGCAAAGCTTCGGTAAATTGGTGTTCTTCGGTAGTAATAAGCGTTCAAACAGGAACTACAACAAGCTTAATGAAGGCAGCCTGGGAGAAGCTTTTAAGCGCCTTGGTATTTTCGTAGAAAATAACAACTTATAGACTACAAAGTTATCGAGGAATTATGAATATTATTTTGTAATCCGAATATTTTGTACTTAATAGTTTCAATGACGCTCTAATGCTCTGACGCTTACTGGCTTAACGGAAGTTTTAACGAGTCTGGCAGGATGTTTGACCCTTCAGATTAGTCTAGCTCACTGGAAAATAGTTTGAAACATTGTACTTAATGATTTATAATAAACTTTAGCCTTCCTAAAATGACGTAAGTTAGCACTAATTTTCGCGCGTTTGATACACCCTACCTGAAAACGGACCCGCTTTCAGCTTAGCGAGTATTCTACGCTTTTAAAAGGCTTACGCCTTTCTAAGCTCACGTTAGCGATCCTAAGAATGTCATCTTTCCTAAAATGACGTAAGTCTGGGGTGACTGGAATCTCAGTCTACTTGTATCTAAGTAAAACATTATAACAACAACATAAACAAGTGAACGTTAAAAAATAAACATGTTTCAAAAGAAGGATATTAACCAAATCACGTTCTCCTCCGTGCAAAGTTATTAGTCGCATTTTCCTTGCTTTTTTCACCAACTTCAAAGCTAAAGTAGCATAAGCGTATGAAAACGTAGCGAGATGAACGTGGCTCATGAATTTTCAAGAATACTGCATCAGCTTATACTTTCCCGGAGCCTCGAGCTCTCTCGTTGAAATGTGCAAACGTGTCTCCCTCTTCGGTACGGCTAATTTAGATGCTGAGCAAAGTTTGCGCGGAGCTTGCGTCGTACCCTCTGTGCTTTTGCACCCTGTTTTTCTTGAGATTTTCTATTTCATTGCGTTTCCTGTTTCTGAAATCACCTGTGCTGTGCAATTTTCTTGCCGCAACTTATTTATTCCGTTTGATTTATTTAGTTACGTGTAAGGTTGAGGCGATCGTTTTAAAGTAGTTTGTATTTGGTTTCGTCATTATTATGAAATTATGCGCGGTATATTCTAGGACTGTCTATAAATTTTTCATTCCTTGGTGTATAGCAATAGTAGTAACATCCCATGATTTCACTCGTTCCCGATCCTGTTATTTTTCTGGGATGAAAAGTAGCCTTGGTGTTATTCCAAACTATTATCTATGGGCCTAATTTATATCCAGATCCCATCAGTAATTTTTGCTAAACTATGAACAGCCCTATATACATACCAAATTTCGCAATTATAATTTTAGTAGGATTTTGTACAAGTTCATAAAATTTTGTGCAATCAGCCATTGTCGTATAATTTAGAAAAATAAAAAAGTATACACAATAAAGTTAAGATGTCATACTTTTAATAATTACTAATAAAATATTTCTTATTTGTTACAGGTCACCGTGATAACCATTGTATGGTAAGTATTTTATAATTTTGCATGTATTTTACAAAAACTTTAAATTTAAATAAATATAATTACACTTAAAAATCATTAATAATGAATAAGTAATGTAATATAACGTATAGACTACAGGCCCGTGAACAAAATTTACGGGTCAAGTGAACCACCAGGAGACCTATGTAGGATGATAGAAGGTTATAAAGTAATAAGATTCAGCACTATGTAAGTAAAAAGTAATAAGATTCAGCAGCGTTTCGCAACGCCGTACAAAAATCATGCGGTATAGAGAAATGATCAAGGGTTGCAACCCCCTCTCTTCAACTGCACTCAGTTGGACAGCTTACAAGTGACGGCATAATGCTGAATCTCATTACTTTATACCCTTCTATCATCCTACATAGGTCTCCTGGTGGTTCATTTGACCCGTAAATTTTGTTGACAGGCCTGTAGTCTAGTAGTTAATTTATTATAAATGTATTAATTAATATTAATTTAAATGCTACTTATGTTTTTAATCTGTTGTCACGTGACTGGAATCACCAATATGAGTTATTACGTCACAACCCGCAAAACAAGCTGCCGAAGACAGACCATACTGTTTAGTTCTCTGCATTTTTACTATAGTTGACGATCTTAGCGACGACGATTTTGATTTTTTGTAGTAAATATAAGGAAACATATAAACTGGACAAACAGTTATAAATCGCGACCAATGTTTTGTAGGTAGAGACGTCATGTCAGTCGGTAATGTTTTATTAAAATTCAAAGTTACTTTGTAATTGCATATTTACTCATCGAAAATGCTATTAATATTTTTAAATAAAGTAGTTTTATTATGCATTATTATTAAACAGATATCAATCTTCAAAATAAAAACAATTCCGAAAAATTGTTAACATCCCTATTACCGGAAAGTAGCAAAGTAAACTTCTGCGCTAATGAGATGTAACATGTATGAGAACCAACATTCTTAGCTCAACGGGACGTAACATCAACCTCGGCTCACGTTTAATACCTGGAATTAGACGTCATGATGTCAAATTGGTACAGCACAAACGTTTATGTAGTAGGTAAGCGCAATCTCGCTCAAAATCCTTGTAATCGTGTGCTTAATGTGCGGAAATACGGAACGATTAATATGCGTATTAAACTGTACTAAGTCAAGCTCGCGAGTTCTATAGTGTAAACCATAGTAACCTGTGTATCAGAGAAGTAGAGGTATGTAAGGGTCGTAATAAAAACATATTTTAATTTATTCTAAGACTTAATAAGTACATAAAGGACACAGCATAGGCAGATATAAGTCAGTCGACATCAGACAATCATATAAAAATAGATATTACCTAGCTCTCCATACGAGCTACTAGTCGTAATAGGTTCGCACTTGATCACCATCTCGCCTGATGTTAATCAACGATGCAATCAACGATGGAGCGTGCTTACCTAGAAGAAACCGATTCACTCTCGATTTGAAGACATCATGATTGATTGTAACCATCGGGGAAAACCCAACAACCAATGTGAAGTCAACCTCTTCGTTCGTGTCTTTGGAATATCAACCATGAAACGATGTCGCTTTTTCGAGATACGAGATGTCTGATAGAAAAAAAGCAAGGTGGTATTAGATCATGCAGATCAGTGGCACACTCTCCGAAGTGCATCCGATTAAAAACCCCGCCAAAATATTCTCCTCGCTAAGGCCGTAGGGAACCCTTTTCTGGGATGACAGGTTGTTCCGTGATCTTTTCTACTGGCAGCAGCCCAAGTTAAGATTGTATTGTCTGAAGTGCCCTTGCGCGCCGTCGGCGTCGTACAAAACATAGTAGGTACTAGTTAAGTTTAGTAAGTTAGAATCGTAAATACGAGTAAGTATATGGAAAGGTTTCACGTATGCTCTACAGGCGTGAGGACTAAGCATTTGTATGAAATTTACATCTCCTTTATGTACAACGAATAAAAAGCGTCATACAAACTATTATCCCTTATTTTAACCATGGGGGTATAATTTAGATTATAATCTGTCATAGTCAAACCGTCAGATCATAACCTGTCTCGCGTTTGGTACACCACGCAACCTACATGGCTAATTCGTCTCTGGTTTGGAAGCAAAGCCTTTTCGGCAACTTACAACCCCAGCTCTATACATTTGATTATTGCCTGATATGCTGATAATTTATTATTAAAATTTTGTCCCCCGTGTGAGATGGTTATTTTTACGTACCTACGTCTCCTTAAATATCAATAGTAAATCTAATAACGTCGTGTCAAAATATAGATTGCTAAGTACGAAACTCGTGACTGCATTTAATATAACGCAAGTAATTAAAACATCCCGTAGTTGTAGTGTTGACTATATTTTGGCAGAACATCTTGCTAGGAATTAATAATGTGCCTTCCAGCCAGCATTTACCTGAGTTGAGTTGGCTGGCTATGAATGTTGAAAGGAGTTCTGCTTGCTTGAGAAGATAAGCTATGTAGTTTTCAGGTAGTTTGCGTCGTGACAAAGTACGCTAGCGTCGCTAAGTTTCTGGTGATAATCACGTGGGTTGTACTCGAGATACATCTAGGCAGAAGTTATTAGGAATATTAAGTAGGTATCCAGTTTTAGTGGAATACAGATATGTTGTAGCTAACTAGCTTAATCAGTCGTTCAATTAACACCCTAGCCTGTTACGTGGTTAAACTAGCGTGAATGGTGTTCAGCCATTTGATCAAGCAGCTAGACAAATAAATTTGGTCGTTGACATAAAATGACTTGCCTAGCCTGTTCCTTTCAATCACAGATTATAGAAATAAAACACAGATGGAACCTTCGTGAACAACACTGTGAGGCCCGTAATTAGTCATGTTGACGTAAAATTGTCAAATCAACGTTCCAAATTACTTGTATAATGTTGTCAGTCTTAAGAAAAAAGTCCCACTATTGTTGTCTTAGCATGGGAAATCTTCACGTATAATGAACACATCTATACTAATATTATAAAGCTGAAGAGTTTGTTTGTTTGAACGCTAGGATCTCGGAAACTACTGAACCGATAGGAAAGATTCTTTTTTTGTTGGATACTCCATTTATCGAGGAAGGCTATAGGGTATATAACATTACGCTACTATCAATAGGTACGGAGTATGAGTGAAGAATGTAAAGAAAACGGGGAAAAATATTTATCTTCGAGAGCTTTAGTTCCGTGAATTTAAATTCTCTTTGGTCGTTGAAGTCTGTGACGGCGCGTGTCTACATTTGAAGTTTGTGTTGCAAACGTTGTTGTTGAATGCATTGTTGCTTATTTACGTATTTTTAGGGTTCCGTAAAACGTAATAAAGTGGCCAGCTATGGATATTTTAGTAAGTAAGTAACACACATAAGAACAAAACAAAATGGGCACAAAAGGCGATCTTGTCGCTAAAAGCGATCTCTTCCATTTATAACCTTTTGATTCATGAGGAAACAAAATTTGTAATATTTTGGGCAGTGGTGCAACTAACGAAATAAATAAATACACAAACAAATTGTATGATGTATTAATGATTTTGTTTTTTGTAAATTTTAATGTCATAAATTACTCATTTTATAAATTAAACATTTACTAAAATTAAATTTGATATTCAATTATATTGAATAATACAATGCCTGTCAATAATTTGGTCTACGAGTATCTAAAAAAATATATAATCTATATTTTACCCTAAATTTAGGGAAAATAATTTACATTTAGTATCGCCACACTAACCTATTTTCGTTGAGGTGTTGTGTTCCATTCATCACCAAAATGAAATCGCCTAAATTATATAAATAACAGTAAAAATATTCAATTTTTCCTATGAAATTATATTCCTCTTTCCTTTTTTTGTTTTTGGGAACATTGTTTGCAACGTTTGAAGACACAAGACGGCATATTTTAAAACAAAACTTAAAATCACACGGGACTCCCGTACAACAAGGAAGTCCGTTTCATACTGACTGGAGTTTGTATTTGCTTCGGCGTTTGTATTTCCTTTGTCTGCTTCAGTAGCTCTGTTCTGCACGCTCTATCTGGTTTTATTTCTGTAATCTGTGCTTTCAATTTAGTTCCACTTTTTGCGACCTCATGCCAAAACTCTCCAAACTATCAAATTGGAGTCGGCAATCCACAAATTTGATGATTTCTTTTATAAACGAACCTAAGTTCTACATCTAGTTACATGTCACAGTTTTTTTTCATAAATAATTGTCCGTTGTTTATTATTTTTTTATTTCTGTCACATGTTCAGACTTTTCTACGAATGGCCTAGGTATTAGCCGGCATTAGCCGAAACAATACGGTTGAATATTATTCAGGCCGCTAGTTAAAAGGCGTTGTTTAATAAACAGTATGTTAATTGAACGGCTGATTAAGCTAGTTGGCTGCGACATTTACATAGATTAGCTCTTTATTGCACTTAAATTATAAAATAATAAAAATAGAAAAACCTAAAAGTTAAGTAACAATGCGCGACCTTATAACTAAGAGTCTAAGAGTGATGAAAACTACAGATGTGTTATTCATCACCCTATGATGTAAAAAGTTTCACTGAAAATTTCGTCCAAAGAAATCAATTAACTAAAATACCTCTATACATTATTCTCTTGGGCGTTTAGTTCCGCTCAATGTGAAATCGGCCATATTTTGCCGCGCCAACTTAAAAAGCCATTTATATTAATACAGCCAGCTTCCTTAATTAACTTACCACGGTCTTAATATAATCCTGCGAGATCTCGACTTTGCTTTTCCCTTTTGTTATGACTCCTGCGGGGTTACTTCAGATAATATTGTAGCGTTCGTGATACCAATGATAATACCGAAATAACTGTGAAAGTGTGTTTGGAGACTAATATAAGATTATTGCTGTTCGGGGAGCCTTTTCAAGTGTTTGATTGTATCTATTTCTTTCCGAAAGTTTTGCTTAGATTCTGTGTTTATTCAAATAGGTAGGTACAAGTTAAATAGCCGTAGTGGTTTAGTGACGAGAACGTCCACTTTCTCTGAGTATTTTTATAAATTCTAATGTAGGTACAAATTCATCATCACAATCGGCTGCAATATTACAAAATGTCATGTGAAAACCGAAGTTCGAAGAACGCTTACTTATACGAATCCGACTCACTAGCGACTGTAAGGCATCAATATTGTATTCAGCGGGAAAACTGCATTCAGGCAATGCATATCGACTTGGCCGTGGTGGGTTATGGTCGTAACTTTCTCCTTGTAAGCGAAGGCTCTTGTAGAAAATGTGGCAACATAATTTACGTTGCTTATACAAGTGCATACAGTACATAAATGAATGTAGTACAGTTCAAGTGTAACTGAAAAAACAAAATTATAAGTAATAAAAGATAAAATAGAAATAACTAACATTAGTAAACAGATTGCTTGACTGTACTTTTGGGCAAGCATGTGTGCGTCTTTGCGTATGACGATCATGCGCGGTCCGAAGGGGGGGTCACAGGGGACATGACCCCCTCCCCCCAATCGTATATGTTACATTAAAATGGGGCGCTACTAGTAGTCTTTTTTACTCGATTTATTGTATTTCTACTCGTGACCCCCCCCCCCCCAAATCTGAGGCTGTGTACTGGTGACCCCCTCCAAAATTCGACGCTGGGACCGCGCCTGATGACGATGTTCAACAAAATTATATTGGTATTTCATTTATGTAACCAATATAATGTGCACATAGCTCAGTTACCACAGAGTTTAAGTAGGTTAAGGTTACTAATCTGACAATTTATTGTGATAAAACACACGTGTAGCGAACACAAAGGGTCCCAACTACAAAGTAAGGCAAGCAGTAGTTTATTTAGCTACTTCAAACATCAGAAATTGAGTCGAGTCGTCTCGCAACTTGTCTGTCTAAGTGAAACTGAACTGTAATTCATTTAGCAAAGTAAATATCTATTCTGCGCCCCTTTTGCCTTGGGGATGTAAGGGAGGAAGATGTATTGGGGTAGATGACGTCATTGTCGAAGATATCATTATTACGCTTAAACAATCCAATTCATTCTTCTAGATTAGCGCACTCCTACATGGACCACATCGTCGTTTAACATCAGGCAAGATGGCGGTCAAATGCAAACAAATGCAAACCTATATTATTAATTAAATAATATTCACACATAAAACATATTAATATGTGCGTGATGGCCTACGTAAAGTGACAAACTAATCAACCGAAACGTCAATAAGCAGTTATTGGATGATATAAAGGATGATATAGGTAGGGCCATGTACAATTTTTGCAATTGATTAAGTAATTTTGCGTGAATTTATTTACTACGTACTTCATGTTCGTTCTTCTACGTTCTTTATGTACTTCATTTTGATGAGACGCATAACAATTGCTTGTAATAAACTCTAGATTGTGGTAGCTTTCTATTGGAATATTGTATCCTAGCTAACAGTTAAGATAGCTAGGATAAAATATTTCTGAGCGCAGGACCGGGATAAATACCACGCAATTTGTAGGGCAATATGACTGTTAAATTACTCATTCATATTAGCCAAGTAAGAATATTAACGATTTTAGCAGATAAGTACTTAGTGGTAGGACTTTTTGTAGAGTCCGCCAGGGGAAGTACCACACCTTTGCCAGTTAATCTACCGCCAAGCAGTAGAGTGCAAACATTGCTGTGTTCCGGTTTGAACTGCAATATTTCCAGAGAAATTACAGGGCATAGACACAAAACATCTTATATCTCGGGATGACGAGCGCCGTGCAGTGCTAGATTATGTTTTGAAGCCTTCATGTTCCATAAGCTGTGTGTCACGGTGCTGTTATGAGCATGCATGTTGCTTACCGTCAGGCACATGTCCTGCTCATCTCGTCATTATTTTATATACACAATTCTCGTGTGACAATGCTAGTTACCTTAACCTAATTTTATATGCATATTCAATAAGTCTGAGAATCAGCTACTATCTATTTTTAATACCCCTAAGTGATAAGGGTTGTTCACACCTAAAAATTTATTTTTAATTTTTGGACATAATTTTTTGTTTTAATTTTTTATAATGTGGCATTAAAAAATACATACAACCCTAAATTTTTACCCTTTTGTCACTAACCCCTATTTTTGAATAGCCATTTTAGTAATTCAATCATTTTTCATCCCGCTCGATAACTAATCAATTATTTTTATCACTAGAAATCACCTAGAAAAAATGTGTATGGCAAAACAACGTTTACCGGGTCAGTTAGTACACTATTTAAAAATAAAATAAAATGGCCAAGTGCGAGTTGAACTCGCCCATGAAGGGTTCCGTTGCAGCAAGTAACATTATATACATAGTACACATAGTTCTTGTAGTTCGTTGTAACTTTGATCGAAGTTTCAATAATAGTGTATTTATGACGTACTAAAAAAAAACTACTCATCAAATCGAGTTCAAACTAATTTTCGTTGGTAGTTTACATGGTAATGTACATCATATATTTTTTTTAGATTTTTCACTCTCTTACTTTAGAAGTTAGAGGGGGGGGGGACACACATTTTACCACTTTGGAAGTGTGTCACGCGCAAATTATTCAGTGTAGACGAAAATGATGTTTGAAACCTTACCATCATTTTTGAAGACCTATCGATAGACATACCACACGTGTAGGTTTGATGAAAAAAAAAATTTTGAGTTTCAGTTCTCAGTATGGGGGGCAACCCTAATTTTCATTTTTTTTTATTTTTTTCTGTTCAAATCTTAATGCGGTTCACAGAATACATCTAGTTACCAAGTTTCAACAGTGTAGTTTTCATAGTTTCGGCAAAAAGTGGCTGTGACATACGGACGGACAGACAGACAGACAGACAGACAGACAGACAGACAGACAGACAGACAGACAGACAGACATGACGAATCTATAAGGGTTCCGTTTTTACGTTTTACGGAACCCTAAAAACAGCAAGGTAAGCTAACAATCTCTCGCTGAACCATCATTGATTCAAAACTCTTTATATCTATTGGCATGTAATCACGAAGCGCTGAGTGGGAGAACATTTGTATCGAAATTCTACTAAGACGGTATATTCAATCAATACCAAGGTACTTATTGGGTTTTCACAAGTACACACCCGTTTAGAGCTGAAGAGAGAGGTCGCGTCTCTCGGCGCTCCCTAGTAGGAGAGCTACCCACTAAATAAATACGAACCAAGATTTTTTGACACAAGGAAAGTCAATAATTCCATAATCAAATTTAAAAATTACAGTGACAGTTTCATTGGAGACTTGACAGTTCTATTTCATTTATATTACAGCACTAGCATAAGTAGCCCTGTTGTGGTGTCAAAATGTGAAAATTATGATCAGATGAATTAAATTATATCAGATCAAAGGGAAAGGCGGCTGAATTTAATACTATTATAAAAACGTTGGAGTTAATACTTTGATACTCAGGAAGGTTTATTCTTAGCCGAATCAAGTTATTTACCGTTTGTCTGTTTATTTTTTCAAATTTGTACGATTTGTATTAAGAAAGGAATTTTACGTAGATTGTATAAAATTGTACAGGTATTGTTTTGTAAATATGTGTGGTGGCGCTTTTTGTTACTATTTTTAAATTTGGGTAGTTCACAATAATTATGCTGCCCTGTCCAAAAGGCGGGCAAACAAAAATGTGCACTATGCGTGTTAACATAATAAAAGTTAACATGGATCCACTTCTACAGCCTCAGAGTGGAATAAATTGCCTGCATCATTTTTGCCTGACAAATAAAATCGAAAACTTTTCAAGATCACAGTTATTCGGTGTTTTCTGGGTCATCTTCCACCAGAACTTCGCTGACCATAAGGCGCGATAAATACTTTACAAGCTCATCGTTTTACTAAACAAACGTAGATTTTTTTTATACCAACGTTTAAAATTTGACATTTCAATATAATTGTGAAAGGACTATGAAAATGTTGTACCTTACTCATGTTTTTACTGACACATACGTCCGCGTTTGAACACCAAGAAGCCGAAGGTAAACATAAATTATAAATCGTTTATTGGAAAACTATGCCGACCGGTGTGGTCCGAGGTGATGCACTCAAATAAGATATTCCTTCACTTTATACTTGAAAACTTCTAGATTGTATTTCCCAGGAAACGACGCCAGTAGCTTTTTTATTCTTAATGATTAAGCACTTCATAGACTCATATGGGTTCTTTTTCTTTAACATGATCTGTCTTAGATTAGGAGAAGACAAAGGAAATAGGGGGAAGGAAGATTTTAAAACCTTACGCTAAAGCTTTTAGTTCTGTTCATTTATTTTTTCTAAGTCACCTCCTTCAGGTTCAGAGCCTCCACTATGGATGCATTTCTGTCCCTGGTGGCGATCTGTACTGTACCCTGTAGTTGTACCCTGGGATAGTCTTCCGTGAAACAACCAACTCTCACTGAACGAACCGACCGATGGCGTCGTTGATGTCGTCAGCGTAGTATGTGAATTTCCCTGTGTGGCGTGAAATTACAACGATAGGCCATGTTCTCGAGCAGCTTCATGTTTGCTTTCGCCGTTAGCTTACAGCTCATAATGAACTCGAGCAGCTTCATGTTTGCTTTTCGCGTAAGCTTACAGCTTTTAATGAAAGGAGTAAGCTCTTACACTACAACCGTTTGAGAATTGTAATAAGGTCGACAAATAGATCCTGCGAGGTTTTGCAGAATTATATTATAGGTAGACGATCTGGAGAAATTTCTAAACTCAATACAATGATGAAACAAACGACGCCAACGTAGGCAGTCAACTCAAGTGGGCTTAGAGTAGGAGTAGGTTTAGAGTTCTAGAATTTTCCCAGTAATTAATATACAAAAAAAAATTTACCGTATTACAAAATGTGAAACAAACTTACTTTTGTTTTTTTTACATGACAAACGTTGAAAATTATGTACTGAGTAATAGACTCCAATATTTGACAGATTTTTGTTGTAACTTAAGAAAAAGTATTTAAACTGCGGCGTGAAGTTTAGTTATAACTATTTTATGAATTTGTTAATTGCTACTATTTTACAAATTAAAGTCTTTGAAAGCAAATTAATATCTTTTCAATATTAACAGTAACCTTTTAGAGTTTCATTTAATTTATTTCGTAATAGACGCTCAGTGAAGTTTAAAATTTAAACAATAGAGCTAATTACTAAGCTTATTTGACAAACAAGTGAACAGTAATAATTACTTATTATTTAATGAAGTTGGGTTCTTGAACAGGCGCCTCCCCCGAATCGTGGGAGTAATGAGGTCGACAGGAGGATTCCGAGAGCATCTCGAGCATTGTACGTGGGGCCATTGTTGAGGCATTACCGCCACAATGAATATATTCGATAACGTGGGAATTGTCGCCTACCTGGGCTTTGTTTCAAATTAATTGACTTTTCAACTTTGAGACAATAAGTAATGACTTGACAACGTATCTATGTTGGTGTACGTACCTGACGGTAGGGAGTATATGCTGCTTGTTTTTTTTTTTAAATAAAGAGTAACAAGACGAGCAGGACATGAGCAGGTAAGCAACATGCCTGCCACATAACAGCACATTGACACGCAGCTATTGGAACATGAAGATTCCAAGTCATTACCTAGCACTGCACAGCGCTCGTCACCTAGAGATCTAAGATGTAGTACCTCTAAGCCCCGTAATTTCTCTGGAAACATTGCCCTTCAAACCGGAACACAGTATTGTTTGCACATTACTGCTTGGCGGTAGAATAACTGGCAAAGATTATCATATAAAAGATGTTATATTAAGATACTAGCGGTCCGCCCATGCTTTGCTCCTGGTACATATAAAATGTAGCATAAAATAGCACTCAGGGGTGCTCAGGGGTCACGTAGATAACGGTGAAACAATGTTTGAAACGGTCCAGTGGTTCCTGAAATTAGTGCGTTAAAACAAATAAAGCGTCATAAAACTTCAACTTTATGTTATAGGTATTGATAACTAGTTAGTAGCGTTTTACGGTACAACCCGCGTAGTTCTCGTTCCCGTAAATGTTTTGCTATAAAAAGTAACCTCTACCTCTAGTTATTTATTATTGCAGACTATAATCTATCTCTCAGGAGTACCTAATGAACTTTCATTCAAAATATGTATGTACTTACAAGTTTTCGCAATTATAATATTACTTCCTAGTAGCATTTCGCAGTTATGCTGGCATAGTTACCGATTCCGTTCTTTTCCCGGGATAAAAAGTAGCCTTGTGTGTTATTCCAGATTATTAAATCATTGAACCAAATTCATTTAGATCCTTTCTGTAGTTTTTGAAAGAGTAACAAACATCATACATACTTACATTCAAACTTTCCCATTTACGAGTTTAATAATATTATGGTTGTAGGATACCGAGACACGTTCTAACTCGTTTCGTTTGTGTAATTAATACCAATATTTATTCTGTTTTTGGATGTTTCTTCGTACAATAAGTATGTTTTTACAACCACATAAATAAACATAGAATATCAGCTATCTGGTGCCCATAGTACTTACTAGTGTTGTGTGGTTTAAGGTTTAACATTCTATGTTACGAAATTTATTATTTTGTATAATTTTGAAGTTGAAGTTGAAGTTCACAAATTAGTACCTACTCATTGTAATGTTTACCTACTATCGATCCTTGACTGGTAATGCAGGTTGAGAAGCATTGTTACCCAATCTAGGATCACTTAAACCTATGTTATAGAACCACAATACCTTCCTGCTGACATGATAAATACGAGAACAATGATAATACCTATAGAAGCAAAGACCGATCTATAGTTTTGCGAATTAAAATAATATTGGTATGAATATGGTTATACGTAAGTTTTCACTTCAACCGGACTGCAAACTTTTTAAGGTTCCGAAGGCTTGAAAACGTTTTCCGCTAACTCGATATTACATTATACAGGAAGGTATACTTACGATCGATCTTTGTTTCAAAATATAATTGAGTTTCGAACAGTGAGAGATTGGAGTTTGGTTTGCGAGCGGTGATCAAAGGAGTTCTGCTTGTTTCTGCTCCGCTCGCGTTGATTGATGTGTTGTTTGACCCTCGTGTTGATTCGGATCTCCGTTTTGCCTCACTGAGGTAAAAGCCCTTTTATAATTTATTCCATTACTAAATAAGTTCAATTCCTACCAATAAAATAAGTGTGAAAAGCGCGGATCTTGAATTGTTTGGGCCTTTGTTGCTTAATCAAAGCAAAGGCTGGGCGGAACGGATTGAAATTTGGAACTCAGTTAGATTATAGTCCGAAATAACACAAAAGCTACTATTTATAAAGATAATTTATTTGTCCAAAACATGAGTAAATCACAAACACACATAGTGCTAAATGATATATAATAAATAGGTCACAAAATTTCAAAGTAGCTTGTCGTCATGTTTTGCCAGATATGGTAGGCATACAAATATTTTTCCAATTCATAAATGATTGATGACATAGTTTACAGGTCTAGTCACAAAATTAACATAACAACTCACTACTCATATTTATATCACCTTTCAACTTTTGATATTTATTGACCAAAAAGAAACCAGAGCAAGCCACTTGTTCATGATATTAGTAAGGGTTCCCAAGTTAACCGAGCCGAACAATCAACACGAAACTATGATAATAATTTGTATTTTCAAACAATTGTGTCAGGTCAAAACCATTTTTACGAAACGACCAAGCTTTTGTGCTCACCAGTTGTTTTTAGCGCAAACAGTAGGTAATTTGAACATTTAATTCGTTTGTTTGATGCAGAACTGCTAAAGTTTAACATATTCCGACCTTTGCGATGCAAATTCTGCACTGACGTTGTTATTCGAGTGATTTGTAAGTAAATTAATCTTCTTTGTGGCCGACAACTGTATTCATGATTTATTTCTGTTTAAGTAAATGTTTTTGAGAGCGGAATAATATACGAATCTTTCATTGTTATATTTTGTTTATTGTATAGAGTAACAGGATAAGTAAAATATGTGACTGATAGTAAGTATCACGCCCGCCCATAATAACACATAACTATTGGAACATGAAGAGTCCAAATCATTGCTTCGTACTAATAATGCCATATGAAAGTTATAATTGATTTAATTGAAATGGAACGTTTTACGGTTGTATATCTATAGGCACTAAAATTATAAAGCTAAAGAGGTTTTTTACTTGAACGCGTTATTCTCAGGAATTAGTGTACTATTTAAAAAAAATGTTTCATCATTGGATATTTACCTGACCCCTGCGTACCTACTTATAGTGTAAACTATAAAACATACAATAACTATCCAAATCAAAATAGTCAACACTGTTGACTATGTCTTTCTCGCTCGGGTACCTACACTCTGCGGTACCGAGTTCCCCCGATCAAGCCTTTCGTCAAGAGCGAGACAGTTCAGCCTCACTTTGGTACATAATGTTTATATTGTACGGGGCTTAATCACGAGATAAATCATTGTTTAATTACCTCCACGTTTCAGCAGTGTTACAACTGCCGTGGTCACGAGAAGACTTACTTAGGTACAGCCTACAGAAAAATAATTTGTAATACTGTTTAATACGTATTCCCACACAAATAAAGGCGGCTCTGATATCTATCCACAAATATACTAGTTTCGCTTAAAATGTGGATCCATTGCAATCGAGATTGGCGTCACACTGGCCTTGTATATTTATTCCGTCCGAACCCCGTCAGCGTGGTTTGACGATCGGTCAACAAGCGCCTACGCTATCGAATATTTGACCGAAAACTCAATCGACCAACCAACGTCTGCGTACATCGTGAGAACGGAGCCACAATAGCGTTTTCAGGTTAAAAACAGTAGCCGCAGATATTTTCGTTTCACTACGAGTATTTCCACGACTCGCTATGTTTTGGTATTGTGGTCCCGTAGGTCACGCAATACGAGAACGTGGGGTTGGCAATTTTGAAAACGTAGACTAATAGAAAAATCAAATAAAATGTAGGTACAGTTAGATATTTTTTACGCAAAGTTTTTGTTTCAAAAACCTGTCCTGTCGTATGTTTTCCCGAAAAAAATATTTCTATTCAAAACTTGGTAGTGGTAGTGGTAGGACTCTTAGCTGAGTCCGCCTGGGGAAGTACCACACCTTTGCCAGTTATTCTACCGCCAAGCAGTAATGTGCAAACATTACTGTGTTCTCCGGTTTGAAGGGCAATGTTTCCAGAGAAATTACAGGCCTTAGAGATATAACAACTTAGATCTCTGGGTGACGAGCGCAGTGCAGTGCTAGGTAATTATTTGGACTCTTCATGTTCCAATAGCGTGTCACTGTGCTGTTATGTGGCAGGTATGTTGCTTACCATCAGGCACATGTCCTGCTCGTCTCGTCACTCTTTATATAAAAAAAAACTGAAACCGCAAAATTTTCTGTAAAACATTTAAAATAAAGCATCAGTACAAAATAAAAACTCATAAGATTTGACTTTTACTTCTTAATTTTTTGTATTTTTTTTTCATGTGGTATTTTTAGAGTGATCGGACGAACAGGACTTCTACCTAATAGTAATCTGAACATGAAAAGACCAAATCATTACTTAACCATGCACTGAGCTCGTCACCGTTAGTTCTTTGCCTTGTATTTATCTAGAATCATTGTTTTTCCAATTCCAAATGTTTGTTGCTATTTTAGCATATAATAATTTGCAATTAGGAGGATAATAATATGTCCAATTGAATAATTCATTTTCAATAACATACTGTTTCATTTGTATCACGTGTCCTAGTTAATATTGCGGCCGGAACGCTCAACACAGCTATTGTGATGCAAATTAGGATCTCATCAACATTTTGGCTACCTACTTTGCTTAGAGGGAATTGGGTAGAAGTGGGTAGAACTGAACTAAATTAAGTATTTATAAAAACCATAGGAGAGCAGGTAAATTTATCAAGGTTTCCGACCACTACAACTATATTAATATGTATTAATTATTATTAAGAGCCCATAGTGTTGAGGAAAGGCCTCCCTACCCTCCTTCCATTTTTGTCTGTCTTGAGTCAAAGTAGTCCAGTCTTTAAGGTATTTTTGTCGAGATCGTCCCGCCATCGCCTTTTGGGTCTCTCGCATCGTCGTTTCCCATTTGGCTGCCACTGGGTGATCGTAGCCCAGCGATCGTCTGAAATTAATAGTACCAAGAATTTATGAGTCGTATTCGCGTTAACTTGAGGCTTCGTAATCATCATTGTAGCCTTAGTCATCTACTACTGAATATCGACCCCCCCTTTTATACCATTAAACTCAATTCTCAGCCTTACGCAATGCACGAGCCAAAACCCTGATATTAAGTATATATGATATACATAAATGTATATACCCTAGTTTCGACCTTTGTGACGTTAAATGTACTCAGAAAAAAATATTGCAAACAAGATGGTTAATGTTTTTAATTCTTTAAGTATTTGAACTAGAAAATATAATAACTATTTGTAGACATTCCTCACACGAGTATAGCTTCAAACTAAAGAAACCATGTATTCTGGGAACCAGGACCTAATCTTATACTTATATAAATGTAAATATTTATCACAGAGATTGAGGACAAAATATTACTGCTAAAAGCAACGACACGTGAGCAAAGATCGTGATGATGAATGGTGGGTGAGATAAAGTACGAGTAAAGGAACATTCATTTTCCACCTCCAAGATGAGTCGACGATTTTGTATCTATCGAAGAACCTGGGATTCCATTGTCGTAGGGTGGAAGTAGATAGGAAAATAAAAGAGAGGTGTAGGACACTATACCCACCAGTGGGATTTTTGAAGTGAAAACTTCTTTTGGCGGGTCATAGACAGATTTTTCGTGGGCTGTGAATTGAATTCTACTGGTAGCGTCACGCTCAGGTATGATACGAAATCTTCGGGTAAAATCGGGAGAAGTCCATTGGCCAAATGCGTCAACATTTATAGATGGCCATGCTCGTGGCCACGCCCTCCGGTTTCACCCGCGTATTTTCTAAAGTAAACTATCAAATTCTGAGTTATAAGTTATTACTTTTATCGGCAGTTCCTATGTCTGCCAATTATTTGTATTAATATTTGTTAGACTGGTAGAAGGAGCTAAACTTGCGTCGTATCGAAAGTAACACATTTGCCCATGATAGCACAGTGCCACGTAGCTATTTCAACATAAAGAGTCCAAATTCTTAGCCAGCACTATAGTGCGCTCGTCACACTGAGACGTGACTTGGTTAAGGGGGCGCCTAAAGCCAGAAAACGAAAAAAGGACATTTTCGACGCCGCTCACTGAAGTTAAGAAACTAAAAACTATGACAAAAAAAATATTGACGTGTGGGTACAATCAAGAAGAAGCACAATAACCGAATAGAATTTTAAAAATAGATCTGAGTTTTTTACAAAAAAAAATAAAAATTACACCGAAAAAACCCGTTTTAATTCGAGTACTCGAAATTATCAGCGATGACCCCACATTATTGTTTGATAATAAAATTCCTATTTGTACGTTCTAGTAAAGTAACCGAACACTTTTTTAAATTTATGTTTAGTTATTGAGTAATTAAATAAAACTTGGTCAAAAATGGACTCCTGATTAAATATTGATTTTTCCTCCAAACTGCGTCATGCTATTCTCGACTTTATGTACATCACATTAAGAAACGCGTCGCGCGGGTGAAATCTGATTTTTTCCTGGCTTTAGGCGCACTCTTAATTTCTTTGCCCTATACTTTCTCTTGACACGTTACCCTTCAGACCGGAACGTCGTAATATTTGCGTATTCCTGCTTGGTGTTAAAATGACGAATAAATGTGTGATACTTCTTCAAGTAGACTATGTGAAAAACCCGACTACTACAATTTTCAATTATGTTTTACAAAGGAAAGAAAACATTGCTAAAAGTTACAGTGCAAGCAAGCAGCAAGAGGTAATTTTTGAAAGAAAAAAATAGTGTGGGAGTTATTTTCTTTTTCGATTGGTGCTCATTTTGAGTCAATCTATTTTACGAAATAAATAAGATTTTTTTCATCCATCGTCAGTGACAATCTACATTGACTTAAATAAATTGTCTCGAGATTGAAGCGAATCCCTTAAGAATAATAAATGCCTTAGCTCTTACTTTGAACGTATGAAACGTAGCGTCTGTGAATTGTTTATGAGACTCATCCAATGTATTGTTTAATCTAAAAATATAGAGATGTGATGCTTTTTTTTGTTTGGGTTTATTGAACCTGAAAGATATGGAACATTGAATTATGTGCACAACTATTTTTGTATAGGTACTTGTTAATAGAGCCCTACACTCTACACCTTATGGTCTAGTTCAAAATGTGGTAGGCAGTGTTGTGCAAACATTACTGTGTTCCGGTTTGAAGGGCATCGTTTCCAGAGAAATTACATGGCTTAGAGATATAACAACTTAGATCTCTGGGTAACGAGCGCAGTGCAGTGCTAGGTAATGATTTGAACTCTTCATGTTCCAATAGCTGCGTGTCACTGTGCTGTTATATGGCAGGCATGTTGCTTACCACCAGGCACATGTCATGTTCGTCTCGTCACTCTTTACTTAAAAAAAAGTAGTGGCCACTTGAAAGCAACTGCCATAGGCCATTTAAAAAAGTATTTTTTTCTACAGCTTCCAAACAAAAAATAGCTTTCAAAAAGAAACGCAGCATAAAAATTGGTCCATCCGCGTCGGATATACGTTGTCATAGATAGATGAAACAGGTATACACATATACAGCTAGACACACACGACTAAGTTATAATCCGATTAGTATTTTACGGTTTTGCCCGTATAATTCCTATTCCTGTAATTTTCTCGCTGTAAAAAATAGCCTCCGTGCTATTCCAGCCCATGAAATATCTGTGTTTCTAAATTTCGAGCCGATCCTTTGAGATGTTCCTATTAATAGTACAAGATCTCGTTATTTTCCTGGAATAAAAAGTAATGGATTGTGAAGGAAGGACCAGATATTTCGATGTAGTTTCATGCATCAAGTTCACGAGTAAATACCGGAGACTCGCCTCGCCACGGTCAATATCCAGCATTAAAACAACAAAACATTTTACGTTGAAATCTAGAAACAAGATTTTACCATAAAATGAATATGAGTCGAGGTGTACTAAAACAGAGATCTTTCATCGCCGCTCTAACGACTGGCAATCAAATATGAAATCATCGGAGCCTATGAGTTCCTTCATTTTAACGCTCGATTGGACCGTTTTACGGGAGATCTCCAGACACGAATGACCCTTTATTGAATAAAGAGAGCTAGTGGCTTTTTCGATTACGTTTACTGCCTGATCTCGTTGCTCATCTGGTTGTGAGTCTGCTTACTGAGCGGTTGGTTGTAGATGCAATTCCCACCAAGGAAAATAAATAATAATTTCTTTTGTGTGTGGTTTTTATGAATATTTTGCGCAAATATGTCCACTGACTGACTTCATTATACTATGTACACTAGTCTCTAAATTGGCGCTCAAAATAGATAGATAGATACTCTTTATTGTACACACCAAAAGAAAACAGATATACAGACAAAGAAAAAACAATAATAGCTAGTGCCACAACAGGCGGCCTTATCGCTGAAAGCGATTTCTTCCAGGCAACCTTTGGGTGGAAATGGTTTTTGAAATTTTTAAAAGTGGGGTGTGCCATTCTAGACTACATCAGTAAATACAAATTATGTAGATATATACGCTAACACTAGAATAAAAATAAATAAACATACGTACTAATAACAATACATGCTAATACTTACATACTTCTATGATATACTAATATATATACATTGTATATATAATTACTTATGATACTTACTAAAGACAAATATCTAAGGATAAAAAAAAAAATGATGGTAAATAATGACATATTATAGGTAAAACAGGAAACTAATTGTAATAATGACATTCTTATGATTGCTTTTTAGTATGAAAACTAACGTGGTTATTACACATTTTAAACAAATACACGGGTAACTCACGTATAAAATAGTCAGAACAGTCCGACTCGAATTTCGATCGCTGATCGCTTATGATTGCTGTTTCGATAGAAAATGTTCTTTGACGTGACCTTTAAAAGACTCCAATGGGAGACTTTCTAATAGAAATAGGTAATTCATTCCACAATTGATAAAAATAAATAGTTTGTTTTTTAATCTAATTTGAGGCAATTTAGGACGTTTTTACCTTGAAACTAAATTGCTCATGTCCTTACCCTTTCCCGTCTTTTTTGCCTAAGAGTATAGATTTTAAGCCGTGATGGTCTAGTAACTAGGACGTCCAAACATTATAATCGTGAACTCGTAGATATGATTTCCACCTACATCTGCACATCTGCACTTAGAATATTTCCTAAGTTTGTTATCACTGGCTTTAGCGGCGAAGAATGAGTTGTGAGGAAAGAAGTATCATGTTCCGAGAAAGACGTTTTTCGAAAATATGGGTCATCCGCCAGCTCATATTGGCGAGCGTGGTTCTTCTTGTGCAAGAACGCCTCGTGCCCTTGCTGTGGGAACATAAAGTTTAGTTATTATGCATTATTATAATCTCGCATAATTATAGACAGCGCAATATCAAGGCTACAAGTAATTTGAATTAATACGCCCACTGGACTTTTATTCAAATTCAATAGCAAGGAAGAACACGCAAAAGCTAAATTCACAAGATAAATCCCAATGTCTTTAAACACCTCTCTGTAAATTGTTACGACTCCTATACTATAAAATAGAGTGGCGTAATAAAATAACCAGCCCATTGTGGGCGGCTGTAATAATTATCTCGAAGGTTTTTGCATCCGAAATTCCCGCGTAAACGGAAACGGCTTTTGCAATTGACAGAACAACCCCAAAGTTTTCTTTTTATAGGTTTTCACAATTTTCATTAACTCCTACTTAATTTTGTTTTTCTTCCATTGCCTTTGTTCTCGAATATGATTGTTGTTTCGACGAGTAATTAAAGGGCTCTTTTGCTGACTAGACTGACGAGAAGTTGGTTTTCGGTGAGCGTTTAGTTTTTTTAAAATATACTATAGAGTGACGAGACGATCAGGTCATGTCCCTGATGGTAAGCAACATGCTTGCCACATAACAGCACAGTGCCACGCATCTATTGGAACACGAAGAGTCCAAATCATTACCTAGCACTCCATTGCGCTTGTCATCCAGAGATCTAAGGTATTATATCTCTAAGCCCTGTAATTTATCTGGAAACATTGCCCTTCAAACCGGAAAACAGTAATGTTTGCACATTACTGCTTGGCGGTAGAATAACTGGCAAAGGTGTGGTACTTCCCCGGGCGGACTTTGTCAAGAGTCCTACCACTACTAATAAAGTATTTATATACTTACCGTGTACCTTAGATTTATCTTTTTCTGAGCATTTTTAAGAATTGTTGCGGTAACGACGAAGTATTATCATCAGTTTGTCGTGAAGTCGTGATGCTAGGCTATGCGTACAATGCGCTAGGAAACCTGATAAAAACGCAATACATCTTCTGCAATTTGCATGCCAAAAGATTGACTTAGGTGTTCGTCATACTTATTTTATATTCATGGTCCTTTTTTATTCATTTTCACTAGAGCAATGCAGATTATGGTGACCAATAACACAAATTACATATTATAATAGTTGTGCAGTAAAGAAGAGATAGGTTCATAAGATACGGAATTCTGGTAATAAAAAAATCCAATTCAAATCTAGAACAAATTTGGTTACCTTAGATTTTAATGACGCAACCTTTTAAAAGATAGACACATGCTGTCACGCAACGAAAGCTCTCAAAAAGCAATATTTTCCCCCGTTTTTGTTACATTCAATTTGTCATTCATGCTCCGCTCCTGTTGATAGTAGCGTAAAGTTAAATAGCCTATAGCCTTCCTCGATAAATGGACTATCCAACAGAGAAAGAATCTTTAAATTCGGACCAGTAGTGCTTGAGATCCTTGCGTTCAAACAAACAAACTCTTCAGCTTTATAATATTAGTATAGATTTAATTCGAAGATATGTACCACCTGTGTTGTGAAAATTAGTGAAATATGTATTCCAATCAAATGACTCATGTAATAATGGAAGTTCTCTTAAAACTACATCTGATGATGTTTGTATTATTAAGAAAAATAAACATACTAAACAGTGAGGTAACAAATTAAAACTAGTTTTCAATATAGAAGTGTGGTCGTGCAAAACAAAGCTCTTCGCTGGGCAATAATAGGATCACTGGAGCAGAATGGCGACGGATGGTACTTGTGAACGCAGCCGATGGGGTTATATTCTCTTTGGGTACTCTATGCGAAGGGCTGCGCAAACCACTAATGATATAAATAAAAAACAATTAGGTTATCTACACAATCCTTACATACTCATATGTACCTATACCTAAATCTACTGGATTCAGGCCTTAACCACTGGATTTATCAACATACGCCTAGACTGCACCGTCAAATACAATTTTAGGCAAGATGGACGTCAGGTGCAAACCATTTACTGGCCTCGTGGCTTAGTGGGTAGTAACTCTGCCTGCGAAGCTGAGGGCCGTGGGTTCGATTCCCACACAGTGAAAATATTTGTGTGATGAATTCAAATATTTGTACTGTGTCTGGATGTTTCTATGTGTATAATAAGTATGTATTTACAAATATATAAGTATCATATCAGCTATCTGGCCGCCATAGTACAAGCTTTGCTTAGTTTGGGGTCAGATGGTTCAGAAATAATCCCTATCCTTTAAACTAACCTTTCTGAGAGCGGGTTAAACACCGTGTTCTAGGTAGTTATTATTGAGGGTTCTTTTATCCATTTTATGACTAACCCCAGGATTTATTCGGGATTTCTCAATGTTCCCAGCTTAACTCCAACGTTGGAGAACTTCGATTATTAATTTAAAGCTCCAAAGAGTGGAAGTTAATGAAAGTTAGTACAGAAACGGATTTTCTGTAAGAAAAGGTTTGTAACTTTTCGTTTTATTGGAAGTTAGAATTTTATGTTGAAATTATTCTTGAAACTGATTCAAGTCGATACTCGGTACGTGTAAATTGTCTATTTGTTATTCTGCTATCTATTTTTCTGCTGCCAAGTTGTAGTGTACAAGCATCACTGTGTTCCCGTTTGAATGGTAATATTTCCAGAGAAATTACGAGGCATAAACATAAACCATCGTATTTATCTAGGGAACGAGCGCAGCGCAGTGCTAGGCAGTGATTTGGACTCTTCAAGTCTCAATAGCTTCGTGATACTGTGCTGTTATAGGCAAACGTGCTGCTTACCATCTGGCACATGCCCTGCTCATTTCGTCACTCTGTAGTAACCTACCATAAAAAAGTTAACGATGATTCTCCGACATAATTCTCTCTGTCGTGTCGTAACGAGCCTACATTCAAATAACAAAACGTTGATCATAAATTACAAGTTTCCCGATGGCATTTGTTTTCTGACGCTACTACTTGTTTCCTTAAAAAAGAGCATCAATAATTCAGGAAAGGTAATAAATAACGTCACGCAACTGTTACTATGTCCCAAAAGCTGCTTTGACATTCAGGTAAAGTGAGAAACTGAAGACATAAAAGAAACATGCAAAGAGCTACTAGCTCTCTTGTTTTTACGATTCCATTATTATCAACATTCGTAACTAAGGTTGAAAATAGTTTTTATTAAATAGCAACGACATTGAGTGTGAATCGGTTTCTTCTAGGTAAGCACGCTCCATCTTAGACCGCATCGTCGCTTAACATCAGGCGAGATGGTGGTCAAGTGTAAACCTATAAATGTTAAAAAAAAAAAAAAAAAAAAAAACATTAGCGACATTCTTTTTTTTACTTTTGTGGGTACACTTGTTAAGTAAGTATAGATTTTTTAGGTTAACAATCTTTTATTGGCTTCTTGTACTTGCCTGTAACTTCTAAAATAAGGTAATGACATAACTAAAAAAATATGTATGATGTACATTACTATGCAAACTCCCACCGAAAAATGGTTTGAACAAGATCTAGTTAGTAGTTTTTCTGTAATCGTCATAAATACAGTATTATGAAAACATCGATCAAAGTTACAACGAACTACGAAGGAACAACGAACAAGATTTTTTATATTATGCTACTTGCTGCTATGGAACCTTTCATGGGTGAGTCCAACTCGCACTTGGCCACTTTTATTATTCCATAATTTTGGTACTAGTTCAGACCGCACACTTCTAGATAATATAACATTGATGTTTCCCAGTAAACGCTACATTGTACCAAAATCAATTTCAGAGAAGAGATATTGATTACAATTTATATTGTTTTACGCTAGACAGTATCTATAGCTCTGGGCGGCCGTCCGTCGCGCCGATAGTAATTCCATCAGCTCGCTATATCTAAACAATGTATAGACCTCGGAGCTAGACAAGATTAGGTTATTATCTTGACGGAATTTGCCAATGTTGGTCCAGATATTAGCTTTGAAATTAAAGAAAACAAATGCAATTTATCACATTAATCTAATATTGTAATACAACGAGTAATGCGTCAGTTTTTACGTAGGATGTCTGAATAAATAGATCTTACTCTTAGATGTAAATTGTTCTAAATGGCTCTGTATTTAATACAGTATACATATGTAAACTCTTTGATGGTATACCTCTAGATTCTGGGTTGTGTTGCATCTTTGGACATGATATTTCTTAGCAAAAGACAGATCACGGTAATACATGGACCTCTAAGTATCATGAGACAGTTGTGTGTTATATAAAGTAGGACGTAACTCTTTTACCTTGGTGCAGATCTTATTTTTGTAACACTGTAGATATGATAGTTGTAACTGAAGATACCTACAAACAGACACACCTTTTTACTATCAACGAAAAATCACACAGAACTGTAAAAAATTTACTATCTCGGAAATACCATGATTTAAAAAATATTTTTATAAGCCATTTCACTAATCAGATAATACATATCCTACATAACAAAATCAAGCCAAGTTGTGGCTCACATTCATATTCAAAGCTTCGTAACACTGAATGATGCATTGCTCTACCACTAACCGCTACCGCGGCAGTCGATGGATGCATTTATATAGGATTCCGCAGAAAGCGTAGTACATCCGAAAGAATAACTGAACACT
Source organism: Ectropis crepuscularia (assembly GCA_963693475.1). Lineage (NCBI taxonomy): Eukaryota > Metazoa > Arthropoda > Insecta > Lepidoptera > Geometridae > Ectropis > Ectropis crepuscularia. The sequence goes on along the minus strand of OY856357.1, from coordinate 8,859,698 downwards.
GAAATATGAAAATAATATTTCTGTTAAGTTAAAAAAAGTGTATCTGACTGATAGGGACTATAATTTTTATTTTATCTGCTTTGTTTGAACCTTTGCTCTTTAAACCTTTTTTTTAATTTGATAGATGTGATGAACTAGGCAAACCTGTTATGGTAAGTACCTAACTAGGATTGCCCATAACAGAGCAGTGTTTTGCAGATTTTTAATCATAAAGATTCCAAATCACTGGCTGGCACTACATTGCGTTCATCACGCATTTAAAATGTGATATACCTTTTTTCCCTGTTTTCTGATAGTTCGATAAACCGATAAACTTCTGATAATGTTTTTTTACTAAGGAATGGGCTCGTATTCTGACTTTAACTCACCTTATCGATGTAGTTAAAGTACACGCCATTTTTATGACTTCGTAAATCTTCTATACGCTCTTCATTTGAAAACACACAAATCATAAACTGCCGGAGACGCTTATTGCAGATAGTTTTTTCCAAACCATATCCACACGAATAAAACAATGATTGGCTGTCATAGGGACTGCAAATAGAAGTGAAAACTTATAACTTAGAATTTTAGTACAAAACAGCACTAATGTTGCAACACACGTCAGCTGCATACCTACAAATATACGGCTGGTAGTCATGTCCGTGACGCAAAGTCTTAACATTTCATCCATTCAAAGAGCGTCTAACGCGAAAGTGCTGCTCCGCTGCTCCGCCGCCACTCCAACGAATCCCTAGACGGTGCTGGCTGAGCCTGCGTCAGACGCGGCCAGAGACCTATTCTGGTATGTGGCTCACCTCAAATGACCCTCTTACATGCCGAAATAGCCTTTAACACCTTTTAGTACCTACCTACCTCTTTCTTGTTAGCATAACAATTGTTACAAATTAAGGGCCTGCCATGTGACTTGTCATAAAAACCCCATAAAAAAAACTGATAAAAAAAAATCCCTACGCTGCTACATTAGCATGCCATTGACGCGATTCCATAAACTTATCCCCTAGCAAAAACCACTCATCTTGGCCAAAGATATTTTCACTTGAATAATTAAGTTTTCATACCTTTTCGGGCAAAAGCGAGTTATCTCGACTGCTATATTAACTTTTTACACACTGTCTGCGTAGCCTTTCATATACCTATTATAAAAGGAGTTATAACGCAGTGGTCGATCGCTGTCGGAGGCTTCACCGGAGCGAGAACTAGGTTGGCAGCGGTCTCGTGTGTAACAAAAACGCTTTTAACGTTTATCGAGATACAATGTTTCTATATTTCAACGGAAATACAAAAACTAAAACCAGAGTACTGCAAAATGACGCACTAACAAGCAAAGCTGGAAGTAAAACCTGTATTTACATATTTATGTTTGTAAAGCTAATTTTGACATAAAAAAAAGTTTTATTTCATGGAAAATATTATGATCTCTTGAGTATATAGATATTCGCCAGTATTAGTCACGCTGACACCAACACCAACTCTACTTTTTTGAATATCAAGAAAAACTCACATGGCATTACTTAATTAGTTTAATTTACATAAAATATATGAAAATTGTAAGTAGAGAAACCGAGACTTCTTTAAAACTATGAGTTGAATGAGTGAGCACTAATTCAAAATACATTAACAAATGTCAGTTATCAGTAATTATGAAGGATGTCAATCAATTTCAAAAATAATGTGCGTTTTATTTTAAAATTCTTCAATTTTGTTATGTTTTACTAGCGGCCCGCTCCGGCTTCGCTCGAATAATAACCTAGATATCAATTGCAGCGCCATCTGCCGGGCTGATTTGTGAATCTAAATCTAATCTTCCAGGGCCCTACCCAAACGTATACAAAAAATCATTCAAATCGGTCCAGCCGTTCAGAAGGAGTTCAATAACAACGAAAAGTGGCATTGATTTTTATATATATAGATAGATGTACCAAAAAAAGCCGTTTTAATAATATGATAAATATCATTCTAGACCCTTAATCTTGTAGGAATTTTATTGTATAATATTTGGTGGCGTGCTAAAAGTACGGGAATCTTTATAAAATAACTAGCGGCCCGTTCCGGCTTCGCTCGGACATAACCTAGACACTGTCTGCAGCGCCATCTGCCGGGCTTATTTGTGAATTTAAACCATCTTCAAATACACACACAAAAAAAACATTCAAATCGGTCCCATCGTTTAGGAGTTCACTGTCAAATGATTAAATTACTAAAATGGCTATAAAAAAACAGGGGTTGGTGATAAAACGGTAAAAATTTAGGGTTGTATGTATTTTTTAACGCCACATTATAAAAAAATAAAAACAAAAAAAATTTACTAAAAATTAAAAAAAAAAATTTTGGGGTGAACAACCCCTAACACTTAAGGGTATGAAAAATAGCTAGTAGCCGATTCTCAGACCTACTGAATATGCATGTAAAATTTGGTAAAAATTAGTAAAGCCGTTGCGGAGGAGTAAGGAAACAAACACTGTGACACGAGAATTTTATATATAAGAAGATTGACGTCTATTTATTATAAGATACTAGCGGCCCATTCCGGCTGCGCTCGGATATTGTCATTTAAAGACTATTATTAATCGAAATAAAAACTATCCCATCTCTCAAGTTGGACCAGACTGCTCATGGTGTGCCAATTTAATTTAAAATCGGTTAAGTAGTTTAGGAATCCATCGCGGACAAACATCGTGACAGGAGATTTATATATATTGAAGAAGATATATACATTTTGATATTTTTTTTTTAACTTTTATAGGTTTTACACTTGACCGCCATCCGACCGAGATGTTGTATGTTTCATTTTATTGATTTAGTATTATATGATTACTCATTAATATTGTATCCTTAATTATATTCATATACATACCGCTGGTTTGCGAGAATAGCGACGGAACTAAAAATGATTGATTTTAGAAAATGGCATTTTTTAATTTCTTTGTAAATATTTTAGTACATACCGCAAAATGTAAATAATTTATTGAGGGATTGACTTTACTGATTAAAGGAAAATTTATCGTAGTATCAAAAAACATAAAAACATTTTCGAACTTTTATTAAAATTATTTAAAAAATCGTCATACAAAGGGGGGTTTCAGACATCAGTCTTTATTCATGAGACACCAAATTATAAAAATCAAGTTATGTCATTTATTTAGCTTTAAAGCCTCTTAAAAATACAAATTAAAACTTACAACAGTGTTTAAAACTTTTGTACTTATAAGTATAACAAAAAAATAGTTTTATAACAATACAATAGGAACTTTAAATTTAGGTATTTATAACCCTGTTTATCAAAATAAATGAAATAAAAATAAACGTAAATTCTTCAAAATAAGTAATGAAAAAATATCTAAAACAGGAACATTAATTCTTAAAAGGAAATCTAAGTAAAATAAATCATTTATTTTACAACCCCTCATAAAATTGACGATAATAGTTTGGAATTATATTTTTGTTAACTAAATCTACTAGTCCTTTTTTCTTATTTTCTGAGATTCCGTTCCTTTTTTTATAAGCAGATTGCAATCTGTAATTTTCGTCCAAAGCTTTTGATGCACGGCTAGTAATTTTCACACATTTAAATTCATTTTCACCGTAAGATGTTTTATAGAAAAAGAACCCTTTGTGGTCAGCATCTACTTTCAAAATCTTTATATCTGCCATTTTCACAGTCTCATTATCAGTATTTTTATTAAAATTTCTACCCATGTCAGAAGTTGGAGACTTTAATTCGTAAAAACTTCTATGACTCATTTCTACGACTTTGTAAGGAGATCCTTTCTTTTTAGCAGTGCGAATAATTGAAATGTACTGATCCGGTGTATAGATAGGGCCAGATTTCAGAGTCTTTTTGATGCTTCTTTCAATGACAGAATGCACACTGTCTCCTTCGTTTTGTGTGTGTCCTTTTATCAGATATTTATGCGTGATACTATTTATATGAGCTAAAGTAGAAACAGCGTACATGTACATACTAATAATAAATTTATTCTTTTGCTGTCCACAGCAGTTATCAGAATAAAAAATAACATCAAGTTTGGCTTCAGATGTTAGATCTCCAAGACTTTTTAAATACTCTAAAACACAGGTCCCTATTTCTATAGCTCCTCTATTTGCTTCTCCTTCATGCCACACGTAGCAGAACGCATTTTTATTTTTCATCTCATAGATCGTAAAGTTTAAGGTATTCACTTTTGAAACATAGTAAAAATTAGACACATCTCCCCTAGGACATGGCATCACAGCTTGTAAGTCATAAACTGCTACAATAGTTGATTCTTTATCTTCTGCTTCTTTCTTGTCCTTAACCTTCTCCATTCTTGAAAGCTCTTTTTCTTTTAGATGGTTCTCATATTTAGACTTCAGTCGATTTTTATCTTCTCCAGTTGCGTTATTGTAGGCAACACAATCCTCGCACTGATCTTTCTTTGGTTGGTAAAATGCGATATTAAATTCTCCATTAAATATTCTATTAAACATGATATAATTAGCACTTTTCTCTCTTTTTTCTTCACACTGTTTCACATAATCTCTATAAATTTCTGCAATAGTCTTACTTCCATCAATATATTCTTTCTGCGTATCCGCTCGACAGTAATGGCTTTCTATTTTTGGTATCGCCTTAATGAAATTTCTCAAACTATCTTTAATATTATTATCTACGCGACTGTGATTGCCATGTTTCCCTCGAAGATCCTCCACTATAATGCCTGAAACGTCACTTCTTGATTTTTCGGTAACTGTTCGAATAAATCTATCAGATACATCCAGCGTAGACATAAAAAAACTCTTACAAACCCGAATTTTTTCGCCATCTTTGTCTTTAAAATAAAATGCGTTATTATTTCGACGTGTTCCTTTTTTATATTGATATGTCGGGACAATAGAGGTCATATTGAATGCTGCAAAAGTTCTTTTACTTTGCAAATCAGGTAATTTATAATATGCGTCAAAAATATGGCGTCGAGTCTCATCATCAAACTTTGTGTTACACTTTAACTTGCATTTTTCTGTACATCCTGGTCCTAATCGTCTCTCTCGTATAACTTTATTATTTTTGCCTACATATTCTTTCCCTGCATTTCGTAGACGTTTTGCTACATTCGATTTCCAAAGTCCTGGCTGCATTTTCCTCTTACGTGTAATATTTTGGTTTGATTTACGTGAAATATTTTCTTCTTCATTCTCTTCTACTGTTTCAACCGAATCTGACGATAAATCATGATTTTCAATGTGATAATTAGGATCTGCGATACTATCATCCGATGAAAAATCTCTTTCTTCCTTTTCTTCTTCACTTTCAGCATTCATATTGGTCAGTTCAACAGCTTTTGGTTCACTTTCTATTTGTGAAATACTTTCTACTGCAGTCTCATCTTTATTATTATCATTTACTGACTCTATACTTACCTTATTTTCTTTGGTTTTATTTTCTAAGCTATGGCCGTGGAGTCCTTTTTCATTTAAATTTATAATGTTATTGGATTCTTTATTACATTCTTCTGTTTCTCTATTGCTGGAGGAAGATGAGCTAGAAGACGAGGAAGATGAGCTAGAAGTCGAAGAAGATGAGCTAGAAGATGATGATGACGATATGGATGGTGATCTTTGTCGCAAAATCAATTTATTTTCTTCTGAATTATTACCTGAAATCCAATAAACATTTATTTATTAACAGAATAAATACAAAAAGCAATAGTTATTTCACGGGTTTCTTGCAGAGGAACAAGCTATTATGTAATAGAAACACTCACATTTTTGTAATTCCCGGGAATCGAACCCAGGAGATTACGATCAGCCACTAGCGTGAGCGTAAACTATTTGCAACAGGACAAACTACTACATCGGAATAAAAATGATATCGAAAAATCTTTCGACTGGTTGAATTCAAATATTTTATTTTGCTTACCTGATGTGTTATTATAATTTATATCATTTTCGATATTTTCATCGCAACTTGTTGCATTTAACGGCAAACTGCTTATAAGTGTATTGGAACCTAAAATATTTTAAATAGTTAAATAGTTGAAAGAATAAATAAAATTGAGATAAACTGCAAATATACGAAAATTGTAGGCTAACCTTGTTCACTATTCGTTAAATCATGTTGATCTTCATTTCCTTTATTTTGACTGGCCGCTTCTTTCAACTTTCCCAAGAATAACATTCTTTCTGCCATCTTGAATAATTCTGTTAAAGATAATTATCTAAAACAAATAATTTAACGTAAATAATTAATCATCAAATAATACCATGTAAAAAACTAACTCAATATTTCTATCCCAAAATCTCTTAAACACAGACGCATTTCGTAATAAGAAGCAAAACCATGCCCACTTTTTTCAAAAATAAGGACGTTTCTTATTTACGACAAAATAAAATCCGTTTATTTTTCGTGAATATAGACTCAAGTTACAAAAAGTCGGTATAAAATACAATATCATAAGCAATCACTCATATTTATTCAAGAATACAGGCGTAAATAGAAATGAGACATAAAAAGATACTTACTTTTATCAGGAACAACGACGGATCACTAAATGAGTCACTATTCTTGAAAAAAAATCAACAATTGTTGCAACCAAACTGTAAATACGTCGGTATTTTCGAGAATCGACCGTGCGTTCACTCTGTTGTCATTGGCTCAACTGAGATGAGTCTTTATTTGTGATTACGCTTCGAGTGTTTTGTCTCAAGTGAATAATGACGCTGTCTCTTTCTAACGAAAGCTGGCGCGATATTGGCGTTGCGTCTCTGTTCACGATAAAATATCAAAGATTTATGATTGTTTGGCATACAGAATTCAATTTGACAGAATTTTGAATTACGTCGGTATTCTCGCAAACCAGCGATACGTCTGAATATAAAATAAATGGTATGCCATATCGTTCTTGTACAAATTCCAAAAGCGTCACGTTTTACGAATTTCACAGCGTTTTTTCCTTACATATTACGTGTATTTCAGCGCAACAAAACTCCAAATTATAACACACACTCGACAAATTGTCAGTCCCCGGCAGTAGTCCCCATTCGAGCGAGACCGAATTGAAAGCTTCTCGTTTCAAATGGAAAAACACCTTTTAAATCTCTACACGGAATCAGGATTATGTTGTAACAGGCGCTGAAATACGACTCTTTACCGATGACGTAGTATTGTGTGCGTCGGGATTGGTGGTTGGTACGACACAACAGAGACCTGAATAGAAATGTGATAGATTTTAAGGTGTGATATACGAGATTTTACGCCAACACCAACTCTTCTGGGGAAAATCAAACTACGCATTTATAAACACAAACTATTTGCTAAGAGACAGCAACAAGATTATACCGCTACGCGCCTATTACTCTTTACACTCGTAGTCTTCATAATAATTGGCCGTCTAAGCAAGTTAGCGGGTAAGCATGTGTTCTTAGTTCGTACTAACTGTACTCAATCGTCCACATTTCGTTCATCAGAAAATACGTGACGTCTGGCGGCTCTGGGATCTTGGACTATTATTATTCTACGCATTGATTCTCGTAGCAAAATTATCGTAGCATTGTTTGAGTGACAGTTATTTGCTAGCTTAATAGCTACTTTCTATAAACAAAGATACCTAATAAGTGTTTTTGTAAGTTACCGTGTTGTATTCTATCAAACCTATGTGTTTTTCGTCTAGCAATGTCATGTGTCTATTCCTACTGATCTTTAGTTATACACAATTATAACAAAACGAAGATATCATCTCGTAGAGAAAAGTCTCCAACAGTGAAATAAAAGGTAAAAAACTTAATTATCTAACTTTTTCCGTCACGTTGCCACACCTCCAAAAATAACGATTAAAATGATCTCAGTTCGCTAACAATCGGCCAACTTCGGCCATAAAATCTGTAGCTGCCACCGAAAAGGGTGTCGCGATATCAAAAGGGTGTCAACTTTGAACGCGGAGTGAACTGTGAACCGAGCCAGAAAGTTCAGGAGGGACCAAATTGTCGGCTTTGATTCGAATGACACATCGTTATGTGAATTGTCGAAGTTCGGCTCTTTCGATTGCTGGGGCCAATGACACATAACTAACTTTGTAAATTACAGTTCTTTGTTGTTTTTTTTTTATGATTTTAATCTTTAAATAACATAAATATCGATGACTGCTATACATTGTTGGGAAATAGGTTATTGCAAACTTCTTCCCATATTTTATACACGTTCTTGAAACTGTAGCGTGAAAGATAAATTCAATAAAATTTTAAATATGTTGATGTAATAATAATCATTTGTTATTTTTACGTGATAATTAACAAACTTCAAAGCAAACATCCCCTAGCCTGCGTATGACTTAATGCATTAAACGCACATGACTTAATCACAATGTTTTTTTCATCTATTTCGACATCACAAGTGTCACAAATGTCTTTAGTAATTTCACTTCACTTAAAACTTTACTCATGTAACCTTTTAGTAAATGTTTGGAGCACGGTACCTAATTTTTCACGCATAGCAAGAGCTATAAATGACACCACATGCTTATACTCGTTTATCGTTTGCTGCATGTTGAATTGGCCACACCGTGATGCCGGTACGTTATGATCTAGCCATTTTATACAAGTCGTATCGTTCAATGCTAAAAGTTTGACTAAAAATATAATATTTGTTTACATAACAAGTATATAATAGGGATGTAACGACACCTATCTCGATACCGTTATATCGGCCGATAAAATCGGCAGGCCGATATATCGGCATCGCCGATTTTAATCCAACCAGATACCGATATCCAGCAGTTTGAAAAGCGCGCGCCTCATACAAAATAATTTGCGTGACAGATTAATCTGCTAATAATATAGATAAACTTTGTTTTTTTACAAAAATCTTCCGAAAGTAAACTTTGATTACTGTATACTTGTATTCTATTTTATAACCATGAGTAATTATATGATTCCTAATTAGCTTCTTCCCATTTTGACAGCTTGATAATATTTCAAATCTATTGTTTTCTGTGATTTGTAACTTTTATGCATAATAAACGCAAACAAGACACGTAACTAATTATTTTTTTGTTTGATAATTTTCTACTAAAAACGGTGTCCGCAAAATCTCGCGAAAAAATACATCGTGACATCCCTATTATATATAATATGTATCTACAAAGCTAGTGCCACTAAAGCATTCCATTTGTGTAGGGCGTCCGAGTTTGTTTTATTCATGTTAATAAACATTTTTTTCTCTACTACCATGTCCAACAGCTTTGTTTGTAAACTATGTTAAAATATTAATCTAACACGTTGATGCAAACTGTAGGATAATAAATAAATCAGTGTGAGAAGTTTCCATGACATCATAATTATTTTGAAATGCTAAAAAATTAAAATTTCTGAAAGAAAAACAAGTAAAAGACCGAAGTAATAGTCCGAAAAGACCTACTGCTTTTGATCTCGCTATCTTCCATTCCCATAAACATAGAAAAGCGTACTAAGGCAACGCCACGATCTGCCCGACTTCTTAGTCTTTTTACTAGACTCTTCGTGATATGGCCGGCAAAATCACGTAGGTATTGTCGGTGTTTCAAGAAGTGCCCAGCCATTTCGTGATCTGGACAATGTTGTTCCAAACTATAAACTTTAATAAATAAAATAACATACATGACCTGCAAATTAAGTATAAAAAACTTATTAATTTTGAATTTCAAGTATCGTACAGTGTAATGTTAATTTCTAAAGTATGCATGGACTATTTATATGCTCTTACTTTTCTTTTTTATTCATTTTATTGACTAATTGACAAGAAAATTTGTTTATTTTTATTTAACTTTGACTTCACATTTAGTATCTACATATTTTTTGTAATCAATTTTAATCTTCTGTATTTGTTTATCTGAAATTAGGTCATGGTGCCCGAAATATGCTTACTCTAATTTATTCAAATAATCTCGATTCTGTGGTGTTCTTTTTTTTTGAGAAAACAAACACCCGAATCGTGAGGCTCCCTGAACACATAACACGTTTGAGATAACTTGTGCAAAAACGAACAAATATGAGCTTAATAACTCCACTGGGGGTTTTCAAATTAATTGGTACAAGGCACAAAGTAAATTCTGAGTCATTTATTCCATAAATTAAATTAAAACACGGCTTATACTCCGGGGACTTCTAAAAATATATGAAGCTACGTAATAAATTATTGATTCCTGCCTTTATGGCGTTTAATATTCTGTGATCATAAAAATCTCTTACCAAGGTTGTGTATTGATTTTTTACGGTGTAAAGTAAATATAATTTAGGCATGCGCCTGATGGATAGCCACACGCCCGTAACAGTACTTTACCTACTTTGGCGCGCTACTATTTGAACATGAAGAGCTCAATTCGCTGCTTTACATTGTACTATGCTTTTAACGCAAAATCGAAAGAAATAAGATTACTTTCTAAAAACTAATAACTAACTAATCTAAAAATTAATATTAAATTTGCACATTGCTACTTGGAAGTACAATTACTTCCCAAGAAGTAGTACTCAGAACTCTGCATAGATTTTCTTCATGGACAGACTTATTACACTACGCTAAATAACTAAGTATACTACGAATAACATAAAAGCTACGTGTATCCCGAAAAAATATTCCCGGATATTCTAAGGGAATTTTTATTTTATAAATTCAACGGTAACGTCGTGGACTAGTATATCCATATTTTTCAGAAAAATAAACCATTAATTCCAATCCTGTCTCATCCTCATCCTAAATTCCATATTGAGTTATAAATAAGGGTCAGGCCACACCTGCGCTGCTCGCACCGCGCATGATGGATGTCCTCCAGACGAATAAATCGTACCAAAACGCTGATAAATGGTGATCAAGATTGGATACAATGATCTGAATTACTTCGGGGCGCAATGCTTTATAGGATTTATGAGGTGAACGCTCTGGAGCCTTCAATGTCAACGACTTGTGTTGTAAAATGTACTGAAGTTCAATGAAAAGTTAATGTTTACATTTTTTTGCGGGTATGCTTTAGAAACCTGCAAAGTTAGTATATTCAGAATACTGTCTGTGATGTCATTGATGGTGTTACTGTCAAGCGCTCGTTTTACTCGTCTTGTTTTTATCTCTGTAAAGTTCTTGAGACAATGGCCGTTGTAGCTGAACCGAAATGTTATATGGTTATTGGATTGGTTATAACCGGAGTGTATTGAAAACACTTCTTCTTCGTCTCCTTTGTGACGATGATAGTACCTACCTATAGAATATAGTAATGAAACTAGCCTATTTAAAAAAAACATTACTTTTTCATTAAACACCTACATCGCAGTTTTACGTATCATGTATACCTAATGTTTCTAGTTTGCATTTTAATGTAAAATATCAGACGATGTAATGAAAAATAAAATGTTGTTAAAATCATTTTATTACCAGTATACTACGGACAAATAAATATTTGTGAGTTGAATACTAATGATTGTCCTGTATCTGGATGAGTCTATGTATATTAAGTAGGAATTTACATAGGTACGTTGTATGTATTTACGATTATTTAAGCATTATTATACCTAGGCCATAAATTGGGTTTATTGGATGGAAGGAAATAAGGTCTTTATTCTACAGTGGGCAGTCTAAGCAAATAATAATAACTATTTCAGCTAGCTACTCTCATTCTACAAGTTTCGCTTGTTTTCGGGCTAAATAGTGTTGTATTAATAATGTCCAGAAATATATAGTTGTTTGATCTCATTTGAGTAGTGTAGTGAACAAAACGAATATAAAATATAATTACGTGATACTCAAATATATCAAACAAAACAATATTTTCAAAGTAAAACGGGGACAATAAAAATAATACGCAAGCCGAAATAGGCTCAAACACAATTACAATTTTAATTACCGCCCGCAACTCAAAGCAATGCCAACTGAAAACTCATTTCCCACGCAGTAACAAGAAAAAGCTACTAAAATGGTAGAAAACTACCGAAATGCGAGTAAATAATTCCACTAAGAGGCTCTCATGGAAATGGCACCTAAATAACAAAGGCCCTCTGGAAAGGAAACACATTTTGGTACGTGAGAAAATACTGAAACTTTCAACAGTTCGTTTATATAAACCGTTGGAATAAAAAGTTTGTGAAGACAATGACGGTTCTCTTAAGATAGGGCGTCAACTTTTTAAATGAATTTAGTTTAATTTGACATTTTAAAATTAACTTAACTCACGTTTGATATAGTCAGTCCAGTCCGACTCAAGTTTCGATCGCGTCCGGCGATCTTTTTCAAGGCGAGTGCGCGCGCGTGTTCGCAGCTCGTTTAGCACATAGCTTAATTTGGTGTAGTCTATTTCTGTATTTCCAATAAGAAACAACCAAAATAATGTATCCTTGTAAAATACAGAGTGACGAGACCAGCAGGATATGCGTCTGATGGTTAGCAACATGCCTGCTCATAATACATTTATTTGAACATGAGGAGTCTAAATCACTGCCTAGCATTGCACTGCACTCGTCACCCGGGAATATGTGATAATTTATCTATTTGCTCTGTAATTTCGCTGGAAACATTGCCAACGGTAACAGAGTGATAATTTCACATAACTGGTAAAGTAGTGGTACTGCCGCCACAGTATGTATTTGGCTGTTTAACTTTATACCAAGATTCTGGCCCCATGTTATAAGGTTGGTGTCTTTGTTAGTGTCTTTGAAAATCACGACTCTGACGTCTCATACTAAGGTTATAAATACGAAAGTTTGAGTGTTTGTTTTTGTTTGGATGTCTGTTACTATTCAATAGATTTGGATGAAATTTGATATATAGATAAATAATAGTGTGGAATAACACATAGGCTACTTTTTATCTCGAGAAAATAATGCAATCGCGATCTACGCGAGTGAAACCATGTGAAAGTACATAAAAATTGAAATATATTTTTTACTACTGTGTACTGTACTGTGGGACCTGTCTTTAAGATTACAGTTAGAATAATAATTAGCCTACTAAATGTTAGAATAATAACTAGTCTTGCTCAATTTTGAAAACAGTTGAACATATCGAACAGTTTCAAAGTAGAAGGAAAAGTTAATTCTGACAAAGACACAGAGCACAGACTTTGGTGTCTGTGGTGGCTAAAGTATAATTAATAAAAAAAGTTTTGAATCCACGTGTCGAATGTGGAACAAAACAGACATCCGTCGAAATGTTGGCTTGCCATAAAAACAGCACGATTTTAACGGTTGCGAATTTGTGGAACGATTTTAGAAAATTGGAATTCATTTAGTTGTTAAACTGTCCAAAACTCGTGTCTTACATGTGATTCAAAACAGCCAAACTATACCTACCTGCGGATTTTGTAAGCTAAGCGTATAATATTTCAAAAGTAAAAGAGATTTGGCTCTAGTTTTGTGATAAGAATGGCTCTAGGGTGTGGACTGCGTTGGTTAGGTGGGTTTTTCCCTATAGTTACAGTCTAGTTGTCTTCAAACTGAGAGCGAATATGGAAGGGGGGTAGAAGGTATAACAGACACGCTTGGTGAGACAGGCTTATTTTCGTTTGATTTCAGATGATTTAGTCCATATTTAGAAGTTGTAAAATAGTTTGGGAACATTCCTTCCGTTTCTAGATGGTTTCAAGAGTAAAAACAGCTAAATTACAAACGTAGAGTGTCTGGGCGTGTAATTGGAGACTCGACGGAGATTTATGAAAGGGAATTTGATAACGAATTTTATTGATAGATAGTTGACTCCAAATACCGATATGAGCGACTTGTGACAAACTATCCGACATATAACAAAGATGGGCTTAATTTTGTTTATTGATATAGTGATTTCACTAAAGTTTAAATTGAGCTTTATGTATAACTGTATTTATGTTGGTGTATTTCCTGCAATTGCTTAACTTGTGACAATGTAAATATAATTAATTAATGTTGGTGGATAATTCACACACAACACCATCTGACTTACTTAGGGGTAAGCAAAGCTTGTACTATGGCGTCTAGAGAGCTGATATAATACGTATATAGTTGTAAATACATACTTATTATACGAGTACATAAAAACATCCAAATGTTTGAATTCATCTCACAAATATTTGCGCTAGTGGGATTTGAATCCACTACCCTCGACTTCGTAGGCAGAGTTATTACTCCCTGAGCCACGAGGCTAATCAGTAAGGCCTCGTTTAAACATTTCCACATTCCCTCTATCTTTTGCCATTCTGATCCCCACATCTATTTAAATCGTCTTCTCAACGTTTCATTTGTCGCATTTTGCTCTCAATCTCTTGCGTTAGATTCCACTCATTTCTCCATTACATGTGGTGTAAACTTCTAGTTAGACGAACTTAAATATAGAGGTTTTAAATATGTTGGTAGATTTCTCCTACTTGCTTATTTTGCAATGATTTCTACACGAATGCACATGCAAATAGACTGAAAACAATGAAACGAGGCCATTGCCTTATCTTGCTGTGATTATAGTTCGAAGCGACGGGGTTATTGGGGTGAAAATAATGTGCTTTGTGTTAGTATGGCAAATACATCCGCCGGGGTAGGTAAACTTAGTTTGGTTTGGCTTGAGAAATTCAGGTTTATATACAGGGTTACTGGTAATCAGCCTGCATCCGTTTAAGGGCATGTTCTGTATATTTAAACAAACAACTTTTGTTCTACAACTTTCGTTAAAACTTAATAGAGAACCCAAAAAAAAATTGTATTTGTTGCCCTTTTTTGTACTGTTTAGCGACTTTTTATTGTTTATTCACTTCGGTACATCATTTTTTGCGCGATAAAGAGCCTACTCGCCCTCGTTACGAATTGTTACGAAGAGTTCGATACTTTTTGACCGTGGAAATGCACTTTTTATTTATTTTGTAAAAGAAAAAAACAACATTTTTTTTAAAAACTGTAGAACAAAAGTTGACGTATTGAATGTACCTAACATCTCCTTAAAAGGATGCAGGCTGATTACCAATAACCCTGTATATTATACGAGTAGTTCTACTTACATTAGTTGTTTATTGATTTATAGATATTTAGAATATTTTTTACCCGTTGCTGTAGGGGAGCTGGGGCCTGTTGGGGAGCTGAGACTATGAACTTTGGTCGCCAAACTTGTAATAAGGATGGTGATTCCCAGTCTGACTTGGTTCTAGTTCTAGTGCAGTTAATAATCGTTGAGCGGATTAATACTGCCAGCATTTTGGGCTCATTATCACCGCAAAGGAGCGGCGCGGAGGTTTACTTGAAAAAAATTGGCATGACATCTAAATTAATTGAAAATTATTACATACAAAAATAAATGGAAAGATATGATACTCACTACTACTAATACTCAAGTATTGTAAAAGTTTAGATAAATATATTCTTCTATGATATCTTAATTATGAATTTTGATTTTATATTCCCATTTATTTTGCTTGTTTGCACAGTTGCGTCCTCTATTTTTTCTACCCTAATTTAGCCTAGAAGAGATCGTTTTAGTGATAAGACAGCCAGGTATTGCACTATATTTTAAGTTTATAATTAATTAGCAGTGCTTCGCGGTTTCACCTGCGAAGGTCCTGTTCCCGTAGTTTTCCGTAATGAAAAGAAACCTAGAGATGAGATCCTAGCCATTGTAACGTGATTGAGGAACATACATTCAAACAACCAGAGTTTCATGTTTGTAGTACTATATAGTAGATTATTGACCAATGAAGTGTTGCCATCAATATTGTATTTATTAATTTAAAAAATAAAAATTAAGTATTAAATTAATATGGTGGAAAATCCCCTTATTGATCTAACAACCTTTTAAGTATTTTAATAAGAGGTAATGGATGAAGTTTGTTTTAACTTAAGCAAATTTGCGCCCGACAAAGAACGAGATAACAAGATCGAGGGGTTTTTTCATCTTATTCCAGCTTTACTTAGATAAACATAGTGGTATAAAATATTCATCTATATTACTCAAGGCTTATTCCACACAAAGACTTATCAGCCGGGCTCTTCATGAATCTTTAAGCACCATAATGTTAACCTTTTGTCCACGGCCTTATTTTTCTCTCGCTGCCCTTCCTTTACAGATTTTCCGTAGATTTTATCAATTTACGATAAGGAAAAGTCGTTAAGTTTATAAACAGAGTTTTTGTTCAGAGGTCTCCTTTGTAATTTTTATATTGAATTTTTAATTGAGTTTAGAAGTATTTATTGTACATTTTAACGTGTATTTTTTTGTTCGTCTAGCTTCTACAGTTTGTGTTTTCTCTGTTATTTCAAAGGAATTCGTTTTTATCGAGCACATTTGAGAGTGTGTGCTGCTAGATTGTGCAATACTTTTTTGTTTTTTTTATGGGTCAGTTTGTAGCTCGAAAAGTGACATCGTTTCATCGTTGATGTTTTGAATGTTGAACTAAAAGGTTCAATAAAAAAGGTAAAACCAAATCGTTCAGAAGATTGCTTGTTGTGTGAACCACATTAATATAATCAGGGTGTCTTCAATCAAGAAAACGAATTCGGTTTCTTCTGGGTAAGCCATTCTTTTGAGTCCATCTTAGACTGCATCGTGCCTTAACATTAGTCAAAGACGGCGGTTTAGTGCAAAATAATTATTGAAAAACATAATCTCGAAAACAAGAATCACATAATATTTAGTAAACAACGTATTTGTTGTGTTATTTTGAATAGAAATTTTGAGTTCGTAAAGACAGGCCGTGATGACCAAATATGATTTCTGCAGAGATTTGGCTAAGTTAACGCTGGCATATTTTTCGCTCCAACGGTAGGCTTTGCCACAGATCACAAAATAGTTACGCCTTGCGATGAGAGACGCAGCCAGTATTAGTAATGACCTCAAGCAGATAAGATACTCAAATTCTTAGTAACACCAAATAGTCACATGATAAACAGTAACGCACGCACGCACTTATAGGTTGTAGTAGAAGCTATTACCTGAGGGCAACTGCCATGTCTACGTTAAAATAGCACAAAACACAAAAGCACGTACACAATGATAATACCTACATCCACTGATCACTCCCCACACTATCGCATTCCATTATCAGCACTCCCAGGCACGCGGTCACACAGACCGCGGCAGTAATGTACCATTAGTGCCTTGACTTAAATGTTTCAGTTCTTGTTTCAAAAACCATTTCGACTTAAATAAACAGTGAGCTGCTAAGCTTTTCTTTCTAAAGAAATAGCCATTGGGACTCGAAGTTTTAAAGCGTGCCGTCTGGATACGAGTTAGCGGCTTTGAGAATAAATATTTACGAAAGAGTTCGTTAGTAAGCAACGCTAAGAAACGATGACTATGGTTTCCTGAAAAGATCAGAAACAGGAAGCCTTTGAATGTCATACTTATTTGTTTCTAATCAAAAACCATAACATTAATTTTCAAGCTTCTAGCTTAAAAAATAACAAAATCGCCATTAAAACTTTCATACCTTATATCAATTTCTAAAAACCCTATTCTTTGCATTACACAGTTGTATGTTGTATTCCTTATCATGTACTATTAACAATGTATAAAGCTCTGGTCGAAAGCATAGTCTCGTACGGATTAACAAGTTACGGCCGAACATACAGAACTTATCTTGAGCAAATATACCAGCTTCAATATAGAATGCTTAAACTTATATCTCCTAGTAAAATAAAAAATAAATTTGCAAATAATCCAGATGGTCTTTTTAGGTTCTGTGGTGTTTTGCCAATTCATGTCAAAAATAAATATTGCTTATTGGTCGAACAATTTTTTAGATCGGAGATACAAACCATTAAAACGGGGCGTATCATTACTAGAGGAATCTCAAATAAAAATCTTGATGTACCACGATTCAAGAATACTTATGGAAAAAGAACTTCTAGATTTATTATAGCTAATATGATTAATAAATTACCAGCAGAAGTCAAAAATAAATTGAATGAAAAAAATATTAAGGTTGTCTTGAAGAAATATTTTTTACAAATAACAACAAAGTGGGAGCAGCCTGTATCTTAGGTATGCAGCGCGCGCTGACTGCGGCGGTCTGTATGGGCAGATTAGTTATGGAACCGGTTTATCATTGAACTAAAACCCATACGGCTGTCTTAGGTGTGCTGTGCGTGCGCTAATATCTACCTGTTATGTACATTGTGATAATGAAAGGTATTATGTCGCCGGAATAGATGTTCACCTTTTTTTAGTTAAATGTTGAGAACTATTTGTCCTAGACAAACCTTGTGTAGGTTTAAAGGGCGAATTTATTAATATATGTAACAATTATTGTGTTTATGAAATAAATAAATAAATAAATAAAAAATGTGTCCTGAGGCACTATACTATCTCTATCTAATTAACTAGAGGATTAAATAAGATTTATGATTCTATGCTTGTTGTTCATAGCTGCAATAGGAACTGATCTATGCACGAAAATAATATGTTGCCACTCTTGTCGTTGACTACAGCATTTCAACATTTCATGCCATATTTACTTATTGAAATTCTCAGTGAAACTTTGCTTCTCGTACCGCTGCTCTCGGGATACGGTCAAACTTAAAATTTCTAAAGTTTAATACAAAAACTTGATAACATCGGCCTTGCATCCAAATTTTGCTATCGGGATATACAGTAGAACAATTCTAAATACTTTGAGGGCATGACCGTTTTATAAATTTTGTTTGTAAACAGTATTTAGTGTCGTTGTCTTTCCAATTAAAATCAATTATTACGTCCGAAATAGCTTTTATTTAATTCTATTTGAAAAAGTATTACGAT
Source organism: Ectropis crepuscularia (assembly GCA_963693475.1). NCBI lineage: Eukaryota > Metazoa > Arthropoda > Insecta > Lepidoptera > Geometridae > Ectropis > Ectropis crepuscularia. The sequence continues at coordinate 8,841,016 of OY856357.1, read as the reverse complement.
TGTAAATTATTCGTTAGTTGTATGCAAAAGTCATATCATGATGACAAAATAACAAAAACCTTGAATTAAAAAAAATGTTTCTAAAATTTTATAAAATCAGCACTTCTTTTTCGTCGTATCGATGGATGGCACTTTAGATCAGTTTATTACTTGCATTCAGATATTTGGTTTTACAAAAAGTTATTCATAATATAAATACTAAACTGTTTAAAACTTAATATTCGAAATTATGTAAATAAATAAAATATAATCAAGGTAATTGTGGAATAGCTCTGAAATTATGTGAATTCTGCCAAAATCTAGGTTAATTTTCGAATTAATGTTGTGTAGTAGTCTCTTCTTCCACAAATAAACAAGCAATAGGTATATATTTCAAGTATGCCCTTTGGAACCCTTCGCAACACAAACTTAGCTTTTAGCACGAAATAACAAGCATCGATATAATGGTTTTCTTAATGGCAGTGGCCTGCGGACGGCAAAAAGAGTTAGCGAGGTAGATTTCAGCGAATATTAAATTGAAAATTGGGGCAAAAAAAATAACTCAGAAATTATTTTGCACCATTTTGATTGGCACTAATTTTTGGGTAGATATTTGATACAAGCTGACAATTTGTCACATACTTTTCCTATTTTACCACAACACGGAACTGCAGACTGCTGAGACAAACTGAGACTGACTTGAGCAGGTAAAATATGTTATTTTAATATATATTATTGAGTGATGAGACGAGCAGGACATGTGCCTGATGGATGGTAAGCAACATGCCTGCCACATAAAAGCATAGTGATAAGCAGTTATTGGAACACGAATAGTCCAAATCATTACCTAGCACTGCACTGCACTCGTCACCCAGAGATCTAAGATATTATGTCTCTAAGCCCTGTAATTTCTCTGGATACATTGCCCTTCAAACCGGAACACAGTAATGTTGGCACATTACTGCTTGGCGGTAGAATAACTGGCAAAGGTGTGGTACTTCCCCAGCCGGACTCTGCCAAGAGTCCTACCACTACTTGTCGATTCTTGTCGAACAGTGAACTAAAATAAGCTCGTGGTAATTGTGTCTATCTTAGTTATAAATATGTTTATTTTGCATTTTATACTTACTTATATAATCTACCATTTAAAATGGCTATTCCACTCCATTTGACTTAATATAATGCCAAACGTGAGTGATAACGTAAGTGCCAAACGGGAAGCCATCGGGCGCGTACTCTCCTTGAAAAAGGCCGCCGGACGCGGCCGAAACTCGAGTCGGATTGACCGACCATCGTTACACGTGAGTTACCCGTTTACCTAATCAATATTAATATAATGACTTGACAGATTTTTTTCACATTGGAAAAACTATAATTAGTACGCATGAATAATTGTATTTATCTAAGAATATTCAGATTAACAAGAGGCAACAATTGTAACACTATGAAAGCGAAATCTACTATCCCGTAGTCTGGTCGCAATCGGGGCTTTTTGATGGATTATGGCAGAGGAGAGTTCGCATCACTGCGCGCTGAAATTAGTTTCGCGCAAGTTGTTGAGGTTGGAATTTTGGGCCACTTTTTGCTTTTGAATTTACGTCCTAGATCCGTTGGTCAAAGCTGTATCGTTTATTAGTCTAATATGGTTCGCTTTCCATTACGTAACGCAAGAAATATATTATATATGTTGGCATAGAGATTTATTTCTGCCCGACATTTTGTCCGAGAAAACTCACTCACTGACAGACAAATTTCAGTCTGATCGTAGTTGATCTTTTTTTTTGTTGATCAAAATCTATATTTCAGCGTCATTTTTACAGCTTAAATAGTCTACAACCAAACCAATACTGCTTACTGCGTTTCTGTCCCCTTTATGAGCATTTTATTTGATTTTTTGTCCATTAATTACATATATATGGGAAAAAGATAGACATTTGTACGCTCAGATATGTAAAATTATGTATTTTGATTTTAATATCGGAAATCTGATTTAAATAGTCTGACTGTAGTCCTGATCCAGTTAGTAAGTTGATGTTTGACAGATTTTTCACAGTTCATTAACGATGAAGTGCTCACCGACTCAGTACCATAAATTACATTGAGTATGTTATGTCGGTCGCGCAGAGAAAACACATTTTTTACTCCGTGACATCAATGGAGACGCCCTGTGACGACTAACAGGGCTGCCAAGTTGCTGGAATCACTTTGAAAACATTCAGATCCAAACGTTTGGAGATATTTTTGTCTGTGAAAACTTTAATGGAACTCCACGTATTTTGTAGAATAAAATTGTGAACACGACTTTGGCAGACGATTTGTTTAATGTTAGAAATGTTGATTGTTGTTGATGTATTGTTGTAAGCAATCTCAGTTGTTCACTACACTACTTAATTACCTACCAGATATTTATCGTGGTTAAACTCCCGATATTTTGTAACATTTTTGTGCACTATATTCTTCATTTAATGATGGAGTCAATTGGAAAACAGAATAGATTTAAAATTTTCATAAAATGCGTATTTATCAGTTTCACCTAAAATAACTAAACTATCATATGTGTCTCACGAAATTATTAAGTCAAACCGTCAGTTTTACTAAAATTCGTGTTTCTCTACTAAAATTACATAACATACTTAATTAAAATTGCTATCCCGCATAATAGTATCATGTACTTATAAATTGATGGAAAGAGGGGCAAATAATTATTTTCATGAACATACTGATTATTTAGTGTAATTTTAGGACAACATTGATACTGTATAATCCCATAAACATTTTATTTTAATATAGTATTCATTTATTTTTTTCATTTTTATGACATTCAGATGTCTAAATGTCTGAAAATGTTTATTGCTAAATCACGTTACAAGAACTGAGTAAATCAGGGTGAAATTTGACACTCACATAGATTATTATAGTCTTGAATATCATCTTAAAACATCTAACGCCCATTTCTAAATTGTCATTCAAACGAAGTGGTGGGCATAAATTACTGCTATGTGAAATATAGATACATTGCCCAACATTTGTGTTCAACTGTCCAAATATACTGGTTTGGTATAACATACACAACTATATACCTACACCAAAGTGAACTGAGAACTATTAATTTAATTTATCATTGAAAAGTGTTAAAAGAAGCGAAAGTTTTGTAATTTTTTGGCAGCCCTGTAAGTAGAGTAGCCCAGGCACGTATTTAATAAATCAAACAGATGAGTAATGCCTAAAGTTGTGCTCCGGTGTGTTCTATACGAAATTTTCATGTTTGTTATTCCCTCGGGATAAGTAACTAATGGAAGGGCAAAAACTTTTGCATATTAGGCAATAACTTTGTTCTTCATTTCTGTTATAGAACTGACAAATATAATGACAAATTTGCAAAATATTACGTTATTGAAACACAGTTATTTACCCCCGTATTCCAAATATTTACTTAATTCTTCTGTGAGCCAAAAACAAAAAAAAGGGCGCAATTTATTTAGAGTGACGGGAGGAGCAAGAAATGCACGTGATGTTAAATATGTTGTTTACAATCAGGCGCATTTCTGGGCCGTCCATAACAGCATAATGCCATGCAGCTATTTGAACATGAAGAGTCCAAATCATTGCTTGATGCCACACTGCATCTGTCTCCAGGAGATAAATATAAGATGGCCTTTCACCCTATTACTACGTGGCTGAACAGAATATTTTGCTTATGTTAGCTTTCACTTTTTTGCTTACACTTTTGCTTATGTTACGTTTCATCAAAATCGATTGAGCCGTCTGAAATTATCAACTCTTTTGTTAGCTGCCGTAGTCCATACTCCCGTAAGTTACCGTTACCGGTAGTATGTTGTTTACGCTTCGGCATATGAAGTGCCGCCGTACTTGTACGTGAGAGCGTTTCAAGACGCTTCTAGCGGTATCTTTTGTTTATAATTAGTATTCTTGAAAAGTAAACTAACATTTTTGACACTTGACTCGATTTTTTTTCGAGTTCTCAAGTGTTCTGAAGCTATAAGATTTTAAAGTGATTTTATGTTTTAAATTTGTTAATACATGATATAACAAACATGAAAAAACAAAAAACTGCATTCTAAAGCATCATATTTTTTTTTTAATTTCAATACCATTTTCATGGTCCCGAACCATTTTCCCGCCAAAAATACAATTTTTGTTTTTTTTTTCATTTTACGATGTTTCTATGTAAATGAACTTTAATTTTGATGTAGTATAAGTCAAAATAAAGACCGTTTCAAGGAGATGCCATTAAAAAAATAAACCGTCCCAAATAAACATAAGAATTTTTTTTCGCGCCAAAAACCCAATCGCAAAAGATTTTTTGTTTGGTTTGCATTAGTGATCCCCAGAGGGACAAGGGAGTTTCGAGCGGAGTTACGAACTTTGACGTATAATGCGTCGATACTTGCAATTATACGTATGTCCTAAGAATTTAAGCAATTAGGTATGTTGGTTTGTTTCATTAAAAACTTAAAGAAACTCCCAAAATTTTATCCTTGTAATGTATACTTGAATATGACTAACTTGTTCGCTTGAATGAAGTCAAGACGGCTCGCTAGTTAATAACGCATAATAGAAATACATACATAATAATTATGCATAATTATATTATGATCTATGCTGAAAATCTATTTTACTCGTATTCGGATATGTGATAGACATGTGAGATAAACTGGGCCTTTTGGTTAAAATGAGGACCTAATGGTGCTTTTGACCTTTGAACTTTCTGTCTGTAAAATCTATATAACAATGTGAAACAAACTGAACGTGTTTGTTTTATTATGATTGATGATTTTGTTCGGTCGTTTTATTCCAACCGACGTAAATGATGATTCATTGCGCTCGTATGTTTTGCAAAATATTTGTACAGAGCGAACGTAATTATCCCAGTTAGGGCATTGTTTTCTTGTAGAGCGCATCATACACAGTGTAAAGTGTATTTATAGCATAGCATGAAAGCATGAACTCTTGCTGTCTAGGAGACTTCTTTCGTAAGGAAAGGGTCAAGGTGTCCACCACGCCAACACAAGGTCTTAATCCACCACGACGGCTAAAAGGCACCACGTCATCAAATTAGCTCACTTACTGAGATACAGCTAGCGCTAAACCTGCAATTACAGTTACATTAACCCATTGATATGCATTTGTTTATTTAATTGCGTTTTAGATGGTTTACTCTAATACTTTCCTGTGTCCAGATTTTACCAGTTATGTTAGTTATGTTACTAGTTTTTTGGCAAAATACGAAAAACCAACGAAATCCAAATATTAAAAAGTTTGTTTTTCATTCTCATAAAGGAGAGTAATCCTTTGAAAACAGTTTAATATGCTCAAATACCTTCGTTAAATCTGACACCCTGGGTTTTGCTCGACGAAATGCTAAATCCATGGTTTGTATTTTGTTCGAGAGCGATGAATAATGCAGTGAAACAATATTATGGAGATTACTTTTTGTCAAGTTCAAACAGAATTTATTAAGAAATCCTTAGCACACTTCCGTAGGTACGAGTATACCCATGGAAGGAAGCGTGCCAGTTTCTTTTCGACTCTAAGTCGTTTCCTTAAGATGTATTGTCGAGTTAAACGATATTGTCTTGACGTAGGTGCTAGAGTACTTATTAAACGAGCTTCGTTAGTAAGTTATTGCGTTCCAAAGTCAATCTGAATGGTAATCACCCGAGGCGATGTCGGTGACCTGCTTCACGACAAACAAAGCCAACTCACACAAGCTCCTTTTACCCTCTCGGTTAACGTGACTTCAAATTTCGTAGTAATTACTAAAAATAACCATTTCAATTATAATTATATTCCTCTCCCTCCGGACCTCAGCACTGAGTAGACGTTTTGGTCACTACTGTATAATTTTATTATTAAAATTTAACATACATTTTCTAAATTAAATTCGAGTAAAAAATTAGGAGAACAGAAGTCTGCAAGAAGTGTGAATAACAAACAGCCTGCGCCTGAGCAAGACGACAACAACGAGTCTACTCCGACCGCAAGTTGACGACCGTAAGGCGTGGCCTTGGAAGACTTTCACCTGTTGAGCTGACGCACATACGTAAGGCCCATTCATACTATTTGTCTTCATGTGTGCATCAATGCGTAGTCTATAGCAGTTGTTTACGGCCGAATCAACCGCTTGGCAGTTTCTGCACTCCGGATACTTTAAGACCTGTGCCGAACACAGCAGCTGACAAAACGCCTTGTGAATTATTTTGAGAAAAATTACTAAGTGTTTTTGCTCACTAAAACTATTTTTAAAATATGCCTCTGAAGCGTACTCCGCCTAAAGCAGTAGAATCACCAGCAGTTTTTAAAACGCCAATTCAACAGGCCCTTCAGCTTAATGAGCCTCAGGATATCACTGACTCTAATTCTGAGATGCAAGATGATGAGTCTGGCTCGAGTATCTCATATACAAAATTACGCAAAACAAACTCAAAGCGTAAGCGCATAGATCAGACGGACATTAGTAAAAATGAGGTTTTGGATATGTTCAAAATATTGAGAGAAAACCAAGATGAAAAATATTCTACGCTTTTGCAATCTACTAGCGAGATAAAAGCTGCGATTGAGTTCATGTCGATCAAGTACGATGAGGTTTTAACGAGACTACATACAGTAGAAGATGCTAATAAGGATCTGACTAGTCGTATTAAGTTTCTCGAGGCTCAATTGGAATTTCAAAACAGACAAACGAAAAGTACCAGTATTGAAATCAGAAACGTACCTCAACGGCCCGACGAATCCAAAAATGAATTAAAGGATATCATCAAGAATACAGCTGAAGTTTTGAACATAACTCTAGAAGATCTTGAAATAAAGGATATATATCGCGCCAATACAAAATCTACAATTAAACCTATAATAGCGGATTTTACTACAGTTTTCAAACGGGATAGCTTTATTATGTCGTTCAAAAAATATAACAAGATGCATATTGATTCAACACTAAATACTTCTAACTTGAAGATTTCTGGACCAAGTAATCGAGTCTTTATCTCAGAAAACTTGACTATTAAAGACAGGCGCCTTTATTATTACGCCCGTAAGTTTGCCTCTGAGAATAATTACCGTTACTGTTGGATTTCTTATGGGAAAATTTACCTGAGGAAAGAAGAAGGAGCAGTAGCATACAAAATCAACCACGACGATGATATTGAAAAACTGAGAAAAAAGTGACTTGTAACTTATTGTAGCTCCTGCTGCATCGCGATGAAGGCAACTGTACCGGCTATTCTAATAACTATTGTCAACCTTTTGTATTCAATACTAATATTTTACACTGGAATCTTATTCGTCTGCGTGTATAAATTTCATATAATATTTATTTTATTTAAAAAACAGAACATAAAATCTACACACACATATTATATATACTTACAAATACATATTAATTACACACTAAGATTATATAATAATAATAAACTATATTTACCTCACTACAGACACACTAAACACATACCTACTTCATACAATATTACTTATTTATTTACTCGTACTTACACAAAATGCACACACAACTTACCGAAACATAATGATTTCTATGGAATTTATTCTATAAATATTACAAAGATTTCTACACAATACTACAAAACACTAACTAAAATCAAGAGTCAGCACATCATACGTATACTTTGTTTGTGTTATCATGTACATGAGTACAAACTGTCTCTTTCTTACCGGTTTTTTTTCTAGAGAAAATGACGTTATCAAGATATCCTGCTCATTTTTAATTAGTTCATCATACCCTCCCGAACATTTTTTGCAAAACTTACACACTCAGACTAGCGCTTACATGCTTATAGTGAATTTACTTTTTGTTATATACTATGAACATAATTATACATATACATACTCGGTATTTCCACATGGGCAGCGATATGCAGATGTGGAGAACTGTTTGGTGACTATGTATATTGCATATTACACCTACATTCCATCAACATACTACACTAAATCCTACAACTCCACACCTATCAATTTTCATACAATAAAAAAATATAATGTACATCAAATGAAACAAAGAATTTCCAGCACGCTAGCGCTCACTATTACCTTATTATTTCGGCCTATATTCAACTCAATAGTTACTTACTTATTTATTGTGTACTATTTTTGTAACACTTTATTAAAAATAACCTTTAAAATTCGATTGGATAAATGAAGTAAATACTGAACTTGACCAGTTTACTATAGCCCAATCTGCGGTTTGCGATATTGATAACTGTCAAAACTTAATAAATAAACCTAATGCCAGCATAAAACTAATACACCAAAATATTCGTAGCATAAATCGCAACTTTCCAGATTTTCTTACCATATTAGACAGGGCTAAGACAGACTGGGACCTCATTATTCACACAGAATGTTGGCTGCGTCATACTCATCACATACCGACATTAGAAGGATACAATTGTGCTCAAACGCATAATAATAAAACACAAAATGAGGGGGTAGTGGTTTATTATAAGAATAATATTCGGGTAACAGTAAATGAACCAAACCTTCTCAACGCCAACTGTCTGACTGTTGAACTTGATAGCAATACTATTGTGGTTGCTATTTATAGACCCCCAGGTTACAAAAATACTGACTCTTTCATTGAGTCTCTCAATGATTTACTTTCGAGCCTAAACTATAGCAACATAATCCTCGTAGGAGATATTAATATAGATATCATGGAGGGCAATAATGACGTCAATGCTCCTAATTATCTAAACCTATTAGCTTCTTTTAGTATTCTTCCTGCTCATCAATTACCGACACACGGCAAAACTTGTTTAGATCACCTAATGCTTAAAAGTAAGCAACCGGCCTTATGTTACATTGCTGAAACTACTGTCACTGATCATGACTCTCTCTTTTTTATACTAGAAAAACAAATCAATCTTAATAAAACATTGCCTATTATGAGAATTGATTACGCAAGTCTTGATCATGACATGGAAAAGCTTCAGTTGAGTGACGTTTATAAAACCAATGACGCAAACCTAGCTACAAAAAGCCTAATATCAATATTAAAATCAAAAATAAAATCCAATACCCATGTTTCACATATTCCAAACCGTAAACGAATTAAGAAGCCCTGGATAACTCCAGGACTTCTAAGATGTATAAAAAACCGGGATCGCCTACACAAAAAATTAAAAAAAAATCAGAATGACGAAGTCATTAAAACAATTTACAAAAGATATAGGAATTTCTGCAATTGCTTATTAATGAAACTAAAAAGAGAATACGAAAAAAGTTTATTACAAAAGGCTGCAAATACCAATAACAAAATGTTATGGGACACAATTAAACAACACTAACACATACTAATCAAAAACATAACCCTGCACTAGATTTAATATCAGCTACTAACCCTACTAACTCCATCAATAGTATTAATGACTTCTTTGTATCAATCGGCAAAAATCTCGCTGAAACCATTCAGGGCTCTAAGCCGCACAAAAATGTCGCAGCCCTTCCCACTCACCTTCATTCATTTGTACTCTTGCCAACCGATGAGTCTGAAGTACGTAACCTCATCGTAAATCTTAAAAAAGGTAATTCTACAGGACGCGATACGATTTCTGGTAACTTCCTAAAGCGATATATTGATATCTTAGTACCACCTTTGACATACATATTCAACCTTGTTCTCTCCTCCGGAATTTTTCCTTCCGAGCTCAAACTTGCTGAAGTCATACCAATATATAAGAGTGGTGCCAGAGACCGTGTTAACAACTACAGACCCATTTCTATTCTTCCAAGCTTATCAAAAATTTTGGAAAAAATTATAAATAAAAGATTAATACATTTTCTTGAAACTAAAAACTTATTGTCAACTTCTCAATTTGGCTTTAGAACCAAAATCTCTACTAGTGATGCAGTTCATGAACTCACTGACCACATAGTTACCAAGTTTGGATAATAGGAAGAAAGTGATTGCTATCTTCTTAGATCTAGCTAAAGCATTCGACACGGTCTCTGTCCCACTCCTACTAAACAAGCTAGAGAAATTAGGCATACGTGACACTCAGTTAAAGTTATTTAAAAATTACCTCTCAGGAAGGTTTCAGAGAGTCAGAGTGGGTGACCTTGTAAGCGATGATCTTCCCATCACCTATGGTGTACCGCAGGGCAGCGTCCTTGGTCCTACTCTGTTCCTGACCTATATTAATGACCTGTGTAACCTTCAGCTGATCAATGGTAAGATCGTGACTTTTGCTGATGACACCGCTCTCATCTTCCATGGCGATACTTGGGAAGAGGTATATAGTGCCGCACAACAGGGTTTTAATACTGTGTCTTCTTGGCTCATACATAATGATCTGACACTAAATGTTGAGAAATCTAAATACATACCTTTCTCCATAGTCAATAAGCACCTTAATATTCACGATGACTTCTTCATAACTGCCCACTCCTCTGCAACATGTTCCTCATGTAGCTGTAACCATCTATCACGTGTTTTTGCCATAAAGTATTTAGGAGTTATGATAGATAATACCTTGAACTTCAAGCAGCATATTGATCTTCTTTCCTGTAGAACACGTAGGTTGATATATTTGTTCAAAAATCTCCGAAACATTGCAGACCCTAAAATTATTAAAATGGTTTACCTGGCCCTAGGACAGTCAATTATGACCTACTGCATAACAGTATGGGGTGGAGTGGGTAAGACTGTTCTGCTAAAACTAGAAAGAGCTCAAAGAGCAGTTCTAAAAGTGAGCCTCTCCTTGCCGTTTAGGTTTCCCACAAAAGATTTGTACGCCAAATCCGATGTTTTGTCGGTACGTCAATTGTTTATCCTGAACATTATCCTAAAACAACATGTTCAACTTGACTATAACCCATCATCTTTAGTCAATAAACGGCTGAAACACTTGGTATGCCCCTCAACGTACCAGTGGTCCACAGCTTTCTCTGAAAAATTCTTTGGCTTTCTTGGGGGCTATTTATATAACAAAATTAATGCTAAAATCGAAATTTACCCCCTACAAAAACTTAAATGTAAAAAAAATACCTCAAACTTTTTAAAGACCCTTAATTATGACGACACTGAACAATTACTCGCTATACTGAAATAATTAAATATGAAATCCATGTAACGATCAAATCATCCCATATACAATCACACACGAGCATACATCTGCACACACTCAAACACACCCTCAAATACCTCACACACACGCACACACACACATCGACACACCCTCTTTCACACACACACACAGACACACACACACACACACACACACACACACTATATTTACTTACATTTTGTGCTCTCTCTTACATCTAATAATAATTAACATCTACATGTTCATATATTAAAAAACTACTTACCTATCCATTGTCACCACTAATGTTGGAGAGTCTGGTGATCTGTCATACAGGTTTTCCTAGTACAGACACCAGTCTCTCACATAGATAATCTACCTCTAATAAATGTACTTGATTTATATCTCTGTAATGTAAAACTTCTATGTGAGAGAAAACAATAAACAATTTTATTTATTTATTTATTTATAATGCTAGGGTTTAAAAGGCGTTAATAGCGTTAAGGCTTCGAACCACAATGGGACAAACAAATGGTACCTCTTTTGGATGTTTAAAGCGATTTTAGGATGCAAATAGATGTACTTATCTTCATACTTCACTTGTTACATTGGAGCGTCTTTCCAAGATCAGTACACAATAACATTATCTCCCCATAAAAGTCAATTTCAGTCGGTGATCACAATCACAAGTTGATAAGTGAAATACTCGTCAAAGACTTGTAGAGTTGTCAGTATAACAAGTTGAGAAAGCCAGCCCCTCGTTGACATTCTTGCTAATTATGTGCCTTTGTGAAACGCTTCGTTTTTTCATTGTCTTTTTAATTTAATAGAAAGCTTTGTCTTGAAAAAGGAATATAAATTTTGTGTAGTTGATTTAAATAAAGTAATTTGACTGACTGCATTCGCCACTAATCAACAAAGTCTTCGCTACCTGCGATCGGCTACAAGGAGATTGGTTGATAGACAAGCTTGCACCGTCGTAGATCGCAATGTGGCTTAACATCAGAGGAAAAATAAAAGACAAAATTAAGTCTTTATTGCACTAAATGTACAAAATATTGCAGAAAAATCAAGTAGCAGTTGGCGACTTTATCGCTAAAACCGATAATTTCCAGGCAACCGCATTATGGGATATGTCTGAGATAAGAATTTACAATGTTTCCACCATGTAGACGCGGATTTTTGCAAACGTGACGGTGGCAACAAAATCCCGCAACTAAGCGCTAGAGTCAATCAGCAGCTGTGAATAAAATGTACAGTTTGTGCATTGTGCAAGTGCATAAATAAATAATCTCAACAACCTAAAGAATAATCCCTGTAGCCCAACGCCTTGATGAGTTTTCATACCTATATTAGATACTTATAATTTAAATCGTTGTGGTAGTATTCATTGAGTAGCAATATTTGTTGAGTTGTAATTTTCGAAGCATGCTTTATACATTGGACTTTAAAAAATACCAACCAAACTATGTCTACTAGCCAGTCTTAAACACTAAATAAGCAGTTGAATTTTTATTTTTGTAAAACACCGTATTTCAAATACACATTAGATTCGTTTTATAAAATCCATGTGAAATAAAAAAAACATTCATCAACATGAAAAAACGAAATCAATCCAAATGTTTGTGCAAATAAAACCGTGGAACGAAACAAAAACACGATTGTCAGTTTCTGCGTTTCATGCTAACTCAAAGTGAAAAATGTCCACCCGTAAAACAGAAGAATGCTCAACGAAATTTTCCCCGTTTTTCATTCTTTGAACAGTGAGAGCTTATTCGTTGCTTTTACTGCACTCTTTTGTCAAGACCAAACCGAAAAATGTTCATCGAATTTGCGAAATATTGTTCATATCACCTTTTCGTCATAAAGAATATAAATTCTACGGCGAAATAGGTACCTACTTTTACAAAATTACAACATTAAATTTGTAATCATCGATGAATTGTAAATATAAGCTTCTTAACAAAAAGCGTGATTGCCTAGCAAAAAATCGTTGAAATTTATTTGAACTGCCGTTTTCCAGACTTTTGCTACAAGCTTTGAACTGAACCTGAACCGATAACTAAACTTAAACCTCCCCTCTGCACTTGTTCAACTTCTTGATAATCAAATCGGTGAAACAATTCTCGATCATGACCCTGTGCGAAATGGGAAAACAAGAAATGCTTTTAGTTTTCGACACTGCAAAATTTTTATTTTTTGTAAAATTCTGCTTATGTCAATGAACCTATTTTTTATAATATACTAGCGGCCCGGTCCGGCTTCGCTCGAATAATAACCTAGATATCTACTGCAGCGCCCTCTGCCGAGCTGATTTGTGAATCTAAACCTTCCAGGGCCCTACCCAAACGTATACAAAAAAAATCATTCAAATCGGTCCAGCCGTTTAGGAGGAGTTCAATAACAACGAAAAGTGGAAATATATTAATCTACAGAGAAAACATGGAATAAAAAAAAATACAATACAAAACAGATATAAGACGAAAAATTTACTGATTTCAGGAAATAAGTAGTATGACAAAATACTTTCTGTAGCACTCCACTACGACATCCTTATAATATTATATTACCAAATGGTACAAATAAAATTCTGTAGGCCTTCTGCTGAAATTAAGTTGTAAGTATTACTTCCGCTCCCGATCGAGAATTTAGCGGGGTCGCGAACATTTTGATATTAAATCTCTGGATGTCAGCAGCTGTCTGAAGTGCTGACATCTTTCGCACCGACCATTTAGAGCTGTTACATTTACATTCAACTTTGGCGTGGGATTTGTCACCATAACCATAAACAGACCATTAAATGTTCCACTGCAGGTCGGAACCACTACTCGACGTTATCTCGCAAGGTTCTCTCAAGTGCTCTCTCTGCTCTTTGTTAGATTAGGATATAGTTCTTTTTAAGTAGGTATGTCTACCTTTACCATTTTGATGATTTATCCGACAATAATTTTGATATGGGTCATGGGTATAAAAATATGGGTCAAGAGAATTTCATAACATTAAGACAAAAAATGTGGCTGTCGAGTTGATGGCCTACTCTTTTTTGGCAATCGGGTAATAATAAATAACTCTACAAATACTACGAAATATACCTACCAAGTAAATTTAAATTGCTAGATTGTATAAATATTGTATAGTTACAAAATACTAACAAGGAACATTTAATATCTAAATTCCTATTAAATAACGAGTACCTACAACATAGCAAATAGGTACAATAAAATGCGTACTTAGTACTTATTTTTTGTACTGTATTAAATAAATAAACAGCAAATTAATTAAAGCGCTTAAGTAGATAAAATACTGAATAAAGTTTTCAATATTTTACTAATTGTTCCATCGAATGCCATTGCAAGGGAGTGTATTCAAACTTCCTTGGGGTATCGTCCACGGATGAAACGTACAACATGTTCATGTTTTATACCTTTCCGCTGTTATTGACACATCTAAATATGACTGCACGTGTAAATGCCAAACGTTATGGCCGATTTTGGTGCTTTGCCAACTCCATTATCTACAAGTACTTGTTTTTTAACATCATCATCATTATTCAGAGTCCGTTATCGTATATCGTAATGCGTCGAAGCATATTCAGAAGCCCACTTAATCTCCCCACTGCACCCAAAGTGGGGACCCCACTGCTGGGCTCGTAGCCCTCTCTTATTAGGAAAGAGTCAAGTTACCAATACACTACGTTGGGAAAGTGCCAGTTGGAGGATGACGTATTCCATGTCAGTTTCTTCCCGTTATTTTCCTACACCGCTACAGCAAAGGTGTTCTTAGACATACAAATATACATAGGCGCAGATGAAATTCGAATCTACCACCTCATCATTGTGAAATCGGATATATTCGCCACTATGTCACCATAGCCAACGCATTTTTTTTACCACTCAATGGTGAGCACATTAAAAAAATATTAGATCATATCATAATTATGGTATATTTACTGTAGTATTATATTTTAATGATTTTATTTACTGTTAGGCATAGGCCTCTCTCATATACTCCACTGAGCCCAATCCTCGGTCTTAGGTGTCCAATATATGTATGTCATTTAAACATGTAGGTAGATACGGCTAAAATGTAAACAAATATGTGTAACTGTTAATAAATGCTTTTAAAAAATCTCCTTTATCATTCAAAATGTAGAGTCAATACCAAAGTAAGTTCAAACTTTCAGTCGTTTCAATTTTAAATTAAATCGTACCTTGGTAATAGATTCGTTATTACAAAGTCGCACAGTGTTTCACATCCGCATTTGAAACGAAGCAACCCATCTGAATTCAGAGGTTAGTGGCACGGCTCAACGTATTAGGAAGCTGAAAGGGCAATAAACCAGCAGATCTCGTTATTTTGCAGAACCAATAACCGGTTTGATAAATCATTTCAGAGGGGCATAAGACAAATTTACAATACTAGGGTCAGATTAGCGAGTGTAAAACTTGATTTAATATTGAGTATAAAATTATGTTCAATAGAGTCAAATGTTTATTTAAATGGTGATGAAAAGAACATTGTTTTATTGTATAATTTCTCCTTCGTCAAAATATATCAAAATCATAGCTTAACCATAACCAGCTCTCTAAATAAATAATTTTCCCACTGCTGAGACTGAATTTGATATTGCTATTTATATTTTTACGTGAGAACATAATATCTTTTTAAACGTTGAATGAAACTTCAAAAATCTAAATTTAACCAAAAACACAATGGTATTAAAATTGAAACGAAAAAAAGAAAACATCGAATGTAAGAATATCCCAAAATAAAACGAGGCATCCCACGTAAGCCGGCACACTTGGCAGCACTAATTCTGACATCCATCTCTATGCTGTGAGCTGACACTGAATGCAGACAATATGGCCGAGTTTTGTAGTGGATTTTATAGTGGTAGGACTCTTTGCAGAGCCCGTCTGGGGAAGTACCACATCTTTGCCAGTTATTCTACCGTCAAGCAGTAACGTGCAAACATTACTGTGATCCGGTTGAAGGGCAATGATTCCACTGAAATTACAGAGCATAGAGATAAAACATCTTATATGTCTGGGTGACGAGCGCAGTGCAGTGTTACATTATAATTTGGACTTTTCGTGTTCCAATAGCTGCGTGTCACTGAACCTTTATGTGACAGGAATGTCTCACTTTCAGGCACATATCCTGCTCGTCTCGTCACTCTATGCTATATAAAAAAGTCTCACTCGAGCTGTGCGAGGAAGCCAAGCTGGCTGGGCTAGGAAAATATCCACCTATAGATTCAGGATACACTTTATCCAAATCTCTCACAAGACCGCGTTGGTGAAAAAAGTTTATTAAAGTGAAGAATTGTAATAATAAAACGTAAGCAAGGAATGTGTACGAAACATCCTCCACAGCTGAACACATGGTTTCACATCCTCTTTTTGCACCTCGGTACCGTATAGCATCCTCGATTATCCATTTCACAGCTTATATCTACAATTTTAAAAAGTATTCTTAAATATTCGCAATTTTAGTAATGTGAATCTTTATAGTACAATGCGATGAAATGTTTTGGGTGGATATCTACTAGCATAAAGTATTTTTTTAAATGGAGATTAATCAAATCATTTGAAGAAATTTGCAGTTATAGTGATTAAGAAAACTTTACGTAAATATTCATTACTGAGGACTCCATTTTTGAAGTAACATATTGTGCAACATTAGTGCTGTACGTTAGATTAGTTTTCACTTCTGTCGGCAGTCTCTATGACTACCATTTTTAGGGTTCCGTAAAACGAAAAAACGGAACCCTTATAGATTCTTCATCTCTGTCTGTCTGTCTGTCCGTCCGTATGTCACAGCCCCTTTTTGCCGAAACTATGAGAACTACACTGTTGAAACTTGGTTAGTAAATGTATTCTGTGAACCGCATTAAGATATTTACAAAAAATAATAATTAGGGTTGCCCCCATACTTAGAACTGAAACTCAAAACTTTTTTTTCATCAAACCTATACGTGTGGTGTGTCTATCGATATGTCTTTAAAAATGTCAAAAATGTTGAGGTTTCTAATTTAATTTTTGCCTACACTGAATAGTTTGCGAGTGAGACACTTCCAAAGTGGTAAAATGTGTGCCCCCCCCCCCCTCTAACTTCTAAAATAAGAGCATGATAAATTAAAAAAAAATATGATGTACATTACCATGCAAACTACCAACGAAAATTGGTTTGAACTCGATCTGATGAGTAGTTTTTTTTGGTACATCTTAAATACATTATTATTAAAACATCGATCAAAATTACACCGAACTACAAGAATTTATTTATTATGTTACTTTACTACGGAACCCTTCATGGGCGAGTCCAACTCGCACTTGACCGTTTTTTTTTTTTAAATTCACGTCTACACTTTCCGTATTTTCGCACCGCTCATCTTAGATGAACGCTCACACTAATACCGGTCTGCGTACATACGACAGCCAACGAATAACCAATGAGGAAAAGGGAATTTTCCCGAAAAAGTGTTCCCAAAGATGAAAAATGTATGGTAATGGAAGGGAAACGAATAAAGTACCTACAGTGTCTTGTCGTTATTTTAGAATAATAAATGATGAAGTATATTTTCGTACAGGATAATGGGATATTAAAAGGGAAATTGAAATTACTTTCGGGTCAATAAATCCAATATTGTTTTGTTTATATTTTCATCCTGTTTACTCGTATAAAATGATTCGTAACTAGATTGCCTCTCAGTAGGCACGTGAATGTAAATGTTTGTAATAACTTCAATCAAATTGAAATTAATGACCGCTCAGGAAAATATTTGGGGAGTTTAAGTGTGAAAACACCACTCCCTTACTGAAGTTATTTTATAAGGTACTAGTAGTGTATACTTTGTAAGTACCTTATAAAATACTGGTCTAAATCGCATTTTTTTAAAATCAATCTAACGCTTTTATTTACTCATATCTCGCATTCTTAGAGCAAGAGTTAAATATTTATCGGGGTAAAAAATATGATGTTTACTACACCCACAAAATTAATGTTCATAGACCTGATGGAATAATAAAGTAACATATTGATACGGACGCTCATATCCTACTATCCTACATCCTACTAATATTTTAAATGAATGTTATGGATGGATATGTATGGATGTTTGGATGTTTGTTGCTCAATCACGTCATAACGTATTAATGGATCGGGCTGAAATTTGGAACACAGATAGATTATAGTCTAGAAGAACACATAACTTTTATCCAAAAAAAACAACGGGAACTACGCGGGTAGCACCGCTGGGCGCTGTTAGTATTTTAAATACTAGTAGAAACCAACAATACAACATTCAGATTTACAAACAGAAACAGCTGGGTTAGAACACTATGTTTCTGATAAAAAAAATGAGTACTAGAAGTAAAAATATTATTGGAAAAGAAAAACTAGGTAACTTTTAGTTAAAATAAGTGTTAGTGTTGCGCGTATGTGTACCTACTTATGTACGTACGAAAGAAGTTAATACTTCTTCACTTTATTCTTCTTGCTAAGAAGTACCTACCTACTTCTTATAATATATGATTTTCCAATAATATTTTTACTTCTAGTACTCATTTTTTTATCAGAAACACAGTGTTCTAACCCAGCTGTTTCTGTTTGTAAATCTGAATGTTTTATTTTTAGTTTCTACGTATATAAAAAATGTGAGCGTCCGAATCAATATGTTACCATTGAATAAACAAAATGAAAATTTCACACACAACACCATCTGACCCCAAACTAAGCAAAGCTTGTACGTAAAAAGTATTAACCTGAAGTTAGTTACAATGTCTACTAAAATGTTGACCAACTGACTTCGGGGTATGGGTATAGTTTTTCGTAACTTTTGGTTACGGTTAACGGTGAGCGCGCGCATCGTAATAATCCTCATTTTTCATCATTCCTCATCCTTCTAAGTACAACTTCAATAATAAAAGTTACCCGTTACTTGAAAGTAAAGGTTATAAAAGAAAAAAAACGATATCAACATCACAATATATGTCCGCCCAGAAGAAACGTACAAAACATTCGGTCGAACCATGAGACGGTTTGCTCTACACCATAAATAAAGCAATATAAACTCTTTGCTCCACACATACGCACTTGCTCAGCTGGGAATCGGCAAGCGAGCGCTCTTTAGATACGTTTGAGATAAGTCGCGGAATCCTATTTCATGATAGAAGATTATGTTGGATCTTCAATCGAGTGTGGACTGTTTCTATTTAAAGATTTGAGAAAATACCTTTAGATTTGAAATTCAGGTCTGGAATTCTTCAAAGATTTTAACCAAAAAAATGTTTATAGCTGTTATACCAAGACGTACTGAAGACTGAGGCAAACCAAAACTGAGCTATCAAATTTTTGAGCAATATCACATTGTTCAGAAATAGCCGATATTTTTAGAGCGAAACATACACCAGCAAATGTTCCTATTGCTAGGACTCGGATCCTTCTAGCAACGAGAGAGTCAATAGGTACTAACAACACAACTAACTACATAATCCACAACACTGCCGCTGGTCCAAAGACGGTTGGCGGATATACTGTGTGAGAAATGCCCACCAAAATGTATTTTACATTTGGTTATTTATATTTTACAATATCGACATTTCATAGTTTTTGTCTACACAGATATAGTAAAAAGATGGATTCTAATAGGAGATTCTAAAATTAACTACGACACAATTACTTTTAAATTCACTTAATTGCCTACTGATTTGTTCTCTGCAGTCTTTAAAGTAGTTCGTAAATTCGTGCACGCCTAAATCCAACAGCTTACAGAAATAAATATAAGTACATGCCATACACCCCGTATTATAACGTTTTGAAATGCGGAAGATAATCTAAAATGTTCTGTTTTAAAAATGTACAAAATATATTTAAGTGCATAATACATTTTTGAGCTATAAGTATGATATTCAGATTTGCTTAGTGTAAGTAGTTGATTACGGATGTAGCAGTATTGAGTGTAATCCAGTTTTGGTAATAGAATCTCTGCCTCATATAACAAATTAAAGTTATCATTTTAAAAATCGTTGGTTAGCTGGAAAATATCCAACAAACTTCATGAAGATTGGGTTCCCCATAATCGGCTTAAATTTTCGTGAACGCCTCAGCGGCGTCACGCCTCAGGCAAAAAGGTCAATCCTTATTTAGTTGGCATCTAGTAAGGAAAACATCCGCAGTTTTCAAGTAGCAATAATATTTCTGCGAATTCTTTGAGCCTGTTTACTATCTGCAAAAACAAAACATGGAAACTGCCATCGGAAATACCATTTATTCTGTCTTCCCACGTACGTTTGAATGAATGAATGGAAGTAAACATGACTGATTCACTGGATTGAATGAACCTAGAACCGACTGCCAAGGGCGTGTCTGTGGTTATAATTAGGTTCGGAAATGCATGATGCGCACGCATTCCTCTTACGCCCGAGCTACACGAGGCTAGTTTTTGAAGTGAAAACTTCTTTAGGCGCGATATAGACAGAATTTTCGTGGGCTGTGAAATGGATTCATCAATCGTCACGCTTGGATATGATAATGGATCGGATCGGATATGAAATCTTTGGGTAAACTCGGTAAAAACGACCAGGGCAACAGAAACAGTATAGAGTTTCAATTACCTACCTCCAACAGCCCAGCGTTTATCTCCAGATACCAGGACAACAGAAATATAAAAGAGTTGCGTTTGCCACTAGGTACCAGTACCAGGGCAACAGCAAGTTTTCACTTCTATCGGCAGTTCCTATGACTGCCATTTTAAGCTAGATTAGCAAGCTAGTAGTTTTAGCTTCGTGTAGACAACGCTAGGCAAGGCTAGTTTTGTCTACACGAAGCTAGAAGTAGGTACTAGCTTGCTATCCTAGCTTGAAAAACTAGCCTCATGTAGCTCGGGCATTAGTAATATTCTTATTAATGGTACGTAGCTGAAATAGCTTTATGTTTTCACTGCTGGTACTCCGAGCCTTTTCCACACAAAGAGAGAATCAAGGTCCTAATTCTCCACTCTGGCTAAGTGGGAGTTGGCCGATGTTCACTTTAGTCCACGAGAGATGAGTTTCTTGGAACATGCTGGTGTCCTCAGCGTTCACCGTTAAAGCAACAACATTTTCATGATCATTAGTTTTTTTAACTGTAATAGTCCTACTGTTTTACTTCCCTTAAATCCCAGAGTACTCGTATTTACGTACGGATGTTTGTTACTAGGTATTTAAAGCAAAATCTATAAAAATGGTCTGGATGAAATTTGGTACATTGATAGATAACCCTATGCTTCCTACTATAATATATAATCCTACTAATATTATAAATGTCAATGTATGGATGTTTGGATGTTTGTTGCTCGATCACCTCCTAACGTATGAATGGATCGGGCTGAAATTTGGAACACAAATGAATTATAGTCTGGAAGAACACATAGGCAATTATCCCGGAAAAACAACGGGAACAATAGGAACGGGGACTTCGCGGATAACACCGCGGGGCGCTGCTAGTAACATTATATAGTCAGGAATAATATATGAATTATAAAGGCTAGTTGTAATCCAGGGAAAATAACGGGATGTGAAACTTCGAATACTTAAGTACCTCTTTTTGACCTCAAACCGCTCAGAAAGTACCACCGCGTTTTCACACGCATATTTCCCGATCCCATTATTTTCCCGAGATGAAGATCAGCTTATGTTTGTTACTCCAAAATAATGTCTATCTATTTATCAATATGTTTTTACATCCCTTCACTAGTTTTTGATTTAAAGAGTAACAAATATTGATATAGGTATACATACACAGTATTGAGTTTGTAATTTTAGTAGGATATGTTATTAATAACAGTAATAGGATAGATGGATTGCCAGCTTGTAGTCGATTTATTAATAGTTTGTGTGAAAAAAAAACAGTAATTGCTTTCCTAGATTAATTTGACGGAAGTTTGGAACAACGCAAACACAGTTCATTCTCACGCACATCTGTGTAACGAGGTTTCTTTAAAGGCATTTGCCAAGACAAGCGCTTATTTTTATCCCCTACCTAGACCAGTTTTCAATGTATATGGCTTCGTTGCGAGGCAAAATGCTTCGAAATTACTTTCACCTGTGACCGGATCTTCTCCCCGGAATAATGAAAAATGATGCCTACAAAATACAGGCGTGGATAGGACTTCTTCAAATTAAAAACTTCTGTGTACTTCTGGCAGAGATGTTGTTTGAGAAACATTTTGAAACCGTTACGTAAACTTGTTAAGTTTTAGGTTAATATTAAAAAATAAAAGAGGTTAGACTAGTAGGCCTTGCTTTTTAAAGCATTTTGCCTAATAATTTGTGTGAGGTATGCGTAGATGAAACAAGTAAAGGATCGAGACAAGTGGCATACTCGAAGATGAGAAGCCTAGTGTGGGGTGAAATCAGATTTAAAAACATGAATTAATTATGAGATTGTTGAAATGAAAATGAATGATTGTTATTATGATAATGGTAATGGTAAGGGTCAAGAAGAATTAACTTTATTTTTCAGAGATGTTTAATAAACATGAAAGTTAAATTTGTATAAAATCCTATTGAATAAAACATTTGATTTGTAAGTAATCTCCGTAAACACCCTCTTACTGCCGTCTTCCAAACATTTCTCAAGTCTAAGCCAAAACGTTGTTAAGTTTTTTTAAGTAAGGTCAAAACGGAAAAGAAAATAATGTGTTTCATTACCCGACTGCGCGACCCAAAGGAGTGGTAATGTGTTTAACAGTCTATGTATGTATGTATGTTCCTTTGAGGCACTATACAGACCAAACGCCTGGGCCGATTTTTATGATTCACACGTCAATCGATTCCTCTTAATCTGGCGAGTGACACTAAAGACAAGACATTAGTGTAAATCCAATATGGCGGATTCAGGACGCCATATTGCCCAAATTAAAAAAATGAAAGTCACCAAAATATGTCAAGAGGGGTATCGTTGAATAGGTATTTGAAAATAATGTTTAGCTTTCTCTCAATGTTTTTCTGACATGAAAAAGACTGAAATTTGACTGACCGTTTAGGATGTATATCGATTTAAAGTTGAGTAACAACCATTCTCACATTTATAGGTTTTTAGGTAGCAGAAAACTTCGTATAACTAACTGTACGTGTGAATGTGGATGGACATTATATACTAATGTATCTAGTAGGCATCGATATAAATCAATAGATGTGCCCTGAGAATCTTGAAATTGGTAATAAACTGCGTCTCTGTATGTATCGTAAGTGGTTTACAAACAACCAATCTACTTGACCCCTATAATCGCTAGCGGCGAGATTTGCTGTGGTTCTACTTATTTTAGTTGTTGACACCGAATAATGACAGGTAAAAACGTCCGGCGTCCACCGCGTCCTGCAACCGACTAGAACGGAAAGAGTGAGCTCACTCTTCCCAACGTTGACATGATTGCGTGCGCCGTGAAGTTTGGGATGGGGCCCATCTTGGGTTCTACGATCTATGCTAGTAGGTATATTGGACTACCTTTTTTTCGTACGTGCAGGTACGTGATAGTGGGAACACGGAACCGCTCTCGGATTGCTCCGCCTCGGTCGCCCATCTCCAACTTCAAACGATTTAGTAGGTACTCAACGTCAATCGAAAACCTATAATAACACAAAACTATAAATATGAATTACATGCAGTAGAAAATCCTACATGTTATATCAGTAGAAACGAAGACATTTGGTCAACAACCAAAAGATGCATATTATTATGTTGAGCATATTAACATTCACAACATTGTTCATAACTAAAAAGTATAAAATAAAAAAATATAATTTAAAAACTCAAAAACCCGACTGCGTAAAAAGTGAACCAAACTACGTACCTACTCGCATACTAAAAAAAACTGAAAAGAATAAAACAAGCATTTAGATTTCTGGTGGTCTAGAATTCTATAATATGTTATTGTATTAATACTATTGAAATAAATACAATATTTTCTAATAAAAGAACATTACAACTGAACAGTCGGGATCCATTATTATTCGACATACAATGTAATTGTTCAATGGATCCCGACTGTTCAGTTGTAATGTTCTTTTATTAGAAAATATTGTATTTATTTCAATAGTATTAATACAATAACATATTATAGAATTCTAGACCACCAGAAATCTAAATGCTTGTTTTATTCTTTTCAGTTTTTTTTAGTATGCGAGTAGGTACGTAGTTTGGTTCACTTTTTACGCAGTCGGGTTTTTGAGTTTTTAAATTATATTTTTTTATTTTATACTTTTTAGTTATGAACAATGTTGTGAATGTTAATATGCTCAACATAATAATATGCATCTTTTGGTTGTTGACCAAATGTCTTCGTTTCTACTGATATAACATGTAGGATTTTCTACTGCATGTAATTCATATTTATAATTTTGTGTTATTATAGGTTTTCGATTGACGTTGAGTACCTACTAAATCGTTTGAAGTTGGAGATGGGCGACCGAGGCGGAGCAATCCGAGAGCGGTTCCGTGTTCCCACTATCACGTACCTGCACGTACGAAAAAAAGGTAGTCCAATATACCTACTAGCATAGATCGTAGAACCCAAGATGGGCCCCATCCCAAACTTCACGGCGCACGCAATCATGTCAACGTTGGGAAGAGTGAGCTCACTCTTTCCGTTCTAGTCGGTTGCAGGACGCGGTGGACGCCGGACGTTTTTACCTGTCATTATTCGGTGTCAACAACTAAAATAAGTAGAACCACAGCAAATCTCGCCGCTAGCGATTATAGGGGTCAAGTAGATTGGTTGTTTGTAAACCACTTACGATACATACAGAGACGCAGTTTATTACCAATTTCAAGATTCTCAGGGCACATCTATTGATTTATATCGATGCCTACTAGATACATTAGTATATAATGTCCATCCACATTCACACGTACAGTTAGTTATACGAAGTTTTCTGCTACCTAAAAACCTATAAATGTGAGAATGGTTGTTACTCAACTTTAAATCGATATACATCCTAAACGGTCAGTCAAATTTCAGTCTTTTTCATGTCAGAAAAACATTGAGAGAAAGCTAAACATTATTTTCAAATACCTATTCAACGATACCCCTCTTGACATATTTTGGTGACTTTCATTTTTTTAATTTGGGCAATATGGCGTCCTGAATCCGCCATATTGGATTTACACTAATGTCTTGTCTTTAGTGTCACTCGCCAGATTAAGAGGAATCGATTGACGTGTGAATCATAAAAATCGGCCCAGGCGTTTGGTCTGTATAGTGCCTCAAAGGAACATACATACATACATAGACTGTTAAACACATTACCACTCCTTTGGGTCGCGCAGTCGGGTAATGAAACACATTATTTTCTTTTCCGTTTTGACCTTACTTAAAAAAACTTAACAACGTTTTGGCTTAGACTTGAGAAATGTTTGGAAGACGGCAGTAAGAGGGTGTTTACGGAGATTACTTACAAATCAAATGTTTTATTCAATAGGATTTTATACAAATTTAACTTTCATGTTTATTAAACATCTCTGAAAAATAAAGTTAATTCTTCTTGACCCTTACCATTACCATTATCATAATAACAATCATTCATTTTCATTTCAACAATCTCATAATTAATTCATGTTTTTAAATCTGATTTCACCCCACACTAGGCTTCTCATCTTCGAGTATGCCACTTGTCTCGATCCTTTACTTGTTTCATCTACGCATACCTCACACAAATTATTAGGCAAAATGCTTTAAAAAGCAAGGCCTACTAGTCTAACCTATATATAACAGTCGGGATCCATTGAACAATTACATTGTATGTCGAATAATAATGGATCCCGACTGTTCAGTTGTAATGTTCTTTTATTAGAAAATATTGTATTTATTTCAATAGTATTAATACAATAACATATTATAGAATTCTAGACCACCAGAAATCTAAATGCTTGTTTTATTCTTTTCAGTTTTTTTTAGTATGCGAGTAGGTACGTAGTTTGGTTCACTTTTTACGCAGTCGGGTTTTTGAGTTTTTAAATTATATTTTTTTATTTTATTTTGAAATATGGAGATTAGCTTTATTATGAGCCATTAGTATACTAATGGCTTGAGTTTATTTTTATTATTTTATAAATTCAGACCAATACAAATTGTTTTACCTATTACATGCCTCTCGAAGAGGTTAGTTTGTGTAGCTCAAGTTTTTTTTTTCCTAAGGATTTCCGCATGCTTTTTTAGGATAAGAAATATCACATACATGGGTTTTTCCGAAGCGTAATCATTCATACTTCCAAATTTCAGTCTAAACCTTCAATTTCTTACAAGATTATTAAAAAAAATTACGATCCTAATAATTAATTAGTAACACTATCAAAAACAATGAATTAATAGCAATGTCACTACTATTTTTTCGATAAGTAACTAAATAAAAACTAAATTTAATTAATTGCAGCTGCACTGTGCTCGGCAATCGCTTTTGTAAAATGCATAATATTACGATATTACTTACCTTATTATTTTAAAAGCCGCGCTCCGTGGGTTTCCCCGTGTAGTTCCCATTGCCATGTTTTTTTCGGGTTAAAAAGTAACTTATGTGTTTTTTCAGACTATAATATAACTGTGTTCCAAATTTCAACCAGATCCGTTCAGACGTTACGACGTGATTGAGCAACAAACGTCAAAATATCAAAACATTGTCATTCATAATATTAATGAGATTATTAACTGATTTCTATTTTACTACAGTAGGTAGGCAATTTTATTTAAATTAAAACTCGCTAATATGGGCTTATTTCAATACGATGATGATGATTATGACGATGGTAAATAATCATGTATTTCAGTCCAATTTCGAGCAAGGCGACTGCATAAATTATGGCACTTGATGCGCCTTCACAAAAAACAAATATATTATAAACTCTTAGCTCTTAATTAACCTTAATTAAACTTATTATTAACTCTTATAAATGGTAGGACTCTTAGCAGAGTCCGCCTGGGGAAGTACCACACCTTTGCCAAATATTCTACCGCCAAGCAGTAATGTGCAAACACTACTGTGTTCCGGTTTGAAGGGCAATGATTCCAGAGAAATTACAGGGCTTAGAGACATAATATCTTAGATCTCTGGGTGACGAGCGCAGTGCAGTGCTAGGTAATGATTTGGATTATCATGTTCTAATAGCTGCGTGTTACTGTGCTGTTATGTGGCAGGCATGTTGCTTACCATCAGGCATATGACCTGTTCGTCTCGTCACTCTATGCTATAAAAAAAAAAAAAAAAAAAAAACCTAATTAACAGTGAATAGCTCTTATTTTCAATTGACAGATTTAAAATGAGACTGTCAAAAAAGGTATTAATGGTGAATAAAGGATCGGCAAACAAACAAAAAACTCAATTTTCCCGTCCTAACATCCGTTCCAAAGGCGGACGGAAATATTTCTGAAACGTGTCGCAATTTTCTCAATGAAAATATAATAAAAACATGAAATAATAGTACCGTGTCGTGTGGCCGAAATTCCGCGTAAAGCGTCACTGCTTACGTCAGGAGTAATCTGGCAACTGACTGATACAATCTGGACTGGGAGAGCATTCAACATCCTGTTACACTTAAAAATCACACTTATGCTCTTGAGATAAGGTGTACTAGAACAGTTTGTTTGTGAATACTGCGAACGATTTAGAATCGTCGATGCTGCTATAATGTTTGTATTAAGACAACAATCACTTTCTATATCGACCTTCAGTAATAACCTTAAAAGATTAAAAAAAAGGAATATTTACGTAACTTTTTCATTTCATCAATCACTTCGGAATATGACGTCATTCGGATACTAATATTTGAGTTTCGATATTATTACTTATGAATGCGATGGGATATCTTAATTCCTCTTCTGTGTTTTTAGACTTTTGAGAAAACGGAACATTATCAGTAGATTCAATAGTGAATCTAATGGATACAAAACCGACACAAATATTAAATATTTAAATACGCATCTAGTTGACAAAAGGCAATAAGTACTAGGTAACCTCTCTTGTCCTTTTTCATGACATAAAAGTATTGAAAGTCGTCATAAAATTGCACTATGTTTTTTTTTTTAAATATAATAGAATAATTCATTGAGAGTATGCTCTTGATCTGCATGATCTTTCTCTATCGCACTGCTCTTATCCCTAAAAAGCGTCTTCTAAAGTAGCACAAAAACGCAACGATTATTACAATGAATATTTCAAGCAAATATAACCCCGTCTAGAGGTCAAAAGTATGTATCAGAATATATTTATGACGTTCAGTAATAGAAACTAAAGCCCAGTGGCATTCAACCCATTACAATTCACAATATTCTGACTAATACGCGTGTTCACTAGAAGATTACTCTCAAAATTAGCGCCACGTAAAACGAATTCTACGAAATGTATTTTCAACTCACTTATCAAAGTTTTGTCACCGCTGAGGTATTCACAATGGCGAGTAAATTAATTTGTATCCACGAGTTCTCGTGATTGGGCTCATTTTAGATCGCAATGCGTCTGCTCCACATTCAATTGCGGATGGAACTTAAATGTGATAAAACGATTACGCACAAAACAAAGAGAAAACAATTAATTTGTGTTGATTCACATCGAAGTTGAACGTTTTCAGTTCAACTCTTAATATAATTATATTTTAATCAACGAATTATATCCAATAATTTGATTTCAAGAAAGCTTTATTACATGCATAGTTAGATTGACAACATCTGAATTGGTTAGTCTTTACTTAAGAACTAAAGAACGTCAGAGATTAATTTTAGGATACCATAAGAAAAAATATTTTCTAAAGATACACAATATATCGATACGATATATCGTATAAACGTCTTCTCTTTATACTAGTCAAACCCATTATCATCGTCAGCCCTTTATCATCCACAGCTGAACATAACCTTCTGCCAATTTTAACACAGTTTAGGCAGTAGCAGGGGTACATCACACTGCGCTCGTCTAGACACGAGCCTCAGTCCTCTCTCCTGAAATGAATTTTGTTTTTTCTGGCGATATGACCAGCCCATTGCTATTTCAACACATTTATGTACATCTTTCTGGCATGGGTCTATTGCAGTCATCTTCAGATGCTTTGAATTGTGGAAATATATAAAGCACATCAGTTATCAAACAAATATACCTTACAGATAATGTCCTGCGTATTTCTAATGAGTACCATCGTTTGTAAGGGCGCCTCAGGCGGCAAGAATGGCTTCTTATATTGCGTACTTTTCTAAGTTTGTATTTAGCTCTGATATACTCTTAATATGACGTTCTGTGCATTTTTTCCATCTTTAACTTGGCGACCACCAAGAGCCCATCAGCTGATTACTATATTATAAAATGTAAAGTTTCTCGAAGTGATTCTCCAATTTAACAGAAAGGATTCAGTGAGCTGATTGTCTGCATTCTGGCAATCAGATAAATTGAAAACGTTAAAGGTTTATGAGACTCTATTATTTTTATTAGAATTGAGTGCACGTAACGAGTCTGCAGTCCGATTTTACTGTTATTTTAATTTTCTTGCACCGTAGCCATTTGTCGGTTTGTATTCGTTATTTTGCTTAAACAAAAAGATTTCAATCGCATCTGATTAGTATATAAAGGTTTATTAATATATTTTATGTACATTGAAATGACGAGCAAGACTTGTCATTAATGATAAAAACGTGCCTGCCTATAAAAGAAGAGAGCCAAACAGTTTTTGAACACGAAGAGCCAAATCATTGAAATTATTTCATTTATATTAAATCATTATTGTATTAAGCATTGTCGCGATCCTCAAAAAATATTTTTGTTGTTGTCAATAAAAAAAGTGTCAGTGCAAGGAAATCTGTATTTCTCATGGTATTTTTCTTCCTTCACCGAAAGCTAAAATTACTAGGAGCTAAAGCGCAGTATCTTTGTTTTCTATGGTCCGAGATGGAATTAAACAATCGCCATTTCTAGCTTTAACAAAGACGAATAACTATAATTTCTCATTTATTAGTTATATAGATATTATCATGATGTGTGATTCTTTGTGACTAGAATGACCAATTACACAAAGATCGTAAACTCGAATTTTACCTGCTTCTCTGAGTGCTTTTGCAAGTACATAGGTCCATACGAGTACGAGTATGTACAAGTTTGTTAGCACCACTAGCTCTAAAGGTGACCGAAAATAATGAAAAGGTATACTGGCAAAACGCTAAGACAAACACTACCTACTACCTACTTGCACTTGGCCAGCATGGTGGATTGTGATCTTGAACATCTCTATATTAGAGAATCCCAGCTGTGCCATCTGTGGGAAAATTGGCTGTTTATGTCCTTGTATTTCAAGGTCTTTGATGTAAGACCTAGAACTAATTAAAATACCAATCTAAATCCATATCACCACTTCTAGCTCAGGGATTTATATAATTTCTTTCATTTTTCAATTGTTTAGGCATCACAATGTGTAGCACTATTTATATTACGTAGGTAAGTCGCTATCTTCTTACAAAACAAACCAAACCGCCCAAACCCCATATAAACAGAACAGCTTAAAACAGAAGATCTAAAATAATATTTCGATATTTGAATTTTAAGAAACATTACAAGGTTTCAGAATCAGTATAAACAAATTATTAGATGAGTAGTTATTATTCCCTCAGCGTAGGTAATTCCCGGAGTAGCGCCACGCCGTCAGCAAACAAACTGACGACATTTGGCATTCCGGAGAAGCAACGTGATATAATACCGCTCATTTTATCTTATTCACGTTCATTCTTGATACTCGTGTTTAAAAAAACGCTATTTGTCGAATAGGAATAGAGCTCACACTTTTTCACGACTGCCCAGGTGTGTACATTTCAGGTTTTAAACCCTACGCGTACTTAGCGGGATGTTGCAATCTTCAAAAAAGGAAAGGAGAAATAAATATCCGCAATCTATTCTGTTATAATTATTATACACACCAACATGTATGTAGTTTTTTAAAACACTTGACAACAATAATTTTAAAAAATTGTCGAGTGTTTGTGTTTCATTTTAAAACGAAGTCAGTTTCTTTTATTTCGAAGAAAATTGAATAATCATATCTCAAAAAGAAGTTTTCCCTTGAAAAGCATGTACCTATTCGTATTGATATAATTCTCTCTTGTTCCAGGTTCACTCACGACTCGACTCTCGAGCAACGCGCGTGACTTCTTATACTAAAAATAAGTGTACAGAAATTTTGATATGAAATTATTAATCAGTGACGCTTTATATTGACGTATCGTGAAAACTGTCGTGAAATGTGCTATTAATTTTTGACGTCCGTATTGTGTGGTATTTTTGTGTGTTAGTTTTAAATATGTCGTCAAGAACGGGAACACGCGGTGCGTCCGTGACCACCAGTCAGAGGAAGCATCGTTCCAGGTCTACCACCAGGTATGACCTGGAGAAGAAGCCTAAGAAGAAAGATATGCGGCAGTCTGGGACGACTAGTCTCGTATCCATCCCAAACAGTATTAAGCTGACAATGCTGAACAGTGGACTCATTTCTTTTGGTAAGTTTTTTTGCTTTTTTTAGTATAGAGTGATAAGACGAGCTAGAAATAAGACTGATGATTGTCAACACGCTTACTCATAACAGCACGTTGCCATATAGAACTACACTGTCCAGACTATGGATTGCGTTGAATGAATGGGAGTGTTTTCAAGTCTAGCTCAGCGTGTTGCGTCCTGAACCACATTGTCACTTAACATCAGGCGAGGCAATATGACGGTCAAGTGTGAACCAAATCAATAAAAAAGTAGATAATTCTTTTTTTGCCCTGCAATTCTTCTAAAAACTTTGCCCTTGAAACCGCCATACACTAAAATTCACACACTACTACAGAACTAGATAAAAGTAAATTAAGGGGCAAAGATGTGGTACTTCCCCAAGCGGATTCTGCAAAGAGGTAGGTTACTTACCTATACTTCTGGAATGCTTTGCAAGATAATACAATAATACACGTTAAACATCTTTAATTTTTATTTCTTTAGTTTAATTTAAATCTGGAATTAATCAATGCCTGACTTTTGTAAAGATAGAAGTGAATCATGCAATGTGGTTAAAAATGCTCTGCATTCCCACTTTCTTTCGACCAATTAAAAAAGTGAATTAAGGAGATTCTGACTGGCCTCGTGGCTTAGTGGGTAGTAACTCTGCCTGGGAAGCCGACGGTCGTGGGTTCGATTCCTACCCAGTGCAAATATTTGTGTAATGAATTTAAATCGTCGGAAAATCACGAACTTTTCCGACAAACTAAAAATTAAAAACTTAAAATGTATAATTTTTATAGTTTCAATACCTCTTCTAATGTATTATTCTGCAACGCCGTACAAAAATCATGCGACAAGAAGAAATAATCGAGGGTTGGAACCCCCTCTCCTCGACTGTACTCAGTTGGACAGCTTACAAGTGACGGCATAGTGCTGAATTTACTTTATACCCTTCTATCATCCTACATAGGTCTCCTGGTGGTTCATTTACTAGGTACGTAATTTTTGTTCACGGGCCTGTAGTCTATTAGAATAGTTGGTCTGAGGTTTATCCATTTCAACGTAATTATGCACCAAATATCAAAACTTTGACATTCACAACATTAATAGCAGTACGTAACGTGCTATGTAAAAACTTTTCTGAAGACGTGATCGAAATGGACGACACTGCTGATTTTAAATAATTACCGCAATTTGGCTAGCTACCATAAGTTTTATGATCCCTCTGCTGGGACTCGGGGTTTTATGTCACTATAAGAGTGTTAGGAACATAATCCACCATCTGCCCAAGTTTTAGTTGGCAGATAACACATGTTCTCGAAAGGTGACTTTTTATATCATGCTGGTTTCCGCACGACATTTCTCCTAACCGTAAAAGCTAGTAACGACAACAAACTTGCAGACCTGTACTTTGTAAAATACGTAGTGTCACAAGTTTGAAAATAGTTACTGTAATTATTGCAGGCTGGATCCAACCCTCACGATATCAAACACTTATTCTCTTTACCAGCGGAACATAAAGAGAACAAGAAGCGAGCGGGTATAATTGCAGGGTGCGGCTAATAATTGTATACAGTCGAAAATCAGCCAATTTCGTTGCAAAAACTCAACAAACATTAATTTTAAAAGTCTCAGAAAAACACCAGGTGCATGTTGTGAATATCTCATAATAATTCAAGTTGTCGGGCGGGTTAACGCCAGGCACTCTGTTGGCTTAGGACACCGCTTCATTACCATTCATATTTAAATACTTACTACGTGAGGTTGAGTTTGGCTTAGTTTTGCTAAATATTCGTGGAAGGCCACAGCGATGAGCGATGTATGTTTACGAGCAATTCTTTGGAATAGCAAGTCTACCAACTTAGAATTAAAGTTAAAATCAACTGTAAAGTCAATATCTATAAACATAAAAATAAATAATAAAATTAGCACTACACAGTTACTAGCTTATTAATGTTTAACGGACTTCAAAAAAGGATGCGGTTTTTAATTCGGTTGTTTATGTCTTTTTTGTAAGTATGTATGTTACGTGATAGCTGCGCCAATTTTTTTTTTTCAGTGGTAGACAACAGTTCAGAAGTGGTCTCACATACATTTTATCAAAATCAGTGCGGCGGTTTTGAAATATCAACAAAAACTAACATTTACTTATTTTAACCTTTACCTGGTCGACGCGACGTATTCGTAGATTTCTCAAAAAGTATAAAATTCACTTCAGTGTCCGATTCTAATTTTAAATCGAAATCTGATTTGTTTTTTCGGAGAATAGTAAAGTATTTTAGGAGCGAGAGGTATACCAGCAAAATCTCTCTATAACCTGCTTAAAGACCTTGGATTGTCCAGAAGTGCAGTAAGTTCTATACTAGAACGAGTATCTAAAGCTGCACTAGTAGGATCATATCGGATTTGGCTGGGCAGGGAGAGAAATACGAGTAGTGAAGGTGAGTGTTGACGTACGTCAATATAAGGGGCCCCTTTTAAACCTACGCCCGAGTCACAAGTCTTGGGGTCTATTCGAGATTTCTCTCTCTGCCACACGATGGACCCGGCACCCGCACGGTGAATCCATGGAATGCTAAGAAGTACGTCTCTCTATTAACGGATACATTTCGGAGAGTGTGGACTGCTCGTTGAGCGAAAAAGCAACTAGTAACGTATCTAGTTTTAAACAAAAATGTGATGAACTCACCTAGCTAATAGATACAACTCATAATATCGCGTAAGTGGCCGTAAGCAAAGAAATTACACACAAATATTAGACAGGCAATTAATCATCTTATCTTAGATTTTTTCAGAAACGTTTGAGAATGATAAATTGCTTTCAATGAGGATGATGTGAAGTTTTTCTTGACGAGCTCATGGCGTATTATTTCGATTTAATTTACGTCAAAGTGCTTTTATATCGAATGAGATAGGCAATTCAAATAAGTGTTGTTTTTAAAGTGCCTTTTATCTACAAAAACATTTATTTATTTGGAAAAATTGCAGAAATTCGACTACAACTAACATAAGCAGTCTACTTTATTTGCGCTCTGCTAGAACTCGAAATGTTCTCTCACAAGAACAAAGTTAAGGCCATAACCTTAGATGCATTAGGTACTTTTTGTGGATAGTTATGTGTAAAAGGTTTTTTTTAAAGTAATGTTTTGAACTGAATAAATAAATACTTATCGTTACAGTTACGTTATCGTAATCGTATCGTATATAAGTTACGGCTGGTCTAGAAGTTACGGCTGGTCTAGTCGGGAGAACGGCGACTGCCGATCCGGAGACCCCGGGTTCAAACCCCACACGCACCACTGTATTTTCGAAGTCATGTTCGTAATGCCGCTAACTTAAAACGGTGAAGGAAAACATCGTGAGGAAACCGACATGTACCTAGAATCTTTCGAAGTCATGTGTCATCCGCCAACCCGCACTAGGCCAGCGTAGTGGATTATGGCCTTAACTCTCTCCTTGCGAGAGAAGGCCCCGAGTCCCAGCAGTGGGAACGTTTAGTGGGCTGTTGATGATGAATAAATATCAATTTTGCTTTCAAGTTTAATTTACTATCGTTTCCAGACACTTTACAAGACATATATACTTAAAAGCCTGGGTAACGAGTACAGTGGAGTTCTAAGTAATAAATAAAATAAATATTGGTGGACAATTCACACACAGCACAGCAATAGTTTGGACTCTTCATGATCCAATAGCTAAGTCACACTGTGCTGGCAGGTCACGCCACATAGGGCATGGGTAGACGTCTGCTTACCATCAGGCATATGTTCTACTCGTCTCGTCATGCGTCACTAAATAGCATTAAAAAATAATTCAACGTTACAGCCCGTAAAGATGACAAACTTGTTCACATGCACTCGAAAAATATCTAAAGTTGCAGGTGAAGTTTGAGCCTATGACTTCGCATTTGTGAAATCGAACATTAACACGACAAGGCTTCAAATAAAATACAAAAACTAAAGTACCTACTGCTAAAATAGTATACTAGAGCTGCTAGTAGAAGTAGTGCCTGTGATTTAAAAAAACTGTATGTACTGTTTCAGACTACAATCTAACTGTATTCCAAATTCATTCATGCCTTTCGACGTGATTGAGCATCAAACATCTAGACATTGGCGTTTATAATAACGAGTATATAACTTAGTAGTGTTTCGTGTTTTAACCGCATTGTTCTAGTTCCTATAATAATCTATTTCCGCACCTCAATTTCATCGAGATCCATTCAGTATTTTTTCCAGGAAAGAGTTTAGATAAACAACTTTTTCATTCTTACATCTATTCATATTATAAACAAGACGTTGCGTTCTAATATTAGACGAATTCATGTTAGTTTCTAACCTTTCCAGTTTCTTGCTTTTCTTTCGACAACGGCCTCTGCCAATTTCACAAATATTGTTTCACTATAGCGACCTGGATTCACGCCGGGTCACTTTTTTTTTTGTCATTGTCTTTGCTTTCTTCTTTTTTTCTTACACGAAGAAAATAACAAAATACTATGGCGAACGTTACATGTCGCCTATCGCTGAAATAAAACAAATAATATATTAAAAGTCTTGCGAAGCAATTTCAACTCTTTTCTTTTCTTAGACCTATACCGTCCCACGCATTCGGAATAGCCAAATAGATCCTGAAGCTATAACCGCTTAGCCAGTTGACCTCCAAAGGGTCCCAATATACCGGACTCCGTTATTGAATTACGTATAATTTTGGCCTCGGACTGGAATCGAAATGGGTACTTTACTCAAGGGTTTCGATTTATGGAGTACGCTCTAGCTATGTCATATTTGTGGGCGGTAAAATAAATTTTGTGAGGACAAATTGTTTAATATAACCCCTCGTAAAAATTGAAACGATTTTTGTGAAGAAATAAAAGTTCAATTTATCTCCTTACAAGTTCTCGTGATTTCCAATTGACCCATTTATGCACGACGGCGCAGGAAAATAAGTGTTATGTTTTTAGGAGTGAAGGTGTAAATTTATTTTAGCGTTTCTTCGCACCAGTGGTTCTGAAATTTGAGAACCGTGAGTATGGCATTAATTTATTTAAATTTCTGGAGTGTTCGGGTTAAATAAGATTAATAATAATTGCCTGGTTTCGTGGATGACTGATCCACGAGACGACGGTAACGACGGTGCTCCGCTGCCATAGGTCGTAGGTACGATTCCAACCCAGGACTAACACTTGCGTAAAAAATGGGACTGTTTGTTCTATATAAATAAAATATGAGTGTTTCTGAATGTGATATATACAGGGTGCCCCAGAACTTAACGTCAAGCGGGCACGGGGTGAGAGAGGGGAAACCAGTTCCGGGAAAATTATTTAGTAAATCCCTGTCGGTTTATTAATTTTTACTGTAAAATTTATAAAAATCAAGAAAATCTCTGTCTCGTAGCCATATTTTTTGACACTTTGACTTCAAATTTTACAATTTTATGGTATTTCTTTTTCACTAACATGGTCCATAATAAATGTACCTACTAATGAATTCCAGTCACAGTTAAAATCAGCATAGTTTCTTTGAGTCGTAATTGAAAAAAGAATACCAACGAACTTTGACTCTTAATAAAAAAATAAAAACGTACCACCCTCGGTTACTTTAAAATATGGCTCATTTAGTTAGCATTTAGAAAGGGAGCATCACTAGTTATTTTTCTATCTAGATTAGTTGTTAGAATATTTTTTTCCAAATATCACCGTATTAAAATCAAAGAGCTAAATCAATAATGCTTGTTTGTGTTAAAAAAATCGGAAAAATTCAACAACGTAGCGGCTGCCAAAAGACACCCAGCGATACAGAGACGTCACGGAGTGAGATAGCTACGGTCCTATGCTACATGTGTAAGCAAGATGAATAGTGTAGCCGATACTAGAGTATTATCGATATTTTTTTAGAAAACAATAAAAAAATGTTAAACCAAACAATGCGTAAATTTATTTTTTAATTTTCAATCTAAAATTTCGCGCAAAAACACAGCCGAATGCAATGCCATATTTATGATATCACTAGCAGTGTAGACAATACGTTTTTCCAAGGAAATAATTATATTTTTGCAAATAATTTAGAGTCCATATCATTGGTGTTTTGTGATTGACTGTAAGAATACAAGTGTTACAACTCTGGGAACATTTTGGATTCTAGGGCAAACTGGTATTAAAATGAGAATTTCATGGTTGAAAATATCGAGAAGAGATCCGAAGTTTCTGTCCACTGAAACTAAATACTTTTTCAGTGAAGATCATTTTGAGGTACCAAAGTATAAATCTAATACACATACGAACTAGATTATTAACATTACAGAAACAGCATTTAAATATTTTTTAGGTTATGTATTAATAGTGTATGAAAATTGTTGTATGTTTTAGCCGTCATCCATTATGAAACTCTACTGTTGTTTCAGAATATTTCAAATTAGGTAAAAATAACTGCGAAATTTCGAAATTTTAATACAGAAGAAAAACCAGTTGTTTGTTTAAATGAACTAGTGACGTCATAAATCATTTTGGACATTCCAAGCACAGATTAAAAACCTTGAATTTTAAAATTGAAATGTTACATTTATTTTGCGTTGTATAATTAGAATTTAACATTACTTCGGTTGCCTGGAAGAGATCGCTTTTAGCGATAAGGTCGCCATTCGTTTCACTAGCTTTAAGGATATGTCCTTTGTGTATTGTTTTTTTTCTATTGTGGACAATAAAGAGTATTATATCTATCTATTACTTACTTGCTTTACCTTAATGAGGCCACCGTTTTCAAAATTCCGTTATAATCGCGAGATATGTATTTCAAGTTATATCGGTCACCTCAAGTCGTCAAAACCAATTATAGTATTGACAAAAAATCTACACGAGCACTGGGAAAAATACTCCGATGTTCGAACCTTTGCGTAACTATTTTCTCATCTGTGCCTTTGTTCTCTTGCTATAGGTATCTAAATCAGAAATTCCCGGCACGGGACTATCAAGGAGACTATTGCAAAACTAAATTTACAAAAACATTTTCGGGAGTTTTTGCGATAAGATGCAGGTATGTTTCCTTTCAATTTCCATTATATTTGTAAAAGTTCGCGAAGTTTCCTGTACACCACGCCTTCGGACACCGGCTTCCGTTTCCGCCGAAGGCACTATCTGCCTTCTTTCTTATTTTTCCTGCGACCTTCCTCTGCTACTTCCTATTGTTGTCCTTCGTGAAAGGTTCCTGTTACGGTTTCGATGAGTAATGTTACTTTATGTGACATATCTTGCATAATAGTAATATATGAAGGTTATTTTCACCTGAGTTTTTTCTTGATTTCGTGTGTCTGTATGACCTAGTTTGAGCGCGACCTTTGAGGTATACTAAATATATATATATATAGATATATGTATATATAGCTGTTTTTTATTTGGCAGAAAACGTGTTGTGGTTTAATGAAAAATAGTAAACTTGAAAATTGGAGTCACGTTCTTAGGCGAGTTTACTATTCACTAATAAGGTTATACGTCGGCTTAAAACAAAAGTTGTCTCTATAATTTATGCAAAAGTTTACATATAAATATGGTAATGACTATATTAATAAATACCAAACGTTTATCAACTGTGAGTCGGGCGTACGGTATAAACTTCTATCTAAATTAGTGGTTCCTGCCAGTATTGGCCGTTCCGAAACGAAACTCTCGGTTTGAGAGTCCCTCTGGCATTTGACTTATCAATATTGTACAAAATATCATACATAAATATAATCAAGATAGTTATCACCGGCAACTGAAAGCGTATGCAAAACCAGTTTGGATGTTTGTATCTCAATCACGTGGAACGCCTGAACGGATCGGTATGAAATTTTGATCACAGATAGACAATAGTCTAGAATAGATACTACTACTACTTTTTATTGCGGAAAAATAACAGGAACGGGAACTGCGCGAACAAATAAATACCTTTCTGCGAAATTAACAGATTTCCCTGTTCAAACAATAGTAGGTTGTCATTTTTCAATCAAAATGTTTGAATTTAGAACCTGGAACAAACGATACTTCCCATCTTAAAATGATTTGACTAACTAGTTGTACTTGTATATTGGGAAAAGGTAATTTTACGATTTGCGGTTTTAGGACAATATAACATTCAGTCCAAACAGACCGCAACCCTATGCTACATTTTAATAAAAAAATTGGCAGTCAGGAACTGCCGATAGAAGTGAAAACTTACAACTCAGAATTTGTTAGCTTACCTTGGAAACTACTCTAGAAATGCGTCAGCATTTCCCATTGGCTGATGCGTTTCTAGATGACCATGTCATGATGGCCTGTCCACGCCCCTTCAGCATTTCTCATTGGCTGACGTATTTCTAGATGGCCAATAGCCAGGGTCCCGAGTTTACCCGAAGCTTTCTTATCATACCCGAGCATGACGAATGAATTTAATTCACAGCCCACGAAAAATATGTCTAGGCGCGCCTAAAGAAGTTTTCACTTCAATAATAAATCCTACTAATATTATAAATGTTAATGTATGGATGTTTGTTACTCAATCACGTCCTAACATATTAACGGATCGGGCTGAAATTTGGAACACAGATAGATTATAGTCTGGAAGAACACATAAGCTACTTTTTATCCCGGAAAACAACGGGAACAAAGGGAACGGGAACTACGCGGGTAACACCGCGGGGCGCTGCTAGTAAATAATAATCATTTATTCCTTGAAGACATACATTTTTGCATTTACCAATCTTTTGATTAGGATGGAAACGCGATTATAGCGACGCTCTTGAATGGCAATGAGTGGTGACGAGCTCTACCAACGATCGTCCAGCAGATCAGAATTTGATAAATGACGTCGATATCCCCGCGTAGATTGGTGTCGGGAGTCGGGACCGTCGTCAGCGCGACATTGACACTGCTTTGCAAAGATATTTATGGCAACATTCACTCCGGATTTATCACAATGCCGTAGGTAGCCCACCTTTCTATTGGTAAACAGATTCTTGGTGATACGAGCAGTAGGTTAGGTGGCAAGTATGTAGGGTTATGGTAAGTAGGACCCTTACAGTGATCTCCTGGGAAGTAGTAAAGCAAAACAATTAGTAAAAAAACAAATTCCTTAATTTTATTATTTATGTTGCGATCATCTGAAAAATACAGTTGGCAACACTGGTCACGGGAAGTTTTTACGCGTCACTTCCGTTTATATGCTTTTCTTACGGTTTTTTTCTCACATATTTTCAGTTCGTCGTCAAAATCTCTATCTCCTCCAAGCCTGCCACAAGGAACTTCGTTCCAAAAAAATAAAATTTATTTTCATATCACCTCGATGACTTAAGGCCGGTTTCCATTTTGATTAGTGCGAGTGCGAGTGAGTAGTGCAAGTGTTGAGTAATTAGTAGCAAACACGTGTGGACAACGATTGATTAATGCGAGTGTATAGTAACTTGCGTAGTGAAGTGATTAGAAGCGCGTTCTATTTTTTTGCGAATAGCCTCCTCCCGCGCGTTTTTCCTACCCCCTCACTCGCAGTTTGCCTGCCAGTAAACAGCAGCGTTGCCATATATACAGATTTCTCCGTATTTATACAGATATTTAATGTGCGATATTGATTAGCATTGGATACAGATATGTTTATAGGGTTATTGGTAATCGGCCTGCATTCTTTTAAGGGTATGTTAAGTACATTAAATACGTCAACGGTAATTATTATCGTACAATGAAATGTTAAGTTTAATTTTTTTAAATATTTAGTAAATGTTGGATAAGGCTAGTGTCGTGTTGGTTTTTGTTTGCGTCCATAACATTAATTAAAGTACATTAAACATTTTACTTTCTCTTAAAAATCTTAATTTAATGTTATTGAATTTGTTACACCTTTGTACGATTTAAAAACTTTACTACAAACACCTAAGAGTTATAAAAACGCATGTTTTGGGAAAGTCGAAAGACGAATTAATCGCATCTCTCTCAAAAGACAAAAGCGCGCTTCTTAACGTTCATACTTGCATATATACTTGCGGGCCGACGGCTGGCAACTCAATGAACTAAACACAGCTACTATACAGAATTGGACAGTACTCGCACTACACACCTGCACTCATCAATCGCGATTTTTTACTCCCACTCGCACTCGCACTCAAACTAATCAAAATGCAAACAGGCCTTTAGAAATGGCTTCTTATAAAATTTGGTCGAGTGTTTGAATTTTAAACTGAAGTCGTTTGTTTTTTCGAAGAAAATAAATTATTGAAGAACTATTGAAGAACCGTTTACATGCACGTAATTTTCGTTGTTAATTCGTGAAACTAGCTAATTTACCTGTCAGCAAGTTCAAGCAACACTGGTCAGCGAGACCGCTCGCTAGGAAAGCGTTGATTGGCGGAGCGCCCAGTTACTGATTTACTGAGGGTTTGACGGAAAGCTCGTCCTTTCACGGTTCAAT
This sequence comes from Ectropis crepuscularia, assembly GCA_963693475.1. Taxonomy (NCBI): domain Eukaryota; kingdom Metazoa; phylum Arthropoda; class Insecta; order Lepidoptera; family Geometridae; genus Ectropis; species Ectropis crepuscularia. The sequence continues at coordinate 8,799,091 of OY856357.1, read as the reverse complement.
AGGCCGTGTTTCACACTTCTCTGACCAACCGTTTAATTTCACGAATATTGGATATCGAGCGGCTAACAGTTTATTAGATGTTCGAGTTGTGTACACAATTGAAATCGCGTTCGTGAGAGGATTTGTACAGCGATAAGGTAAAATGGTTTTATTAAAAAAGTTGTACCTGTATAACTGTGAGTAAATGTTGTTTATTAGTTGTTAGGAATAACAATAGTAGACTGTTGCAGTACTTTTATTATTATTTATTATTTGCAATCTATTTATTTAGAAACCGTTTTTTTTCACAGTAATAATAGGTTTTTACTTTACTGCCGTCGCGTCTGATGTTAAACAACGATGCAGTCAATAATGGAGCGCGCTTACCTAGAAGAAACTGATTCACTCTCGATTTAAAAACACCAATGTTGTAACTATCGGGAAAACCCCATTCAAGCAACGCATTCCACAGTATAAACGTTCTTATTACAAAAGTGCAGTCAAATCCTCGTTCAAGCATATGGAAGGTCAACCATGAAACGATGGTGAATTTTCGAGCATTGTGCATTCCGAAGTTACGCCTGGTCGAGTCGGGAGAACGGCGACTGCCAATCCGGAGACCCCGGGTTCAAAACCACGCGTACCATTGTCTTTTCAAAGTCATGTGCGTAATGCCGCTAACCTAAACGATGAAAGAAAACATCGCGAGGAAATCGACATGTACCTAGAATGTTTCGAAGTCATGTATCATCTACCAACCCGGACTGGGCCAGCGTGGTGGGTTATGACCTTGACTCTCTCTTTGCGAGAGAAGGCCCCGAGTCCCAGCAGTGGCAAAATTTATTGAGCCGTTCAGTGTACATTCCGATATAAATAAGGGCAAGGTGGGATCAGACGCACGCTATCCGAAATGTTTCCATAATTATATATAAGCTAACAATTTCAAGCCTTAACTTTCAAATAATTTAACCGTCGTTTGTGATTAATGCGATGTCATTTACACGAAGGGTCGAGTTACTTTGTCACTTAATTCGGGTAATAGTTTATGTGGGCGGATAATGTTTGCAGATCAACTAAAATACATTTATTACAAGGTAGAAGGGCTGCACCCACGCACACAAGACAGCCATAGCAGTCACTCTGAGGGAAATCGCTTTCTTGCCTTATTTCCCCACGTCAGTGAGCGCGCGTTGCAAGGCATTGTTCCATAGTATCAGATATGTGTTTCCAAGCTCCAAGTGTGATTTCACAACGCCTTAAGCTAGTTCTACTAAACCAAAATATGAACTAAACTAGCGGTGAACTAGACATGCGGTTTCATCCGCGTCGTTCCCCATCTCGTTATTTTCTTGTGATAAAAAATAACCTATGTTTCATTCTAGACCATTATTTATCCATGTACGAGTATCAAATTCCATCCAAATCCCTTCGGTAATTTTTTACGTGGAAGAGTAACAAACATACATCCATGTATTCAAACAAAATGTCGTGTTTATAATATTAGCAGAATAAAATTCACCCGTAATTCTACAAAAAAGAAAATAATCAATTAGGGGGCGTCTACAAATTACGTGAGGTCTTTTTTTAAATTTTCTGTCCCTCCCTCCCCCTCTGGTGAGATGTCGTGAGATTTTATTCAACCCTCTCCCCCATCCCTCAATCTCACGTGAGATTTTTCAAGATGTAGGTTTCTTACGTAAACACGTGAGATTGTTATATTCTTTGTGTTCTATTTGAGTATTCATTTTTTTTTGTTTCTCGACCCACAAAATGTGGTTTCGTTGTTGAGTAGGTAATGATTTTTTTTTGTGTGACGTCGCGACGCCGACGGCGTCGATTCAGCCCGAGGGGCGTTCGTATTACGATTACGTTTAAGCATGTACAATCTTGATTAAATGGACCAAAATAGTATATTTCTTTTTGTTTCAAGGAAAATAAATTGCGTGATATTTGCTTAGACCCCTCCCCCCTCTCCAACATAAGATTAGATGAGATTTGGCTCGACCTCCTCCCCCCTAAAAACCTCACGTAATTTATGGACGCCCCCTTATATACATTATTAAATCAGTCTTACTAAAAAGTTACAGAAAAACACGACATGTACAAAAAAAACAGAAACAATGTTGTCTGTATTAAATTAAACTAACGAACTTTCAGAAGCTTATCTTACGTATTGTACCAAATTGTACAATCTTCTTTCCGATCCGAGTTTCACTGTACACCAAATATTCCACTTAAAGCTGAATGTAACCGGTATCATCCGCATTTTGCTGGCGGAATCCGGTGCAAAGCAGACACTGTATATGTTGAAACAGTAACGCAGCTTAATGGATTTGAAATATCATTACATCCCTTCGTCTGCCCACTGAACTGTGATGACACTTTTATTATTTATTGTGTTTCCTAATTTATATTTTATCCTCACCTTGCTTTCTTTTCTTGCAGCTGTTGCCAAGGACACGATAAGGACTAGTAAAAGCCAAAAACAATTTATGCCACTTTAACTTTTACTTAACTGATATTAATTATTCAATACTTAAATATTTATTCATCCATACTTCAAAAAAATACAGACCCTAATCTACTAAGCTGGCCTTAGTACTCAGGACAGATGACGCATGTATTTCTCTCATCATTAGCTTCATGTATTTATCAACAAATATTTCTTTGATCATGCCGGCTTCCTCACGGTGTTTTTTATCCTTTACCGTTGTGCGTGCATGATGAAAACTAGTTACATAAATAAACGCTGGTCAAAATTAAATGATCAGATAAATAAATATATGAAAGTAGACATTTCACACACAACACCATCAGATCTGACCCCAAATTTAGCAAAGTTTGTACTATGGGAGCCGGATACCTGATATAGTTGTAAATACATACCAATTATAGATAGAAACACCCAACCACAGAACAAATAACATTCCTGAATTTCTGTAACTGTGTGTCAGTGTATAGTGGCGAGGTGTAATTGCCGGGTGCCGCCGCCGGAACCGGACAGGGCTTCCGGCCCGCCAGGTGGAGTTGTCGCGGCACTGTGCTTCTTTGAATACCTTCCATTAATGCCACTCTGCTCGGAATTTCTAACTTTATTAAGTGTTACAATGTCTTTTTGAGTTTATCGCCTAGGGACATTTACTTTGCATCATCAATCACTACATAGTATAAAACAAAGTTACTTTCCACTGTCTATCCCTATATATGCTTGAGTTTTAAAACTACCCAACGGATTATGACCCGGTTTTTGAAAAAATAGATAGTCAAGAAACAAATTTACATGTACAATACTCGTACGTGAATAAACATTGTTAATTTTAAAAGTTTCTAACGGAATGTTATCAATAAACATATTGTTTGATTAGATTGCAAACGCTGGCAGAAACCTACGATATAGATCAAAATAAATGTACTGCAGTATTGTACCCCTTAAAAATCTATATATCTATCTATGTCTTAGACATAACATACGTACAATTACCATGTTTATAAGTATAATATTTATTATCAGAATAGCACCTGTGCGAAGCCAAGGCTAGCCAAGAATAAGTAGGAGCTAATTTGCATCATAATGCTATAGGTAGTTAGTTTTGGCTATGGGGTGTAGTGAGAAAAATATCCACCGATATTTATTTAATTTCGGCATAGATTATACGGAATCGGATCAGTGCCTTGTTTTGCATACATTGTAAACAAACAAAAGGTGTATTTATGGGTTGTTCAGTTTGTGTAGCGTATAACTATTTACTATAGAGAGTTTAGGAGGCAGTATTTGCTATAGAAAATTTAGTAGGCACTATTTAAATAGTTATACGCTACGTACGCTACACAAAAACAAGGTATGGTACTTGTGTTCGAAACGCAGTTTTTGACTTTATATCTGCTCGTAGTAATAAATATCGGTGGACAATTCACACACAACACCATCTGACCCCAAACTAAGCAAAGCTTGTATGATGGCGGCCAGATAGCTGATATAATACTTATATAGTTTTAAATACATACTTATTATACATAGAAACACCCAAACACAGTGCAAACATTTGAATTCATCACACAAATATTTGCATTGGGTGGGAATCGAACCCACGACCCTCGGCTTCGCAGGCAGAGCTACTACCCACTAAGCTACGAGGCCAGTCGAGGCCATTAAATGATATGAGATTTAAAAATCTAAGAAGAGGAGATAAATTTTGTTCATTTGAGGTAAATTAGATTCAGATTCAGATTCTTTATTGACCTTATAACCATGGTGCGTTACATTAGGCAAGTCAGATACAAATATAAGTTTCTTCATAATTTTAAAATAATTTACAGTAATTCAGTTCAATGCCAAAGCCAACAAGTCAAAAATGAAAACAAAATTTAACAACAACAAATTACGTCAAAATCAAAATGTCAAAATCAAAATGTCAAAGTTCAATTGCAATCATACATAAATATACATTTTCAAATCAAAAAAGAGCTCTCTGTTTCAAAAAAGAGCTCTCTATCAGAAATAAACATTGACAATACATGCATGTACCGATTTGACTGTATTTCAAATTATTAATGTATTTTTAGATCGCGTAAACTGTAAGGTAATGTGTGGCGTACGATAATAATAAGTATTTTTATTTCGTGTCTACGTTTCTAAGTTTTTTTTGTGTTGTTTTGTCTCTCATCTGTCAGTCGCCTGGAAGACATTGATTTTAGCGATCAGGCCATCACTTGTTACATTTTTTTATAGAAGTTCTACTGTTACAACGCAAAATCTTTTTAGAAAACATTATACCTACCGTACTTAATCGCGATTAATTTATTTTTTATATACCAATGTTTTGGTCACATTATAATTATTTGTATAAAACACTCGGGTTAAAAAATTTGTGTTACAGTCTGTTAAAATAAATAGCCTTTCAAACAAAAGTTTCTCCATCTAATAAAAATTGTTGTGTTGTTGATTGTTACTTATTCACTCACTGTAAATTGAAGTCAGTTACATTACACTACAATTTTCGAACCAACAGAGACTATTTATTGTACAATTATAATTATTATTGCAATCAATAATCTGAACTCTGTCCTACTCGCACGCGTTGGGAATGTAATTAACCTAAGTGGGACAATACTATTACGATTAGGGTCACGGATTAGATAATTCACTTCATTCCTTTTCCTTAGATCAGGATAATGATTCTACATTAAGGGTCGGAATCGATTAAGACACTACTGAAAGACTGAAGCATGTTGTAGATAGAGAGATACATTTGAATGCATTTATTTACTTAATACTAGCTGACCCGGCAACAACATTCAAACATTTCAAAGATCCATTTTTATACGTGTAGATTTATTGTATGTGTTTTTTTTGTAAAGACAAATTGTAACTTTTGTGTTCAAGTGACCTCCACGGCCTATCAGACCATGGTATTTTTAAAAAATTGTATAGGTTTCGGGATGGAGCGTGTTTACTTAGAAAAAAACCAATAAACTCTCGATTTGAAGACACTAAGATTGTATCACTGTGTCACTATGCTGTTATGTGGCAGACATGTTACTTACCACCAGGCACATGTCCTGGTCGTCTCGTCAGTCTTTACCATAAAAAAAAGCTATCGGAAAAACCCCACTCAGGTAACATATACATGACCCTACCAACCTAATCTTACTAACTATAATGACTATTCTTACTAACTAGGTACATGACACTATGTTCTTATGATCAGGCACGTTGCTTACCATCAGGTGCATGTCAGCTTGTCTCATAGGAGTCCAGATACCATTCTCACGTAGATATATTGCATTGAAATGTTATTATATACTAAAATACAACAAAATATGTGTACTTCAGTGAGAAAATTAAACTATTTTCACACATTAATATTCCAAATATGTACAAAAATCTTTTTTTGTTACAAGTTTTTTTTAATCTCAATTGAGTTAAAGTTTTTGTTTTTGAACAAAACAAACTGTGCTTTTTCTCTGAAAAAAAATATGTTGTTTCAACTCTATTTAAGTAACAAAAATACCATTTTAACTCTTAATTGCTTTCAATAAAGTATATTCTCGTATAAACAGAATGAAGCAATTAAAGCCATTTATCTAGGCGATTCTCAATGTTTGCTACGCGAAAACAGATTTAATAACTAGGGAAAATAGCTGTTTTTCCAAGAGCTTGCAGATTACGCCTCGCCTGAACTTAAACCTTCATTAACTACGTGTACAACGGATCGAGTCTAGTCCACTGGAAACATTGGATATTGAACCTTAATACAGCGAGGTAAAGCATAAATTGAAACGAAATTTACCTTCCTTTTTCTCCTTTGATTAGTGTGAGTGATTTATTTATTGACGGATTAATCCCACCGTTGAATAATGCTGGAGAAATTGGGTCATACCTGTATTTATGGCTATCTTTTTGTCCACCAACATCATTGGCAACGTTCCAAGTAAAGATATATGCAAAGTGAATCTTAATAACAGGCTATAGAGTAGGATATAATCTTGGCAAATGACACGCTAGATGGCAATGGCATCGTTTGTACCACCTAACACATTTTTATTCCCAACATAAACTTACCGTTAAGCCAGCGCTACGTTTGCTACGCTCTACATTAAATATGTTTTAGATGTCATGACGGTCTTGCGAACGTGCTACGATGTGCTACGCCTCATCTTTTCTTACTTAAAAGCTTGAAAACGGCAACTGTGAAATACGTGGAAACAAAAGAATTATGATAAAAGAGAAATATTGTGGAAACTGAAATAAAATTGTATCAAGGTTATATTTATTAAAGTAGAATCTATTTAAATATAAATCTAATTTCATAGGACTGTCATGTTAAGTCATAAAAGTCCCATAAAAAACTGATAAAAAAAAAAATTTTTTAAAACAATTTTTTAAAGTATCTTTATAAAACTTTTTTAGTCTTTTGTTGCCTTTTCGTCGTCGTGTCTATGAGTGATTAGGCGACAATGCGACGGAGAGTGCTGTTGTTTTCTTTCTTTTATTATTAAACTTATTTTTCAAGCTTTCGCGATTTTAAACATATTGAAAATATTAAATTACCTATATTATGAATTTGTGCTTTTCAATGATTACAACCTACTAATTCTACACATTTTTGTATGAAATTGATGTTATTTATCTCACACTTTGAAGGTTAGGGTTGGTATTTTATTTAAATTATTTTTATAATAAAAATATAGAAAAACGTGAGCACATCTGTTCTAAGTACAAATAGCGTAATAAATCTATTCTGCTTTGTGTAAGTATTTTGTTTATTTAGGTACCACTGTTGTCCCAATTCTCTTCTCTATAAACCTACATCAATTTTCCATTGAGTTCATAGCTGGGTCGTTCTCTGGTCGGCCGGATATTACGGACGTCCGTCGCTGACCACAGCCGCTTGTGTGCCGATTGCCTCCTCTCAAAACATGGCCGACAGAATTATAACTAGACGTTGTGTTACTGGGGAGATTTTGAAGGAAAATTTTGATTCCACTACTCGTTTAAAAAGTTTACCTCTTAAAAACCATCAGATTAATAGTAAACTTGTATTTTTGGTTTATTAATAGTCATATTTATTTTATTTGACCGCCATCTCGCCTGATGTTAATTGATGATGCTGTCGAAGATGGAGCGTGCTTACCTAGAAGAAACCGATTCCCTCTCGATTTGAAGACACCAAGAATTATAACCATCGGGAAAAACCCACTCCGGCAACTTATTCCACAGTCTAGACGTTCTTATCACAAAAGCAGAGTCAAACCTCTTCGTTCGTGTCGTTGGAACATCAACCATGAAACGATGCCGCCTCTTCGAGCTACGATAAGTAAAATATGTTGTTTACCATCGCACGCACGTCTTGGTCGTCCCGTCTCTCTACAGTCAACACTAAGCTACCTTGATAACGTGCCTTAATGAGCAAAAAATAAGTATATAACTGCTTTGATCTGGATCACAGGAATATTTAATGTCTCGAAACACTAATGAGGTTGATTTCGTACATAACCATTAGAAGGTGTTATGTGGGTTCTCTTTTATTTTTATTAATGTCCGTGCCCGGCCCTCAAACTATTCTCTGACGAACAAGATTATCAGGGGATTATTACTTACTAGCAGTGCCCCGCGGTTTTACCCGCGTAGTTCCCGTTCCCGTCGTTCCCGTTATTTCCCCGGGATGAAAATTAACCTAGCCTACTAGACTACTAGCCTAGAAAAGTAGCCTATGTGCTCTTCCAAACTATAATCTAACTGTATTCCAAATTTCAGCCTGATCCGTTCATACGTTACGGCGTTATTGAGGAACAAACATCCATACTTTGACATTTATAATATTAGTGGGATGTCATATCTTTTTTAAAATATCTCAATGTATTCATTATCTTCTCTTTTTTTAGGTCCAGATCATTTCAAATTAAAAAAAATAAACATAGTATAGCAAATGGCAACTTTAAGTTAACTAACATTGATCACTTCCTAGATGACTTCAAATGCTTACGAAATTATCATCAAGTTACGAATCATGCCAAATATTAAAGTGTGACGTCAATATCAACATTTTAGAAGTAAATTATGGTCCAATTGAAAGCATAACATCTACTTGTACATTTAAAACTTGCAAACTCGCCCATTAATACCAAATCTAACCACCAATTTCAGTAAAACCCACTTACAAATTACATCGTAAGCAGATGCGTAATTGAAACTTCTGAACGTAATAATTATTACTCGTGCGTTTTGTTCCGTAGAATGATTAATGAAAGATTCGGATTTATGATTGTACTTTTGTGTACTTTTCTAAGTATAGACAATTTTGTCATCACTGCTTTTAACGGATAGAAAATATCGTGAAGAAAGCAGCGTGTCTCAAAAAAGGCATCTCTCGAGGACATACTACATAGGCTGTCTCAGTAAGAGTGCACTTTTTCTTTTTAAAATAAAAGCAAGTATTTCATGACAGAGTTGTGATATTTTTTGTATTGTAAAAAATCCATGTTCCGATTAAGTATGGAATAAAATATCCGGCAAATGACCCCCACGGCTCCGATGACAGGCCATTACTCTTTTCATGAAATTTTCCATGACTTTTGCACAGAGATGTGACTGTATCTCACCGATGACGCGTTGGATTTCCGATTTGAGCTCAGGAGTTGTTTCGGGTTTATTCGCAAAAACCCGAGATTTCACAAAACCCCAAAGAAAGAAATCGCACGGCGTTAAATCACACGATATTGGCGGCCAGTTGACATCAGAATTTCGTGAGATAATGTGTTCTGGAAATCGTTGCTGCAATAATTCGATTGTTTCATGCGCGGTGTGGCAGGTTGCGCCGTCCTGCTGAAACCACATGTTGTCCAGATTCATGCCATCCAGTTGAGGCCACAAGAAGTCTGTTATCATATTCATGTAACGAATGCCGTTCACAGTCACTGCAATTTCGGCCTCATTTTCAAAAAAGTAAGGTCCAATTGCGCCGCCTGACCAAAATCCGCACCAGACAGTTACTCGTTGTGGGTGCATTTGTTACTCATGGATTGCATGAAGATTTCCCGAGTCCCAAATTCGACAATTTTGTTTATTGACGAAGCCTTTCATATGGAAATGCGCTTCATCGGAGAAAATTACTTTTTTCAATAAATTGGCATCGACTTCACTTTGCTCCATTACCCATTGAACGAATTGCCGGCGCTTTCCGTGGTCTGCTGGTTTGAGCTCCTGAGTTAACTGAATCTTCTACGCATGAAGGTCTTTAGGTCTTTAGTCAAAATTCGCTGAGTAGTGCTTCGTGAAATTTGAAGTTGTTGAGAACGATGTCGAATTTATGTTTTCGGGTTTTCGGCGACACTCTCGTTTACAGCATCAAGAAACCGACCGGTACGTTGACGCAAAGGATTCTTACATCCATATTCTGAAACCATTCGCTACCCTGCTCATTAGCCTTTTTTTTGAGAAACTTTTAGTTTTGTGACGTTTTACTACTTTTATAGCGTCATTTTTTAAACCACGCCCAAGTGTGACGTCATCAGTTTTGTGCCTGAAGAGATTTTTATCAAACCTAAGAACCTTATTTTACCTTTAATACTGCATCAAGGACGCTTTTTTCTAGTAATCTCAGAAGCAGGAAGACGGAAATAGATGAAAGAAATTGTCTATGTCATAAAATAAAATCAGGTTTCAAAACATACACCAAAGAGGACAAATTGAATAATACCTGTAGGCAATTAATATTTATCCATTCCAAGTTTCCAAGAGAACTTGGCATACGGCACTTAAAAAGGGCAACAACGTGTGATGAACGCAAGTTGGCAGCACGTTGCAACCTTTGCTTATGATTCTCGCGTTTCTATCTCAACAAGTCCACAGATATTTCGATTTATTGTACCTACATATTGTGCACTCCTACTTTCTCTATCATGACCCTGCTATGTATCTTTGTTTAGTAGATACATACGTATACTATTAACAATGCACTGATAACGCTGAAACAACCCAATTTATCAAAAACACGGTATCAGCCATTTCTTAGATGGCGTTAAATAAATTTGCAACTGCTTGTTGGTTAATTTTTTACATATGTATGTATATACGACCTATTACATATATTTTTTTGGTTTAGTAGCAGTACTCGCTAGATCGTGAAATCATTTTTAGGAGCTTTAATATATTTAAGACTTTGTACACGTTATCTGATGTGTTCGGTATGCAATTATTATACATAAGTATAAGAAGTAAGATACGACTAAAAATTAAAGATACTTTCATGGCTTTAAAATATTGATAAGAGTCGTTAGATCTTTACTCTTCTTCATTTAAATAAAACAATTTATTGGTTGTGATTGCATCACTTTTATTACTTACAAAACTACAGAAAAGTTAAGCAAAAAAGGGCATAACGCATTAGAATAAACTAATTATAGTCTACTGACGTAATGTTTATAAGTAGGTATATCAATGCATTGCTGTGGTGGCTGTTTTCTCGAAATCCTGATTTTCTCTTTCAATATTTTCGAATCTTTTGAAAATCATTCGACAAGCACGTAGGACATAGTAGTTCATTTGTGTTTACTGTGAGTCCTTTGTACAAAACTGAGATTAAAGTTTTCATTTTAATTCAACAAATTTAAGTACTTCAAATACTTATACCACAGAGCTCCTGAAACACCACTGCTAAAAAATGCTCCGAGAGCTGTTTGGTTTCGTCTATCGGGATTTTTGAACTGAATGTACAATATGAGTGTACAATATATTGCATCTATGTATAACATGCAAAATAGCAATATGAAACAATACTTTTGATTTTCTTGAGCTATTCATTGAGAAAATTTTCAAAATTATTTTTTAGGAGACCCGAATAGTTTTGACTGAAATGATAATTGAAAGTTACCGGCTTCATAAGAAGATCATTTTAACTGCAATTCAACGCTGTTATTCCCCTATATTACACGCTAAAAGAATTCAAGTAATTACTTTATGATGAACCAAGTTGTTCCCAAGAATTCACATCGTCACCATTTTATTATGGCGATAAATTTTTTGAGCGGTTTGCTGTGTTTTAAATACAGATACTTACATAATTAAATAAAGTAAAATTATCGAAAGAAAATAAACAAATATTGCATTTTGTTAGTTGTGACCACTGATTATAAACTTGTCTAGATAGACCGCTCGACTGTAGAAACACCAAAAACTATGTCAGCCAATAATAGTTGGCTGAAAATCTCGGCTTGTCAGAATCACGATACACGATACCACTGGCATAAGAACAATAGCAATTACTGATACTTTTTATTGATACTTGACTTAAATTTGTGTCCGTGATCACGCAAACAAGTATTTGAAACCTGACCTGTGCTTCATCCAGACCAGTGTTTAATCAAAGGTTGTCACAGATACAACATAACAAGACTTCTTATTGGTTGAATTTCTTATTGAGTCTGCTTCATAGTTTTGGAGAAGGTTCCAAAAAGCTGTGAGCCTACATTTATGACATTAAAAAACGTCATGACTGACGTCATTATTGATCATGTCTAATAAAATCATGGAATCCGCCCCCCAATGGCGTCATACAGAGATTAATTCCTCAAGTCATTTGAAGAAACTCTTGAACTACGTCTTTACAAATAAATGCTGGCAAGTATAAGACAGTAACGCCACATGAAAACGGACAATACTGTTGGCAAAACATAAACATGCTCAAGGAAATACTGATGCACCATACACTTTCAATTCGTTCAGCATTCAAAAATATGATAAGAAAATACAATCGTATATTTTGTGTTTATTAACACATTATTAATACATAACTCTCTCCTTGCGAAAGAAAGCCCCGAGTCCCAGCAGTGGGAACGTTTAGTGGGCTGTTGATGTTGATGTTGAATACATTACGGGGCGAGATTAGCTATTTCAGTTCCTAATGTAGTCAAAACAAAATGAAACTGTGAAATAAAATACATAGTTTTAGTGCCTAGTTAGTATTTTCATTTCACCAGTCACTCGGCAATATAAAGCCTATTAATGCTGAGTTATTTTACCTACGTCACAAGAAAGTACAGATGCAAAGTTATAAATTAATATGTACGTTATATGCTGTATTTGGTCAGAAAATTATTTTCATATTTTAATGGCAAAGCAAAAAAAAGGTGAAAAACATCAAATTAAAAATGATCTTGTCATTGACGTATGACATTGACGATGTTGCCATGTTAAGGTGATTTTCTATTCATCAGGGAGAATCCCAAAATAATGAAAAATGAACAGGAAATACGAATGCAAAGTTATCCAAAGACCACAACATATGTTGGTACCTAGTAGGTTTTGAAAAGTAGGTACTTAATTCAAAACTTTCCAAAACACTAGCTCCAGTCAACCTACCTGCAGTCTAAATCTCTTTACAATAATAAGCTAGATGACATCAGGGTAGCGATTCTAAATGCGATTCCGAAAGGTTCGGGGTCGGAATGACAATCGAGTCTGTCAAAAACGAGTCTGTCTCTATCATGCTAACCAGATAAGACAAAGACCGAGAGATGAGATTCCATGTCGGATGCAACCGAATGGATTTAGAATCGCTACCCATTTCTAGATCTAACATCAGTCAAACGATAACAGCTATCCCCGATCAGTCAGGTGACACTAGAATGTTGCATAAACATAATAGTTAGTCTACTATTCATTAAGTACGGTAATATTAGGTTAGTAGAGGCCCGCGCCTTCTGCGCTGGCCCAAAATTCTTTAGGCAGTAGAGACCATGTCAAACTAGCTGCCATAGGTCCATTAAAAAAATAACGACGACGTTCTAAAAGTGTCACGGGCTGCAGGACGAGAAGTGGGGACGGTCACCGTAAAATAAGGCTTTTTCAAGAATCAAAAAGACCCGTCAAAGATCTTTCCTGATTTCACGAGCTAATTGGCGTTTTTGTTGTTTTAGTCGAAATAAAATTGATTTCATTTGATTTTATTTGAATTTGGACAAAACCAAAGTAATGTGCAACGAGTTTATTGCTCCAGGGGTGATTGCAGGAAGTGAAACACATTGGAAATTGTTCAGAGATACACACTACATAAATGATTTTCCTAAAGTAATTGAGCATCCAATGTCACTATTTGCAGATGACAGCACAATAACAATAGCATGTCAAGATAAAGCTAATTATGAGGAAGATATCAATGCCGCACTAAATTCATCTATCCATTGGTTAAACATTATTAACTTAAAAATTAATTAAAACAAAACCAATTTCATGCAATTTACTCAAATAAAAAATTACTTTATTAAACATAAATTATCAAAATAAAAAAATTGCAGAAGTCACTACAACAAAATTTTTGGGCCTAACAATAGACATGAAATTGAATTGGAAGGCACATGTTGAGATTCTCTGCAAGAAGCTGGGTAGCTCGGCATATGCTCTGCATAGGCTTGCTCCAGTGGTAAAGAAAGAGGCTCTTCTTACATCTTACCATGGATTGGTGGCATCAGTCTTGAGATATGGGATCATTTTTTGGGGGAATTCAACTGATACAGCCTCAGTTTTCAAAGCACAAAAACGATGCATTCGTGCTATGTTCGGGATGCAAGTTACAGATAGCTGTCGACAAGTATTCATAGACAACCAAATATTAACCCTGCCATGCCTGTACATATTTGAAGTTATGTGTTTTGTAAGGAATAACCCTCATTCCTTTCCTCTATTGAGTGACAAAGTAAAACGTAACCGGCGTGATAAGTGTAGACTGCTCATAGACAAATGCAAAAAAAAGATTATGAGTGACAGCATTTTTTGTATGGCTCCTCTTTTATATAATAAGCTGCCAAATGCCATAAAAGAACTTAACATAACAATGTTCAAAAGTAAACTAAAAAAAATGCTTATACACAAATGCTATTAAACTGTAACTGAATTTTTAAATGATAAGGAAATTAATTGGAATACTAATATTTTAGACATTGTTTAACATGAAATTTTTACAATCTTTAAACCTTTTTTCATTAATATCTCAATAGATATTATTATTCCATTATGAAATTAGACATTCAACTGACATAAGACCAAATAATGATATATTGAATCATGATGAATTAGTTTGTACTGTATTACATTTTGACATTCTTTGAGTAGAGACGTACTTCTTAGCATTCCATGGATTCACCGTGCGGGTGCCGGGTCCATCGTGTGGCAGAGAGAGAAATCTCGAATAGACCCCAAGACTTGTGACTCGGGCTGTAGGTTTAAAAGGGGCCCCTTACATTGACGTACGTCAACACTCACCTTCACTACTCGTATTTCTCTCCCTGCCCAGCCAAATCCATAACAAATATAAAATATAAAATTATAATTAACGACATTTTTGATTTTTTGATTATATACATTTATTGCACTTTATACATTCTTTGACATTCCTCACATGGATGAACTGCAAGATCTACTAATGCAAGACCTTAGACCCTGGATGGACATATTGATCAAACTCAAAAACACAAGACAATATCCTGATGAAACACAAGACGTTGGCGAAATTGTGCTCACCAAACATCTATCACAACCAAATAGAAGCCAGAAATTAATCGAAGATGAAGAATCAGATGACATAAATACAAACCAGAAATTAATAGAAGATGAGGAAGAAGAAGACTTTAATCAGCTGACTATTATTTAATTTTTATTTTTTTTATTTAAAAATTAAGACTAACAAATTGTCTTGCCAGACATATTGCATGCCTCTCGCAGAGGCCAGTTTGTATGGGGCAACTTTTAAAATATTTTGTATTATCTTATCTTACCTACAAGCAGCAATAAAGATTTTTGTATTTGTATTTGTATTTTGTATTTGAGATCCGTTTTCCTACGGCAGATGCTCGAACTAGGTAGATGTAGCTTTAAGAGTGAGCCCATGAAAAAACTACAGTTAGACTGGGCATCATTTGGCAAACTTCGTCAAGTCTTCTCGTCGCCCATCCCATAAAGCCTCAAAACAAAAGTGTGCAACCAGTGCGTCATATCGGTTATTAGCTACAGTGCTGAAACGTGGACACTGACAGTCAAAAAGGTTCGAAAGCTCAAAGTCCGAGCTATGGAGCTATGCTTGGGGTTTCTGAAGGATTGCATCCGTAATGAAGAGAACTGAAGTCATCGACATAGCTCACCGTATTTGCAAACTGAAGTGGCAATCAGCCAGTCACATCTGTCGCTGCCCAATAACTATTGGAGTAGACGGGTTCTAGATCGGAGACCGCGAATTGGTAAACACAGTGTATGACGCCCTCAGGCTAGATGCATTAACGATATACAAACGACCGCTGGTGGCGGTTGAAATCATAATACCGAGGATTGGACTGAGTGGCGTATTAGAGATGCCTATGTCCAGGAGTGGACGAACCCAGGCTGATGATGATAGACCTTAGTACAAAAGATTAAATCGCCCAAATGGGGGTCGGACTCGGCCATGAAGGTTCCGTAACAGCAAGCAACATAATACGTAAGTTCTTGTAGTTCGTTGTAACTTTGATCGATGTTTAAATAATAGTGTATTTATGACGTTCTAAAAAAACTACTTACTAACTAGATTGAGTGCAAACCAATTTTTGGAGGAAATTTGCATAGTAATGTACATCATATGTTTTTAGACCTACAAGTTTGGGTTTGATGAAAAAAAAATTGAGTTTCAGTTCTAAGTATGGGTCACCCCCAGAATTTATTGTTTTTTTAATATTTTTGTATAAAATCTTAATGCGGTTCACAAAATATATCTACTTACTCAACAATATAATATGTAGTTCAACAGTATAATATGTGGTTCTTGTAGTTTCGGAAAAAAGTAGCAGTGACATACGGACGAACAGACAGACAGACATGACGAATCCATAAGGGTTCCGTTTTTACGTTTTACCGAACCCTAACAAATGTGTGTGCATCCTTTGGAAACTACGTGCTGCTAGGTTAATGTAAATTTCGTTGGCCAGAGAGTATAGTAGATTAAAACTAACAACCTCTTTGTACGACATTATTACAAAGGTTGAGGTAATTTTGGATTACATCTGGCAGCATTGTAAATCAAATTAGGGTTCCATTGTAAACATCTTGAAAAAAAAAAACTACCAACATAAATAGAATTCGTGCTCTATATAACAATGATTAAAAACTTTCTATAACTTATTTCCTCGATTTACTGCAGTATATTACTGCGGGTGTCGTGCGTCGCCTGATTTTTGATGGAAGTTTTAAGAATACGAACGAGCGGGTTTCGTTCCTCTTTAAGAACGCCAAGGCTGTGAAGCCATCGATATAAACCATTGATGTGCCCTTCCAAACAAGCGCACGGAATTATGTCATCGTTGGGATGTGTGAGCTCACTCTTTCCGTTCTAGTCGATTGCAGGAAGCAGTGAACGCCGGACGTTTTTACCTATCACTATTCGTTGTCAACAACCAAAATAAGTAGAACCACAGGATACTTTGCCGCTAACAGTTCTAAGGAACAAGTAGATTGGTGGTGTGTAAGTCACTTACGCTACACACAGACGCAGTTTCTTACTAATTTCAAGGTGTTCAGGGCACATCTGATGGTTAATATCAATGTGTGAAATGTGTTGGCTGAGTGAAGTTGAAAGAATCTTTCAACCCGGACCAGTAGTTTTTATTTTATAGTATAGAGTGACGAGACGAGCAGGACATGTGCCTGATAACAGCCCAGTAACACGCAGCTATTAGAACACGAAGAGTCCAAATTCATTACCTAACACTGCACTGCGCTCGTCACCCAGAGATCTAAGATATTATATCTCTAACCCTGTAATTTCTCTGGAAACATTGCCCTTCAAACCGGAACACAGTAATGTTTGCACATTACTGCTTGGCGGTAGAATAACAGGCAAAGGTGTGGTACTTCCCCAGGGCAACTCTGCCAAGAGTAGGCCACTACTAAAACAAACAAACTCTTCAGCTTGATAATATTAGTATAGAAGATTTAATCAAATGTAGCATCAATGAGTTCATGAAACATGATGGTAAAAACAGAATAAAGTAATTGATTTAAAAAAAATACATTCAGCGCTATACTTTGATATTGACACAATGTATACATTTTGACTAAATGTCAAATAACACTGTGCTCTGTGCTCATGTGCTGTGTGATATTAATATCATATTATTTGCCCTGTAATTTACTGATGATAGATATTGACAGATTACTAAAACTTGGGACTTATTTTTTGCTTAGAGAAACTAATGTAATCATAGATTATTATTAGTAATGTAGAGTTATTGTTTACGTAAAGGCCTGTTAACATTTTCATTACTGCTAGTGCGAGTGCGAGTGAGAAATAGAACACGCTTTTAATCACTTCACTATGCAAGTTACTAAACACTCGCACTAATCAATCGGTGTCCACGCGTGTTTGCTACTAATCACTAAACACCTGCACTAATCACTCACACTCGCACTAATCATAATGCAAACAAGTCTTAATAACAGTAAAATATGACAAGCAACTACGGAACTCTATATTGCGACCCGTCACACACTTGCCAAGTTATATTGAAATTTTACACAAATATTCAATGTTTTATTTCTGTAATCTGTGATTCAACATAAAAAAAATGAGAAATTGGTAATAAGTTCCGGCTGGTTTCTAGTCTGGGAGAACGGTCACTAGCTTCGAATCGCTAGTGACCGTTCTCCTGCCCCTGGTAGAAATTCCACGCACCATGTGGCCTAACTTATTATATTTACTTCGTATTTTCGAAATAGTGTGCGTAATGACCCTAAAAATTACAAAGGCAACAAATCATGAAATTGATACTATCAATAAAAACGTGGTTTGTTCTAGATTTGTTAACTATAATTTATTCCAAAGATAATATCTGTATGAATATATATATCACACAGCAAGAAATAAAAAAAATGATCATGGTCTTATCGTTATTTTATTTTAAATTAAGTTTATCAGATTCCTAATTTTTTTATATGGCTTGATGAACACTTTTTACACATGAAAGTATGTTACAATAACCGAAGGCGCTAGCAATTCCAATGTAGTTCATGATTTCTCTTCCATATAATCCAAACTATATTTATCTAGATTGGTATATGATAAGCAATGAGCCTATTTTACACTTTTAAGTGGGTAAGAAATTTTGAACGCTCCACACCAGCCACCAGCATGGCTCTCATTTCGTGAATAAGTGTGGGACGCTGCTAGTTTTTTATTCATTTTATAGAAAGGGATACTTGCAGGTTAATAACTCGTTCATCATGTTGTTAAGTTATCTTCAAATAGATAGTGGTTGTGACTATCTTTACAAGTAAGCTGTTATTGACACATATACATTATGCTCAAAATATAGGCCGTGGAGAGTTTCAGCTTCAATTTTTCTGCACGGTGACCGTTAGTTTTTCCACTGAAAATTTGAGCTTCACTACATTCATAAGCAAGTTTATGTCGATTGAATCATTTTTTATCTAATCTCATCTTTTTAAATTAATGGCTTATTACTTTTTGTAAGATATTTAGGTACCTATATGTTTTATTACACAGGGCATCAAAATGTTTTTGCTCCATTTCTATCACATAATTACCTAGAGGTATCTGAAATAAAATGAAGGTGTGAATTTAAAAATGAGTTACGTTTTTCCATTATCGTTACATGCTCTTTACCATCGAATATATATCAAATTAAAATTAAATATTTCTGTGTTTGTTATGACACACAGAAGACATCAGAAGACATGTTTGACGTACCAAAATAATCATAGACAATTATAACAGTAAAGTTTAAAAGTGACATTCAAAACGTGCTCATAGTGGACGGAGCCAGGATTTTATTCAAGGGGGGCAGGCAGAAATAAACTAATTATTTATACGAATGTAAGGTTTACTCCAAATTACCATACTTAATTTTGAACAAATTAAACTAAATAATAGCCTACAATAACTGACTTGTGTCAGTAAAATAAGTTTATTTTTTATAAAAATAATGTTTGAGCTTGACAAGACGTATGAAAATTTAAAATTAACTAACAGTTAATTATGGATTTGAATTTGAATGGTGCCATTGATTTAAATAATTACTTCTGCGTAAGACCTAGGCCAGCCGTGAGACATATAATAACGTGATAGAATGTAATAAGGTCAGTGTTTCTGTAAAGTACTCGTACCTAGTTTCAGTCTGGTCTTATTTTCAAATGGTTTTCTGTAACGGTTTTGTATGATTTTAGAAAATAATTATATAACATAATTATTATTTACTATAATTATTAATAATTAATATAAATATGTAATAATATAATTATTATTTAGGTACTTATAGGAATGTGTTTTTCTATGTTTCATTGAAAAATTCATTGCCTTCTATGATTTATAGAAAATGTTGTGTTATCAAATTAAGTATTAAAAGTCTCTTATTATCCTTCCTCGCTTCATTTTATTCTTAGATACTTTAACAGCGCTGTGATACGATGTCGTGGGTTATGGATCCCGAGGTCTTTGTTTTAGAGGTGGAGTCTCGTCTTCTTCGAGAAATTAAATATTGTTATTGACTGACGGCTTAAACTCGTGGTTTTATGTTAAATTCGAAAAATACGCATTTCATTCACTTTTGTCTGTCAGGCCACCATACAAAACCGTTATTAATCTTGCTAAGCGGTGTTAAAGTTCGGCCATTCAGAGAATGCGTTCCTGCAACCTATCAGTTAGTCACGACTAGTGATGGGCACAACATAACACTGAGTTCGTTACCGTTCCTCCAAAATGAACCGCCGCATTATTTTTAAAATTATTTTCGTTTTAAATTGCTTGTAACCAAGCCACCATTTCTTCTTTTTTATTAGCTTGGGTAGGTGGTTTCTGTATTTTAAACCGAGTGATAGGAGGCATTATCCATGAATATTACAGAAGGCTCTGGGCAAAATCACGTTCTGGAACCACTCTTTAAATGTAGTGGCATTCATTTCCTCGTGGTAGTCATTTGTGGTTTTTGATTGAAATTCCACTAACGCGTTCTCCACAAAGCCCTATTTTGCAGAACCTGCGTGGCATATTATCAGACGGTATCCTTATCCATTGGTACTTTCGACGTCGACGCTTGTGTATCATCCGTCCAAGAACGGGATACCGTGTGATTGGCGTTTAGCCATGTCTCGTCAATGAACACGACATTATCCCAGTTATATTTTTTTTATGCTTCTCTCAAAAAAAATATCCGTTTTAAAATTATGTCGTATCGTTCTATTAAAATTTTTCTTTTGTCTGTTTTTTTATACGAACAACCAATACCTCTTAACATTTTGGTTAAAGCAGTTTTACCCCCGCTAAACAGTCTAGCTTCTCTTAAGAGTGCGCCTAAAGCCAGGAAAAAATCAGATTTCACCCGCGCGCCGCGTTTCTTAATGTGATGTACATAAAGTCGAGAATAGCATGACACAGTTTGGAAGAAAAATCAATATTTAATCAGGCGTCCATTTTTAACCAAGTTTTATTTAATTACTCAATAACTAAATATAAATTTAAAAAAGTGTTCGGTTACTTTACTAGAACGTACAAATAGGAATTTTATTACCAAAAAATAATGTGGGGTCATTACTGATAATTTCGAGTACTCGAATTAAAACGGTTTTTTTTGGTGTCATTTTCATTTTTTTATTTTAAAAAAACCTGATCTATTTTTAAAATTCTATTCGGTTATTGTGCTTTTTCTTGATTGTACCCACACGTTAATATTTTTTTTGTCATAGTTTTTAGTTTCTTAACTTCAGTGAGCGGCGTCGAAAATGTCCTTTTTTCGTTTACTGGCTTTAGGCGCCCCCTTCGATGCCAAAAGCTTCTTCCTGTTGAGATATTCATTTCTGGAATAGTAACCATAATTATATTATGATTTCTGATTGCATCGGCGTCAAAGGTATCAGTATCTGTCACGGGTTTAGTTCTTCGTTTCTTCTTCGGAGTACGTAAAATATTATCTTCCGTGCCAGTAGAGCCGAACTTTTCTTTACTAACATTTGTTTTCGTGCGTTTGCGCTAACTCCAAGCGCCTGAGAGACGCGTTCTTGTACTTATTCCACAGGTACCAGGGGTCCACAATTTTGCCGCTCCCGCTCAAAGTAATCTTGCAGCTTGATGATTAACTCACGGGCTCCACTTTTCAATGTTTGTCCACGTGTAGGCATTTTTATGCACCAAAAGTAAAAAGAACGTAATTCAAAACACAACCAAAGTCCGATTTAGCGCCGATGTCAGTTTGAAAAGCAGAAACAGTCTATCTAATCTATCTAGCTGGTACCCGCGACTTCGTCCGCGTGAAATAAATACTAAGGTAAGTAACTCAGGCAGCAGGCAGTTCAGTTGTTTAGGTGTAAAAGTGTAAGAGACATTCGTTCCGCATTTCAACTCCAATTTCATCCCCGTACAGTTCGAAATTACAAAATGGCAAGAACAAACATTTATTTGCTTCGTGTCAAGTGCCTAGATATACAGAGTTTCATGGTTTTATCTTGAACTATTGGAAGTTTCCAAGCATACTTTCACCCCCATTTCAATCCCAATTTCATCCCTATACAGTTCAATCGCGACGTGTCAGGAACGCATTCTCTGAACGGCTGTAGTATAGAATTGAGCCGGTACTGAAATCTCTAGAAATAATCTAGAATCATACAATACGCGAGGAGAAAGACATTCAGTAACATACGCAGCGCGGACAAGCTGGATATTATCCCACACTCTCTCACGAGGTCACGGAAGTTAACTCACATTAAGGGACCGGAAGTTTATTACACTCTTCCCAAAATAGTTATATCGGCCCTAAGTTTCGGCACCTTCAAAAACAAATTAAAGTGCTGGCTTATCGATCAAACTTTTTATAGTTACAGCGAATTTTTAGAGAGTGATGGTAAAGTTCCTATAAAAATGTGAAAAAATTGACATTTATTAGTACAATTGTATTTGAAACATATTTGTTATACTCGTATAATGCTTGACAGTTTTCTGTACGATAATTAATAATTGTTATTATAATACAGTGAAATGATATTTCAAACTTTGAAAATGTATAGAATTTGTATGCCCTTTCTTTTGTTTAATTTTTTTATTAATTGACGTGTATATTGTACATTTATCATTATCAATAAATAAATAACTTTGACTTTGTAATGATCTGTAAAATGACGTGTGGATTAAAAAATAGCAATTTTGATAGGACCACTAAGCAACGAACCAGAGGCAGGCTAAAACAAAGGTGGGCAGATGAAATAATAAGAGTAAAGCTAGCTGCAAACTGGATAGAGAAAGCAAAGGAGAGAAAAGATTGGAGAAAATGGAGGAGGCTTAGACAAAAAATAAGTAAATAGGTCAGGTTTTGCTGCACGGTTCCTTTGTACCAATCGTAAGTAGATGAGGTGTATGTTAGCTATGTCGACATAGAGATGTGCCGCGACAAAAGTATGACACTTCCACAAGAGCGACAAGACAAGGGTGATCAGACCTGTGCTTTCGGTGTTAGGCGTTTGTTCTAACTCTATAGTATGTGTATATGTGTAGTATATGTAAACTCTTTGGGAGGAGGTATTTTTAGAGTATTTGATGCCAAAAGAAAGGGGAGGGGGTAACTGCCCCTCTCTGTCAATACCTTGGTACGTCCTTATGTGACTGAGGAAAATATAAGTCAATTCTCGATGACGTCATCGTTTGCGGACGAAAAATTAAAAATAATACAATGACGTATTTCCGTCGTAAATCTGCTCACATGAGCATACTCATTGATCGGTAAAATACGGGCAATATTTGACCCAGTTTCTTCAAATGTTTTGACCACTCTTCGAATGGTTGACACATTAGGTGCTCTTGCTCGGCTGAAAATTTGGCGAAGTTTGCGAGCGGTTTCAGCGTTACTTTCCCCATTTTCGTAATGAGTTTTCACAATTATAACGCGTTGTTCTTTCGAAAAGCGCTCCATTTTTAATCATTGAAATAAACAGAGGAGACAGCTGTCAAATTTTAGAGTTGCCACTTGAAATAAAAAAAACAATTTTAAAAAGTGCACTCTTACAGTACTGAGATACCCTTTACATATTATCCAACTCACACTTGATCAGCGTTGTGGATTATGGTTTTGACTTTGTTTTTATTAGGGTAGGTCCTGAGTCCAATCAACTATATACCCCTTAAATAATAAAAAAAATGGTTGTCTGTAAAGTCGGTTTACTGACGATAGTTGAACGTGACAACGTCTTAAGAAAATATTAATTGTGTTAAGCGCCATCTAGGTTCATTCTGAAGCTTTTTGAAAAGCTGTTCAAAGCGCCATCTCTGGGTACATCATTGTACTAGCACAAGTTCTTAACTTCATATCGTCGCTTTTCTAAAACAAGGACAGACTCCTTGAACGTAATACACATTTCACTCACTAGATGGTGCGAAAAGTAATAAGGCGAGGTAACGGTGGTAAATATTATCTATTCTATGGCGGTAACGTTACATGACGTCATGTTTTGCGGGCATGTAGCCGGCTTCATCGAATTATAAGACGTTATCACGTCAATATCCGAAGCTGATGCACGTAATAAGAGTATCTACTAGGGGTAGTAACTTTTATGTAGTTAAAAAAATAAATATAGATTGTTACAGAGCTTACAATAATATTGACTATCCCGCATAAATTTTTAGTCCGGGCAAAGCATTAGGCGGATTACCACCTAGATACATTCTTGGATTGTTCCTTTTTTCCAGTATGCGTATCTTACGTTACTGGGAAAACACGAGCGTTGCCAGCTAGGGTGGTTATGGCGCTACTGTAATGTGGCTATATTGTTGTTTTCTCCCCTTGTTACCCCTTTTTGCTTGTTTCTTTGTTAAGACAGACTTTGTTGGCTCTCTGCAGCTTTTTTCTTTTGTAGCTTTTTCATGAAGTTAGGTGACGAAACAAGCAATTTTCTCTGAATTCAGTTATCTGGTATTCGTTTAGGCTATGGAATGCGCTGCCTAAATGGTTTTTTTTTCATGATGGTACTAATAATTGTGTCATTCAAGTCAAGAGTGAATCGGTTTCTTCTAGGTAAGCACGCTTCGTTGTAGTCCGCATCGTTAACATCAGGTGATATATGGCGATCCTAGTGTAAACCTATAATAGTTAAAAGAATACAAATGAAATATGTAAATGATTATACATATTTCGTTTTGCGTCTTTATAAATAAATTATTAAGTAGCCCTCCTTATGATTGTTCGGAGCTTTTCATGTAACCAAAAATGAATTTAAAGGAGATTTATGAAAGTTACGAGTATTTGCAAAAGATTTCCTCTTAGATTTAACTCTAGACGTTATATGCGTAGGAGGGCTGTTTCTGTACAAATTGAAATGAGGCTGAAGGGAATCATTTAATTCTTTATTAGAGTTTGGGGTTAGCGTAATTTATAAGCGTTTATAACTACCAATCTACTTGACCCCTAGAATCGCTAGCGTCGAAGTATGTTGTGGTTCTACTTATTTTGGTTGCTGGCAACAAACAGCGATAAGTATAAACGTCCGGTGTTCACCGCTTCCTACAATCAGCTACAACGGAAGGAGTGAGCTCACTCCTCCCAACGAAAACATAATTCTGTGCGCCTGAAGTTTGGGAAGGCACATTCATTGATTTATATCGATGGTAATTTCCGTGTTTGTTTTCCAGTAAGAAGAAAACTGTGATAATTACAAGCGTTATACATATATTTAACCTCTTAAAATCGGATGGAGTCATATGACTCACAAATTTTTGCGCGCTAGAGATCGGATAAGACATATGACTCACAAAATTTTTTTCTGCTTTCGACCTTATTTTGTTCAGGCAAAGGTTTATTTTCCCATAACTGTTTTATTCACATAAGACCTATTGGATAGAGCTTCAAAATGAGCCCGATAACGGCATCCACTTGAAACAAATTTCTCGGAATAACGGCAGTATAAAGCGGCCGGTCCGGGCGCCATGACACCCGCGCGTGATTTACGACGTAGTTCAGTGAAGTGGTGATTATTTGTGTAAATTTGTGTGTTTGGTGATTATATTTTGGTAAGTGGCTTATTTTAATACATTTTAGGGCCCTTTAGATATATGTTTTACGTATAATCACTAAAAATTGTGTTTTAGATTTTTGTCACCTTAGATCGGAATGAGCCATATGGCTTACGAAAATGGCGGCGATTTTTCAATTGTCGTTCCTCACATTTTGCCTAATTGAGTATAGATTATTTTAATTATCGGTTCTACTAGTATTTTAATAAGATTCCTGAATATATTTTCTATCGATCGGTATATAAATATAAGGCCTAAATACCTAAATCGTACCACACGAAATGTTTTAAAAAACCGGTCCGAAACGGCACGCAATTTTTGTTCTGTTAGGTATTTTCAAAGCCGAAAATATCAAAATATAAGTATGAAAGCATATACTTTTTAGTTTCGATTTATAAGGGGTAGATATCACTGTTTATAAAAATCATAACAACCTATACATAAAACAATATACTTTCTTTACAAACACCCACTTTTTCAAAAGTGTAACTTTTTTCGACTTCGGGTGGAAAGAAAAATCTGTGTAAAATTAAGTAAAAATATAATACAGAACAATTATATATCGTTTTGTAGCTTATTTCAATAGCTTTATGATAAAGTAGCTCAAAGCATCCTAGATCGAACTAATCGATCACTAGGTATAAAATAATGCGCATGGTGCGCACGCCGCGCGCAGAAATGCGCGCGGCTCAAACCCTTTCGTTTATTTTTGATTTTTGAGTGTTTAGTACCCCCGATTTGGAAGGGTTAAAGACATCACAGTGATTTATTTTTCTAAAAACATTAAATTACATTAAAAGTAAAGTTTTTACAAAGTTTATACGTCAAACCTTAAGGATTTTTGGGTTTGTAGTAGAAAATTCAACCATCAATCGAACTGTTGAGACCCATTTCCATTATTCATAGCTTTTACATTTACTTAAACTTTCCACTGGAGCGTGTTTCCATCGTTTATTCCAATACGAACATAGTTTCCTATAATATTGTTTCATTAATTAATTAATAATGTAATTAAATTATGCCCAACAAAATTTCGCGTGCAGAGATAATGATAAAATCACCTAGATTACCAAACAGTGTTGAAATGGAACCATCAGCTCTTGTTATGATAGATATTAATATCCATCGGTATGGTATCATATAGATACCTTAATTCGCAAAACGAATAACTCCGTGGTAACAAATTTTAGAAGGGCCACTAAAAATTAAATAAAAAAATTAGAGCACCAAAGAAAAAAGAAAAATCCCAAAAATTTTTTTTTCTAATTAACTAAATAAATACTTAAAAAATGAAATACCAGTTACGCGATAGATTTTAGTGGTGATTTAGTGGCCCCTGTGAAATTTGCTACTGTAGAGTTATTCGTTTTGCGAATTAAGGTATCGATATGCCATTTTCAAATAGAGTGAAAAGACGAGAAAAATTACTGACATAGATACAAGAATTAGCCTTCTTACCTACTACGTGCATTGTATCTATCTACTAGCTTTTAGACTTGACTGGCACCGACTTAAAATAGATAAGTGAGTAGCGCTTATAATAATTTGTTTTTGCCTATTTGTGGTTTTGAAGTCAGCTTATTTTTTGTGTTAAAATAGTTTATTTTCTATTACCTCAAATCCATAAAAGTGAACCATATTTTAAAATAGATAAATTTAGACACAAACTGCATTTTCTACTGTTATTCGTCAAGCTATAATTCAACTTGTCTCATAAATAAGTCGATTCTTGAAAATTCTTCCACAAAGGTGATCGTGAGTCAGTGAATCATTCAGAGCGGAGCTTTTCGTTGATTTGTGGCTTGATTTGAATGATTGCCTATTGTCAGACGGGATGGTTACAAACGTGAATAAAAGCGGCCAAGCGCGAGTCGGACTCACCCATGAAGGGTTCCTTAGTATAGATAGATAGATACTCTTTATTGACACACCAAAAATAAAAATACATACCAAAAATAAACAAAACATAGTAAATTAGTGCGACACTGGGCGGCCTTATCGCTGAAAGCGATCTCTTCCAGGCAACCTTAGGATGGCAAACAACATGTGGACAAATCAGAAAATGGGGTGCGTAAATAAGAAGTACTAAAAAAAACATAAGTACTCATAAATAGTAATATAAATAAATAACGGAAATAAAAACAAATTTGTTATAAAAATAGAACAACCTACTACAAAAATACTAGTAGGTACTTAAATATTGAATTATAATAGACTAATAAATACGACTATAAAAATATATTTATACACAAATAATATATATATGTATACATACATACAAACATATAAAAAAACTGTAATAGGGTACAATCCTCAAAAAAAATAAGTAGCCCGTTAGTTAGATTGCCAAAAAATATTGTACACGTATTTTTTCTTTTTTTTCACAAAAATGACGAAGATACAGCGCTTCGAAGTTTCGTGTCACGTCACTTGTGAGTACGATTTTTACTCACGAGTGACGTCGCGACCAAACTCTCGAAGTTTGATGGTCTATAAATATCTTTGACGATTTTTAATATTATGAAAAAACAAAAAATATTTTTTCATGATCTAGCTGACGGACTAACTAGGATGGTGTATTTTTGACCCAGTCCGGAACCCTATTGCAATATTAGGACATCGACCAACAACAAGTCTACAATATCGACAAATAGAATTGTTTCACATCTTTTTTGAAAGGGTTTAGTGAAGAGGAAAGTCTGATGTGCACAGGTAACTCATTCCACAACTGAGTCGCCCTGCAAGTAAACGTATCAAGTATCATAATATAAATAAGTTCTTGTAGTTCGTTGTAACTTTGGTTGATGTTTTTATAATGGGGTAGTTTATGACGTCCTAAAAACTACTTACTAGATCGAGTTCAAACTGGTAAATACATTTTTGGTAGAAGTTTGCATAGTATTGTACATCATATATTTTTTTAGTTTTATCTTTATCTTAGTTTAGAAGTTCCAGAGGCAGGACACACATTTTACCACTATGGAAGCGTCTCTCGTGAAAGTTATTCAGTAGGTATAGAAAAAAAATATTTGAGAAACCACAACATAATTTTTAAAGATCTAGCCTTAGAGACCTCACACGTATAGGTTTATTGGAAAAAAAATGTTGATTTTTAGTTCTAAGTATGGGGCACCCCAAATTTTTTTTTTAAATATATCTTTTTGTATACAATCTTAATGCGGTTTACAGAATTAAATCTACTTACCAATTTTTAACAGTATAAGTCTTATAGTTTCGGAAAAAAGTGGACGTGACGTACGGATGGACAGACAAACAGACATACAGACATGATGTGAATCTGTAAGGGTTCCGTTTTACGTTTTACAGAACCCTAAAAAGTCGTTTCGAAAAGACTTTTTCACATATCGACGGTTAAAAGGAAGTTGAGCATAAGCGACATTTTGGTCAAAAATCAGTTTTAAATGCCATTTTACTTAAAATTTTCCGCTCTTTCGAATGAGCTGACTCCCTCTACGATGACTTTTTTGGCGCTTATGCCCGAGCAAAAAACAACATTTCCCTAGTTATACTATTCGTAACCGACGTAAATTCAGGTCATTTTGTCTATAAAGGTGCTTGTACCCCTGCAAAAAATATTTATTCTCGATCTGTTGTCGGTAATGCTTTTTTACTTCATAGGGGTCTCCAGTTTTCGGTTGTTTATGCCTTCTAAGCTATTTCCTCAAAAAATACAAACGTTGTTTATAGCCTATTTCCATTTAGTAATTGAACATAGCTTTGACGCTTGTACCCTTTTTCCAAAATTCATTTTTATTTTACTCTGTCGTTTATACCCTATTATCTAATTTAATGTTAGTATCACGCGGTTGGTTATTCCTCACTTCCGTTAAGAATATACACACATTTTTGTTGCTAATCCCTAATTACTTAAATTGAACGACATACGTACATAACGACAGGCGACTGCCCTCGTGGCTTAGTTGGTAGTAGCTCTGCCTGCGAAGCCGAGGGTCGTGGGTTCGATTCCCACCCAGTGCAAATGATTTGTGTGATGAATTCAAATGTTTGCACTGTGTCTGGGTGTTTCTATGTATAATAAGTATGTATTTAAACTATATAAGTATTATATCAGCTATCTGGCCGCCATCATACAAGCTTTGCTTAGTTTGGGGTCAGATGGTGTTGTGTGATTGTCCACTAATATTTATTATTTATTATATTATTTATTTATTTATACCATGGAGTCGATTACAACCTACTTCCACGATCAACGATCAAAGTAATACGTCATTTATACTGTGATACACAATGAGGATTTCATTCCAAATCCGTGCTTATGACATTTGATATCACTAAAGTACACACGAAAAAGACTGGAGCAAGAGTTAACAAAGTGCGAAAAGGTCGAAACAGGAAAGTCATCCTGAATTGTAGCACAGAGGAAGACTTTGTCCTGGTCAAAAATCGTGTGCAGCAACACAAGTTTCTAAAGGTGAAAACCGTGAAAGCGGGTAATCCACAGATCATAATTCGATACGTCTTGTCTTATCACAAAGATAACGAAATAGTGGAAAACAATAAACATCTGCTACAGAGGGTTGATTTGCTCGACATCAGACAAGAGAGCGCGATCAGAGTGCTACACAGGAAAAAAGGCGTAATTCACATGAGTGTCATCCACTGATCGAGGTCTCACCTCGCATTCACAGAGCGTTTTTGGACGCCGAAAAGGTCTACATAGGACTCCAGACACCAGACCAGTGGCAGACCATTCGCCCTTGGTGCAGTGCTCCAAGTGCCTAGGTTTCGGCCATACAAAGGCGATCTCCCGGGAAAGGGATGAGTCCTGCAGATACTGCGGAAAAAACCACTCCTGGACACAATCCAAGCAAGAAAAGAAGACCTGCCACCCAAATTCAAGAACTGCACGGTTGCACATCCCAACAGCCCCAACAGAGAACTCGCTCACAACGCCTTTAGTAGCGATTGCCCTGAAAGGATAAATTGGGATGGTTTAGCGCGTTCTAGAATATCTTATTGCTAAGGGCACTCATGAGGAAAGTGGCTCAGTCTCCAGTATACAATTCATCCAAGCCAACCTGCAGTGCTCGCAACGGCAGAACTCCTGAAGGTAGCGAGAGAAAGGGGAGTTTCAGTTGCCCTTGTTCAAGATCCCTATGTGGGAAACAAAGGCGTAATGAGACAATATCCTGGAACTCGCGTTATCCAGTGCAGTTTAAACAGACAAAACCAATTAAGGCAGCCATAATAGTTTTCGGTGTCAGGCTGGTGGTAATCCATGACCCCCAATTTGTTACCGAAACGGGAGTGGCTGTTCTGTTGGTCGGCACAGGCCTAAAACTGGGAGTAATTTCTGTCTACTTAGAAGGAACCAAAAAGTCGAACCCTTCCTGAGCAGGATAATGGTATTCAGCATAAAACTAGCGACAAATGACCTTATTGTTGCTGGTGACGTGAATGCGCAGTCCCACTAGTGAGGAAGCACATCCCAAAATGAGAGAGAAGAAGCCGTAAACTCATTGTTCAACGAAATGGACTTATTTATAACTACGGCGATACACCAACCTTCGAGATCGTTAGGGAAGGCAAACTCTGCACAATCATAGTAGATGTAACAATGTGCAGCGGGTCTCTCTTGGGAAAATCGAGAGATGGAAGGTTGACAAAAGTATTACGACATCCGACCACAACGCAATCACTTTCGTTTTGCGCCTAGTTAAACCTTTCAAACAACAGATACCAATAATAAAAACATGCAAATACTAAACCAAGAAGACACAGTGGTCAAACTTTATGTTAAAATCAGTTAAAAGCTCTCGCCGGAGTCAGTGGAGAAATGTGAATTTCCATTGGTCGATGGTTCCGAACTACACAGCTAGTTTACATGAAGCCTGCGGACAGACCATTCCAATGGTAAGCTCGCCGGATGGGAATCCAACCCTTGAGGTAGACGGCCACCGATTTCGGTTGGTGCGATCGAGAAACAAAACGATTGCAATAATAGAGTACTGAGAAGGTCGGACGCCTTTCATAAAGGCAAGTGCGCTGCTTTTACATCTTAGCAGAAATGCGGGTGAAACACCCCGGGTGATAAGCGTGGATGCGATGACAATCAAATACTCAAGAGCGAAAGTCGCATTGCCTTCGTGATTTCGTGACCACTATCCGGGCTCCAATAATATCGCAATAATATACAATGTTTCAGACGGCAATATCCAAAGCCTTTTGATTTGGAGAAGTTAATCACACAGACTTTAAGAGATGGGACCTTCTCGCTGACTAATTCTTCGTGGGTAATCATGTTGGCTAGATTAGTAAAATACGAGTAGCTACTTTTAAAATGAACTGCACATCATCAACTGTCAAATACTCGATGGACTCGGAGGCACCCGAGCATAGAATTGAAGTCGTATCAAAAACGAAATATGTTGATTTACCGGACTGTTATCGTACGCCCCGGCAAATTTTTGAGAGTATTTTCTATACTGTTTGTTATTTTTTTAAACGTTTAACATTACGAATACATACCAAGCCTCCTAAATTTATTCCTTAGTTATGTGCCTACCTACTAGCTTAAGTATTATTTTTCCGAAAATTAGTAGGTTGATACCTACCAACTCTAGCCTTGATTTTTCGTAATTAAAAATAATAACAGAAATGTAGTTTTGTTTTTATTTAAAACATCGTACTATCTAATTGTTAGTGAAAAGCTGACATGAAAATAATGCAAAAAAAAAACGAACAATCACCTTTTAAATCTACCTTAATTTAGCGTAAATTAGAATTACTTAAACGAGATCGTGTTGGTTGTGCTACTTCATTATTTAGGAAATGTCTTTTCATCTATATTTCCTTAGACTCACGCAATGCCAGATGTTAGCTATCCTTCTTTTCCTTTACTTTCAAGCTACATTGTGTGTCACTAATGTCTTATGATTCTGTTTTTTGTAAAAGTCGACTATTACTTGTGTTCTATTATCTGTTATACAACCACTGTGAAAAGTACCTTATCCTTCTTTTCCCATAACACTTATTGAACTGTCTAGTCTCTTATACCCCTTTTCCCTCGCGACGTGAGATATCGGTATGTTGTTTAAGCTTCTTATCCATTCATATTTTATTTAGTCATTTGTCGCTTACGCCATATTACCTCATTGGAAAATTAACAGCTATTGCTATAAGCGACATAAACCACGTTAAATAGCAACAAATCATTGAAACTGACCGGTAACCGCCCCATTTTTTTCTCATTTTATAACTGTTTTAATTTTCACAAAATGCTAATAAATAACAGAGATAAGTCAGTTTTTCTAAAATTCAAAACTTTGAACGGCTCTCCTGAACATTTCACTTTTTGGCGCTTATACCGTATTTCCTTTTAACCGTCGATATGTAAACATCTGGTCTGACAGTAGGCAATAATTTGATATAAGATAGTGCACGCTGTGGTATTAAGTATTTGTGGTGAAAAATCTGATTAATGGTGGAAAAAATGTTTCATGGAAGCCAATATGGATTTCATACTGTGTCATTTTGAAATTCATCACCAACGCTTTGTGAGAAAACCGTTGTGAGGACATAAGTCGTCATCCACCAACCAACCTACACTCATCTTTGTTTTTCTGATGAATTAAGTTTTTTTAACTATTATACCTAGATTTACACTTGACGGATAGCTCACGTGATGTTTAG
Source organism: Ectropis crepuscularia (assembly GCA_963693475.1). Classification (NCBI taxonomy): domain Eukaryota; kingdom Metazoa; phylum Arthropoda; class Insecta; order Lepidoptera; family Geometridae; genus Ectropis; species Ectropis crepuscularia. Next base: position 8,765,915 of record OY856357.1, on the reverse strand, counting down.
CGAGGATGTGGTTTACGACGCTACGCCACTATATTAGCATGTCGGTGACGCAACCCCATTATATTTTCCAGTATCAAGAAGTGCTCAACACGATTACAGATTTTTTCAACTAAAGTTGCCGAAAAATCTTTTAATAAAGTTTGCCAAAGTGCGAAACACGCAGAGGGCAGCTAAAAGTAACCTAACAAAATATTATTTTACGATATCTTAGTCACGTCTACAAGTTACGTTCTCACTTTCGTTTTCAATATAAATAGCCCGTCTAGATAGTAAAACTACAGACACGAAAACAATATCCATCCTAACAGATTTATAGCGCAACTGAGAACATGCGAACGCCGACCTTGGAGCTGCCTTCGCATGATAATGACGAATTATATAAGTTTACGAAGAACATAGCTTTCAACCATTCACAGTTTGAGCTAGTATTGAAAATATTACCCTGGACTTAACTACACCCAAGGCCGTTGAAACGCGACCAAAATATCGGAGAACAATTAAATAAATCAAAATTGGTGGATAATTCACACACAACACCATAAAAAAATTAAGAATAGTTAATTTAAAATCACTATTAAGTGTTGATTTAATAATGATTTAGTAGTGGTCGGATTCTTTGCAGAGTCCACGTAGAGGAGTAGGTACCACATATTTTCCGGCGATTCTACCGCCAAGCAGTAATTTGCAAACATCAGAGTGTTTCATAATATACTTACTTCCCACTTTACTTAAGGGGCGCTTACACGAGGGCAATAATTGCTCGGCGACACGAATGGACCGATCTGGAGCAATTAAACGCAATTTCAATAAATTGCGGCAATTATTTCGGCGATATTGCTCCAGATATTTCATATTGCTCAATGTCGCCGATACGAATTGACGAATATCCAATGGGCTTGGAAACTCCTAGCAATTTTTGTATATATCTCATTCGCACTTGTTTGTTTTGCGGCTTACCGTCTTGCTTCCGCGGGGAGAGCGAGAGGTCGGGTGGCGCTACAAGCCGCCGCAGCAAGAACAATGTCGTCCATAGCGAGCGAATACTGAAATGCTCGTGTAGGACAGTATTGCCTAGTTGATGAAGTTGCGCGATATCGCTCAATATTGTATTGCGCAGTATTGATGCTTGTTGCCGTTGCCGTAAATTGTTTGATGTAGTCGTGACGTCATAGTTGACGAGTATTGACTGGAATTGAGCAATTTTAGTCGCCCGTATAAGTGCACCTTAAGCGCACCTTTACAAACATCGCCATTACAAGAGATTTTTATTGAAAGAAGGAGCTTCTGACACAACATAATACGTCAAACAAAATTTATATTTATTTAATTTTCATTTCAAGTTTGGCCACGTACTGTGTACACTATGTAGTTCATCTCTAATTGGGCGTTAGTCGGGTTTTGTCTTATGATGAGTTTTATGTAGAAAAATTTAAATAGATATTTAGTAAATTAGTTTGACTATTTCGAGATATACATAAGTATTAATGTTTCTACGTATAATAAGTACGTATTGACAACAACATATGTATGATATATGTGCTATCTGGCTGCCATTCTACAAGGTTTTGCTTAGTTTGCGATCAGATGGTGTTGTGTGTGTGACGTCCACCAATATTTATTTATTTATTTTTATTTGGCTGGCCTCGTGGCTTAGTGGGTAGTAGCTCTGCCTGCGAAGCCGAGGGTCGTGGGTTCGATTCCCACCCAGTGCAAATATGTTCAAATGTTTGCACTGTGTCTGGGTGTTTCTATGTATAATAAGTAAGTATTTAAAATTATATAAGTATTATATCAGCTATTTTGCCGCCATCATACAAGCTTTGCTTAGTTTGGGGTCAGATGGTGTTGTGTGTGAATTGTCCACCAATATTTATTTATTTATTATTGATATGCGTCAATAGCTCAAAAACAATCGACCAACTTATGATCGAAATATCAACATACAATTAAGTGGAGTAAAGTTTTGTATCAAATTACAACGTAAATACCAATCAAAAGGTTTTGAACGTAGAAAAGCTGATCATTGTTGGAGACGGAAATAAGAATGATAATATAAGGATGGGACAACCTGGGCTGATTGGAGTAGAGAAGGGAAGTGTGACCCACGCACAATGTCCCAATAAAGAAGTTAAGTGCGGAAAGAGCCCGGTCTAACTTACTAAAAAATAACGATACAAAGTTGTACAAAATTATGAAAGCGCGATTATTTTTGGTTCAGTACATTTCTGTGTAGTCCTGTATGAATTCCTCCAAACACAGCTATGACTCATCATGAAACAACTTCAGCATTATTTAATGATCCGCTACGAAATAAATAGGCCAGAAATAAGACAAGTTATGGTCAGCCATAACATTTTTATCATGACCACTTGATAATCAGTAGAGAATTTTGCACTATTTCTGTTATTAGAAGGAATGGTAATAATCATTCCACTATTTTAGAACGCATGTACCTTTGAATGTTTATTACGCAATCACGTTATACGGATTGAATATACCAACCAGCAGGTCTACTACGAAAACAAACTCCGAATGATCGGATCCGACCGAGAGCTGAATCGGATCTGTAGCCTACCACGAAAAACACTCGAATCGATACATCTCGGTCGGAAGTTATAGACTTAGGTCGGATGAGGGTCGGATCGAACGAAACGGCCGATTGTCTATCGAGGTAGGAAACGTCCATAAGTTCGGCCGATATATCGTTTAACGGACTTCGTAGTAGCCCTGCAGGTTCCATTTGAAGCGGAAATAGTTTTAAGTAGAATAGAAAAATAACATAGAGATTACAAACTTATACTAAAATAAAGTAGCCAAGTGCGAGTTGGACTCGCCCATGAAGGGTTCCGTTCCAGCAAGTAACATAATATACATAGTACACATAGTTCTTGTAGTTCGTTGTAACTTTGATCGAAGTTTTAATAATAGTGTATTTATGACGTACTAAAAAAAAACTACTCATCAGATCGAGTTCAAACTAATTTTCGTTGGTAGTTTTCATGGTAATGTACATCATATATTTTTTTTAGATTTTTCATTCTCTTACTTTAGAAGTTAGAGGGGGGGGGACACACATTTAACCACTTTGGAAGCGTCTCTCGCGCAAGTTATTCAGTGTAGACAAAAATTATATTAGAAACCTCAACATCATTTTTGAAGACCTATCGATAGACACCCCACACGTGTAGGTTTGATGAAAAAAAACTTTTTGAGCTTCAGTTCTAAGTATGGGGGGCACCCCTAATTTTTGTTTTTTTTAAAAACTTTTGTAAAAATCTTAATGCGGTTCACAGAATACATCTACTTACCAAGTTTCAACAGTGTAGTTCTCATAGTTTCGGCAAAAAGTGGCTGTGACATACGGACGGACAGACAGACAGACAGACAGACAGACAGACAGACATGACGAATCTATAAGGGTTCCGTTTTTACGTTTTACGGAACCCTAAAAATCAAGGTTTTTTATGGCATGGATCGTTTCCAAATTCAAGTCGAAGAAAGCCCGGGTAGATTAAAAATAAACTTTGTTTTGTGTTTAGGAATGACTACAGTCTAAAGGAGGCTACAGTTTTAGAATTCGGTAATCATAACGTATTTAGTTTAATACCGTATTTTAATTGTATCGTTTTTAATTTACTCTACAGTAAATTTAAACTTATTATAGACCAAATGTGTCTTGCCTTATTTCAGATGAAGCACCTTCGTTCTGATCCATCAAGTAATTTGATTAATCGCGTATACTGAGATCAGAGAACAAAACCTAACGATCGTGACTCGGTAAAAGCCGGGTCACACAGAGGCGATCCGATAGCGACAGCGATAGCGATCCGAGACGGGATTTTTTGTAATGTTCGAACTTGTATGTAACCTGACACACAGCAAGCGGGCGCGATCCCATACTCGGATACGATCCGGATCGCTATCGCTATCGGATCGCCTCTGTGTGACCCGGCATTTAAGGAGATATATCTGCCTGAATATCACTGCAAGATAAATTTGTACATGTCTCACTGATGACTAAGCCAGCCATTGACTTTCCTACGCCCTTCTAAAAAGGCGTTGGATTACTTTCGATTTGAAATCACAACCACTTGTTGCTACGCTGTAGATTGCGTGTTAGTTGCTACGCAGGCTACGATACGTAGCGCAAGCGTACTGTTTGTCTCAGATGTATTATTTACTAGCAGCGCCTCGCGGTGTTACCCGCGTAGTTCCCGTTCCCATTATTCCCGTTGTTTTTACACTGTAAAATAACTGCTTGTAGGATGATTCTTAAGAGACGATTAGTTATTGGTATATTGGCACTACCGGAATTCAACATAAGAGTGACCAGGTATAATAATGTGAAATAATAAAATTCGACTAAATTACGAATCAAAACTAAAAATCATGACACTCATGTAATCCGATTCAAAGAAATCTTATTAGTTATTCACTTTATTTTAATACATTGAAAGGATTAAATATAATTTGTTTGACAAATTCAAATTGATTTTTCAAATTTACTTTCTAATAAAGTGGCCAAGTGCGAGTTGGACTCGCCCATGAAGGGTTCCGTTGCAGCAAGTAACATAATATACATAGTTCTTGTAGTTCGTTGTAACTTTGATCGAAGTTTCAATAATAGTGTATTTATGACGTACTAAAAAAAAACTACTCATCAGATCGAGTTCAAACTAATTTTCGTTGGTAGCTTACATGTTAATGTACATCATATATTTTTTTTAGATTTTTCATTCTCTTACTTTAGAAGTTAGAGGGGGGGGGACACACATTTTACCACTTTGGAAGTGTCTCTCGCGCAAATTATTCAGTGTAGACGAAAATGATTTTAGAAACCTCAACATCGTTTAAGAAGACCTATCGATAGACACCCCACACGTGTAGGTTTGATAAAAAAATTTTTTTTGAGTTTCAGTTCTCAGTATGGGGGGCAACCCTAGTTTTTCTTTTTTTTTTAATTTTTCTGTTGAAATTTTAATGCGGTTCACAGAATACATCTACTGACCAAGTTTCAACAGTGTAGTTCTCATAGTTTCGGCAAAAAGTGGCTGTGACATACGGACGGACAGACAGACAGACAGACAGACAGACAGACAGACATGACGAATCTATAAGGGTTCCGTTTTTACGTTTTACGGAACCCTAAAAATCGCGCTAACCTCAATAATTATACAATACACTCGTCAGTTCTGTATTGGGTTACCTTGTTTCAAACTTGTTCGCCTGAATAAAAATAAATACACACATATTACGATCACACTTTATTCCCATATAGTTGACAGAACACGTATAGACTACAGGCCCGTAAACAAGTGACTTACAAGTGACGGCATAGTGCTGCATCTTGTTACTTTATACCCTTCTATCATCCTACATAGATCTCCTGGTGGTTCATTTACTACGTAAATTTTGTTCACGGGCCTTTAATCTACTAATACAGAGCAGAACACACATCAAATGATCTTGATAATGTTGAAAACGTAACCAAATCGACGGTCATGATCTGGAGCGACAGGTTGAAAACTTTTTTTTCGTTAAGATACATTTTTGCATGTGGGTATATGCAAAATACAAGAACAAAATCAATCAAAGTTTAAGAGTTACCTTCAATGCAATTTATGCCTAAAAATAATCTCGATTACGACAACATACAATAACTTTTGAGGTCTTAGTTTTAATTTCGTTAGCATATTAATATTCCTCATTTTCTTTCAATAATGTACACTATTGTATTCATTCATATGGAGATCTAAAAAAAAATCACCTTTTTGTGGCCTTGGGCCGAATATCACTAAACATTGATACAGACATTCCTGGGTAATTCACTTTTCAAAGTAGAAACCCCAAAATCGATTCAAGTGTGTGTGTATGTTTGTGTACCTACACAAACATACACACACACTCAGGCTCACTTACGATGAAGCGTTTCCTTGAAGATTAGCGATCTGGGCGTTATTAATCTATGGCACGTCTCGCGTCGTCACGTCGCACGTGAGTTATAAGTTTTCACTTTATTTAACAATTTTTTTGTATAGTTTTGACCACAGAAATCTAAATAATAAGGTAATAGAAATGGCATAACTCTCAAATTACTTGCAAAACGCTTGTCGCCACATTTCCCCTACCCCCGCGATCACTACTACATGCGCGTACTATTCAAATACAGATCCACACACACAGCAGCAGCTGCACATTATCAACCTGGGTCTGTGATTGCACCACACACATCCATAAACGCTTATCAGTGAACCTACTAATACATTGAAAAATTAACAATTTTTCACATATACGCTAGTGCTTGACAAAAATTAAAACATATCGATATTTCAAAGTACGGTCCAATTTTAACATTCGATAAAGGTTATTATTGATTTATTTAATTAGGTGTATTACACTACAACAAAGTCAGTATGCCTACCTATAAAATAAGTGAGTCACATGGGGTATACTATTGTTTAGAAAACTGAACTATGTAATTCTGACACCACATGGGCTTAGGTATAGTTGAAGAACAAAGGTTGTTGTATATTTTGTACATCGAGCAACTCGATCTTCCCCGCAAGCACGGAAGGGAAGTAGCCTTTGCTAAAAATTATTGTTCAAATCTTTCTGTCATTTCTTGCGGGAGGGGAAAGTTGCACACTAGCGTAAAGCCGCACTATTACATACAAAACATACCTGTACCGATCCATTGCAGACCATACTCACACAGCCAAATCACTAACACATAAAAAATTAAGCACCATTCACAAATCTAGCCCCGCCCTCAGTGTATTCCACGCCACAGTATATTATCAAACTCCATGGTCCACGCGGACTTGTACTTTGACAGAGGGGAAACGCTGTGTATGCCTACTCCCTTCCGTGTTGCTCGCTGATTTTGTATGAAAACTAATAAAGTCTTAAAAATAAAAGCTTACAATGGATAAATACTGCCTCAGTTATCTTAATATTTATTTTGCACGGACGAACAATCGCGCGTTATAGCCAGTATGTATATACTTTTGTTAATAATTAATGAATTATGAAGTAATGTTTACCGCGAATTAAAAGATTGTACGTACGGGTGTAATGTTAATTGCGTACAATTTTTTTTATCGATTTATTATATTACTTTATCGATAAAACTATGTAAAATTTAAAATAAAATTTTCATCGTTTATTTTTGGGAAAGTAAAATTGGACCGTCACAGCACTAACTCACAATCGCTACCTGCGGTTGTACCATGGAAGATTAGAGGTTATGACGATATCTTTAATTTTACATTACATTGCTGTTTATGCTTGTACCACTTTAGATGTTAATTAATGTATGCAGCAATGGTATGCAAAATGACGATCACACCAAAAATTTATAACTATCATAGTGAATCATTGGGCACCGTTTATTTTATTAAAAAATACAATTAAAATAAAATAAAATACCTATCAGTGAAATGTAATCTCATTATTGGTATAATTGCAAGTTGTGGAAGAACTTCCACAGTTGTTTATGCTGCATAACACAAGTTTTTAAAGATGATTCACGCCAGCCGGTTCGAAGAAGACTAAACTACGATTCGAGCACTGGTGGCCTACAAGTCACCTGTGCGGCGACAATGTCACGCGGTCATGCAACTTCTAGTACCTTATTATTTAGATTTCTGTGGTTTTGACGCACAAATGACCAGGTGTTAGAAATTGGACATGCCTGAGTGTGTGTGTATGTTTGTGTAGGTACACAAGTTAAATAAAGTGAAAACTTATAACTCAGAATTTGATAGCTTACTTTGGAAACTACCCGGGTGAAACCGGAGGGCATGGCCATGAGCATGATCATCTAGAAATGCTGACGCTGACGCATTACTAGATGGCTAATGGCCATGGCCCTAAGTTGTGTTAAGTAGACTATCTGCATTTTAAGAAAGTAGGAAGGCTTGTGGTCTTTTATGAGACGTGCCATAGAATAATAACGCCCAGATCGCTAATCTTCAAGGAAACGCTTCATCGTAAGTGAGCCAAAACGCAGATTGATGTGGACGTAAGCAGTATGTACTGAACTTCGCCAAACAAGGCTTAAATATCGTCAAGCATGTACCTTGTGACCACACAAACTATCATAATACCCCGTTTACATGATTCCAGTCCAGCGACCGAATCCAGCGCTGGATTGCTTACTGGAATAATGGAAACCGGCACTGGAATGCATCAATCCAGTGCCAATGCATTCCAGTGCCGGTTTACATTATTCCAGTAAGCAATCCAGCGCTGGATTCGGTCGCTGGACTGGAATCATGTAAACGGGGTATAATGTTTTTAATTATTGTCGGAGACGCGTGCACTAGACCTTGACAGCTAATGGTAGTTTCGAACGGACTGCGTCAAAATGGCTCACTATGATTTGCCTCACTTTTCTTGCGGGACCCCGTTTTTAGGCGTTATTATTCTATGGGCGTTCCTGACTAAACACACTTACCTTCCTGCTTATTTAATTAGGTACTTATAATTTGATAACACCATCCATTTTAATAAGCCCGCGCGCGCCACGCGTTTGTAATTTGTTGCTTGTTTACTTAACAAACATTGTTAAGTTTATATCTCATAGTAACTTAATTATAATACCGTTAACGCGCTATAAAACATGCCCGTGTTGCCATAAACGACATGATTATAAGCATAAAGAGTATGTCGGTGGCAACACCATGATCGTTTAATTTGACTGCGCGTTGGGGAAAATTTCCTTGTTTTTTCTCAGTTAGTGATGACATAAATATATAAATGATATCGTCGTAACTTTTGGTTTTAAAGGTAGGTAGGTACTTAAATGTACGTGTAACATGTATACATGTATAAAGAACACTAAATTTAAATATTTTGATTTACTCCCTAACTAACTTGGATTTAAAATTTGTACAGTATTCTACTAGTGCAGCCCTTTCATTTGATGCCCATATTTTTTTATTTTATTAATAAAGAGTGACGAGGCGAGCAGGTCATGTGCCTGATGGTAAGCAACATGCCTGCCACATAACAGCACAGTGACACGCAGCTATTGGAACATGAACAGTCCAAATCATTACCTAGCACTGCACTGCGCTCGTCACCCAGAGGTCTAAGTTGTTATATCTCTAAGCCCTGTAATTTCTCTCGAAACATTGCCTTTCAAACCGGAACACAGTAAAGTTTGCACATTGCTGCTTGGCGGTAGAATAACTGACAAAGGTGTGGTACTTCCCCAGGCGGACTCTGCTAAGAGTCCTACCACTACTACTACATATTGAGGGAGGTTGTGAAAAAATATTTTATCCGGAATTTTGTGGGGGCCGCCGCAATCTTGAAACAAACAAACATAGCTTAGAACCACCGCAAGAAAGACTAGCTTCCAAATAAAACAATCGAATTGAAATCGGTTGATCTGATTGACCTCTACGGTGCCACAGCACACACACAGAGACAGACAGACATCAGCGTCAAACTTATATCACCCCTTTTTTTGGTCGGGGGTTAAAAAGATAACATTCATAAGTTTCATGTATCTGTGACACAACAAGTAATTTTTACATTAAACATTAAAGTTAAGATTTAGAAACCTTTCAACAATTAATTTAAATTTTGCGTCACGCGTAACTACATAAGTAAAGAAAGTACCCATTATACTTTTGAGATTCCTAGCGCAGCTAACAAATAAAGTGGTCAAGTGCGAGTTGGACTCGCCCATGAAGGGTTCCGTTGCAGCAAGTAACATAATATACATAGTACACATAGTTCTTGTAGTTCCTTGTAACTTTGATCGAAGTTTCAATAATAGTGTATTTATGACGTACTAAAAAAAACTACTCATCAGATCGAGTTCAAACTAATTTTTGTTGGTAGTTTACATGGTAATGTACATCATATTTTTTTTTTAGATTTTTCATTCTCTTACTTTAGATGTTAGAGGGGGGGGGGGGGACACATTTTACCACTTTGGAAGTGTCTCTTGCGCAAATTATTCAGTGTAGACGAAAATGATTTTAGAAACCTCAATATCATTTTTGAAGACCTATCGATAGACACCCCCCACGTGTAGGTATGATGAAAAAACATTTTTGAGTTTCAGTTCTCAGTATGGGGGCAACCCTAATTTTTCTTTTTTTTAATTTTTTTTGTTCAAATCTTAATGCGGTTCACAGAATACATATACCTACCAAGTTTCAACAGTGTAGTTCTCATAGTTTCGGCAAAAAGTGGCTGTGACATACGGACGGACAGACAGACAGACAGACAGACATGACGTATCTATAAGGGTTCCGTTTTTACATTTTACGGAACCCTAAAAACCTGGTAACGTTGAAACGGCTAAACCTATTTTGATAAACATAGCTAAGAGCACTCCCGACTAGTTAGTTAGTTTAGCGGGGCCTTTTCCGCACCTAGCCTCTTTATTGGGCCATTGTGCGTTCCCGACTCCCGACTAATCCACCTTTCAAATAAAAATAACAGTCAAAATCAAATCCATTCATTCGTTCGGGTGCTACGCTACCACAGACAGACACATAAACACACTCAAACAGAGAGAGAAAACAAATATGTACCTACATCAAACATTTAACACTATTTCGTTTTTGTGTCGGGGGTTAAAAAAAACAAAAGCAAGACGGAATAATGATATTTGTTTCATCACAGTGGCCCTGTGTGCGAATATGTTTGTGAAAATAAATTTTTCGTATACTTCAAGCAAATTGTACGGAAAATGGATTTCCTTTGACTCCCTCACGCAATTTTACTTACATTTTGCCAATGCTAGGAGCCACCGTAGGAGTCTCCACTGCTGGGGCACTGGACTCCCACTAATCCATTAGTTACGTACGTGGCCAAGTTGTGAGTAAAGTTGGCCGACTTCACTTGTCTTTAAGAAATGATATCTTCTACAATCCTTCCTCGCAATTAATTTCCTTCCGTTTTTTAAGTCAGCAGCGTTACGCACGAAGATACAATGGTGCGTGTGAGATTTGAACCAGGGTCTCCGGATCAGCGAAAAAAATCTGTGCTGCATGCTAATATTATTTCTGTATCTGGGTGCTTCTTTGTATGATAAAATAGTGAGCAATGTCTAACGATTATTTTCGTTCATTTGGAAAACCAAAGACACAAAAACGATTATTATGTCCTAACTATAAATAGATTAGAATAGTTTATTTTCAACACATAGTAAGAGCATACAGAAACTATTGCTCTGTATTTTTGTTGGAAATCAATGCAATAGAATGGACAGAAGCAAGTTCGTTAGCGTCACAGGATCACCAACTCCGCTTTAATTCGTTTGCTCTGTTGCAGAGGATAGTAATTGTGAATTAAAATTGTGATACCACCAATATTTTTACAAAAAAAATTGTCAACATTTAACATGAAAACTTATTTTACGAAATAAAATGCGAGTATATTTTTATTTGTTTTTAATGTCATTGAAATAAGGATTAGGTACTATAAAATTATATTACTTTATAATCAAAACAAACCATTTTATCGTAATTTTCAATGGGTACAAGCAGGTTCATGTAAATAGGTATGTAAATCGGACGAACTCATTCAATTTTACCGCCCACAGGGATGAAATTTATTAGATAAATAAGCAATTACCCCTACCATATACCCCCTGCGTAAAATTACAACATAACCTGCGTAAATACGAAATTGTAACGTCGTTATAGCAAATGACGTCGTAATTTTGTGCTTACGATTTTTTATTTTGTGTGCTATGGCATCAAGTGACAATTTTGACATCAGAAAATATTATGTAAATGTATGTGTAAATTTTTTCGTCGTAATATGATTCCCAAGGGGATACAAGCATCGATATAAACCAATAGATGTCCCTGAGCACCTTGAAATTGGTAATAAACTGCGTCTCTGTGTATAACGTAAGTAGTTTACAAACAACCAATCTATCCCCTAGAATATATCATAATATCACCTAGAATATATATAATAGACCCCTAGAATCGCTAGCGGCGAGATATGCTGTGGTTCTACTTATTTTGGTTGTTGACAATGAATAGTGATAGGTAAATAAGTCCGGCGGCCACCGGTTCCTGCAACCGACTAGAACGGAAAGAGTGAGCTCACTCTTCCCAACGATGACATGATTCGGTGCGCCCTGAAGTTTGGGAGGGCACATCTGTGTATTGAGAGCGTGGATAAAGTACCTTACGAACCCACCCTTACGAACAGCAACACTCGTGAAAACAATAATACTCATAGCATGCGTACCGATAAATTTTTTAGGAAAACCTTTTCAGTCGAGTCTTTGGAACATCAACCATGAAACGCTGTCGCGTTTTCGAGCTACAATATTAAGATTAGATTGTGCAGCTACCTTGATTGGGAAGGTTATATGTCATGTGACCAGATGCAACGTACTAACCTGACACCTACCTATATTCAAGGCGCCTGGCGACTGGGACAATTTACATAGAAACTCGGTGTTTATACGAGGATGCCACGGCCCTCGACACGAGATGGATCTGTGGTACAAGTGATGACCTCTTTGGTAAGAAAAACTTGAAAAGGCCTTTTAAAGGCCTAATCGCCAGAATGTCGAGTTTCACATATAGAAGACGAGACTCAGGATTTTATTGCGATCTAAATTATTAAAAAACGGATACTAGTTAAAAGCCGTATAATTTCCTGTTAAATAGTTCCCAATATTTTCCCGTGATAAAAAAACCTAGGTGTGCATAAAAATTATAAGTTGTGTTTATTTCACAATCGTGAGGTTGTAAGTTCGAATCCCGCTTTCGTCTCTTATACCCCGTTTACATGATTCCAGTCCAGCGATCGAATCCAGCGCTGGATTGCTTACTGGAATAATGGAGACCGGCACTGGAATGCACTGGCACTGGATTGATGCATTCCAGTGCCGGTCTCCATTATTCCAGTAAGCAATCTAGCGCTGGATTCGGTCGTTGGACTGGAATCATGTAAACGGGGTATTATGTCTCGTATTTTCTAAATTAAACACTGACTTTTAAAGTGAAAGAAAGTATCGCAAGAAAACCGATATGTTGATAACTGTAATTTAAAAAATCCGACTGTATTATCTAAGGACACTGGGGTGATGGAGACGAATCTAACGATAACGATAACTAATTTGTCACAATTCATCCAGTCGGTTGGAAGATACCTGGGAATAAAGAAATTTACAAACATACCAGATACGCGCGGAAAACATAAACCTTCTTTTAGTTGGGTAAAGAAAATGTCCAAATAATCTTACAAATATTGTAAATACGAAAGTTTGATTACATGCGTGGACGTTGTCTCTCTTTTAAAACAATTGTAGCGGAAATTGTAACAATTGTAGATGGTCCCATGTATATTTTAAACAGATCGATTTAATAAATGTATGATAATTTTCCAATCACTGTTTTACTTCTGAAACTACAATTATACTTAAGACTCAGATCTACGCGGCGGGTTAACTAGGAAGATCAGGCAAAACGATCACCAAAAAAAGGGGTCTAGATGAAATTTGGTACATTGATATATTTTTATAAAATCTTATATATAAAATTCTCGTGTCACAGTGTTTGTTTCCTTACTCCTCCGAAACGGCTTTACTGATTTTAACCAAATTTTATATGCATATTCTGTAGGTATGAGAATCGGCTACTAGCTATTTTTCATATCCCTAAGTGACAAGGGTTGTTCACTAAGGCAAAACAACGTTTGCGGGGTCAGCTAGTAACATATATACTACTCTTTTCATTAAAACAAAAAAAACGAATTCGGGAACTACGCCAGTGAAAAGGAATTAGTTATTGTAGGTAATAATCAGTAGAAACTAGTCTAATTTAGCCAATATGTTATCTAATATACAACAAAAGTACTAACAGCATTCCAAAGACAAAATAATTATAAAACATCTTAGACAGGAATGTCATACGCTTGGCGCTTGTAACCTTCGTGCGTGGGAGGAAAAAGGGGGGAAATGAAGGCGCCACTCTGTCGCGTCGCCCCCACACCGCACCGAAGTATCGAGATCGAGCATCGAGAATCAGACCTACTTCCACACACACGTTACACGTGATTGTATTTTAATATGACAATATCAAACCTCAATTCTTCTCACTAATCAAACAAGCTAATATCACTGTTGCCACATTACTAAGAACACAATTATTGTGAATCTTAGATAGACTTTACACAGATTCCTTTCATTTTTGTAAATCACATAACCGAGTGAGTGCTCTTTTGAAGTTTTGGTTCGCTTAAATGAATCGAATTGAAATAGGATGATAATGGGACAAAAATAACCATATTTTTCATATTCAATGATCTGTAGTAGTAATAGTAAGTACCTGCCGTTTAAATTAGTTTTTTAGTCATCTTTTCTATTGTTAAAGCTGAAGTTATACCCGCTAACGATACTACATTTGGCACTAACTAGATAACCACGACTTATAGTTTTAATAGACAAAATTAAAAAAAACACTGTGTTACAATTTTTACTCATTGTTTCCAACTAGTCAACGCTCACGATTTTCTCATAAAAATGTGATTTAACTCTTCTTTTGTTAACCCAATCGTCAAAGAAGAAAACAAACTTTTCTCTTTCACAAAATTTGTTCAGTAGTCGTTCCACAGAACATACGACGATAAAATCATTCGTAAAGACAAGTACTTTGGAACGCGTCTTCAGTCATAAAACTTTCCAGGAACTAGTTTTACGGATGTCGTTAAGAAATGGTTTTAAAACTAAAATGTTGGCAGGAAGGTCGTAGTAAAGAGGCACAAAAGGCAGCGTTGTTAGTGCAGTTTTACGACAAAAGCTAAGGGCAGTTTATGACTTCACTACAAATAAAGGTTACCACCCTCAGGCTTCGGGGCTCACTTCTGCGAAAGTTGAGGACCCTCAAAATGTTTTGATTTGTGGTAGAAACGAGGTTTATGGGCCTCGGGTCAGTAGGTTACGATTCCTTTGGCACTAACTGTTTGCGCCGATTCTTTTGTGTCATTGGAGTTACGACACCTTAAGTTTCCATCGAGTATTCAAAGATTGGTAAAGTGCGTAGTAAAACTTCAACTGGGGAATGGAAAGTAATACGTAATCTATATATATAAAAGCGAAAGGTCACTCATCAAGGAATCTCAGAAACTACAAATGCTAGGAATCTGAAATTTTGCATGGAGGTTCCTTTTAGCACGTAGGCGCTCGCTAAGACGGGGTTTTGCGAAATTCAACCTCTAAGGGGGTGAAACAAGGGATGAACGGTTGTATGAAAATGCGTGATTTTCAAAGTTATCAAATTTTGTATCTAGACACTTGACACGAAGCGATTAAATGTTTGTTCTATCAATTTTGTAATTTCGAACTGTACGGGGGTGAAACTGGGGTTGAAATGAGGGATGAATATCAATATGGAAGTTCCCAACCGTTAAAGATAAACCCATGAAACTCTGTATACAGACACTTGACACGAAGCAGACGAATGTTTGTTCTAGCAATTTTGTAATTTAGAACTGTACTGGGGTGAAATTAGGGTTGAAATGGGGGATGAATGTCAACATGGAAGATTCCAACCGTTGAAGATAAAACCATGAAACTCTGAGTATAGACACTTGACACGAAGCAAACGAATGTTTGTTCTATCAATTTCGTAATTTCGAACTGTACGGGGGTGAAATTGGGGTTGAAATGGGGGATGAATATCAATATGTTTTTTTAATTATCTGTAAATCTGTTTTTTCTTTTGATGTGAACAATAAAGAGTATCTATCTATCTATATGGAAGTTCCCAACCGTTGAAGATAAAACCATGAAACTCTGTAGATATGTAGACACTTGACACGAAGCAAATCAATGTTTGTTCTATCAGTTTTGTAATTTTGAACTGTACGGGGGTGAAATTGGGGTTAAAATGGGGGATGAATGCAATATGGAAGTTCCCAACTGTTGAAGATAAAACCATGAAACTCTGTACCTATATAGACACTTGACACAAAGCAAACTAATGTTTCTAATAGCAATTTTGTAATTTCGAACTGTATAGGGATGAAATTGTGATTGAAATGGGGTATGAAAGTATTTATGGAAACTCCCAATCGTTGAAGATAAAACCATGAAACTCTGTATATAGGCACTTGACACGAAGCAAATAAATGTTTGTTCTAGCAATTTTGTAATTTTGAACTGTATGAGGATGAAATTAGAGTTGAAATGGTGGACGAATGTTTCTTACGCTTACTGTAAATGTGTCTGGATATACAAATAGGTACCTACTGCCCGAGTTACCTTAGTATTTATTTCGCGCGGACGAAGTCGCGGGTACCAGCTAGTACCTACATAATATTGTATACGTTGAAAACTTTCTTTATACATTTTTGGCTACTGTTAGGTTAACATAAGGAATTAAGGATGAATACATGTAGATATTCAAAAACTGTACCAACTGGCTTTGGATTCAATCTAGAAGACATGCCAATAAGCTCAATTTTTTAATTATATATTTTTTTAACACTAGAAGCCCAATCATATTTTTATACCCATAAAGCCCAATCATACGTAAAATTGACGTGTTATATTTAAAGTGCTTATATTACAATGTTTTATATTATATTTATCAAAGTTATAAATTATTTAGCTTAAATATAGTTTAATTAAATAAAAAAACATAATTTGTATTGAAATAGTTACATATTTATACCTTTTTAATCATACGTTAGGAACTCAAGCAAAATTTCACAAAAAATCTGATCCTCTTAGTTATTTTGCTATACTAATAAAATTAATTCAAATACCAACTTCATTTACACAATTTTTAGAAAACAAATCAACTATCATTAACACAAAAATAGTTAGAAACAATTATTCAGTAATTATATATGGTTATGACATATGTCAATATTGTGTTCTCTGCATATTGTTTTTTTGCATTCCAAGCACAGTTTTTTGGTAATCCATCTTTTTTATAAGAACAATACCCTGAATAGCATTGTTTTTTATATATTCTGGATTATCACATGTAACTCACGTTGATTTTTGACACCGTTTTCAACACATATGTTATATTTTCATGTAAAATCATCTTCAAAGTTGGTATTTCCAGACTTTTTTTTTATCAAGGGTTACGTCAATTCTATGTTCAGTTTTTTCATGAATGACATTACTATTGATCCTCGATTCATACATGCTATACTGACAACAGAAGTCCCACTACTGAACTGTCCTTTTTAGTAGCTACTTGTGGTTATTTAACCCTTGAATAGAAGCCTGAAATTGCTAGTGATTCCTCAAAATCTGATGAGACGGAACCGGGCTTTTAGGGACTTTCTGTCTAGTTGCTGGACTTGCATTGCCAATAAAGTTCATCATACCATCCTCAATATCACTCCTGAAATCATCTCGAGTAACAAAGTATATATTTTCAGACTCACTGTTAGCGGGGAAAAAATAATCTTCATTTTTCAAAAGTGACGTAACTTTGTCCGAATTTACGTATCTAGAGGACGCCATTGCATTTTATTTCTAACAAATAACAATATTTGATATGTCGCATTAAAGAAAACATAGCGATAAGCAAAAAAACAATAATTTTACAAATTAATAATAATTGCGAAACTTACACAAAGCCCAAACATACGTCAGATTGACGTGCATCATTGTGATTACAACAAAGTGACGGAACTTAGCGAAGCGACACAACCGTCTCCTGTTAGGTCTTGACAGGTACTAAGTTGGTTCGAGAAGTCGTGATGATTCAACCATGCGTCCAGAAAATATAACGATTTTTTGTCGGAGTGTACGTCAAAATGACGTACATTGGGCTTCTAGGGTTAATTATATGCTTCCAATTTTGGGCGAGACTATTTCTAACTTGTTTTGTTTTGTTTCATGTACCGTTCCTGTTGAATTCTACTATGAAGGTAAGTTTGATTTTGTATTGAAGATTGATTTGTTTAGAATGAAAATATTTATCTTGTTTTGTATGGGTAATAAATTGATTAATAAAAGATAAGTAATCAATCTAAAATAAGTAAGCAAGTTAGTAGGATAGAATGTTTAGGTATTTTACTAAAAAGGATGCAATTTAAATAGGCGTATAAAATTAAATAAATAGAAATTAGATTAGATTAAATTTTATAAAATTAGACAAAGTGTAGTTTAAAGATAGACATTAACGTAGTATTTTGTTATTTCAGACCGAGTGACATTTAGACCAGAGAGTAAGTTGGTTTGCTAGACGATGCTAATTGTGATAGAGATCGGATGGCTTGAAATAGAAAACTTAACATGAATATTCGTGATCTGATTTAAGTATTAATTCTGATAGAAATATTAACTTGAATAATGAGAAAACTTCAAGTTTTTAATAAGGAGCTGGCACGAACATAATCGTATTTTGGTAGACCAGTATTAAATTTTGATTGTCTTATACATATTTAAATTTGAAAAATTATAAGTTTTAATTCGGTATAACTTAAAATTCGTATCGATATTGTGGATCAATTTCATGTAATCTTAATAAATCATTTGTTTGTCAATAATTTTATGGCATTACAAACTTAAATTACTGACTTAACTGGAATAGAAAAAAGATTAATTTTTATATCCAATTTTTTTTTTTTGGAATTGGTATAAAGTTTTGTTTTCGTAAATTTGCTACCCAAGTTATACAGAGATCACGAATATTGTACATAGTTACGCGAAATACCTTTACTAATTCGAATAGGTGTCGTCCTTCACATTGCTGTGAACAACTTTTAAAATGAGAGCAACCCAGATACACGAATAAAATCAAACTGTTCAATTCAAAATTGCACTCGACAAGATGAATGGAACGGCTGATATTTTATTTGTATTTCAGAGTTAGCTTTCTTAAGAAAAGTCGTTGATGCTTTATGAGTAGAACACAACCTTTCTGGATTAGTTTAGAAGTTCCGCGTAACAGTGTAATAGACAAGTCTAGCTGCGCTTTGGAACGCTAGGATAGAAACTAATAATGCTTGAATTGTTGCCTTCGTTACAAAAACTCATAAAATCACATTCATGACAGAAAATAAAAGTTTTGGTATGAATATAAAATAGACATGATAATTTTTACTATTCATCTGATTAAACTTTAATAAGAAATTAAACAAATAAACCTTGATAAAACCACACTATTGCATAAGTGGTAAAACTGACAAGTTTATTAGTACCTATAAGAAAGTGAGTTCATCTATGACTTGGTTTATGTCAATAATACACTTATTGTAAAGCTTATTTATTAAATTAATATATTATAAACTTCGATTTGCATAAAATGGTATTTAAGATTTTAGAAAAATCATTAAACCACTAACTAATACAAACATCAGTCAAAGGTAGATACAGCTAGTTAGTACCAAATGGTCCAGTTTGATTTTCATTTAATGTTGCAATGTTATGTATAATATAGAATAGATTGTGTATTATGTTAACAAATAGAACTTATGATACAGCGGATATTATGTTATTTGTAGCCAAGATCTAAACAAAAAATCGGCTAAGTCGTGTTTGTAATTGAAGTGATGCCTCCATTAACAAAATTAAAACATTCAGAACTCGTTACGACGAAGGCAACACGGTGGATGTGTTTTTCAAATTATTTTGCAATTAGTTTATGCTTTTGAAATAGAGAAACTACTAACAGCATTGTAATAAGTTAGAGTAGTCAATTAGATTAGGTTGAAAATGGAAAACTAATATAATACAGTAACTTGTACGTTGTCGATGGCTACACGACAATTAGCACTTCGCTTTTCAAGTTACCTAGTACGAATGTTTAAATTTGATTTCGTTGGTACTGATTCTAAATAAGAGTCAATCTTTTATGCTTTAACGATACAGCTTTGATAAAATTATATTGTAAAACGTATTTCATTTAGCAAAATCAGCCTTTGACTACAAAGTAAATAAAAATCTCTAGCAAGAAGTGAGTATTCATTGCTGCTAAAGTAAAAGAAAGTTAAAGCTTAAGAGAATTCCATCGAATTTGAAAACAAAGGCACACAAAGCCTTATTTAAGTAGTAGTGTTGTAGCAAAAATTCCAACGCTTGGGGCTTAACTTAGATAATCTGTTTGAAACTTGTTACAGATCTAACAAAGTGCTTGTAGTCTATTAGACTTACTAATAACGAATTAGCTGTTAGCATAATTAAAATTTTGCTAATTAACAGCTTCTAGTATCTAGTTTAAATTAAGCTAATTAGTTATACTCGTATTATAATTATTTCGTTTGTTGTGGATGTTAGTATCATAAAAAATACTGATAATATGTATTATGCGACTAATTAGGTACAGTTGATTTAGTATTATTATTAATGTAGATGCCTTAAACAACTGTAGTCGTAGAATAACTTCTATATAATAGTATCTATATGTATATTAATAGGTACATAAATTATCGTTTTTAGCTATTTGATACGGATAAAACGAACTACCGCAAAGATTTGCGTTTCTAAAAATCTTTATCTAAATCTGACTTAATTGTTGAGTCATATAACGTTACTATGCTCTATCATGCTTACCTAGATTAAAGATAGGACGCTAAAAACTAACTTTAAATTATTTTTCTAAACTTAAAAAGGACCAAAGGCAAACTCTAATGAATGAAGCGTATACTTTGTGGAAGTCCGACAGCAACCAGAGTATTTTATAAAGTTAAATAGAACAGAATCAAGGTATTTATAGTTATTTTTTATTTTGACTCTGTAGTATAAAGCGACAATATCAAATATTTATCACAAACATATATTTTCTATTAAAGTTCTCCATCCTCGGCATTTACTTAATTCTTAAAGCTTACTAGCAAATTATGCTAACCGAACAGTCAAAGTACTTATAATGAATAGTACCTGTCTTATAGAGTAAGATCCCAGAGCTCCCAGACGTCACCTATTTTCTGATGAATGAAATGTGGACGATTAAGTAGAGTTAGTAAGTACTAAGAACACATGCTTACTCGCTAACTTGCTAAGACGGCCAATTTTGAGATATGGGGTAATGAAGGTAGAGAGAGACGTACTTCTTAGCATTCCATGGATTCACCGTGCGGGTGCCGGGTCCATCGTGTGGCAGAGAGAGAAATCTCGAATAGACCCCAAGACTTGTGACTCGGGCTGTAGGTTTAAAAGGGGCCCCTTACATTGACGTACGTCAACACTCACCTTCACTACTCGTATTTCTCTCCCTGCCCAGCCAAATCCGATATGATCCTACTAGTGCAGCTTTAGATACTCGTTCTAGTATAGAACTTACTGCACTTCTGGACAATCCAAGGTCTTTAAGCAGGTTATAGAGAGATTTTGCTGGTATACCTCTCGCTCCTTCTTCTACAAACATTACGTACTTCACGTATTTTGTAATTAGTGATTTTCACGTATATTGTAGGCAATATCCTTAAAAACAAGGTCCCAATACTCCCAGACACTGTCCGTAGGCCGTTTTGCTTAACAACTTCAAAATAATAATTTAACTTCACTTAAATTCTCATGCTCCATTTGTAAATATGTTCGTCAGACAACTTTTTTCCAATAAGACAGACCATTCTAGGGGGCCAATCATCCCCTAAACTAAATTTTAAGTCAATATTTACTAATAAATGTCTCAATCAGTCTCCCGCTCTTACCCATAGGACATAGTTGAGTTTAGGAGATGATTGCCCCCTTAGATTGGTCTATCTTATTGTAAAAAGCAACAAAATAGTTGTCTGATGAACATATTTACAAATGGAGCATGAGAATTTAAGTGAAGTTAAATTAGTATTTTGGAGTTGTTAAGCAAAACGGCTGACGGAAAGTGTCTGGGAGTATGGGAACCTTGTTTTTAAGGATGTTGCCTACAACATACGTGAAAATCACTTTTTAGAAAATACGTGAACTAAGTAATGTTTGTATCTACCTTCATTACCCCATATCTCAAAATTGGCCGTCTAAGCAAGTTAGCGAGTAAGCATGTGTTCTTAGTACTTACTAACTCTACTCAATCGTCCACATTTCATTCATCAGAAAATAGGTGACGGCTGGGAGCTCTGGGATCTCGGACTATTAATGCAATGCCTAAATGTTTCTTAGAGTGATCACGCCGTGAACTTTATATACCTATACAAATTTTCTGTGCGTGTATTTGTAATTTTTTTATGTATAGTTTAGAATAATCAGACATATGCCTAATGGTAAGCAACACACCTGCCCATGACATTACTTTGAAGTAGGCGGTAGAAAGACTTACAAAATATATTTCTTAGTTATTTTACTGCCAATAATATAATCCAACATGCAATAATTGTAATGTTAAAACACTACTGTGCTCCACTTTGAAGGACAAAGTTTCCAGGGAAACTACAAGGTAAATAGGTAAATCATATCATAATATTATCTCTGGGTGACAACCTACTATGACACTGTACTAATAGACAGACGTGTAAATTTAGTCGAATGAATTTAGAAGTAAGTTAAATGGACTTCATTCAGAAGCAAATTTCAAAGCAAGTTAGAATCAAGCAATCTTTGCTTCTGAATTTAGTATGCTAGCTTATTTCACGTCACTGAATTCATTAGTGACTAAATTCAGTCGACTAAATTTAGCCAAGTGTAAAAGCTTTTTACCATCAAGCACATAAAATATCTTTCTCGTCCCATCACGCCAGCGCCACATAATCGAGGACCTACTATGAAGAAAATGTTGATGTATAAAGAAAATTGATGTTTGATGTTCCTTGATGTTTTTGAAGGTAGACTGATAACACTGATCAACACTGGTTTTGTTGCCCTTGATATGAAAGTGGTTTTTAATAATTCAGTGCCTACGATTTATGAAACTATGAATGATTTTAGAAGATTGGCTCTAGTTTTTTTAATTTTCATATTCTTATTTCTTATTGGATGGACTACTGAAACAGAATGAAAAGTTAGCATCTTTTTTTATTTACAATTTTTAGTACAAATATTGCTATTCGTCTTAAAAAAAAGGTTTTAAAGGTTGTTTTCTTCGAAAGCTTTTTTCTTGCAGTTTTTTTGAGGAAAATCTTGACGGATGTCCCCAAAATTTTGAAACATTTTTTTAAAGTTTTTATAGGACCCTGCATCTCGATGATTGTTTTAAACGAACGTTCTCACCTCTGGGTCACCACGCGTTTTTTGACTTGAGATAGGAAATTATTCATTGTTATACAGACAAATTTCTTCACTTGTCCACTTTAAGACATTTTTGATTAGTTCACGGATTAATCATATGTGATATGGTTGGTTAAGTTTTAACCGCGTCTGGCGGTCTTTTTGAAGAAAAATGCGCGCACGAGATCGTTTCTCCTTTGGTTTGAATTAATTAAATTCGTGGAACAACATGTTGGTAATTATAGTAAAACAAACATAAATAATACAGTTTATATTATAGTAAGTAAGTGTTTTATAGTAGAGCGAACTAGCGTCACAAGAGCGAACCTGATTGCTGTGAGAAATATCTTCCAGCCAAACATTACTCTACATTGCAGCGCTGAATATTGTTTTTTTTTTTTTGTTTTAACACAACACCATCTGACCCCAAACTAAGCAAAGTTTGTATAATGGCGGCCAGATAGCTGACATAATACTTATATAGTTTTAAATACATACTACTTATTATACATATAAACACCCAGACACAGTGCAAACATTTGAATTCATCACACAAATATTTGCACTGGGTGGGAATCGAACCCACAACCCTCGGCTTCGCAGGCAGAGCTACTACCCACTAAGCCACGTGGCCAGTCAAAGAATTGGAAGCAATCAAACATACAAAACAGTACCTACCACACAAAGACCTAACAATAATCTTACATATTGCATTAGAAGAAATAAACCACTTTGAAAATATATAACGAACGTTGTTTTATAAGCCAAAGGAGATAACGGCGGACCACCAAATACATCAAATCCTACTAATATTATAAATGCGACAGTTAATGACCATGTCTGGAAGTGTTTTACTCGTTGAAGCAAAAATAACAAAAATAATTTACATAAAATTAAGTACATAGACAAACAACTGTCTTGAATAACACTTACATTTGTATCCCGCGAAATCGAGATCGGGAAGTACGCGGGTAAAACTGCGGTTCGCTGTTAGTAACTAATAATTCGGCAGAAGCATCATCTAATACTCCAAGCGCAGTCTCTACGGACAAGTATTCCAGAATATCAAAAGGCTCTGACATAAAGCCCCCAGCGGAAATGCCGGCGACTAATTAGAGACCAAACTTCAACATTTAACAAGCAAACTGTCTCCAGCAAGCAATTCCTAATAAGGTTCCTTAACTACCCTTAATTTGCCCAGAAAACAATAAGTAAGTCAAGTATTTGAGTTTAGAGGCGACAGAAACTCCAGTAAGTTGTGTAGGTATTCTAACAATTGTTTGACCTCATAACACCAGGAGTTCGGTTGCGATCCATATTAATTTGATTAGTTGGCTTAACTTCTGCTCTGTTTTGATAGTCTTGTGGGCTTAATTCAAGTGTTTGGAGGTACGGGTCGTGCTTCGAGAACAATCCAGGTTATATATTCACGAAATGTATTTTAAATCAGGATTTCATTATATTTGCACGTAACTTCGTTTGTGAATAATTTACAAAATATCTACATAGGTATGTATTTATGGAAAGTTGCCTATCTGTAATTCCAGACTACAATGTATAGAACTATTAAGTTTTTACGACGTGGTTGAGCAACAAACATACAAATCTCCAAAATTAGACATTTATAATGTTACTAGGGTAGTATCATAATTGAATATTTAAAAATGTAGGTATAACCTTACATTTATAATTCAAAACGTATAAAAAGTTACTTAAATTATCTGGCTTCTAGCTCTATGGTACAAGCTTTGCTCAGTATTTAGCTTGATAGGGAAATGTTAAAAAATGGTCAACCATTAATTATTTCTATATTTATAATTTAAAACTCTACGAAATGTTGACGTCATAAAATTCTAGAGGTAATTAATACTTCTGAACTATGTTTAACATCGCTATAGCTCGCATAAACCTTGAATAATTATTAGAATGCGGCGATTAGTTTGTTTATTTGCAGTCAACACAGCTATTCAGCCATAATTACTGAAATGTGTTCTTTTAACCGGCTTTTAATCTTTAAATTTTCTGATGCAGCCAAGTTTTTAGGTACTCACAATGTTCGCAGTACACATAATAATGACTATGCAGTATGCACGTATTATTCTATTTCAAAGTAATTCATTTATATTTATACGTAAATGAGTTCACAAGTGATTGTAAGATGCAAAAGTACGCCATATGCTGGCTTTCGTTAAGCAAAATTGCAAAAACATTAACGAACAGTTATTCAATTGTACAGATTCTGTAATGGACTCTTTTATTTTCCTCCAAAATCAAATGTAATCGTATTCATATTTAACTGTAGGTAAGCTCAAAGAATTTCAGTAATTGTCCAATGGAAAACTAATGCACGTGATAACCACACCGGATTGTATAGCCAGCCTGGGACTCAGGGCTCTCTCTTACAATGATACCTGCTGTCAAGGCCATAATCCACGACGCAGACCAAGTTTAGGGTCACAGGTGACATATTATATAGGTGACACATATATCCTCATTTCATGTTTCTCTCCTTCCTTCGGTGGCCTGGAAGAGATCGCTTTTAGCGATAAGGTCGCCACTTGACTCACTTGTTCTAGGCTAAGTCTCTTTGTTTTGTAAGTTTTATATTGTGGACAATAAAGAGTTTCTATCTATCTATCTATCCTCGAACGATTCTTTCTGAAAATAAAGTCTTTCCTGAAACACGCGATTAAACAAGTGGTGACGATCAATTTGTAAGTACGTATACTTTGTTACACAGCGCTTAGAAAAGTAATTATAAGAGCAAATGGGACTCGAACTTACAACGAACTAAAAACGGAATTACTTTTTATATTCAACCCGTGGATGGTGGCCAAATTAAAGATATAATAAAGTCCGATTTCATAAACTAAGTTTATAACATATTTGCTCGTAAAGGGTCTCTTATTGGACCAATTTCTGTATCGTAATGTATCTTATTACGCACTAGTGCTGTAATGTGTAATGTAAAACGCACGGTTTCAAAATGCTCCGTCCACAGACTAGGTAGAGAGATATGCTCCGTCTAAAACGAACGGTACCTTTTTAAATCTTAGTAACGAGTTTTTATATCAGAAAAGTGTGGTCAACATTTTATGAATAAAATTAACTTTGAGAGGTAAAATAGAATAAAGAATTATTAAATTCGTTAATTTAATTAATTTAGACTATAAATTACTTAAATTTTTCTGTAACAAAACACAAAAATATTAATTTACTTTATTATTAATGGCATACCGGTTGGTTATGTGCCGTTGCTTTAAAAAAAAGGCGCCGATGCGCGCGCATTGCTAATCTGTGATCCATAGTGATTACTTACTCTGTGCTGTGATCAAGTAAATATTATTCCGCGCGTTTTTTTTCGCTGTATTGTTTTTATTTGAAAATGTCGTCAGAGTTTTGTTTATTTCCTCGCAAATATGTTATAAAACGTCGTATGACATACGTGCGCTTTGATAATTACAGCCTCTGCTAATTATAGCTCTCGCCTTCGGCTCGAGCTAGCAATAAAGCCTCGGCTGTAATTATCAACTTACCGCACTTATATCATAATGAACTATTATATAATGTCCGATTTCATAAACTAAGTTTATGAATTCGGACATTATATCTTTAATTTGGCCACCATCCACGGGTTGAATATAAAAAGTAATTCCGTTTTAAATGAATAAATTTTAGTAATTTTGAAACCGAAATAACTGCAAGTAATAACCACATCCCACAAATAATCTGAAAACGATTTACAGATTGCCAATTGATCGATTCCAATGTTACTAAAACTTATATCGGAACATAGTTCAACAGCTATTTAACATAATTTATCACAAAATGATGGACGAATTTAAATGCAGATTTCCATGTATTAGCGGATAGTTTAATTAAGCTCTTTTGAAATTAAATATAATATCACGGAGTAATTATAAAATTTAACTAGATTATGCGTAGTGTGTGTACAATCCTACTATTATTATAAACTGGCAGCGCCCCGCGGTGTTACCCGCGAAGTTCCCGTTCCCGTTGTTCCTGTTATAAAATCCCATATTGGATCCCGTTTCCGGGATAAAAAGTAGCCTATGTGTTCTTCCAGTCTATAATCTATCTGTGTTCCAAATTTCAGCCCGATCCGTTCATAAGAACGTGATTGAGCAACAAACATCCAAATATCCAAACATCCATTCATTGACATTTATAATATTAGTCGGATAGTAGGAAGAAGGATGTCAATATTTGTATATTTTGCTCAATCACGTTGGAACTCTTGAACGCGATCCGTCCCGATCCGTTTGAATTAACTGGAACACAGTTAGATTTAAGTCTGGTTTGGCACATAGACTACTCTGTATAGCGAGAAAACAACGGGAATTACAATGACGCGGATAAAACCGTGGGGCGCTGCAAGTGTCACATACACACAAAACTTTATCAACGGATTATTTACGGGTGATATCATCGGTGATATCCAACCTACACCGAACTATCAGAGTGCTTACGCGTGAGTACTCCTTAAACTTGTTAAAATTTGTTACAGCCATGTTAATGTTAACGGTATTACCTTGTTCATTAATATTGTAAAATTTGACCCTGCAGTAGATTTAATGTTTATATCGATATTTCAGTAGTTTACTAGACGCGTCCCGAGGTGTAACATGCGGCTTACTACATAGTCTGTGATGCGGCCACAGACTAAATAAAAAGATACTCTGATGCGACTTAGCATTTTTTGACGTTTCTATCAAACTTAGTGATTTCAACAAAGAGTTTACTTATACTTTATCTAAGGAGTCTAAAGATTAGCTGAACCGTGCGCACGTTGCTACGCCATCTTTCGAAAATTTATCGCACCAATTCAAATTTTGAACAAATTCGATCACCTTCGTTTCTAATGACTCACCTTTAGACACATGCTGTCACGCAACGAAAGCTCTCAAAAAGCAATACTTTTTCCCGTTTTTGTTACATTTATCATTCATGCTCCGCTCATGTTGATAGTAGCGTAATGTTAAATGGCCTCTAGCCTCCTTCGATAAATGAACTATCCAACAGAGAAAGAATCTTTCAGTTCGGACCAGGAGTTCCCGAGATCCTTGCGTTCAAATAAACTCTTCAGCTTTATAATATTAGTACCTATAGATTTCAACCTTTAACGGGTAAACATATAGTATTTCTGTTAATCCAGATAACATAGTACCTATATATAATTTCAGTCAAAAACGTTTAGCCGTTATACGAACATGTTCTCCAGCCATAAAGGTCACAGTGATGACACTGTGCTGTCAGAGATTGGCGTGTCATCAAGCCCATGTCTTGTTCGTCCTTGTATATAGTCAGTCATGTTGACAGGTTTTAAACATAGACTTCAAAGGTTTGATAAGATATTACATCATGATTTCAATGAACTGAATCCATAATATCTTTTAATATATCTGTCAGTGAAATATCGCGATTAAAATCGTTGCATCCATATCCAAATTACTGCGCTCGACACCCAAAGATATTATGATGATTTATTTTTTTGCCTTGTAATTTTATGTATTGGTAGGTCTCCTGGCAGAGTCCGCTTGGGAAAGTACCACACCTTTGCCAGTTATTCTACCGGCAAGCAGTAATGTGCAAACATTACTGTGTTCCGGTTCGAAGGGCAATGTTTCCAGAGAAATTACAGTGCTTAGAGATATAACAACTTAGATCTCTGGGTGACGAGCGCAGTACAGTGTTAGGTAATGATTTGGACTCTTCATGTTCCAATAGCTGCATGTCACTGTGCTGTTATGTGGCAGGCATGTTGCTTACCATCAGGCATATGTCCCGCACAGTCGTCACCCACAGATCTAAGATGATATATCTCTAAGCCCTGTAATTTCTCTGGCAACATTGCCCTTCAAACCGGAACACAGTAATGTTTGCACATTACTGCTTGGCAGTATGGGAGTGGGACCTTTGAACACTTTTTAAAATAAAATATTATATTTGTCGTATTGTGCTACATATCATGGTATTTTATTTTTTTATGAATAGATATGCTATACATATATTCATAACTGCCCCACAGGTTTTTTTCAAATCTGCCCCAATACTATCCTTCAGAAACAAAATTATCTAGACGACCAAGAAACTTGATTTTAATTTACTTATATTGGTAATAATACACTTGCTATGATATACACAACGCTATTAAATAGTAAAAACTCGGAAATAATACTGACGTTTTCAGTAATACGCTTACAATAAAAAATAAAAATGTTTGGTTTCGTCTCTGTAAAGTAACCGATACATTTTATTTTGTTTGACAATGAAATTGACGTATATAGGCAATTGACAGACGTGTAGTTCGATGCTACCAGTATTAAAAAGGTATTGGAGGCTAGGAAAGACAAATGATGTGTTCATAAATCCAATAATTCAAAACTGCCTCTGTTCGAAACTGCCCCCCTCTCCCCTAGAATAACTGGCGAAGGTCTGGTACTTCCCCAGGCGGACACTGCCAAGAGTCCTACCACTACAAGTTCTCTAAGCCCTGTTATTTCTCAATCTTTATCACAACTCACAACGCCTAACAACATATAACCTGTGCTGATATATTGTTATCGATTCCGTCTCAGCACCGCAGCGTTCCAGTTTACACGTAATATCCTTAGCAAGTGTCAAAGCTTCGTATCGGACACCGTCACTATGTTACGACTTGCGTAGCGTTAAGGCGGATATGTATCGGTGTGTGATGTTGTGGTACAGTATATGACACAGATATCATTAACAGAGATGTTGAGTTCCTATTGCTGAGTTCTGGACCTTCTCTCGTGATGAAGATAGATAAACTCTTTATTGCGCTGAACAAAACAAACAACTTAAAAAACAATGTAAAAATTTAGTAAATGGTAGCAAGTGTCGTAAAAGATAATGGGTAATGCTGGAAGTGTGTTATCTTGAAAGATGTAATCTTGACTGCCGACGCAAAACGTGTGTTATAAGTTTGACGTCTCTTTCCCTCTCTCTCTCTTTCTCTGTATGTGTGTCTGTGATTTGCTTGCAACCATTACGAGTGACCTAAAATAAAAACTATTGCTTAGAAAGTTTTTTAATTATTATATGATGGAAATAAATTTTCTAAGGACCGTAGGAAATATCGATTTCCTTAAATAATAACTCTGTATGTTTTATAAACAAATTTATTTTACGTCTTGTTATAGCCGGGTGAAAAAAGACACCGATCATGTTTTCTTCTTATTTATTAATCTTCTGCAACATTGACTTTAATAGTTTAAAAAAACAACATGAGGAAACCAGCGTGTTCCATCCAGAAAAGATATATCTTGGATATATGTGTTAGATAGGATATATGTGTCATCTGCCAAGCCGCACTTGGCCAGCGTAGTTAATTTGACCCTTACTCTCTCCTTGTGGCAGAAAGCTAGGAGTCCTAACAGTGGGAACATAAAGTAAGAATCAGCAGTTTTAATTCTTCGAATGTAAAAATTATTGTGAAAATTGTTGTTATGATTTTTATTATTTTATTTTTAATTTTTGTTTCACAGTGAATATTATACTTATACTTCTATAAATTTGATATATCAAAGTGCTCCTAAACGATGGGACCACTTTTGTTGATTTGAGAACTCAGGCAAACTATTTATGCTCTAAGTTTGAGAATAGTTTAGATTAACATTTTTAAGACTCGTATATTGAACGTTAGACAGGTCCACTAGTTTACCACGAAACAGCTTTGATTTTTTTAAATAACTAAACTAAATGAATATAACTTACCACCCATACAAACTTTGCAAAGCGTTCTACCACTCTTTTAAGTATACGAGAGTAACACACAATTTCCGATCTGTATTCGCCTTAATGTCCTCTCGCGCCATGTTCTCTCCATTTTCTGCGACGTGTGGCGACATCTATTCTCGTGAAGTGCGACGGCAATTTTCTAAGTTTTCCGATGCTGTGGCGTCGCTGATCGACTTTGCAAATATAATAATACTCTGTAGAGACAATGTTTGTGCTAGTTGCAGCATAAGCAGCCAACTTTATGGTCCCACTCGGGGCTTTTCTCACAAGGAGAGAATCAGGGCCAATATCCACCTCACTAAATGCGAGTTGATAGATGATATACGTCCTGAAAAGATGTCTTTCTGTAACACGTTGATTTACTATGATAACAGTAGATTCTATTTGATATTTGTACATGAAGAGACAAAATTACCGCCTAGCATTGCACTGCGCTCGTATTCTAGGGATTTTAGATGATTTATCTCTTCGACCTGTAACTTCTGTGGAAATCTTTAAACTGGAATGCAATAATATTTGTATTACTTCCCCAGTAAGATTCTATAAAATGACCATATTATTATTAGTTTTATGCAACAAATTTGTTAAAACATTTAATCAAAAACGTTACCTACAATTTTTTTGTGCTCCAAACATCTATCAAAATTGTATAACACTTGCCAAATTAAGAGTCTGAAGATAACTTCATTCTATCAAGATCAACAAACAGACTCGATAGTTCAAGACATAGTAAATTCCATACAATGATAACTGTCAGTATACGAATGGTAAACAATTTAAACTCAGATATTCGTGTAATAGCATTCCATTCGAAAAATACGTCTAGAAACCGTACAACCAGGATGCAAAAACTCTGTTCTCGGTGCAGTTTCCTGTCGCATCGGTAATACATATTGGCATATTCCATTTTCTGATGTCAACGGCATGTCACAGTGCCTCTGCATACGAAACAGCGAGCTCTGTGCCGGAATTGATGATACTTACTGACTGTCACTTGTTATTGACGATTCACAAATGCCTCAATAAGCGTATCGTACATTTTAACTCACACATTTTTACAGAAATAGGAGAAAGTAACGGTTTCGCTTTTGCTTACTCTTCGAGCAGACCACAAGCGAGGACGTGGTTGAAGATAAAGTGGAAAAACTTTTGTAGCGAGAAAAGTTTGGCCAGTAATATTTAATTATTTAAGCTTCAAACGCTTGCCCCATTTGTAACTACTTATGGCGCTAAATAAAAGTATGTCACTTGTCCTGGTGAAATCTGCAAGGCCATGAAACTGTTACATTAGACATGCCTTCCCTCCTAAAACGGACGATCGGGTTATGCTAGACATGTGGTGCCCTTACCTATAAAAAACTCCTTCTTTGTTCCTGATTTTACCCGAACGGAGGTGGTTTTGCATTCTTTCGCAACTCTGTCACGACCTGACCGTCTTCGGACCAGCATTCCTCTACTTTGCAGCCCCACTGCTATTGCTATCTTACAGGGACGATCCTGCCGAGGATATAGGGCCGAAAAGGAGAGCATGCGGTATAATAACGGCTTCCACTCCACAACGGTAATGTTTACGATGTTTACCACCTGCCAACACAGATGCCAACCTCAGGTGCGCCGGTACCCATTAATAGTGCAACCAATCCGGCCGTATCGTTGTCGGCTTGAAGGCAAAAGCTAGAAGCAGCCTCGCCTCAGCTCCTTGCTTTATCGAGGGTAACCAGACCACGGCTACTTAGTTACCTATCCCAACGCCTTTTCGAAGGAGAGCGCATTCTACGTTAGCCTATCGTTTGATAGGCAATGACATCTCAGATTTCAAATGGAATATCAGAGATGGAGTATCAAGAGGTCAAAAAAATCTCATGCATTTATTTTTTGTTGTGCCATTTTTTAAAAGCCTGCGTTTGATCTCGAACTTACTTAATAGTGACCGCCAGTATAACCGATGTTTAGGCACGTTGACTTATAGAAGATGCCTACACCTAAACACATTCTATTCTTTATGAGTTACAGATTGGGTTCCATACTTAATCGGTGGTTGGTTGAATTCAATATAATCTTGCTGAAGTGTATTATTTATTACTATAGTTAAAGTAAATAACAAATGTAGATCTCTTTCCAATAATTTCTCATACATATGTATATATTTCCTCGCAAACAAATGATTGCTGATTCCAATGCACCGACAACGTTTATCTGCAAAAACAACAACAGCTAAGCGTTTCTTTAATCCAGAAATATTGTTCGAAGTTGCTTTTCGCTTTGAATAGAAGTTCTGCGTGTGTAAGCAAAACACAATAGAACCATGCATTATGGTTGCAGTATGGGTTAAACCAATTTTTCATAACCATAGGCAGCTTTATGTTCCCCACTGTACTTGGGCCTTCTTGCTCAAGGAAGAAGATTTATTTAATACTGATTTATTATTATTGATAATAAAT
Source organism: Ectropis crepuscularia (assembly GCA_963693475.1). Lineage (NCBI taxonomy): Eukaryota > Metazoa > Arthropoda > Insecta > Lepidoptera > Geometridae > Ectropis > Ectropis crepuscularia. Next base: position 8,732,594 of record OY856357.1, on the reverse strand, counting down.
AAATAAATTGCTTAATATTTTCTCGTACACAGAAGTTTTACATTGTAAATATCTTAATCAAAGTATACTTATCAGTAGTAAATTATTTAACAGCCAAACCCATAGATGAAGAATTTTTTTTGCTACGCAAAAAGATCAACAAAGCGAGTGAGCGAGAAATCATTTTCAAGTGGAAATCGCTCGAGAGAAGAAGAGAAAGTGAATGAAGTAACGTCATTACAATATTTTAGTATACCCGAACGTAACAGTCTGATTTCGGCGCGGTGAAAATCGTGTATTTTTTAATTAATCCTTGGATTGCAGACGATTTTATTAAATTATTTATATTATGGCATGTTCTGTGCGTGAATGTGATACAAGACGATATTATAATCCGAATCATTACACTAGTCACCAACACATGTAAATATGATTTTTTATCAGGCCTCCGAGCAGCCTTTGTGTGTCTTTTACATTTGACGTCTTTGGCCAAACCACACTAGCTACTTTTAGCAGCGGCGACAGGCATCTTGACGCTGCGTCACGCTTCAAAAAGTAGCTGCGTTTGGCGTCTAGTCGCTGCATCCCGCTTCAAAAAGTAGCATGTGTGGTAAGGGCCTTAGTGACAGACTGGTGTCTGTACTAGGAATGTAATGTCAATGTCATTACCCACTACGTTTGCCAAGTGTGAGTTGGTGAATAATACATCATGTCCTCGAAAGATGCTTTTCTTAGAACACGTAAGTTCAATATCACGGTAAAAATCAATAATGATTATATAAACTTTTGAATAAATATTTAGAGATGCAGGCGTTATTGGAACCTGCAACCTTACCATTGTCACTAACCCACCGCTGCTTTTTAGGGTTCCGTAGCCAAATGGCAAAAAGGGATCCTTATAGATTCGTCTTGTCTGTTTGTCTGTCCGTCCGTATGTCACAGCTACTTTTTTTCGAAACTAAAAGAACTATACTGTTGAAACTTGGTAAATAGATGTATTCTGTGAACCGTATTAAGATATTCACACAAAAATAGAAAAAAATAACAATGAAACTAAAAAAAAATGTTTCAACTAAACCTTACGTGTGGGGTATCTATTATAGATCATCAATCATCAACAGCCCACTAAACGTTCCCACTGCTGGGACTCGGGGCCTTCTCTCGCAAGGAGAGAGTTAAGGCCATAATCCACCACGCTGGCCCAGTGCGGGTTGGTGGATGACACATGACTTCGAAAGATTCTAGGTACATGTCGGTTTTCTCACGATGTTTTCCTTCACCGTTTTAAGTTAGCGGCATTACGCACATGACTTCGAAAAGACAGTGGTGCGTGTGGGGTTTGAACCCGGGGTCTCCGGATCGGCAGCCGCCGTTCTCCAGACTAGACCACCGTAACTTACTTCTACTTACTACTTTAACTTACTACTATTATAGATAGGTGTTTGAAAATTATATTGAGATTTTTAATGTGTTATTTTCTAATCTGAATGGTTTGCGCGAGAGACTCTTCCAAAGTGGTAAAATGTGCCCCCGTGCCCCTGTAACTTCTAAAATAAGAAACTTCCACCGAAAATTGGTCTGAACAAGATCTAGTCAGCAGTTTTTTTGTTATCGTCATAAATACAGTATTATTAAAATATCGATCAAAGTTATACAAGAATTTTAGATCATGCCACTTGCTGCTATGGAACAGCAGTATTTTAATTTTCCATCATGAATACGTAGAATTTAGATAGAGATGAGAAGACAAAGATATTTTTTTTATGTGGAATCGAATGACAATCCTTTTCATGATAGTCTTACTGATTACCAATAGTTTGTGCTAATGGAGTTTAAGTTCAATCCGCAATAGCAATAATATTGTGGAACTATCTGGCTGCTGGGCGACATAAGGTACATATACAAATATACATATAGGTAATCTAATCGTTTCAAGTAGCGTTTCACGGTTTTAACTACGTCATTTTCGTTCCTTTAATAGTTCTGCTAAAAATAACCCTCGAGCTTTTTCAGACTATAATCTAACTATGTACTAAATTTCATCTAAATCCATTCAGAATTCTTTTAGAATAATTCTTTTAGCACGAAAAAGTAAGTTACATCCATTAATTCATCATTCATCCATAATTTCATATACATAAAACGTTTTCAATTATAAGATTAATCTAAATGTACTTATTTAGATTGAAAACTTTTTCCAACCATTCAGCTATACGTAATGTATTTTTCTATTTTCTAGCAACCTTCTTGTGACCCCAAATCCATACTGTTTTTACCAAATCAGGGTTCGCTTTCCAATCTAAGATCGAGATCGTAGATACGGCAGGTTCCAATTACTTTCCCCATTAGTCTTGCTTTGCCTAGAAGATTCTAGACGGAGTGCAAACAATACATGTGTCATAGCTCAATGTACATCTTCTCAAGTACCTAATAAAGTTTTCAAACTAAATCGTACTCACAAACAATGTGTGTTTTATTAGTACGTAAAATGTAGAAAATAGTACCGCAGAGACTGGTGCCTAAAGTAATATAAAGGATACTAAGTAAATAAATACGAGCACATCACAATATTTTATTAACTTCAAGCTTATGAAAAGCAAATTCTTTGTAGAGAGACGGAATGTAGAATGTGTGCTAGTTATCCACTACGGAAAGCGAATCTTAAGCTACAGCTATATGCGCGGTTTTCAATGCGTGTACTGCTAGTTTTCATAGTCGTCTAAATTACGAAAAATATAAGATGTTCATCAAGAATACCATACAACACAAAACAATTTATACAAGTTAGAGTAGTAGTGTGCTATCCATGATACATGTAACAATTTTTTTTTTTTTTTTAGTTTAACCTCAGTTGTCCCACTGCTGGGCAAAGGTCTCGCCCAATTCCCTCCACTTTATCCGGTCCTGAGCTACCATCGTCCAATCATTTTTAAACGCTCCGAGCTCGTCCTTCCATCGCCTTGGAGGACGACTCTGGGGTCGACTGACCGATGGTGTCTACTCTGTATAAACCCTGGCCTACCGATCAGGGTGCATTCTGGTCACATGGTACCTATATGTTTTATTAAAAAAAAAAAACAAATGAATACAATTTACAAGATATTTATTTGAATAAATACGAGTAACATACATTTACAACACACTTTGTGCTACTACAATTGAGATGTTGTTATCTGTTCTCAGAAACAGTTAGTTAAGTACGTAGTACACCACACTAATCAAATGCAGGCCTGAGAATGCAGGCTGATAGACGCCGTAAATCTTCGAAACATGAACTAAGTAGACGGACAGTTTTGCATGACTATTTATTTATCTCTTTTAGTGAAAAAAGTTAAATAATGTTCTTGGTTACAAGAATCGAGTGAATTGATTTCATGACAAACTGTCCAAGTTTTATTTACGTACTACGTAGCTTAGATGTAGTGGAAAACATCTTAAGTTGTAGAGATATTTGCATTTGCGAGAGAATGTGAGGAGATAAGGGAATATAAAATTCACTATAAAAGATGCTGAATGTAGTAAACATTGAATTAATGAAAAACATGAAACGTATAAACATTACATAAATTGCCTGGGATACCTACATGGCGTAAAGCGGTGGTCGGTAGTTATGACAGGAATAACACAATTTACACATCGCCAAATAATGTGATTATGTTTTATGTAGCAAATGCTACATTTATTTTTGACGTGATAACGTCTTATAATTCGGTGAAGCCGGCTGCACGCCCGCAAAACATGACGTCATGTAACGTTACCGTTAGTTCGTCGTCTGTGCCATGCGGACGAAGCTGAGTGCTGAGGGCGCCACCCGCCGAGTCGAGCGGTATCACTACTCGCGCTATCAGCGTACTGATTTCTTAAGACGTTGTCACGTTTCTATCGTCAGTAAACCGACTTTACAGACAACCATTTTTTCTAAAAAGGGTTTTGTTTTAGAATTGGATGAGTACTTATTTATACCGTGTACAGAGAAAATATAAAAACCGCCACATAAAAACATGGCCAACCAGAACCTAGCCTTCCCAAAATACAAGTTTTTCTCGCTCTGTCATAATGTTGTTATGACCCAGCGTGTTGCTTAGGCTTACCATCAGGCGGCACGTCTTGGCCGTTTTGTTACTACCTTATTTAAAATCTAGCTGAACTAAATTGAGCTCAACTACGCAAACAACTAAGAACAGCAACGGTTAAGATTTGATACAAAAAAACTACTAATATTAAAAATTATAAATTTTGTATATTAGTTGCACGTTAGGACAGCTGAACGAATCGTTTTGATTTACGGGATTGATCGGGGATTTGGAATACAGTAAGATTATAATTTGGAATAGCACATATTAAGTTACTTTTCATGCCGAGAAAACAGCGGGAACGGGGTCTGGGGCCCACAACTCATTGCTGGCAATGAAATTTTTGGGCGCGTTCCTCAAACAACGCTATTAAGCCTCAAACTGGGACTTCTAGGAGCAAAACAAGGAAGCTTAACTAGACTGCTGAAACTTCCTCACGCTGAATATCGATTTTCTATTCTCTACTCTAGTAGGTATAGCATTTGGTAAACGTCCAGATCATTACTCTTATCTCTACTGGAGCCAGAGTCCACTAAAGTCGATTATTTGGCTCAGCCTCGTAACCGTTTAGAATAACATCAAAAGTAGATACGACCGTAGAGCAGAGTGTACTAAAATGTAAATGAAGTGATCAACTCACGATACTCGTACAAATGATACATTTTATTCTGTCAGTGTATTCGTGACTGCCTAAATAATATTCTAGGAAGGGCTATTTTTTTCTCGATTTTGGACTTAAAATAAATTAAATTAGAATTTAAAGTGATAAAAATTTTTGATTTTCCTCGTAAACTAGACTATCAGATGATAAAAGTATTTTTGAAACTATTTATCAAGACGTTTAGGTATATACTATTTAAGAATTGAAAATGGAAAAATAAGTTATTATCTCAAATATGCCGATAAATATTCTTTACAAAACAAAAAACAATTCAGTAGAAAAAATCAATTAAAAAATAGTGTTACAACCAGTGGTCTTATCGCTAAAAGCGATTTTTTCCAGGTAGCCTTAGGAGAAAAACAGATTTTAGGAAAATGTTCTTACGTAATCTTAGTACTCGTAAACCTCCTTAAAATGTTTGATTTTTGCAAAAACTATTAATCTGTTGCTATCTATTGGTTTTCCACTAAGCAAACTTATTTGGACAAAATCAAAATCCATAGGTTCTCATCTTTAACTATGTAAAACACGAAATATTGTTCCATTAGATAGGTACAAAGTGGCATAAAACTTAAATATGAACTATAATATCTGTACAATAATTATTATAATACAGTAAAGTAGTAATTTCAAACTTTAAAAATGTATACCATTTGTATGCTCTTTCTTTTGTTTTTATTTTTTATTTATTGACGTGTAAATTATACATGTATGAATAAATTACTTTGACTTTGAAGCTTTACTTTTTGCAATGTATTGTTTTTATCGATTCAATTTAATCGGATTTAAATAAATGAATTATAAAAGTACTTGTAGATGCAGCACTAGCAGTAATAAAAGTAGGACAAACGGAATGGATTCAAACTATGCCGGTATATTATTATATCTGACATCCCAATGTTTGTACTACACCCCACATGCAATTTAGATGCGGCTACGGAAATTGAATGTATCCATCCTAAGATGAAGTTAGGAATACAATTTCAACTGTTCGTGTGTCGTCGTAATGAGATTTCCGTCTATTTTATGTAGAGAAGACCGATACTTCGACTATGAACAAATTGAACAATAAAGTATAAAAGTATTAGAGTCTTAATGTTCTCATTGTTGGGACTTGACTTCGAAAAGATAGTGGTGCACCTGGGATGGGATTTGAATCCGGAGCTTTGGATCGGCAGTCCCCCCGTCAATGCCGGGAGCCCCGGCAAAAAGTTCCCAACCGCTAGACCAGTCCGTAACTCACGCACGTCACGCTGAACAATGATTGTAATTTTATGTAAAATAAGGTGCAATACAATCGAAATTGTTTATAAAAACACCAGGAATTATCAAATCAAGGCACAAAAATACATTCCCAATCCTAGCAGGCTAATGCAATCCTGCAAACAGTCCCTGCATAGACGACTGTCTGCAGGATAATGAAACTGTGGAACACGTGCTCCTCCGCTGTGAAGCCACAGGAAGTATTAGATCAAAACTCCTTGAAGAAACTCCAAATCAATTAAGAAGACGCGGAACATATGACGTAACTGGACTGGAACTGGTAAGCCACCGACCCAAAGGCCGTCTTCTGATATTTTGAGGAGCTTGGCTGGTTTGAGTTGGCTGTGAATTGGTTGACCAGGAGAAACTGCACAACACACTGCACTACACATTAAACTGCATAACCGGGACGTCAACGCAGGCTAATTGAATTACAATTAGCCCTGTTATTTACCATCACGTCCCCGTCTTGTTCATCTCAGCAATAGAACTCCCAATGTGAATAACAACAGTCCTGATAATGAGAATCCTTAGAAGTGGCTCTCCCAATAAATATAATCCCAAAACGTAAACACATTATCGTATTTCGAGAAACAGCTGCCGTAATCCAAACCAGAAATACGAACCAGCCCAATACTTCAACTAGCTTAACTCTTCAAAAACAGTTTGTACAAAAATATTTTCAGAAAGAGTTCGAAGCGTGGGATTATCGCCGGGAGCCCGTTTACCACAAAGCAGTAACCCTGTGGATCCGATAAACCCCTGTTTGTAGTAAACAGATCCATAGAATTGCGTACCTTTTTAAAATAAATCTGTATACTTCCAAGCTTATATTTGACCCTGTGTGCGGCTGTAGATTAAACGGGACTTAACATCAACACAAGGACAACATTAATTTTTAAGTTAGTCACTCAAATCACTACTAAAAATATCTCGACGTACCAGCTTACAATAACACAATTTAAATTGGTCACACACAGACAGACATTTCAAACTTGTAACACTGTTCTTTAGTATAAGGGTTAGTAGAAGGTAAGTAAACGTCTAGTCGAAATATCTATGTTTAAACTAAAGTAAATAAGCTATAAAAAGCGACGAGATGAAACATACGCCTGCATATAACAACACAAAACTACGCAGGTATTCCAACATGAAGATTCCAAGGGACTGCCTAGCACAGAATTGCGTTTGCATTTGAGATATAAGATTGTTTATCCCTTTGCTCCGTAATTTATTTGGAAAACATTTTTCGTCAAGCCACATTGTACTGTTTTCATTATTGTTTGGCGTAAGAATAACTGGCGAAAGTGTGGTCATTCCGCAAGTGGACTTTGAAACTTCTATTCCTATCACTACAAACAAGGTTAAGGCGAGAACAAACCTAAGGGGTTTTGTTTCCACTTATTACAATGCGCAAAATAACGACTCGTTAAGGTACAAGTTCGCGCTGAGACCACGACAGGAGACCGAGACCGGAGACCGCGACAGGCACTTGACACTATGGAATTGTAGGGACGCCAGTTCGCTCTGAGACCGCGACAGGAGACCGAGACAGGTCGCGGTCGCGGTCGCGGCGCGAACTGGCGGCCATACAATTCCATAGTGTCAAGTGCCTGTCGCGGTCTCGCGGCGCGAACTTGTACCTTTAGGGCTGTAATGGTTGTTCGCTACAAAATTTATTTCAGAATGTCTTGCCACCATATTACTACGGTAAACATTCCGTTCATGATAATAATGATAAGAGTGGCATTGATAATTCTTTCTGTGACCAGATGTATTATGACTTAGATCGAGGTGAACTCCTATGCAATTTCAATAGACAGGAATAACAAACGGAAGCAACCTTTTTATTGTGCCTTTTGTCTCTATTTCCTTAAAAAACATGGTTTATTGGTCATATTTTATTTTATCCTAAGTAAATATGAGCATAGGGTAAGTCTTTGCAAAACGTGCGGAAAGTAACAGAGTTATCGGTGGCTGAAAAACGTGAGTCGCATCACGTCCATTTTATCTGATATAAAGCTCCTATGATACGAACGTTTCATTTTTAGGACTACATTGTACTTCGATTTGACCAAGAATTAAATAGGGCAGATGTACCGTAAAAACCACGGATTTTGGTAAACACAGCCACAGTGTATGATGCCCCACAGAATAAAAAATATACCTTTGAAAGATCGTACCTACAGCGTGGAAATGCCGCCAGTCTGATGGGCACTCTTGGTCGGCGATTTCACGAGCGCGGAGACTAAATTAATGACTGCAAACTTGTATTTGTAGTGTTTGTATTTACCCATTTTTTTTTAATGAAACATTTGTTGTGTAGTTCTTTGAAATTGTCGTAATTTGAACTCATTTTAGTGTGGTCACTAAAAGTAATCTCGTGACTGAGCAAAATTGTTTATGGCTTCAAATGAGGGAGAGGTAGGAATACAGGGAGATAACTGAATCAATACCTAACAAATACCTAATATACAGGTATCAATGTCATTTTGTTAAACTGTAGAGCAGCTGTTTTGCTCTTGACCTTTGAGTAAAATAAAATTATCTTTTCAATCTGCGTGAGGTAAAGAAAAACCTTTTGACATTTGACAAAACCGTCGTCATAATAAAATTAATCTATCGCTTTTATTACCCGACTGAAAGAAGGGTTATGTTTTTCGCGCGTATCTTATATGTGGGATGATTTGACTTTTTTTAATTTAATGCACAAATTAATATCACCCTCGCTTTTTTGTTTTCAAACTTTGAAGATATGCGCCATTCGTTTATTTTTTCATGGTTGATGTTCCACGTCTTCGTACTAAGCGCTTTGAAAACTCTCTCATAATTCAAACAGCGAAAATATGGAACAATCTTCCAGCAGCAGTGTTTGCGCATTCCTATAATCTGAGATATTTTAAACGATGAGTGAAAAGGTAACTTTTGGGCTAACGTGTTGTACTTTAGACCTTGTCGACACTTGACACTATATTACTTGATAAGGCGAGGTCAAACATAGGGTCATTTTATGAAAAAAAAACAAATAATATTCTATCAATACAAATTAGTATAATATAAATAATGTAAAAGAAATCAGACTGTGATACTAGCGACACATCTGAGTCCAAATGTGTTCAGCACAATAAACAACACCCCTCATGTCAATCATATATTTACTCATACCTATTAATCACATTCGTTTAGTTGAAACAAAAGATAATCAGATAAAATAGCAATCAAATTTTATGCAAGTAATAATAACATTAATCAGTCTACCAGTCGTCTATTACAGAACTAGTCCACTTTAATCTCGTTATAATGATATCACAAATACTGAAATGGCAATGTGGTTTAACTCAAAGTTATATACATATAACACCGTGTTAATCCAATTTACAAAATTTGTTGCTCAAATATACATTACTAGCGATCCGCGCCGGCTTCGCAAGGGTGCAATTCTGATATGAAGTATATCTACTATTTTTGTTAAATGTGGGCTATCCCAGACATATCTTTCAGACTTTTCTGTAGATCGTTACAATACTGAATCAATACTGAAGTACATCATTTTGATCTATTTCGTAGGGTTCAGCCAGCGTTTGCAATCCAAGCGCAAAAATAGTGTTCCTTTATGACATCACATTAGAAATCTTTAAACTTATTAGTGTTTCTCTGCTATTTTATACACGTATTATACATGTTAACCTTTGTCTTGAATTATTCTAAATAAAAAAAAAATTATAATTAAAAATATAAATTTTATATGCATACTCTGTAGGTATGAGAATCGGCTACTAGCTATTTTTCATACCCCTAAGTGACAAGGGTTGTTCACTAAGGCAAAACAACGTTTGCGGGGTCAGCTAGTAAGCTATAAAGAGCGACGAGATGAAACATACGCCTGCATATAACTGCACAAAACGACGCAGGTATTCCAACATGAAGATTCCAAGGGACTGCCTAGCACAGAATTGCGTTTGCATTTGAGATATAAGATTGTTTATCCCTTTGCTCCGTAATTTATTTGGAAAACATTTTTCGTCAAGCCACATTGTACTGTTTTCATTATTGTTTGGCGTTAGAATAACTGGCAAAAGTGTGGTCATTCCGTAAGTGCACTTTGAGACTCCTATCCCTATCACTACAAACAAGGTTAAGGCGAGAACAAACCAAAAAGGGGTTTTGTTTCCACTTATTACAATGCGCAAAATAACGACTCGTTAGGGCTGTAATGGTTGTTCGCTACAAAATTTATATCAGAATGTCTTTCCGCCATATTACTACGGTAAATATTCCGTTCATGATAATAATGATAAGAGTGGCATTGATAATTCTTTCTGTGACCAGATGTATTATGATTTAGATCGAGGTGAACTCCTATGCAATTTCAATAGACAGAAATAACAAACGGACGCAACCTTTTTATTTTGTCTTTTGTCTCTATTTCCTTAAAAAAACATGGTTTATTGGTCATATTTTATTTTATCCTAAGTAAATATGAGCATAGGGTAAGTCTTTGCAAAACGTGCGGAAAGTAACAGAGTTATCGGTGGCTGAAAAACGTGGGTCGCATCACGTCCATCTTATCTGATACAAAACTCCTATGATGCGAACGTTTCATTTTTAGGACTACATTGTACTTCGATCTGACCAAGAATTTAATAGGGCAGATGTACCGTAAAAACCACGGATTTTGGTAAACACAGACTTTTAACAAAAAATATACCTTTGAAATATCGTACAGCGTAGAAATGCCGCCAGTCTGATGGGCACTCTTAGTCGGCGATTTCACGAGCGCGGAGACTAAATTAATGACTGCAAACTTGTATTTTTTTTTTAATGAAACATTTGACGTTTAGTAACTTTTCAATTGTCGTGATTGGAACTCATTTTAGTGTGGTCACTAGAAGTATTCTCGTGACTGAACCAAATTGTTTATGGCTCCAAATGAGGGAGAGGTAGGAATACAGGGAGATAACTGAATCAATACCTAACAAATACCTAATATACAGGTATCAATGTCATTTTGTTAAACTGTAGAGCAGCTGTTTTGCTCTTGACCTTTGAGTAAAATAAAATTATCTTTTCAATCTGCGTGAGGTAAAGAAAAACCTTTTGACATTTGACAAAACCGTCGTCATAATAAAATTAATCTATCGCTTTTATTACCCGACTGAAAGAAGGGTTATGTTTTTCGCGCGTATCTTGTATGTTTGGAAATTAAGACAATTAAGATATCGTTAGATTCGTTTCAATTACCCAAGTGTTTTTAGATAGTAGGTACATTGAATTACATTATGTTTTTTTTATCTGTAGATGTTTTGCAGTCGTTTTTTTTAAATTATAGTTATTTTCAACTCTGTTTTTAAAGATGATACGGACATTCAACATAGTTTTATTTAAAAAAAAAACATTTTTTATTTATTCAATATACCTTTCACAGAAGTAGCATATTTATAAAATTCGGCTATAGCACGTCGCGATATTTCATCATCATCAGCCGCAAGACGTCCACTGTTGAACATAGGCCTCGCGAGGCGTCGCGATATTTACCTTCTTACCTGATTAATTTTGCAATTCTAATAAGAGCCACATTTGTATGATTTCTACACTAAATAGGCACTATATTATCTCCTGTTTTTGCCTGAAAGATACTTCTGTTATAAGACCACCATTTGGTGCTAGTTCATAAGTATTTTACTGTAATATTTCCGTTTCCTTGTGCTACAATACATTTTCTATATATCTGCTTAAATCTCTATGCTGCTTATTAAATTACCTGGAACCTGAATCTCTTATCAATTACGTTGTTTTAAACTTAAACGTGATAGCAAATAATTTATACGTAGGTAGGTAATTTTCCTAATTACCGACCTAGATGTTTAGGACGGACAAAGGATCAAGCTATCCTTTTAACGTATACAGTAAAACAGTAATTGTGACATAATTGGGTTTTACCAGGGCATCGAGTGAAGATTTTTAAAAAGCCTAAAACACTTTACCTCTTTTACTAGGCATATTTATCTTCAATTTAAAAATAAAACATCTCAACCCTTTTTGTGGAGTTAGCGAGAGTGCCCTTCAGTGGCCGCTGTTATCCGTTGGGTGCTTGGCGATAAGGGTCGGTGTCAGTGCATCTGGTAAAGAGCTCGAAGACCCTTCTAATTATCTGGCGTTTCTGGCATTAAGAAAATAATGAAAATAGTAATAAGGCCCGTGTAACGTTGCATGTTCAAATGAGCCGATAAAGGGATGAATTGGCACGACACTCGAAATTTTAGACCACACGAGAAACATACGCACTGCAGTAATAATTGTTGATACACTTAAAATATTATTATTACTACATTTTTAGATTGTTAATAATAAGAATCTAGAGATATTAAATTGTATTAAAAGCAGTTACAAAAAACTGACTACCAAAAATACAGCTTTGCTTGTCATATTTCACAATCCGTACAATGACTTGAGAAACCACGATGCTAAAGCAAAGAAGATAAAGTTAGAGATAAACCTACATCTAGTAGGAAGGAAAGGAAGACTTTGGCTGCTAATGATAAAAGTTCATTACATACTTAGTAATTAAGGTATGTATTTATGTCAGTGTGCTTTATTCGTCTACTCATTCGAAAAACATTTTTACTTCCATACTAATTTTATAACGATGAAGATTTTTTGTTTGAACGTGCTAATCTCAGGAATCTTTCACCGTTGGACATGCGTGTTCCCTGAGTGCTATAAATAAATATTATGTATCTCAGGCGAAGCCAGGGTTAACTGGTTAACCCTGTTAACCCTGGTTAACGGGTTAACAGTTAATTAAACTCTCAGAGTACAGTTCCTCGATCGGTACAGTTTGAATGTTTTCAAATCTAACGTAACTTGATTCGTCAAAACATAACATCTCTAATATTTTCTGTTATGTACCTAACCTAAATAAATTGAGTGTAATCATATACCAAGTACTAACCCACTTATTTGGTCATATAGGCTGCGAAGCGAAAACTTATCTACATTATAAAACACTTTTAGGAGATGTATAATACTAAAAACATATAGAGCCTCTGAGGGCCGTAACCAAATCTTAGTAAGCAAATATTTTATCCAAAAATCTTAACAAGAATATTGAGAAAATGGCTAATGGGGTGAACCTCTTTAGCTTCACCCATTATAATACTCTGGAGGGGTATTATCTCGTGTTTACTGTATATTGTGATGATCAGACGTTAAAATTTCCCTTTTGTATACTTCCTGTACTTATTAACATCCTCAACGAGGAACTTGCTGAAACAAATATCTGGATAGTTTCACACATAATTCGATAAGTAAAGAATAACTGTTTAAAAACTTGAAACAGACAGATAGAACTATCGAAATTAATTTTCTGAAACTATCTGCAACGTTTTCTTTTTCATTTATTAAGTTTAACAGTAAATATATTTTACAAAACAAAAGGTGCCTTGAAATCTAATCGATTTAAATCAATTATTCTACCCACAAATGTATTAACAACAAATCAATCAAAATTAGAAACTTATAATAATTTTGCGGTCAATGATGACGGTCGCACAAAACCTATTTATTATAATATATCAATACGCCACACCGTATTAATTTTGGCAATGTCCAGCATTCGATTATTGGCATAGTTCTTCATAGATTGTTTGGTTCTTGATTGGTATTTCATTTTTATATGGCCGTAATGTGACGTCATTTGTTTGCCTAATTTTGTGTATAATATGAATGAATTGAATGGGTATACAATTTTTTTTTTAGATGAAACTTCAAAAATTGTATCGCATATTTTCACTATTTGTTTTTTCCAGCAACAGCACGTGAGCACCATTTCGCCTTACAAATGAAGCCTGAAGCCTTTCAGACTGAAAGATAAAAAATAAATAAGCTTAACCGAAAAGAAAACTAAAATAATGAACCAAACAAAATTAAAAGAACTTGTACAATTTTGTGAAAAAAATGTATCTAATTACTTTTTTTTTAATAAATAGTGACGAGACGAGCAGGACATGTGCCTGATGGTAAGCAACATGCCTGCCACATAACAGCACAGTGACACGCAGATATTGGAACATGAAGAGTCCAAATCAATACCTAGCACTGCACTGCGCTCGTCACCCACAGATCTAAGTATGATTTGGACTTGGACTCTTCATGTTCCAATAGCTGCGTGTGACTGTGCTGTTATGTGGCAGGCATGTTGCTTACCATCAGGCACATGTCCTGCTCGTCTCGTCACTTTTAATTTTTAAAAAACTAAAGTGTATTGCTCAGTCACGTCGTACCCTGAACGGATTAAGCCGAAATTTGGAATATTTTTACATTTTAGCCTGGCATACATAAGCACTTTTTCATCACGGGAAAATTACAGGAACGAGAACTATACAGGTAAAACCACGGGATTCAGTTAGTTTCAAATACTTATTTATAGTTCAGCAGAAGTAGATTTTTATTAAAGACTGACGAGCCGAGCATGGCATGAGTTAGATGATAATGTACACGTCTACCCATTAAAGTATACATAAGCAATGCAAGAGCTTATCGATGCTTATCGATCAAACTTTTTATAGTTACACCGAATTTTTAGAGAGTGATGGCAAAGTCCTATAAAAAATTGTATACAAAAATTTGACATGGGTCAGTACAATTGTTTTAGAAACATACTAGCTGACCCCGCAAACGTTGTTTTGCCATATAAATAAAGGTATGAAAAATAGCTAGTAGCCGATTCTCAGACCTACTGAATATGCATATAAATTTTGGTTAAAATCAGTAAAGCCGTTTCGGAGGAGTAAGGAAACAAACACTGTGACACGAGAATTTTATATATAAGATTATACTCATATAATGCTTGACAGTTTTCTGTACAATAATTATTATAATACAGTAAAGTAGTCATTTCAAACTTTGAAAATGTATACAATTTCTATGCTCTTTCTTTTGTTTTTATTTTTTATTTATTGACGTGTAAATTGTACATTTATGAATAAAGTACTTCGACTTTGACTTTGCTATTTGAGCATAAGTATTCCAAAGCACTGCACTACGCTCGTCATCAGGAGATAAGATGACTGGAAATGTTAAACCGGAACACAGTCATTTTCGCTACCTAGCTCTTGCCAATTTCAGAAAGTTATCAATTATTTACGAAAGTTATCAAATATTGTACAAGGCTTATTTGGCAGTTGGATGACGTTGTCAGGGGGGCGTGAGTGTCGATCAGGGTTACCCGACAACCAAATCTCCTTTTGTTTGGGGGAGTTTAAATAAACTCTATCACGACAAAAATATTAGGAACTACAATAATTGCATGAAAATAAATAAAAATGAATGTTAAAAAACAAAAACAATTCTTCAAATATTTTTGCTGTAATTATGTTCATCATGAGTTTTGTCGAGAGGATGGAAATGATAAAACTCCTCATCATCTTCACATAGAGGATCATCCTCGTCGCCGTTTTCTTCAATCTCGGAGCATAATTTAATTTTATGAGATTTATCCCAATACCCAACTTTTCTTCTTTAATTATTCTTATTCCAGTTTTTTGACTTGAATTTGTGGGAAATGGGGCATTGGTTTTTCCTTCAAATTTTATGGAATTTGGAAATGGGGTATTGACCATCCTTTGTGGCTTGGCGGTGGCGTTAGTTTCCATTTTCCCAAAACACCTTGGTAGCACTTAAAGGTTAAAGGCGTTCTGAAGAAAGTTCTTATTGGTTTAAAAAATATTTGAAAGGCCAGCGTATATTATTGCGTTAGGTCCTTTAAGCTTAGAAATGTACTAACAACAGACTGATGATGATAATCTAAATACTTATACGTATTTGAATAAAGCATGGTAGCGCATATCGTTATACGGTTTGGTAAACACGAAAGCTTATACCAATATGTATTGTGTTACACTTCAACGCGTTGTTTTAAATATGAATATGCAACTATCAATTACTGGAGCAAAACAAGTTTAAATGTATCAAAATCACAAACAATTACGAGGCCGACAGTCTCTTTAACATAAAAGTATCATATTTTAAATGTAATAATTATTATCAATCAGATTTTTTTGTCAGTTTTGTTGGAAAATAAAATATTGTCAATATATTCACGTAGTAAAAATGGATATCCCTTTTTCACGAAAATTGCGCGGACAGAGGAGAATGAAGTTTCCCACATTTATAGTTTAAATGTGTAAAGGAGTGCATAATGAAATTTTTTTAAATTATGCATAAATAACACATGTAATGGATAAAAAATAGTACAGACTCTACCATGTATTTCACACACACATGTGTATGTGTGTCAAATACATAGTAGAGTTTGACATGATGTACATGATAGTTATACTATTTTGTTTATTGTGAAAGTCCGTGGTCAAATTCATAATTAAATTAATATTGTTATCTGTTTTAATTTTGACCATTTTGCGATAACTAATATATTTATTACAATTCGACAAACTAAAGTAATGATATAATATTGACGTTGATGATAATGATATCTACACTATTTACAATCAGAAAAATATACATAAATAAATAAAAAATGATGCACAGGTAACAGTGGTAACCTATACATGTATGTGTATGTATATCAGTTTTGATTTTAAGGCCGCATTTTATGCGATCTAATAATTATAAAAATATACTTACTAGATAAGAATCTTACCTTCCTTATTACTAGTTCTAAGTGGGTACCTCAAATACACATAAATATGTATCTAGCTCAGATTTTAAAACTACGAAAGATTTTCAGTCACACATTGATAAGCGACATGATCTTTTGTTAGTTCTTTTCACATAGACGAAATCAGTGCATTTCTTGAAGCCTTTTTATAAAGGCCATTAGGGCTGCACTGGCGTCCCGTTTTTCGTATTAAATATATTTCCCCTTTAAAGATCAGGCTAATACTTTCAGTATTTATTCCGCAGCTGACGAGAACGGGTCCATATCGGAGACGATACCGGACCGGCCAGTTGAGCTCAAGAACTTCGCCAAACTCTGCGAGCAGCGGAGAAAGTTTCCCGTGCTCTACAAACTTGAGTTCCAAGTAAGTACTGCCTGCTCACAGTTTAACTTCGCTTTGGCTGCTTTATGAATCCTTGTACTAACTTAATTTATTTAATAAAAATCTTAAAACATTTATCTATTTGTAAAATAAACCAGTGGCCGTGCCAGCTTCGCTCGGGTAATGTCACACAATAAAGTAATAATTTGCGAGAAAAAAAGTTGCTACTTAAATTTCAAGTTAGACCAAATTACACATTCAAACTTTCGTAAATATCAATTGACTTGGTATATAGTTCACTGGGAACAATTATCATGACATTGGATTTTTAAACATTAAGTGATGAGTGAAACATACGCCTGTTAGTGAGCAAGACGCCAACCTATAGCAACTCTATTTGAATATGAAGAGTCCGAACTTCTATTTAGCTATGCACTACGCTCGTTAGCTGGATATGTGGGATGATTTGACTTTTTTTTTATTTAATGCACAAATTAATATCACCCTCGCCTTTTTGTTTTCAAACTTTGAAGATATGCGCCATTCGTTAATTTTTCCATGGTTGATGTTCGTCTTCGTACTAAGCTCTTTGAAAACTCTCTCATAATTCAAACAGCGAAAATATGGAAAATATGGAACAATCTTCCAGCAGCAGTGTTTGCGCACTCCTATAATCTGAGATATTTTAAACGAAGAGTGAATAGGTAACTTTTGGGCTAACGTGTTGTAATTTAGACCTTGTCGACACTTGACACTATATTACTTGATAAGGCGAGGTCAAACATAGGGTCATTTTATGAAAAAAAAACAAATAATATTCTATCAATACAAATTAGTATAATATAAATAATGTAAAATAAATCAGACTGTGATACTAGCGACACATCTGAGTCCATATGTGTCCAGCACAATAAACAACACCCCTCATGTCAATCATATATTTACTCATACCTATCAATCACATTCGTTTAGTTGAAACAAAAGATAATCCGATAAAATAGCAATCAAATTTTATACAAGTAATAATAACATTAATCAGTCTACCAGTCGTCTATTACACAACTAGTCCACTTTAATCTCGTTATAATGATATCACAAATACTGAAATGGCAATGTGGTTTAACTCAAAGTTATACATAACACCGTGTTAATCCAATTTACAAAATTTGTTGCTCAGATATACATTACTAGCGACCCGCGCCGGCTCCGCAAGGGTGCAATTCTGATATGAATTTAATCTACTATTTAAAAAAAATGTGGTCTATCCCAGACATATAGGTATCGTTGCAGACTTTTCTGTAGATCGTTACAATACTGAATCCATACTGAAGTACATCATTTTGATATATTTCGTAGGGTTCAGCCAGCGTTTGCAATCCAAGCGCAAAAAAAGTGTTCCTTTATGACATCACATAAGAAATCTTTAAACTTATTAGTGTTTCTCTACTATTTTATACACGTATTATACATGTTAACCTTTGTCTTGAAATATTCGAAATTTAAAAAAAAATGGCTTATGAATTAATGAAAGCGTCAATTACTTTTTTCTAACATAATATGGCATAAAAATAAAACTAGCAATAAATGCCCTGTTTGCAATACATATCCTGTTGACTATTTGACACACAATTTAACGCTAGATTGTTATTACATAATATAAGAAAAGGTACATATTACAATATATTACCAACAATTTTACGGAGCAAAGAAGAGAAATATTCCATTATTCTCTGAAACGTTGTGATGTAGGAGCGTTCTTACGGCTCTCACAGATGATCACAAGTGCTTGAGATAATAACCCGCTTGACCCTTGTTGGGTTACTGCCAACGTATTTTACATAAGGTTGATAAATTACAATTACAGGCCACCTTTACAAAATACTACGCTTCAGTTTAATTCCATGAGAAGTTAACATTTGGTCCAAAATGCTAAAGAATATAACACTTACTTTTTACTTTTTAATCACACTCCATAGAAAGAATCATTTTTTTTTCTCAGAAGAGACAAAAACGTCGCGTCGTCTAAATATATGTCAAATTATAGTTTTTTGCTCATATTTCAAAAACCTGGAGCGGTTTCCATAAAATTGATATATTTTTTTTTTTTTTTAAATAACAAGTGATGAGACGAGCTGGACATGTGCCTGATGGTAAGCAACATACCCGCCACATGACAGCACAGTGACACGCAACTAATGGAACATGAAGAGCCCAAATCATTACCGCACCGCACTGCGCTCGTCACCCAGAGATCTAAGTTGTTATATCTCTGCCTGTAAGCCCTGTAATTTCTCTGTAAACATTGCCCTTCAAACCGGAACACAGTAATGTTCGCACATTACTACTTGGCGGTAGAATAACTGGCAAAGGTGTGGTACTTCCCCAGGCGGACTCTGCTAAGAGTCCTACCACTACTAAATATATGATATGGGATAACTTTTGAACCATGACCTACCAAACAAAACAAAACCATTAAAATCATAATTAGCGGCGCTATAGCGTAGCATACATACAAAAAAAACCTCGTCCTTGTTTGAAGGCAGATAAAAATATAAACACACTAGTTGCATCTCGCGCTTTCAGTCGCGTAATTCCCGATTTCATTATTTTCCCGGGATAAGAAGTAGTATATGTATTATTCCTGACTATTAACTACTTATGTACCAAATAGATTCCTTCAGTAGCTTTTGATTCAAAGAATAACAAACATCCATACATATCAAATTTCGTATTTGTAATATTAGTAGAATATTAGTAACAGCAGGATTTCTTTGTATAGTATGTATGATACGGCACGAGCAGGACTTGCAACTGATGGTAAATAACACCAAAATGTCACGCAGGTATTAGAACATGCAGATTTCAAATCAATAATTGTGTCTCTATGCTATGGATAAAATGGTTTTAGTGTATTTAGATTGCTTTGAAATTAGGACTAATAGGAAAAATATACAGCCAGATGTACAAGTACCTACAGATCTACAGGGCTGATGACGTATCACCAAGCAAAACTCTTTGACCTGAAAAACTCAAATCATTGTCAAGCACCTTGTTGATATTTTCCATTGCAAAGCTGCCTGGAATAAATTACTCTGGCCAATAAGGCTGTCAATTGTAGTACTAAGTCTATTGGATCCCTGTTATATGAATTTTATTTCTTGGTTTTGTGAACAGTTAACAGTTTATCAAACAACGAAGTGCTTGCGAATTATATCCATATAAATATACAAACATTAATGTTTGTCTGTATGTTTTTTGTAGAATCCAAGACCATGCATTTGATTTTGTGATGATCTTTAGCAAAGTTGTTTTGTCATGAGCCAGAGAAGGTTTCTTAGTTGGTACGACCAATTTTCATTTCAGCTACTAATATTATAAACGTCAATGTATGAATGTTTGGATATTTTGATATTTGTTGCTCAATCACGTCCTAACGTATGAAAGGATCGGGCTTAAATTAAATAGAACACAGATAGATTATAGTCTGGAAGAACACATAGGATACTTTTTATTCCGGAAAAACAACGGAAACGGGAACTACGCGGGTAACACCGCGGGGCGTTGCTAGTGGCATTGTAAAAAAAAATGTATCGCGCTCTACTTAAATGTTCTTATAATTATCTATTCATAAACAGAATTTATTAAAGGTACTTGTTAAACTGTGTAGGCGTATAATACAATATTGAAGTAGATATCTGATAAAAGGACCAAAATAAAATAAATAAAGTGGCCAAGTGCGAGTTGGACTCGCCCATGAAGGGTTCCATCGCAGCAAGTAACATAATATACATAGTACACATAGTTCTTGTAGTTCGTTGTAACTTTGATCGAAGTTTTAATAATAGTGTATTTATGACGTACTAAAAAAACTACTCATCAGATCGAGTTCAAACTAATTTTCGTTGGTAGTTTTCATGGTAATGTACATCATATTTTTTTTTTTAGATTTTTCATTCTCTTACTTTAGAAGTTAGAGGGGCGGGGACACACATTTTACCACTTTGGAAGCGTCTCTCGCGCAAATTATACAGTGTAGACAAAAATTATATTGGAAACCTCAACATCATTTTTGAAGACCTATCGATAGACACCCCACACGTGTAGGTTTGATGAAAAAAACATTTTTGAGTTTCAGTTCTCAGTATGGGGGGCACCACTAATTTTTGTTTTTTTTTTAAACTTTTGTAAAAATCTTAATGCGGTTCACAGAATACATCTACTTACCAAGTTTCAACAGTGTAGTTCCCATTGTTTCGGCAAAAAGTGGCTGTGACATACGGACGGACAGACAGACAGACAGACAGACAGACAGACATGACGAATCTATAAGGGTTCCGTTTTTACGTTTTACGGAACCCTAAAAACGGGGTCACAGTTTGTACAAAAATAATCAGCAGTATGAAAATTTATTTTCCCTGAGGGCAACAAAGGTATTGTACGATTCAGCTTTGACATTTTCTTTCAGAATTTTGCAACAGAATTGCGGGATGATATTTTGATACATTTTTAAATTAAGTACTTAATCGAATTATTACAGTCGTATTAAAAAGTACTAAGTAAGTGTTTGAGATGACATTTTTTAATAGGTGATTTTGAATCCATTTAGACTACAAAATAAATTGGCTCGCGTAGAAAATACCGGAGGAGTTATAAATAATACTAATCAAACAGCATTAAAATTGCACAATACTTTATAGCTAAAGATATATACAAAGATAAGATATACTCGGTGACGCGTACTCATAAGATTTCACCCGTATCCTAAAATATATACTTAATGCTCTTTTAACGTAAATAATAATTACACATTTTACTTTTTAATCTTAGAACAATAAGTATAAAAACCTATTAACTGACCTCGCAAACGTTCTTCAACAAATTAATTTTATCGACGAAATGATGTCAAAATAATAACTTTACATCAATTAATTTCGGTTAAATAATGTAAATATCATTTAAACAAAAATAACAAAATTGCGATTAAAAAATTAAAAGGATGAAAAAATTTACTTTGTTGACTTTTTTCTGCACAAGATGTTTTGAATAAAGACAATGCTTCATAAACAATATTGAATATGGCATATTTGTCGTGGATATTCTACAAATTTCATAGATTATGACATTATTTAGTTAATCGTCTTGGAAATTTATCATTTAGTACCTTTTCTTTAAAACATGAATCTTTCAACTTAATTTTATTTCAATTTAACATATATTTTTAACTACGTTTTTCTATGTGTCCAATATGTTTCTAGTCATTATACCACCAAACAGTATGCAAACAGTGCTAATGCATTCCTGTTTGGACAGCAATGTTTAAAGATAATTTACAGAACGAAGAGAAAAATCACCTTCTACGAGCACTTATATGTGTAACAACTGAAGGATAGAGTTTGTGTACGTGTATCTTCTTGCGTAGAGTGATTTGGACTCTTCATATTACAATAGCCACGTGGCACTGTGCTGGTATGGATAGGCATGCTGCATACCATCAAGCACCTATTTTACTCATTCAGTTATTATAAGAGAAATGTTCATAGATTTAACCATGGCAAATATCAAAAATAAAATTGTAGTAAAGAGTTCTGATGGGTAAAAAAATTGGTGTATCTCTGTCATTGAGATAGCCATTTGTTGTATGACTTGAATACAGTACACTTACCGCTCTCACTATGGTTAAGGTTATACTGACTGGAAATTTCGGTACATTTTCGCAGCAAGGCAACCACAAAATGGAGGCGCTTCTCTTTCCACTGCGCGTGGTGCATCAGTCCTCAGTGGCTCACTGTACTTAATCAATTCTTTAATCATAATAATATTTAGCAATCCGATTTTGCAAATGAGTTCAGTATTGAAATGATAGTTAAGAACTTGCAATATATATATATATTTTTTTTCATTTTTTTCATTTCTTTCATATTTTCTTACTTTCCCCTCAGTGGAAGAAATTTTAAAAACGTACACACGTCAAAACAGCGATAAAATCAGCCTGTTATTGTACGATTTGTGCAATTGTCTTCCTTGCACAGATTAAGTACTTGTTATTTTTCAACAAAGTTTGTCGCGTCTTATTCCCGAGGTGCATTGTCGACTAGCAGATAGCAGCTCGGGTCGTGAATTATCTAGGTTAAACTGTACCTAGAGCGACCTAGTTCGCGAGCTTATTTCGCGACTCGATTTTTGACACTTTTCCACTGAATTTTCCTCTTAAATGGATGTATAAAAGTTGAATCGTTTCAAAAGTTAGATGAATAGGAAAATCTAGACAGAACTGTTGAATAATGCGCAAAAATAGATAGCAAAGACAAAGCCTTTATGCGAATTTGAGCTCGCCTTGTTTTTAAATTGCAAATAGTACTTAGTGATTTTAAATTTTCTAGTTTTTTCCTTACTTTGTTAAAATGCTATAGGTAGTGCAAATTTCTTATTCTTTCCTGTGCTGCTTGATGTGTTATGGTTTAGTAAATTAATGAACTTTTGTAGTACATAGTAGGACTATTTGCAAATTCCGCCTGGGGAAGTACCTCATCTTTGTCAGTTCTTCGACAGCCATGTAGCATTAATATAACTTTATTTCGGTTTGAAAGGATATGTTTCCAGAAAAATTGAAAGGCAAAGAGATGAACCATCTGATATCGTCTGGGTGACGAGCGCAGTGTAGAACTAGGCAGTAATTTGTATTGTTCATATTCAGATAACTGTGTGACAAATGTGTTGCTTACCATCAAGTACGTTCCTTGCTCATTCCGTCAGTGTGTGTATATACAACAGACTACTTGAAATTAAATGTTACTAATTAAGTTTTTCTTTTGTATTTCAGACAGCAGTTAAAGTAGAAACACATTCGTGTCGACACGCAACAAAGAAGACGAATCTTCATAAAAACCAGAATCAAAAAGTAATACCTTGTAAGTATTTCAGTATATCTTTGCTTTTAATTTGCCTTTTCTGTTTCGATGATTTTGCTGTGGTAAAAAGCAGTCTGGCAGCAGCAACATAGAATACAAATCTTCAATTGCGTCCTTGGGTGATTTAAAATATTTAGATTAGTTGTATAACGAAAAAATATGAAAATAGATGTAATATTTGGACTGGACTCGTGGCTTAGTGGGTAGCAAATCTGCCTGCGCTGCCGAAGGTCGTGGATTCGATTCCCACCCAGTGCAAATATTTGTGTTATGAATTGAAATGTTTGCACTGTGTCTGGGTGTTTATATCTATAATAAAACTATATAAAACTATATAAGTATTGTGTCAGCTATTTGGCCGCCATATTACAAGCTTTGCTTAATTTGGGGTCAGATGGTGTTGGGTGTGAATTATCCACCAATGTTTATTTATTTACTAAACAAATACGCCTTCGATATTGCCACACACATTCTAGGGAAATTAAAAGGAAAGTGATAAATTTCGCTGATATAGTTAATGCGATAGTTTGGATGTTTGTTGCTCAATCACGTCAACGGCTAAACGGATCGTGCTGAAATTGGCAACACTGTTTGAAAACACGCTAGAATAAAATAGCGCAAATACTCTTGTGGTGGGAAAATAAGAGAAACCGAAATTACAAAACTTCGTCTTTTTTTGAGTCTCTTTGTATATTCGGGTGACGAACGATCACGTTTTAATCGTCCTATCACTATCTTGTTACTAACCAATAAACCAATTTGCATTTATCATTCATATAACTTTCCCAAACATAATGTTCTCTAAAATTTCCAGTACTAAAAGGCTTAGCAGAGAGCTCCATAACCGCCGGCTGATAAAACAATTACACCGCGACCGTCGGCACGCGCCGTTACAAACAGTTACCTACGTCTGCCGTCCTCTGGTCCGGGGAAATGCTGGCCCCGGCCCTTTCTATCACGCAACATTAAAATATCAGTAGGGTGTTTCGGAACAGGTGCTGCATTACCTTTTTTGATGCTACCAAATACCAAATATGGCTACCGTAGCCTTAGATGTTTGGATGCGCAGTTGGGCACTGTTTCCTGGATGTCTAATCTCTTTCTACGAAAAACGTAATTTCGAAATAAACTCATGACTTTAATACTCCGGTTCTACTTCAATCCGTTGTTTCGTCCGCTTAAATGTTCTAAGCCTACTTAATTAGAGTAGGATTAGGACATTTAAATGTCAAACAATGTTCGATCAGACGAAACGAAGTAGTAGTAGAAAACCGGAGTAGGAAAGTCGCGAGTTTATTTCGAAAT
This sequence comes from Ectropis crepuscularia, assembly GCA_963693475.1. Taxonomy (NCBI): domain Eukaryota; kingdom Metazoa; phylum Arthropoda; class Insecta; order Lepidoptera; family Geometridae; genus Ectropis; species Ectropis crepuscularia. The sequence continues at coordinate 8,707,405 of OY856357.1, read as the reverse complement.
TACGTTTTTTTTTTATATAAAGAGAGTAGACATCCTATTATATCCTTTGTGAATATCCTTGGCTAAACTTGTAGCATAGTTAGGAGTACGTCTGCCTGCGACGCCGTAGATCGTGGATTTGATTCCCTTCCAACGTTCTTCGTTATAAAGATAACGTTCAATCTTTCGACATGCAGATCATAACACAAGTATATTTAAACTCTTTGCAATAAGCTTTTATCAGGATAATCCTCGATTGTGTGACCATTTCACACACATCTCACAAAATATCCGTAGATTCTTTACTGTATCTCCCACCAGCGGTACCTACCACTGCTCGCTGCTCTGAATTTTCACTGACAATTTCACAGGAGGGAATACCGGGAACTAACCTCATTATTCCTACCCTGCAGCCAACCACGAGCCACTAAAAGCACTTTCGCGGAATAAGCGAACACAATGTTTTGAAAATACAACTTTTAAAAACAGCTGTAAACCAATAACATTAACATAAAATTTGCGTACCTTCGCAAGCACAACTGTTACCAATTTTATAAAATTTGAATTAGCATTCAGTAGACGCATTGACATTGTTTTTGTGTTTAATTCGGTAAATCTGATAATAGATGAATAGGTTGTAAACTATTTTAATATCCCTCAGTAATAAGAAAAATGTGTGAGGTGGACCACACATCAAAATTATTTTTTTATGAATTAGCGTTAAAAATACATGCAACCCTTTTACCTCTTTTACTGACACGTCTATGAAGGACGTGGCCATTGAATTATTTAGATATCATGCATTCAAAAATAATGATAGTAGGTACCAAATAACTAGTTTACATCATCAGTTCCTGTTAACTGTACTTAGGCAACCAGTTCCAAGAATTTATAAAGTTACAAAGTGATCGTCAAAGCTCTTAGCAGTAAAAAACATATTATACGTTTTCACGTCAAACTATTTATATTTTCTATAACGAATTTAGGGCAATAATCAGACGGGGACATGTTCCTGATAGTAAACAATAACACGCCTGCCCAGAACAAAACAGTATCACACAGCTATTAGATCATGAAGAGTCCATAGCGCATAGTATGTATTTACAAGCCTGTTAAGTATTATATCAGCTGTATCTGGGTTCCACATTAAAAGCTTTACTTAGTTCGGGCTAGATAGTGTTGTGTGAGATCTCTGAGTGACGCGCTCAGTGCAATGATATGCGATTGCACTGAGCGCGTCACTCAGAGATAAAAAGAAAATTGGTGGGCATCATCTCACACAACACTATCTAGCCCGAACTAAGTAAAGCTTTTACCTATGTCATACATAGAAACACCCAGACACTACACGTATTTATGTTTATCACACAAATATTTGTATTGGGTGGGAATCAAACCCACGACCTATGGCTTTGCAGACAGACAATTAAGCCAGTCTAAGAATAAGAAACGATTTATCTCTTTGCTCCGTTATTTCTCAGAACAATTATACTGGATTATAATTAAAGCAATAATTAAATAAATAAAATAATTAAATAAATATTGGTGGACAATTCACACACACAATCTGACCCCAAACTAAGCAAAGCTTGTGTGATGGCGGCCAGATAGCTGATATTAATACTTATATAGTTTTTTAAATACATACTTATTATATATAGAAACACCCAGACACAGTGCAAACATTTGAATTCATCACACAAATATTTGCACTGGGTGGGAATCGAACCCACGACCCTCGGCTTCGCAGGCAGAGCTACTACCAACTAAGCCACAAGGCCAGTCAATAAATAATAATTAAAATTATTATTTAACTATTCTACCATTAATTCACCTCAGTTAGTTAACTATATTGATACAGCATTTGTTGGGACTGTATCGTTTGTATTAATTCGAGATAGATTTGCATTTGACCGTAAGTTACCCGACTCGGTCCATAAATGCTTATCTATCTATCTATATGCTAGAACCTACGAAGAAACTTAGAAAGACAACTTTACATTTCAGAAAATACCGCTGTATTTCAAATATCAACATCGAGTAAAATTCCTTCAAAAATGTATAGTAGACACTCAACAAAAGTGCAAAGTAACAAAACAAAACAAACAAACAAAAGTACTTATATATAGCTCTAGATTTATGTACAGCACTAACTTAATTCGTAATGTGTCCTGTATGTTAAAACGTATGTCCTGTATGTTCCTGTCAATGTTATAAGTATTGTAAAAAATAAGAAAGCTTAACATAAAATGACATCTGAAATTAAAAAAAAACTCAGATACAATGATGTTAAAGTTGAACAAAGACCAATCGAATTATTATTTTTTGACAATTTTTACATTAATATTGATCTTCATTTTTAAACAACATCAACTTCACACTTGAGTATTTAGCTTCCACATAACACCATCAAACCACGAACTAAATATGTATATTGTACAAGGTTTATTAATATATATTATAATACTGCACTGTGCTCATCACCCAGATTAGATACTACTTACACTAAACTCATCAGAATTACCCATAGACCGTTTTAGGTCTAAAGAAAATCACCATAGATGAACAGATTAGATTAATTTTATGAAACAGCACAAATTACCGAATTGGTCGAGTTGTTTTTAAATAAATATTTTTATCAGTTATATTTGACATGCCTAGACATTATTGATGTAGGCGTTAGATCCAAATAAACCCATAGATTAGAACATAGTGCTTATATCACAAAATTCTTAAAACACACATAACCTTAACAATAATTGTACTCACATTGGATAAACTTTTAATCTGTTCGGTAAACGAAGCGATAGCAGAGTTAATAAATGAAACACAATAACCTCAAGTTGAGCGTTGAGCAAACATCGTTAATATTACAGCGACAGTACGCAAACTAAACGAAAACAGAGGGGTAATTAAAACGGTGCTAATTATCACACTAATGGTACGATTATAAAGGCGAATATTTCTGTGTTTGTGTAAAAAAGCTGAAAACTTTATTACATACTTGCAGAGCACCCCACGGTTTCAACAGCGTAGTTCTCGCTCCCGTTATTTTCCCGGGATAAAAAGTGGCATATGTGTCATTCCAGACCATTATCTATCTATGTACCAAATTTCATTCAAATTCCTACTGTAGTTTTTACGTGAAAGAGTAATAAACATCCACCCATCCAACCATCAATACTTACAAACTTTCGTGTTTATAATATAAGTAGATATTTACATCTCGTAGCTATGGTGAGTGAAATCGTGTGAAACAAAAAGTGGAGGCGAATCGGCCTCATCCCTCAACAATTCAAGTGGTAATGTGCAAATATCACTGCATTCCACTTTGAAGAGTAATGTTTCAAGTGAAATTACAGGGCATTGAGATTAAACATGTTGTATCTCTGGGTGACGAGCTATCTAAATAGTGATTTAGACTCTTCATGTTCCAATAGCTGTGTAACACTGTGTTGTGATGTGCAGGTTTGTTGTTTACCATCAGGCGCATGTCTTGTTCGTGTCTTCAGTCATTACTATATAAAAATATGCAAATATTTAGAAAATAAAAAGAAAGTATTCACCAGTCGTAAAAGAAGCCGTATTTTTCATACGCTGCTTGCGTTTACACAATCGTTCCAACAAACACCTAGTAGATTCGTTGATTCAAATATCACATAGATTCGGAGAAAACAGCGTACGACTTCAACAGACTTATTTAATGAGAATATTGCAAACATATCCAGCGCTCCTTTTAGAAGTAAAGTTTCTTTTCTTTTCTCCTTAATCTCTCAGCAAGGGTTTGTGCAATACTTGAATTCCCTGCGGAGAGAGTATCGCGGAGGGAACGATAGAGACATTGTTTGCATTTCTAAAGTGAATGGACCAGATGGGGAGTTTTATTTAATTTCTTAAAATATTTCCGAGCAGACACACGCTCACTGTTTTAAGTAATTGTAGCACTTTTGGTATAAGAGTTTTTTTAGTTTAGAAATGGTCCTACTACGCTTGGCCTCGCATGGCTCGTTCCACTCAGGACCTCCCTTGAGCTTCTGGCCAGGGAGCCCACCCGGAGTCAAATATCAATGATAAACCAAGCAGTAATGTGCAAACATTACTGTGTTCCGGTTTGAAGGGCAATGATTCCAGAGAAATTACAGGGCTTAGAGACATAATATCTTAGATCTCTGGGTGACGAGCGCAGTGTAGTGCTAGGTAATGATTTGGACTATCATGTTCCAATAGCTGCGTGTTACTCTGCTGTTATGTGGCAGGCATGTTGCTTACCATCAGGCACATGACCTGGTCGTCTCGTCACTCTATGCTATAAAAAAAAAACCCTTGTCTATGTAAGTGCACCATGTGTCTTAGGTGTACCGTCACCAATATCAAGTTAGAGGCTTTCAAGTTTTATCTGAGAGGTAAAATGTTGTAAAAAAAATAGTAATAAGTAATCTGTCAGCTTTTTCTGATGAATAAAATTAATTTTCATTTTGTTTATATAAATGTTTTTTTTTTGTAAATATGGTCACCCTACAATATAAGCAGTATTACAATGCGGCTAAACGTGAACCACCTTATTGAAAAACGTATCGCAATGACAATGCGGCTAATCATTTAACCGCCGCATTACAAAGCGACCCTGTTATTCAAAACGGCTAGTTATTTTACGTCAACAGCTAAATGCGGTTCACATAATGCATCTACTAAGCTTCGTTAGTATAGGTCTTATAGTTTCGGAAAAAAGTGGCTGTGACATACGGAAGAACAGACAGACAGACATGACGAATCTATACCTAAGGGTTCCATTTTTACGTTTTACGAAACACTAAAAATATGTCAATATATCATTGAGACTATCCCAACTGTTAAAGTTTTGCGCCATAATATTAATAAGCGCAAACAACACGTCGAGTAAACAATGGAGTGGACAGTTTCATATTTTCATCGTTGCTGTAACCAACTTTCTATCTCAAAGTGAATTAAGATCTTTAGTAGTGGTAGGACTCTTAGCAGAGTCCGCCTGGGGAAGTACCACACCTTTGCCAAATATTCTACCGCCAAGCAGTAATGTGCAAACATTACTGTGTTCCGGTTTGAAGGGCAATGATTCCAGAGAAATTACTGGGCTTTAGAGACATAATATCTTAGATCTCTGGGTGACGAGCGCAGTGCAGTGCTAGGTAATGATTTGGACTATCATGTTCCAATAGCTGCGTGTTACTGTGCTGTTATGTGGCAGGCATGTTGCTTACCATCAGGTACATGACCTGCTCGTCTCGTCACTCTATGCTGTAAAAAAAAAAATTAAGATCGTAATCTATTTGCTCTATCCAACTTTAGAATGAAATGGTTTAACTCCACTTTCGCGACAAAACTCGTTTTTACTTTTTACCGCTAACGCAAGTGAAAATGTTACTTTGCGCATATAATTTTGATCCCACGCAAAAACTCAAAAATTTAACCCAAGAAGGCACGCCTGACCAAGGATCGAGTTTACATTTGAAAGTGAGACGTTATTCTCGCTATGCTATCAGAATAAGTTAATTTTTGTCCCGCAAAGACTCACGAAGTTATCTCGATGAACATTATATCTCGTCGGCTTTCATTACAGCCCATCTACATAACGGCTCGGCTTTGGACAATTAAACCAGCCTGTTTTACTGGCATGTTACCCACAGCATTAAATTACGGACATGCAATTAATTTCCCGTAATGAGAATTTAACATTAATGCACTGAAAATAACCGAACTGTCGGATAATATTTTATTCTACTTGGAGAACAAATATTTTAGTGACTTTGAAAATAAAATATATGCGTTTTACTATCGTATTTTCGCCATACGTGATTCAAGCTCAGTCAAATCAAATTAAATGATTCCTTAATCAATTTAATTTGATCAAATTACACTTACGCAAAATTGTTATTAAGCAGAAAACACAGTTATTAAATCGTTAAGTATAATATCGGATAGGGTTGTTAATGGAATAAGACCATGGGCAAATGGCCTCCACGGCTTTACTGGTACATACACAGAAATCTAAATAATAAGGTAATGTTATTTAGATTTCTGTGGGTGCATACAACTCTTTTGTCGAAAATTTCCACGACAAATCTGCAAGTATTTCTTTACTTAGTCTGTATTCTGCATAAATGTATCGGAATTTCATTGACGCAGAGTTTAATTTGCTCCTTTACGTATTCTAAAAAGTTAAAAAGTCCATTCGCATTGCAACATATGACGTTTGATTATACACATTATTGTGCATATTATTGGACAGGCTTTGGCCTGTCGGAATGTCTAGATATTTTTAGTAATTATTTATTAGCATAGAGTAACAAGAAGAGGTGTATCTAAAAAGCAACTCGTCTGCCCACAACACCGCAGTATCAAGCAGCTATTTGAACGTGACTTAGAGAACACAAAGAAGAATACAAATTAAAAACAGCAAAACATTATGCAACATAGTTCCTTGTCAAATTTTTTTTATTTATGCCATAAATTTCCATCCCACTATCAAGCTAACGCGAAACAGATCCCTGCATCAGTTACTTCCTTAAAACATGCAAATATATTCCGGCCCAGTTTTTACCCCACATGTTCCCGGGATTATCAGAGTTGCGACGTGACGTAGCGGAATTCCCCAGAGATGAGCAAGATTTATACATTCGCTAAAATATTAGGGAATTACTCGAATGATTCAATGTTTGGAAATCGTTATAAGAACATTTAAACCATGGAATGCGCAGCTTTTTTTCGCAGCTAGTTTTCCCTGTTGTATCTAATTTGGGTACTTTTAAATTGAGCGCCTTTTAGGGTGTTTTAAATACGTCCAGTATATTGTGAACACGTGCAGTTATTGACATAATATCCGGATTGCTCGTGTGATTTATGTGAACTCTTTATATTCAACTCTTTTACTCTTTATATTAAAGTTTCCTATCTTTGTGAAGTTACGGGTACGTATTGATTACCATCAAGCTCATGTATTGCTTGTCCTGCCATTTTATATTCTAAAATAAAGTCAGTGACACACATCATTTACAAACATAAAAGGCTAACGTTCAACTTTTGTGCTATGAAATAAATTAAACCGTTTATAATTGAAACAGGATTATTCCGTTCAGGTGGTATAAGCTGCAGTTGTTTGTCGATGAAGTTGTAGTGAATTGAAGTTGGAGATCATTAATTCGTTAAAACTTTCTCTTCGCAGATGACTACAACAGAGTGGTGCTAGAAACTGTGGACCGAGAACCAGACTCAGACTACATTAATGCTTCCTATATAGATGTAAGTATACATACATTGACAGGTTTAAAGCATCAGAGTTTAGTAGTGGTAGGACTCTTGGCAGAGTCCGCCTGGGGAAGTACCACACCTTTGCCAGTTATTCTACCGTCAAGCAGTAATGTGCAAACATTACTGTGTTCCGGTTTGAAGGGCAATGTTTCCAGAGAAATAACATGGCTTAGAGATATAACATCTTAAATCTCTGGGTGACAAGCGCAGTGCAGTGCTAGGTAATGATTTGGACTCTTCATGATTCAATAGCTGCGTGTCACTGTGCTGTTATGTGGCAAGCATGTTGCTTATCATCAGCCACATGTCCTGCTCGTTTCATCACTCTTTAATTTAAAAAAAAATACGTTCTTACGACCTGGACGAAGAAGTTAGATGCTATTTTGAGTTATATTAGCTTGTGTATTGCCTTAGGTGCCACTTTGAGTTATATTAGCTTGTGAATTGCCTTGCCTCAATAGATTTCTTCCATTGGATACAATCTTGGTGTCCACTGTCCAGTCCAAAGTGAACTTCAGTTAGGTAAATACGCGCTATTGTAGATCATCTTTCTGATCAATTTAACATTATACCAGGTGGAGGTTTTATGGCTGGTTCGGAGACGGTGGCTCCACATTACGATGTTAAAATTTAGGAATTAAAGAATTTAAGTTTGAGTTATTTACTTACTTTTTACTAACATTGCCCCGCGGTTTCACCCGCGTAGTAGATACTCGATCCTGTTATTTTCCCGGGACAAAAAGTAGCCTATGTGCATTCTTATACTTCTAAGAATAGATAAGTGTAAAAAGAGTTTGATGATAATAGGTTCAGTAGTAATGTTCCACGAAAGCGTAACAAACAAACTTACTTTAGTGTCTATAATATTAGTGGAATAATTTGAGTGCAATAATCAGCTGTCGATAAAATGAACGCTATATGAAAACATGTTTATTTGTGTGTCAAGTGTTTTCAATTTTTGGGATAGACTAATTAGATGAACAGAACTGCTACTTGATGAAAACACTACGCCTACTCACACACACATATATGTACATAATATATTCGTACATACACGACACAGTTCTTCTATGTTCTTATTCACCTATCTTTTGCATATCCTGTACAAAATCTGTTTCGTATAAAAAACCGACACATTAAGAACATCTGTTAGAATCCAACCGAGCATATAAGTACGTTTACAATACAGCACAAGTACTTATAATGAGAGGAAGGGAAGCAAGTAAAATTAAATTACCCATATAACCAAGCGAAAGTAATTCAGGGAGCATCAAAAGACGAGTTGAGGCACTCATAACTTTCAAACATACCTCACTGAGGCTGAGGGATTCTATAAATAATACCTTCTCACGAGCCTTTTACTGCGTAAGGACGCTTGAATCAGACCGACACACGCCAGGAATGGTGCCAAGCTGAAATCTGAATTAGGTTGAATTAACGTTAGTAGGTAAAGTTTGATAAGTAACTCCCACTAAGTGCTACAATATTTTAAAGCGCTACTCAGAGCATAACGTACAGTAATATGTAATCTCTGTAATTATCAAACGTGTGTCTAAATGTCTAAGTATAAAACTCAATTTAGAGACTTGATGTCAGACTTGTTAAAGGTACAAGTTCACGCTGAGACCGCGACACGAGACCGCGACAGGAGACCGAGACCGGAGACTGCGACAGGCACTTGACACTATGGAATTGTATGGACGCCAGTTCGCGCCGCGACCGCGACAGGAGACCGAGACAGGTCGCGGTCGCGGTCGCGGCGTGAACTGGCGCCCATACAATTCCATAATGTCAAGTGCCTGTCTTGGTCTCCGGTCGCGGTCTCGCGTCGCGGTCGCAGCGCGAACTTGTACCTTTACGTACAAGCTGTTGCCACAAAAAAATGATATTTCAATTATAACCTACATATTCAATTAATGGACCTGTATAACTTTAACTTTATATTTTGTACATTTTTAAAATAAGAGTTTATCTATATATTTCTAGAAAATGTAGCTTTATATTGCTGTGTTGTCCCGGATTTGTTATGATACTAAAAAAATACAGATCTAAAAAAAATGGTTGTCTGTAAAGTCGGTTTACTGACGATAGAACGTGACAACGTCTTAAGAAATCAGTACGCTGATAGCGCGAGTAGTGATGCCGCTCGACTCGGCGGGTGGCGCCCTCAGCGCTCAGCTTCGTCCGCATGGCACGGAAGACGAACTAACGGTAACGGCGGAACGTTACAGTTTTGCGGGCGTGCAGCCGGCTTCATCGAATTATAAGACGTTATCACGTCAAAACCAACCTAACAATAAATATGAATTCAATCTAAAATTAATTATTTATACATACATACGTTACGAATATTCACAAAGTCTAAATATACTTCAATGGTTCGCAATCCAAATTAGAAAGCGTACCTTCCGCTAACAATTTACAGAACCTTTTCATAACGCGCGCGTTTTCAAGGCAATATCTAATTCCGTCGACACACTTCGTGCGTCGGCAATCCGAAAGCGGTCTCCAACAAAGGCCACCCAACAAAACTCCCAGAATCGACTTCCACCAAGTTTTCTATAAAGAACCCTTTTCCATTACGCGTACTCACGTTGCGTTTACAATTGTATAAAATCGTGTAACGCGCTCGAAAAAGGTTCCGTAGACGAGAATCGTATCACGTACTAACGTAATGATTGTACGAATTGTCGGAAAGGGTTCCAGAATCAAAAGGTGCGTAACTTGCCCGTTTTATTGACAAAAGGAATGCGCGATGCCGGAGTCACTTGGGCGGGAAACTTTTATTTCATAACAATGTTTTACAAGTTTTATTGATGTTGGATCTTACTTAAACATCCCACTAAATGTTCCTACTGCTGGGATTCGGGGACTTCTCTCGCAAGGAGAGTGTCAAAGCCATAATCCACCACACTGGCCCAGTGCGGGGGGTCTACCGCCTAACGAAAAACGCTTTGACGCTTTGGTATTGCCGTCTCTTTCATTTCAAGCGAGAAGAAAAGGGACAGCAATGTCAAAGCATCAAAGCGTCAAAGCGTTTTTCGTTAGGTGGTAGAAGCGCCGGTTGGTGGATGTAGATGTATTCTACTAAGTATGTATGTATTTAATAATATGTAAATACTTACATGTTAAATCATTTGTCTGGCTCCCATATTACACAAGCTTTGCTTAGTTTGGGTCTGGTTATTGTTGTATGACGAATATATTTATTTATTTGTGTATTATTGACTTATTGTGGACGATAAATATTTTGTTTATTTCTATTTTGGCAATCGAAATTCTTAGGGCTATAATTTGGGTCGGTCTCTAGCCGTGAAGGCGCTTGTTTGTGAGAGGCGGACGTAAACATAACATAATGCATGCGGGTGTAGTATATGTGTTTGTTGTTCAACTTTTCGGACCGTCAACCATAGTATGCCATTAGGTACTTCGAGATTTTTGACTTTACTAGAGGAAAAACAAAACATTTAAATAAAATATGTAATAAACCACGGTATCCCGTACCAGTCCATAATATGGTTAATAAATAATGTAAATTCAAACTCAAACTCAAATTCTTTTATTGCCAATTTATAATAATACATAATGTGGATTCACCGTCCCCGAACTAGTTTAAAACTGTATTTCGGGGTCCGGTGGCCTCCTCCCAAGATACATGTATTGCAATAAATAATTATACAGTAGCAAGCTAATCAGATCCGATTTATATTAAATACAATAACAATAATTAATTAATTAATAATAATAATAATTACTTAAACTAAGATTAAATTTACATTATTAAATTTTTTAATTTCGAGGACATAAAGAATAGGGAAAATAGCCTAAACTATGATATGCTATACAGTGTCTATGGTGTTCGTTGTATAATATATACATTTCCGTTGTGTGGTAATCCATTTCACCAAGAATTGTTGCTAGTATTAATTTGCAATCAAAATAGTTCAATTTAAATATATTCCTGTTATTATTTGTTTTGTTATATAGATTATAAGATATAGAAATTAAGTCCCTCTAATGTCATAAATACGAAAATGTGTATGGAAGTATGTTACTCTTTCAAGCAAAAACTACTACAGGGATCAGATGGAATTTCGTAGGTGCCTACATAGGTAGTTAGACAATTATCTGGAATAATAAAGCTACTTTTTGTTCCGAAAAATTAACTCGATCGGGAATAATGTGTTGCTAACCGCGGGATATTAGTAGTCCATTTATATTTTACAAATAACGTAGGATTCCAAATTTAATGTAAACATGTAATTTAAAACCCGTCAAGCGGCGCGTTACGCAATATGGGTTCAGGGTTCAGCGCAGGATATGACTCAACAACATCATCAACATAAACAGCCCACTAAACGTTCCCACTGCTGGGACTGTTTTCCGTCACCGTTTTAAGTTAGCGGCATTACGCACATGACTTCGAAAAGACAGTGGTGCGTGTGGGGTTTGAAGCCGGGGTCTCCGGATCGGCAGCCGCCGTTCTCCCGACTAGACCAGCCGTAACTTATACTGTATATGACTCACCATGTGAAAAAAAGTTGATCTACCCTCAAACATTTTGAGGTTAGTTTTGATAACATACACAACATAATGTCATAACTAAAGATTTATTATCTAAAAATGTTTGGTATTTTTTGTTACTAAAAAAATTAACTCTAATCTAGTGAAATAAATGAGTAGAAATTGTCTTAAAATGAGTCTTAAGTCACGAGGTAAGAAATTATTTTCTTGTATCAATGCCTTGTAGGTATGTGTGTATAAACGAGTAATACACGAACAAAACTTCCGATGTTAGGCCCGTTGACACGCAACGTTCATTTTACGCGCGCCACACGAAACGGAATTCAATCCGCTTACTTCATAATCCCAGATATGAAGATCATTAAATTTTATTGACACATAAAACGTCTTAATAAAACCAACGCAGCCACTGTTCTGGAGTTTTATGGGCAGCAACAGGATTCCAGAAGGTCATTAACGCAGATTGACCTCTGCGGTTTCATGGCTAATAATGTTGGCCTTCTTCCTGAATAATTGCTTTGAAAATACGGTGGAATTACTGTGAAATATAAAACTGAAATATTTATCTGATTATTTATTGCGTTACGCGGTCCACTTTGAAGAAGAACGTTATACTTGTATATGTACAGTAAATTGGAATGCATGATGATTTTAAAGTTCTAATATCAGTTTGATTTCCGTGCGCGAGAAATTGAATTAATTGAATTGAGCTATTGAGTTATCGACGATCAAGATATTTGCCTGATGTTAGACAATGTTCAGCCATAACAGCACAATGACTTACAGTTAAGATGAAGTGTGATCGCTGCCTAATATTTCATTTCGCTTTACATCCAGCTATATATGAAGATTAATCTCTGTATTCTGTAATTTCTCTGAAAATATTGCTTTTTAAACTACAATACAGTAATGAAATTACAGCTAGACGGTAAAATTACCTCCAAAATTACTGGTACTTTCCTAGACGGAATCTGCAAAGAGTCCTGCCACTATATAATTGATTAATTAAAAAAGCTTTCATATTTTATGTCTTTGTGCAAAGACAAAGAACATTACCACAAACTGTATACTGATGCTACAACTCTTGTGTACTAAAGTATAGTCTAACCTAACAAACTTGAATTTGTTTAATATTGTAATAATTTGTCCACAGAGTATATTAAAGCCGAACGCCTACATAGTGACCCAGGGCCCCACCGAAGACACAGTGCAATGCTTCTGGCGGATGATCTGGCAGGAGCGCGCTGCTGCCATCGTCATGCTCACCAAGACATTCGACTTCATCAAGGTAAGCAGCACTGGCGCAATTTCTTTGTGAAATAGAAAAGGTTCCCTTTCTACGATGGGCATTTTCACATTGGATGATATCGGGCGACGACACAGTGCGAAGTAAAGCAGAATCGCAGGAGGAATGAGCACTGAGCAGGCGACGCTTGCCCGGAAATCGAGAAAACCCGTTTTTTACCCTTAAAAACTCACCCCCATCCCCTTCCCGACCTCAGATCGCCCGTAAATTATTTTTCCTTTCATTTTTTTAATATTCCCCTCCTTTTCCAATGGGTTTCATCCTACTATTATTATTTTTGGTTTTAAAAATTATCGACCCTGGTCTATAGTAGGATAGTAGAAAGAAGGATGTCTCGTCTAAACGGAGCGGATCGAAATAGGGAAAACAGACAGATTGTATGGATTAACACATAACCTCCTTTTTATCGCGGTAAAATAAAGAATCCGGGAAATACACGAATAAAATCGCGAGACGCTGCTAGTCTAATATTTATACATATACATACCATGTACGTAAATAAAACGTTAAATCGACATAATGACTCGTGAGACAGCAGCAGCTGCTAAACCCGAGAACTACAATAAACATTATTTATGTGAATAATTTAATAACTAACACATTCTCGAAGAACGTGACTCACATCTCTAACATTAAGACATAATTTCCAAAGCAATCTTACCATATTTTCTTGCACAGCTGAAATAAAAAACAAGTCATAGAAACACTAACCCCAGTTGTAAACATAGCTCTTTTAATCAACTGTGAGAGCTCGGGGCGAGTCACATTTTTCTTTCTATTAATTTCGTTCCCGGTCTTGGACAATTTAGAAGAGACACCAGAGAAATGGACCTTTGTAACATCCATTACGGTTGGCCACAGCGGGGCGGGGCGCTAAGAGGGGTTTACTGATTTCATGGATGGAATGGCGGCGTATTATTTTAGTGAAATGCTGAAAGTTCAAACACGCAGAACACATCGTTTCATGATTGACTTTTCAAAGACAAAGAGGTAATATGATAGAAACGTCTAAATACGTCGCCAGAGTGGACATTCTATGATGGTTATAAAGTGGGTGATTTGACGTCGAGAGTGTTCCGGTTTGAAGGGCAGTGTTTCCAGAGAAATTACTGAGCTTAGAGATATAACACTACATCTCTGGGTAACGAGCGCAGTGCAGTGCTAGGTAATGATTTGTACTTTTCATGTTCCAAAAGCTGTGTGTCACTGTGCTGATATGTAGTAGACATGTTGCTTACCATCAGGCACATACATGTCATCTCGTCACACTATTTAAAAAAAAAAAAGTGAAATGCTGAAAATTCAAATACGCAGAGCAAAATACATTGTTTCATGGTCGACGTTTCAAACAGACTGAGAGACACTCGGACAGAGAGGTAACCGTACCTTACTTTCGTAATAGAAACATCTAATTACGTCACCAGAGTGAATATTCTATGATGATTATAAACTAGGTGACTTGACGTCGAGAGTGAATCGGTTTTTTTCTAAGTAAATACGTTACATCGTAGACCGCATCGTTGCTTCACATCAAGCGAGGTCTAGTGCAAACCTATTCGAAATAAATGATTGTCTTCGGAAAAACAAATACCGACTTTAATTTAAAATTCAAAACAGATACTCGAACAAATTTCAAAAGAAGTGATCACTATATGTCATCGAGGTATAGTTTATAAAAAATAATTTTAGTTTTTTGTTCAAATTTCAAAAACCACTTCAATTTTACAATCAGATTTCAATAAAATTTATATGAGACCGCCTCTAAACTAAGATCTAACAAACAAAAAAGAATGATCAAAATTGATTCACCATTGGCAGAGCTAAGGTCCTGACCACACACGCTACTTTTTGAAGCGGGATGCAGCGACTGGACCAGTGCACCCTCACTCGCTCAAGGTCGCGCGGTTTTAGCCTACCGCTAGACCGTTCCTTCCAGGAAACAAGTGACTGTCGGTTGTCGGACGCACGGCTGAGCGCTCGCGCAAAACATTTCCCGCGCATATTGTTATTAGATATGTCGTAAACCCTCCGCGCTAGACAGGGACAGAGTTACGCGTTAGAAAGAGTGCAAATGTTTATTTGAAAATCGCGACAGGTATTGCGAGCTGAATTGAACTATGTTATGTCCCAGCAAGAGTCGCTATTTATATAATTGTTTTTGGTAAGTGCGGCTTCTGTACTAATATTTACATACTAATATTGTACGCAAGGAGACAGTTAAGACCATAATCCACTACGCTAGCCTAGTGCGGATTGGCGGATGACACATGACTTCGAAAAATTCTAGATACATGTCGGTTTCCTCACTAAGTTTTCTTTCACCGTTTTTAAGTTAGCGTCACGCACCTGACTTCGAAAAGACAGCGGTTCGCGTGGGATTTGAATCCGGGGTCTACGGATCAGCAGTCGCCGTTCTCAACTGCCCTTTGAATTTTGAAAAAAAATAAGGTGTATTGTACTTACTGGCCAATGTCCATCGATCGGGTTTTTAACATATTGCGTTTCTGTGTGCAGCATGAGTGGTTTACAACCACTTTACAACCAATCTACTTGACACTTGAATCTAAAATCGCTAGCGGCGAGGTATGTTGCGGTTCTACTTATTTTGGTTTCTGACAACGAATAGCGATAGGTATAAACGTCTGGCGTTCCTCGCTTCCTACAATCGATTAAAACGAAAAGAGTGAGCTCACTCTTCCCAACGATAACATAATTCCGTGCGCCTCAAGTTTGGGAGGGCACATTCTTTATATCGATTTATATCGATTGATTTATATCGATGCCAATATCATCAACTTTTGCAATTGGACCCAAGACCTCAGAAACTCTAAATTCATTGTGGTTCGAAGTAAAATTTGACTACAACTATGTCTTACCCTTCTACTTTCTATTTCGTGTCTGCTACGACCACGTTATAGTTCACAATACTCGGTATCCCGTCGTAATTTCACGAGTTCCATTTGCGAAAACTCAATTTAGCCGTTTCTTTGATACGAATTTGTCTGTATTTCACAGTACATTCGCCTGAAAATGAGTTATGACTAGTCCACGCCTACTCTACTATACTGGGAGGGCAGACCAGTTACATAAACTATTTATAGATAGTAACATTTCTACTTATTGAGATAAGTACTCGTAGGTAGATTAACTTTTTATTAAAATAACGTAGTATTTGGCAACCTTATCACTAAAAGTTATCTCTTCGAGGCAACCGCAGTATTAAAAAGGTGAGATGGCACAAATAAAAAGTGTATATTACTTCCACTTCTGTTATTTATCAAAAATGACCATACTATTACTTGTAAATCTTTAAAAGATAGAATTATCATAATCTGTTCAATTTGTGTAGAGTTTGAAAAATATCAGTGTAAAGAGTTTTGACAAATGATTAAAACAAGACTTTTAGAGTATTTTTTTATAGTATAGGGTAACGGTACGAACAATACATGTGTATAATGGTAACAAACACACCTACCCATTACAGAACCGTGCCGGTTCTAAAACTTCATCAGTTTAAAGCCGGACTTTTTAATTTTCATGCCACTACTGAAAAAAAATGTTTGCAAAAGTGCTTCGTTAACGCGTGTCTCCGTTAACGATTGGTGTAACATATCGACTACCACATCCAATATAGAATTCTTAAGCCGTTGAGCGGCGCGATTTGATCGATTCAGGTCTGAAAAACAAAAAATATAAAATGTGAATCTACCCTCAAAGTTAAATATAAAAAAAAATTGAAGCTTTTACAAAACAATTCATAAGTGAACATTTATCAACTAAACATTTTTCACGGCAGCAGAAAAAAAAATAAACTATTGCAATAAATGAATAGAATTTGTCTTGATATTCCTTTTTATGACCAATTAATAAAGCTCGTGGCTGGAATTCACCTGAAACATACTTATAATCATTTATTTTATACCAGATCTGCATGTCAATAAGTACTAAAAAACAAAGCAATTTAATTTGGAATATTTTTTTAAAAACTGTAGGTAATAGTAATATCATATATTTTATAGCAGTTACAGTAGTAAGTGTATTATGATGTTAATATATGTATATACAGCTTAATATACAACATAATAATCTTAATGAATACTCCACGAGCGTTTGAATATTGAGGGCTCCGAAGGATTAGGACGGACAACCCTTTTTTGCCGAACTAAATTTAGACAAACAGACAGACAGACAGAAGAATTGAAGTACGGACATGTGAACCAAGATTCCACCTCATTACGCAGACGGAACAAAACCACAAAACCTTTGAATAAAATCTACATACTTAAAAACATACACAACCTCAACGCCTTATGATAGGCGTTTTGTTACCAAAATCGCATTTGTTGACGTGATAACGTCTTATAATTCGATGAAGCCGGCTGCACGCCCACAAAACATGACGTCATGTACCGTTACCGTCGGTCGTTACCTCGCCGCATGTTTGTTAGTTGTATTAATTATTTCGACCAGTAGTTCAAGCGGGGATGTAGCTCAGTGGTAGAGCGTTCGCTTTGCATGTGAAATGCCCCGGGTTCGATCCCCGGCATCTAAAAGCTTTTTTGCATTGTTTTTTGCATTGTTTTGATTGAAAATGACTAAATTCTACTGATTACTTTTTACATACAAATCTATTAAACAAATGAAATTAAAATTTTCTTTTGAAAAATGCTACCATTCCATCAGTATTTTCTTAAGACGTTGTCACGTTCTATCGTCAGTAAACCGACTTTACAGACAAACATTTTTTTTGAAAACAGTTACAGTTACGGCACTGCAACGTATTTAGCTGAATTGACGCTCTTCAAGGTTTTTTGAATAAGAGGGATTAGTTTTTACAACTTTTTGCTCAAGTTGCTCAAAATGTGATAAAAAACAAATACAATACATAAACACTTTATTGGCACCACAAACAAAGTTGACAATAAGTAACACAACAACAATAATAATGAGTAACAAAAATAATGTAAACTCTTACATTATGTTTATGTTACACAACTGAACTCGCGTATTCTTCTATGTTGTAACCCCTTTCCATGGCACTGATTGGAAGCCTGGAAGAGATTAGTTCTCTCCAAGAGATTAGTTTTAGCCAGTAGGTCGCCAATTGCTACTGCATTTTTAAGGTTTCTGCATAATTTCAGTTCAATAAACAGTTTATCCATCTACCTACTATTATCTTAGACTGTAACATTTCAAACCCAAAACGAAAACAAAGTCGGGTCGGACCACAGTACACTAGCCTCTACACCGCTGTAAACAAAAAGTCCATAGTAAAACACAAAAGTCAGTGACCTTTCTTCTCCGGCCGTCGGTCGAGTTCGCCCGGATGCCTACAATTCCAGATCAAGCTACCCACAACCCCATTTGTTTGTTTCCTCGCAATTACTATGATTGCTGCTGTGAAGGTAAATATCGGAAAAGTGGATGAGTAAGTTGAAAGTGAATTGAATTATATTTTCATTTTCAACGCAATCATTTTAAAGCTACGGTAAGTGATAATTAAGTGGTAATGACCACTTTGCCTATGCAATTAATATGCTGCCTATGCATATTAATTGCATAGGCAGCATGAGGAAAAAATCCTATACCTAACATGTCATTTCATCTCATGATTCAAATCGATTCTGCCAAATCGGATTTGGGTTTCCGAAGACTCAAACAATACTTACCTTGACTTCCATTACACAAACGATATTGCCGAATGGCTGTACCTAATCAGTAGTCTATAGTAGTATGTCAAATCATTTGTGAATTATTAGTTCTTTCAAACAATAATTGTTTGAAATAATTATTATTAGCTCTTTCAAACAATTATTGCGCTGCGTCGTATACCGTATATCGCTTTACACTATGCCCGGCGTTATTCCAATGTAGGCCTATTTTTAGTCAATAGGTATTAATGTTTCCGGTTTTATCCACAGTCATCATCATCATCAACAGCCCACTAAACGTTCCCAGTGCTGGGACTCTGGGCCTTCTCTCGCAAGGAGAGAGTTTATCCACAGTACCACAGTAAATATATTGCCGAGTGGATGTAGCCTAATCAGTAGTCTGAGTCAAATCATTTGCGAAATCATTCTTTCAAGCAATTGCGCTGTATCGTAGACCGTATTATTGCTTTACACTGTGCCCGGCGTTGTTCAAGTGTAGGCCTACTTTTGGTAAATAGGCGTTCCGGTCCCAAGGCCCAACTACCAGGCTCAACCGTGTGCTACCGTGTACAACCGTGTTAAGTAAATAGGTACTAATGTTTCAGGTTTTATTCTGTGGTTATATCCTATTTGGTATTAATTGTTCTGTAAATGAAATTAATTGTATACTATGTGCCATTTCTTTAAGTCAGTATTAATTTTATTATTATTGTATTGTATTGTAGTGTATCTTCGTAGTAGACATTATACATAGTCTCGTGTACATCAGTAGAGGGTGTAGCCGGGTAACAGTCAACCGTTCATTCCGATGTTAAACGAGGTACGGGTTGGACGTGCGAAATGCTTGTGTAGACCTTACAAAATTAAATACCTAATCAATGTAGGAATGGGAAAATAAATTATGAGGACGACGGGATCCAAACAAATCATATTTTAAAGACATAAAAAAAAAACCAGGTTCTCAACTCTGTTGTATGTACGTATGTATGTAAAACGATAGCTACGCCAATTGTCGATTATTCTTTGTTTGGTAGATCATACCTTTAGAAATAACCCCATAAAAAAATCGGCGTAGTGGCTTTAGAAATATGGTCGAAAATCTAAAATTTATCTACTTCGACAATGTATTTGTACGACCTTGCTGTTTCACTGAAACAGTGTGATAAGTTAATTAAAAAAAAAATTATTTAGTCGAGTTTCTAAGTTTAAAATTTTAAATTGACGTCTGTATTTATTTTTAACACAGCTAGAAAAAAAAAACTATTTCCGACCCAGCAAATTTTATCTCTGTTTTACGCAAATGCAATAACAGCAACACAGGACGTGAAACTAGAGAATTTCCCGCACTTTCCAACTTTTCCGCACCCCATTTCCACATAAATTCACTAAGTCAATAGCGATTCTGACCTTTTAAGGAACTATCAGGGAACTTTATTCAATATCTGCGAGTAATGGAGGAAAAATCTATATTTTATGGGGTTTTGAACTTTGGCAGTCATTTTCATCGATCATTCTTTGACATAATCAAGATATGGATAATTGAGCAATCTATAGTCGATGATCGTGGACCCTGAACTTTATCGAAATAATTATTTCTCTGTAAATGGATTTGTATTTTCAAAGTTATTTCATTTTAGTAATGTATTAGAGATTCTTTGAAATTTTGTTGATATTTTGTGATGTTGCATTTTATAACGGTAGTAGAATTCTTTGCAAACTACGCCTGGAAAATTACCACATGCGGCAACTTTGTAGTTTGTAGTGTTACACTTTGAAGGGCAATATTTCCGGAATAGTAACAGTTCAAACAGATAAATCATTTTATATTTTTTCCGAGGCCAGGACCACATTTCAGTGCTAGACAATTAATCGGATTATCTTTTTATGTTTTAATAGCTACGTGGCAACAGTACACTGTTAAAAGTAGGCGTGTTGCTTACAGTCAGGTGCATGTCTAGCTTGTCTTGATTATAAAGTTATAAATTCAAACTACGTACAATATACATTCGTACGTTTAAACTCTTTACATATTCTAAAAATGGTAGCGAGGTCGATAAAAGCACTACGATTATTTGTAAAAACATTGACGATGCTCCATGAGCTTTCGAATTGATGTTCAATAAAAAAAGAAATTAAAAATTTTGGTTTGTTTACGATTATAAGTTTGGACTTGACCTGCATCTCACCCGATGTTAAGCGACTATGCGGTTCATGCCGGAACGCGCTAACCTAAAAGAAACCAATTCGGCCTATGCATGAAAATATTCATATTTCACTAGAAAATATCCAATCAGGCAAAACGTTCCAAAATTAAGATGGAGTCAAACCTTCTCGTACTATTCTTTAGAACATCAACCATGAAACGATTTTGGAAGAGTTATCTTAGAATCAGTGTACTGTTCTACGATTTTCAACTACGATTTTCAAATTTGTAACCTACTTACGTAAATCCGAACGGTGTCAACTAGGTTATGTATGCCGAATGAGAGTTTTGTAGAAAACAATACGCGTTCTTTTGTGAGCGCGTAAATATGACATTTGTATGAAGAACTCTCGAGACGCTAGCTAGAGGCGCTGTAGATTTCTTCATACAAAATTAAATGTTATGTTTACGCGCTCACGGTGGAACGCGTAATGTTTTCGACAAAAGTCGCACTCAGTATACTGATCTAAAATCACTTAAAATTTAACTTGGACCAAAATTTTAGCCTCTGTGCCCCACGGACCGCAACTCTGCTCTGTGCTCTGTGTCTCAACCGCAAAATCAACGAAATCATTATCACGTTTAGGTAACTTAATTTAAAACCTAAAATCGACCGATTTTAGCAATCTTCTGCGGAAATTTACCGCCTGCATAACTCCAGTGCAGTAATGGCTCCGGTCGAATTTCCACTGAAGCTACAGCCTTATTTCCCTACGAGGAGATTGGAAGGGGGTTTACAATGTCTCGTATTTTTCTCCTGATTAAATTCATTGGCCGTTGTCGCGGCTACACGACCGCCTCGCTATTATGCTGTCCTAGTTAATAAACGCCGCAATTTGCGATTGGAGACCGTCCGCGCGTTCGTTTGCTCGTTTCATTAGGGCTGGCTTTAATTCGAATAAACAAATCACGTTAATGTGCCGTAGGTAAGTACGTACCGCTTACATTATAGCTGCGTAATGGGAAATTGTAACGGGTTCCCAAGCGAATATTTGAGAAAACGTATTTTCTGAATACTTACTAGCGTTCTGTGACGATAACGTAGGTGATACTTATTCGTACTTTACATACTTTTTTTTTTAAATAAAGAGTGACGAGACGAGCAGGACAAGTGCTTGATGGTAAGCAACATGCCTGCCACATAACAGAACAGTGACACGCAGCTATTGGAACACGAAGAGTCCAAATCATTACCTAGCACTGCACTGCGCTCGTCACCCAGAGATCTAAACTACTGGCTACTAATGACTGTACCCTATGGTTATACGCGCGTAGTTACCGGTATTGTAGGCATCCGCGATAAAAAGCCTATGTGCTATTCCGAACTATAATCTAATTGTTTTCCGTCCGATCCGTTCAGACGTTCCGACGCGATTGAGCAAGAAACATCTATAAACCTAACCATCCAACCCTTCGCATTTATAATTAGTAGGATCTTTATGTATAACATTTTGTGTGTCGTTGTTTGTCCACGTACTGTACCCATTTTAATCGAATTTTGCATATTGTGTGCAGTTTGATCTAACTTGAGAGATAAGATAGTTTATAGCTACATAAATTATTATTGGTTCGACCCAAACGAAGTTGAGGCCGGCCGTAGTAGTATATAGGCCGCTACTAGTAGCGTCCTATGTTTTTACTCCCGTTACCATTATCTTTTCGGAATCAAAAAAAACATGTTCTATTCCAGCCCGTGTTACAAATTTCAAACCGATCCGTTGAACTGTGAACTTAGGCTTGCCATGTCTTCTAGATACCTGCGTGTTGCTCACAATCAGATGTATGTCTTGCTCTTCCCGTCACTCTATATTAGCTCAATATGTAATTGAGCAAAAAACATTAAACTTTCACAGTTATTATATGAGTAGGCTAATATAGAGTGACGGGAAGAGCAAGACATACATCTGATTGTAAGCAACACGCAGGTATCTAGAAGACATGGCAAGCCTAAAACAATGCCTTGCACTGCAGTTTGCTTGTTACCAAGAGATATAATTTGATCTATTTATTTACCGTGTAATTTCTCTTTTAACACTGCTATTCAAACCGATTCGAAACGAAACACGAGACAACATAGGAAAAAAATTATTAGAAAAATTAATTCAACAAAGAATACCCACAGCATGAAAGTATAAAGAAAGTCGGACGTATAGTCTCGCTAAAACAAAAACTGTGTCACTAGAGTCGGACACATTTGCACGTGGGCGTTGGCAGGTTGTCACTGATAGGCTGAGACGCACACATTCACACAAGTTTGCGCGTGTTGCAATGACCCACTGATGTGTGTATGTGTGCGTGTCAGCCTGTATGTGACAGGGCACTCGTACATACATATCATAATATTATTATGTGGCCGACTCTATGGACGCCGTTTTTGTTTTAGCGAGACTACGTACGCCTTTTTATACGCCCATGACCCACAGTAAGACAAAACAGGCTGCAGATGACCGTAACTTTAACCTATGATGAAACTTTGAGGCTTTGAAAAGCAAGTCTAACCTAAGCTCTAATCGTTTGTTTTTATAAAATAGTACATGTTTGTGTTTGTTTACCAGGTAATGTGCGTTCAGTACTGGCCACCCAACAAAGAAAAGGACGAGACATACGGAGACATCAGCGTCGGCATCGTTCAAGAAGAAGAGTTGGCTAATTTCCACATACGGACCTTCAGACTTTACAAGACTGAGAAAGATGTAAGTTACGAATCATTATACTACATTATATTTTAGACGAAAGGCTACAAATTACAACATTACAGCTTTTTTAACCTAAACTTTATTCCGTATACAATCACTTCAACTAGTCTCAAGCTGATCTAAACTTTGCAGATTTACATTTGAGTTTGCAGATTTGCAGAATATTAATGATTACTTTAAACCAAACGCATAATTTTGGTTTTTATTGGCATAGGTGGTGGTAGAAGAAAGGTTCATCCTGCAGTTCCACTACACCCAGTGGCACTCACACACGTGTCCCTTCAGCAACGCATTGCTGGAGTTCAGGAGACGGGTCAGAGCTGTGGTGGGGCGTCGGTTGGCCACCAACCCTGCCGCTGGACCTATGGTCGTACATTGCAAGTAAGTTGGAAAGTAGGACAGTAAGGGAAGGAAGCCAAGGCAGTAGGAAGCAAGCCTACTGCTGTGAATTGATATGAAACACAAAATTCTATTTGCACAGTCACAGTATTTGCAAAGTCTCCTTAACAGATGTGATCATCATCACACTATCTAATAATAGGCGAGACGACTAAAAAAAAGTAATTAGTCCGTCAGATTATTAAAAAATATTGTACACGTAGGTATTTTTCTTATGTTTCACTAATAAAAAACGACGAAGATACAGTTCTTAGAAGTTTCGAGTCACGTCATGAAATGGTACGATCTTTCCAATAGTGTGACGTCACAACCTCCCAAACCGGAAGTTTGGTGATCTATATCTGTGTAATTTTTTTATAATTTGATAAAACAAAAAATACGTGTCCCATATTTTCCCAAAATCTACCTGACGAACTAATTAGAACAACATATTTTTGATCCTGTCGGTCGTGATCCCAATTGTCTACTGTTAGATGTAGGCTTCTCCCACGGATCGCCACACATCAGTCTTCTGCTGTTTCAATCCACTTACTGCCAGCCGCTTTTGGCAGGAGGTGACTCCACCTGGCTGCAAGGTGGCTCAGTCTACCCTTGCCAATGCGATGTTCACTTTAGATTATAATTTACAGCTTGAATATAGATAGATGTACCTACAGGAAGTTTTTCTTTCCAGTGATGGTGGAGGTAGATCGGGAGTCTATCTTGCAATCGACGCAAATTTGGAACTGGCTGAAGAAGAAGACTGCTTTGATGTATTTGGATTTTTGAAGAAACTTCGGCAATCACGGAAAGGCCTTATTGAAAACGAGGTAATAACTCGTATCAATTACAATTCATGCCAGGTTTAACTTCGTTTAAAATCACTAAATATAACTTACAGCGGGTTTATCTATGGACCTTCATTGGTATATAGATGGTTCAAACGTGTAAGCAGTTAGTTAGGTACGTAGTGTAGTGTAGCTTTAATTGTTATTTAGGTGTGTTAATAAAAGTTCTGCCCGCGTAGAAGAAAAAACAGATAGCATATGCTGGAAAAGACATAGGTATATAGATAAATAGATACATAGATACTCTTTATTGACACACCAATAAAAAAATACATAGCAAAAATAAACAAAACATAGTAAGTTAGTGCGACAATGGGCAGCCTTACATCCATGACATACGTTAAAATTTTATTACAGGAGCAGTACAAATTTGTGTACGATACGTTAGAAGAACACGTCGTGTGTGGTATATCCTGGTTCCCTGTTTCGGAACTGTCCCAAAGACTGAAGCAGAAGTCCCAACGCGACCCAGTCTCCAAACTCAACGAGTACCAAAAGGAGTATCAGCAGATTTGCAAGCAGACTCCTCGGTTTACGATAGGAGACTGCGCTGGGGGCCACAGAGGCGACAATAGGGAGAAAAATAGAGACGTCTTGGTTGTTCCCCGTAAGTAGTAAACCAGACTTATGTTTTTGTACTGTTTCATAAGCATAAGCAACCTAATTTACGTATATTATTCACTATACGTAAGTTGGGGCTCGGGGCCTTCTCTCACAAAGAGAGAATCGAGGTCGTTGTGGCTGGCCACAACCACGCTGGCCAAGTGTGTGTTGGTGGTGAGTGCAACCAGAAGCATCGACATTTTTGTGTATTCCATTAAGCGTCTCTGAATTTGAACTTTGTTATTTGACATACATTTTTAGGAAATTAACTGTTATTTCTTTGTTTCAGCTGATAATTTTCGTCCATACCTTACGTCATTTCAAGGAAACAGTTTTACGGATTACATTAACGCAGTATTCGTGGACGTATGTAATAAATATTACAACAACTCTTGTGCAAATCTTGCTATGTTATAAGCATATTATGTAGTACATTTTATGCATACTATGTATTTTTTCAGGGCTACACAAAACCTCGGGAGTACATAGTGACGGAATGGCCCCTTATTAGAACTCAAGGAGAATTCTGGTCATTAGTATATGACTACGAATGTGCTGCAGTAGTAGTGCTATGTGTGCCGCCAAAAAATTCAGTAAGTTTGAAAAAACATATTGTAGGTACTTCTGGTCTAGTTACAGAACTATGCCAATGTTTTTCAAGTAGAGCGCGTCTGCGAAACCCCCTCACTATTGGTCAGTAACAAACGAAAAGCTGTCGGTAGCGGCTGATTGCACCTGAAACTAAGTCAGGCTAGATTGATAATAATTTCACCAGTGAGTAATCCGTGACTTAATTATAAAAAAAGAGTGTGTCTTAGTGGGTGCTCATGAACGTATGTATGCAAGGAGTTAGAAACTTTTCTTTTTATTCCCTTTGGTAAGAAGTCTAACTACAACCATAAAATTGTAACAAATGTTTTTCGTGATAGTGCGCTCGCGCAATTAATCCCAGTTTTTCCCTAACACGCTACATCAAAAATTACAACAGATTATCAATCCACTTTATTTTTTCTAGCAACAATTTCCCCCGTTTTGGCCGGAAGGTCGCCACTCCAAGAAGTACGGACCAGTGTTCACGATAGACCACGTTTCGCACAATCACTACACGAATATCAAGACCTGGATATTTAGGATCAACAAAAAGGTAATAAATAACATCGATAAGGACCTGACCTCGTAACGTAGAACGTACAATAGGTACCTAGTTGGTAGGGAATTTGCTCCCTGATACGAAGGTTATGTTTGTGATCAATTCCCATTCAGGACAAAGACTTGTGCGCTGTGTTTGAATATTTGACTTTTCGGAATGTCAATAATTTGCAGAGAACAACAAGTTTCAGTATTCAGACATTTAAATGACCGGAGTTTGAACTCTGAGCTTGCTCATTTATAACGACAGCGTTTTTTTTTAAATTATGTTTCGGAGAATCCCTGAGAAATCAGAATCCAGAAAAAAACATAACATCCAGCTTATCCGCGTTACGTATGTTGCGAGAATGTCTCTCTCCTCGCGTATTGTATGATTCTAGATTATTTCTGAAATACACAGCCACCTGGTATATCAATATAGCAGGTGACGTAAGTATGCCAAGCTCTTTGAAATATGGTCTGACGGATGTGCATTGCGATACGCCAACGATAGCACGTACGGCACGTTTTTGGGCGCGGAACGCACGCTCCCAGTCGGCAGCGCGCGCATATAGCTCGGCGCCGTATTGTAACCGAGAATGCACCGAGGCGAAGTAACATGCACGCGACACATCCGCAGACACCACTCGGGATACTCGTCTTAGTGCAAAGCCCGCACTGCTGACTTTAGCACACATCTTGTCGATGTGGTGTTCCCACGTCATGCTACGATCAATCTCGAATCCCAAAAATGTTGTGTTCTGTACTTGTTCAATTCTGATATTTGTTTTGATGATTCCTTCGTAGGATTACATATTTACAATCATTCGTGATTTCAGATTATTTCACTGACAGAGCTAATGGCCGGTGTAAAAGCGCCGACCAAAACAGTACAACTGTTCCAATTGACATGCTGGCCAATGGGCCACAAGGTGCCTTCCTCTACCAACTCTCTAGTAGAACTCATGAACATGGTCGAACGCTGGCGGCAGCGCACTGACTACGGCCCTGTCTGCGTCGTGTCACCGTAAGTCGCCGTTTACCTTTTCCATTTTTTTAAACAACTTCTATGTAGGTATGTGATTTTATGCATACTTTGCCATTTTCAGCGATGGCCGAAGCCGTGCAGGAGTATATTGCGCCGCGAACGCCTGCATAGAACAAGTCATTCAACACGGTGAAGTGGACGTCTTTCAAGCGGTCAAAACTGTACGCCGACATCGACCGCAGCTGGTGGAGAATATGGTGAGGAATCGTAAAACAGATAAATAATCGAGTAAGGTGCCGTTTGCTGATTGGTTATTTTTCTCTCCGCAGACCGAGTACAAGTACTGCTACGATCTCGTCCTCCATTACGTGCTGCATTACTTAAATAAGGATATGAACGAAAAGAAGTGAGAGTGCGAATTGAAGGACGAGCTCTGGTTCATCGAGTTCGGTCGAGGCGCGGCGCTGCCGACCACGCCGCCGGAGGAGAGCCCGGGCGGCGGGTCGCGGCGGGGCCCGCGAGCGCGCACGGCGCGGCGCGGCGTGTCTCTGGACCGCGGCGTGGCGCCGGCGCCGCGGCCGCCGCTGCCGCACGCCGCCACCGTAGAGGCGCCGCGCCGGCCGCGCCGCGACCGCCCGCCGCTGCGCCGCTCCATCCGCCTCGAGGACGAGGACGGCGCCGCGGAGGAACGGCGCCGCGTCTTCGGCCGCGGCCCGCGCGCGCCGTCCTTCGACGAGGGCGATGCCAGCGACGAGCACGACGAGTGTGACTGCGTCCGCTCCTCCCTCGAGCACTCGGCCCCGTCCGCCGACACGGCCGACGACGATGACTATGAACCGGAGCTCGCCTCCCCCCCGATGTTCCCGGAGCGCGCGGCCGAGCCGCCCGCGCGCGCCGCCTCCTCGGAGCGCGCGCTCGAGCCGCACCCGCACCGCGGCCCGGCGCGCGCGCACTCGCAGGGGGTCTTCGAACGTCGCCTGCCCAGGATCTACAAGTTCGGACTGATGGACAAATCGAAAAGAGCGAGTTCTAGCGCGCTGTACGAGCGAGCTGAGCGCTCGCCGACGGAGGCGTTCTACAACGCGACCGGCTCGACCAGGCTCAGCTCCCAAGAGCTCTTCGAGAAGTTTTGTTCCGAGGAGTTCACTTCGCTGTACGGTCGCGACGACCGCAGGAGGCGGCCGCCGCATTCCAAGTCGACGGGCAGCAGCGGGTCGGACGTGCGGCACGAGCGCGCGTGCTGCCGGCGCGCGCCGTGCGGCTCGCAGCCGGCGCTGGGCCGGCGGCACGTGTGCGCGGCGCAGCGCTCCGACCGCTCCACCGACTCGGAGGACACGTCACCGCGCCACTCCGCGCTGCGCCCTCTGCCGCTCGAGACGGAAGACATCGAACATCAAGAAGACTGCTCCAGGTCGGCTCCGCTGCTCAGCCCCGACCGCTTCGATAGACGGTTCACTTTCGACATATCCGAGCACAGCGAAGTGACTTCGAATCGTGACGAAACTCCTTCCGACGCTACGGAAACTCGCAATCTGACGCTGTACGAGGAACCACATTCGGACCGGACGAGCATTTGTGAACTCTATGATGCAGCGTTTTCGTCGCATCGGCCGTCGTTTAGACGCGACAGTTGCCGGCGTTGCGCGGGTCCCGTCGATCTGAGTGCGCTCGACTTTCGCGCCATAGACGACGAGAGTCCCAGGAACAGCCGGCGCACCTCACAGAGGAGCGTAGACGAAACGCTGCGCCAGAACTCCGAATCCCGCAGCTGGGCTTCGGACTCAGTTTTCGCGACGCCAAAACGTAGCGCGCCGGATGCATCCCCATCGTCGGGCGACACCAAGGGTTCCGTTTTGGGTGTATCCGAATCGCCTCGAGCGGAGTCGGCCGCCGCGGACTCCACGTTAGCTGACACCACTGTCGTCGAAGAAGAACCCCCCAGTGTCATCGAACGCGAGGAGTACGCGCTGGCTCTGAGACTGGGGCGTATAGAACTGAACGACGACGAGTCGTCGGAGCGCGGAGCGCTGACGCCGGGGGCCAGCAGCGCGCGGTTGTCGAGCCGGCCCTCGATGCATAAGCTGGAGCCGATCGAGCCTGAGCGGCTGTGCGGGGGCCGCGGCGCGGGCAGCGAGGGCGACGCGAGCAGCGTGCGGTCGGGCGCGGCGGCGCGGCGGCGGCGGGGCGCCAGCGAGCCGCGCCGCTCGCCACGCTGCTTCCCGCTCTGACTGCGCGCGGCGGCGCCGGCCCCGCCGCCGCCGCGCCGCTGCCGCCGCCGCGCCTCCCCCCTCCTCGTGCCTTCCCGCCGGCGCGGCGCGCGGCCCCGCGGCCCGCCCTCGCCGCGGCTGCTCGCGGCGGACGCGCCCGCCCCGCCCCGCCGCTCGCCGGACCTGCGTCGCTCCCGGCCCGACTAACGCTCGTGTAGACCTAGCTTAGCGGACTCGCCCAATTTAGTATAGAGACGGTGCAATCGAATTTTTCTCTGTACATTATTCTCATTAGTCTTACTCTAAAACGTAACTGCCAAATTTCGTATTAGAGCTCGGAATTATACCTTTAATTAGATAGGGATTAAATAGAGTAGATAGGGAGGGCCGTATAATTCGGCGATGTTTAGGTAGGTATAGGCGGTGCCTAAATCGACTACGTGCGTAGAGCGTAGATTCTAAATTACGTAGTTAGAAATTGATCCCGAGGCTGCCCGCCTCGGTCGCAGTCCACGACTGACACAGGGTCAACATTAGCTTATTGTAATTCATTGTTTTCATTATAAAAGTGTATTCATGTACTTATTCATTCGTAAGTAAATGTAAATTTAGTAAAAACGTTTGATTTTCTAATCATCAAAACAAAACGTCCATGATTTTTGCAAGCACACGTAGCCGAAAGGGATCTGTTAAAAGTACTCAAGATTATGGCAAATTTATGTTGCGTTCATTTTGAACTAATCCTACTATAAAAAAACCGAACAAACCTTACAGTCTTCTTACAGTAGTCGCCACGGGTAGTCGCAAATAGCGTGTAACATCTAAATTCCTTTCTCGTCTCGTCACACACATGCACCCACTGTGTTGGCCTACACTACGACGTGGTGTGCAAACCTCATGCAAAATGGGTAACTACCATTTCACAGCCATCTTTCCGCTACAACGCGGTCATTGGTCATGTATCTTGTGACACATTTCCGTCCCTTTTCACGAGATTACTTCAAATAAGCAGAAACATTGAACCACGCAGAAACAACGCATCAAAAACAGATTCAAATTATAATATCAATCTGTGTGATGTCACTAGTGTTTCTATAGAAAATGTTGTATAAAAAGGTACTCTTCAGTTACCAAACATTTATACGATACCTTGTACCAGTTACTTTCTAAATTTGCTAGAACAGTTTTAACTCTACACCAAAGTTTGTTCTGTTTGGGGCTTGGGTCTTATTTAAAGCAGTGAGAGTCAGATTCATGAGGTTTCCGTACCACTGTTGTATTTCATTGTGTAAGTCGTATCGAATCAGTGATTAGTTTCCTTTTTATTCTCATTTTTATAGAATCCACACGAATAAGTTGGTAGTATAACATAATTTTATTAATATATACCGAATCGTGGACTCTAATTATGTTATTTATTCGAAGTGGTTTATGTCGGATCTGCCGGAAAGTGTTTAATGTTTTTCTTTGTACGGTCAACCCAAAGTAAAACACTTTTTAAAATTAAATAGCACACTCTTTGGTACCTGGGCATACCGGTTTAACTCGTATTTTGTAGAGATTTTAATTATGACGAAATTTGTTTTGATAATTATTATAATTAGCGGATAATTTAAACCTTGTAAGCTTTTTACGAAAAATCAATGTAAAATAAATGTCCAAAACTGGACGTCTACTCTCTTTCTACAAAAACGTAATTTCGAAATAAACTCGCGACTTTCCAACTCCGATTCTACTTCGATCTGTCGTTTTGTCTGTTTAAATTTTCTTAGCCTACTCTAATTAGAGTATGCTTAGAACATTTAAACGTCCAACAATGTTGTATCGGACGAAACGAAGTAGAACGAGAGTAGGAAAGTAGCGAGTTTTTTTTCGAAATTACGTTTTCGTAGAAATAGAGTAGACGTCCAGGTCTATTCTCAATTGCGCCTCACGTATCGTTACCCTTACGTATACCCTTCAAAAAATAAAAGTTCGATTGGAAATTTGAGAAATACTTACATCTTTGTTAAGAGTTCAATGACTTACATTACACCTTGTTGTAATACCTACTAGCAGCGTCCCACAGTTATACCTGTGTGATTCCCGTTCCCCTTATTTTCTCAGGATACAAATTATTTTAAAGTTATTATACGAGTAGCTCACGTTTGATGTAATCAGTCCAATCTGACTCAAGTTTTGATCGCGTCCGGCGATCTTTTTCAAGGCGAGTGCGCGCGCGTGTTCGCAGCTCGTTTAGCGTTTGCTAAACGTTTAGAGTGCTAAACGAGCTGCGAACACGCGCGCGCACTCGCCTTGAAAAAGATCGCCGGACGCGATCGAAACTTGAGTCGGACTGGACTGACTATATCAAACGTGAGTTACCCGTAAATTAATTTTAAAATGTGTAAACGTTAGTTTTCATAGTAAAAATATTATTTGGACTGACTTTAGTCTGTGTTCTAAATTTCAATCCGATTATACATTACGACGTGATGGAGGAACAACATTAACATTTACAACATTACTAGGATTTATCGCACGAAAAATGAATATTATGTTTTTTTTAAACACTATTTTATTATTCATGATTATTTATTGTATTTCTCAAATGTCAAACGGCCCTTTTATTTTTTGAAAACTTTTAATGTTTCATTTCGTGATATGAATTTGAAATCTAAGGCTATGAACTCATTCAGCGATTTTCACCCGCACCCGTCGCGGTTGCGGAACTACGGTTTTATTTCAAAACTCACGAGACCGCTTATTTTCACGGTTCCGTAGACGCTGCGGTTGAGAATAAGTATCGTCCGCAAACGTTGCGGGTGACGATCGCTAGACGAACTGTTAACAATCACTTGAAAGTGGTCCAACTAACGCTAACCGACCGCAGAACGCGCGGGCGCTACCCGCCGAGTCGGCGGGCGACGGGCGACGGGCGACGGTGGACGCCCAGGAGACATGCGCCTGGCGGGCGTAAAACGCGTCCTCAGTTGTGCTTTCATTTTTTACATTTATCTGTATTCAACAGAAGCCCACAACTGCGGGCAGCGGGCACACAACTGCGGCGGTAGCGGGTGAAAATCGCTCCATGACTTCTTAGCCTAAACGTTTCAATAATAATTTTTCACCCCCTAATATATAATATGACCATCTGAAATTATTTAATTGAAGTTGCCAATGTGAATGTGACACATTGTATTATTGTAATGCAAAACAAGTATTTTTGTCACCCATAGACTGCAAATGTATTGTTATTTACCTATCTATGTCTATGTATAACAAAATACATAAATAATATTAATTTTAAGATACAAATTTATTTATTTAATAATATACTTATACCAGTTTGATGTTGTGAATGTCGACGTAAATACTTATTGTTATAATAATTTTGGATAGAAGATGAATTGTCGTGCTAGATTATAAAAATCTTATTTACCTACTACCAACTAGTTATCTATTTTTATATCATACCGATTTTGATGATAATTATTTCATCTTATCAAAATCAGTGAGATAAAACAAAAGGTTTCTTTGTGAGTTAAATAATAAGTAACATTAAAGATTATTATTATTAAAATGTGCCAATACTTCCGTTACTTCAAGTATGTAGATATTTACTTAGCAACTTGTGCTGTATATTTATTTAATACGGAAATAATTGTACTTTATCTAATAAAATACGTAGAAGTATGTGAGATTGCAAAGCTG
This sequence comes from Ectropis crepuscularia, assembly GCA_963693475.1. Lineage (NCBI taxonomy): Eukaryota > Metazoa > Arthropoda > Insecta > Lepidoptera > Geometridae > Ectropis > Ectropis crepuscularia. The sequence goes on along the minus strand of OY856357.1, from coordinate 8,673,917 downwards.
ATCGTGTTTCCGTAAAAATGTTGCTTTTTATGTATTTGCAATTAAAGATAGCAACTCTGTTTTTCTGTAAGTAGATATATTTTACCTAGAGCTTTTGAAGCTGTTTATTGTAATTGCTAGATATATTGAATATTGATTACTTCCATTTAAATGTGTTTATTTATAAAAAATATATAAAATGTATGTCGTGTTATTGATGTTGTTGCCCTTCCATTATTATTAAAATATGATGGTTTTTTCAAGTGCTTCATAATTATGTACTTATATATGTATTATGTATATGCCAAATGTTATAAATGTTTTGTACTATGACGAATGTTTGATACAATTACATTATTTATTACTTACATGATGTTAATTAATCGTGATTTCTCTACCAAGTTTCGATATTTCGGCACAGTTACAAGTATCATCTTAAACATTGTAAAATATATTTCCCATGAAGATCTCAAGCTTCCCATTTGGAATTGACGACCAACATAATAAAATATTTAATCTACCGATCTTTTATTAGGATACGGTAACGCAATCATGGATAAACTCATGAGCTTTAACGTGATACTGGGACAAGAGGCATGGTGATTAAAAAAATGTATTAGTCCTTCAGTTAGATTATTAAAAAATATTGTACTTACACGTATTTTTTGTAAAACATATTTGTGAAGATATAGTGTCTTAGAATTTTCGACTGACGTCACGTCTATATACGATTTTTATGTAGACTTGACGTCACAACCCCCTACTCCGGAAGTTTGATGGTCTATAACTACTTAAATCTTTGTTGATTTTTTATAGTTTGATAAAACGAAAGACGTTAGTCGGTCGGGTAGATAACGTAAAAATATAGTATTTTTTGTTTGATAAAATTATTCATAATCGACAAAGATTTACCTACTTCGTCAAATTTCCGTAGTGGAGGTTGTGACGTCACGTCTACATAAAAATCGTAAATAGACGTGACGTCACTACACAACTTCTAAGTCCTATAACACATATACTCGGTATATTTTGTTTGTGAAACAAAAAGAAAATTACGTTTACAATATTTTTTAATATACTAAATGACATATATACCTATATGTTATTTATAACAGAAGCATACAACAGTGAAGTTCCAGTGAATGTCAATAGATGGCGCCACGGTAGAATTCGAACACGCTAACGTTTGTTGACCAGTGATCTACATACAGCCAGTGTGTCGTCCATTGCGATATCGTAAAGAACCGATCAATCCATTCGTAGGCTAGAGTACCTGGTACAAGTCACAGTATCGGACAGCTGCCTGGCCATACTACGACATCTCTTCTCTCATGTCCAAGTTGTTTCCGGTTTTCTTTTGTTTGGATATTAATAAATTACCGTTCTCTGTGTATTCTGTCTGTTATTCTCCATCATCACCCACTACATGTAATAATTAATTTCTGTAGTCATCATGCGTATTCCGAAATGTTGGGATATTATATGTATAATAAGTTGCATAGTATTGTATATGTAGTGATTATATATGTAGTGACGGAATTTAGTTTTTAAAATCATTGAACTAAAACGCACAATCCTAAACCTATTTAAGAATATGCCTAAACCTATATTTTCGATGCCTAGTAATCACGCCAGTATAAGCTGACCTCATAAACCGTTGCAGTCCTGTGGAACAGGAGGTCAAATCATAATGGTGTTTTGTTTCGGTTGTTGGTCATCGGGAATCAAGGCTCTGATTTTGTGAAAGTTTTTGATAGAGCAGATTTTGAATGTATACGCTTTTAAGTAAATAGCGGCTAATAGTTTAAGGTTTTTTAAAATTTAGTCTAACAGCTTTTGTGGTATAATATTATCCAAAATAGTTTAATCCTGGTTTTAAATAGCGACTGTACAATTTAAAAGACATTTGTTTGTTATCTTTTTCGAAATATTCAGGTAGTTGATTGACCGTGGATATTAGCTTGTAATACGAGTACCTATATAACTTTTTGAAATAAAGTGTTTTTTTTTATATACTGATTTGTTACCAGTTTAGATATAATGTTGTCAAAAACAAATAAAAATGGAAATTAATGTCAAATATATTGTAAAAACATGATTATACAATTTAGACAAAAAATATGTTTTAATTTATTTTCAGTAGAAAAGCATCACAGGTATGGCTAGTACGATGATTTATTTCAAACATTTTCAACATGCTATATATTTTACGAGAAGTAGTAAGCTACGGCCGTAGACTCAACTACATTGTCTTGATTTTATATCACAAGGCAACACCCCATAGACATAAGTGGCTGTTGTGGGGATATCTTCCTTTCGGGTAAAAATATGTTTTAAACCATTTGAAACTCTATGTTATTTAAGTTATTTTTGGAACTTTGTAGAGTCGGTACTTTGTAAAAAGAATTATTATCAAGCGCTCATACTCTGAAATACTTTATCTGTTAACGGTCAAACAGTACTTTCGATATGTTTTGAGTATATCGCTTTAGTAAAGTAACTAAATTATATTTTCCTTGCTTTTGCGAATGGCAATTTTCAGATAATATATTTCTAATTTTATGTTCTTATGCCTATTTAATGTGTAGTAACTATATTATTGTATCGAAATGCTTATTTACGTAAGTTGAAATTTCATGTGGACCATTACTCGATGTTTTTTTAGACTAGACTCGTATCTATATAATATATATACATTTCTTTATTAGTAAGAAAATCGTTCAAAATATAGAAAGAAAAGCCGCACAGACCATCTTTATGTAAATAAAAAATAGAAATCGTAATATAAATTGTACACAATTGAGTAAATATTGTATACCATATACATTTATAAATTCGATGGTAACTACGGAAAAACTAACTTAACTATAACATTATATATTATTAAAATTTATAGAACATTGTGATTTCAAGTTTTTCCACTTCTAAAATATTGTAAAATAACTTATTGAAGATATTGTTGTCATAAATGTTATTTAAAAGGTACTTTTAAAATTTATACATGGAACTTAATGGAAAATATATTTATTTGTTGTATAAAATTATTTGTTTTATTTTCTTAACTTATTTTAACTGAAGTCAATTCCAATGGATCACCGAATATCAAAAAGTGCTTAAATTCTAGTATTCGTTTGGAATAAATTCAAAGTTTTGACAAATTTAAACTAATAGTTACAATGTTTTTAATTATTTTTAAAATATTTAAATTTCGGTTGTGTGGAGGTGAGTGCAGAGCTAAAATTACCTACCACTCGGCGGAAACAGCTCTGCCCTTTAAATTAGCTACGACTAGCGGAATAAGTAGTGCACTTCACTTGAATTAAAGGGTGCCATGTAAAACGCATAACTTTTATCCTTAATTTGCTTCATAATGAGTGTAGCATAATATATAGTGTCATAATGTAACTTTTTCATAATCGGTTTATGGTAAAATGTATTTTAGGCATTACAATCTATTGTAATACATTCAATTCGACTATTAATGAGACCCATAATAGCCTTTGGGCATATTAATGAGACGCATAAATAAAGTCTTTAGGATGTTTCATTTATTTGTCGTGCTACTAAATATAGACACAGGTTACATAGAAATCAGATCCGACTCGGAACACCCCGACTTGTCTTGTCTTGTCGTTACTAACCCCTAGAGTGTATATAAAAATGCGGGAACCAGAAGCTCAAGGGAGGTCCTGAGTGAAGCGAGCCATGCGAGCCGTAGAGGAGTGCAGGCCGAGTATGGAGAAGCGACACTCAGGGCTGACCGCAGAGCTTCTGGCGGGAGCCCACCTGGAGTCAAAAAGTGCACCATATCTATTTTTTACCGTACCGTCCGCTTTTCTTAGTGTGTGCACTTTATGCTAAGTTATCTTTATGCTATATCTGGTTATGTGTTTAAAATAATGCTAAGTTATCTCTATGCTATGTAATGGTTATGCTAGTTAAAATTATGCGAAAACAGTTTTGCGTTTAGTTGTTATGATAAATTATCATTAGTCCGAAAAACGTTACTTAAATTAGTATAAAAATTGTTATGCTAACACATATAGACCCGAAATAAGTACTAAATTTAAATCTTACTAACATAATAAATTTCAAAGTTTGGATGTTTGCTGCTCAATAACGTCGGAACTTCAGAACGGATCAGGTTGAAATTTGGAATACAATTTGATTATAGTCTGTAGCCTAGAATAACATAATACCTATAGGCATTTTACCCTGGGAAAAGCATGGGAAAGTGAACATTGCTAGCGAAACCGCGGCGCACTGCTAGTATAATTACACTACCTACTTTTTATTAATAGGTTAAATTACAAAATTATTATTTCCATGTTAAACAAACGTCTGCAGCATCAGTCAACTATTACCTATCTCTTTGATCCAAAGAGTTTACATAGATGTACTGCGTATAGAGTTAGAACAAACGCTTTCAACCGAAAGCACGGGGGGTCTACCGCCTAACGAAAAACGCTTTGATGCTTTGACGCTTTGATATTGCCGTCTCTTTTCTTCTCGCTTGAAATGAAAGAGACGGCAATGTCAAAGCGTCAAAGCGTTTTTCGTTAGGCGGTAGAGCCGCGGGTCTGATCGCTCTTGTGGAAGTGTAATATTTTTGTCGCTGCTCGCGGCACATCACTATGTTGATAGCAACATATTGTGTATCTTAAGCTATAGAGCTAAGATACACCTCTTCTGCTTACAATTGGCAAGAAACTGTTCGGAAAACCCTGTTCATGTATTTACTTATTCTTTATCTAAGGTTGATCTCAACGCTAGGCAAACTCTTTTCTACCCTTATTCCACTTTTCTTTTTAAGTCAATATACTAAAGTAGGTACTACACTAATTATTGAGGTTTTTATTGCTGTTGCCCGTCTAGAAAGACTACGTAGTTCGATTTACATTGGTGATCGGTGTACAAATGTCGTTTACGATTTGGCTTCCATGACTGGTGATGTTTTCCTAAAGATCATCCGACGTGCAGCAGGCATATCCAGACCAATTCCTTTTCAAATTAGCTCATATTATAACATGATTGTATTACAAAATATAATGTAACTTGATGCGTTAGTGATGAACAATGAAACTACAACCACATCAATATAATATTAAATTAATAAGTGGTACATAATTTTAGGATTCCAATGAATCTTTAATCTGACTAACAAATGATGATAAAAAATATATTATGCTAAACAACTCTCTGTCATTAGGACTTCTCTATGGGCTTGTTGAAGGTCGATCCTCTGTCCATACCGTGTTAATTGTTTGTGTCTGTCGATTTCGCGTTTGCAAATCTGTACAAAAGAGGTAAAAGTTTTTGAGGTTCGATTAGATTAGTTTATCTCTGGATCTGCATAACTAATTATGAAAATTACTATTATTGGTAAATTATTACCAATTGAAGGCCATAAGTGTCACACACTATATGTCATTCGAAAAAAAAAATAGCAGTCATAGGAACTGCCGATAGGAGAAAAACTTATAACTGTCTCTGAATTTGATAGCTTACTTTGGAAACTAACTACGCGGGTGAAACCAGAGGGCGTGGCCATGAGCATGTTTACCCGAAGATTTCTTATCATTCCCGAGCGTGACGCTGGAATTCAATTTACAACCCACGAAAATTGTTCACTTCAAAATTAAAAGATTTTAACAATGAATTGGTGGACCAGCTAATCTGAGATAAAATTGTAACTAAGGTTTCGCTATTGAGTGGTCAAAAACAAAACACTAACGCGAACAATTTTAGTTAGTAAATAAACTTATTTTAACCGATTTCCAAAAAGGAGGAGGTTATCAATTCGGCCACCATATTTTTTTATTTCATAATATAATAATTACTACATAAGCGCTACTCGCTCATCTATTTGAAGCATACCCATCCGAACAAAAAATAAATTTTGAAATTTTGTGTTGGTTCGGGCGTTCTAAATCAGGTATCATACAAAAAATAAAGTAGCCAAGTGCGAGTTAGACTCGCCCATGAAGGGTTCCGTTCCAGCAAGTAACATAATATACATAGTACACATAGTTCTTGTAGTTCGTTGTAACTTTGATCGAAGTTTTAATAATAGTGTATTTATGACGTACTAAAAAAAACTACTCGTCAGATCGAGTTCAAACTAATTTTCGTTGGTAGTTTTCATGGTAATGTACATCATATTTTTTTTTTAGTTTTTTCATTCTCTTACTTTAGAAGTTAGAGGGGGGGGGACACATTTTACCACTTTGGAAGAGTCTCTCGCGCAAGTTATTCAGTGTAGACAAAAATTATATTAGAAACCTCAACATCATTTTTTAAGACCTATCGATAGACACCCCCACGTGTGGGTTTGATGAAAAAAAATTTTTTGAGCTTCAGTTCTCAGTACCCCTAATTTTTGTTTTTTTAAAAAACTTTTGTAAAAATCTTAATGCGGTTCACAGAATACATCTACTTAACAAGTTTCAACAGTGTAGTTCTCATAGTTTCGGCAAAAAGTGGCTGTGACATACGGACGGACAGACAGACAGACAGACATGACGAATCTATAAGGGTTCCGTTTTTACGTTTTACGGAACCCTAAAAATGGTGGTTGAATTGATTGCCTCCTTCTTTTTGGAAGTTGGTTAAAAAAACGTTAAAAACCACACCAAACAACACATTCGTTGCCAAGACAAAACAACAACAATTAAACAAAAGACGACGAGCGGTTTCGTTCGTTCGTACTCTTCACAAAATGTAAGTGATTTTTCACGACACCGCGGTTTAGCCGTACCCGAAAGTTCAACCAGACCAAATCTAAACTTGCGTACCTACTTCAAAGTGAGGGGAATTTTCCGCCCAACGGGCGCTACCACCGGGGGTGCCGGGAACCGCACGTACTCATAGCTCCATTGTAATTCATAATCATATGTGTTCACTTCTCACCGCACTCACGCCTACCCTCTCGTAAGAGGCACATTATTTACCAGGTACGGTGTGCGCATTTGAAAGACTGTTGTGAGTTCGCGTACTTTTTTTTTAATTTAGTGTGACAAGACGAGCTGGACATATGTCTGATAGTAAGCAACATGCCTGTCACATAACAGCACAGTGACACGCAGCTATTGGAACACGAAGAGCCCAAATCATTACCTAGCACTGCACTGCGCTCGTCGCCCAGAGATATAAGATGTTTTATATCTATGCACTGTAATTTCATTGGGAACATTGCCCTTCGAACCGTAACACAGGCCGAAGGTACTGGGTCGTAGGTCGCGGGTTTGATTACCACCTAGAACAAATACAAACATATTAGTGTAATTAATATGAATGTTTTTTCTGTGTCTGGATGATTCAACATATCATAAGGATGTATTTAAAGATATGAATGTAAGTAGTACCTGTATTTGTTATCACCTGTATTTTTTTTGTAGTGTATTTCACTATAGTATTGTATTTAATACTGGTATTTGAGTCTAAATATGTGTCATATAAGAACAAGTATCGGATTATTGAAAGAAATGGGTATGACTGATAAAATTTAGTGTAGAGGGCGCTGGTGGGATACCATTCACTTCTACCCGCACTCTCAAAAGAGTTTTAGAGGGGTTGGCGCTATAAGGAGATGGAGCTAAGCCGTTGAGGAGCATTCCTTTGTGAAATTTTATATGGGAAAGATCGAACAGTTGTCAATATAAATTCTTACAATTATTCAATTGGTTTACTTTAACTCAATTGATAACATATTTTACTGTGAAAAATGCTACAGCAGAAACTATTTACGTATTTAAATGTCGAAATTTCACTACCTCTCTGCCCGACACTGACAAAAAGCTCATGCCGATATCCTACCAAACAAAAAATGTCAAACCATTCGATTCTCCCGATCGTTTCAACCGCTGATCTGGAGGCTATGGAATTCCCTTCCTCCGAAGGTATTTCTGGCGAACTTCGACAAGCAACAATTTCAAAGTTTCTTTAAACACCTCTGCGGGATAGACTCTCTCCTGTACATTACAAAGTAATTCGGAGGAAGAGCTTATCAAGCTAAAAAGTACGCTGTATCTTAACGAATAACTTCTAGAAGGGGACAACATGACAGGCACACTATGTTTTTTTTTTTTTTTTTTAAATAAAGAGTGACGGGACGAGCAGGACATGTGCCTGATGGTGAGCAACATGCCTGCCACATAACAGCACAGCGACACGCAGCTATTGAAACATGAAGAGTCCAAATCATTACCTAGCACTGCACTGCGCTCGTCACCCAGAGATCTCAGTTGTTGTACCTCTAAGCCCTGTAATTTCTCTGGAAATTGCCCTTCAAACCAGAACACAGTAATGTTTGCACATTACTGCTTGGCGGTAGAATAATTGGCAAAGGTGTGGTCCTTCCCCAGGCGGACTCTGCCAAGAGTTCTACCACTACAAATATTGGTGGTATATATTACCACTAATAATATAATTATGTATATTCTCACTGCGGGGACTTAGGACTCTCTCACAAGGAGCGTCATAACCATAATCCACCACGCTAGCCAAGTGCCGATGACTCTTGTCCGAAAGATTAAATTTTTTGGACACGCCACCGGTTTCATTGCGATATTTATTTTCTCTATTAGAGCCAGTGATGTGTGTGTGAGTGATAAACCCGTTCATTTGCATTGGAAAAATAAAAACAGAAGCAGGATCCCCCTAAAGTCAAAAAAACAGTTTTCTTTTTGAGTTGAACCTTTTTACGAATTTCAAGGACCCCTAACCATTACCAACACAGTAGAGCGACGAGTTTGCTTTAAAGAATCGTATTCACATTTTTAAACAAATTAATTTATTTTAATTAAAAAAAAATAACGAGAAAAACGGACGTTAATGTTCATCGATGGTAAGCTGCACTATAATGCCAGCACAATGACACTATTATACTCGTATAGCCTTCCTAGCTGCCTAATGTATCAGTTGATGAGTCATCTTGCTAAATGGTACGGGACCCAATGATTCTAAATGGGGATTTACTCGAGCGTCATAGAGACCTATTGGGTTGCAAAGCTTACTTGATAAGAAGGCTAAATGCTTTATAAGGAAAAGTGGTACCTACCATTATGGTACCTTTTTTAGGGTTCAGATCAAGGGTTAGGTTAGGATCGTAGGGAAAAGTATATTAGGATAATAGGGATCAAAGTCACAACGAACTACAAGAATTTTTATGTTATGCTATTTGCTGCTATGGACTTTCATAGGCAAGCCCAACCCGCACTTGGCCACTTTTTTTTTCGTATTATTTCCTTCAAAATAAATAAATTAATTAGCCACGCTCGAGAATGTCGAAATGATTTTTTTACTGATTTGTAGCCCTCCTCTTTCTTTACGTCACTCTCAAATGATCAGATTAGTGGAATATATAGCTTTTAGCATGTCATTAACTCAGCCACTCTACTTTAATCTGACGCACTCGAAAACTTCTGATGATATTTTTTTTGTATCGCCCATATTTATGAGGCTCATATTTAGTTGAGGTACTAAACTAGGTACAAGAGATATTCCTGTATACCTAATTAATCTGCCGCGCTGGAGTAAATCCCGAAATCCCCGCTTGGGCTCTCCTTCTAAAATGATCATCAAAACAATGTTTGTTGATTAAAATGTCACTCGTATCCATTTTATTCAACACGCACTGTTGGTAAGTTGGTATTTAAGTAACCGCCATTGCTCACTGCATTAGTATTAATAATTACGAGTTACATGTCGTGTTTAAGCAGCCAAGCTAGTCACTGAGATTTAGAAGCAGTTTCTTGCATTATGTTCACGTTTAAACTGGATCGTATTTTAAAGCCAACATTTTTTTTTAGTTAACTAACAAGACTTTACAACGTTTTGAGTAGAGCGTTCAGTCAATCGCGAAGAACATTTGAGTGAACACAATTCATGAAATAATTATAGTACGCAGAAAGTTATTAACACTCCTCAAGACAAGTCCCAAGAATGAATGTAATTCCATACAATTATCGTTAAGGGAAGTAATGGAAGAGGGGAGACAAGGGGGGAGAGGTTATGAAATAAATTGCCACCATATTATACGGAAGCGGTGGAGACAATATTCAAGTGTACTCACTTTTGTACGGAGCTGAGGATTTAACAATCAAATTATAATCTTGGAAGAGAAGGGCATAATTATAATATAAGAATAATTAGTTAGCGTTGGCAATAAGTAATTATAATAAAACATTTTATTTTTATTTAAAATAAGTATAGATAGAGTGATGGGACGAGCCAGCACATGATGCTTACTATCATACCACACAGCTATGTAGTGGTAGAACTCTTTACAGAGTGCACTTTACAGAGGGGGAAGTACCACACACCTCTCACTATAATGACCATAGCTTACAAAGTTATCCTGCCGCCAAGCAGTAGTGTGCAAGCTTTACTGTGTTCCAGTTTGAAGGGCAAGGTTTCCGAAGAAATTACTGGGCTAAGAGATAAAACACCTTATATTTCTGAGTGACGACCGCAGTGTGGTGCTAGGTACCTAATGATTTGGACTCTTCATGTACCAATAGCTGTGTGTCACCGAGCTGTAATGTTAAATGTTGCTTACCATCAGGCACATGTCCTACTCGCCTTGTCACTATAAAGACCACACCTTAGCCAGTTATTCTACCGCCATGCAGTAATGTGCAAACGTCGAGCGCAGTGCAGTGGTAGGTAATGATTTGGACTTTTTGTGTTACAATAACTGCGTGTCACTGTGCTGTTATGTGGCAGGCATGTGGCCTACCATCAGGCACATGTCCTGCTCATCTCGTCACTCTATACTATTTTAAAAAAGCTATTGTTACATGAAGGCCGTCGCTACACTGCACTTATCACTTAAAGATATAAGATAATTTATCTGTAATCCCTGTAATATCTCTGGGAACGTTGTCCTTCAAACCGGAACACTTTAATATTGTCGTAGTACTGCTTGATTGTTTGTGGTAGAATATTAACTGTCAAGGGTGTTATTGCACTTCCCTAGGGCGGACCCTGCAAAGAGTCCTACCTCTAGAAAAAAAAAAAATATATTCAAATGTTTATGCTATAGAAAGTAAAGATGGATGGCTTTGAAGAGATAGATATTTTTGGTGAGTCTGTCTAAGTAAGTATCACACCCTAATCAGGTATTCTAGTGTAAGTACAGTAATATTTGCTCATTATTACGTTCAAGTTTGTGGGACAATATTTGCAGAATAGTACAAAGAGTAGTAGTTTTATATGTATCTCCTTGTACAAAATAATGTTACGCAGGAAATCGAACTCTTTATGTTCTGAAGTATTTTGTGACGCCTGCTGAGGTACAAAGTAATCATTGATTGAAATACGGAGGTCAGGAAAAAAGATCACAAGTTCTTCTTTGAATTTTGATTTTGCAATCAGGCTTGGAGCATTTGCAATGATTTGTCTGAGCAAGCAAGAAACCAGTAACTTTTTTCGTGTAGGGAGGAGACTGAGAATACGCCATCAGGATTTGATATAGATTTGTGAAGTAAATACCTATCACAAATACAAGTATACGTTGTTAAGTTTAAGTTATTGTACAAGTACATGTTTAATAAAAGCGGCCAAGTGCGATTCGGACTCATCCACGAAGGGTTCCGTAGCAGCAAGTAACATTATACATGAGTTCTTGTAGTTCGATGTAACTTTGATCGATGTTTTAATGTGTAGTGTATTTTATGATGTATTAAAAAAAACGACTAACTAGATCGAGTTCAAACCAATTTTTGGTGAAAGTTTGCATGGTAATGTATATCACATTTTTTTTATATTGAGAAAAACTTATAACTGTCTCTGAATTTGATAGCTTACTTTGGAAACTAACTACGCGGGTGAAACCAGAGGGCGTGGCCATGAGCATGTTTACCCGAAGATTTCTTATCATTCCCGAGCGTGACGCTGGAATTCAATTTACAACCCACGAAAATTGTTCACTTCAAAATTAAAAGATTTTAACAATGAATTGGTGGACCAGCTAATCTGAGATAAAATTGTAACTAAGGTTTCGCTATTGAGTGGTCAAAAACAAAACACTAACGCGAACAATTTTAGTTAGTAAATAAACTTATTTTAACCGATTTCCAAAAAGGAGGAGGTTATCAATTCGGCCACCATATTTTTTTATTTCATAATATAATAATTACTACATAAGCGCTACTCGCTCATCTATTTGAAGCATACCCATCCGAACAAAAAATAAATTTTGAAATTTTGTGTTGGTTCGGGCGTTCTAAATCAGGTATCATACAAAAAATAAAGTAGCCAAGTGCGAGTTAGACTCGCCCATGAAGGGTTCCGTTCCAGCAAGTAACATAATATACATAGTACACATAGTTCTTGTAGTTCGTTGTAACTTTGATCGAAGTTTTAATAATAGTGTATTTATGACGTACTAAAAAAAACTACTCGTCAGATCGAGTTCAAACTAATTTTCGTTGGTAGTTTTCATGGTAATGTACATCATATTTTTTTTTTAGTTTTTTCATTCTCTTACTTTAGAAGTTAGAGGGGGGGGGGACACATTTTACCACTTTGGAAGAGTCTCTCGCGCAAGTTATTCAGTGTAGACAAAAATTATATTAGAAACCTCAACATCATTTTTTAAGACCTATCGATAGACACCCCCACGTGTGGGTTTGATGAAAAAAAATTTTTTGAGCTTCAGTTCTCAGTACCCCTAATTTTTGTTTTTTTAAAAAACTTTTGTAAAAATCTTAATGCGGTTCACAGAATACATCTACTTAACAAGTTTCAACAGTGTAGTTCTCATAGTTTCGGCAAAAAGTGGCTGTGACATACGGACGGACAGACAGACAGACAGACATGACGAATCTATAAGGGTTCCGTTTTTACGTTTTACGGAACCCTAAAAATGGTGGTTGAATTGATTGCCTCCTTCTTTTTGGAAGTTGGTTAAAAAAACGTTAAAAACCACACCAAACAACACATTCGTTGCCAAGACAAAACAACAACAATTAAACAAAAGACGACGAGCGGTTTCGTTCGTTCGTACTCTTCACAAAATGTAAGTGATTTTTCACGACACCGCGGTTTAGCCGTACCCGAAAGTTCAACCAGACCAAATCTAAACTTGCGTACCTACTTCAAAGTGAGGGGAATTTTCCGCCCAACGGGCGCTACCACCGGGGGTGCCGGGAACCGCACGTACTCATAGCTCCATTGTAATTCATAATCATATGTGTTCACTTCTCACCGCACTCACGCCTACCCTCTCGTAAGAGGCACATTATTTACCAGGTACGGTGTGCGCATTTGAAAGACTGTTGTGAGTTCGCGTACTTTTTTTTTAATTTAGTGTGACAAGACGAGCTGGACATATGTCTGATAGTAAGCAACATGCCTGTCACATAACAGCACAGTGACACGCAGCTATTGGAACACGAAGAGCCCAAATCATTACCTAGCACTGCACTGCGCTCGTCGCCCAGAGATATAAGATGTTTTATATCTATGCACTGTAATTTCATTGGGAACATTGCCCTTCGAACCGTAACACAGGCCGAAGGTACTGGGTCGTAGGTCGCGGGTTTGATTACCACCTAGAACAAATACAAACATATTAGTGTAATTAATATGAATGTTTTTTCTGTGTCTGGATGATTCAACATATCATAAGGATGTATTTAAAGATATGAATGTAAGTAGTACCTGTATTTGTTATCACCTGTATTTTTTTTGTAGTGTATTTCACTATAGTATTGTATTTAATACTGGTATTTGAGTCTAAATATGTGTCATATAAGAACAAGTATCGGATTATTGAAAGAAATGGGTATGACTGATAAAATTTAGTGTAGAGGGCGCTGGTGGGATACCATTCACTTCTACCCGCACTCTCAAAAGAGTTTTAGAGGGGTTGGCGCTATAAGGAGATGGAGCTAAGCCGTTGAGGAGCATTCCTTTGTGAAATTTTATATGGGAAAGATCGAACAGTTGTCAATATAAATTCTTACAATTATTCAATTGGTTTACTTTAACTCAATTGATAACATATTTTACTGTGAAAAATGCTACAGCAGAAACTATTTACGTATTTAAATGTCGAAATTTCACTACCTCTCTGCCCGACACTGACAAAAAGCTCATGCCGATATCCTACCAAACAAAAAATGTCAAACCATTCGATTCTCCCGATCGTTTCAACCGCTGATCTGGAGGCTATGGAATTCCCTTCCTCCGAAGGTATTTCTGGCGAACTTCGACAAGCAACAATTTCAAAGTTTCTTTAAACACCTCTGCGGGATAGACTCTCTCCTGTACATTACAAAGTAATGTACACACTATGTTTTTTTTTTTTTTTTTTAAATAAAGAGTGACGGGACGAGCAGGACATGTGCCTGATGGTGAGCAACATGCCTGCCACATAACAGCACAGCGACACGCAGCTATTGAAACATGAAGAGTCCAAATCATTACCTAGCACTGCACTGCGCTCGTCACCCAGAGATCTCAGTTGTTGTACCTCTAAGCCCTGTAATTTCTCTGGAAATTGCCCTTCAAACCAGAACACAGTAATGTTTGCACATTACTGCTTGGCGGTAGAATAATTGGCAAAGGTGTGGTCCTTCCCCAGGCGGACTCTGCCAAGAGTTCTACCACTACAAATATTGGTGGTATATATTACCACTAATAATATAATTATGTATATTCTCACTGCGGGGACTTAGGACTCTCTCACAAGGAGCGTCATAACCATAATCCACCACGCTAGCCAAGTGCCGATGACTCTTGTCCGAAAGATTAAATTTTTTGGACACGCCACCGGTTTCATTGCGATATTTATTTTCTCTATTAGAGCCAGTGATGTGTGTGTGAGTGATAAACCCGTTCATTTGCATTGGAAAAATAAAAACAGAAGCAGGATCCCCCTAAAGTCAAAAAAACAGTTTTCTTTTTGAGTTGAACCTTTTTACGAATTTCAAGGACCCCTAACCATTACCAACACAGTAGAGCGACGAGTTTGCTTTAAAGAATCGTATTCACATTTTTAAACAAATTAATTTATTTTAATTAAAAAAAAATAACGAGAAAAACGGACGTTAATGTTCATCGATGGTAAGCTGCACTATAATGCCAGCACAATGACACTATTATACTCGTATAGCCTTCCTAGCTGCCTAATGTATCAGTTGATGAGTCATCTTGCTAAATGGTACGGGACCCAATGATTCTAAATGGGGATTTACTCGAGCGTCATAGAGACCTATTGGGTTGCAAAGCTTACTTGATAAGAAGGCTAAATGCTTTATAAGGAAAAGTGGTACCTACCATTATGGTACCTTTTTTAGGGTTCAGATCAAGGGTTAGGTTAGGATCGTAGGGAAAAGTATATTAGGATAATAGGGATCAAAGTCACAACGAACTACAAGAATTTTTATGTTATGCTATTTGCTGCTATGGACTTTCATAGGCAAGCCCAACCCGCACTTGGCCACTTTTTTTTTCGTATTATTTCCTTCAAAATAAATAAATTAATTAGCCACGCTCGAGAATGTCGAAATGATTTTTTTACTGATTTGTAGCCCTCCTCTTTCTTTACGTCACTCTCAAATGATCAGATTAGTGGAATATATAGCTTTTAGCATGTCATTAACTCAGCCACTCTACTTTAATCTGACGCACTCGAAAACTTCTGATGATATTTTTTTTGTATCGCCCATATTTATGAGGCTCATATTTAGTTGAGGTACTAAACTAGGTACAAGAGATATTCCTGTATACCTAATTAATCTGCCGCGCTGGAGTAAATCCCGAAATCCCCGCTTGGGCTCTCCTTCTAAAATGATCATCAAAACAATGTTTGTTGATTAAAATGTCACTCGTATCCATTTTATTCAACACGCACTGTTGGTAAGTTGGTATTTAAGTAACCGCCATTGCTCACTGCATTAGTATTAATAATTACGAGTTACATGTCGTGTTTAAGCAGCCAAGCTAGTCACTGAGATTTAGAAGCAGTTTCTTGCATTATGTTCACGTTTAAACTGGATCGTATTTTAAAGCCAACATTTTTTTTTAGTTAACTAACAAGACTTTACAACGTTTTGAGTAGAGCGTTCAGTCAATCGCGAAGAACATTTGAGTGAACACAATTCATGAAATAATTATAGTACGCAGAAAGTTATTAACACTCCTCAAGACAAGTCCCAAGAATGAATGTAATTCCATACAATTATCGTTAAGGGAAGTAATGGAAGAGGGGAGACAAGGGGGGAGAGGTTATGAAATAAATTGCCACCATATTATACGGAAGCGGTGGAGACAATATTCAAGTGTACTCACTTTTGTACGGAGCTGAGGATTTAACAATCAAATTATAATCTTGGAAGAGAAGGGCATAATTATAATATAAGAATAATTAGTTAGCGTTGGCAATAAGTAATTATAATAAAACATTTTATTTTTATTTAAAATAAGTATAGATAGAGTGATGGGACGAGCCAGCACATGATGCTTACTATCATACCACACAGCTATGTAGTGGTAGAACTCTTTACAGAGTGCACTTTACAGAGGGGGAAGTACCACACACCTCTCACTATAATGACCATAGCTTACAAAGTTATCCTGCCGCCAAGCAGTAGTGTGCAAGCTTTACTGTGTTCCAGTTTGAAGGGCAAGGTTTCCGAAGAAATTACTGGGCTAAGAGATAAAACACCTTATATTTCTGAGTGACGACCGCAGTGTGGTGCTAGGTACCTAATGATTTGGACTCTTCATGTACCAATAGCTGTGTGTCACCGAGCTGTAATGTTAAATGTTGCTTACCATCAGGCACATGTCCTACTCGCCTTGTCACTATAAAGACCACACCTTAGCCAGTTATTCTACCGCCATGCAGTAATGTGCAAACGTCGAGCGCAGTGCAGTGGTAGGTAATGATTTGGACTTTTTGTGTTACAATAACTGCGTGTCACTGTGCTGTTATGTGGCAGGCATGTGGCCTACCATCAGGCACATGTCCTGCTCATCTCGTCACTCTATACTATTTTAAAAAAGCTATTGTTACATGAAGGCCGTCGCTACACTGCACTTATCACTTAAAGATATAAGATAATTTATCTGTAATCCCTGTAATATCTCTGGGAACGTTGTCCTTCAAACCGGAACACTTTAATATTGTCGTAGTACTGCTTGATTGTTTGTGGTAGAATATTAACTGTCAAGGGTGTTATTGCACTTCCCTAGGGCGGACCCTGCAAAGAGTCCTACCTCTAGAAAAAAAAAAAATATATTCAAATGTTTATGCTATAGAAAGTAAAGATGGATGGCTTTGAAGAGATAGATATTTTTGGTGAGTCTGTCTAAGTAAGTATCACACCCTAATCAGGTATTCTAGTGTAAGTACAGTAATATTTGCTCATTATTACGTTCAAGTTTGTGGGACAATATTTGCAGAATAGTACAAAGAGTAGTAGTTTTATATGTATCTCCTTGTACAAAATAATGTTACGCAGGAAATCGAACTCTTTATGTTCTGAAGTATTTTGTGACGCCTGCTGAGGTACAAAGTAATCATTGATTGAAATACGGAGGTCAGGAAAAAAGATCACAAGTTCTTCTTTGAATTTTGATTTTGCAATCAGGCTTGGAGCATTTGCAATGATTTGTCTGAGCAAGCAAGAAACCAGTAACTTTTTTCGTGTAGGGAGGAGACTGAGAATACGCCATCAGGATTTGATATAGATTTGTGAAGTAAATACCTATCACAAATACAAGTATACGTTGTTAAGTTTAAGTTATTGTACAAGTACATGTTTAATAAAAGCGGCCAAGTGCGATTCGGACTCATCCACGAAGGGTTCCGTAGCAGCAAGTAACATTATACATGAGTTCTTGTAGTTCGATGTAACTTTGATCGATGTTTTAATGTGTAGTGTATTTTATGATGTATTAAAAAAAACGACTAACTAGATCGAGTTCAAACCAATTTTTGGTGAAAGTTTGCATGGTAATGTATATCACATTTTTTTTTTTGTTTTATCATTCATTTATTTTAGAAGTTACAGGGGGTTACACACACATTTTACCACTTTGGAAGTGTCTCTCGCGCAAATTATTCAGTACTATAGAAAACAAAAAAAAACCTCTACATCATTGTCGAAGACCTATCCATAGACACCTCACAAGTATGGGTTTGATGAAAAAAAAATGGAGTTTCAGTTCTAAGTATGGGGCATCCCATAAAGTTTATTGTATGTTGTACTTTTTTGTGTGCAAATCTTAATGCGGTTCATAAAATACATCTATGATCTATCTATCTACTTACCAAGTTTCAACAGTATAATTCTTATAGTTTCGGAAAAAAGTGGCTGTGACATACGGACGGACAGAAAGACAGACAGACATGACGAATCTATAAGAGTTCCGTTATTACGTTTTACGGAACCCCAAAACTGGATCGATTAATTTTATTAATATGAATTTCTAAATACGAATAATTTATTAGTAATATGAACTTAACGATACGCTGTTTGCTAACAGACAAATCTTTTCAAAATAAATTAATTTTCAGGCAGCTAATAACCGTGTTCTTGATATCCACCACGGTGGCCACCATGACCACCAGGGTTGCCCGGGAATCCTCCTTGGTTACTTGGCCACCCTTGGCTGCCCGGAAAAACGCCTCCTTGGTTGCTAGGCCACCCTTGACTACCAGTAAAAACGCCTCCTTGGTTGCTAGGCCACCCCTGACTACCAGGAAAAACGCCTCCTTGGTTGCCTGACCCGAATCCACCCTGATTGCCTGGTCCAAATCCACTCTGATTTCCTGGGCCAAATCCGCCCTGATTTCCTGGGCCAAATCCACCCTGATTGCCTGGTCCAAATCCACCCTGATTCCCTGGGCCAAATCCGCCCTGATTCCCTGGGCCAAATCCGCCCTGATTCCCTGGGCCAAATCCGCCCTGATTCCCTGGGCCAAATCCACCCTGATTGCCTGGTCCACCTTGGTTGCTTGGTCCAGGTACACTGGTACTGCCTGGTCCATGATTTCTATCATGGTGTGGGGGGGATCCTGAAATAAAAAACAAAAACATTGAATGCCTTAACGATTAATAGACCGATTTGTCACGTAACGGACATTCGTTACGGTAGAGTTGTTGTAGAAACCGTGAAGCAACAATTATAATGTAGGAATAACTACAATAATGCAGTCTAATAATAATAATCTAATGTCAATCTAAATAAGTGCATTAGATACCTATAATTTCAAGAATGGAGTTGAGTGGCGTGTTATAGGGAACACATAGATTTGTAGTTCAACTTACCGTGGCAGACCATGACCACCATAAAGATTACACACGCAATCTGAAACAATGAAATTACAAACATTGAACAAATTCTATCGGTGGTTTAGTAGTGGTAGGACTCTTGGCAGAGTCCGCCTGGGCAAGGTCCACACCTTTGCCAGCTATTCTACCGCCAAGCAATGTGCAAACATTACTGTGTTCCGGTTTGAAGGGCAATGTTTCCAGAGAAATTACAGGGCTTAGAGATATAACAACTTAGATCTCTGGGTGACGAGCGCAGTGCAGTGCTAGGTAATGATTTGGACTCTTTATGTTCCAATAGCTGCGTGTCACTGTGCTGTTATGTGGCAGGCATGTTGCTTACCATCAGGAACATGTCCTGCTCGTCTCGTCACTCTTTATTACAAAAAAAAAATCTACCTACTGGGCACCTGGCTCCAAAATGAAAAAGTCTATTTTGATTCTCAGTTTGAAGACTATATAGACTACAGGCCCATGAACAAAATTTACGGGTCAAATGAACCACCAGGAGACCTATGTAGGATGATAGAAGGGTGTAAAGTATTAAGATTAAGCACTATGCCGTCACTTGTAAGCTGTCCAACTGAGTGTTGAAACTGTATGGAACCAATGCCGTACTTAATCAAAAGACCAAATTTGCTCTGTAAATTACTCGTACTCCGTAAATTTTTCCGGCAAACTAATAATTAAAAAGTTACAATTCATAATTTTTATAGTTTCAATACCTCTTTTAATCTATTATTCCGCAACGCCGTACAAAAATAATGCGACGAGGAGAAATGATCGAGAATTGCAACCCCCCCTCTTCAATTACACTCAGTTGGACAGCTTACAAGTGACGGCGTAGTGCTGAATCTTATTACTTTATATCCTTCTATCATCCTACATAGCTCTCCTGGTGGTTCATTTGACCCGTAAATTTTGTTCATGGGCCTGTAGTCTAATACTGACTATGATTGTGTATATTGAAATGTTTGTAGAACATTTTATTGCCAATGTCTAGGGGTATTCAAAAGTAGTTGTGTAAGGTAATTATTAAAAGGTCATCTGGTATAATGGTATCACTCGTGATGGTACTATTGTTTCTATTTATAGTTCTCAAAAACAAAAAACTTTTAAAAGATTGATTCGATTTTGAACCAACCACGTAACCAATATATTGCTAGAATACGTTTCAGAGATTGAATTCTTTTTCAAATGTTTATCTTAGAGATATTATAATCTCACTAAAATTATAAATGCTAAAGTTGTAGTGCTTACATGTTTGTTACTCAACCACGTTGGAACGTCTGAACGGATCGGTTTGAAATTTGGAACACAATTGACGGAAACGAGAACTACGCGAGTAACACCGCGGGACGCTGCTAGTCTTACTAATATTGTAAACACGAAAGTTTATAAGACTGTAGGGGTGTATTTTAGCTTCTCTTTCACGCAAATATTACTGATGAACTTTGGTATATTTGAAAATGAAAAAACGTTTATTGTGCCAAAACAATTTGAGTGGTCTGAAATAACACATATGCTATCTTTTAACCCGAAAAAATAACGGGATTTGGAACTATGCGGGCGAAACCGCTGGGCACTGCTTGTGCAGATAATTGTTAATAATTATTGTTGTTAATTATAACAACAGTAATATAAAACAATAACAATATTAGTTAATAGCGGAAGTAACTCACTTTGAATGCCATAATTGACTTCCAGCTCTCAGATAGACTTTGTATTTCTGTTGCAAGGCTGGGACTCGGCTCCTTATAAATACAGCTGGCTATCTTCAAATTTGACACATGACCCCAGTAAATAGTATCATGTTATTCTGTGCCAAAGATAACGCAACGCCACGTTATCTATTTTCACACTAAAATATGACAAATCTAATTAATTATGTTTACGTCTCTGTTTACTGATTGAGATATTTCGAGAGTTCAGGAAAATATAAATTAATTTTGTTTGATTACAAAGAAACATTTCGAAGAATACTTGAGTTATTTTTTTTAAATTCGTAGTTGCTACTGACACAGGGACTTTTTTGTAGGAGAGCGAGTGACGAGACGTCCACGTACGTACAAGTATACCCACTAGTAGTAAACAAAACTGTTTCTAGGAAATCAACATTTTTATTGTTCAAATCACTCTATAGAAATGTATAGTTAAGTCTTTGTAAAAGAAATTGGCAGTCATAGGAACTGCCGATAGAAGTGAAAACTTGCTGTTGCCCTGGTACTGGTACCTAGGGGCAAACGCAAGTCTTTTAAATTTCTGTTGTCCTGGTATCTGGAGATAAACGCTGGGCTGTTGGAGGTAGATAATCGAAACTCTTTACTGTTTCTGTTGCCCTGGTACCTACCTGGCCGTTTTTACCGAGTTTACCCGAAGATTTCATATCCGATCCGATCCATTATCACATCCAAGCGTGACGATTGATGAATCGATTTCACAGCCCACGAAAGTTCTGTCTATAGCGCGCCTAAAGAAGTTTTCACTTCAAAAAACTCTAAATTTACGGGAGCAAAGGTGTTTATGTAACCAGCAGCGTGGCAGCGTGGGCCTTCTCACGTAGCTCCCGTCGCCTTTATTTGCTCGCTTTAAAAAGTAGTATATACAGCACATTGTCTAGCTTAAATAACGGGAAAATAGAGTAGTTTTCCAGACGCCCGAACACCATAATCTGAGTTCCAAATTTCAACGCGATCCAATCAGCTGTTCCGAAATGATTGAGAAACAATCATACGTATGATAGAAAAACAAAGAAAACAAAGAAAAAAAAAGAATTAACGTTTTTCTAAGGTAAGAATCGAACCCACCCCAGACGGTTTAGTAGGTAAGCATCACACACACTAGCAACTGAGCCGCGAGGGCCGTCCTTTTAATGGACAAACTCCCATTCCTAAACAAAATAACCGTTTTCGTAAGTTGCAATAAAACTTCAAAGCAAAACATCATTAAAAAGTAAACGAACACTCAAAAGCCATTGCAACTCCCAAACAGCGGCATTCACGTCCAAAACAGAAACGAAATCCCGCTCGAACTGGAATCACTGCTGCAAACTAGAATTAAATTTATTTCATTCACTAATCCTTTGCTCTGTAAAACACGAAAAACGTTTTAAACAGTAGGTGCTCGGGCGGACAACAGAACTAGGTCGTTTTGATCCCAGAGTAGGAACATTTTGCTCATTTTATACATTCACCGCCACTTTCCACGTATTCGCCAGTTATTCTACTGCCATGTGTTAAACAGCCCACTAAATGTTCCCACTGCTGGGACTCGGAGCCTTCTCTCGCAAGGAGAGAGTTTAGGCCATATAATCCACCACGCTGTCCCAGTGCGTCCCAGGGTAGGTGGATGACACATGACTTCGAAAGATTCTAGGTACATGTCAGTTTCCTCACGATGTTTTCCTTCACCGTTTTAAATTAGCGGCATTACTAGACTAGACCAGCCGTAACTTAATGCGCATGTGTTAATGTGCAAAAATTACTGTTTTCCGGTTTGAAAGGCAATGTTTCCAGATATTATACGTTTTCTTTTATTTCCCGGTGACCACTGCAATGCGGTACTAGGCAGTTATTTTGACTATTCATATTCAAATAACTGCGTGGCACAGGCCTGATATGGGCCGCCGTGTTGTTTACCACAAGGCAAATTCTCTGCAGGCCAATTTAATAATTTTAATAGTAAAGAGTTACTATAAAATAATAGGCAGTCATGGGACTGCTTATAGTAGTGAAAACATATAACTTGGAATTTTAGTATTTAACAGGACTAATGTTACACACAACGCCACCTAGATTATGTATTATGTAGTTAGAGGTACATAATATTACAATTTACGGCTGGGCTAGTCGGGAGAACGGCGACTGCCGATCCGGAAAGCCCAGGTTCAAACCCCACACGCACCACTGTCTTTTTCGAAGTCATGTGCGTAATGCCGCTAACTTAAAACGGTGAAAGAAAACATCGTGAGGAAACCGACACGTACCTAGAATTTTTCGAAATCATGTGTCATCCACCAACCCGCACTGGGCCAGCGTGGTGGATTATGGCTTAAACTCTCTTCTCCTTGCGAGAGAAGGCCCCGAGTCCCAGCAGTGGGAACGTTTAGTGGGCTGTTGATGATGATGATGATGAATATTACAATTGCGCATGTTAGTGACGCCAACTCACAAGATTTCACCCATTCAAAAATCCATCCATCCTACCAAAAAGTGTACAACATGGCTAAAGAAGTTTACGCTTCAAAAATAAATTAAATTATAATTTTGTTTTGCCGTGATGGCTTTGTGGCGAGAATGTCGGATTCACTATGACCGTAGCGTAGGTTCGAAACCCCCTTTAAGTAATTTTCCTAGTGCCATTATTTAGTTTATTCTACAATCATAATATAATAATTTACTGTTGGCTGAAAAGCCAAAACCTATAAAAGTAAAATAAAAGACTGTGAGGAAGCCGACATTTTCTACGATAGATATAATTACATTTTGAGAACAAATGTATCATTAACCGATACTGCGTGCATGGCTGACTATAAATAGTCTCAACTTGCCATCAATCCCCTGGGTTGCAACAGCGGCGGCATATAGGAGGCTGTTGATACTTTGTGCAATGAAATTATAAAAGTGTAGCTGGAAACACTTATTTAAACGAATACCACATTTTCTATAAACTTTGAACCGAATAAGATTGCCAGACTACGCAACGCGAAGAAATAACATGTACCTAAGGCTAAACTATATTTATTACTAGCGGTCCGTCCCGGCTTCGCCCATCATGATATAGGTAACCTATAGCACTCACGGATCAAACCTATTTTTCCAACGGTGAATGAATTTTAGAAATCGGAAATCGGATCAGCTTTTTATGATTAGCTTAGTTTTTTATGTTAGTTTTACATAAATATTTATTTATAACTAGCTACATCCCTCGGTCTAACCCGCGGCTTACCAAACTATTACATTTTCGGGGAACAGTGAATCACCTTTATTGTCGTTCTAGGCCAAATACAGACTTTTTATGGAAAATAAAGTTGAAACGGTTGAGATTAAGATTACGGATGTAATTCATACACACAGAATAATATTATGAAATAAAAAAATCATAACACTCATTTCTTGACAGTTCTCAACAAAGAGGGGTCTAGTAAAAATGGTAGTTAAGAAAGCTTTGAACACTCGTGCATAACTCGTGCAACGGGACAATGCTTTGTCCCATCGCATCTTGCATTTTTCTGGTATCACATAAACTTAGTAATGTTGTGTAATGTTCAAGTGTAGTAGGAGTAGGACTCTTGGCAGAGTCCACCTGGAGAAGTACCACACCTTTGCCAGTTATTCTACCGCCAATCAGTTATGTGCAAACATTACTGTGTTCCGGTTTGAAGAGCAATGGTTCCAGAGAAATTACAGGGCTTAGAGATATAACAGCTTATATATCTGGGTGACGCGCGCAGTGCAGTGCTAGGTAATGATTTGGACTCTTCGTGTTCCAATAGCTGCTTGTCACTGTGCTGTTATTTGGCAGGTATGTTGCTTACCATCAGGCACATGTCCTGCTCGTGTCGTAACACTATACTATAAAATAAAAAAAGTGTGTTACGTCTTTACTCCGGCGATTTTAAACACCGTTTTTTTTCATTAGCAAAACTTTGACAGCATTATCTACTACCGTTACGAACAGAACAAGCTGAAAAAAAACGAAAAAGTTATGACAACCGCCCAAGCGTGGCACACCTACCCTCAAATTTAATAATCGCTTGCGTTTCTTCAGTAACGTGTCTATCGCAATCAAGGTCAGTCGATGATATTCGTAGTTTGGGTTAAAAATACAAGTGAAAAGTTACAGGTGTAGTGATATTTTTTTTGGAAGTGAAATAAAACGCCGTGTTTGTTTTGTGTGTGTATCGATAATCGTGGCGGAACAATAATTAATACAATAATAATACTAATACATGTAAGTACAAACTGTTTAGTAAATTAGTGATCATTGTAAATAGCCGATTCCAACTTTTTGAATTGCAAAAGTATGTTCATTTTTTTTAAGGTCTAAAGCCCAAAAAAGTTTGAAGGAAAGGTTAGCAATAATAATTTAAAAATTAAACGGACTATACCTAGGTTTTTCATCTAGCTTGATAAATATGGACGGATTTTGTAGTATATCATAATTCTAACTATAATAAACTTTTAAAAAAAATTTATTAAAAACGTACTGGCCGAGTGGAGGCCAACGCCAGTGTGTGGAGGGTCATTTTGCCATGACTTGTGATCACTCGCCATCGCTCGCCTAGCTGGCCGAGTGACGGCAAGTGGCCAGTGTGTATAGGACTCTTTTGCGTCCACTCGTCTCACTCGTGACCGGTGTAGGTTTTTGTGCACAAAACAAAGGCGCTCGGTGCTCGTATTGGCCTGCACTCGGCCAGTGTGTGGATGCTACCACTCGTCTTGTGCCGTTTTATTGACACTCGCGTTGGCCTCCACTCAGCCAATATGTATAGGCGGCTTTATGTCTACTTACTACGTCCATAAATAGTGTCTATCTACTAGCTTTTTGACTCGACTGGCACCGACTGCGAATAGATGAGTGTGTAGCGCTTATAATGATTAAATTAAGTTATTTTTCGCTTTTGAGTGCCTATTTTTGGTTTTGAAATCGGTTTATTAGGTTTTTGTTTACTTTAAGTGCTTTATATTTGATCAACATCTCGTCTGATGCTATGCGGTCTACAATGAAGTGTACTTACCTAAAAGAAACCAATTCAATCTCGACTTGAAGACACCAAGATTGTAACCAATGACGATACCTACTTTTTTATGGGCACGGGAACTGCGTGACTAAAACCGACTAGTATTATAAACAAAAGGGATATAGGTATATAAGTATATATGTATAAGTAATGGTTCCGCTCAGAGCTCGGGCCCAAATCGATCTATCAAAACAAATAACATTAATCTCTCAAAAGTTCCGCTTACACTTAAATTTTATAAAAATGCAATCTCTTGAAATAGCAACAAATCTAAATACACAATGACAAACACGTGAATTACAAAAATACAATTCAGATTTATATAATACTACTTAATTAAATTAGAAAAAAGCCACAAGATCAGAATATAAATTACAAAACATACTACTTATTCTTAATCTTGTTCTTATACTGTACAAAAATGAAATTATACAATATAAGTACAAAGAGGTTTTAAGTCCTCGAGGGTTGTAATATAAAGGTATCTTTTTTAATTATCTTTTAATTTGTGACCCTATACAATGTAATCTTGGTTGGACTTCCTGTAAGTAAAATTCGGATGTTCTTGCCCGCTACAACCATAATCTTCTAACTGGCAATAACCTGGCTTATTGTAGCTGGCAATACTGGTCTGCAACGTCCACGATCGTACATTATAATTAAAACTTGGAAATTGCGTGCAAATTATTATATTATTTAGTCGTTAATATTCGTTTTGTGTCTCCTGAAAGATTTATGAAGGAAAGGGCGCCGTTTGAGGAAATCATAAATTTAGTAGCACCTTGCCTTTATTTGTCAAGATTCTGAAACGAAAAAAGTAGCATTATGGTCAAATCTCGCATTCAAAAAACAACCATACGACTACGGTACGACTTCTAGAAAAGCAAATATGCGTTAGTTTTAGAAAAAATACTTAAAATTGCTATATTGCTAAGTCGCTGTTGATATCAACTAACACACAAACAAAAATTTGAGGTGTTCACCGGTGAAGGTCGTTAGACAATTTAAGTATTTGGGCCATATTTTGACGGAGGATCTAAGAGACGACACAGACATGAAGTGGGAGAGACGGAGCCTGTCTATAAGGTGCAATATGCTTGCGCGCCGATTTTCCAGCTGCAGCAAAGAGGTCAAAACAACTTTGTTTAAAGCCTACTGTCTATGTTTGTACACATGTGAGCTGTGGACAAAATACACTCGTAGATCGCATCACACCATTAGGGTGCAATACAATGATGCTTTTCGCATTCTAATGCGAAAACCGCGTTTTTGCAGCGCATCGGGCATGTTCGCCGATGAGCGGGTTCCGGATTTCTTCGCCGTCATCAGGTCCCGAATAGCTTCTTTTTGGGATGGGTTGAGAAGATCGCAAAACGGCATTTTAAAGTGTTTAGTGGACTACTATGGTAGCCCGATTTTTAAATCATGGCGGATAACGCATCAGAGTGCGAATCGAAAATAGATAAAAATGTATGACGATTTATGACGAAGTTGTACGACTGGAATAATATGTTTTTAATAATATATAATTTTTTTTACCTTCACTTTATTTAACATGATCTATGGGTTGTAATGTTAATTGCTACTTTACTTTACCTGAAATAAACGTATTTTTTTTTTTTAAATATCGACGACATATTATACTTAATTGAAAAAAAAAAGTGCTTTTGTATTTTGTATCATATAAGAACACTAAATAAATAACCGTTTCGCAAATAATAAATTCAAGTTGTTTCCATACATGTCAATTAATAATTATTTTCTTATCTCGCCCTTTTTGGATCTACGATGGAGCGTGCTTACTAGAAGAAAGCGATACACTCCCGATTCGAAGACTCTATACTAATCTATACTAATATTATAAACCTGAAGAGTTTGTTTGTATGTTTGAACGCAAGGATCTCGGAAACTACTGGTTCGAATTGAAAGATTCTTTCTCTGTTGGATAGTCCATTTATCGAAGAAGGCTATAATAGTCTGTTTAACATTACGCTACTATCAACAGGAGCGGAGTATGAATGAAAAATGTAACAAAAACGGGAAAAATATTGCTTTTTGAGAGATTTCGGCGCGTGACAGCATGTGTCTACCTTTTATAGGTTACGTCATTAGAACCTAAGGTAACAGAGTTAGTTCAAAATTCGAATTGGTACGACCAATTTTCGATAGATGGCATAGCAACGGGCGCACGATTCAGCTAGTATATTATATTGACACATCTATAATTGAGGCTAGTTTCATACGGCGGTTAATTAATAAGATTGTGATCACTGGGAAAATAGTCATTCGACTATCTCAAGATGCTCATTATGATAAACATTAGAAAGTAGAGTATCCCAATAAGTAGTATATAATGCAGCTAATTAATTTTGGAGTAACAAAAAGATAGTAGCCCCGTAATAGAAGGTAGTTTCTACCAGCTTGATGGAACCCAGCGAAGTCACGAAGGGCCATCCATCTCGGGAGCTTACACGTCTTACCCTGTCGACGCTCACGTTTGCCCGGCCCTGAGAGACGGATTTATGAAATCTAGTCTTAATATCTTTACTAGAATGTACCTATGGTATTCTAGATTTCAAAATTAGTGATTTCTCTATCGTCTCCTTGATCCGTCGACCTTTCCATTAGTTTTCTGAGTGCTAATACCCTTAAATCGGTGAATCGTGAATGGAATTTAAATAAAAAGTTATGTAAATTTAAAAATAAAATTATGATTCAAATAAACACATTTGATTAGATTTCACTTGTAATTAGTGCCATAACAGTGTATTCCGAAAGCTGGCACCAAATTTGAGGCAAGCTATAAACTTTTCGCATAGCTTTCTTATAGGAACTCTCACAAGAGGTTGTCACATCAGAGTAACTCACAACTCATTACCCAAACAATAACCTAACCTGAAATAAAATTTTGTAATAGTATGACACTTTGCAGAGTCTGCCTGGGGAAGTACCACACCTTTGCCGGTTATTCTACCGCCAAGCCAACCGGTTTGAAGGGCAATGTTTCCAGTGAAATTACAGGGCATAGAGATAAAACATCTTATATCTCTGGGTGACGAGCGCAGTGCAGTGCTGCAGGTAATGACTTGGACTCTTAATGTTCCAATAGCTGCGTGTGACTGTGCTGTTATGTGGCAGGCATGTTGCTTACCATCAGGCTCGTCTCGTCACTCGATACGATAAAAAAAATTAAGTCAAGCTTAGTTTACTGAAGAACTGATATACTATAAAGTACATACGTAGATACAAGATGTTTATTATTGATTCGTATTTTCGTCTCTTCAAAGTTAGCAGCGTACCATCGTTTTACCCGGAAGACTGCTGATGTTTTTTCATAAATCAAAAAGTTGCCAGTCTTGCAAACTGCGAATGTGAGCAACGACTGCGATAACAGTATGCGGGGACTACCTACTTAAGTGGTGTAAGCCCTCGAGATTGATGGCACTTCCGCGAGTGTGGGGTAGGTATGGTGCTATACAAGTATGTACCTACAAAGTACAATAAGTTTCCGTAGATATATCGACGTAACTGTATTATCCTATTCATAAGGGAAACATGTTTTTTTGTCGATGTAGGTACATTATTTTGATCTTATTTTTGAATTGGGCTGGTTACGTGTATAGTGAGACCTATAACCGTTCGGGTAGACGACCGTGTCCTAAAGTGGAGAACGTGAATAGGCAAACGTAGCGTAAGACGTTCTGAAACTCGATGGAGTGACGATATACGTAAGACAACTGCCAGTGATTGGAGAAGAAAAGCCGAGGATAGGGCTAGTGACGTATCATAAGAGAAGACATTTATCCTCTTCAGGACATAAGCCTATTTCATGATACGGCACCAAGTTAGTCCCATTTTTGTTTTCAGCCTCTGCTTTCTGCTACGTATATCGTCACTCCGGTGAGTCTCAGGTCTTCCCATAGTAGGTAGGTATATCCATCAAAAAGCGGTTGTGGAGATCGTTTTATTCGCGGACCTGGTTTACGCAAATCTTGGTGCTGCCAAGTATGGGTGGTGATCCTGATTTGAATTAGTGAGAGAGCAATCGCAAAAAGTTATAATAGTTTTAGCTAAAGCGGCTAAAGATCCTGCCCTCTACCCCCTAACTAAATTGGCTTTGCTATTTCCATCTCTATAATTTCAAGCGAAAACAAAAGAGAGAGAAATATTAAAGTTTTAGCGGTAGACCATCCCGTTATTTGTAGTGATCGTTCAGTCGTCGTCATATTCAACCATATTTTTTAAAATAAATAAACAAAAGAGTAATTACACGACATACACGATCCATGTATTTGACATACACGAGTGTGCATGTCAAACACGTAGAAGCTTCTATGTGTAAGTTACGGTTGGTCTAGTCGGGAGGACGGCGCGCGGCGCCTGCCGATCCAGAGACCCCGGGTTCAAACCTCACACACACCACTGTATTTTCGAAGTCATGTGTGTAATGCCGCTATCTTAAAATGGTGAAGGAAATCATCGAGAGGAAACCGACAAGTACCTAGAATCTCATGTTTCATGAAGTTTCGAAGTCATGTGTCATCCCGCACTAGGCCAGCGTGGTAGATTAAGTCCAAGCAGTGGGACATTTAGTGGGCTGTTGATGATGATGTAATGTGCAATGTTTTTGTATACGATTAATCTATTTTAATGCATAATTCATAAAACAAAATTAGCATTTCGCACTCCTTATATACCTACCTAAATCATATAAGATATGATGATGACAGAGAAAATAGTTACGTAACCAAAGTGTGGAAAATTTAATACTCCTCCGTCCGGTCAATTTTCGCAAACAGAGGTACAAACTTTCTGGTTCACGTACTAATAATATATATACCAAGAGACGTATCAAGTTATTGCACAACGATATTGAAGGTTCAATATCTGTTCATTGTGTGGCCATCTTCTTGTTTTCAAGTCGCCTTCAGCCTACAATTGCCTGGAAGAGATACCTACTTAATTCTTAGGTATTTCTAAATTAGTAGGTTTTTTAATGTACCTACATACATATGTGCACCAAAATGTTACTAATGTTAGTGTTAATACTTGTTAATAATAATTCAATAACGTAATAATTCATAACTTTTAAAAACTTAATTTTAATCCTTTTTTTTATTTAAACTTTTGAGGTTGAAATTAAGAAAATTGAGAATTCGATAAGATCATCGAAACAGTGCCTAAACAAATTTTGTTAAAATTTGTTAAATGTTATGGACTATGTTGTCACGGCCATGTAAAAGGACCATCGTCAAAACCTTTTAACCAATTTCAAAAAAGGAGGAGGTTCTCAATTTGTTTGTATGTTTTTTTTGTTACGTAAAGATCAGCCAATTGTAAATTGATTTTGATGGTTCTTTGTTTCAATTTATTTGAAATCGGTTTTGTCAGTTTTTGAAATACGACCAAAAAAAACTGAAATTTATTTTCATTTATCTGGACGACTTATTAATTTCATAAGTTCACAGTTTCGTGAAAGGACGAGTATCTCAATTTAATTTTATATTGAATTGTTTCTGTATATTCGGAGAAAATAGATTATATTGTATTCAATAGTCTAGTTACTATTGCAAAAAATAAATGCAGAAACAAACAACTCGCTAATCCTTCAAGAATAAACAGCATATCACCTCGATCTAAGTAAAGGGTGGCACGACGCGACGTCTGAGAAATGATCGCCATATTTTCCCCCGATTTTCTGGGACTCAAAAGGGTCTCGAATGTCGGCCTCGAGTGACCGATTTCGACAAGTCAGACTCGTTCTCTGCAATATATTATGCTGTAAATCTTTTTTCTCCGAGCAGGCCCACTTTAGGAAGACGCTTTACGCAATAGAACAATATTTGTGAGAAGTGGGAAAATAAATAAATCAAGTTAGCGAATAACTGGGACTAAAACTAAAAGATAAGTTAGGACTTCAAGGGGTAGGTTTAGAAACATGAAATTTCACTCACGGACTCTAAATACCAAAGGTTACCGGTTTTTGTGCAGAAGCTGCGACTAGGTAACCGAGGTATGTACATACTAGGTACAGAGTACCCTGATGCCAAGTGAAGTGAGAAACTATGAAAAGTAGAAGGAAAACATGCAAAAAGCACGTATCATAGAAAATACATTAAGATCAGCTTGAATTACGGGATCAAACTCAAGATTGCATCAACATGAAATCATGAAAGCGACATCGTTTCATTGTTGATGTGCCAAAGATACGAGGAAAGAGGTTTGACTCTACTTAAGTCATAAGAATGTCTAGAAATGAGCTACCTAAGTAGATTTTCCCCGATCGATGGTTATAATTTATAATCATGGTGTCTTCAAGTCGAGAGTGAATAGGTTTCTTCTGCGAGTAGGTAAGCATGCTTCATCAGGCGAAATGGCGGTCAAGTGCAAATTTATTCAAGTAAAAAAAACGAAATCAATCCGAAAACATTTAGGTACCTACAGGTATGCATTTTATTTATTTTAAAGAACATTATTGTAAGGAACTGATATTTATCCGTGACTTTACGTTCAGTAGTACCATAATAAAAGCTTATGTTTATGATAATTAAAAGCGCTCCTTTCGTCTTAAACTAGTTGAACTGCGTAACCTTGTAGTGCACGCATGGATAGCTAATGGTTAAATCTGTGGTTAGAGCCGTAATTAGCAATGATCATCTGCGTTCATATGTGTATCTGCATGTTCCATCGCTTCCACACGCATGATTGATGACGATAACGACCGTGGAGCTTCATTTCTAAACTCACTCGAATCACACTCTGAATCCACATGCGAGTCAGTTTTGCTATTGTACTCGTACTAATAATAAATGGCAAATAACGAAAGTGTGACAAAAACACACTCTAATATCAAAACTAACGATATCTAAACTAATCTTCGAATCGAAACTAATCTTATTCTAAACACACGGGTGTTGGAAGTGAAGTACTGCGTTGAACTCGATTGTCGTAGATAAATAATACAACGTATCAGGTGAACTAGCGTATATTGACTATTCTCGTGTTCTCTTTGTTCTTTCTCACAAAACGTTATAACATATCACAGGTCGCTATTTCAAGTGACCTAAACGTTTGCGCGTTTTATTAACAAACAGAGCCATCTAGGTACAATCTGGGCGAACTAAAACTATAATAATGTTCTAATGTTCTGTAGTGGTAGGACTCTTGGCAGAGTCCGCCTGGGGAAGTACCACACCTTTGCCAGCTATTCTACCGCCAAGCAGTAATGTGCAAACATTACTGTGTTCCGGTTTGAAGGGCAATGTTTGCAGAGGGCTTAGAGATATAACATCTTAGATCTCTGGGTGACGAGCGCAGTGCAGTGCTAGGTAATGATTTGGACTCTGCATGTTTTAATAGCTGAGTGTCACTGTGCTGTTATGTGGCAGGCCTGTTGCTTACCATCAGGTACGTGCCCAGCTCGTCTCGTCACTTTTTATTTAAAAACAAATGTAAACAAAATCATATTAAGTTGTAAAAAAGGTCGCAAACAGACGGTCTACAATCGACCAAACATTCGCCCTTTCTTCAGACAATATCCATACCACGCATTAACCTATGTTATGATGGTCACACAAACGAGCAAAAACCATTCGCTCTGCATACGTCAAATGTAGCTTGATATTTACGCTAGATGTTTTGTGGGACAGCAATAGATCTGTAGTTTCAATTGTGGTTGTAGCATGTATTCGAGGACCAAACATCGGTGATTAGAAGCGAATGGTCCTGTTTTTGTTCACAACCGACTAACGAGCAAATCGTCCACGCGAATTGCACGCTATATGCACGCACGCTGTACGTGCTTTTCGCACCAAATCGCGTGGCATACTTGGTGTGTGCTAGGCACTTGTGTTTTTTGTGCATATCACTCTTTTTACCCCGTTTTCTCACTTATCCTCATGTTATTTTCCATCCCAAGGTTGCCTGGAAGAGATCGCTTTTAGCGATAAGGCCGCCGACTTGTCGCACTAGTTTTAAATTTATATTTAATTATTTTTGTGTATCCTATTGTTTTGGTGTGTCAATAAAGTGTATCTATCTATCTATCTTTATTTGTTTTAGGTTACCAAAACAGGACAAACCTTAACGGTATTTCATTTAGGTGCAACCTATAGACTTATGATCATCTGTAATTTACAATTACATGTTGCATATTTTATATGCATCTAAATACAACTGAAGTGTCCGTTAGTATACCAAATCAACAGCTTTTCACTGAATGCAAATGAAAATATTTACAGTACTTAAATAATAAATTCAATGTTTAAAATGTTGGACTGTCGCTTACATCTGAAACGGCTGGAAACATTTTAACGCGATTTTCACTGGCAGATAGTGTATGTTGTTATAAAGTAACTTGTATTTCCTTTGTTTTAAATAAATAAAGATAATAAAAAGATAGAGTTCTACGAAAACATAATTAAATCAATATTGAACAGGTTAATCATTGTAAAATTATGGCGGTAAATACAGAGTTCACCAGACCAGCTGGTTAATTGTGGAGTAAACGTTAAATATAATTATTATGAAACGTAACTTCAACAATAATAAAAGAAAAACAAACCAATTACAATAATTCAAATTGATAAAAACATAATTACAACAAAATAATAAATATAAAAATATGAATAATTGCTAACTTTGATTAATTTGTGCACAGTTGACGAAGAAATATCTAGTCCCTGACATAATGTCAAAGAAATCATCAGAACTGATGTAGCCGAAGGTAATGTTCTAATGTTCGCACAGAATCGTGTTCGAAATTGAGGCCCTTGATATATTTGATCTGATATGATTGTTAAATCAGTACTAATGAGCAGACGCGTTGTTTTTAGTGTTATATTTACCGGTTGGGCGGAAAACTTGAGTTTTCTTAAATCTAAAATAAATGGTATGTTGAAATTTTTCTAATTAGAGTTTAATAATAGTGATATAGTTAGCCGGTGCAATGTTTATTACACCATATCCGACCACCTGCTGGACTCAGGGCCTTACCACTGTCTTCATACTTCTACTTCATATGCTTGAGATCTTGTGTTACCCGTAAACTTGGAGCAAGAAACAGCATCGAAATATTGGGACATTTAACCGCGGTAAATATCTCGTAATTTATACTAATGTTAGTATTATTAAAAGCTGAAGAATATATTTGTTTGAACGCGCTCATAAAAGAGCTTCTAGACCGATTTCAAAAATTCATACACCGTTGGATAAATATGGACGTGATCCCTGAGTGATATATCCTTACATGTACCACGGGCGAAGCCGGGGTACATGTAATGACTAAAGGATACGGACCGCTAGTAAAGCTGATAATATTTGAGTGTAGGAAAGAACAGTGAAACCTTAAGACAACTTATTTATATTTACTCTTGAAAAACAGAGATTTCCTTCTTGCGCAGTTTAGCAAAAATTAGAACACTTTAAAGAAAGATGAAAATAATACCATCAAGGTTATCAGTTGGCGGTGCTTAGCCCTATCCGCGCCTGTCAGTTAGGAACCTACTTACAGCCTCTGAAACTCGAGAGGCACTCTCTTCAGTCAACAGGGACGCTAGCTGTCCGGAATTGAACAGACGCGGGTCAAAAACTTCATAATTTCACGTTTATTGACTTACACTTTAATACCCATGGTAATATTTGTCTAATATACGAAAGTGCCTGTTGCGTCATCTCTTCCTGTAAAAATGTAGATAGATATTTACCATAGATAATTGAAGTGAGTGATATCTCAAGTGAATTGAGTGTTTGAGTAGCTTGGCCAAGGAGATACCGAATTATCGAGAACACCCTATGACCCTAGAAGACACATAAATCATTTATCGGGAAATGAGCCACAACTAGCACTTGGAAAATGACTTGATCAACAGATTAACCTTCGTAAAATTTAGATCTTCTTGATTATCTGAGAATTTTGTCAACAGGATTAGATCACATAGGTGAGGACATAGGTGGTGATCACATAGATCGTCTTCTAACTTATAGCTATCGGTAGTATGTAGATCCTCTCTCCACTTCTCTTCTTCCCAATGGGCATCCCTGAGATGGATAAGGAACTGTCGAGTCAGTTAAGTCAATCACAAAACCGACTCCAAGAAAATATATCCTCTATAGAAGGTATTCAAAGCCCTGTGCTGCGTCTGTTAATATTCCGAACAGGCGTAGTCTCGAAGTGCCGAGTATTAGATTTCTTTAAAAGGCGTCTTCGATTAAATTGAAAAGCACCTTTATACAATACTGAGTAACTAGCTCTCGGTCTGTTTGCTGAGAAGATTGAGTTCAATGATATAATTATGAAGAAACTTGAAACTGACCCAAAGAGGTATCTACTTATGTTGGTTTGTACATGAGAAAGCCAAAGTGTAAGCAGCCCAATGTATGTCTTCACTGCTGAGATCCCAGACCCTCTCTCATAAACAAATAGTCAAGGCTACAATCCAGTAACCTGGATGAAAACGGGTCTGCAAATGACGCACGTCTTGGAAAGGCGCTTTTTTCTTGATACATACAGGTCCTCACAATATTTTTCAACACAGTTAATGGTATGATCATGACAAAAGTGACATCTGCACTTAGGGCTGCAGGTGGTTACATTATTGCATAGATTGATCGAACATAAGAGTTGGTAGAAGGTTACTGTTGGAACATTTTTGATGACTGTTGAAACATTTTTGGTAACTCTTAATTGACTTCAGGAGTTTGGAGGTCCTGGTCATATTTGATGCTTTCATGAATTACTGAGATATGTTTATTTACAATTACTAAGATGTAGGTACATTACCACGCAAGTTTCGACCGAAAATTGGTTTGAACTCGATCTAGTAATCTAGTAAGTAGTTTTTTTAGTACGTCGTAAATTATTAACAGATTGATCTAAGTTACAACGAACTACAAGAACTTATGTGTTATGTTACTTTACTTGCTGCTACGGAACCCTTTATAGGCGAGTCCGACTCGCACTTGGCCGCTTTTATAGTCAATTGGAAAAATGACAATCATGGCGACAAAAATCAGACTATTATAGGTATAGTAACATATCACGATTAAACCTTTAACTCTGTAACTTTGTATGCATCAAAGGTTGTTTTCTTTTTTTTTCAACACCCCGTTGACATCACTGACCCTAACATATTTCTTTTATATTTCAAATAAAACTAAGTATATATCTGAGTAAAAAAGTCTTAGAAAATAACACGTAGACAACTGTATTACGCTGGTTTGAATTTTTATAAGGATAATTCAACCCACAACAACCTTTGGAGCGGGCATCGCATTCTTTCGGGCATTAACAGCGAATTCCACTCTTTGTTTACTCAGGATTTTATTCGCATTTTTTAAAACTTACCCTTTGATACTGAGCCTGAGTTTGATTCAGAATTTGAAGACCACTATCTAAAAAACCCTTTGTGATAGCATTTACAAGTACCCGCAAAGAGCTGTAAACAAAAAGATTTCTGAAAATGTTTAGTTGATTTCTTTACTTAAACTCGCACTGATATTTTAATGCACCATATTCTATACATTGGTGGGAAAGTATTAAACCATTGCAAACAAATCGGTAAATTGATAAGACTACCAAAAATGGATCCTAATGGAAAATATTACAGCATATGCCCGCTTTATGCTCCCACTGATTCGGGGCTTTTTCTCACAAGGAGAGAGTCAGGACCACAATCCACCAAGCTGGTTAAGCCCGGCCGGCGGCTGGTGCCTGCATGTCCTCGAAAGATGACTTTTTTGGTAAGTAAATTTGTTTTTATGTTTTGGGAGTATGTTTTCTTTTACCGTGAAAGCCAGCGACCACAACAAACTTGTACATCTGCACTTGCACTTGCATACTCAGAGAACCGCACAATGAAAATTGGCTACTTTAGAGCAAAACTATTTAACTTAACGGTCTAAGTTCCAATATTCACTTGCCCTCTATAATAATCATCGTTTATTTCGTTTTACCAATATTCAACAACAACATCAACAGCCCACTAAACGTTCCCACTGCTGGGACTCGGGGCCTTCTCTCGCAAGGAGAGAGTTAAGGCCATAATCCACCACGCTGGCCCAGTGCGGGTTGGCAGATGACACATGACTTCGAAAGATTCTAGGTACATGTCCGTTTCCTCACGATGTTTTCCTTCACCGCTTTAAGTTAGCGGCATTACGCAAATGACTTCGAAAAGACAGTGGTGCGTGTGGGGTTTGAACCCGGGGTCTCCGGATCGGCAGGCGCCGTTTTCCCGACTAGTAAGACACACAACACCATCTGACCTTAAACTAAGCAAAGCTTTTATTAAATAAAACTAAAATACAATGAGAACTACACTACGCTACATACCTAAGTACTTACACTAAGCACACCTGAATTATCCATAGACCGATGAAGGTCTACAGATAATCGGAAGCGTACCCAGCATGCTGGCGGCATTACCACGCTGAATGGCAGAGCTTATATGATGGCGGCCAGATAGCTGATATAATACTTATATAGTTTTAAATGCATTACTTATTATACATAGAAACACTCAGACACAGTGCAAACATTTGAATTCATCACACAAATATTTGCACCCACGACCACGAACCCACGACCCTCGGCTTCGCTGGCAGAGCTACTACCAACTAAACCACGAGGCTAGTCAATATTAAACAAACACCTATATTTATATCTCACAGTTTAAAAGCAGAAATCGTTAGTGGCTTTGTTCACCAGACGACTTCAACAGATTTGTAAATTACACGTGTAATCGGTTTATTCTGGGTTCGCTCTTAAGTAGGCCACATCGTCGCATATCAAGAGAGACGACGGTCAAGTGCAAACCTATTATTGAAAAAACAAAGTGGCACTACAGGAGTGCCAACAGAAGTGAAACACCAATATTAGGTATTTATATTCAAAGGCATAGAATAATAACGCGTAGAATCCGAGTCCGCGCAAGAAAAGTGAGGCAAATCATATTGGTTCGTTCGAAACTACCATCAGTTGTCAAAGTGAAGCGCTAGTCACTAGCGGCTAGTGGATGCGTCTTCGACAATTTAAAACATAAACATTGATGATGGTTTTTTTGGTCCTTCACTGTACTCCACGACATTAAAATTTTGTTTGGCGATACTGGTTACGCAGAAAGCAGAAATCAATCTGCGTTTTGCCTCACTTAAGATGAAGTGTTTGTTTGAATATCATTTATCGATCTAATTAATATATGTTCAAAGATGTCGATTATAGTAACAGCGTCACGAACTCAATAGGTTTTCTCATCTCAAATAAATGCCCAAGACGCCTAAAGAAGTGTATTAAAAACGGTATTTTCCACATAGCACCACTGTTTTTAATTAGCCTTTAATACAAACTGTGTAAACATATACTTATATTTCCTTAACAAATAATGTATACCAACGTTTCGATCAAACACAACTATGTATTGAAAGATTGAAATAGACAATTATTGGTTCCAATGGTTTGATTCTATTAAAGGAGTTACGCGACCGTGTCAATTCGGGTAGCCAATGAAGACTGAGGTAGCAGATCTAAAAAGGCCACTTTCAAGTAATCAGATGGCCACTTAATTTTTAGTAGATCTAGAACCGGGGTAATTAAATTTTACCTTTTTTTTAATGGTATTAAAATTGAAACTGCCACGGTCTGTCTACCTTTACCGATTGCTAAGCTTCCCATTTTCCAAACATTCACTCAAGGCTAGCTCAAGCAGGTTAAATTGGTATAGGAAATTTTGGACGTTTGTGACGTCAAGCGAAATCAAAGATAAATAAAGTTGAGCACAAATCAAGTTATTAAATTAGTTGGACAAATAGTGTTACATATTTACATTTTTAACCATCTAGTTGCACTTCACAGTTTGTCCAGCTATACCATAAAACGGAGGCTTTATAAATAAAAAGCAGACTGAGTTATTTTAGTAGATAAATAAACTACATTTCTGTGGTAAGTTTCTCCTTTCGGTCCTTTTTGTGTGCAAAAACAAGAAACATTTATACTATTGTCTATCACAGTAAATAAAACTAAATAAGTAACACTTTCTTTTTTAATTTACGTATGTGAATTTTTATTGGTGTATTAATAATGAATAGCAATCTATCAATTTACAATAAACATATATTATACAGAGTTACTAGTAATGTGGTAATCCGGCTGCGTCCGTTTAAGGGCATTTCCTGTATATTTAAACAAACATTTGTTCTATAACTTTTGTTAAAACTCAATATTCCAAAAAACTAGCACTGTTTAGCGGCTGTTTAGTTTTTTCACATCACTTCACACTGCACATACTTTATCGAGCGTTAAAGATTGCGCGCGCCCTTGTTACGAAGAGTTCGATGCTTTTAGACCGGGCAAATACACTTTTTTTATTTCGTATGGGCAAAATCTATACGATTTTTATAAACTGTAGAACAAAAGTAGACGTATGACGTAATAAAATGGAGGTACTTAACGTCCCCTTTAAAGGGATGCCGGCTGATTACCAATAACTTTGTATTTACAAAATCTATTATTATTATTCAGTAAACAGTAAAAAAAAAAGTTGATCCTATTTAGTCCGAACTAGTGGGAACTGTAGAAAAATACTGTTCGAAAGACAATGTCTCCTGCCATGGTAGCATAATACATAGGTACAGGTTGAGATTTGTGTGTATGTGTGTGAATGGGTTTTTGTGTGCGTGTACGGTCATGTGTGTGCATGATGCCTTATGAATCTACGCTATTCTCACAAACTTTCTCGTCTGTAGCATTATTATGATTAGCTATAGCTATAAAATACAAATTTACAAACGCCAACAGCATCGCAGTCTAATTACTCCCTTTAATTAATACCCCTTCTGTCTTATCTCGCGGGTAAAAGACAAAAATTACGGTGTTTTGTACGAGGAGCTTTATCAACGAACCATTTATCACGGCCGGCCTGAGCAATGGACTTGACACGGAAAAGTTTGGGGCGAGGGATAAATTCTGGATCAAG
This sequence comes from Ectropis crepuscularia, assembly GCA_963693475.1. Classification (NCBI taxonomy): domain Eukaryota; kingdom Metazoa; phylum Arthropoda; class Insecta; order Lepidoptera; family Geometridae; genus Ectropis; species Ectropis crepuscularia. The sequence continues at coordinate 8,632,938 of OY856357.1, read as the reverse complement.
GTAGTGTGTTCTTAAGGTTATATGAATTTTTATGTGAACTGGAGATTTATAGTATCGGAGGCGATTTTGTAAATGAAGTAGATTCGTAGTCGTAGAAATATTTGCAAAGGCTGTTTGGGATTTGCCAGCTTTACTAGTTATTCTACCATCAAACATAAATGTGCATACTGCATACGTTACTGCGGTTTGAAGGGTGTTTCCAGAGAAAATAAAAAACGAAGAGATTAAACATGTTACCTATACCTGGCGTTCGGCGTCAGGCGAAGAAAGAGAGTAAACGTCGTGGTGTCGGGCGTCGGGTATCGAGCGACAGACGTGAAGATCTGGCATCGTGCAGACATGTATTTACGGCGATTTATATAACGTGATTGAAAACAAACATCTAAACTATCGCATTTATTATATTAGAAGTTTTATAGGATAGACCTTTCCGCGTTAACAATAAAATATCTACAGTCAGTTCTTATTATAGCGTTTTAACTCGAGAAAGCCAGTACAAAGCTAATAGACCCGGGGCAACCACAGGGCAAGCCTGGATTTATAGCGATGTTCCTTTACCGCAGAATTGCGCTACATCTGTTAGGGCAGTAAACTAACGTAGAAACTAGATTTTCAAATCTAATCTAAAGGCTGTTGTACCCTGTATATTCCAACAAATAACATAGATTGTTTTGAGTTGTCACGGTTGTTTGCCACAGTGTAGTCTTATTCATAAATGTAAAATTTAAACGTCATCTGGTTAAAAAAAAAATTGGCAGTCATAGGAACTGACGATAGAAGTGAAAACTTGCTGTTGCCCTGGTTCTGGTACCTAGGGGCAAATGCAACTCTTTTATATTTCTGTTGTCCTGGTATCTGGAGATAAACGCTGGGCTGTTGGAGGTAGGTAATTACTTTTAACTCTTTACTGTTTCTGTTGCCCTGGTACCTACCTGGCCGTTTTTACCAAGTTTACCCGAAGATTTCTTATCATATCCGAGCGTGACGATTGATGAATCCATTTCACAGCCCACGAAAATTCTGTCTATAGCGCGCCTAAAGAAGTTTTCACTTCAAAAATTCGTTTCTTCAAATCGAGAGTGAATCGGGTTCTTCTAGGTAAATACTCTCCATCGTAGACCGCATCGTCACCGTGATGGCGGTCAAGTCTAAACCTATGAGAGTTAAAAAAGTATATACCATTAAATATTTGTGTGATGAACGCAACTATTTGTTATGTGCTTGAGTGTTTCTATCCTACTAATATCATAAATGTCAATGTATGGATGTTTGGGTGTTTGCTGCTCAAGCACGTCGTAACTTATGAACTGATCGGGCTGAAATTTAGAATACAGGTAGATAATAGTCCAGAACACATAGGTTTTTTAATTCGGTAAAATACCGGGAAATTGAACTATGCGGGTAGCACCGTAGGGCGCTGCCAGTGTATACCTAATAAGTAATAATTTACGACTACTTAAGTATTTTATCAGATATCTGGCTTCCATAGTACAAGCTTTGCTTAGTTTGAGCCTAGATGGTATTGTGTGAGAAATGTCTAATTCTAAAGCAAAAGAAGAAATCTAAGAAAGCTATCAACATATTATATTATGTCGCGTTTTGTAATACCGACCACAGATAATCCTTGTAATATAGAAGTGTTATGCATTGTGTTGTTCCTACTACGTTACCTAACGTACGTCGCGTTCATTACGGGGCGGAGTGGCGATGGCGGTACAGTCGGCGACAGGCGCCGCTATCCAGCTGTGCTTGACACTTCCAGGGCTGTCTCTGAAGACATATTTTGATAGAGATACCAAAACTTCTATGCAACTAAAGTAATTTAACTTCAAAGTTAAGTTAGTTTGCTCTTGTTTGTGTGTCCGTAAGAGTATTACGTTATCAGGTGTTCACATCAAAATTGCCGCAGTTAGACGTCAATGATCTGCGACTAGGCTGATCTGCATAACTTAATACCACCTTGCCCCTTTTTCTATCGGACTGCTCGTAGCTCGAGAAAGCGACATCGTTTCATGGTTGATGTTCCAAAGATACGAACAAAGAGGTTTGACTCTATTTTTGTAACAATAACGTCTAGGCTGTGGAATGAGCTACCAGAGTGGATTTTCCCCGATAGTTATAATTTAGGTGTCTTCAAGTCGAGAGTGAATCGGTTTCTTCTAGGTAAGCACGCTTTATAATAAATAAATAAATATTGGTGGACATCACACACAACACCATCTGACCCCAAACTAAGCAAAGCTTGTACTATGGCGGCCAGATAGCTGATATAATACTTATATAATTTTAAATACATACTTATTATATTTATCGTAGGGCGCATCGTCGCTTAACATCAGGCGAGATGGCGGACAAGTGTAAACTTATTCAAGTTCTACTTATTCAAAAAAAAATGAAATCAAATACGCTGCATATTTACCTATCATCATATCATGCATATGCATCTATCTATTATACCTAGTCTGGTATTTCCTACTAATATTTTAAATGCTAAAGTTTGAATGTTAAGACGTTTATTACTCAATCACGTCATTACCTACATCTGAACGAATCGGGTTGAAATTTGACACACAATTTTATTAGATTATAGTCTAGAATAACACAACATGGTCTTTTTATCATGCGCAAATTGCGTGAGTGAATCCGCGGGCCGCTCCCAGTGAGTTGTTAATATCTTGTATTGAATTTAATTATTCAGATGAAATGTGCATTTCAATACATAACTAGGGAATGTAACTGTACTGGTATATTTTGACACATTTAGGAGATTTCTATTACTTTTCAAGATTCTTATTGCTGCACATACGTTTATTGCATTAAATCCATCCTTCAATCATCTACTGGACTGGGAATCTAACCCAACTTGGCTCATGAGACATGAACAATAATACCGCTATGTCCAATAGGTTACCATTTTGATATAAACACAAAACTTAAGAGAGCATAGCATGGCTATTTGTAAAAAAACAGGTTTATTTACAAACAACATTAGGTACCTACGTTAAACTTAAAAAAAACTTACCATAAATAATTTATTACAGTTTTCACTCAAATTACGCTGATTCTTCTGTTTTTTTTTTAGGACTTAAAGTGACCTGCATCAGATGGTTTTTAATCTACCGTGATAACAAAGATTTTTTTTTACATTGTAATCAAACGTCATCTGTGTCATGTATAAGAGGCAACCCTATTGCTGTCCACACCACACGCTATTTTGATCAATGTGTGGAAAATAAACGCTTATAGCGTGGAGAAAAAAATTCACTCCTGTACCTTATAGGTGTATTTAGTTTTCTGGAACTTCTGTTTAGAGTAATGGTTGTTGTTTGCTCTAGTTACTTGAACACAACGTGAATGTAACTGAAATAAATTAAGTGTACCTAGATGTTACAAGCGAGTGTACTGCGTCACGCGGCTTTACCCGTTGATGCCAAATAACCCTGTCTATGAGTTAAATTAATTATCAAATAAAATAGGAAATATCTCACAGGTGGTTGCAGTTTGATTAGCATATGAAGACATCAAAAAGCTCTTACTTTTATATAATAGTAGATATAGATTATTTCTACAAAAATACTTTATGTTGAATGAGCGAGTGTGTGACCAATCTTGATTAAGTGACCCCACTAATATTAAGTTTTTCATTTAATCTAGTTTTTTTTTTTTTTTTATTAAATTATCTTAGCTCAGGGATAGATCCAAAATAAATTAAAACGCTGTTGGACTGGACGCTACGTTGTCTGTCTGCATTCTACTCTATTCTATTCTATGTAAACAATGCATTGTTGCAAATTTGATTACCTTCAATGACGCAACCTTCAAATATAGACACGTGCCGTCATAGACTTCAGTACGCCATTAAAGCTCTCGAACAACTCTCGAAGACAAATATTTTTCCCATGTATATTCTTCACTCATCCTCCGCTCCTATTGATAGTAGCCTAATGTTATATAGCCTATAATAAGCCTTACTCAATAAATGGACTATTCAACAAAAAAATCTTTCAATTCGGACCAGCCGTTCCCGAGATCCTAGCGTTTAAGAGTGCGCCTAAAGCCAGGAAAAAATCAGATTTAACCCGCGCGACGCGTTTCTTAATGTGATAATGCGACTTTATGTACATAAAGTCGAGAATAGCATGACATAGTTTGGAGGAAAAATCAATATTTAATCAAGAGTCCATTTTTGACCAAGTTTTATTTAATTACTCAATAGGTAACTAAACATAAATTTAAAAAAGTGTTCGGTTACTTTACTAGAACGTACAAATAGGAATTTTATTACCAAAAAATAATGTGGGGGCATCGCTGATAATTTCGAGTACTCGAATTAAAACGGGTTTTTTTGGTGTCATTTTTATTTTTTTATTGTAAAAAACTATTTCTATCTATTTTTAAAATTCTATTCGGTTATTGTGCTTCTTCTTGATTGTACCCACACGTCAATATTTTTTGTCATAGTTTTTAGTTTCTTAACTTCAGTGAGCGGCGTCGAAAATGTCCTTTTTTCGTTTTCTGGCTTTAGGCGCCCCCTTAAACAAAAAAACAAACTCTTCAGCTTTATAATATTAGTATAGATGTGCACACGTCAATTAGTTGATTTATCTACATTCACGGAATTGGTTTAGTACCTTAAGAATCCTGTTAGTATTTTGAGATATACATATACTTAATTTTCCGTTTACTGACTTGTCCAAGTATTATTTTCCGGGCAACCGGAAGAGATCGCTTTCAGCGATAAGGCATCCCACTGTCACACCACTTTTTTTCTTTTTGTTGACTTAAAATCTGTTTATTTATTAAGGCGTAGTGACACCCTTTAAGTATATGTTCCTAAAACTGTTTAAAGCACCTTATTATCGTTTCCAACCCCGACCTTTTTACGTCCACTTCGCTAATGCTTTTCCCCCATCAGGGCTAGTAAAAAGTATTAACGGAAGGCTACAAAACTGTCATTAATCTGAGTAGCTGTTTATGACAGAATTTTGCAAATTAATGGAATACGTTGATTGCTGTGGCCATTATCGGATGGTGAGTCAATATAGTCGTTTAAGGCTCAGATTTCGCAGCATTACTTAAGCAACATTGTTGCGTAAACCTGTGCTAATTTTCATTACGCTTAGTGTACTATACAAAATGTATTTATGTACGTTTATGTTATATTATTTATTTTTGATATTTAGCTATATATATCAATCTATGTTTATGTATTATATTATAAACCTGTACTATATTTGTTTATACCATATAAATATGTATGTGTTTATTTGTAAATAGAGTTTATTATATTTGTGGAATTATTCTCGTATATCTATAAAGGATGCCACACCACTGCCCTCATCTGTAACCTTGTTCTTGATACCAAAAGGTTATCTGGAAGAGATCGCTATTAGCGATAAGATCGCCTTTTGTGCCCAAAATGTTTTGATGTTATTTTTAATCAATGTTTTTGTAATGTTTTGTGGTATAATAAAGTGTTTTGTATTGTATTGTATTGTATAGCAATCGACCTAGATCGCTGCTGTGAAGGTACATATTATTATGTAACCGTAAAATTGTAAATACCATCAGATTACAATCCAATGACGTAAGATTATTAACTAACCTAACCTACCTCGAGATTATAATTTCACGCGTTACATTATAATCTGACAGTGTATTTTACGGTGGTATGATAATACCGTAATAATATATATGTTACCGGCAATCTGTATAATCCGGTATTCTATTTAATACATAGAAAATGTATAGAATACCTGAAACATGTAGGTATTATATGAAATATTATTCATTTTATACATTACCTAGGTAGTCTAGGTATACAAAGGATATTGCACAGCCGGAAATGTATGTAAAAGGCGTAAGGGTCTATCAATGAGATTTGACACCAGGTGGGCTCCCGCCAGAAGCTCTGCGATCAGCTCTGAGTGTTGCCTCTCCATTCTCGGCCTATGCTCCACTCCGAAGGTCGCCGCTCGCTTCGCTCGCCACCTTCCCCCTTCGTTACGCTTGGCCTCGCATGGCCAGTGCAGGTAAGCGGATGACGTAAGACCTCGAAACATTCTTGAAATATGCCAATTTCATCACAATGTTTTCATTCATCGTTAAGATTTTGACCGCCAGGACAAAATTGCATTTCCGTATCCTGTATGCTAATCGTACCCACACCATAGCACAAAATAGTGCTATCACCAATTAATTGATACCTAATACACAATAAACATGTATATATATATATATATTAGTAAGTATAGTGTGTTTTTAGTCAACTAGAGACGTCGTTGGCGCACAAGGCTCGCTAGCGCTTGTCAAGTATAGGTGACACTGCCGGTCAAAAGGTTAAGCCACTGTGTGCTGACGAACTTGGACATCTGCACTGGGAAATTTATTCAGAGGTGTAGGCGGGTATCGAACCTAAGACCTCACGATTGCGAATCACAGGACATGGCGCGGCTTTCCACTAGACCTCCATGGTTTTGACCAGTTAACGTAAACACACACTTAAATAACCAGACCAATTAACCTAAATGATTAAATACATATAATATATCTTTTCATTACTTTGACTTTGACTTTATTACGTAACCTTGAAATTGCGTAAAAAATATGCTGTTTCAAAATTTGTAATTACGCTTTCAGTTCGCGAATAAGTACGAACAGTTATTTGTAACTTTAAAGATTTCATTGGTTTCCTCGTCGACTAAGAAACTTCAAAAAGTAATTAGTGTATTCGCGGCACAATCAGTTGATTTCGTCTTTTAATGGAGGTTATTTATTGTCTATTGGTACTTTCAGCGTTCCAGAGGTGATTATGTTGATATCAATCGAGCCATTTTGTGACCTGAATTAACATAATGGCGTCGTTGAGAATTTCATACATTATAAATATGGCGTAGGCTGACTCTCGCCATCATCATCATTGTTACCACTCATCATATCATTCTGCTATCCACCAACCGGCACTGGGCCTACGTGGTTGATTATGGCATGTGCCAGCATTGGAAACATTCAGTGGACTGCTTATGTATTGTAGTGGTAGGACTCTTGGCAGAGTCCGCCTGGGGAAGGACCACACCTTTGCCAGTTATTCTACCGCCAAGTAGTAATGTGCAAATATTACTGTGTTCCGGTTTGAAGGGCAATGTTTCCAGAGAAATAACAGGGCTTGGAGATATAATATCTTAGATCTCTGGGTGACGGGCGCAGTGCAGTGCTAGGTTATGATTTGGACTCTTCATGTTCCAATAGCTGCGTGTCACTGTGCTGTTATGTGACAGTTATGTTGCTTACCATCAGGCACATGTCATGCTCTTCTCGTAACTCTTTATTTAAAAAAATGTATCATTCTGCTCTGGGCGACGCCGGTGTTGGATGATAAATCGTTGACACAATCACAATTTACTAAGTACTGGTAAGCTGGTGACTCAGTTGGCTATATAGGTATATGGTTAAGTATGTACGTATCGGAAAACGCGCGATCAAAAGAGAAGTATCGCGATTATCTCACCGACACGCACCACGCAGCGTAGCGCTTGAATGCGTGTTAAATGTTGTATGTTTGTAATTATCTCCGTTTGTATAGAAAACATGCACAGTCAAAAACACTGAAAATGCATGAACGCGCGTTCATGGAGATCACGCGCCTGCGTCCACAACATGCATCCACGCACGTGGGTGCGGGCAAGACGCAAGGTATAGCACACCGAGTCTCACAGTGGTGTGTGTAAATTTTGGACGGGCTTGAGAGGTGTGTTTGAATGAAATGAATCACAGAGCCGCCGTGAATCGACAAAACGCAACAACGCGCCTGGGTAGTGAAAAGCGCGCACTCTCCCGCAAGTAAGCGCGTAGATGCATCAACATGCAACACGCAGCATGGTGCGTGTCAGTGTGTGGATCGCCTAAAAGTAAGTGAAACAACCAAGGACCACGCGCGCTGTCGAACGGACGGGCCGTTCGACAGCGCGCGTGGCACTTATACGTCGTTTACATTATTCCAGTCCAGCGACCGAATCCAGCGCTGGATTGCTTACTGGAATAATGGAAACTGGCACTGGAATGCATCAATCCAGTGCCAATGCATTCCAGTGCCGGTTTACATTATTCCAGTAAGCAATCCAGCGCTGGATTTGGTCGCTGGACTGGAATAATGTAAACGGGGTATAACTTCCATGGCTTATTATCTTTCTCACTATTCTATAGTTGTCTGAAACAAGTATGTAGCCTATGTGTTATTCCAGACAAATATATTCAAATTTATTTGTTTAAACGTTTAGCTGTACAGTCCGTTACGAAGAAGATATTACTACAACTTCTAAAAGGTGTCTAGACACGACGACGTCGTAGGTACGTCATATCAGTCGTATGTAGTAAATCGCACAAGACACCTAAGGGCCGAAACTGCGCGTGACACGGGCGCGGGGGCAGCTCCGTACAAAAATCGACCGGAGGGTCTACCGCCAAACGAAAACTGTCTTAGCTTTGATGTTTCTCTCTCATTTCTTTTTGTATGAAATGATAGCGATTGCAATAAATAATAGCAAAGTCAAATCCGATTTAGATAGGGTTGTCGTTTTTGTATGGACCTCGCAAGGGCGGCCGCGTCATTCGATCCTTAGTACGTAGGATAGTTTGTTTGCATTAACTAAGTAATACTAATATAGAACAATTACAACAAATACATATATAATTATTTCACAATAAAAACATAAAACCATTCCTGACCATATATATCGATAGTTGTTGCTGGTGCTGCATTAGTCGCTTAATCTATCAGCAAAAGTATACATTTCGAATATGACTCAAAGCTCATGTTTAAGCTAATATAATTACGACCAGACATCATTTAGAATTTATAGAATTCCTAATTCTTCATTTAGCCCATCATCTTCAAAGAACTCATGGCGTAACCGGTCCCAGAACTTGATTCTATTCATCTCAGGTAAATTCACCATTTTAACAGTTCGTCCTAAATTCATGGCTCTTAAACATCCCTTTGACATTAGAGGCTCCCATTTCAATCCATCTAAAATTCCACTTTCCGGTACCGGCGTCGGATTTCTGCAAAATTTAAGTAACAAGTACTTAAGTCAGATTATTAATTAAAATTAAAGCTTCTTAATATTTAGCAAACAATTCTTGAGGCTTCGGATGTGCCGACAGCGTAAAATTTACTGAAAGCCGTACTCTCCAAGATTAAGGACAATTAACCCTTACCCGTATTTAGCGAAATTTGCCAATAGCCGCGCAATTTTCTTAACGAAGAACCTTTCAAAGGTAACCTCACCCCCAATGTAAGCGTGTTCGAGAGATTTGCATCTGAATTGGTAGCAGATTTCGTCGCCCGATGTCGCACCGTTAAATCTCAATTTACCCAACGTCGAACTCCACACGGCGTTCAAAGACCCTTGGAATGTGAATCTGTACAAATAAACATGATTAGAAGATCTCTCCGAATGTAATCTCGCCTGACGGAGTACGGGATAAATCACTTGGTCCGATAAGTACTTCGCGTAACGTCTCAAACTCCTCTCCCCGATTGTCCCATTAACGAAATAGAAATCCATTATTTTTCGCCTAATCTTCTTATATCGCTTCGATTCGTACTCGTCTTTCTTGCCTTCGAAAGGTAATAGGTACTGGAAGTTGTAATTCATGTATTTTAAAAGATTTCTATTATTTGCAAATCCTTTCAACTTATATATAGACTCGAGACTGTTATATCCTATCAAAACGTCGACTCCTTGATTGATATATCTGTTTCTGTACATAAGTATTGGTGATTCAGGCATAAACGCTCCGTGGCTCGATTTTTCTATTGAATTTCCAAACGTATTTATCAATCTTTGGGTGTCTCTAACTTCCGTGCTATCAAAAAGTTCTCTAGAAACAGTCGCCAATTCACGTTCCGTCGCATTTTGTAAACGTTCGTAAAGCTGTGTCCGATTAAACTTCGCGAAGGCTCCATAGAAATTCCAATACAATTTATTTAAGATTTCGAAGTTGTGAGATCTGTAATCTGCTGGGGAAAGAGCGCTTCCACTTTGTACAATCGCTCTTGTGAACAAATCTTCAGTTAAAGGCGATATTAAGAACGAAGCTACTACATTCGCAGCAATACCGGATCCGACAACTGTTACTCTATTGGGATCGCCGTTAAAATAAATTATATTTTCTCTTATCCATTTTAAAGCTAAAACTATGTCTTTGGCCCCCATGTTTCCTGTAGCAAAACTGTCTTCTGTATTTAAAAACCCCAACAGTGACGATCGGTATGAAATAGTGACAACAATAATGTTTTCATCGATAAGAAAATCTGGACTGTGGTCATCGGAAAATTCGTGTAACCAAACCATTACCGGTAACTCGGATTCTTCACATGAATGAGGTTTAAAAATGTTCAAGTATAGGCAATCTTCGATGTTCCAGGTACTGGGTGAATGAGGTTTGTTGAAAGTGTAGAGTGATTTATCCAACCAGCGTTTTTCTTTCGGGGGCTGCAAAAATAAGTGTGTATTAATAAATCAGTCATAAAGTGTTTAATATTTTGTAAACCGTAACAATTCATGGTAATATTTCTTATCCCACTAATATTAGTACCTGGGTGACCGAGCTTTGCTCGGTTTAAATACTAAATATACTTAGATACCTACAGATAAAAGACTCCAAGAAATAGATTTTCTTAAAAAAAACGAATTGAAAAAAAAAAGAGAACCCGTCTGGATTCGAACCCGGAGCTACTAATTCGTGACCGCTATGAGCGCCCGACTTCCCGTCTGAGCTAATTATGCGGTCGCGTCACGTGGCGAAATTTACCTTCACATTCTAATGTCTAATGTGACAGTTTTTCATTGTCTAAAAACGCGCATAATATGCGTTTTTTTTTAAATAAGACCGTGTTAGATCGATTTATCGTCCCCGAAATCCCCTGCATACATCATTTCATGAAAATCCGTCGAGCCGTTTCCGAGATTCAGATTCTATATATATATATACATATTTATATAGGTACAAGAATTGCTCGTTTAAAGATATAAGATATATGTCAAAGTATGGATGTTTGGATATTTGGATGTTTGTTGCTCAATCATGGCGTAACGTATGAACGGATCGGGCTGAAATTTGGAATACAGTTAGATTATAGTCTGGAAGAACACATAGGCTACTTTTTATCCCGAAAAAATAACGGGAACGACGGGAGCGATAACTACGCGGGTAAAACCGCGGGGCACTGCTAGTACATAATAAATAAGACAGGAGGAATAAAACAAGTTTCTGACGGGAAACAACATGCCTACCCATAATAGTACACGCAACTTCTTGGACATTAAGAATTCAAATCACTCTATTGCACTGAAACGCGGTGATTTTTCTCCTTGACCTTTAATATCTCTGAACACATCGTCCTTCAAACCGAGACGAAGTATTTTTGCAAGTGCTTGACGGTAGACACAATATGGATGATGACTGGGTTAAAAATAAAACATTCTAATTAGACCGTCAGGTAGAGTTTGAAAAAAAGTGGTACACACATATTTTTTGTTCTATCAAATTATTAAAAATCGACATCGAAATAGATCATCAAACTTCCGGAGTGGGGTTTGAGAAAGTCATATTATATTATAGACATCAGTCGAAACTTCTAAGCACTATATCTTCGTTATTCTTTGGGTTTGACACAAAAGAAAAAAAAAATGTTTTTTTTAAATGTTGTATATCTAATTGACATACTAATTCTTTTTTAGTCACCATGCCTATTGGTTATAACTAGCAAAGTATAGTGGGGCCCAAGCGTTTAGATTAATTTAATAATACCAGCAACCCCCCACAAATCCGGAGCTAAGTACCCGCGTAGCTCCCGTTTACATAATGTTCCAATGGTAAAAATATCTTTCAGAATCCAGGCTATACAATTTGAAACCCGATCCGTACAGCAGTTCCTACGTGATTGAGCAACAATCATCGAAACTTTCACGCCAAGCAGTAATCTGAAAACTTTACTGTGTTCCTATTTGAAGGGCATTGTTTCCAGTGAAACAGGGCATGGTATAGATAAAACATCCAATATCGCGCAGTGTAGTGCTAAATGATTTGGAAAATAAAAACTCTATATGTCAGAATATTATCTAATAAATAAAATGTTGTCTCCAATATTCTACTTGTTGCGTGTTGATTACTATCAGGCACATGGCGCTCGTCTCGGCACTATACCTGTACTATAAAAAAAACTCATTTATAATATTTACCTTGAATCTCAATTCTTGAACTGGTGGTTCAGCATAAGGAATTTTCCAAAACGCCACGTATGGTTTGTACTCAAACACTGTGTACAACTTTTGACCAATTATTATGGTTCCATTGGTATTTAACGACACAGTATCATCACCAAATAAATGCTCAACAATGAAAAATATTTCCGATAATAACAGCGATAAATAGTTATACATTTTATTTTTTAATTTAGAATAAAATCATTTGTGGGATGTAACTAGACGAATAAGCAATATTGATCTATTTTTATTTATTTTGTGAAATTCATAACTCGCAAACCATTGGGAAATAAAATACAATCGCTGTAAAACTCAACTGAGGCTAAATTATTGCAAAAGAAATAATTGGAGCTTAGAGCCACGTCAGTGAGATTATTTATTAACACCCGTAAGATGTTTTCAAAATATGAAAGCCATGTATAATGTAATTAGGTACAGCATCTATATCCTTTCAGAAAAAAAATAAGGTAGTTCTCACTTGATGTGAAATCTTTTCATGGTTGATGTTCTAAAGACTCGAACTAAGATTTTGACTCCAATTTGATAATAAGGTGTGATAATAATTATGTAGTGGAAGGACTCTTGGCAGAGTCCGCCTGGGGAAGGGCCACACCTTTGCCAGTTATTGTACCGCCAAGCAGTAATGTACAAGCATTACTGTGTTCCGGTTTGAAGGGCAATGTTTTCAGAGAAATTACTGGGCCTAGAGATAATAGCATCTTAGATCTCTGGGTGACGAACGTAGTGCAGTGCTAGGTAATTATTTGGACTCTTCATGTTCCAAATAGCTGCGTGTCATTGTGCTGTTATGTGGCAGGCATGTTGCTTACCATCAGGTACATGACCTACTCGTCTCGTCACTGTTTATTAAAAAAAAAGTCTCGGCTGTGGAATGGGTTGCCTGAGTGATTTTTTCCCGATGAATACAATCTTGGTGTTTTCAAGTCAAGACTTGGTTTCTTCTAGGTAAAGGCCTGTTCGCACCGGAACGGTATTCGCTACCGCTGTGGGTAGCGGTCACAGAAATCTAAATAATAAGGTAATAGAAATGGCATAACTCTCAAATTACTTGCAAAACGCTTGTCGCCACATTTCCCCTACCCCCGCGGTCACTACTACATGCGCGTACTATTCCAATACAAATTCACTCACACACAAACAGCTGCACATTAACAAACTAGGTCTGTGATTGCACCACACACATCCATAAACGCTTATCAGTGAACCTACTAATACATTGAAAAATAAACAATTTTTCACATTTACGCTAGTGCTTGACAAAAATTAAAACATATCGATATTTCAAAGTACGGTCCAATTTTAACATTCGATAAAGGTTATTATAGATTTCATTAATTAGGTGTATTACACTACAACAAAGTCAATATGCTTTTATAATAAGTGAGTCACACGGGGTATACTATTGTTTCGAAAACTGAACTATGTAATTCTGACACCATATGGGCTTAGGTATAGTTGAAGAACAAAGGTTGTTGTATATTTTGTACATCGAGCAACTCGATCTTCCGCGCAAGCACGAAAGGGAAGTAGCCTTAGCTAAAAAATATTGTTCTAATCTTTGTCATTTCTTGCGGGAGGGGAAAGTTGCACACTAGTGCAAAGCCGCAATATTACATACAAAACATACCTGTACCGATCCATTGCCGACCATACTCACGCAGCCAAATCACTAACACATAAAAAATAAAGCACCATTCACAAATCTAGCCCCGCCCTCAGTGTATTCCACGCCACGGTATATTATCAAACTCCGCGGACTTGCACTTTGACAGAGGTTGACGCTGTGTATGCCTACTCCCTTCCATATTGTTCGCTGATTTTGTATGAAAACTAATAAGATTTATTAAGTTAGATTTGTTGACATTGTAACGGGCTGTCTTGAACGTAAGGAAAAAGTCGCTGCTATATTTCTAGACCTCTCCAGGGCTTTTGATTCGGTAAATCATGAGCTTTTGTCACAGAAGCTTAAAACTTATGGCATAGGGGGTAGAAATCTACAACTCATTGAATCTTTCTTATCAAATCGTGAACAAACGGTAGAAATAAAAAATGAAGGAAGTCGCATCAGATCTAATCCACAGACTATTGGCATAGGTATACCGCAAGGATCATCAGTCGGAAATATTCTTTTTCTCCTCTTTATCAATGATATAAATCAATTAGATATTCAGGGTGACATCATACAGTACGCAGATGATACCACAATAATTGTTTCAGATGATAATACAGATAACCTGATAAGTAAACTTAAAGCCACTTTCAATAAATTAGATGGCTGGTTTGGGGAAAATGGACTTCATTTAAATAAGGACAAAACAAACATTATGTTTTTCAACCCCTTAACACCTAAAGGGAATACTTTCCCAATAAACTTAGGAACTTCTACATTATACACAACAAATTCTGTCAAAATGTTAGGATTTGAAATTGATTCCTCGCTAACATGGAGAAATCATATAGATATCACATGCAAAAAAATGTCCAGAGGAGTGTTCGCTCTCAAACAATTAAAAACTATCACCTCCTCTGAATGTTTGAAAGAAGTTTACTATGCATATGTCCATTCTATAATGTCGTATGGTATAATTGTATGGGGAAGTGCAACAGATTACGAGAGAATTTTGAAAATACAAAAGCGTGCAATCAGAGTTTTGGTTGGTATCAAGTGTAAAGAGTCATGTAGAAACCATTTCAGGGATTTGCAGATTTTGACATCTGTGTCACTTTATATTTTCGAAATTTTAAAATATGTTAGGCAAAATATAAGTAAATACAAGCTCCATAGAACCAATAGGGTAAAATCTAGTAGAAACAGAATGTATTTTGAACCTATACCACACAGATTGTGCATGTCTAATAGAACTCCACTCATCCGAGGCCAGGAATTATATAATAAACTCCCATCGGGAATTCAAACCCTGACAAGTGACACAGAGTTTCTTAAGAAAGTCAAGGTTATTTTATTAGACAAGACCATTTATACACTAAAAGAATATTTAAGCAATGACTACACCAATTACAATTGGACTGATACCTGACATAATAATTTAATCATTTCAAAATGTTATTTATAAATGTGTAGACATAAAATTAAATTAATGTTAGTATAGACATAATTAAATAATTAAATGAATAAAATGCCCTTATACAGCATTTTTAACTGTAAAAAAAAAGGAAAGGAAATTAATTATCAAATGTTTTGTATTTGATTGTTATTTATATTTTAATTTACATTTGACATTTTCATAGTGTACAATACAACCATTTTGTAAAAAATTGTAATGTGTGTGTTATCAATGAAATAAATTATATTCTATTCTTCTATTCTATTCTATTGTTCGCTGATTTTGTATGAAAACTAATAAAGTCTTAAAAATAAATGCTTACAATAGCTAAATACTGCCTCTGTTACCTTAATATTTATTTTGCACGGATGAACAATCGCGCGTTATAGCTAGTATGTATATACTTTTGTTAATAATTTATGAATTATGAAGTAATGTTTACCGCGAATTAAAAGATTTTACATATGGGTGTTAACTGTGTACAATTTTTTTATCGATATTTTATGTTAATTTATCGATAAAAAAGGTAAAATTTAAAATACAATTTTCATCGTTTATTTTTGGCCAAGTAAAATTGAGCCGTCACAGCACTAGCTCACGATCGCTACCTGCGGTTGTACCATGGAAGATTAGAGGTTATGACAATTTCTTTAATTTTACATTACATTGCTGTTTATGCTTGTACCACTCTAGATGTTAATTAATATACGCAGCAATGGTATGCAAAACGACGAACGAACACCAAAAATGAATAACTATCATAGTGAATCATTGGGCTCCGTTTATTTTAGTAAAAAATACAATTAAAATAAAATAAAATACCTATCAGTGAAATATAATCTCATTATTGGTATAATTGCAAGTTGTGGAAGAACTTCCACAGTTGTTTATGCTGCATAACACAAGTTTTAAAGATAATTCACGCCAGCCGGTTCGAAGAAGACTACACTACAACTCGAGCACTGGTGGCCTACAAGTCACCTGTGCGGCGACAATGTCAAGCGGTCATGCGACTTCTAGTACCTTATTATTTAGATTTCTGTGGTAGCGGTAAATACCGCGCGGTATTTTGTACGTACCGCCGGGGTAGGCGGTATTTTTTGGTGTGAACAGTAATATTACCGCTTACCCACGCGGTATTCGCTAATGCAGGCGGCAGCGAATACCGCTCCGGTGTGAACAGGTCTTTATAGGTAAGCATGCTCCGTCGCTAAACAGCAGTTTTGATGGTGGTCAAGTGCAAAACTTACCTATTATCATTAAAACTAACAAAAAGATCGCGGCACGACGATTATTTCGCGGCACAATCCGATCTTTACGCTAACCTATTGGACTTGCTAAGGAAAATTCTGATGAAGCCACAAATTTAAAAAATCCTTGTAGGTACTATGACGTGGTGGGTATTCATTTGAGTGGTATTACAAAGATTAAACAATTGATAAATGTTATCACATCATCCATACGGGCCGACAGTAAGTAACATTCGATAAAAAACTTCATTCAAAGGAATATGATACTCGCTACACACGATGTTTACTAATTTATTATACGTGTTAATATCGTTCATACTATGTTCAGTGCTAGTTTCATGTCAAGAGAAACCAATAGTGGATACAAGTCATGGTAAAATATCAGGGAAAAAATTACAAACACTGTATAAAAAAATCGAGTATGCCGCTTTTATGGGAATTCCATACGCTCAGCCTCCTGTCAAGGATTTGAGATTTTTGGTAAGATCAGTTCTATAATAATTTTACGTCAGAAATTATTTCAACTTCCCCCTACTATGCTAGAGTTTCCGCTTAACGACAGTCAGTAATTATCACTTCGAGAGTATAATTATTAACTGGCCTCGTGGCTTAGTGGGTAGTAGCTCTGCCTGCAAAGCCGAGGGTCGTGGGTTTGATTCCCACCCAGTGCAAATCTTTGTGTGATGAATTAAAATGATTGCACTGTGTCTGAGCGATTCTATGTATAATAAGTATGTATTTAAAACTATATAAGTATGTATTATACCAGCTATCTGGCCGGCATAGTACAAGCTTTGCTTAGTTTGGGTTCAGATTCAGTGCTGTTGTGTGTGAATTGTCCAAAAATATTTAAAAAATAATAATTGAGGATTGTAGAACTTTTGGTTAGAGAAGTTGAAACTGTGAAGAGAAGTAGGTATTCGTGTGATTTTCCCCCATCATTAAATCAAGTTATTAAGACACTAACATATTTGAAGATGCTCAGAGGTTCTTGGAAACGTTCTTGGTCACGGCCAAGGTACTTGGAAAGTTCTTGCAACTAACGTTGAATAAACACCTACACATAAACAGTTATTTGTCTTAAATTGTGTTTTTGTAGAATCTTTGAAAAAATAATAATTATAGAATTAAACTTCATTTTAGTTTCGTAAACTTTGACTAAAATAAGTAATTCATGTTTTCAGCCACCACAACCTATTCAACCATGGGAAGACGTACTCGTTGCAAACAAAGAAAAGCGGGCTTGCGTTCAATTCAACAACAACGTCAAAAAAGGGATACATTTGGGGACATATGGAGTTGAAGACTGCTTATACTTAGATATCTTTACTCCAGCAGTAGATGATGCTAAAAGAACAGTTATAATGTTCATTTACAATGAGCATTTTATGAACTCCTACAACAAGAGCAAAGATTATCAACCAGATTTCTTCATAGAAGAAGATGTAGTGATTGTAACAATTAGTCACAGACTGTCCGCGTTTGGCTTCCTTTCTCTGGAAGATGAAACTTTATGGGGCAACGGTGGAATGAAAGATATAGTGATGGGATTAGAATGGGTCAAAAATAATGTTGACAAATTCGGTGGAGATCCATCTAAAATTACCCTGATGGGGGTGCATGGAGGTGCAGCTGCTATTGATCTGTTAATTCATTCCAAAAAAAGAGATTTATTCCAATCTGCAATATTGCAGAGTGGTAATTCATGGTCAACAGCGTATTTACAAGAAAATGTAAGAGAAAGGGCATTTGAACTTGCGAGAATATTAAATAAAAATCCTATTACTGGGATAGAAGTCCTCAAAGATTTAAATAATTCCCCATCAGAGAATATAACGATAAAAGATCTGCACGCTAGTCCTAAAGACCATTTTAAAGAAACGCAAAGAAGTGTAGTATCATTTGCTCCTATTGTTGAAAAGGATCCTGAAGGTCTCATTGTTGATTACCCAGAAAATTCTACCGAAATAAACACTCCTATAATGATGGGATTCAATTCACGTGGAGGCTTAGATGCATCTCTACATTACCTCTCCGAGCCCCGATATATAGCTTTCCTCAAGAAAGACTTTCCTTTACTTTTTCCAATAAGAGTCAAGTTCAGTTTCGATCCTCTTCATGATCCATTCTATGACGCTATTGAGGAAATAAAGGAATTCTATTTCAGAAACGGTATAAGTATAAAAAGGGTTTCTGATTACGTGACATACATAGGTGACGCGGTCACGTCTTATTCTGTAAACTATGCAGCGAAAGTATACGCAAAGATCTCTAAAAGCCCGTTGTATTACTACCATTTTGATTATTACAGTGATTTAAATGAAAATAAGAACGGTATTATGAAGTTGTCGACTGTGGAGGAAGGGACGTGGGGGGCGGCGATGGGAGACGAATTGTGCTACTTATTCAAGTGTCCGGACTTGAAAGAGAAGTATTTAAAACACGATAAGGAAATGTCTGAAGAGCGAAATGTTCAGAGAAAATTAGTCAGGATGTGGACAAATTTTGCCAAATTCGGGTGAGTTTTATTTTTATAGTTAATTTGTTTATTTTTTAGGATTATGGACAGTAACAATTAAAGACAATTCTCAAAAACTGGGTAGTCCGTCTCTATTAAATTATGTTCCTGTCCTGAATACCTATGAGAGGAAAACTAACAAAAACAAATAAAGTTATAATTGATTGTTGTTATTGTTAAATACTGACAGTATCCCGAGGTTTCACCCACGTATTTCCCGTTTCCTTAATTTTCTTGCAATAAAAATTAGACAATGTGTTAATTTAAATTGTTACTTATAATTATTGTACAACAATCATCGTCATCATCCTCATGCAGATCTCAGTAGTAGTTTTTGTTCAAAAGAGTGACAAACATCCATACAAACTTTCGCAATTTATGTCCGATTCGATAAAAAAATGTTTGAGTTATAAGGACAACAGATTCAATTTGAAAACATGGTTTAATTTTAACATAACTACATTTTAATATCACGCGCAGCATACTTGTATAATACATTGTAGCATAAGTCTTTAAAAATAAATGCGTGTATTGTGTAAGTCACAGTTCCTTTTTGTTTAGAAGCCCCCTTTTTTAATTTGCAGAAACCCTACCCCAGATGACGACAATACCTTGGAAGGCCTTAAATGGCCTACATACAATTTAGAAGAGAAACAATATCTCAACATTGACCGCCAAATGGAAATCAAAGCGAATTTAAACAAAAAGAGATTCCAATTTTGGGACGACTTCTTCGAAAGATGGGAAAAAAGAGCCGTAAATGGAATAGTCAGAGAAACAAATAAAAGAGACGAATTATGATAAATTTACTGTGCGAATAATTATTTGTAATAAAACATTTTTGTTAGAAATTTTCTTGTTTAATTTTATTTTGTAAGACCATTTTTTATCCACTTCATAGGTATGTACAAAATGTATACCAAATGTTCTCAACATTTCTTTTAACAACTAACAAAAAAAATCCTTAGCATAGGTTCGTTTTGTTTTTGAAAAATGCTTTCAATATTACTTCAAAGTAAATTAAGGTAAAACAGTTCTCAACTATCTTAGAGCCATTGCTTTATTCAAAACAATATAGTAGTTAAAGAATTAGAAATATACATTCAATATATATCCAGAGAAATTACAGGGCTTAGAGATATAACACCTTAGATCTCTGAGTGACGAGCGCAGTGCCGTGCTAGGTAATGATTTGGACTCTATCAGTTCCAATAGCTGCGCTGCTGATATGTGGCAAGCATGTTGCTTACCATCAGGCACATGACCTGTTCGTCTCGTCACTCTTAATTTAAAAAAAATATATATAACTAGCATCTTTGCTGCCAAACCGTACCTCAATTAACAAACATTTATCATAAAACACCAACATTTCAGCGAATTAATTTAAATATACTCGTAGTATTTTTGTTTTTTTTTTACCATCAATGTTTTTGAAATTCACTAGCTAAAATAAATAGCGGTAACTTTTCAAATTTACAATTACTGTTTTTATACATTCACGCAGATTAGATATTTAGCTGGAAAAGCAAGCAGCGTCTCTTTAGAAATTGTGCCATTTGTAGCCCATTTGATGTTCCAACTGCTAGGACTCTGAGTCTAGACCACAATGCACCACGCTGGCCTAGTGCGGGTTGGAGAAATTAGCTTTTTATATTTATATTATAAAGATCTCTTTCTTAAAACATATTAATTTCTTAACGACGTTTACCTTCACCGTTTAAGACAATAGAGACATCAAACTCATACATCTGCACATAGAAAAATACGCCGAGGTACAAGAGGGATTTGAACCTACGACCTCATGATTTAACTCTATACGGCGATAATTCTAACAACGCAAAATAATCAATAATAAACAAATCTGCAGGCCAAAAAAAAACATTTTTTTAATCGAACAATTTTTTTTCGATCTTAAAGTTCGTTCTCTTTTGGCTTTATGAGTTGATGAGTATAATTTTAAGCACACCCTTTTCACAATATATTATGCATTAATACCTTATTAATTTATGGTATTGCTCTATCATAACGTTATAAATATGTTTTCCTTATATAGTATAGTACGTGCAAGTTTAAGTAGCAACAGATTAAATAGTAAATCTTCACGGTAAAGAACTTAATTCTGGTAATAAAATTATCAAATCCCGTTCTGATAAAACTGTAAACCCAAATAGATTACGATCGATTAGCGATAGGACACGTCAGTGTAGAACTAACAATTATAGAATATCTGTAAACAATTCAAACAATGATAAGAAGCCGCGATGGCCAGTAAAGTGTGGTTAGTATTAAGTGTTCTCGCGTGTATTTTAATAGTTAAAGCCGATGTTATCGTAGAAACTGAATCAGGAAAAGTTAAAGGTGTGGAATTAGAATCGATCATCGAAAATGAAAAGTTCTATTCCTTTATGGGAATACCGTACGGGCAGGCGCCCGTTGGTGAACTCAGGTTCATGGTAAGTGAGTTCAAATATTTATTAGTATTCATAACAAATTAGTAAAGGAAATCGTTGTGCTTACAATTTTACTTATTTTTAACTTTCGACATTAATACAAGTATAATTTTAGGAAATTAGAGGATACGTTGTCTGAGTGGATATTTCCTGGGCATGTTCAAGCCGATATTAAATCGGTTTCTTTTAGCGCGTTCCATCGTAGACCACATCGCCGCTTAAAATAATGCGGTAATGGTCGTCAGAGATGATGGTCAAGTGCAAACCTTTTGCCTAAAAAACAATAATATTACAAAAAAAATCAAGAAATTAAATAGAGCTGATAAGCTACGGTGGCGTGACGAAAATGTTTGATTCACAATATTGAGGTCGTAGGGTTGAATTCTGCTTGCACTTCTAAATATTTTTCCAAATGCAGATCAACTAACGAACTTATACCCCGTTTACATTATTCCAGTCCAGCGACCGAATCCAGCGCTGGATTGCTTAATGGAATAATGTAAACCGGCACTGGAATGCATTGGCACTGGATTGATGCTTTCCAGAGCCGGTTTACAGTCATTATACCCCGTTTACATTATTCCAGTCCAGCGACCGAATCCAGCGCTGGGTTGGTTACTGGAATAATGGAAACCGGCACTGGAATGCATCAATCCAGTGCCAATGCATTCCAGTGCCGGTTTACATTATTCCAGTAAGCAATCCAGTGCTGGATTCGGTCGCTGGACTGGAATCATGTAAACGGGGTATTATTCCAGTAAGCAACCCAGCGCTCAATTCGGTCGCTGGACTGGAATAATGTAAAAGGGGGTATAATTCATCGTCATCACTACCGCTGCTTGTGCAAAATAGAGTTAACAATATTTTTATTTTAACTATTTCAGGCTCCAAGACCGCATCCAAAATGGGATGAAGTTCTCGATGCTACAAAAGAAAAACCACATTGTGCACAGTTCAACCTTCCCATCAAACCGATAAAAAAATATGGGTTCTGTGGTCAAGAAGACTGTTTACATCTCAGTATCCATACGCCAAAATTGCCTACAGACCAGGAGGTTAACTTACCAGCTATCGTGTACATCTACAATGAAATGTTCAAAATAACACACAATGGAACAAAAGAGTACGGGCCAGATTTTTTCATGAACGAAGACGTAATTTTAATAACCATCAGTTACAGAATTGGATCTTTCGGATTTTTATCATATGGAGACGACTTACTTCCTGGTAATAATGGTTTAAGAGATGTCATTTTGGCTTTGAAATGGATTCAGGATAATATACACAATTTCGGTGGCGACAAATCCAAGATAACTTTGATGGGTAATGATGGAGGAGCTATATTAGTTGATCTTTTATTGCTTACTGAAAAAGCAAGAGGATTATTCAGTGGTGTTATATTGCAGAGTGGTACGTCATGGGGTTCAAATCTTTTCAATGAAAAGGAAGATGGTCGTTACAGAGCACAAGCTTTAGCGGAAACCTTAGAAATCCTATACGCATCAAGCAACCTGATACTAAAAGAACTTAATAGATTTCATGCTCAAAAAATTACGGAAGCAGAACTGCATTCACTTCACGCAGACGATGCTAGAAGTATTCAAAGAAGTATATTTCCTTTTGGCCCAGTCGTTGAACACAATCACCCTGATGCTGTAATTACAAGACTTCCTGAAGATGGTCCGATTAATATAAACGTACCCGTGATGATAGGTTACAATACTAAAGAAAGCATGGAAATGTGTGAAAGGTTTCTACGTAAGCCTCAATATTTGACGCTTGCGGACAGAGATTTCACCTTAATACTTCCTACCAGAGTTAACTTTAAATTTAAATTGAACCAAAATCCTATCAGGCAAGCTATTGATGAAATCAAAAAGTTTTACTTTGAAGAAGGCTATGTAAAAATTAGTAGACCTGGAGAGTTTATTGACTACCTTGGAGATACGGCATCATTTTACCCTATAGATTATACAGTAAGAAAATATACCAATGAATCGACAACACCTATTTATTATTACACTTTTGACTACAGTGGAGAATTGAATCTGAGGAAAAAGAAGATTTTGGAAAAAGCTGCTACGATGGAAGGCACGTGGGGGGCGGCTCTTGGAGATGAGCTCTGTTATTTGTTTGTTTGTAAGCAAATTAAAAACGAGTACAAAAAAGCACTTAAAGACCCAGATAATGAAGACATTAAAGTCTTGAAAAATATGGTTAAAATGTGGACAAATTTTGCTAAAACCGGGTAAGGGTAACCCTAATTAATCAGTTAGCTTAATTTATTCTTTGTAATTACGGCATTATATTATTTCTTAAATTTTTTTTCATCGTTGTCACAAAATGGTCTCATTCAAAGCTAATCCCACTAATATTATAAATGTCAAAGTATGGATGTTTGGACATTTGGATGTTTGGATGTTTGTTGCTCAATCATGCCGTAACGTATGAACAGATCCGGCTGAAATTTTGAACACAGTTAGATTATAGTCTGGAAGAACACATAGGCTACTTTTTTTTTCCCGGGAAAATAACGGGAATTAACGGGAACTATGCGGGTAAAACCGCAGGGCACTGCTAGTCACATATAAGAGCAATGTTTTACTTTGCGACCTCGATCCCACAATGATGATACATACAGAATGGCACAGAGCCCCACCGCGTATATGACACATAACTTGTAGATTCACATCCGTAATACCTACTACTGAAGTAAGTTTGTACTACGTCTTAAATCCCTATGAGATTTTATTTTGTAAATATATTTTTAGGAACCCTACTCCACCAGGCGACGATTTTATTTGGACGCCAGCAACCAAAGAAAATAAGGAATGTCTCGTCATCAGCGACCAACTGGAAATGAAGAGCAATCTCCACGAAGATAAGGTCCAGTTTTGGGATAACTTCCTAGCAAAACATGCAGAACTAGCTGTAGATGGCATCCTGGGAGACACCAAAGACGAGCTTTAAACTATAAACATAGCATCTTTAAATTTTAATGTTATTTTTTCAATAAAATATAAAACGATTGTAAAATAATTGTTTTAATCTATATCTATGGCTTCGTTCGGTGGCTCATCACTCGGCTACCAATAATCTTACTAGATTAGGAGATTCTGTAAACAAAGTCTACATAATATGTATAATTCAAACAGGTACCTTAGTACAAATTTTAGTTGTAATTAACCTTACAAAGTTTTGTTTTTATTTCATTAAATCAGTTGTAAGAAAATATGGTCAAAATTGGCAAATCACTAAAACTTGTATTGATCTTTAATTATTGTCAAACTGACTGCTTATGTATTGTAGTGGTAGGACTCTTGGCAGAGTCCGCCTGGGGAAGGACCACACCTTTGCCAGTTATTCTACCGCCAAGCAGGAATATGTAAACAAACTGTGCTGTTAGGTATGTGGCAGGCGTGTTGCTTACCATCAGGCAAATGTCATGCACGTCTCGTGACTCTTTAATTAAAATAAAAAAAGATATTTGAGGCAAGCTGAAAACTTGTAACTAACGTAGACGTAAGTACGTTCTCCTACACGGAGGTGCAGACCTGGCTGGTGAGTAACGGGGCAAAATGAATCCCTCAATTTAGATCACCTGGCAGGTAGATATCCGATCCAAAAAGATCTATCTCTTTGAGAATCCCTATTTTTTACTCGTACCAATATAAATCTCAATGGCAGTCTTAAACCCCCGACTAAATCGTCTGGCTTATTTTTTTAACATTAAAACTACAACATTTAAAAATGGCATATTGCCTTAAACATATTCAATGAATACAAAAATAAAATAAGAATTTTAAAAATGTGTGGATCCATTTTACTCCGCCTCTTACCAGCTATGTCTGTACCTCCGTGTTGGGGAATAATAGGAGACCTACTTATACGTGGCAAGTTTTCAGCTTGCCTCATATTTGAGGCAATTTTTTAGTTGCCCAAAATTTGCTAGTAGCTCTCGGAATATTAGCAGGAAAAGCTAGTTTTCCGAGCGTGTTCATATTTCAACCCAAAAAAACTCAAAATACATACGAGTATATTTCAAGATGCCAATCCAAAAATATTTTATTCATTTTAGCTCGAAAACTTGTCCTTCTTACGTCTAAGCGTAGATACCTACCTACGCTATACATGATTTCTATCACGGCATTTATGTAGGTACGAAGGTTGGCTGGAGAAGACATCCCATTGAGAGAAAAGACCGGTGTCTCCACTACATGTTTATACATGTAGTGGAGACTTAATTATTATTAAACATGTACTATGTTTAATAATAATTAAGCTGCCTTAACGTAGGCGTAAGCTAAATTCAATCAAATCAACAGTAACTAGAGTTGAATTTTTCTCCGAAAAAAAAGCAAAAACCATGTAGGAAACAATTTAAAATTAAATTCCGATACTCGACCCAAATTTCATAAGAAACCATCCAGACTAAGTCATCTAGGTAAATGGAAGTAAATTTTAGTTTTTTGTTCATATTAAAAAAACGCCACAGCGATTTCGATAAAAATTTATATGGGACCGCTTCTGAACTATGAAATACCAAATAAAAAAGAACCATGAAATTGATTACCATTTATATTAGGTAATCAATTTCATGGTTCTTTTGATGGTATTTTTCATGATATTTATACGTTTCTAATAGCCAAAATGGTCAAACGCTGACATTTGAGGATTTCCCACTATCGTAGGGTAATCCTCTATTAATTCCTTTGATGAAATTTTAACAACTACTAGTATTCAGATAATGAATGTTAGTAAGCTTGGATAATAGATAACAGAGGTTGATAAGCAAAGAACACGTATGTACGTTTTGATATATCTTTCAGTAAGCTGAGTGGCTGTTGGCAATGTGTTTGTAATTAGAAAGGAATATATAGGAGATAAAATGAATAAACAATACAAAATTCAGATTAGTATAGTTATTGTATTATTAATTAATGTGTGTTTTAGTGAAGATTCTGTAAAAGTGACGTTAAAACAAGGTGATGTTTTAGGAAAAATAGAAAAAACTATATTCAAGAATCAGGATTTCTATTCTTTTAAAGGAATACCTTATGCCGCTGCTCCTGTAGGTGATCTAAGATTTAAGGTAAGTAAATAAATTAAAATCTAAAATACACCTTTCCTTTTTATTTGATTTACATTTTAAAATAAAGGCATAATCAACGAGTAATAAAACAGGATTATAAATGAAACGAGTCTAACAATAATTATAAATTGAAACGAACTCTTTTTTATTTTTTAAATTAATGTTTTTTTTTTAAGAAAACGAAAAATAAATTATCATCTTCTTTAATACATAATATAAATCTCCTGTCACGATGTTTGTCCGCGCTGGATTCCTAAACAACTGAACCGATTTAAAACTAAATTGGCACACCGTGAGCAGTCTGGGCCAACTTGAGAGATAGGATAGTTTTTATTTGGATTAATAGTCTTTAAATGACAATATCCGAGCGCAGCTGGAATGGGCCGCTAGTATCTTATAAAATTAGGTTCACGACAGACTAGATGTTTTCAAGCACTGAAATATAAATTAAGACTGAATGGTAGTATTTAGTGGAACAACCGCAACCTGGAGGATAAACATATGTAATAAACCCCTGTATCCAAATATAGATAAACTTTGCATTGTAATATCAAGAATGTTATCTTTATCTCATTAGTCATAATTCTAATTTCAGCCACCAACTCCACACGCAGGATGGGAAGACGCACTAGAAGCTTTCGACGACAAGCCAACATGCATGCAATTTAGCGCTAGAATGAGACTCGATGAACCTTTTGGTATATCAGGCTCTGAAGATTGCCTCTTTATTAGCATTTTCTCTCGTGACCTGAAAGGAACAGCTCCAGTGATCATATTTGATTATAATGACAGCTTTAACACAGGATTCAATGGTACTAAAACCTATTCTCCAGAAAATTTCTTGGAAGATGACGTTGTGGTTGTAACAATCAGCCACCGACTTGGTCTTTTTGGTTATCTCACAACTGAAGATGAGGTTATACCAGGTAATAACGGATTGAGAGATTTTATATCTGGACTACAGTGGGTAAAAGATAACATTAAACAGTTTGGTGGAGACCCTGATAAAGTTACCATAATGGGAAGCTGTGGCAGTGGAAGTCTAGTAAATATGTTGCTATATTCTGAAAAAGCTAAAGGTTTATTCTCTGGTGCAATTATTCAAAGTGGTAATGCATTTGAGACTTCGTATTTCTTTACTGGCTCAAAATCTAAAGCTTTTGAACTTGGCGAGCAGTTTGAAGTACAAACAAACGATAGTACAATTTTGCTGGAAGTTTTTCAAAAAGCCGATCCGGAAGATTTGCTACATAAAGTCATCAAAGTACTAGCTAATGATGAATCTTCAAAAAATAGTCAAATAGGTGCTCAACCTTTTCGACCAATAGTAGAAACGAATTACGACGATCCTGTCCTTACAGAACTTCCTGACAACGGTAAGCTTGTAAATGACGTTCCGGTATTGATTGGATTCAATTCTCGTGAAGGTCTAGATTACGTTTCACACTTTATCTTTGATCCTAGATTGATGGGTTTTAACGTTGAAGAAGGTATGTTGCAGTTCCCTATAAGAACTGGCTATAGATTTGAGAAAGGAAGTAAAATATTCAAAAAAGCAACGAAAGAACTTGTGGATTTCTACATAGAATCAAAAAATGTTGACTACACGAGTTTGTTGGAATATGCAGTTTATGCAGGTGATATATTGCAAGGATATGCTCTAAATCACGCTGTCAAGAAGCTTTCCGAAAACTTGAACTCTCCTGTATATTACTACTTGTTCGACTTCCGAGGTCAACTGAATGAAAACTTTCAGTACATGACAAGGCATTCAAAATATAACTTGGATCATTGGGGAGCCACTGTAGGCGACGAGCTATGCTATTTGCTAGTATGTACCCGGATACGAAGAGATTATGTTAAATTAAACAAGATGGTGAGCGAGCAGAATGAGCGCAAAGTACTTAAAAAGATGGTGAGGATGTGGACCAACTTTGCCAAAACTGGGTATGCCTCTATTTTACATTATTTGTAATTTTGCTACGTTTATCAAACAAACACAGCTTGTAATATGGGCACATATAGGCCATTTAAAAACTTCTAATACTAAGAAAAACAATTTTTATCGTGAGACTTTTTCTATTTGAATTACACGGTGAATTCGTTGAAAACATTGCATAGGACTTAATCGCGATCTTTTTTTATAGTAGAGGTATAGAGTGATGAGACGAGCAGGACACTGCGCCTGATGGCTGGATGTCCTGCGGCGCTGCCCTGTGGCAAGGGGGTGGGGGTCATTGTAGACATGACCCCCCTCCCCCCTCCCTCCTCAAATCGTATACGTAAAATTAAATGCCTAAAAACTTCAAAATATCCAATTGTACATAGACTATTTTTTAACACGGGAAAACAACTGGAACGACCACTATGCGGGTAAAATCGTGAGACGCTTATTATTTTGTAGTCTATTTCACTCGACATATTGTATTAATTACTACTGGTGACCCTCCCCAAAAGAGATGTTATCCCTTTTCCCCTGATGTTAAGCAACAACCCAATCCGTTCATTCACGTAATTGAGCAACAAACATACAAACATCAAAATATCCAAACATTGACATTTATAATCTTATTATGTATATGTATCATTCTAATTGGGGACTGATTACAGTTTGAATTGCCGTATAATGTTAAACAGTCCTTTGGAATTATTATGCACGGTTCTTTCGCGTTTCCAGAAATCCGACTCCATCCAAAGACAGCATTCTCAATAACTTCACCTGGAAACCAACGACCAAAGGCGCTGAAGATCTAGACTATCTACACATCACGAAGAGTCTGAAGATGTCAGTGAATCCTCTTGGTGAACGCGGCAAGTTCTGGGATGGCTTTCTAAAGAAGTATGCTGAAATGGTCGTGGATGGCGTTGTGCAGGATGTGGCGGAAGATGTGGTTGAAGATGTCGTAGAAGATGTAGTTGAAGATGTGGTGGAGGATGTTGTCCAAGATGTGGGGCAGGGTATGGAACAAGATGTGAGACTAGACGTAGAACAAAATCAGGGTCAAGGTGCGGGAATAAATGTGGTGCAATTTGTGGACCAAGATATGGGGGGACAAAATGTGGCGCAAGATGAAACTGCAAAAGATGAGCTGTAATAAAACTAAATAATACGCTAAATGTAATCGTTATCATTCTTATTTAAGACCTTGAACATCAAATAGACAACTGTCGGTAAGGGATATACGTATTACATAAAAACTGGCGTCTCTATTATTAACCCGTAAATAAGCAAATGAATAAAAAATAATGACAATAGGACGGTAGTATAGAATGGGAATGTTTAAAGGGAACACTGACACTCGTTCTTCGTCCACTGGTAAAATAACGCGACCAGACATTGGTACACGATTTTAAAGTAACATTATGTTTTTTCACAACTACGTAAGTAGTGCACTTTATGTTCCCACAGCTTTGCCTCGGCTTGAGGCGACTCTTTGCTTGTGAGGAGAGAGTATAAGTCTAGGCCATCTGCCACACTGTATAAATGCGAGTTGGAGCATGACATGACTGTGTATTCGAAAGATATCTTTCATAGAATAGGCCAGTTTTCTCACGATGTTTTTCTTCACTGTTAGAGCCAGTGGTGACGACAAACTAGCACATCTGTACTTAGACAAATGCTCATGAGGTGCAGGTGGGATTTGAACTTCTGACCTCATTTTCTTTCGCCAGGTTTCCGCACTTCACACACTAGGATGGTGAAACTTTATTTAATTACGAATTTTGATCCATTGTGTTACAGTCTTTTCCGACTTTAAAATGTAACCAAACTACATAATAAGCACCAGTTTCACAAAGTTCCCGATCCCCTTATTTTCCCAAAATAACATCTATGTGTCAATAAAAACTATTATCTTTTACCAAATTTTATCCAGATCCTTTCGGTAGTTTTTGCGTGAAAGAGTAACTAACACAAACTACTCACAAAGTTTTAAACACAGACACTCGCGTTTATTATATTAATAAGGATTAACAAAGGTTGTTAATCTAGAATTATTAGATAAGGTTATGATTTAGGCTAACAGTTAATTCCACTAGTAAACACTTATCTCCTGTGTACAGGCCACAACCCAAACATAAAGCGGTGATGCCTAGACTTTTGGTCCATAGTGCTTACTTTCCCAGGCCTATAACTTGTACCCTTATGCCCAGTTTACTGAGGCACTAACTCACCCGTCTATTATTTAAGGTGTTACTGCATCATTCATGATTTAAAGCCGCCACCTGTTGCTGCGGAGCTGCTTCGACGTTCTTCACAACTATGTCAAGAATTTCATGCTTGTTTAATGCGGGAGCGAGCGCTGGGGTAATGCATACCTGAGAGATACAATATCATCAGTACGTAGATATACAAGGAAACGCACATCGGGTATACTGACTTGAAAGACAGTTCGTGTAGCTACTGAATCTTTAATTCAAAATATAAAATTAAATCCTATTCGTAATGTAAATGCGAAAGTTTGGATGTTTAGACGTTTTAATCACGTCAACATTTCTGAATTGATCAGGTAAACCTTTGGAGCACGGTTATATTATAATTTGGCGTACCAAAGTATAATATATGCTACTTTATATAGGGAATCCAACGAGAAGTGGTCATCGATCTGCATCGATAAAATTGCGGGTTGCTCCTAGTACAAAATAAATTAATATTGATTCCTTCTACAACACTGTCAAGACGTAAATAAAGCTCGTACAAATAACTGATTTAATACATACATAATTTTAAATTAGCACTTATGACACATGAAAATACCCAGACACAGAACAAACATCCGTCTTCATTGCTCAAATGTTGATGGACATTCCTCACACCTCACATAACACCCAACACTCCACAGCCTCAAACTAAACTTGTAGGTACTAGCTTGTATTAAGGAGCCAGATTACTCTCAAATAATTATAAAAACGAAGCCAAGAAGTGCCCTAGTTGTTCTACTAAGCTCAGACGCGGGCTACGGGATGCAGGGGGAGCACGAGAGTGTGATGATGGCTCACTTATAGTCGAAATTCGCACCTCATCTTCCAGGGGCAGTGTCCACAGCCCAGTCCAGTATCGACTCCTGAATCCGAACACTTTTTGACGTGATAACGTCTTATAATTCGATGAAGCCGGCTGCACGCCCACAAAACATGAAGTCATGTAACGTTACCGTCGGTCGTTACCGTCGGTCGTTACCTCACCGCATGTTTGTTACAGTTGTATTAATTATTTCGACCAGTAGTTCAAGCGGGGATGTAGCTCAGTGGTAGAGCGTTCGCTTTACATGTGAAATGCCCCGGGTTCGATCCCCGGCATCTAAAAGCTTTTTTGCATTGTTTTGATTGAAAATGACTAAATTCTACTGATTACTTTTTACATACAAATCTATTAAACAAATGAAATTAAAATTTTCTTTTGAAAAATGCTACCATTCCATCAGTATTTTCTTAGGACGTTGTCACGTTCAATTATCGTCAGTAAACCGACTTTACAGACAACATTTTTTTTAATACGTCCATGGAGTGAGTAATTCGTTGTCCACGTTCGGCCTCAACAGTGCTTTCCGCCAAGACGCCTAATCCAAAGATTTCCCTAAAACGAACAAGGCTTAACCAAGAACGTTTAAAAAAAGTTTTTTTAAACGTCCTTGGGCTTAACAGAAAAGACAAATAATGTCTTTCTACATGCCGGTTTCCTAACGATTCGAATTGACCATTGGTTATAAGAAACTTGGAAATCAGGACTTGAAAAAATTTTCCGAAGTGCAGATGAGATTCGAACTTTGGACCTCTCGATTGTGAAACCACAACCTCTCGCCTCTCGTCAAAAACGTGCGGCGCAAAACTCTACAGCTTTTAAGCCCAAGACTCAGGCTCAGACCCAAGGCGAAAACCTCAAAATTTTAGAATTGAGATAAATTTGTTTAGAAATGTGCAATTTTTGTGTCTTAAAACAAACTCAAAAAAAAACAAAATTCAATGTTTCTTAGTCAGGGTTTGTCCCACTGCGGTGATATAGCATGAAAGTGACATCTAGCTGCGACGAAATGAACTAGGTTGTCTACATTGTCACGACTTTATACCTTGCCTGGAAAACAATTTCTACATAGTTGGCGCTACGTAACATAGATGGCGCGCTATATCTATTTGTCACCGCAAAATTAACTTATAGAGAAACAGCAAATCTAATCTAAACACCAAAACCTATATTTAGTTAGGACATAAAACAAAACTTAGGTTCTAAATGTTTATAGTTGTTTTGATAGAAAATAAAAGATGTTACATGATGTCGCACGGCCGCTCAAATAGAGAATTAACTCAAAAAAATTACATTCAGACATAAAAGCTGGTAAAGACAGGATGTAAAAAATCACGTTTTTACTAATAACTCGAAAAGTATTCAACTTACAAAAAAAATGTGTACCTAGTTGTAAGTTTGCAGGTATTTTAAAGCTGGTTTAAGTAGTATACTTTGTGTAGTTTATTGAAAAAAAGTATGTAAAATCAGTTCCAAATTGTTATTCTTAACCCTTAAAGTCGCCAACCAGTTTTTGGTTCAATAAAACAAAAAAAGTATCGGGATTCGTTTATTGGGGCTCCAAGGCACATAAAAAAATAATATCAACTCTCCTTTCTCCTTGTAAGAAGAGGCCCTGAGTCCCTACAGTGGCAACCACAGAAATCTAAATAATAATGTAATAGAAATGACATAACTCTCAAATTCCTTGCAAAACGCTTGTCGCCACATTTCCCCTACCCCCGCGATCACTACTACATGCGCGTAGTATTCAAATAGAAATCCACTCACACAGCAACAGCTTCACATTATCAACCTGGGTCTGTGATTGCACCACACACATCCATAAACGCTTATCAGTGAACCTACTAATACATTGAAAAATAAACAATTTTTCACATATACGCTAGTGCTTGACAAAAATTAAAACATATCGATATTTCAAAGTACGGTCCAATTTTAACATTCGATAAAGGTTATTATTGATTTCATTAATTAGGTGCATTACACTACAACAAAGTCAATATGCCTACCTATAAAATAAGTGAGTCACATGGGGTATACTATTGTTTCGAAAACTGAACTATGACACTGATTCTGACACCACATGGGCTTAGGTATAGTTGAAGAACAAAGGTTGTTGTATATTTTGTACATCGAGCAACTCGACCTTTCGCGCAAGCACGGAAGGGAAGTAGCCTTAGCTAAAAATTATTGTTCAAATCTTTCTGTCATTTCTTGCGGGAGGGGAAAGTTGCACACTAGCGTAAAGCCGCACTATTACATACAAAACATACCTGTACCGATCCATTGCCGACCATACTCACACAGCCAAATCACTAACACATTAAAAATAAAGCACCATTCACAAATCTAGCCCCGCCCTCAGTGTATTCCACGCCACAGTAAATTATCAAACTCCATGGTCCACGCGGACTTGTACTTTGACAGAGGGGAAACGCTGTGTATGCCTACCCCCTTCCTTGTTGCTCGCTGATTTTGTATGAAAACTAATAGTCTTAAAAATAAAAGCTTACAATAGATAAATACTGCCTCAGTTATCTTAATATTTATTTTGCACGGACGAACAATCGCGCGTTATAGCCAGTATGTATATACTTTTGTTAATAATTAATTAATTATTTATGAAGTAATGTTTACCGCGAATTAAAAGATTGTACGTACGGGTGTAATGTTAATGAGGGAGTTTCCGACGAGACAAAAATAGTTCCAACGGACGCACTAGATGGCGATTGTTCGAGATGCAGATAGATCTGTCTCTACCATATACTCTCAACAGTGTAATCCCTTTAGAGACCCTACCCGTTTTCAGGGAAAAAGTATAGTGTAAAAAGTGTCTTTTTTTAATTTTAAAATATTGGGAATAAAAATAGCTAATTAGGTTGATAATGTAATAAAAAACTGTTACTGATCACAATCCCTTTTCAGTAAAAATCTTTAGAACTCCCGAGGCAATAGACACCAACTAAGCCAAAGTAGAAGGAAAATTCAAAGATATAAATAGCAACACTGATACGACAATATTTTATCCACAGACTAAGTAGAGAGATACTCTCTCGGCTGAAGGATTAGTATCCATAGCCAAGAATAAATTTAAAAAATATATGTTTTGTCTTTCAGCAGGTTTATGAATTTGTTTTGAAATTTTGATGTTTTGATATAGTTTTCATTTGAATAAAATGCGTACATGGATAAAGTAGTTTATTATTTATTACTAGAAGTCGTGCTTTCGCAAATTGAATGAATTGAGTCCCATTATGCCTACCGCTTTTGACAACAAACCAAAAGACCTACAAGCGCCTCCTATTATCGTTTTACTAAACCATATCTTTTTGTCTCGTCGGAAAACGGCTCATTGACCTGATAACCTGATATGTATACAATTTATCGATACTTATGGAACATCACTAGTACTTATTTACAATAACAATGAATTATGATTTTTTTATCTTACTAGACCTTAAAACGTATATTTTTAACAATATTTACCTGATATAATGCTTACCGGCTTTCATTCAACGGAAAGGACAATGCCCATTTTTGACCCGCTAAAATAGTTGTCGTGTAGACATTTATGAGTTATATATTAAAAAATTGGTGATTTTTTGTTGTACTCGTGTGCGAAGTTATATAACTTTCTAACATTCCAAAATAAAATAATTTGCATTTGTTTAAATTAAACCTACCATTTACCAACAAAGCTGACTTGTAAAATATTGCAATAACGAAACGGTACCTGCGTTTCGTTTTTGTGATCCGCGTTAGATTGAAATTGAAAATGGATATTATGTATATCAATTTCTTTCACAATGTCGTTTATTTACTACTTTTACATATTTAAATAACGATATATATAAATACGGCGACAAAGAAACTATCAAAGCTTTTTTTGGTAATGTAAACGAGGAAAAAGGTGGCATGCAATTTTCACCAAATCCAAATTGGTCAAAGATCAATGTCAAATTGACAAATCAAAAAAAAGTAAACAAGCAAAATGCATGGTTTTCTTCCTAACTTTGGTTTTCTTCTTGTTTAAATTGGTTTTAACAAAACTGGGAATTATGTGATTCAGTGCTCCTTATTACTTACATAATTGTGGTAATAATTACATAAAACCATATATTGTTGTGATGGCTTGCTTGTGTTTTCTGATGGAAACCCTCGATTGTTATGAACCTTCTAAGACCACTGTCTCGAATACCAACATAATGAAATATTTATATCACAATTAAGATATTCCTTTCTGTGACAATATTTCTATGAGAATGAAGTGTTCATACTCTACAGGAAATACGGGGATAGCGCTAAGTTGCTACAAAACCTATGCAATTACCAATGTTAAAACCCTGAGTTGCTTTTAGAAGACAGACACAAGCTGAAGCAAATAAAATAGATATAATATGTATATTGTAGTTGAAAATAATAGGGACAACCAGCAGAGGCCATCTTTCAGTACTGTTGTACTTGCATTGCAGAGTTCTTCGTGAGATTTCTAGGATGGCCAGACACCAGGACCACATAAATCCACGAGCAGAGTATTTTGGCTATGTAGTAGTTTTGGGCTATTAAATATATAAAGTTATTATTAAATGTAAATATAATTATATGATAGCAAACAATATATTTTATTTATCCTCTCTTGCATTGGTTTGAATATAGATTCAGTAGAAAGATTTCGGTGAACAGTATTATCTACACTGATTTAAGTATTTTTTCAGGAAACCATGATAGGATGAGCGAAACATGTGCCTGATGGTAAGCAAGAAAACATGAGTGTATCCCACTATTTCCATGGAAATACAAAATGGAAATAGTGGGACTAACATTTTATAAAAATTGTATCCCATTATTTCTATTGCGACAAAAAAACGCAGAAGAATTTGTATTATTTGAAAAGTACCACTTTTATCGAATAGATTAAAATTGAAATATGACTTCCCGGTATTAAAAAAAATGAAGAACAATTTACTTAATAATCTGCAGTTTTATTAAATAATTCTCCACCACATTCTCGACAGTATAAATCACACAAAGCCACCTCGTCACTACACAGATGTGTGGATGATTGTTTGTGATTGTATTCCTCACATTTTTCCGTTGGCATTATTTCTTCATCGCTTAACGATATTACTCCGTCTGGTATTACTTTAAAAAATAAATCAACCCATATTGTTGTCGGTAGTTTAAGGTTATAAAACAATAATCGTATTTTAAGTAGCTGTAAACAAGACGATATAATATTAGAAATAGAATAATTTCAACATACTTGAAAAACATGGTCGTATGACTTGTTACATTTTCCAGCACCGAGTTTTCATAACTTTGTAAGTTTCCATCTATTTGTGAATGTAAAATGTTTAACACATTCGATAAAGCTATTTCATAAAGTGTCTTTGGAGTCTTTGTAAAAATTTTTTTCACAATTTCATCCATTATACAAAATTGATTTTTATTGTACCTATTGGATTATAGATTTTAAATTTTAACATGTTGTTTTAAATTTTTTGAAACAATTGACTGTAACCGATTTTTGTATTCCACCAAGCAGTATCAAAATTTCCAACATGAAGGTTTTATATAAAACATGCTACCAGAATAAAAAGTAGTCTATGTGTTATTCCAGTTTTACACCTATCTCCATTCCAAATTTCAGCTTAGTTTAAATATAAGGACCATCTTTAATAAAAATTGTCCAGGTGTTACATCGCCTTGGAGAAATTTCATTTGTTCATCTAATATCATCTCATCTTTTTGCACTTCGGCTATTACTCGTTTTCGGGAATTATTTGATACATAGTATTCGTTTGATTTATCACCATCTCTTAATATATGCAAAAGTTGAACAATATTAACATTTTTTGGCACCAGTCTATTTAATTTCCTATTCCAAGATTCCACCGCATTATTAGTGCGGTGACGTTCTCCAAACACACACCACACCCTTGAAAAATCATTTTTCATCCAGTAGTTCTCTATGTAGTTTTTAAATTTATGTTCGGCTTCACTGTCACCCATCTCTGCTAAGACATAATTCCAACCATCTTGTATTTTATTTTTGGGCAAAAGTGGAAGTCTGAAGGAAAGTTGAATTATCAATTTCATGCGGATGGATTTATTCATGCCAAGAGATTTAGCTTTCTTAGCTAATGATTTCACAAAATGAAAATAGCAGCCCTTTATTTGAACCGTAGGAAAACTTGTTGTTAATGCAGAAATCAAAGCTCTTTCAAAATCAACGGTAAATTTAGCAGGTCTCCATTCAGGTAACCATCTTTTAATAAGATAAAATAAAGTGCAATACGCTTTCCGTGATTTACTCGATAAAAGCGCATAAATCACTGGTACCACTTTGCTTTGATTCAAGTCACTGCCAAAATCAGCGTGGATTGACAATAATTGTGTAAATGGTGCTGGACACGCAAAGAATGTCCCGTCAATGAAATAATTACCGCTTTTTAATTCACATCTAGTTTTTTCACGACAAAATATTATTATTCTTAAATCAGTGTCAAGATAATCAGCAAGAACAAAGTCTTCAAATATTACTGGAATTTGTACTTCTTGAACGGTCTTGCAACACACCTTTTTAATATTTAGTACTTTGTTACGACGTCTGTACATGGAAGACTTTTTAGAGGTGTATTGTGGCAATGGTTTACCAAGTAATGGAATTCCTTTGTCAACTAAAGAATTTATAGCGTTATTGAAAGCTTTAGGTATTGTTATTTTGCCCATTGCAGCTTGATCAAAACTACAACTCATTGCAACTTCGATCGCGGATTGGTTGCTGTCGGAAATACAGTGAGAAGAGTGCTCAATGGTTCTCACTATAGTGTTATCCTATAAAATTTCAAATAAGTATATTAATAAAACATACAGTACCTATACAAAATAAATGGCCAACTTACAGCCTCTGTTATAGTGATAGAAACTTACCGGGGACACTGTCATCGAACCTTTACAATTAGTTTTGTGGCGCTTATTGCATTTCCATAACGTATTGTTATTCTTATAAACTATCTGCCTAGTGTATTCATAACCCTCGTACAACAGTATAACACCCTTCCCCCTTTTTATTAACTCCATTATTTAACAATATTTAAATAATTCAAAACCAACGCCTATCCCGTAAAGCAATAATAGCTATGACAGCTGTCTATCAATCAATAACAGTTAATTACAACTATGAGACAACAAGAGGTTTTATCTAAAGAGGAAATAAATAAATAGTTTCTAAGTGCACGCAGTCATACGAGCTAATGCAGTGTTTTTTGTCGCAGCGGACAGCAATAGAAATAGTGGGACAATCAGTCTTAATCAGGCCCAGTATTTCTATCAATAGAAATACAAAATAGAAATAGTGGGATACACCGGAAAACATGCTTGCCTTTAACAAGACACACTGTCTTGTGTCATAAATTATTAGAACATGAAGACAAGTCTACATCATCAGACCTAGCCCTGCACTCAGTTTAAGGCTTGTTTACCCTATGATAATTCCATCCGAGAACTATTTTATGGTAATCAGTTGGTAGTGAGAAGTACTATTATTCCTATTTATTCTGATAAGAAATATGTTTTGAAAGACAATACCATAGTTCTTTCTTTTCTTTTCTGTTCTAATCCAAAAGAAAACATAATTCTAAAATATTTTGACAGTAAACATAACCTTACTTTTGGTTTAACTGTAACTCATTTTTGGTATTTAGGAAATGAAAAACACCAACAGCAGACGTTTATAGAAGCATTAACAATCCTAATTAGATACTATTCATCTCTATACACTTTCAGTATCAAAAAAAGTTGGCCAGGTTTTTCAATGTATGGGACGTGGGCATTGTCCTTTCGCCATAAACTTCTCTTTTGTGCACTTTATTTGAATAGCTGGATGTACACATATTTCGCACGATATAAACCGTTTTTTGGTAGCATTGTAATAAAATACATTCACATACATAATGTTTTGTTATAAAAGTCCTTTTTCCTTTTTCGTCGAAAAATGTTAAAAAGTTCCTTTTTAACATTTTTCTCCTGGTTCAAAATATTCTTTTGATGTTTCGTCTTTTGATTTTGACAGATGAAACGTTCAAAAGACAAGAATAAGTATGTATATACCCAAAGATTTTTTACCTCTATATACCTAATAATTATTATTATTAAGAGTCCATTGTGTCCCAGTGTTGAGCAAAGGCCTCCCTACCCTCCTTCCATTTTTGTCTATCTTGAGTCAAAATAGTCCAGTCTTTAAGGTGTTTGTCAAGATCGTCCCTAATAATTACATTTGCAAATTACGTTGTGAAAGAAACGAAGCATAAGAAAAAGAACCTAAACTGTGCGAGGAAATTTTCCGGTAAGTGTCATACATTTTTACGTCCTTCGGTGTGAGTACCACTATTACCAAAGATTTTTTACCTCATCTAGTATCAAAATCTAGTACCTATTATTAGTAAACGGTCAGTAAATAAACTCAATTATGTACCGACTTGTATATTTCATGGGTAAATTTGTAAGAAATAACTGGTCACACTTTTTGTTTGTTTTGTTATTTAGGTTATGTTTACATTTTGCATATTTTGCAAATTTTGGATTAGATACTGCCGTTATTGTATAAATTTAATTCACGTAGATATCTAGAAGGCATTA
The DNA here is from genome assembly GCA_963693475.1 of Ectropis crepuscularia. Lineage (NCBI taxonomy): Eukaryota > Metazoa > Arthropoda > Insecta > Lepidoptera > Geometridae > Ectropis > Ectropis crepuscularia. Next base: position 8,592,610 of record OY856357.1, on the reverse strand, counting down.
TTATGAATTTCTATCAAGTCGTCATAACATATATTGTCTACTTACGTGTAAAATGAGATTCCATTGATTTTTCTTTTGCAGAGGCTATTGCAGCTTATAATACTACACAACGCACATTGTTCTACATAAATATCACCAATCTCTTAACAGTCTTTCACAAACAAGCTTTGAATCTTCTTTAAATGCACACAATATTTAATAAAACATGAAAAATCCGAATCTGAGCTTTGAACAGACTTTTGTTTGGCAACGCCATGTCAGATTTGTAATTTAGCCAGAGAAAAAGCCGGCCACGGTGATAAGGACGGAAAATCAGTATCTCTTTCTCTGTTTTTCACAAGTGATAGATAATTAGACTATCTCATTTCCGCAAGTCGTGACGTCACTTATTGTGCCCCCCTGACTATTACCTATTTCGAATGCTTGCGCCCAGTGTTTCAAATTTTCCCGCGGTTACAGATTAATTTACCTGCTACTCGTTGGAAGCGCTAGTGAGCCGTGTAAGCATTATTTTTGTATGAACCTATCGTAGTTCTCTTAAAGCTGCCTATACACACTGGACCAGTGGAGGCCAACGCGAGTGTCGACAAAACGGCACGAGACAAAACGTAGCATCCATACACTGGGCCAGTGGAGGCCAACGCGAGCGCCGACAAAACGGCACGAGACAAAACGTAGCATCCACACACTGGTCCAGCGCAGACAAAAAAGCGGCACGAGACAAAACGTAGCATCCACACACTGGCCCAGTGCAGACAAGAACGAGGTAGGCCAATAGGAGAACAGGACGGTACTCGCCGAGAACCTTTGTTTTGTGCACAAAAACCGACACCGGTCACGAGAGACGAGTCGAGACAAAACAGCCCTATACACACAGTGGCGTAGCTAGGTAACGAAGGGCCCTGGGGCAAAGTAAAAAATAGGGCCCCACTGCTATGTAAACTGATTAGGTTTTATCAAATAAAAATATGAAATATACAAATACTTACTCTAAAAATACTAATCTACTTAAGCTCTTTTTTGTGCACTGCAGGACAGGTAATACAATATGAAAGTATGATATCGAATAACCTTTGAAGAACCATATGAAAATGATGTTTCTTTGCGAATTTCATTTTCAAGTTCCTTGTCGATAGAATTAGTATAGTTTTTTTTGCAAAATTCATACACAGCACATGCTCCCGAATGGTCACTTGGACAACTGTGTTGTTTAGTTCTTTCTGATTAATGCTTCCAATCTCGAATTCCCGTACACCAAACAGTATTCCTTTTTGAAACAAATAACCAGCAGGGTTGATAATAGGCAGCGAGCGTTTAGTATTTTGGAATAATACAACCCAAAACGATTAATTGGCCCATATTTAGACCACGAAACGTAGTACGATTTTGAAAAACACCTATTGTTCTGGTCTATGGTCTGTTGGAAAAGGTCCTAAAAACTGTAAAGGTCCCATATCAAGAATTTGTCGTTTTTCGTTTTCACTTAATATTTTGTTCGTGAAGTTTCGGAAGTCATAAGAAGATTTGTCGTACACATTTTCGAAAAATGTAGAGGTCTGTGGTTTCTCCAAACCCTCCTCCTAAGCTCCTAAGTGTGGCTTGCAAACATCATCCACGTTCACATGATCGGCGGCGGAGGTATCTCCAACTGCAATAATTTTCGAATCTTCTTCTGTAGGCTTCTCAACCAACACTGCAATTATCTATTCTATGACTGCAGTTACCACATTATTTGAGTCACTATCAATAGAAATATTTTAGCCAGATGTACTTGCAGAAGGCTGACTAAAAAACTTGGAAATTTTGCGCAATTTTTGTTTACCTACTATGTATCTTCTCTTTATTGGCGTTTAAACGCAAACTTAAATGCACCACTGGGTTTCTTCTTTTCATCCATAATTTTAGTTTTCTAATTATAATACAATATTATATTGTGCTCGAGTAGGTAGGTACTCATCATCAACAGCCCACTATATGTTCCCACTGCTGGGACTCGGGGGCCTTCTCTCGCAAGGAGAGAGTTAAGGCCATAATCCACCACGCTGGCACAGTGCGGGTTGGTGGATGACACTTGACTTCGAAAGATTCATGATGTTTTCCTTCACCGTTTTAAGCAAAACGGCAAAACGCACATGACTTCGAAAAACAGTGATGCGTGTGGGGTTTGAACCCAGGGTCACCGGATCGGCAGGCATCGTTATCCCGGCTAGACCAGCCGTAACTTAACTAACGTAACTGTTCACTGACGATGGTGAAAATAAAATAAAAGGAAAGAGAAACAATGATACGCTACAAGTGTCGTTGGAGAATCCCCGGATTTTTTATCACCGTTAGTGTTAGGTACTTACCACATTTAACGGTGGAGACCATGAACGACCTCCTGCCCGCGGACATGAATGAATGTACCTACTGCAGGTGACTTCGGGCGAGGGTTTCACGATATTTTGCGTTGCGTTATACAATAAGCTGTAGCCGAAATCTTTAAATTTTTCGCTTTTTGATTTTTTCTCTCTTTGTCTATAAACTCAAGTTGAGATATACCTTTCCCTTTCCTTATCTTTCCCATGCTATCCGTTCCAATTTACGTAAGTTTGACGAAAAAAATAATCTTAACTCGAATTCACAACAAAACGCACATATCACTATCCGTCAAATTGACCACACTGCCAACCTACGGACATAATTTAGAGGAATTCCCTATGCATAACTTTTGAATGGGGCGTTTTCCAGATGAAGATAGACTTGTCATAAATAGTTCTAAATTTTGCCAAGTGTGGCACCACTATTTGTTTTTGTGAAATTTCTCTAACAAAATGAAACATTGGCGCCACTTATGGTGAAATTGGGAACTGTCTTTGACAATTCTATCTTCATCTGGAAAACGCCCCATTGCGTACAATTTTTTTTATCGATTTATTATGTTACTTTATCGATAAAACTATGTAAAATTTAAAATAAAATTTTCATCGTTTATTTTTGGGCAAGTAAAATTGGACCGTCACAGCACTAACTCACAATCGCTACCTGCGGTTGTACCATGGAAGATTAGAGGTTATGACGATATCTTTAATTTTACATTACATTGCTGTTTATGCTTGTACCACTTTAGATGTTAATTAATGTATGCAGCAATGGTATGCAAAATTACGATCACACCAAAAATTTAAAACTATCATAGTGAATCATTGGGCTCCGTTTATTTTATTAAAAAATACAATTAAAATAAAATAAAATACCTATCAGTGAAATGTAATCTCATTATTGGTATATTTGCAAGTTGTGGAAGAACTTCCACAGTTGTTAATGCTCCATAACACAAGTTTCAAAGATGATTCACGCCTGCCGGTTCGAACAAGACTAAACTACAATTCGAGCACTGGTGGCCTACAAGTCACCTGTGCGGCGACAATGTCACGCGGTCATGCGACTTCTAGTACCTTATTATTTAGATTTCTGTGGTGGCAACGTAATTTGGGCTGTAATGTTATTGCTTTATGCTTACGGATATCAAACAATGAACAATTAAATATTGCTATTGTTTATTGCGAACGTGGGAAAGGCGAGATACGTTAAGAATCAGATACGCTGATGTTCGATATTGAAAAATCAAACAACAATATTACTTCACAGAGCAATTTAAAATATTGCAATCGTAACGAAAGGAAAAAACATGAGTTCAAATCGAAACAAATCAACTACTACTAATTAATTTGTTCAATTTGACGATTTTTCTTGTTCTATGCCAATTTTATTTTTTTATAGTGAACCATGACCAGCTTGTCTTACGCTAGATGGTAATACGTCTGTGTACGTACGGTGCTATTAGAACATGATGAATTCCAATCACTGCATAGCACTTCGCTGCGCTCGTCACCCAGAGATGTATGATGATTTATAAATCTCTTTGTCCTGCGATTTCTGCAGATTATTTTTTCTTCTTTACCTTGTAATTTTCGAAAACATTGGCCAATGAATCGGACCACAGTAATATCAGGCGAGAGGGCGGTCAATGTAAACCTATAAAAGGTTAAAAGCAATTTTAGCACATTACTGCTCGAAGATAAAATCTGGCAAAGATCTGGAAAAGTCTTACCACTACTAAATTCAATTTAAGTACTTCAAAGTAACAGGAATTATAGATACCTTTTACCTTTAAATTATACCTTTAAACGAGCAATTATTGTGTATATATAGAATCTGAATCTCGGAAACGGCTGGAACGATTGTTATGAAATTATGTATGCAGGGGGTTTCAGAGACGATAAATCGATCTAGCTAGGTTTTATTAAAAAAAAACGCATATTATGCGCGTTTTTAGACAATGAAAAACTGTCACATTAGAATGCGAAGGTAAATTTCGCCGCGTGGCGCGACAGCATAATAGCTCAATCTAAGTCGGGCGGTCGTGGCAGTCACGAATTAATAGCTGCGGGTTCGAATCCAGTCAGCTTATCTTTTTTTTCAAGTTCAACTCTCTTTGTCAGTATTTTTAAACTCGCTTTATTAATCAGCCTTGTCCTTTTTTCTATCGGAATGCTCGTAGCTCGAAAAAGCGACATCGTTTCATGATTGATGTTCCAAAGACACGAACGAAGAGATTTGACTCTACTTGTGTGATAAGAACGTCTAGGCTGTAGAATACGTTGGGTGAGTTTTTCCCGATGGTTACAATCTTTGTGTCTTTAAATCGAGAGTGAATCGGTTTTTTTCTAGGTACCTAAACACGCTCCATCATAGACCGCATCGTCGCTTAAGATCAGGCGAGATGACGGTCAAGTGTAAACCTTATAAAAGTGAAAAAAAGTCTCTAATTTGTAACTCTGATGTAGTAAACAATTATGATAATGCCAGGTTTACATTATTCCAGTCCGGCGATCAAATCCAGCGCTGGATTGCTTACTGTAAAATGTAAACCGGCACTGGAAAGCATCAATCCAGTGCCAATGTTTTCCAGTGCCGGTTTACATTTTTCCAGTAAGCAACCCAGCGCTGGATTCGACCGCTGGACTGGAATAATGTAAACCGGGCATAATTTAAAACAACGTAGGTCTGTTCGGTATTAAATCACACAGAAACTACAGATAGAAGCAATGGCTAGTCCAACCACCACAAAGTCCTTAACTGACTTATGATTCCATAAGTTACTTAAGAACGAAACCGTGGACACAGCTACTCTTATTCAAACTCTATAAATCAATACATTAAACATACCTACATAACCTTACAAGAAGCCTATTTTACGTCCTGCCGTTGGGACCGGTTCGACCAGTACAAGTGCACAACCTAGAAAAATTATATAATCAATGTTTATTTATACGCGTAGTTAGCACCAACTTTGTTTGATTATGTACATGAGCGAAGGGTGACTAGAAATTCTCGATATTATGGAACGTGTTATTAGATGTTTTCATTTCATTGTAACGATATCACATGTCTATGGTACTCGTAGTCGTGACGGACCCACCATACCACTAGCCCTACCCCTGGTGGTAGGGTGGGTCCGAAACCATACCACCATAATGATAAGCGTAACCTTACCGTATGCAACAGCTCATGAGAAGGATGGAAGGAAGGAAAATCTGGCACAACAGCAAAGACGTGAATGACGCAGCGCTGTATATACGAATTGTTTAATTATTTTTTTATAGTTTAAGAGTGACCAAATCAAATATCTAGCCTGCTCAAATACCTGAACTGAGCACGTCACTTAGATACTTGAAATGATATATCTCTATGCCATGTAACTTCCCTGGAAACATTGACTTTCAAACCGGATCACAGTCACGTTTGTACATTAGAGATCGGCTACAGAATAGCTGGTAAAGGACAATAGGAACTAGTTTCAGGTTTCGCTATTACCGGATACGTCAAGGAGGACGATAGATACGAGTACCTATATAGATAGATAAGCTCTTTATTGCACTGCCAATTAGAAGACAAAAAGCCAAGATATACAAAAACTTGAATGGAAAAAAAGAATGGAAACGAGCGGCGTGCCACCTGATGGCGGTCATCATTACACTAGGGACATAAGGTATAAGGTTTATAAATTGTTTTTGAATCGATTTTTCAAAACAGAGTCCAGATGTACGTAATCTTTGAGGAAAATTTGTGATAAGTTTGTGATGTTAAACGAACTCAATGACATAAAATTAAGCTTAAGTCAAGTATTGTAAAATGGCGGTTGGCATTCAAAAGTATAAAGAGTGAAATAATATCTGTTCTACGGATATTAAAAATTCCAAACTTTGAATGTTTGTTGCTGAATCACGTCGGAACAGCTGAATGGATCGATTATAGTCTGGAATTGTAAATATATAGGTTACTTTATATTACGGCAAAATTACGGGAACTGAAACAATACGGGTAGAATCACGGGGCGCTGCTAGTATGTAGTGGTACTTTGTGTTATTAATTACCTACATCTGTTCTATATTTAAATCTCAACACAATGTTTTTTCCTTGTTTGCGCGCGCTAATCTTGGATATTATCAACATAATGAATATGAATAACTCATTTTGTATCTTGTTGTCGTGTTGGTGTTGTTAACTTGATTCATGGACTAAAAGGTTTATAAAGTAAAGTACACCATTACTTATAACATAACATCGACGAGTAAAATCCTGGATCACAAGGAATACTGTTGGTTCTTTTTTTCTGAGTCACTTTAGAGATTACCTTGGGGACCCAAATAATTAATTTTCTTCACCAAAGTTAGTTCGTAGCGTTCGCAGCGTAGCTAATCTTTTTTTTTATCGTAAATAGGGTAGTTTCCCGAATGTAACGACGACTCGAAATCTATAACGCACTCTTTGCAGAGCCCGCTTGGAGCATAACCACGTTTTACAGTACTCTACCGCCAAGCAGGAATGTACAGTACTGTATTCCGGTTTCAAGATAAATGTTTCTACTTAGATAAATTACAGGGCGAAGAGATAATATCTTCATTGTGTTATATCTTCGGTGACGAGCGCGGTGCAGCGTTTGGTCGTGATTTGGACTCTTTTAAAAGCTGCATGGGACTGTATTTTTAACAGTAGGTACCTCCACGATCACTAAGTAAATAGTGTTAAAAATAGCCGTATTACTTACCATCAAGCGTATGTCTTGATCGTTCTGCCGCTCTATATTAATCAAAACCAACAAATATAGCCTTGAGGGCCATAATATTTTTTATTCAGTTGTTTCATGACTTTCGGAGATCTTTGGTCACCCTACACAATCATAATTCACTTGTGTTTGAGAACAAGGTCCGGCGGAAATTGGCGAACGGTTGACGGCGCGCCGCGCCGGGGAGCATATTTGTAGAGTTTATAAAACAAAAATCGGGTTTTGTTGCCACCTCGTTTATTATATATTTGGCACACAGAGTACAAGTAATGATAAGGGTAAAGTATACCTCGGGTTATAAATAATCTGTGTACTAAACATGAAAACATGTGAGGTGGCAGGCAACAAAACCCGATTCGTTTCTCTGTTATTTATCAATTTTGAGTTTTGTACAACATTTACAAAGAAAAATTTGATACTTACCTAAGAACTAGAGTCCCACCAGATACAAAGCAGGACTCAATGATGCCTAGGCTCGAGCTAAAATTGAGGAATTAGCTGATAATACGTGCCGTGTCCAGGATTAGTGCCTTGTCTAAGATATATAAGGCTTTGGAATGCAGGCAACGCATGTGTGGGTTTTGTCTTAGTATTTTCAAATCGAAAGTGAATCGGTTTCTTCTGGGTAAGCACGCTCCATCAGAGACCCCATCGTCGCTTAACATCAGGCGATATGGCGATCAAGTCTAAACCTTTAAAAGCTAAAAAGCGTTGCTCTCTGTCTGTTTTTAAAGTTTATAAACTTAATAACACACTTAAATAAAATTCTACATGTAGCCTACATGTAGTTATCAGGTAAAGTGCTCAATTGAAATCGGCGTGAAATGATAGCTAGTCGTTTTTGTCTTTTTTTTATTTTTTCTATCTTGGCAGTTAAAATTTCAACTAAACAAGTTACATTTACAAACATAATATTCAATAGAAGAACATTCATTTATTATAATCCTAGATAAGCATCATAAACATAAGCAGCCTACAAAATTTCAGGGAAAATGTCAACGCCATAATTCAACACGCTAGCCCCAGTGCGGTTGGTAGATGACGCATAACTGCGAAGGATATTTGGAAGATGCCGGTTTTCTCAAGACGTTTTCCTTCACGGTCAAAGCTAGTAGTATTGAAAACTTTGTATCTGCCTTTAAAAAAACACTCAGGGATCAGGAACACATCTACGTATTTCTTCAAATATTTTTTATATGTGAGATCAATTTTGTCTCATTGAGTTTGTTTAATGTTGACATCGTCAAAAAAATAAAACATTTTCACTAAACGTACATAACAATTTTGTATAGTATTTCGCCAATTTATAGAAGGAGGTAAACTAGCGGACCGTCCCGACTTCGCTCGGATCATAACCTAGACACTGTCTGCAGCGCCATCTGCCGGGCTTATTTGTGAAACTAAACCATCCTCGAATCCACTTGAAAAATCATTCAAATCGGTTCCGCCGTTTAGGAGGAGTTCACTGTCAAATGTTTAAATTACTAAAATGGCTATTAAAAAAAAGGGTTGGTGATAAAAGGGTAAAAATTTAGAATTGTATGTATTTTATAATGCCGCATTATAAAAAAATCATCATCATCATTCACTTACCTCTCACTTACGTTTCTTCCATTCATCTCTGTCATTCGTCAGATCTAAGCATTATAAAAAAATTAAAACAAAAAATGTTGTCCAAAAATAAAAATAATAATTAGGGGTGAACAACCGATAAGGGTTAGGGGTATGAAAAATAGACAGTAGCCGATTCTCAGACCTACTGAATATGCATATAAAATTTGGTAAAAATCAGTAAAGCCGTTTCGGTGGAGCAAGGTAACTAACACTGACACGAGAATTTTATAAATAAGATGTTTATCATCATCAGCCTGTTTTCGTCCACTGCAGGACATAGGCCTCTCCTCTAAGCATATAAGATGTTCAAATACAGCTATTTGTAATGTATAGAAACATGATAAACGTTTCAATATTAATATCACTTTGTTGGTTCAAATATTGTGTTATTACTTGTATTGGTACTTACATTTTTTTTTTTATGAGTAAAATAGGACTCAAATTACTGTGTTCCGGTTTGAAGGGCAATGTTTCCAGATAAATTACAGGGCTTAGAGACATTACATCTTAGATCTCTGAGTGACGAGCGCAGTGCAGTGCTAGGTGATGATTTGGACTCTTCATGTTCCTATAGCTGCGTGTAACTGTGTTGTCATGTGGCAGGCATGCTTACCATCAGGCCCATTGTCCTGCTCGTCTCGTCTCTCTTTATTTAAAAAAGATATTGTTTTTGTTCTAAAAGACATGGGAGTAAATGTATATTAGTATACCTACTACTGTCCGTATTATTTGTATATACATATATGTATGTGTGTAGTATTGACGATTTTTTTCTCGACAATCGTTACAGTGCAGCGAGCAACACGGAAGGGAGTAGCCTTAGCTAAAAAATATTGTTCAAATCTTTCTGTCATTTCTTGCGGGAGGGGAAGTTGCACACTAGCGCAAAGCCGCACTATTACATACAAAACATACCTGTACCGATCCATTGCCGATCATACTCACACAACCAAATCACTAACACATAAAAAATAAAGCACCATTCACAAATCTAGCCCCGCCCTCACGCCACAGTATATTATCAAACTCCATGGTCCACGCGGACTTGTACTTTGACAGAGGGGAAACGCTGTATATGCCTACTCCCTTCCGTGTTGCTCGCTGTTACAGTGTGTAAATCGATGATTACCTGTAAAGATCTAGAGAAAAAACTCAACAAGGTTTTATTTACCTATTTGAAAACTGTTTTTAGGTATGTCATCTCTCTACCTGGTCTGTGGGTATGTCTTATTTTCATTAAAATACCTACTTGGTGTTTGTATTATGGATTATGGTACGTCCTTTATGCTCGTATCTGAGTATCTTAGCTCCCGTCTTTATCTACTGGCCTAAAAGTGAATCACCCAGTGATACAAATACACGACCATAATCAATAGGTATGTGTACTTGTGATGTCTCGTAAAACATAATAAAAATATATATTTTTACTAACTTTTTTTTTTTTAACTATTATAGGTTCGCACTTAACCACCATCTCGCCTGATGTTAAGCGATGATGCGATCTACGATGAAGCGTGCTTACCTAGAAGAAACCGATTCACTCTCGATTTGAAGACACCAAGATTGTAACTATCAGGGAAAACCCACTCAGGCAACTCATTCCACAACCTAGATGTTCTTATCACATACGTGGAGTCAAATCTCTTCGTTCGTGTTTTTGGAACATCAACCATGAAACGATGTCGCTTTTTTGAGATGCGAGAAGTCCGATAGAAGAAAGGGCTAGGTGGTATTAGATCATGCAGATCAGTTGCACACTCTCCGAAGTGTATCCGATAAAAAACCGATAAGCTGGCAATTTTGCGGCGATGTTCAAGACTTTGAAGTCTTTTACGAACAAGAGTGTCATTACCTATGAGCCTTTTGGCACGTCTCTCAATCGATTCCAGAGTCTCCAGCTGATACTTAGCCGATCCATCCCAAAGGTGCGAACAGTACTCCACACAGGAGCGAATCTGTGCTTGGTACAATGTAAGCAAAAGCTCGAGATGGTCAGTAACCGGCACGGATACACCTCGAAAAGTAGGAGTCAGTTGAAATGGACTCCTTTTGTCAACTTTGTCAAAAATCGAAAAAACCGCGAAAAAATCGTTTTTTTTTTCAAATTTTGGCGATTATAACCCTAAACGACTAGTTTTTGTAAAAACTTTCCTATGGCGTTTATAAAGTAGACTAAATTTGCTACAATATGATACTAGAATTGTCTCTGTACACTCAATAGTTTCTGAGAATAAGTCTTTCAAAGTTTATAATTTTTTTCGGACTTCGCAATTTTTAGCAATATTTTAACTCCTACTTGACCACTTTATGGCACAGTTACTGCGGTTTTTAACCCCCGACCAAAGAAAGAGGTGTTATAAATTTTTTGACGTCGAAGTCTGTCTGTCTATCAGACAGACACACATACAGGTCTGTCTCTATGTGTATCTGTCTATGGCACCGTAGAGCTGAAACGGATGGGCCGATTTCGATGCGGTTTTTTTTATTTGAAGATAAATTTTTGTGTTGATGTTTTGAGCTATTTTTTGTTAATATCGATTCAAGATGGCCGCGTCCACCAAATGGCAGACCAAATATTTCATCACAATCTACCTCAAAATGGGTATCAAATGAAAGGGCTTGACTAGTAGAGTATTAAACAGTATAACAAATTTCAAATCACAAAATGGCGAACTACACATTCAAAATATCAACACAAAAATGTATCTTCAAATAAAAAAAAACGCATTACAATCGGCCCATCCGTTTGAGCTCTACGGTACCATAGATAGATACACACACAGCCAGATACACATAGAGACAGACCTGTATGTGTGTCTGTCTGATAGACAGACAGACTTCGATGTCAAATTTATAACACCTCTTTCTTTGGTCGGGGGTTAAAAACAGCAGTAACTGTGCCATAAAGTGGTCAAGTAGGAGTTAAAATATTGCTAAAAATTGCGAAGTCCGAAAAAAATTATAAACTTTGAAAGACTTACCCTCAGAAACTATTGGGTGTACAGAGACAATTCTAACATTATATTGTAGCAAATTTAGTCTACTTTTAAACGCCATAGGAAAGTTTTTACAAAAACTAGTCGTTTAGGGTTAAAATCGCCAAAATTTGAAAAATAGACGATATTTTCGTGTTTTTTTTCGATTTTTGACAATGTTGCGTTCGTCGCTCGAGGTCACAAACTTGGGACAATCATTAGGCCAACATCATAAACAAGTCTGCAAAAAATCAGATCTACCGGATTTAACACATACGGTAATGTATAAAGTTACTGCACTACATATTCTAAGGTTTTTTTCTGTATAATACCGGTTTACATTATTTCAGTCCAGCGACCGAATCCAGCGCTGGATTGCTTCCTGAAAAAATGGAAACCAGCACTGGAAATCATCAATCCAGTCCCAATGCTTTCCAGTCCAGCGGTCAAATCCAGCGCTGGATTGCTTACTGGAATAATGTAAACCAGCACTGGAAAGTATCAATCCAGTGCCAATGCATTCCAGTGCCGGTTTACATTATTCCAGTAAGCAATCCAGCGCTGGATTCGATCGCTGGACTGGAATAATATAAACGGGGTATTATTGTTGTTTTTCTTTGTAATTGAAGTGCAATGAACAGTTTATCTATCTATCATTGATAATATTTCAACGTAGGATGATACGAGATAGTTGATCTACTCTGACAAACACAAACGGTCGCTTTTGTAATATTGGCGTGATTTACTGCTTTTGTGCTTGTATTTCCTAATTATCTACCTTTATCTTCAATACTTAGCCTTAATTTCAAAAGTCTAAACCGTAAACAAAAATCCATTTATTATCACTTTCACTTCCATAAACGTGAGTTTATTTTTATATGTTACGAAAACAACACTTCACTTTCACCCTAAAGAAACTGAACACACCTTATTGATCTTAATGCCTCGGTAAATGGTCAAGTATCAATTATATTTTATTACCTGTATATCTTTATTTAGTAGTGCACCGAATATGAACGGATTGAATTAAGAAATTGGGGCTCGGTTTCAAAAGAAAATCAAATTAACATAAACGAAACGATGGTCCAGCATCTTTTTATTGATTTATTACTTTTCTTGTATCTAATCAACCTACGATTGCATAAGCCAACCCACATTTACGTTCTACCTCAGCAATTTCTTTCATCTGAAGAAATTCACGATCAAAAGTGAGTTTTATTATAACAAAACTGAAACTACACTACATGTCTAAATAGTACTTTCCTAAAATTGCTAGATGCACTACCGATGAAGGCCTAGAGATAATCATGCTCACTACTACACTAGTCGGAAGTGTGTCTAACGTGCTGGTATGAATGCCACCATGAATGGTATTTTTATACCTACGTTTAGTTAAATAAACTGTTTTAAGAAGAAAAACTGTGGTCACGCGTCACGTCCATATACATACTAAGTAGGAAGATACTCTCTACCATGTGCTCGGAAAAGTTTTTGCCGGTCGACTGTCATATCTTTGAAAGATCTTTGTCGGAACATAGTAATAACAAGTAAATGGTCGGAACAATCATATTATTATATCGTTTTCGGCTTCCATTCAGTTATTTCGCCAGCGTTCAACGTTTGAACATTGGGAAAGAGTTGTAGAGTTGTAGATATCAAATATGTAGATACGTCTCTCTACTTACTCTGTGGGATACATCTATATCTTAGAAAAATACTTGGAGGTGCATAACCTAGACAAAGATGTAATTTACTACCCTTAGCACCCGAACATTCTACTGCTGCCTGTCAATTGAGTTACCATACAATCTTAGACGAAGCTATAGATTGGATATACTGCTCAACAGCCGTTCTGGATAGGGTCGAAAGATTTCCCCTATCAATAGAAACGAAGAACTACAAAACTCATTGAATGGATTTAATTTGTTTGTAGACATTGACATTAGAAATATTTTAAGCTAAAATTTACACAAATTATGCAAGTTATTATAGCCCAATGCATTTAAGCAAAAAAATGGAATGAAAAAACATTAAATTATGTAGTTTGAGGACTATAAAGGATCGATAGGGGGGTGCATTCTGAGCATATATTCCAATTTGAGGGATTCTGGCATGGTCAGCTCAAGGTCATTTCGATGAAAACGCGTTTAATTCGATATCTCGAGAACTGTTAGTGTTAGGCAAAAATTGCAGAGACCTTTTCTCTTTTAAATTAAATTTACTAACTTTTACATCAACAACTTTTCTTTTTTTCATCAATATTTTTTCAAGTTATTGCTTCCGAAAGGCAAAAATTTAACATTTTTTCCTCCCTTTCGCCATATCGATCCTTTATAGTCCCCAAACTACATAATTTAATGTTTATTTATTTCCGTAATTGTATTGGGTTATTATGCAAAAATATTTAGACTAAACCGGTAGCGAAGTGATAGGTATGCCAAATTAACATTTTAAAGAAACAAACGAAGCGTGTTTATTAAATTTCTTTTTGTTGTTTTATGTGCAAGTGTTTATGGATGAATTTGACAAAATATGTAGGTATCTGCCATAGGTCATTTTATAAAAAGAACTAAAAATGACTACTAGCATCGAACCGGACTATCCACGATATTTTGCTGCTACTCCACCAAAACAAGTTATTTAAAATACACCTAGTTTATTCTACTATTTATAATAATAGTATTATATAAATAGATATACAGGGTTATTGGTAATCAGCCTGCATCCTTTTAAGGGCATGTTCTGTATATTTAAATAAACAACTTTTGTTCTACAACTTTAGTTAAAAGTCAATACATTCATCAAAAAAAAATAGTTAAGTTTTTGTTGTCCTCTCTAGCACTACTTAGCTCTATGCGCGGCGCGGCGCGGCGCGGCGGTTCATTCATCTGCGCATGTAGTAAAACAGCTGAGTCCAAAGTGCGTAGCAAACGTTGCTCGCGTAATTAACTTTGTAATACTTCACCACGCTTAGATTTGGTTTCAAAAGTAAGAGAAGTACATGGGTACTTAGGTTTAAAAAATTACAAATCAAGATCGTCAGCAATAAAATCCGTTATGAAGTTAGTATCAGTAATAAGTCAATTTTAATTACCTAGGTAGTTTGAATTTTGAAAAATATCATAGCCATCAAAATCATTTGCTTATTTATTTAATTTATGCTGGTTTTCTCTCGATTTTTTCATTCACCGTCAAAGCCAGGGACGATGACAAACTTACACTAGGAAACCATTGGCACCGAGATGAGCAGGCGGGATTCAAACCTACGATCTCACAATCGTAGTCACACTCACTATCGGCTAGTTTTACAGAATTAGCGTAGAAATGTTTTTTTAGATTTAGCTTGGATTTTAAAAAAAAAGGGAGGCCGACGATATTTAGATAAACTATGTAGCTACTTAACAAGAGATAAACTCAGCATGAGACTCAGTCTAGGTACTTTCGCCTGCCTCGTTTTCGTTGCTCCGGCAGCTGGCCCACGAGAGTAAGTATTTTAGTGTGTGTGTTATCAAACACTCGTCTGTTCACGTAATCATAAACAATACAACCATAGTAAAAACAAAATGTTTTTTTCACATACCTATCACACGTTTACGCAAGATCTTCTCGAAGCTGCAAGTCCCGCGGGTGGCGGTGAGAATCACGTACAAAACTTTCAAAATAGTCAGTCACCAGCACTGCAGTTCCAACACAAAATCCACACCGAAAGATGAATTGTTCATTCACACGTCACGCGAGATAAAACATCACTTCTCCTAACTTGGTGGAAAGTTACTGGACTCGCGCTCGTTTCGATTCGCTACTAATAGTCGAATTTTTGAATTTTCCTACATACGTTTTAGCCGCTCCCGCGCAGCGTCCCGTCTCCCTTTAATCCCTTTTCCTTTTTCTTTAACGCTGCCGCGCTCGGTGCAGTGTTGCCAAATCAGTGATATAAGAAATGACCAAACTCTTTCAAAAGTGGCTAGAATGTTTAAGATTTTGTAGTCTCAAAAGTGGCTAACAATTAGGTCAAAAAGAATAAAGAGATAGCAGTATTTGAAACAATTGATTAGTTATCTAAATTAAAGTTCGTAAAGAAGGTTTTTAAGTCTTATTATTTACAAGGAATTTTGTGTAAGTTTGCAATTGTGTGAGTATTACGGCAATAAACGAAAAATCAAAGAGGTTCCCGGTTTCACCCGGCGGGTGAGTATTTGCGCAAGACTCCATAGACAATATTGTTCATTCATAAAAGATTACGGACAATAAGTGCTATGGAATCGAAAAATATTCCGTACCGAACTAATTCGTTTTAATAAGATGTGGTTTATGCCTTATTTATTATCGTCGATAGCTAAAAGTTGCTAAATCTGTGGCCAAACTATTTAGCCACTAAGTTATGAAATTTATGGCAAAAACAGAAAGTTGTTAGATATAGCCACAGAATAGCTAACTTGGCAACACTGGCTCGGTGTCGGCGAGCGTTGAACAGAGCCCCGGCCCGGGGGTGTACCTTGTGTGTGACCTTGAGTTGCTCGCTGCACGCGGCGTGTTGCGGTACATAGGTACCTGCGAACGATACGTTGTGTCGAGGATCGAGGACGACACAAATGAAAAGATACATTTATCAATGAAAAACTCCTAATCCACTATCGTTTAATACTAATTCACCAGACTTAGGAGATGCTACAAAAATACGATTAGTATTTGGATACCTACTTAAGTTTAAAACAGTACCTACATACCTACCTAATTGTAACTACGAACAAGTCCATCAGCATTAAAATCGTTTAATAAATCGTATCACAGTTACTATTTTCTTATCTGTGTCTGTACTAGTAATTTAAGTAGGTAGTTATTAATAAGTAATTATGTAATAAAAACTAGGTAGGTAATTAGGTAGGTACTTACAAAACGAAACACAAACGTCAAACACCAGCTGCACTTCAGTAACTTGGCTCACGATCATGTTTTGTTTCTTTCTCGTTCTGGTATTTATGTACCTACTCACGCAGAGGACGCAGAGACTACAAGCACATACCTGCATCGCTCTGCCCATCTCAGTCGTGTCTGGTGGATACCAACTTAGCGAGCGCAGCTGCTGTAGTGTAGACTGTTGTTAGTACCTACCTAAATAATATTGTTTTTAACCCCCTACCAAAAAAGGGGTGTTATAAGTTTGACGTCAATATCTGTCTGTCTGTGTGTGTCTGTGCGTGCGTGTCTGTCTCTGGCACCGTAGAGCTCAAACGGATAAGCCGATTTCGATGAAGGTTTTTTATTTGAAGGTTAATTTCCGTGCGGATGGTTTCAGCTACGTTTGGTCAATATCGATTCAAGATGGCCGCCTCCACCAAATGGCGGATAAAATATTTCTTCACAACCTACCTCAATATGGGTATCAAATGAAAGGGCTTGACTAGTAGAATACTATGCACTATGACAAATTTCGAATCCAAGATGGCCATCTTGGATGGCTACCACAAAATGGCGAAATACTTGATTACTTAGCACAAAAGTAAAATGAATTGTAACTACTTATTATTTCGTCTATCGGCATTAAAACTTACCTACGTAGGCTATTACGAGTACGTAGGTATTTAGGTTATAGGCTAGTTGAGCAGATTTTTGAGCGCCGCACGTGACTTTTCGAATAAAGGTTCCTGGTTGCTGGTGTAGATTATTGCGTTAACGTGCCTACAATTCGAACGAAGCACAGTGATGTGAGACCGGCCATAGATCGTAGAACCCAAGATGGGCCCTCCCAAACTTCAGGGCGCACGCAATCATGTCAACGTTGGGAACAGTGAGCTCACTCTTTCCGTTCTAGTCGGTTGCAGGACGCGGTGGACGCTGGACGTTTTTACCTATCATTATTCGTTGTCAACAACCAAAATAAGTAGAACCACAGCAAATCTCGCCACTAGCGATTGTAGGGGTCAAGTAGATTGGTTGTTTGTAAACCACATACGATACACACAGAGACGCAGTTTATTACCAATTTCAAGGCGCTCAGGGCACATCTATTGATTTATATCGATGAGACCGGCGACCTGGCAGCTCAGACAACAACACCGCTACCGCGTTTGATCTAGCGGCCCGGGTACCAATTCTTTGTCAAGTTCTTTCACCCGGTACGATTAATGTGCCGGCAGTCCGTCTTGTTAACAGTTCTAATACTAGTACCTACTTTTATGCGAATTGTGGCAAGGAGCCCCCCTCATTGCAGAGTACGGGTCTACAGGTAGTCACTCAGTAAAGGTTCATAGGTATTATGATCAATATCACCAAAACACTAGATAGGTATTGCGAAACAACCTGACGCATTCGCCGCAAGTGGCGGCTACATTGTCGTTGTGGTGGAGATGGCGGGAGCGAAAACTCACACCATTTCTGTATGTACCTACCCTATGTTAACCTATTAGCACGGCATTGTAACGAAAACGAACCATTAAAACAAAAACAAGTCGATTCGCGCGCGTTTCGATTTACTATACTAACAGCCAAATGTACAAATTTGGTTTTGATCTGTAGGCACGTGGAGCCGCCCCCGTGCAGGCCCCGCTACCCTTTCATTTGCCTTGACGGCACAGTGGTAACTATTATCCTATCTGTAACATCGTGCCTACTGTCGGCGAGCGTCAAAGAGAGCGCGCCTGCTTGTTGCGGGCACGTGTATGAAGAGTTAAATGGTTTTAGACAGGACAAATATATTTTCTTTATTTTGTATGAGAAAAAAAATATTTGAATTTTTAAAAACCGTAGAACAAAAGTTGTCATATGTAATGTCCTTAACATGCCCTTAAAAGGATGCAGGCTGATTACCAATAACCCTGTATATATTTGTATATCTATTTGATTAATTAATTTCATAGTCCCAGTGTATCAGGAAATAAATTAATGTTGGTGGAAATTATCACACATCCAACATCTTGCCACAAAATAACCAAAGCTTGTATTATGGGAGCTAGATAACAACTGATCATGTTAATTGTATAATTGTAAATATACTCATTTACTTATTTAACAAGAAATACACAAAACAAATAATTGTATTTATTATTTTAATATTTGCACTGGGTGGGAATCGAACCCACGATTTCCGGTTTCGCAGGAAAACTTACTGCAAGCTAAGCCACTACGGCAGCCAAATAAAATATCACCCTGATCACTACAGAACTGGAATGAAGTTCCTCAATTGGGCGCAAATGAAGGCCCCTGACTTCCCTAAAGGTAGCCTTTCGAAGCGGGCGTCTATAGCGTCACTGACGCCGCGGCAGAGAGATGTTCCATACAAATGTATGAAATTCTAGTAACGCCATTCTACCACAGATTATAGTCTGGAAGAACACATAGGCTACCTTTTTCCCAGAAAACAACGGGAACAGGAACTACGCGGGTAACACCGCGGGGCGCTGCTAGTATACGATATTTCACATGTTATGATATAGTATGTTATGCGTGCTCTCAGCATAGACCTCCATCTCGCAGGATCTGCCACTATGGGCACAGTATAGTAGACTGTGCTATGGGTCAAGACTGTCGGTCAGTTAACCTTTTAAACATTATTTATCAGAGGCGTCTAACAGGCGCGCTGCTGGCTCCTTCGTCGCCCGCGTGCAATGCCGATTACGCCGCCCTACGACTGCTTATCCTGAGTATAAAAAATAAAGTGGTCAAGTGCGAGTTGGACTCGCCCATGAAGGGTTCCGTTGCAGCAAGTAACATAATATGATAGGTGCACATTTTACCACTTTGGAAGTGTTTCTAGCGCAAATTATACAGTGTAGACAAAAATTAAATTAGAAACCTCAACATTATTTTTAAAGACCTATCGATAGTCATCCCACATGTGGAGGTTTGAAGAAAAAAAAATTGAGTTTCAGTTCTAAGTATGGGGGGGCAACCCTAAGTTTTTTTTAAATTGTTTTGTAAAAATCTTGATGCGGTTCACAGAATACATCTACTTACCAAACAGTGTAGTTCTCATAGTTTCGGCAAAAAGTGGCTGTGACATACGGACGGACAGCCAGACAGACAGACAGAGAGACAGACATGACGAACCTATAAGGGTTCCGTTTTTACGTTTTACGGAACCCTAAAAACATACCTAGTTAATATTTTCGCAACACGGCGGAGAAAATAAAATACGGAGCGAAGATAAAACATGTATTTTAAATAATTATATTATGTACCTACATGTTATTTTGGTTTACTAATGTGTAAAACTATGTCTAAATCTATATCTTACCTTATTATGCATTACATGTAAAAAAATCAAATGCTGTTCGTTAGTGATGCTGAAACTTAAGAACGGCTAGAATGATTTGGTAAATTTTTGTTTTTAAATTATTTGTGAAAAACCAGAGAAGGTTTAAAAAATGAGATTTTTTTTAACCGACTAGATCGCCATCTAGCCTGATATTAAGCGACCATACGATTTACTATGGAGGGTGCTTACCTAGAAGAAACTGAGTCATTCTCGATATAAAGACACCAAGATTGTAACCATTGGGAAACTACTCAGGCATTCCACAACCTAGGCGTTCTTGTCACAAAAGTAGAATAAATATATTTTTTTTAATGCTTGGAACATGGACAAAAAAAACGTCTTTTTTAAACGTCCTTGGCTTGGAATATAGTAAATACAACAATTTCGCTTTTCCTAAAAACGATGCCTACATTTAAAACATTTGATGTTCGTCCCGTAGATTAGGTTAAATTTAAAAGTCGCTCAAAAATCTATTTTTTCAGCCCGATCCGTTCATCCGTTAGGACGTGATTGAGCAACAAACATTCAAGCATCAATACATTTATAATATTAGTAGGTAAGATTAGTAGGGTAGCTAAAACCCGACTATATCCGAATAATCCAACAAATTAATCTTACAAAAAATAAAGTGGCCCAGTGCGAGTTGGACTCGCCCATGAAGGGTTCCGTTGCAGCAAGTAACATAATATACATAGTACACATAGTTCTTGTAGTTCGTTGTAACTTTGATCGAAGTTTCAATAATAGTGTATTTATGACGTACTAAAAAAACTACTCATCAGATCGAGTTCAAACCAATTTTCGTTGGTAGTTTACATGGTAATGTACATAATATATTTTTTTTAGATTTTTTATTTTCTTACTTTAAAAGTTAGAGGGGGGGGGGGGACACACATTTTACCACTTTGGAAGTGTCTCTCGCGCAAATTATTCAGTGTAGACGAAAATGATTTTAGCAACCTCAACATCATTTTTGAAGACCTATCGATAGACACCCCACACGTGTAGGTTTGATGAAAAAAAATTTTTTGAATTTCAGTTCTCAGTATGGGGGGCAACCCTAATTTTTCTTTTTTTAATTTTTTTTTTGTTCAAATCTTAATGCGGTTCACAGAATACATCTACTTACCAAGTTTCAGCAGTGTAGTTCTCATAGTTTCGGTAAAAAGTGGCTGTGACTTACGGACGGACAGACAGACAGACAGACAGACAGACAGACATGACGAATCTATAAGGGTTCCGTTTTTACGTTTTACGGAACCCTAAAAAACAGTTACATACCTACTCTATTCGGGGGCTATGCTGCCACAGCAAGACAGACACACATACATACACATACACTTCAAACTTATAAAATTCCGTCGTTAGCAAAGAATATTTTTTAAGAATTAAAATCCCTTATTTTATTTTTCTTTTGAACAGTAATAGTTGTGATAAGTCTATAAATAAGCGTAAGTACTTACCATAATTATGATTCCTCTGCACTTCTGTTGTTTTACTGGCGGATAATTGAATTATAATCACAAAATCAAATTTAAATAATATCATTAGCTAATCCGAAGCCAAAAAAAGTCAAAAGAAACATTATCTTAATAATTGCAGCACAAATCATAAGTTCGATTGCGTAACCGTAAAAGACTCTAGGTGTGTACCTAAAACTTTCCAATTGGGAAAGGGGAAAAAATCTCTAAAGGGGATTCCCGCAGATTAGATTATTATTTTAACTTCCCCAGACCTGGGGGTCTACCGCCTAACATTGCCGTCTTTTTCATTTCAAGCGAGAAGAAAAGAGACAGCAATGTCAAAGCGTTTTCGTTAGGCGGTGGACCCCCTGATTTTCTTACAATAACGGGATACGTTTGGTACTGCATCTTAGTTAACGGACGCCAATAGATGGCGGTATTTGCGTTTTTTTGTCATATTTCCCGTGCTATGATATTTCTTATACATACCTATGGTGGGGTAGGTATTATGAGATTATGACAATGACTTCAAATACTTGATGAGTCGCTCGGTTTGCCGCCCCCCTGGGCGTGCCGCCCGCGTGCGGTGCACGCCTTGCACGCGCCGTTGCGGCGGGCCTGGCGTCTAATGCTCTATGTATTCTGTTTGGTTCTAGTTTCAGGATCTTGGTGTTTTGTCTACTATAATCATAATCGCCAAGAGCATAAGGCGTGATTATACGTATTTCAATTAGCATAAGTTGTAATGTTCCCGCTGCTGAGACTCGGGGCCTTCTCTTTCAAAGAGTGGCAAGGCCCTATTCTACCATATTTACCAACTGCGAGTTGATGGATGATGCATGTCCTCGAAAGATTTATTTCTCGGAACATGCCAGTCACTTACTTTTTATCACCGTCTTACCCAGTGATGATGACAAACTTGTGCACTTGAAAAAATCTTAGGGAAGCTGCCGGGATTTGAACCTACGACTTCACGATTTTGAAATCGGCAGTTCTAGCCACTAAGCCACCACGGCTCTTTTTTAAGAAACATGTGATAAATGTGATCAAACTCATAAAAAATAAATAAAACGAGTGAGATCCAATCTGTTCCTTAAAAATAAAATGGTGTAATTTGTTATGCTCTTGGTCTACTCAGTTAGTAGGCAATTTAAGTTGTAGAAGGCTTGGAAGTGTAACGTTGTATATAAACTAAGAGATCAAGGCATTCGAGTTATTCAAGTTAGTTAACGTAGTGTAATTTACCTTTATAGGTATGACTGAAGTATGAACTGACGTCATGTATTATCATCATCATTTTGTCTTTCCCCTTTTTCACCTCAACTGATATTTCGGAACACTCTAATATTATGAAGGCGAAAGTGTTTGTGTTTGTCAGTGTGCCTTGTTTCTACGTTTCTCCATAACGGCGATAGGGTTTTGAATAAAATTAAATACGTGGTGTACTTCCTACGTATTTTGTCGAGATTACCCTCAACCTTTGATGAAACTAAGTAAACGAAGATAAGGTACGCTCTAAAATAAAGACAGCATAATATGCCGAAAATATCACACAAGTATACGCAATGTGCACACAGCTTCACTTGCATCGTGAAAGACGTTTAAATGAATGACAAAGACATCATGACAAGTAGGCAGTAGGTGCAAATGAGATAGCTATACATAACATTTGTTTAGATATTTTTTTCGACAAGAATAGAAAGACATACAAATGCACTGGCGTGAAAGAGACAAAATAGCCGCAACTAACATATCGCCGGTCGTGTTGCACTCTTACGCTGTATGTATATCTGTCTCTTTTTAGAAATGGCCAATTGTAAAATTGTTTACAACAGAAAAATAATTTTAGATGTAATAATCATTGAACTGTTATGGAAATAATTAAAGATTTTGTGTACTTAGGTACGCATGAAAAGTGATACCATGGAACTTGTTCTTGGTCTTTGAACTGTTTGTGCACCTTGCAAAAGCAGAATAAGACATTATTACGGCTCATATCGGATTTTTTTGAATTGTTAGCGAACGTCCACTCAACTTGTGGCTCCTGTTGCGACTGAGACTCAATCAGGAGACGTCACCTGATTTTGCATTGAGATCGTAGCAGAGCGCGTGCCGCTTCTTAGTGTTTTAAGACATCAATGTCCTCAACTTCTTTTTTTTTTTTTTTTTTTTTTTAATTTAAAATTGCTACTCCACAGACTCCGGGGTCCGTGACTTTTGTCATTTAAAATCTTATTTATTTTTACATGTTTCTTGGATAATCAGAAGAAGAGGAAAATAAGGGGGGAGTTGGGAACATTTTAAACCTAATACTAGTTAGTGTTCGTCTGTTGAGCCGATCACTACCGGTTGGGATTCCGCTAGTAATCGACTCGACATCGATTCTTTGCCTTATTGCCATTTGCCTAAGCCGCCTCCTCCCGGCCGAGAGCCTCCACTACGGCTGCATTTCTGTCCCTGATGGCCATCTGTAGGTTGAATTCTCGGATGGTCTTCGGTGATGCAGCCAACGCTCGCCGCACGAACCGACCGATGGCGTCGTCGGTGTCGTCAGCGTAGTACGTGAAGGTCCCCGTGTGCCGTGAGATTGCAACGACCGCATGGGGCACGCTCTCGTGCAGCTTCATGTTTGCCTTTGTTTTTATTGCGATTACCGACTCATATGTCAGTCCCTGAGCTTCATGGATGGTGAGGATACGTGACCCTGTGCCTGACCCATAACCCTGGTTTGTCAGGGTCTCTTTCTCCTCTTGAGTGTGAACTAAGAAGAGGGTGTTTGGTAGGGTGTTGGGTATTTGCGCTCCCTTGTACCTTTTCTGCTCTAGGGACTTTATACGGGATGCTGAGGAGTACATACCTGAGTATATTTCCCTCAGCGCATATGCGACATCCATCGGATTGCGATGTGTGCAGAGCAACTCCTGGCTGATCTTTGTTACCAGGTTTGGGCGGTGATACCTCATTTCGAAGAGATTTTCCCTGTCGATATAAGGCAACTGATTGACGTCTCCGATGAGGACAATTTCACCAACATCAGACAGCCTTGAAGCCATCACAATGGCTCCAAAATGGTTCATGAGAGCTTCGTCCACCATGAGGCGACTGAAGCTTTCTCTTCCGAAACCATTTACCAGAGCAGAAGCCATGGTTCGCACTCTGGTTTTGACCAGGTTTCCGATACGGTGCGATAGCTTTTCTCTTAGATCTTTTGCTGCCTCAGTTGTTGTAGTGATGATGGCGTCCTTGTCCACATCAAAGTGTCTAATTACCCATGTTGTCTTTCCACATCCTGGAACTCCGTTGACCCACTGTATTCGCGGTACCTCCCAGGTTTCCCAACCCGCTTTGACGTTTGAGTTCCCTTCGATGGTTTTGGCCATCTCAAGGATCCTATCGTCCAGCATAATCTTGGTGCATCGGGCGGTAACTACGATTGGGTCGTTTGGTGGTGTCGCATAAACTGGCATTCCCGCGCGCTCTGTCTCTTTCTCGTTCAGTGTCACGAAGCCATTTTCTACACTGTAAGCTGCCATATACTTTCCTGTCATGGTTCCCTTGATGACCCGGGAAGTGACATTATTGTAAATGGCTGCTTCGGCCTCCTCGAGTTTCGCCTTTAAGAGGCTTTCACTTCCTAGCCTATAAGACTGCATGATGTTTTCGCAGGTCTTGAGGTTGACTTGTCTTGTCGCTCTCAGTGTGGCTAGGAATTCGATGAAGGCGTTACGTGCATGACTCCGCGGCTCCGAAGCCATGACATAGCGGGGCGGTTCAACCTGTCCCATGTCGGCTCTCGTTCGGCTCGTTTGTTGCTGTGAAGCTACGTTGGGGGTTCCTGACGTCAAGGGGGGTGATGAGTGGGATGAGATTCGGAGTATGCTCCTTGCTGCTGCATTGAAGGCAGTCACGAAGGTCGTGTTGGTGCCTCGGCTGCCGCTTTGATTGGCTGCGGCTTTTTCCGTGGCTGCCCTCTGCTGTGCTCTTTCGGAGCCGGTTTGGATGGTCGAACTAGGAACAGGATGTCCCCAGCTGTCAGTTGCATGTGTTTGGTCGTGTGAAGGGGCTCTGAGGAAGCTCAGATTTTCTCCCCTGTCTTCATATACGACTACCTCATGATGTTTAGAGGCCTCAATGCAACCCAGCCGGTCTGCGACTCGCGCTCTTGAGTATTCGATTGCCATCGCATCCACGCTTATCACCCGGGGTGTTTCACCTGCATTTCTGCTCAGATGTTCGAGCAGCGCACTTGCCTGTGTGAAAGGGGTTCGACCTTCCGAGTACTCTATTAGTGCAATCGTTTTGTTTTTCGATCGCACCAACCGAAATCGGTGGCCGTCCACCTCGCACACTGGCATGGCGTCATATGTTTTCCGCTTCATTGTGACTTTTGCGGTACTCCCATTGAGCAGGCAAGACAATCCAGGTGACAAACGGGCTCGTTTCCGTTCCCAGGCAAAGCAAAAGCTTATTCCGAATCTTTCTTTGTTGCTGTCCATGAAGAGAGCCACTCCGCGGATACGGATTCCTGCCTCTCCTCGGTCTGCGTTCTCCAGTAGTTGTTGGATGGAGGTACTTTTCGAGGAACTATTGAGAGGTTGGGCGGGAACCACATTCCGCGTGGCGTCCACGGGCAGCGGGTCAGGGTGTGGTGGCGAGGGGAGGCGTGTATTTGATATTGTGGAGTTTCTCTTGGCCGCTATGCGGAATGAGCTCTCCATGAAGGACAGGAGCCGTGTTCTGTTGTCTGGATCTGCTAAGATGTTATGGAGATCCGAGACAACCAGCTTCCTGTCGATCATAGATTCGAGTTCATGTCTTGCGACCATGAATCGGGGACAATCGATTAGCACGTGCCAGACCGTTTCGGGTTGGTCGGGGTCACACTCGCATGCAGGACCGCTCTTGAGCTTAAATCTGTACAGGTATTCTGCTATTCCTCCGTGTCCCGTCAACGCTTGTACTTGGAAGGGAGTCAATTTTATGGTTCTCAACATTCGATATGCGTTTGCTATATCGGGGAGGAACGTCTGGGTGACTTTTCCAGTGTCCGAGGTCTCATATCGATCTTGCCATTTCTTGACCGATTCTTCGCGGATTTTGCGTTTGACGTAGGACAAAGGGATCCCCTCGTAATCCCTGGGTGATTCCGTGAGAGCTGCCAATTTGGCTAGTTCGTCAGCTCTTTCATTGCCAACGGTGCCCACATGCGCTCTCACCCAGAAAAGACGAAGAGATCTCCCTTCAGCATTTATCTGTCCAATGTTTTCCTTTATGCACTTTGCCAGGGGGGACTCGTTTTCGGGTTACTTAGCAGTTCGAGTGAAGATCTGGAGTCACTCAGGACATTGACTTCTGGGTCCTTGCTTTCTAACGCCATTTGAGTTGCCCGGCAAAGAGCATAGAGTTCCGATTGAAAGACTGTGCATTCGGAGTGGAGCTTGAAGGTCGAGTTCTTGACCTCTTTGCCGTTCTCCCACCATGTTAGAGCAGCTCCAACTTTACCTTCAACCTTACTGCCATCAGTATAAATTTGAGGTCCTTCTGGAAGATTGGAGGTGTCTTCTAGGAGCTCGTATTCTACGGGTACCAGCGTGGACGGATGGGATTGGTCCAAGTAGTTAACGTTCCGTTCGAGTTCCACTTCTGGTGGGAGGTAGTCTTGGGAGAGGTTCTTTTTTACTCTGTACAAATTAGCTGCTTCCTGTATCCTCAGATCCAGGGGGAGCAAACCGGAGAGTGCAAGTGCTGATTTCAGGGAGACAGTACGGTATGACTTACAGATTTTCTGGGCATAACCTCTTTGGATTGCGTTCAAGTGAGACTTGTTCTCCTCGAGGTCTGCCGCTTGTGCCCATACACTTGAGGCATACATGATTATAGGTTCCGCCACAGCGACGTATATAGTTCTCGTGATTTCGCCATTCAATCCCCAGGTCACCTTCGCTGCACATGCTAGCTGTCTATAAATGTTCGCCACTTTTTTACATTGGGCGGTCACATGTGCTTTAAAGTTGAGCCGTCGGTCGATTAGTAGGCCTAGCAGTTTGACTTCCTGGACCAGATCAAGCCGGACGCCGGACATGACTATGTTTGGAGGTTCGTACTTCAACTTTTTTGTAAAAAGCATTGCGTTGGTTTTATGCGCTGCAAAGTTGAGTTTGTTAATTTTACCCCATTCCACTGTCATGCTCAACGCCCTGCCCGCTTGCTGTTCGATGATGTTCGGGCTGCCTGTAAACACGAGAACGACGTCGTCCGCAAATGCTTGACAGTATACTCCCTCCGCTTCCAGCATTCGTAGTAATGAGTCTAGAATCACATTCCAAAAGGTTGGTCCACAGATGGACCCTTGGACGCATCCTTTGGTTGTGTCCTTCTCATAGACTGCTCTTGCATAGTTGACCTTGATTTTACGGTCGCTGAGGTAAGAGTTTACGATGTCGTAGAGGTTTGTTGGGCACCTCTTCTTCGCTAATTGATTTTTGAGGGCGGGCCACCATGCATTGTCGAAGGCACCCTCTATATCCAGGGAGATTAGGAGTACGGTGTCTTTACTGTCAACTCCTTTTTTGATGTGCTCTACCAGGTCATAGAGGGCGTCCTCGGTGCCTCTTTGAGGCATGAAGCCGTACTGTTTCCTACTGATGGTTGGGAGGAGATGCCATTGGAGTCGGTTTACCAGAAGCTTTTCGACGATTTTTCCGGGAACGGACAGAAGACCTATGGGGCGGTAAGATTTTGGGTGTGTGTAATCTGTCTTACCGGGTTTGCGTAATATGACCACGTGCGCCTCTTTCCATTGCTTGGGGAAGTGTTTTAACGACAAGCATTTATTTGCTATCGCCAAGAAAACCTCCCATTCGCAACGTATAGCTGCGGCGCATATATCAGCGGTTAGCCCGTCCGTACCAGGAGCTTTTTTTGGATTCAGAGTTCTCAATACTGATTCCAGTTCCGCTGATGTGAAAGGTGGATCATTTTCCGGTAAGTCCATAGGTGTTTCCGTGGTTCGCTCCCGTAGCTCTGTATGACACGGTTGGTCTGTGCTCTCAGAGTCGTCGGGATAGAAAGTTTTGGCAAGTAGTTCTGCAGATAGCTGCGGGGATAGAGTGTTACCTTCGGTGTCTCTTAGGAGTATTTCTTCCTGTCTTGTCGAAGTGTTTCTCATCACTCTGTAGATCTTGTCCCACATACTTTCTTTCTCCTGATTGGTGCAGAACTCTTTCCAGCTTTCCGTCTGAGCTTGTTTGACTTTTTCCTTGTAGTCTTGCCGAGCAATTTGGTACTGTTCGACTACAAGTACAACTCTGTCAGGAGCGGCATTCCTGATCCTTCTCTTTCTTCTGAGAACTTCTTTCTTCAGATTTTCGAGCGTTTTTGTATACCATGGAGGGGTTGGATTTCCCTTCGACGAGCTCACCAATGGAATGGTGTGCTCGCAGGCTTCATGTATACCAGCTATGTAGCTCGTAATCATCAACTCAAGTTCTAGTGAACTTTCACATTTCTCCACTGATTCCGGCGAGATGTTTCTTTCTTTTAGGGAAGATTTTAGCTGTGACATAAAGTTTGGCCACTTTGCCTTCTTGGTGTTGTATTTGCGTGTTGTTATTGACCTCTGTTGTTCGAGAGCTTTAACTAGACGCAAAGTGAAGGTGATTGCGTTGTGGTCAGATGTTGTAATACTTCTGTCAACCTCCCATTCCTCGATTTTTCCCAGGAGAGACCCGCTGCACGTAGTTACATCTACTACGCTTGTGCAGAGTTTGCCTTCCCTGACAATCTCGAAGGTTGGTGTATCGCCGGAGTTGAGAATGTACAAGTCCATTTCGTTGAAGAAAGAGTTTACGGCTTCTCCTCTCTCATTTTGATATGCGCTTCCCCACCAGTGGGACCATGCATTCACGTCACCAGCAACAATAAGGTCTTTTGTCGCTAATTTTTCACTGAATACTTTGATCCTGCTGAGGTAGGCGTCGACTTTTTGGTCTCCTTCTAAGTAGACAGAAATCACTCCCAGTTTTAGGCCTGTGCCGACCAATAGGACAGCCGCTTCCGTTTCGGTGACAATTTGGGGGTCATGGATTACCTCCAGCCTATCGCCGAAGACTATAATGGCTGCCTTAACTGGTTTTTGCCTATTTAAACTGCACTGAATAATGCGAGTTCCAGGATATTGTTTCATCGCGCCTTTATTTCCCACATAGGGTTCTTGAACAAGGGCAACTGAAACTCCCCTTTCTCTCGCAACCTTCAGGAGTTCTGTCGTTGCATTCTGGGAGCGCTGCAGGTTTGCTTGGATGAAGCGCAAACCTGGTTTGCCTACTCTTTGGGAGACTGAGCCTCGTTCCTCATGAGTGCCCTTAGCAATAAGATATTCGGGACCGCGCTATGCCATCCCATTTTACCCTTTCAGGGCACTCGCTACTAAAGGCGTTGTGAGCGAGTTCTCTGTTGGGGCTGTTGGGATGAGCAACCGCGCAATTTTTGCATTTGGGTGGCAGGTCTTCTTTTCTTGCCTTGCATTGGGTCCAGGAATGGGCTTTTCCGCAATGACTGCAGGATTCATCCCTTTCCCGGCAGATCGCCTTTGTGTGACCGAAACCTAGGCATTTGGTGCACTGCACCAAAGGCGAGTGGTCTGCCACTGGTCTCCGCTGGAGCCCAATGTAGACTTTTTCGGCGTCCAAAAACGCTCTGTGAATGCGAGGTGAGACCTCGATCACTGGATGGCACTCATGCTGGTTACGCGCCCTTTTTCTGTACCGAACTCTAATCACGCTCTCTTGCAAATTAACCCCTTGTAGCAGATGTTTATTCTGCGCCAAAAGGTTTTCCACTATCTCGTGGTCTTTGTGGTAAGCCAGGACGTCTCGGATGATGATTAGTGGATTACCCGCTTTCGCGGTCTCCACCTTTAGAGTTTTGTCCTGCTGCACGCGATTTCTAACCAGACCAAGGTCTTCCTCTGTGCTGCAACTCAGGATAACTTTCCTGTTTCGACCTTTGCGCACTCGGTCAACCCTTGCTCCGGTCTTTTTCGTGTCCAGTGCTACCGCTATTCTGTCTATTAGATTTTCGGCCGTCGTGGGAGATGTGGGATTCGCTGTTGTCACGATAAGAGTGTGGTTTGGTTTTGGCACAATTGGCTTAGCTGCCATTTTCGCGTAGTTGGGCTTAGATGGTTTGCCCGTCTCCGCTTGGCAGATTTCGGCCTCAATGCTTAGGGCTGGTGGGGGAAGAATTAATTTTTCCTGCCGCATCGTCCGGAGTTCCGACGATACAGCTTCTAGACGTTCTGTAATAGGCTGCACGTGCTCATCGATGTTTATTCTGATTGGGGCGGAGGATGGGGGTGGCGTTTGTTTATTTAGAATTTTTTCAATCGTACTTAGTCTGTCCGAGTAATTTGGGGGAGTAGGAGGTGGAGGAGTCGAGGCGAGCTCTTTCAGAATTTTGGCGTTTTGGTGAAGGATATCGATGGTTTCTGCCCTTTCTACGTTTGAGTCTCTCCGAAACTCGTCGACCTGTCTCCGAAGAATTTCAATCCCGGTTTTTAGACCGAGATAATCGTTCTGCAGTGGAGTCAAATCGACGGAGGGGTTTTGACTTTGCGCAGGTAACTTAATAAAACCACTGATATCCCTCACCGCTTCGGCCGTTGCTTTTATTTGTTGGTGGGGCTCTCGCGACTCAAAGCTCTGCCAGTCTCTAACGGCTTTGATTTCTTTTTGGAGTTCGCTGAGTGTTTCCCTGGCCAGAGCTACCTCC
Source organism: Ectropis crepuscularia (assembly GCA_963693475.1). Lineage (NCBI taxonomy): Eukaryota > Metazoa > Arthropoda > Insecta > Lepidoptera > Geometridae > Ectropis > Ectropis crepuscularia. The sequence continues at coordinate 8,561,422 of OY856357.1, read as the reverse complement.
TTCGTTAAGTCGTTATTCATTCTTTGTACTGATTTGGTGTGAGCCCTTTCCACCGAGAGCAGTTCCACGGCGTGTCGAGTCCGCTCCTGTTCGAGTGAGGCGATGTGACGATGTCTGGACTCTGCCAGGGAAAGGACAATCTCGAAGAGCGTCTGGAGGCTCTCGATCGCAGTTTGTTTAAGATCCCGTCTTTGATTGGTGGATTGTTCGAGAGCGTCCTTCCCCCGGAGTAACGCGTCGTTTGCCACTTTCGTGGCGCTGTCCATCTCGACCCCCGTTCGCTTTGAGCAGTGTGCGATCAGCATACTGGTCCTTTTGCATCGGGAGGAGGTCGGGAATGACGATTCTGACACGCTGTCCGTTTCTTCATCCATCGTCAACTCTTTTGGAGGTGATATTCCACACTGTTTCCAGTTCTGGACTCTATCTATTGCTGCTAATTGCTCTGGGCTCGACTCTGGCACTGATGTTATCGGCACAGAGGTTTCACTTACTGTTCGTGAGCACGGTGGCGATGGTGCTTTGTTAGATGATCGAGTGCAGCAGGACTCTACCTCGGGGACATCCACGGGCACACCAGGGTACCCCTCCCGGTGTTGCGTCGGCGGCACCACGTCTGACGCGCTGGTCTTAACATTTTTTTTTAAGATGCGCTTATGTAAATTAGACGCTACTGACCTTACCGAGAGCACCCTTGGTCGTCTGGGTGCATTGGCAGTGGCTGAAGTGGGGCAGGCAGAAGTGGAGGGGGCGGCTTTTTTGGTTGTGTCGGACATTTTACAGAATTTCTTAATTAGGTTGTATATATTTATGTTTTGTATGACAGAATTTGATTGAACGGAATTGGGTAAATTTAAATTATACTACTATTATAACAACTTATACTACTCGCGTATGATCCCTTTCTTCTTCGTCTTCTTCTTCTTCTCCAAGTTAAAGTTTGTCAGTGTTCTTGCGTACACGCTCGTATTAGATGGTGTTCGGGCTGTCCAGTAGGTGTCCAGTCACCAGCAGTCAGTTCTTCCGCCGGGGTTGGCGATGATGATGATGTTCTCCCAATGATGTTTTACTTGGCGGGGGGAGGTGTCGCTGATGACGTGCGTCGAGTCGCCGGCGCCGGTCGGTCGTGCAGCGATAAGAACGTGTCGGCGGAGGTTTTCTATACCGAAGAGGACGGACGTGACTTTTGTCCAAATACAACTTTGCGATCTTGTAATGTTGAAACTAAACTAACCTTTATTTTCGGCTGTTCGTACGGTATTTTTGGTGATTCCTCTTTATCCCTGACGTCCTGGGGGCTGTCAACACGGCTCCGGGCTCGCTGAACTGTAGCTGGTTCACTGATATCACTGGGCTGCTCGTAGCTCCAAAAAATCCGCTTGTATTGATTTTTATTTACAGAGCTGATGTTGAGCGTGTACGTGTTAGTCGGTCTATCAACTCAGTCTAGTCAAGTCAATCAAGTCTGTCCTCAACTTCGAAATAGACTACTTTTTTACACACACACTCAGCTCTGCATCGAAGACGTACACTTTCTGGGTGGTATACAAAATTATAAGTGACCTGCGACCTGGAACCAGAAAAGCATTGCACAAAAAGATTTTGATCTTAGATTGTATTGGTAGCATCGATAAAAAGCATTGGATGTGCCCTCCCAAACTTCAGGCACACGGAATTATGTCATAGTTGGGAAGAGTGAGCTCACTCTTTCCGATCTAGTCGGTTACAGGAAGCGGTGAACGTATTTACCTATCACTATTCGTTGTCAACAACCAAACTAAGTAGAACTACAGCATACCTCGCCGCTAGCGATTCAAGGGGTCAAGTAGATTGGTGGTGTGTAAATCACTTATGCTACACACAGAGACGCCGTTTATTACCAATTTCAAGGTGCTCAGGTAGACTGTGGCTTTTTCTGTGGATATAGTCTTGATTTTTTCTAGTCGATAATTTATAGATTTTTTAGGTAAATACGCTTTGCAGACCGTATGGGTCGCTTAAGGTCAGGCGAAATGACGGTATACCTAAAAAAGGCACCAAATTGTTGGGTTAAAAATAACACGCCCCGAGATGCTATCAACACAGAACAATAAAGCCAAGTCAAGGAGGACGAAACACAAACCGGTCTCCTGCGAATCGTTAACAATAAAACACTATACGGCGTGAGATTCCGTACCATTTGATAGAACTTCACTTGTTTCAGTTCTAAATACAAACGTAGGTATATAGACTACAGGCCCGTGTACAAAATTGATGGGTCATATGAACCATCAGGAAACCTATGTAGAACGATAAAAATGGTATAAAATAATAAGTCCAACTGAGTGCAGAAGATAGGAGGTTGCAAGGTTGCAACCTTCGTTCTTTTCACTTCGTCGCATGATTTTTGTAGGGCGTTGCGGAATAATGGGTTAGAATATGAGGGCGACATAGACATTTAGGAATGACTAAACCCTCTAATATATAATAAAGATTTGTTATCACCGGTATTTTGTTTGCAGTGTATTTCACTATAGTATTGTATTTAATATGTGATTTGAGTCTAAATATGTGTCATAAAAGAACAAGTATCTGATTATTGAAAGAAATGGGTATGACTGATAAAATCTAGTGTAGAGGGCGCTGGTGGGATACCATTCACTTCTGCCCACCATCTCAAAAGAGTCTTAGAGGGGTTGGCGCTATAAGTAGATGGAGCTAAGCCGTTGAAGAGCATTCGTTTGTGAAATTTTATATGGAAAAGATCGAACAGTTGTCAATATAAATTCTTACATTTATTCGATTGGTTTACTTTTACTCAATTGATAACAGATAAAAAAAAATGGAGTAGAAGTGGTATTGAAACTGAACAAGAATAGTTCGAGGGTTGCAACCTCTTATATTCACCTGCACTCAGTTGGATACCTTACAAGTGCCGGCATAGTACTGCATGTTATTATTTTATACCCTGTTATTTTTTCTACACAGGTCTCCTGATGGTTCATAATAATATAATCCACAAATTTTGTTTACGGACCTGTATTCTAATACATCTGTACATATACATACACCTACATGTATATATATGTACACTAATCGTTTTTTTTGTATAGACAGGTACTATTGTTTTTATTAAAATAAACGTAAAATTAAAAACGACCTTGTCTGTGAACGTGAATAAACGTAATATAATAGAAATTACACTTACAAATTTTCGGCTTAATGTTTCTATTTCTAAGTTTAATGTCTTTATGGCGACCGCTGGCAGTGGCACAAAAAAAGGACTACCCCTAATGGGTTAAAAGAGTCCAGAGTCCCAACAGTGGAAATATAAATAGAGCTGATTGTGATTTGAAGGAAGTCTAATATATCAATCAAGTTTCAAGTTTCTATATGCTACCGTTTATTGTCTAGAATAAATAAGAATAAATTGCTAATTAATAATTTTGTGAATAAACTTGTTTTTAAATGTGTCAGTAATTCGTTAACAACATGTTTTACATTCGTTTTTGTGTGTGATAACATTTTTCACTGTAGAACTAATATTTTTTTTTTGTTTACCAATAATAATGACCGTTAAGTATGTGAAAAAATACTATGTAGTTGATTGAGGTCCGCTCGAAATTGGCCGAACGAACATACAAGCTACTGGAGGTTCGATCTGTACAAGGCAGTGTAAATAAGATGATAACTCCAAAATGGGCTCTTTGGCATTTTTAAATGTACGTTTTACTGAAAAAATATTTGTTATTTAAATAATTGTTTTGAAATAAAATTTCCGTTAGTTAAATCGTAATTTTGAAATATTTAAACAAAACATTTGAATTAATGAAAATAATCATATCTATCGACAAAACCATATGACTTCTTTATTTATTCCCCGCTGACTAATCAACTTATCCACGGCTTGGATTGGAAGGAATGGAAAATAAGAATTCCCGTTTTCGGACGAAACCCTAAAAAGTAATTCGATTTGTGCGTGTTTGTTCGACTTTCACGCTATTATGACTCAAGGGACTTTAGTAAAGTTTGGACTTATACATCTTTGATCGAAAAGTTACCAGTCATGATTGTATTTGACCTTTCCAATTACACTTTCTTTCAATGAGTTAGCAGGGTCTAAGAAATTAAATACATTTTTGAGTAATCATTATAGGTCTGCATTTGACCGCCATCTCGCCTGATGTTAAGCAACAATATGGTCTACAGTGATGCACACTTAGAAGAAACATATACACACTCACACTAGACTTGAAAACACTCCGAACATATCCTTTAGGGAATATCTACTCATACAACTTATTCCAGTTTCCCAGTACCTACAGTTATAATGGGGAGTCAATTCTTTTTTTCAATCTTTGGAACTTTAATCACAAAACGATGTCTCTTTGTCGAGCTAGAAATATTTAAATCCAAAATATAATTTTAGATCAAATATACATGTTACGTTGCGAGTTTTTATGTTTGTTGTAAACACATGTAGGTGTTTAACTTTTTTTTGTTTTGATCTTCGCTCTTGTTTGTAAACAACCAACCAGATTATAAAACTAGTTTTACGGCTCGGCGTCTAAAGATATTATGTATGTCATCGCTTATCGATGATTTCGGCGCTTCAACCGCCTAACAAAAAACGCTTTGACGCTTTGATGCTTTGACATTGCTGTCTCTTTTCTTCTCGCTTGAAATGAAAGAGACGGCAATGCCAAAGCATCAAAGCGTTTTTGGTTAGGTGGTAGACCCCCCGGTGAGAGAGGACCCGCGGGCTCGTAGTCACCGATTAAATAATTGAACTAATTCTCAAACACATTATTATATAACGCAAGCAGTAGTGTTCCTATTAGCATTCAGTACACCCGCGTCGCTCGCCGGGACTGCGGCGTCGAAAGAATTGTGTCGCGGTCGAGCGAAATTTAGATTAGCGGACGTCTACGCGGACGTTTGAATCTTCTATTAAGCGTTTGTGTAGCGAGTTTCACGTCAACTTAACATTTATTTTACATATTTCCTCTAATACTCATTGACTGTGATATGTAAACTCCTTTGCTTTTTTATCGATAACAGATGCGCTTCACCACCGTCTCATACTTACGATAGACTGAATCCGAAATCACAAAAAAACGACCGCTGTTTCCAAGGCGAAAGACGAAAGACAAATACTAAGTTATTTGTTGGTAATTCAAAATTAACATGTTAGTGAAAGCTATTTACTATTTACCGCCTACCACTGCACTGCGATCGTCAGTCAGATATATAAGATGACTTTTTTTTACCCGTAGTTTATCTGTAAATAGGTATTATCTTTCAAATCAGAACACAACATTTTTTGCACATTAGTGCAACTACGTGGGTAAAACAACGGGGCGCTAGTAGTATTTAAAACGTATTTTTTTTAATCGTTCAATAATTCATCATTTTCATTGTATCACAAATTAAAATAACAGTATTTTTATTATCAACTGTGAATGTGTATTACAATTTCAATGAAATCAATCAAAAATATCAACTGTCATTAAATTATAAAACACTTCAACGAACAAATCAGTACATTGTTATATCATGGCAGAAATTATATTTAAAAAAAAGTATTCCGCGACGCAGCCGCTAAAAATCATTAAAAATACAAAAAAGTATTGAGTAAAAAGTTTTAGTCTGATAGTGTAGAAATCGTAGTATGTTCTTTATTTTGTATTCACTCTTATTACTAGATCAACCCCTAAATATGAAAATAGACTTTACATATATAGAGAACATTTTCATAGGAATTATATATTTTAGTAATTCAAATGTTTTAGATTCGAAATTTTGAGTAACTTGAACAAGTTATTTTGTCCCATGAAATATTTATACAAAATGAAAAGCAAAATAAAATAATGTGTTGATTAGAAAAGACGTGATTAAACCACTCGTGTAAATGATTCCTTAATCAAAAATCCGTGGTGTGTGGTCGTCAGGTCGACGGCATACGTTTCAATTAAAACGTGATAGAGTTTAAACAGATTTGTCAAATGATCAAAAGATAAATGTCATCTACCAACCATCTACTTTTTTCTAATATAGCGATGGCACGATCAACACATTGGCCTGATGCTAAGAAATACACCTGCTCATTACAGCACAGTACCACGCTATTTGAAACATGAAGAATCTAAATAACTGACCAGCACTACACTGCGCTCGTCACCCTATATTATAAGATGATTCATCTAATTGTTCTTGAATTTCTCTGGAAACATTTTCCTTCAAACCAGAACACAGCCATTTATGCACATACATATGTAATGGCATGTATAGAGCTATTTACTTTTTGTTTTACTTTATTTGATAGGTTCGGGTCTGACCTCAAACTCTGCTAATTTTAAGTTTCGATCTTCTGTTATAAAGTATGATTGACCACAGGGTTATTTATACTGAGCCCTTCCATGAAGGCGAAAGAGTCGTGGTATACGCATCATTTACTTTTTGGCATAAAACTAACTAGGTAATCCTGAAATCGCAAAAAAAAATATTTAATCAACAAATTATGCTCTTTGGACTCCGCGTAATTTACTGATAAACTTATAATTTCGATGATTATGAGTACATTTAACAAACAGAAAACATTAGTCAACTTTATTATAAATATGAAAACCGAATACATAATAATAATTGACTGAATTAGACAGTTTATTTTAAATCTAAATTACTGCCCAGAACATCTGCACTACAGACAAAAGGTTTCGCTCTGCTTATCATTATTTCAAACTTGTATTGCTTTTTTTTTTTTTTTTTTTTTTTATTTAAATTAACCACTCCACAGACGCCGGGGTCCGTGATCTTTGTCATTACAATTCTTTTTTTTTTTTACATGTGTCTTGGATTTGGAGAAGAAGAGGAAAATAGGGGGGAGTTGGGAACATTTTACACCTAATTCTAGTGCTCGTCTGTTGAGCCGATCACTACCGGTTGGGATTCCGCTAGTAATCGACTCAACATCGATTCTTTGCCTAACTGTCATTTGCCCAAGCCGCCTTCTCCCGGCCCAGAGCCTCCACAACGGCCGCATTTCTGTCCCTGATGGCCATCTGCAGGTTGAAGTCTCGGATGGTCTTCGGTGATGCAGCCGACGCTCGCCGCACGAACCGGCCGATGGCGTCGTCGGTGTCGTCAGCGTAGTATGTGAAGGTCCCTGTGTGCCGCGAGATTGCAACAACCGCATGGGGCACGCTCTCGTGCAGCTTCATGTTTGCCTTGGTTTTGATTGCGATCACCGACTCGTATGTTAGTCCCTGAGCTTCATGGATGGTAAGGATACGTGACCCGGTGCCTGACCCATAACCCTGGTTTGTCAGGGTCTCCTTCTCTTCTTGAGTGTGAACTAAAAAGAGGGTGTTTGGTAGGGTGTTGGGTATTTGCGCTCCCTTATACCTTCTCTGCTCTAGGGACTTTATACGGGACGCTGAGGAGTACATACCGGAGTATATTTCCCTCAGCGCATATGCGACATCCATCGGGTTGCGATGTGTGCAGAGCAACTCCTGGCTGATCTTTGTTACCAGGTTTGGGCGGTGATACCTCATTTCGAAGAGATTTTCCCTGTCGATGTAAGGCAACTGATTGACGTCTCCGATGAGGACAATTTCACCAACACCAGACAGCCTTGAAGCCATCACAATGGCTCCAAAATGGTTCATGAGAGCTTCGTCCACCATGAGGCGACTGAAACTTTCTCTTCCGAAACCATTTACCAGAGCAGAAGCCATGGTTCGCACTCTGGTTTTGACCAGATTTCCGATTCGGTGCGATAGCTTTTCTCTGAGATCTTTTGCTGCCTCAGTTGTTGTGGTGATGATGGCGTCCTTGTCCACGTCGAAGTGTCTAATCACCCATGTTGTCTTTCCACATCCCGGAACTCCGTTGACCCACTGTATTCTCGGTATCTCCCAATTTTCCCAATTCGCTTTGACGTTCGAGTTCCCTTCGATGGTCTTGGCCATCTCTAGGATCTTATCGTCCAGCTTGTCGTCGTCCAACTTGTATTGCTTAAACATTACTGAATCCCAGTAAGTAATCCCAGTCATATACTGTACTAGCAGCGAAGTTCCCGTTCCCGTTGTTCCCGTTGTATTTCCGGGATTAAAAGTAGCCTATGTGTTCTTCCAGACTATAATCTATCTGTGTTCCAAATTTCAGCCAGATCCGTTCATCCGTTAGGACGTGATTGAGCAACAAACATTCAAACATAATACCACTAATATTATAAATGTCAATGTATCCATACATTTATTTAGGTATTTACGGGTCCACTTTGAAGATATACATTACTCATTACTGTTATAACACGTTGCAAGACACTATTATTTATGCATACCTACTAATATAATAAAGTGAGAAATATGTGTTATATGGAGATAATTAAATTACAGAGAAATTGCAGGGCTTAGAGATATAGAGATTTAGTATAGTAATATTTATTCTGTGATAATTAATCCTCGGCTATACCGAGATATTTTCGTTTACATAATGTTTTTTAAGTTTGACATGTAACATAATTGGGTATGAATAAATACTATGACAATTACTATAATATCTAAGATCTCTGGGTGACGAGCGCAGTGCAGTGCAGTGCTAGGTAATTATTTGGACTTTCATGTTTCAATAACTGCGTGTCACTGTGCTGATGTGTGGCAGACATGTTGCTTACCATCAGGCACATGTCCTGCTCGTCTCGTCACTCTGTGTTTTTTAAAAAATATATGTAAAATAATAAAAATAAATAAAACCTCGTAGAATCCATCACAATAAATAAGTAATCATCATCATCATCGACAACGCACTAAACGTTCCCACTGCTGGGACTCGGGGCCTTCTCTCGCAAGGAGAGAGTTAATAAGTAATAGCTCACCGGAAATTCCACATGTTTTGAAATTTTGTGTTTTCGCCGTATTTCATACATTTACTCAAGACTAAAAAGTTATAGACTACAGACCCGTGAACAAAATTTACGGGTCAAATGAACCACCAGGAGACCTATGTAGGATGATAGAAGGGTGTAAAGTATTAAGATTCAGCACTATGCCGTCACTTGTAAGCTGTGTAACTGAGTGTAATTGAAGAGGGGGGGTTGCAACCCTCGACCATTTCTCCTTGTCGCATGATTTTTGTACGGCATTGCGAAATAATGGATCGGAAGAGGATCATCCTACATAGGTCTCCTGGTGGTTCATTTGACCCGTAAATTTTGTTCATGGGCCTGTGTCTATTATAAATCGTTGAGTAATGTACAAATGTTACACTGCACTGTTATGGGAAGGCGTGATGCTTACCATCAGGCACATGTCCTGCTCGTCCCGTCATTCTATTCTATAAAACTAACATTTTAGAAGTTCGTTACATCGCGTCGAATGGAAAGATACTAATTGTTTTGACGTCACAAAGTATAAAAAACTTGTTTACCATTTTAACTTACCTCTCAAAAATTACTTTGTTGGCTCAATGAAACTTTGTATTAATGTTCGCAATAAGGCAGAAAACAAACACCTGAGAGCTATTTACAGCTTTTTCAAGGCTCAAAGGATAACTTGCTGCTCTTGTCACCAATACCTGTTACGCACCAGTTTATGTAACACGAGTTTCGATTGTATTAATTTCAATGGAGACAACTTTTTCGTATATCAGGTATTCATACTTAAGTTAATATTTGTAAAAAAGAAAATTACAGAAATATTGTGTTTAAAATATCGGCGTAATTTCTACTATAAGTTTATTGATAAAGCACAGTTGTTATTTTATGTAAGTAAAACAAGCAATTTAAAAAAACTCGCAATGCCTTACGTTTTGGCTAGAACAACGAATAAATATTCTAAGACTCCAGTTACCAACAACCTTGAATTCATAATTACGGAAATCGGTTAGATACTTAGATTTTTTTGCGGAAGCTACCTCTAAGTAGTACCTAACTACTACTTCGCTGACAACGTGACGAGATGAGTTACAACAACGTTTGTTGAATAGGAAATGTCATCTAATAGCATGTAACGACCTCTTTACTATACCATAGAATAGATAATATAGATAGAACGGACACTCCCCACCCCCCGCCAATTTCAAGCTTCCTCCCCCTCGCGGACGCGAGGCGGACTCAACGAAGGGTTATTATATCGGACGATAATTTTCTATGAGAATACGACCATGATGCTGTATTATTTAACAAAATGGTACCAAATTTTTCGTCTATTACACGAAACAAGAATAAGAGATTTTTAATTTCATAAGAATTTCTACAAAGATTGAATCATTTTTATAAACTGTGAGCTTTTCTGGTTAGAAGTACGCGCCAACACTGAAGTCCTGTGACGAAATTATTAAACTAATTGTTTTTAAACTGCGCTTTTCGTTAATCGTTGTGAAATATGTCAGTGGCGCCAATAACTTATGGTAACGAGTGATGAAATAAATTAAATCCGGAACTAGGAACATTATCCGACGGCCATACCTAGTTGATAACAATTCGTAATGTTTGTTTACAGCATTTAATTTGGAATTTTGAGTTGAAAAATCATGTGCTTTCTCTTTACTGGTCGCTGACATGAGGTGTTAATAATTAATAAGTAGTTTGTGCAGTGTATGATAGTCTGATATACCTAGTGAACTGTGATAACGCCTTTTAAAATGCAACTTATGAACGTTGTTGTACCTAATCTAATGTTCTGTGACTAGCCTACCTATAATGAAATACGCGATATGTGGAGTGATTAATTAATATATTGTCAGAATAAAGTTTTCTCTTTGGGTAAGTGTACTTAACTAAAAATCAATTCGTCCATGGTACCTTTATTATCTCCTATTTTGTTTTAAATCTTCTCCCTTCTGATTGTTGATAAAAGTCATATTTACCTACATTAAAGATCGAACACTAACTAGGTAAGATTGTAAGCCACTTAACACAGGCAGGTGAAATCACGGGTCACAGCTATTCCATAAAATAATTTAGTAACCCTAGATGACACGCACACATGCGTAAATGTGTTCGAACGACATATGCGTAGTTGTGTGAGTGTAGGTATGTCGACTGCACCGTTTGTTTGGAGTTTAGGCCGAGTGTCCGGGGTGTGACTATACCTTTAAATTTATTATACCTCGTTTATCACGAGTACAATGGTCATAGTAAATTCAATACGAAAATAACTTTAATTGAAATAATCTGACTTTAAAAAGTCAACAGGTAATAGTACATTATGATATAAGTGCGGTAAGTTGATAATTACAGCCGAGGCTTTATTGCTAGCTCGAGCCGAAGGCGAGAGCTATAATTAGCAGAGGCTGTAATTATCAAAGCGCACGTATGTCATACGACGTTTTATAACATATTTGCGAGGAAATAAACAAAACTTTGACGACATTTTCAAATAAAAACAATACAGCGAAAAAAAACGCGCGGAATAATATTTCCTTGATCACAGATAGCAGCACAGAGTAAGTAATCACTATGGATCACAGATTAGCAATGCGCGCGCATCGGCGCCTTTTTTTTTTAAGCAACGGCTCAGAACCAGCCGGTATGCCATTAATAATAAAGTAAATTAATATTTTTTGTGTTTTGTTACAGAAAAATTAAAGTAATTTGTGGTGTAGATTAAATAAATTAACGAATTTAATAATTCTTTAAGTAATATATTTTATAACATATTTGCTCGTAAAGGGTCTCTTATTGGACCAATTTCTGTATCGTAATGTATCTTATTACGCACTAGTGCTGTAATGTGTAATGTAAAACGCACGGTTTCAAAATGCTCCGTCCACAGACTAGGTAGAGAGATATGCTCCGAATATATCCTCCTCCTGATATAAAACGAACGGTACCTTTTTAAATCTTAGTAAAGAGTTTTTATGTCAGAAAAGTGTGGTCAACATTTTATGAATAAACTTTGAGAGGTAAAATATAATAAAGAATTATTAAATTCGTTAATTTAATTAATTTAGACCATAAATTACTTTAATTTTTCTGTAACAAAACACAAAAATATTAATTTACTTTATTATTAATGGCATACCGGCGGGTTATGTGCCGTTGCTTAAAAAAAAAAGCACCGATGCGCGCGCATTGCTAATCTGTGATCCATAGTGATTAGGTAGGTACTTACTCTGCTCTCTACCTAGTCTGTAGTCTGTGCTTACTCTGTGCTGTGATCTGTGATCAAGTAAATATTATTCCGTGCGTTTTTTTTCGCTGTATTGTTTTTATTTGAAAATGTCGTCAGAGTTTTGTTTATTTCCTCGCAAATATGTTATAAAACGCCGTATGACATACGTGCGCTTTGATAATTACAGCCTCTGCTAATTATAGCTCTCGCCTTTGGCTCGAGCTAGCAATAAAGCCTCGGCTGTAATTATCAACTTACCGCACTTATATCATAATGTACTATTACCTCTCAAAGTTAATTTTATTCATAAAATGTTGACCACACTTTTCTGACATAAAAACTCTTTACTAAGATTTAAAAAGGTACCGTTCGTTTTAGACGGAGCATATCTCTCTACCTAGTCTGTGGACGGAGCATTTTGAAACCGTGCGTTTTACATTACACATTACAACACTAGTGCGTAATAAGATACATTACGATACAGAAATTGGTCCAATAAGAGACCCTTTACGAGCAAATATGTTATAAAAAACATTTAATACCATCTAAGGATACTTGGGTGATTGAGACAAATCTAACGATATCCTTTCAGTCGGGTAATAAGGATAGAGAAACGAAAAACTGTGGCATTGTTAAAGTTAAAAGCCTTCAATCGTATTAAAAAGTAATTTTTAAAGGGGTCTAAAGCAGCTGGACGTCTACTCTCTTTCTACGAAAACGTACTTTCGTAATAAACTCGCGACTTTCCAACTCCGACTCTACTTCGATCCGTCGTTTTGTCCGTTTAAATGTTCTAAGCCTACTCTAATTGGAGTATGCTTAGAACATTTAAACATCAAATAATGTTGTATCGGACGAAACGAAGTAGAACGAGAGTTAAAAGTCGCGAATTTTTTTTTATAGTAGACGTGTTAGAGGACGTCTACTCTATTTCTACGAAAACGTAATTTCGAAATAAACTCGCCACTTTCCAACTCCGATTCTACTTCGATCCGTCGTTTTGTCCGTTTAAATGTTCTAAGCCTACTCTAATTAGAGTATGCTTAGAGCATTTAAACGCCATTCAATGTTGTATCGGACGAAACAAAGTAGAACAAGAGCAGACAGGTCGCGAGTTTTTTTCCGAAATTACGTTTTCTAATTCGAAATAACGTTTTCTAATTCAACGAAAACGTAATTTCGAAATAAACTCGCAATTTTCCAACTCCGATTCTACTTCGATCCGTCATTTTGTCTGTTTAAATGTTCTAAGCCTACTCTAAATAGAGTATGCTTAGAACATTTAAACGTCAAATAATGTTGTATCGGACGAAACGAAGTAGAACGAGAGTAGGAAAGTCACGAGTTTTTTGACGAAATTTCGTTTTCGTAGAAACAGAGTAGACGTCCAGATCTCAGCGCCGTTCGGAGATGCCAGGCCCATTCTTTAGTTATTCTTCACTGTATGTTTGTTCCCACGTATATTTTTGTAACGGCTGAACGCATTGGAATTAAATAAAATATGTAGTGTTAAATGTATCAACACATAGGCTAGTTTTTATCTAATTATAGTTAGTGATTGTTAAGATGTGGTTGTAGCGCGGTGAGCAGCCAGTAGGTAAATACTTTTCTACCGAAATTAAAAAACAGTGAATAACGTATTAACTCACCTCATAATAATGATATTATCACCATTTGTGTGATGAATTCAAATGTTTGTACTGTGTCTGGGTGTTTCTATGTATAACTAGCGGCCCGCTCCGGCTTCGCTCGAATAATAACCTAGATATCAACTGCAGCGCCATCTGCCGGGCTGATTTGTGAATCTAAACCTTCCAGGGCCCTACCCAAACGTATACAAAAAAAATCATTCAAATCGGTCCAGCCGTTTAGGAGGAGTTCAATAACAACGAAAAGATGGCATTGATTTTTATGTATATAGATATGTATGTATTTGAAACTATAAAAGTATTATATCAGCTATCTGGCCGCCATAGTACAAGCTTTGCTTAGTTTAGGTTCAGATGGTGTTGTGTGTGAATTGTCCACCAATATTTTTTATTGTATTTTATTTATTTAACTTTTTCGCAAAAGTACGTGACGAATTTGTACACAAATATGTTTACCGTAAAATTGTAAAAGATTTAAGTAAGATTACAAACTAACCTACTGTGAGATTATAATCTCACGCGTTAGATTATACTCTACAGATTTTTCCAATTTTACGGTGATATATTTAAGTACAAATTCGTCACGTAATTTAATCAATTTCAATATATGACAGAAACTATTAACACAAATTACCAACCATTCAGGCCAACAAAGACTTCCCACAAAAACGTTTTCCGAATTATTTTAATCTCAATAATGGTTTATTAATGCTTTCATCTATTTCCACTTAGTCTAATTCATAAATCATGGCCGTTATAATCAAGTGTGTTAAGGCCTGTTTTCATTTTGATTAGTGGGAAAGCAAGAAATTCTGTATAGAGTGCTCGCAATATAACTCTGCGCGTAGCAAAATATGGAACTAATTGACAGGCCGTCAACTTCTTGTTTACGTCAGTTGACAAAAGTTTGTTTACGTTTGTTGTATTTATTAATTTCCAAAGTAACTATTAGCTTTTATTATGCCGAAAGTGATTAAAAGTACTGGCCATGGCTAGTTCTTGAAAATCAATCGTGGTTGTGAAGAAGAACGATACAATAACAGGCCAAAAGTGCAGTTTTCCAAACGCAGAGCTATTTGACAACTAATATGTAGGGATACCATAGGAATCAAATCTCCACCTATCATCGGCGGATTTTTAAGCTGAGGCTTTATTTTTGAGGTTTGATTGTTTTATCGCCAATGTCAATCAATAACCGTGGGAAAAAAAATGTGAGTGCTTAAGACCGAATGTGAGAAACAAGTTATATTTAAATTTTTTTTTTTCATAACATACAAATCAAAATAGGAAACACAGTGACACAGCAGTAAAGATCAGCTGATTGTATCTTTCTCGCTCGGGTACACTCGACGGTCCTACGTTCACCCGATCGACCCTTTCACCTAACAGCGTCAGCTTCATTTACCACCGAAGCGAAAATATGTGGGCGGTGCGCCAAAAGAAATTTCACTTAATTTTTTTAGCTTGGATGCCCTGTAATCATTTACTCCGTATTAATTACTGTATGTTTTATTATAGGCGTTTCAGAACGTACAATTACGTGGTAATGGACAACGCATCATACCACTGCACTCAGACTAAAGAGGCTACAATGTATCTAATAAAGAGGCACAAAGAAGACCCACAATACTAAGTAGAATGACTGTTAAAAGGACATGGACAATAAGTTTTGCGGTTACCGCTGTGATCCATCGTGATCTAAACCCTATTGAAAATAAGATGATCCTTCAAAGAGCATTCATACGCCAAATTTTCAAATAGTGTTATTTATGGTCTCAATAAAAGATTTCCAAGTTTAAATTATATTATCATTATTTCGTTGTTGGTGTAGTTTGAAAATGACAGATTTTTTATAATGTAATTAACTAAAATAAAGTTCTCCTGGTGGTAAGAGACTCAGACAGTCATTAACCTGTACCAATGATACTTGGTCATACTGAACCAAACTGCACTGAACCAGCACTGTAACGGCGTCGGCGTTCATTATTTCGAGACATTAGTTCTAATCTCAGTTGTCCTATAATTTATAAATTGTTAGTTATATTGCTTCCCTGAAAAATGCCTTCCCGTACCTGTTTTATGAAGTTGTAAGTTCCCAATGAACGGTAAGGGAACCTATTAGCTTGACCTGGCAACATTAAGTACGCCACCAGTCGCGCGCAGACTTATACTGCGAGCACTATAGTAGCTGTGTTTAGTTCATTGAGTTGCCAGTCGTCGACCCGCAAGTATGGATGTCAAGAACGTCAAGAAGCACAAAGTCAAGTTCTTTATTCGTAAACTTTGATGATGGAATTTCGAAAATTTACAATTAACACGTCAATTATAAAAAAAGCCTGCAAAGAGTATGTACAATATCAAAAATACGCGCGCACGCTCTCCTTGAAAAAGATCGCCGGACGCGATTGAAACTTGGGTCGGAATAGACTGAATGTAATTGTATCTTTTTTAAATGTAACTGTATTTACCTAAAATGTGTAAACTGAACATTTCGTGAACTGAAGACTGGCCTCGTGGCTTAGTCGGTAGCAGCTCTGCCTGCGAAGCCGAGGGTTTGTTTGTTTAGTGGCAGCAGGCAAGCTGCGAGTGAAGGGGAAGGAAAAGCGCGCGGGAGGAGGCTACTCGCAAAAAAATATAACGCACTTCACTACGCAATTAATACTTACTCGCACTAATCAATCGCTGTCCACACGTGTTTGCTACTAATCACTAAGTACCTGCACTAATCACTTGCACTCGCACTAATCAAAATGCAAACAGGCCTTTACCTATTTTTTTTTAAATAAAGAGTGACGAGACGAGCCGGTCATGTGCCTGATGGTAAAAAACATGCGTACCACAAAGTGAGTCGTACCCACTGCGATTGTCACCCAGAGATCTAAGATGATATATCTCTAAGCCCTGTAATTTCTCTGGAAAAATTGTCCTTCAAACCGGAACACATGCACGATGCATGATGTTTGCACATTACTGCTTGGCAGTAGAATAACTGGCAAAGGTGTGGTACTCTCTCAGGCGGACTCTGCCAAGAGTCCTACCACTACTATATCTTCTTAATATATATAAATCTCCTGTCACGATGATTGTCCGCGATGGTTTCCTAAACTACTTAACCGATTTTAAATTAAATTGGCACACCGTGAGCAGTCTGGTCCAACTTGAGAGATAGGATAGTTTTTATTTCGAATAAATAGTCTTTATAACATATTTGCTCGTAAAGGGTCTCTTATTGGACCAATTTCT
The DNA here is from genome assembly GCA_963693475.1 of Ectropis crepuscularia. Classification (NCBI taxonomy): domain Eukaryota; kingdom Metazoa; phylum Arthropoda; class Insecta; order Lepidoptera; family Geometridae; genus Ectropis; species Ectropis crepuscularia. The sequence goes on along the minus strand of OY856357.1, from coordinate 8,544,432 downwards.
GTATCGTAATGTATCTTATTACGCACTAGTGCTGTAATGTGTAATGTAAAACGCACGGTTTCAAAATGCTCCGTCCACAGACTAGGTAGAGAGATATGCTCCGTCTAAAACGAACGGTACCTTTTTAAATTTTAGTAAAGAGTTTTCATGCCAGAAAAGTGTGGTCAACATCTTATGAATAAAATTAACTTTGAGAGGTAAAATATAATAAAGAATGATTAAATTCGTTAATTTAATTAATTTAGACCATAAATTACTTTATTTTTTCTGTAACAAAACACAAAAATATTAATTTACTTTATTATTAATGGCATACCGGCTGGTTCTGTGCCGTTGCTTAAAAAAAAAGTCGCCGATGCGCGCGCATTGCTAATCTGTGATCCATAGTGATTACTTACTCTGTGCTGTGACCTGTGATCAAGTAAATATTATTCCGCGCGTTTTTTTCGTTGTATTGTTTTTATTTGAAAATGTCGTCAGAGTTTTGTTTATTTCCTCGCAAATATGTTATAAAACGTCGTATGACACACGTGCGCTTTGATAATTACAGCCTCTGCTAATTATAGCTCTCGCCTTCGGCTCGAGCTAGCAATAAAGCCTCGGCTGTAATTATCAACTTACCGCACTTATATCATAATGTACTATTAAATTACAATATCCGAGCGCAGCCGGAATGGGCCGCTAGTTAAATTATTTAGAAATTATTTGATTTGTAATACGTGTTAGCCTAAGCGTGTGTGCGTGCGTGCTAGACTTTCGCTATATTATAAAAGATACTTCTAATGGAGCTACAGTTATATTTTACTCATTATGGCCTTAGTATTCACAGACTTACAAAGTTCAGGGACCAAAAGTAAAACTAACAAAGTAGTGTCGAAGTGACGTCTTTCGACGGGTTAGTTACAAAATTGTTCTGAAGATTCTATCTATACTGAAGAAAGGTTCCTACAAAAAAAATACGAATAATTAAAAATACGCATTTAAAATTATATTTATAAATTATTATAATAATTTAATTTGAGGCTATGGTGGTGTTGTGTGAAAAAGTGTACAATTTTATTTATTTAGTTTTAATCCTTACTAATGTTACAAACACGAAAATTGGTAATTTGTTTGTTACTCTATAACGAAAACACCACCATCTAGATGAAATTTAGATTATTATATAATATTCTAGAATAAACATTGGAAACAATTCATGCCGGAAAAAATAATGGGATCGTGAACTAAGCGGGTAAACCCGAAGGGGACGCTAGTTATTTATAATATCCAAACCAAAAGTATCTATAGATAAAAGATTTTAAAGTTATATAAAAGATACAACAGCTCATTCCATTCAAAAACACGACAAAACTCTATTTTGGTCTCAAGGCAATATGCTGTCTTTTACTTATATTTTCTGAATTACACATAATTAAGGGAATGGTCAGTACGGAACAGTGTTTACCGTAATTCACTCGAGGCATTTCACCTTATTAATGCATTCACATACTCGAGCAGCCTTGAAACGTGGATATAGGTATTCCACGTCTATAATAGAGACATTTTTCATATGTGCCTATTATCATGCAGGTCCACTTTAACCGGTATAATTGTCGCACCACCTGTCAACGCGACACGGAATATTTTCTTTGATGTTCACATTCGAACGAGTTCTATTTCAAACGCAATAAAAATAATGCTGCATTTTACATATTTATGGTAACACGTAACATGTACCTACGTATAGGAGTACCTACCACGAAATAATGGCACTTGGATGACATTGTCAGGAGGGCGTGGTTATCGGGAAATCGGGCATAGGCAACCCTGGTTGGCTTGTTGACGACGGCGTTCGTTCCCATTTTGGACATGTACCATTATTTCCATGTAAGGATATATGTTCCTTTACTAGGATACCTAAATAGACATGATGACAAAAAAAAACTAATCCGTCAGGTAGATTATATTATTAAATAATGCTTGTGTGTTTTTTATTTTGTTTCACCAACAAATAACGTCGAAGATACAGTGCTTAGAAGTATCCAGTGACGTCACTTCATTGTACATTTACGAAAACGTGACGTCACAATCTTCCACTCCGGAGTTTGATGACCTATAAGTACTCGTATCTATGTCGATATTTAATCACACTAATATTTATTTATAAAGGCGAAAGTTTGTGAGTGTGTATGTTTGTTACTTATTCACGTCTAAACGGCTAAAGTGATTTGCTAAGAAGTTAGCTGACACCCTGGATTAGCACATAGGCTACGCTTTACTACGGGAAAATATCTTATTCCCATGGAAAAATCGATGACAATGAATTCGCGGATAATATATGGAGAACTTTGTACATACTTTCTCAAAAAAATGTTTTAAATAGAAAATTAAAACACAATGAATGAGCAGAAAACCGTGAAATGTAGATAGTGCTTTGAAACACCAATTGTTGCTTTAATTTAGGATGATTTATTTTACTGGAGATGCACAATACTTTTTGGTGTGATAAGATACTTAAGGATTCAGCAAGTTTCGCTAGCTGTACCATGTCTATATGACTTAAATTATGTAAGTTTACTATTACTTGGCATATTTTAGATAAAGTATTGTACATATGTACACTCTTCGACCAATGTTGTTGGGGGCCATGCGTCATCGGTCCACCCGCACTGGGCCAGCGTAGTGATTTATAGCCTTGACACTCTCCCTGTGAGAGAAGGCCCCGAAACCCAGCTGTGGGAACATGGAATGGGTTGCTTATAGTACCTACTGCTACTGCTATAGCTACTGTGCTGTTATGAGTAGGCGTGTTACACACACATACCAATGGTATGTACGCCACATCTGCACCTGCACATACCATCAGATGCAGATGCATTTGTATTCTTGCTCGTCCTATTACTTTTTGAAGTGAAAACTTCTTTAGGCGCGCCTAGACAGATTTTTCGTGGGCTGTGAATTGGATTCATTCATCACGCTCGGGTATGATAAGAAAGCTTCGGGTAAACTCGGGACCACGGCTATTGGCCATCTAGAAATACGTCAGCCAATAGGAAATGCTGAAAGGGCGTGGCCTCGCCATCATGGCATGGCCATCTAGAAACGCATCAGCCAATGGGAAATGCTGACGCATTTCTAGATGGCCATGCCAAGATAGCGTGGCCATGCCCTCCGGTTACACCCGTGTAGTTTCCAAGGTAACATATCAAATTCTGAGTTATAAGTTTTCACTTCTATCGGCAGTTCCTATACTGCCAATTTTTTGTTATAAAAATATGTTATTTTCTTATCCTGGCTACTCTAAACAATATTATTATTTGGCTACAAGTGTTGTCACGAAACTATTGATGAATCAATTCGCACGTTGCAATTATGACAAAATAAAAAAATACGAGTAATTAGATAAATATTGTTGGAAGTTATCACAGTCGTTCGCTTGATCGAGGTCATTCGTCATTAGTTCATGATGTTTAAATCTGCACCGAAATATCGGGAGAGACTCCATTATTTATTTTAACCACGGTAAATATACTGATGGTACTACATTAGTTACATTTGAATTATAGCTAACCGCATACGAATTATTTATAAAAGATTCATGAACATTCGGTAATTACCTATTACATATTTTGTAGTGCTTAGATTATTTTTTGTTATATTATCCTACTTCTTATTAATATTATAAATGCGAGAGTGTGTGAGGATGGATAGATGTTTGTTACTCTTGCACGCAAAAACTACTGAGGGATCCGAATGAAATTTGGTATATAGATAGATAATAGTCTATAGATATATAGACTATTATCTATATATTATTTATTATTATATTATTATTATTTACTATTATACACATGGGCTATTGTTACGCGGGTGAAACTGCGGGGCGCTGCTAGTTATTTACAAAATAACTGAATTGTTTACTTTTACTTTAGACTGCCCCGTGGCCGTGGTAGTAATACCAGATTGTAATCACTCACTATCTTTTCCGTATTCAGAGGAAAGTGCTAATTGCTCGTTTAATCGCATTTTCCGAAGCTAGTCAGGTTACGGCACAGTATACCTAACTGCTAACTAGCTAGTGTTGCCCAGCACAGCGTAACCGTATCGCCCTTCCTGCATACACGTCTACCGATAACTACTGGTACTGTTTATATAACTTTTATGTCTTTATGAGTGAGATGTGAGCAGATCACGCTCGCGCTCTGTTCTAATCTGGACACGCTTGAGTAAAGGCCGATTTAAACTGAACGAACATAGAGCTAGAGCTGGAACAAGAGCATTCTTTCTCGATCTTTTAGTGTAAACGAAAGATCGTTCTTAGCGTTTTCCATATTATATATTCCATAGAATCTTTGCGAACGCAAACAAAACAACGAAAGAATGCTCTACCACAGATCAGAAAATAGTTACTCTACGTTTGTTTACACCAAATGAATTTGATACAGTGGGGATAGAATGAGCATTCGCTCGTCTGATGTAAATCGGCCTTCAGTGAAAATCCTCCAGAAAATCGATGTCAGTCAAGCCAAAAAGCTAGTAGATAGATACCATGTAGGTACATGGTAAGTACGCAAATATTTTTTAAGTAGGTAGTATCTATGTACTAGGTACCTGTCAGACTTGACTGGTACCGACTTCAAATAGATGAGTGAGTAGCGCTTGTAATAATTATGTTAATTTATTTTTCGCTTTTGAGTTCGCCTATTTGTGATTTTGAAGTCGGTTTAGGTAATTTTTGGATAAAAATTGTTTATTTTACCCTTTGTAGTTTAAAACAAGTTTTCATTAATGCATTTACACTACTTCGTGTTGATAGGATCGAATTTCATAAGTTTTGTGAGATGTAGAACTACGTCGCGTCGGCGAGATAACTGTAGGCAAATTTTAGTTTTCTGTTCATCTACCTGACGGAATCCGGTAAAATTCATATGAGACCATTCGGAAAGTATAACCCTTTGGAACAAAAAAAATACATTGCACTCGGTTCAGGTGTTCTCGCGAAATCAGGTAAGATACAGGAAAAAAATATGGTGGTCGAATTGATAACTTCCTCATATTTGAATAGGTTAAAAATGCATGTCTAAGAGTATATTGTGTCAAATTGTCTTTGTGAATCGTAAATCTCTATAAGAACTAAGTAATTATGTGTAACTAGCGGCCCACTCCGGCTTAGCTCGAATAATAACCTAGATATCAACTGCAGCGCCATCTGCCGGGCTGATTTGTGAATCTAAACCTTCCAGGGCCCTACCCAAACGTATACAAAAAAAATCATTCAAATCGGTCCAGCCGTTTAGGAGGAGTTCAATAACAACGAAAAGTGGCATTGATTTTTATATGTATAGATTAGATCACCTATCTGGCTTCCTTTAATTTCAAATTTTGGGGCTAGATAGATTTCCGTAAAAAAGTGTCGACCCGATATCTTTGGTGTCGACCAATATAAATATATTTACAGGTACTTGTCTTATTTTAGAGTTGATTCTATAGTACATTTTGTTAACTACCTTAGTTGAATATGACAGTTTGTTACTGAGAAAATTTCGGGTTTAGCCCTTATTTCCAAAACTAAAATTCAATTAATACTATATAGTTGTACTAACCACATTTGAATTATCCATAAACCGATCGATCTAGAAATATTCAAGGGGATCAAATTCACAAGTAGTTGCAAGCGCCACGCAGAATGGCAATGCCTATACGTTGAGCCAAATACCTAAACACCATCTTGAACCAACCGTTAATAGCAAACTTATATAGGTTTGGTATTAACGGTGGGTTGCTGTAAACAGGTATTTTGGTACTAATTTAATTCATCTACTTGCTTAATTTAAAATTTTAACATAAAAATAACCCCCTGTTTTATTGCAAATACGATGATAGAGGGTTTCACGTAAAAAGTACATCATGAATAACAGTTGTCGAATTAAAAAAAATCAAGCCTGGCCAGAATTCAAACAACCCAATTTTTTACTATTCTTAATATTTTAAATTACTTTTAAAATAATATTCAATAAACAGACGGGTGAAGGTTGACGGACGTTACTTCGGATCTTGGGCTACGTATTTTATAAACACAGCAGAAATGCACGTTATGAAACGCCAATGCCGATGGAAATAATGCACACAAAGGACGCATTGCAATGCAAACAAAATTTTTAAAAATTACTCATAGGATGCAACTGATTAAAGCAAGAATTACGAATGCCAATGTTAAATCGGATAAACGCTAGCGAATATATGAAAACCCCGGTTCTTTTTACAACCAGCATATATATATATATAAAAGCGAAAGGTCACTCATCAAGGAATCTCAGAAACCACAAATGCTAGGAATCTGGAATTTTGAATGGAGGTCCCTTTTAGCACGTAGGCGCACGCTAAGACGGGATTTTGCGAAATTCAACCCCTAAGAGGGTGAAACAAGGGGTGAGGTTGTATGAAAATTCGTCAGTTTAAAAGTTATCAAATTTTGTATCTTGACACTTGCCACGAAACAATTAAATGTTTGTTCTATCAATTTTGTAATTTCGAACTCTACGGGGGTGGAATTGGGGTTGAAATGGGGGATGAATGTCAACATGGAAGATCCCAACCGTTAAAGATAAAACCATGAAACTCTGAATATAGACACTTGACACGAAGCAAACGAATGTTTGTTCTATCAATTTCGTAATTTGGAACTGTACGGGGGTAAAATTGGGGTTGAAATGATAATTGGGGATGAATGTCAACATAAATGTTCCCAATCGGTTTAGATAAAATTACAAAATTCTTTGTTCTTTGTTTTATATAGGCACTTGACACCCGAGAAATGTTTGTTCTAGCAATTTTGTAATTTCGAACTGTAGGGGAGACCAAGGTGAGTTGTGACCGAGGAGAGTTGTGACAATGACGATTACTCGGAACCTATGACCGTTAGCGAGTTGGCAACAACGCGCAATTGTTTCTTTAGAGACACGCTAGTTGACACGGTACGCGCCAGAGATGCACGGCAAGCGGTTATGCGAGTGCGACGACTGCATGAAAAAAAAACCGAAAAGTAAGTTTTTTATCGAAATTTTGATTGTTTCTATGTACTGACATATTGCATTCACATGATTAGGCTATTTTTCTATATATTCAGTGGTTTTTGATGTTTTAAAGCGTGGCATTGTCTTCCTATGTTTCCATCATGTTTTGAAATTATGAATTATTATTCTAACCAAGTCGCAATTTTTGGCACCTAGGAGATTTGTGACACGCTGTCACAACTCTCCTATTTAAGTTCACTTTATTTTAGCTTATGTTAATTGGTTTCAGTAATGTTTTTTTTTGTTTATATAATATGTATGTTCGTTTGTTTTTGTCAATTTTTACAACCTATGTTTGAGATAAATGCTTTTGCCAGAATCAGTAAGCTGTTGCCAAAGGCTCCACCAAGACCAAAATACCCAACTAATAGACGTAAGATCAAATCAGCTATTCTTACAGACACACCTATAAAAGATGCAATAGCTGCCATAGAAGCCAGTAGAAAGTTGAAAAGTGTGAAAAAGCACCGAAAGCAGACTAACAAGAAAAGTGCAGAATATGCCAAACAAGTTGCAAAAATGCCTATTATTGCTTGTGCTACCTTGAATTTTATAGCCGACCAAATGAGAAGTGGGTTCAAAGCTTGGAATGTTAAGGCTGGCCTCATGAAGATTGCAATAGGGGCGAGCTACAATACATCTGTCATAACTGTTTGTCAGCTTAGATTATGATTCTTTTGATTTGATTTTGATCTGATTTTGTAACCATTTATTCTGATGGTATAGATGGATCTGATGGATGGCATCGAGTGAGGAGACGAGCAGGGCATGTGCCTGATGGTAAGCAACATGCTTGGTACATTACATCACAGTGATATTGGTTGAAGAGTACAATTTTTTACCTAGCACTGCACTGCGCTTGTCACCCAGAGATCTAAGATATTATATCTCTAAGCCCTGTCATTTCTCTGGAAACATTACCCTTCAAACCGGAACACAGAAATGATTGCACATTATTGCTTGGCGGTAGAATAACTGGCAAAGGTGCGGTGCTTCCCCAGGCGGACTCTGCCAAGAGTCCTACCATTACTAATTAGTGATAAAATAATAAATATACTTGTTATTTTGATGTTAAATACTTCATGTTATTGTTTCTTACTATTGTTTTGAAAATTAAAGTACTTTTATGCAAAAAACGTGTTTTGTTTATTACAAAAATACATTTATCTGTCAAATGTAGTCTAAGTACATAGCTGTCACAACTAACCTTGGTACCTGTTACAACTTACCTCGGTGTGAGGAGAGTTGTGACAATATGATTATTTTCAGTTTTTGCGGGTTTTCTCAGTCACTATATAATTTTAATTGCCTTTGATTCCTATTTTCAAAAGAGTAATAATTGAGAAACCTTTTGGCATAATGTTTATAATTGTGGTATGTTTATTTATTGAGATATGTTGCTCTAAGTAAAAATTGTCACAACACTCCTCGGTCTCCCCTATGGGGATGAAATTGGAGTTGAAATGGGGGACGAATGTCTCTTACGTTTTCACACCTAAACAACTGAACCGATTTTGATGAAATTACATGTTTTTTTTATTATAAGCTGTTTTTATTAACCGTAAATGTGTCTGGGTATAAAAATAGGTACTACCGGAGTTACCTTAGTATTAGTTTATTAGTTATTCATTTCGCGCGGACGAAGTCGCGGGTAACAGCTAGTGTTTAATATAATTGTTCCAATTGTTAGTACCTATTTACGCCTACATTTAATACCTATGGACACAACGGTTTAGGGTTCCGTACTCAAATGGGACCCTATTACTAAGACTCCACTGTCCGTCTACCAGTCACTAAGCTGCATTACCACTGCATTACAGTTGGACAGTAAAAAATTTGACATATGATCCAATTCTGATGCCGCTATAACGATAAATAAATATAAAAAAAAACAGAACATAATTAATATTAACTTTTTATAACGACAGGTATACGCTTGATCGATATAAATCAATGGATGTGCCCTGAGCACCTTGAAATTGTTAACAAATTGCGTTTCTGAGTGTAGCGTGAGTGGTGTACCTACAACTACCAATCTACTTGACCCCTAGAATCGCTAGCGATATAGCGCGGCGAGGTATGTTACGGTTCTACTTATTTTGGTTGTTGACAACTAATAGCGATAGCTATAAACGTGCGCCGTTTACCTATTCCTACAATCGACTAAAACGAAAAGAGTAAGCTCACTCTTCCCAACGATAACACAATTCCGTGCGCCTGAAGTTTCGAAGGGCACATCGATCGTTTTATATCGATGTTGAAATACATAGTACCTACCCAAGTTAAAATAGTAAATTTACACGTCAAATTTAATTTATACTAATATTATAAAGGCTCCGAAACTACTGGACCGATTTCAAAAATTCTTTCACCTTTGGAAAGCTACATTATTCCCGAGTAACATAGGCTACGGCAGATGGCGCTGCAGTTGATATCTAGGTTATTATTCGAGCGAAGCCGGAGCGGGCCGCTAGTTAAAAATAATTAGAGTTGACGTGTGAATTGTATATTTATGAATAAAGAACGTTGACTTTAGTTAAAGCAAAACTAAGGACGACAACAGATAATTATGATTTTTGCTGTTTAATATACCTAGTCGTTTTTTTACTCTTAGCTTCTATTTTTTTAGCATCAATTATTAGATAAATTAATTTTATTAATTAGATTTATTTAATTTCAATTATAATATTTTTCCTTACCGTTGGTATGTGATGATGTATTGTTTGTGGTATTCATCACGGCGACAGCGATCATTATTTTATTTGTAGATTTATAAATATATGTAATATATTTATTAAAATATTTATTTTGCTTCTTTACACATTCCGAAAACCTGCAGATTGTCGAAATTTTTAGCTAAGTACTTAGTTTGTTTAAATATGGCGTATCTATAGTTTCTATAATATTACAATAAGCTTTTAGTTAATAAAACCTAATAACAGCAGCTTTTAAAATATTTGTAGATTCAATTTGAAAATATATATCCGTTTAGTTAAAATTAAAATCAATAATGCGTGTAAAAAACAATGTGACTGTACATTAAAAAAACTAAAATAAAATCGAAGTAAGAACCAATGGAATCTTTGGAGTCCATTTAAAACTTCCTTCGTTTTGACGTGACAACGTCTTATAAATTGGTTTGCCGGGTGACACTTCAAGAAACTGCGTTACGCTCCGCTCACGTTATGCGCTCACAATGAGAGCGAGTGAGAGGGACGCGTGCCTTTCACTTTTTATGTCTGTCTCTCTCGCTCTTAGGCGGGCTAACCATGCCCGAGTCGCCGATTCGCTTAGGCGCCTGCATACAAGTTTACACGTTGCCAGTTAATTGTAAAACGATTGTGTAGTGATAATGTGAAGGTAGTTTATTTTAGTAAAATTATTTTACCACTCAAAGTCGTTGTCACGTAAAACTTTCGCCCGTATACCGACTTTACAGGCAACCAATTTTTAATACAGCTTTTTTTTTAATCGACCTATATAAAAAAAGCGTTTTACCCGCATAGTTTCTACTGCTGTTATTTTGCCGCGATAAAAAGTAGATAGTCTTTATAATATTCTAAACTATAATCTGTGTTTCAAATTTCAACCCGATCTGTTCACCCGTTCCTACGTGATTGAGCAACAAGCATCCATACAAACTTGGACATTTATGATTTCCATCCATATACAAGTAAGTAGGATTTATTTTGAATCATATCGATTTACGAAAGGCTGTGTTGGTGATGAATGCAAACGTAAAGCAAAGGATCAGACTTAAAGGCTCTACAGACGAACCCTTTTATCAGAGGAACTGACGTAGAAATGACGTAGAAAGTGGGTGGAATTGATGCAATTTATCGGGCCCAACCCACTTTTACGTCATTTCTACTTCACTTCCTCTGATAAAAGGGTTCGTCTGTAGAGCCTTTTAGTGGCGTATTATGGGAGAGGCCTATAGCCCGCAGTGGACAAGTATGGTTTGATTATGATGATAATGCAATATAAACTTGCCACTGTAAATAGGTCAATACTTCCTTTCTTCTTCCTTTTTCTCATGGTTTCCAGCTTCCAGTTGGTTATAACACCGCAATTTTGCCAGCGTCTAGCGTTTCAACATTAGGAGTTTACGAGAGACAAGGGCGGATCCAGCTTTGGCACGAGATGGGGGTCATATTTATATTAGTGGTGAAGTGACAACACCGTGCAATATGTGCATTCGTGCGTCTTAATTAGTGGTCCATTTTTTTTTTACAAATAAAGAGTGACGAGATGAGCTGGACATGTGCTTGATGGTAAGCAACATGCCTGCCACATAGCAGTACAGTGACACGCAGCTATTGGAACATGAAGAATCCAAATTACTACCTACCTAGCACTGCACTGCGCTCGCCACCCAGAGATCTAAGTTGTTAGATCTCTAAGCCCTGTAATTTCTTTGGAAACATTGCCCTTCAAACCGGAACACAGTAACGTTTGCATTACATTACTGCTTGGCGGTAGAATAACTGGCAAAGGTGTGGTCCTTCCCCAGGCGGACTCTGTCAAGAGTCCTACCACTACTACTTAGGCTCTGGAACCAGCCCAGAGGGGGTCGTGACCACCATGACCCCTCGGATCCACCCTTGGGGAGCGACCTTAATGTCCTTATTATGATTCTTCATGCAGTGATCAATACTTATTATAATTAAAATGTGGTGTATGTATTCGCTGCGCCGCCTACCAGTAATTCAATGACACTGGTTGCATCTCTAAATGCGTTCGGCAATCTTCGATATTTTTTCGTGTACCCTGCCTCCCCTCGCACTCAACTTCACCCGTTGCAATTCAGTCGGCATTTCTTCATATTAGCACAATGCATTTAAGCAAAAAAATGGAATAAAAAAACATTAAATTATGTAGTTTGGGGACTATAACGGATCGATAGAAGGGTGCATTTTGAGCATATATTCCAATTTGAGGGATTCTGGCATGGTCAGCTCTAGGTCATTTCGATGAAAACGCGTTTAATTCGATATCTCGAGAACTGTTAGTGTTAGGCAAAAAATTGTGGAGACCTTTTCTCTTCTAAATTAAATTTACTAACTTTTACATCAACAACTTTTCTTTTTTTCATCAATATTTTTCAAGTTATTGCTTCCGAAAGGCAAAAATTTAACTTTTTTTCCTCCCTTTCGCCAATTTCTCCCCAAGCGTTAAATTTTATGAAACTTTACCGATAACTAAAAGTGTAGATCTTTTAATAATAAACAACTTTTTCCTTGAACTTTTTTCTGTAATGACAATACCTTCAGAGTTATGTTACTTTACCGAGCGAAATCCGCGCCACTGCGACACCTCCGCGACACTGCAAAAAATCCGCGACACCTCCGGTCTTAGGGCTGAACCCAAAATTCATTGTTTGATTGTGTCGGTGGGTTTCTTCTACACAGGGTTATATGGGACAACAACGTTACCTACTTCGACATATGCCAGAAATACGTAACATATATAAAAAAACACTACGGTACAGACGTGGTAATTGTATTCGATGGCTATCCCAAAGGTATTTCCAACTTTGGCACCAATTCTGCCAAACGGCTGCGCCGACCCCAGCTGAAGCCATGTGCGGATATCATTTTCATCTACAATATGACCGTCACCACAACTCAAGATAAGTTTTTAGGCAACGAGAGCAATAAGACCAGATTCGTCTCACTACTGAAAACTTTTCTCATCAAATCAGACATAGAGGTGGAGAGCAAGCCGTAGAGTCCGGCAAAATTCTCTTAGCCGTACTGATAATCAGACCATCCGCATCCTCTACGGATCGCTCCACCTCTATGTCTGATTGAGTGTTTCTGAGTGTATTTCTGGCATATATCGGAGTAGGTAACGTTGTTGTCCCACATAAGCCTGTGTAGAAGAAACCCACCGACATAATCAAACAATGATTTTCGCGGATTTCGCTCGGTAAAGTAACATAACTCTGAAGGTATTGTCATCACAGAAAAAAGTTCAAGGAAAAAGTTGTTTATTATTAAAAGATCTACACTTTTAGTTATCGGTAAAGTTTCATAAAATTGAACGTTTGGGGAGAAAATGGCGAAAGAGAGGAAAAAAAGTTAAATTTTTGCCTTTCGGAAGCAATAACTTGAAAAATATTGATGAAAAAAAGAAAAGTTGTTGGTGTAAAAGTTAGTAAATTTAATTTAAAAGAGAAAAGGTCTCCACAATTTTTTGCCTAACACTAACAGTTTTCGAGATATCGAATTAAACGCGTTTCCATCGAAATGACCTTGAGCTGACCATGCCAGAATCCCTCAAATTGGAATATATGCTCAGAATGCACCCCTCTATCGATCCTTTATAGTCCCCAAACTACATAATTTAATGTTTATTTATTTCCATAATTTCATTGGGTTATATTATGAATATTAATATTGTATGTATATTAAGCACAAACTACTGAAATATGTTAAGGTAGGTACTAGTATCTAGCCGCAACTTCATGTAGTTTAGAAAAGGACCATTCCCTGAGGGACTCTTCTTTATATTTGGAATTAAAAGTAGGATATTTGAAAACCACATTGAAGGCAGAACCTTTAATAACTAAACTGACTCGATGACAACTACCTACACTACGCTACAACTAAATATTTACACTAAGCACATCTGAATTATCCATAGACCTGCGAAGGTCTAAAAGTAATTTTAAAAAAGTCCGAATTCCAGCCGGATCCGTTTTGTTCTTTAGATGTGATTAAAAAGAACAGGATGTCTACTCTAATTCAACGAAAACGTAATTTCGAAATAAACTCGCGATTTTCCAACTCCGATTCTACTTCGATCCGTTGTTTTGTCCGTTTCTAATAAATGTTCTAAGCCTACTCTAATTAGAGTATGCTTAGAACATTTAAACGTCAAACAATGTTGTATCGGACGAAACGAAGTAGAACGAGAGTAGGAAAGTCGAGAGTTTTTTTTCCAAATTTTGTTTTCGTAGAAACAGAGTAGACGTCCAGACATCCAACCCACCAAACTCAAAGATTCATAATATTGGTAGGTATTTGCGACGTAGGTATACTTACATAATCTATATCTATACTAATATTATAAAGAGGAAAGATTTGTTTGTTTGTTTGTTTGTTTGTAATGAATAGGCTCCGAAGCTACTGGACCGATTTCAAAAATTCTTTCACCTTTGGAAAGCTACATTATTCCCGAGTAACATAGGCTACGGCAGATGGCGCTGCAGTTGATATCTAGGTTATTATTCGAGCGAAGCCGGAGCGGGCCGCTAGTAATTATATATTTTTTTAATTTACCAAGCTTGACATCCACATTCAAATATTTTAATCTTAAACTTTAATCATGTTTATTTTATTTTACGGTATAATAAAGTGTTTGTATTTTATTGCATTCCTGTTTTTTTAATAAAAAAACTTTATTTTTCGGGCCTTTTTTGAGATGGGATAGAACAAGTGAACTCGTGTCAGTACCACCATAACGATACCCACATCTTGGTGTATCTAAGTATGTACTTACTTCCACTTCGGGAGTGCCTCTGCTTTTTCTTAATATATTTGGCAAAGCCCCTCCAACCCTTCTTGATTCAGATACCTGGCTACGCCCTTGAACGACGTCTGTTTCATTTCAGTATCATTCCACCAAGCTCAAGTGTAACTATACAAGTCGACCTTCCTGTGTCAAAAACATTATTGAACTGGTTTAACTCGAATGTACATATAAACGCTAAACAGTTGAGATGCCATCGCCGATCGGTAAGGACGCGAGCGTGCACAGTGTTGTAAACAATATAGACGATAGTGATGTACACGTTATCGATATAGAATCGGATATCGATACAATCATAGAAACAGTTGATAAAATTGACGCGCCACCTACGCCCGTGAAGATTGAAATCGAAAAGCATAGTGGAGAAACAACAATGAATGGAAATGGTGAGTGTATTTTTGTAACGGTATTATAATAGTTTTCAGCTTTTGTAATGACTGCAACAATGACTGTAGAGTATTTTTAAACAGTAAAATTAAAATTGTACAAATTTAAATTTGTAGTCTACGAGTATTATAGAATTTGACTGGCGTCGTGGCTTACCTAGTATTAAGTTTGGTCGTAGGTGCGATTCCCACCAAAGACAAATATTTGTGAAATGAAAACAATATAAATGTTTGTTCTATATATCGTAAGTTGTACCCATTTTATAGCAGATAATCTTTGCTTAGTGTATTGTGTAGTTGGTATTTTTTTTTATTATTAATATGTAAAAGTATAAATATGTATTTGAGTAATCAATTTATTTTATTACTCAAACACGTAATAATTCATTTAATATTCATCGATAAAATATTAGATAATAAAGCCGAAGGTCGGATTAAGTGGAGGAAATTAGGGAAGACCTTTACCCAATAGTGACACAACTGAGGTGATATAACCAAAATTTTCCATGTATTCTAAAAACGTATCTAATATTCTATGTGTTAGAACGAACGTAACGAATCCCATAGATACTTAGATTATTTTTTAATTGGTAGTTAGTGAAATACACAAATTGGCCGAAAGGTTTTACAAATTTTTAAGAAAAAGGTAAAGTTTTCGTCTACTAACTCTTTTCCACAGCTGATAAAACTCGGTTATTCCATACGTAGCCGAGACAAGTATAAATCTATAACAGTAAAAAACATTATGTGGAGTACAAAGGTTTATAATCTACATCTATAAACATAAAATTAAATTCAAGTGCCTACTTATATTTCCATAATAAGTAATAGCTTTTCACGACATGGCTATGAAAGTAAATACGGTACTTACATTAAAAAAAAATGCACTTTTTCTCTCATTCTGTTTGTTCCGCGTAATCTCTGAAACGGTTAGCCAAATTGTAACACGTTTGCCCATAACAACACAGTGTCACGCAGCTATTAAATCATGAAGATTCTAAATCAATACCTTGGACTGGACTGCGCTAGTCACCAAGAGATTTAAGGTGATATATCTCTTGTGAGATATCTCGGTGACAGTAATGTTTACATTTTTTTTATTTTATAGCATAGAGTGACGAGACGAACAGGTCATGTGCCTGATGGTAAGCAACATGCCTGCCACATAACAGCACAGTAACACGCAGCTATTGGAACATGATAATCCAAATCATTACCTAGCACTGCACTGCGCTCGTCACCCAGAGATCTAAGATATGATGTCTCTAAGCCCTGTAATTTCTCTGGAATCATTGCCCTTCAAACCGGAACACAGTAATGTTTGCACATTACTGCTTGGCGGTAGAATATTTGACAAAGGTGTGGTACTACCCCAGGCGGACTCTGCTAAGAGCCCTACCACTACAAAATTCATATTCACATATTACTACTTGGTGATTTAATAACTGGCATGGGTGTGACTGGTCCTGGTGAACTTTGCAGACAGTTCCGTCACTGCAAAACAAACGCAGTGCACCTAATACTTGCCTAAAGCTTGGGCGAATAAAATATATTATGTCATATTTTTATGTAGAATCAAATTGGTGCAGAATTGTATGTCATCTTGTCTTATACAGAGACAAATTTGAATCTAGTCAGGTTTTTTTTTAATACGGCGCTTCGACTAATTTAATTTATTACATGAACTTTAATATTATGCAGCAAAAATAAAATTAAACTGGCGGCATAATGTAATATTCATTTATTAAAATAATTGGTATGTTTCCTCAACTGATGTTGTTTACCTGTCTTCCTTAAAAGGAGGGCAATATATTTATTATGTCGAGTGTCTGCACGTCTTAGAAAACGTACATACATTGTAACCCACAGCTTCAACGACAGAATCGATTATTATATTATGTGTCATTAGCAGCCTTGAATTTTTTAAACTATCAACTGTTCCTTATTCAAATCCCTCAAAACTCACTGTATAAATTACAATAAGAATAAAACGATCTAGAGATCGCTCTAAACACGTTTTGTTGCACGTTTTGTTTGCGCACGCGTAAAACGACCTTTAATTTACACCCAGGATTTATAAACGTAATGATACATAATAATAAAAAAGGTATCATGACTGGTTTTAATTCGGACTCATATTTTATTTCAAGCCAATATTGTCGAGAACTTAAAACATACTTACATTTCAGAATACCTAAATAACATATATATCTACCTACAAAAGGCGAAATATTATCTGTTTACATCGCGTGTACGCAAATAATGGCCGTACATCTATTGTGTACAAAACTAAAATAAAATGATATTGCCGTTTTAATATTCTTCTCATCTACACTACGCGGATGTCAGATGTAATGAAAAGCAATTAAGATAAATAGCCAATCATCATCTGTAATTAAAGTTATGTTCATTAAGGCCAAGCCTATAGAGTTCTAGAAGAAGAAAAACTGCAGTTATTATAAAAATACA
The DNA here is from genome assembly GCA_963693475.1 of Ectropis crepuscularia. Taxonomy (NCBI): domain Eukaryota; kingdom Metazoa; phylum Arthropoda; class Insecta; order Lepidoptera; family Geometridae; genus Ectropis; species Ectropis crepuscularia. The sequence goes on along the minus strand of OY856357.1, from coordinate 8,526,986 downwards.
AGTCATTGTTGTGTGATTCTCTGTCATACTTCATGGCACTTTAAGAAAATAAAAATTTGTGCACAATAAATGTTATAACCGTAGTAATTTTGTGAACATGGTACAGTTTCATTCAGCACGTTCGTGCATTGAGATATCGGAAAGTCGCTTCGCCATGTAACGACGGCAAATATCCCATGAATTATAATAAGTTTTTATGTTAGATAAATAATTAGTGTACATAGTTGTATTAGTGGTTGTGACGCTTGAGCTTAATTTACAGCCCAGGAAAAATTTGTTGTCGGTGCACCAAAATAAGTTTTCAGTTCAAAAAAAAAGAAAAACGCTAGGTGGCTGGGATAGATGAATACACAGATTACAGAAATAATGTAATCTGTGGATGAATAGATAATAATTTAGTAAAAAGTCTTTTTCACTTCTCAAGATCTCAATATCTTCTAATAGGTATAACTAAATTTAGAATTATCTTTGACAGGATTATATTTGCATCTTGAAAATGCGTCATTGCATTTTATGCTCTTTAAATAAAAGTTAATTTGTCGTCTAAACAAAGGGAACTACGACTGCATTCTATCCGGTTTATACTCAGACCATCAGACCAATTACATATTGTTAGTGCTTATAAACATGTAGTCCGGCCTCTGCAGCCTGACCTTTATGCTAATTTAGAAAAATATACACTTGCGGAAAGGTTTTTTATTCTTAAAAATATTTAAGTTTTTGTATATCTTCTCGCAATCGCGAGCCAAAAATCCGCTACATTTCTAGTAGGTAAGATATATGATATGCTATAGAGGCAGGCGCGCTGCTGGCTCCTTCGTCGCCCGCGTGCAATGCCGATTACGCCGCCCTACGACTGCTTATCCTGAGTATAAAAAATAAAGTGGTCAAGTGCGAGTTGGACTCGCCCATGAAGGGTTCCGTTGCAGCAAGTAACATAATATACATATAGCTCAGTCGAGGCAGACATTGAAATAGAAAAAAATCCGAGGAGCGATTTTTTTTTAAAACGTCGGGGACGGTTGTTGGAAGTATAAATCTCGATTTTCTAACTAATCCCGGTAGAGGGTTCGCCGCCATCTTGTTTTAAAGTTTTTGTGAAATAACTCGTTAATTTTTCAACTTTAGAGCAAAAATGATCGATTCGATCGATGGAAATTTAATTTCTCACAAGTTTGGTTGAAATATTGAAATATCAAGTTTATCAAAAAAATCGTAATGAGTGTAATTTTATTTTCTTCAACTTTTGTTCTCGCACTTATTTTACTTTTAATATTTGCTGTTAAAGCTGCAATAGAAATACATCATCTGTGTAAATTTCAACTGTCTAGCTATCACCGTTCATGAGATACAGCCTGGTGACATACAGACGGACGGACGGACAGACGGACAGCCAAGTCTCAGTAACAGGGTTCCGTTTTTACCCTTTGGGTATCCCTAAGGAGTGCGACAACCAAAGTTGAAGAAAATAAAATTCCACTCATTACGATTTTTTTGATAAACTTGATAGCATAACACTGCAAATATTAATTCTAGCGTAAAAATGACAAGATTCAAACTTGTGAGAAATTAAATTTCCAACAACTTTGGATACAATCATTTTTGCTCTAAAGTTGTAAATTAACGAGGTATTTCTAACTAACAACATGACTAACAACATGACTAGGTATACAGATATTTCAAATCAAGTCAATGAAGTTCAAATAATAATTAATTCCAGGTAAGAAACAATCGAAATGTCAAAAGGGTACAAACATAACAAAACATTTATTATTAACTAAAAACCAAAATTATATTACAACAATGATCTCATAAGAATGAAAATTCTACAAGCTGCAGATTCATAGTTCATTAGTTTTTTCATTCTCTTATTTTAGAAGTTGGAGGGGGGGGTGCACATTTTACCACTTTGGAAGTGTTTCTAGCGCAAATTATACAGTGTAGACAAAAATTAAATTAGAAACCTCAACATTATTTTTAAAGACCTATCGATAGTCATCCCACATGTGGAGGTTTGAAGAAAAAAAAATTGAGTTTCAGTTCTAAGTATGGGGGGGCAACCCTAAGTTTTTTTTTTAATTGTTTTGTAAAAATCTTGATGCGGTTCACAGAATACATCTACTTACCAAACAGTGTAGTTCTCATAGTTTCGGCAAAAAGTGGCTGTGACATACGGACGGACAGCCAGACAGACAGACAGAGAGACAGACATGACGAACCTATAAGGGTTCCGTTTTTACGTTTTACGGAACCCTAAAAACATACCTAGTTAATATTTTCGCAACACGGCGGAGAAAATAAAATACGGAGCGAAGATAAAACATGTATTTTAAATAATTATGTACCTACATGTTATTTTTGTTTACTAATGTGTAAAACTATGTCTAAATCTATATCTTACCTTATTATGCATTACATGTAAAAAAATCAAATGCTGTTCGTTAGTGATGCTGAAACTTAAGAACGGCTAGAATGATTTGGTAAATTTTTGTTTTTAAATTATTTGTGAAAAACCAGAGAAGGTTTAAAAAATGAGTAATTTTTTTTGACCGAGATCGCCATCTAGCCTGATATTTAAGCGACCATACGATTTACTATGGAGGGTGCTTACCTAGAAGAAACTGAGTCATTCTCGATATAAAGACACCAAGATTGTAACCATTGGGAAACTACTCAGGCATTCCACAACCTAGGCGTTCTTGTCACAAAAGTAGAATAAATATATTTTTTTTTATGCTTGGAACATGGACCAAAAAAAACGTCTTTTTTAAACGTCCTTGGCTTGGAATATAGTAAATACAACAATTTCGCTTTTCCTAAAAACGATGCCTACATTTAAAACTTTTGATGTTCGTCCCGTAGATTAGGTTAAATTTAAAAGTCGCTCAAAAATCTATTTTTTCAGCCCGATCCGTTCATCCGTTACGACGTGATTGAGCAACAAACATTCAAGCATCAATACATTGACATTTATAATATTAGTAGGTAAGATTAGTAGGGTAGCTAAAACCCGACTATATCCGAATAATCCAACAAATTAATCTTACAAAAAAACAGTTACATACCTACTCTATTCGGGGGCTATGCTGCCACAGCAAGACAGACACACATACATACACATACACTTCAAACTTATAAAATTCCGTCGTTAGCAAAGAATATTTTTTAAGAATTAAAATCCCTTATTTTATTTTTCTTTTGAACAGTAATTGTTGTGATAAGTCTATAAATAAGCGTAAGTACTTACCATAATTATGATTCCTCTGCACTTCTGTTTTTTTACTGGCGGATAATTGAATTATAATCACAAAATCAAATTTAAATAATATCATTAGCTAATCCGAAGCCAAAAAAAGTCAAAAGAAACATTATCTTAATAATTGCAGCACAAATCATAAGTTCGATTGCGTAACCGTAAAAGACTCTAGGTGTGTACCTAAAACTTTCCAATTGGGAAAGGGGAAAAAATCTCTAAAGGGGATTCCCGCAGATTAGATTATTATTTTAACTTCCCCAGACCTGGGGGTCTACCGCCTAACATTGCCGTCTTTTTCATTTCAAGCGAGAAGAAAAGAGACAGCAATGTCAAAGCGTTTTCGTTAGGCGGTAGACCCCCTGATTTTCTTACAATAACGGGATACGTTTGGTACTGCATCTTAGTTAACGGACGCCAATAGATGGCGGTATTTGCGTTTTTTTGTCATATTTCCCGTGCTATGATATTTCTTATAGATACCTATGGTGGGGTAGGTATTATGAGATTATGACAATGACTTCAAATACTTGATGAGTCGCTCGGTTTGCCGCCCCCCTGGGCGTGCCGCCCGCGTGCGGTGCACGCCTTGCACGCGCCGTTGCGGCGGGCCTGTATAGAGGTGTTTGATATTTGTGACGCCATACGAACTCAAAGAGACCAAATTGAGTTCGTGATTCGGCAGCAAAACTGATTCTGAATGATTCTGAAGATGTAAACACCACCCGCTTTACTCTTAATTTTAAATTAAAAAAAAAAAAAAAAAAAAAAAATTACTCTTAATTTCTCTGTTCCACACCACAGAGGGCACGGATCAAAGAGTTTATTTACATACCGTATATCTAAGGCTAAGGCACGGATAAATAAAAATGCCTGAGGTTATAGATTAAATTGATACTGATAGGTTATTCGATTAAATTGAGTAGTTACTGTAGATCTTAGCTCAATAATTATCGTTGTAATATTTATAGCTATATATATATTATAGGTTTTAACAACAAAGTTGAATGGCAGTTTGCTCGTCAAGATTTTAATCATCGCATCTTTATCTTAATATCTTTCAGGTGATGAAAAATTATAAGTATTTTAATTCAACATCTGGGAAATATTTTGAATCTGTAAAAACTGCCTATGTTGATTTGAAGGTTGTTTACTTTTTTGTGCAATATCAACCAGTTTTTTAATCGTAAAAACTGGTACCATCAGGTATAGGTAAGCTCTATAGAATGACGCGTAAAAAGTTTTTATTAATTAATAGTCATCAACGACGGATTGTGTTCTCTAGAATATTCGACTGCATTGTGGATGTTCGTCGATATCTGCGTCGTCTGTGAAATTATTGCACTTATTCTCATTTTATCATTAAAATTGACTTGAATGTTTTACATTTTTAATAGGCATGAAACCAATATAGGTCAGAAATGTAAATTAAATACAGAGTAATAAAAGAGTAGGTACCTAGGCATTTATGAGTGTGTCGAAAACATGATAGTGTGCATTTTTTTTTAAATTGATTTATTGTATTTTTCTATATGATTTTTAAAATTGGTATTCGTCTCTCCTCTTCTGTTTAAACTACGAGTATGTGAGCTCATACTCCTCATATTCATTGAGACAAAATGTTTGTAAGAAATGGACAAAGCTTTCGCCTCACGTACCTCTGTAAATTTCCGAATTCTGTTATCGCGGTTATTCTGTTATCTGGCTATATTTTTAACTAACCCGCTGATTAATTTAACTAGCTGAACCCGGCGCGCGTTGCTACGCCACCGATCGAAAAGGTCGTACAAACTCAGATTTGGAACCAATTTGGTTAACTTAGTAGTTTTGGTTGGTTAGTAATGATGCCACCTTAAAAATAAGACATATGCTGTCACGGATTTCAACGCACGTCAACACACGCAGCGAAAACTCTCAATAGATTATTAATAAGATATTTTTTCTTGTTTTTGTTACATTTTTCATTCATGCTCCGCTCCTATGATAGTAGCGTAATGTTATATAGACAATAAATAATATCCTCGATAAACGGACAATCCATTAAAAAATAATATTTCAATTCGTACCAGTAAGTAGTTCCCGAGATTAGCGTTCAAAAACAAGCAAACTCTTCGATAGTATAAAATATGAGTACAACTTTAATAATACAAATTCGTTTCCTATTTTCTCAATCAGTTACAGTCAGTTGTTTAGAAAGACAGATATGTATGATTGTAAAGACAGATTGATGGTGATAAAATATGTGAAATAATTAGCATTTTAAACGAATTAAACCAAATTTCTGTAACAAAATGACGACATCAACGCCACCTTTAGCATAATTGAAAACTACTTAAGGTTACAAGTTCGCGCCGAGACCGCGACAGGAGACCGAGCCAGGTCGCGGTCACGGTCTCGGCGCGAACTGACGCCCATACAATTCCATAGTGTCAAATGCCTGTCGCGGTCACAGAGTAAGTAATCACTACGTTAGTCGCGGTCTCCTGTCTCCTGTCGCGGTCTCCGCGCGAACTTGTACCTTTAGACAGGTTTTCTTCATTATGAAAACGTTTTCTAAAATTAAAAACTCCCATTTTCTTTTTTTTTACCAATTTCCAAGGACAATATTTTACCTGCCTATTTCAAATCACAAAAATTAGACAACTTTTTGGCTTAAGTAACTAAATGTTTAGAATAAGGCTAAATGCTAGTTTTGAGATGAACCTTAATTATTGGTTCCAATGTCCAAGCTCGTCATTATCATTTTAGGCTTTAGCACCACCGTTAGGTGGTTAGGGGCTACCGACTAAAACCTCTGCGGTGTATCTTTACCGCATACTGCGGGAAAGCGGGGATCACATTCTTTCGGGATCCCATCGCGGTCATTTCAGGGCCCACTTCAGAGGTAACGGCCCGTCACCAGTGCACCAGAACCACGGACCCCGCCAAGACTACTCTGTGGACAAACCTTATCACGCAACCTACATGGTCGCATCATCGGCAACTTGGAGGCAGAGCCTAGACGACCTCGGGTTTCTCTTTGCTTCACCATTGGTGACCAGGCTACGGATACTGACCCTGAGTTGAACGCATACACCTTCATCTTATGCGTGTTACATTCAACTCCAAGCAAGTGTACTAAGTAAAATATCCAATATTTGCAGAATGACATAATTTTGTCCACTGGAAACATATCGAGATATATGTATGTGAGCTTGACCGTCAACATATTTCATTTCAATGAACACGAGGTAAAACATTTGAGGAGGCTACGGACACTAAACATTATTTACATCGTATTTTAGATGCATAAAACATATTATGCATCTAAAATACGATGATAACCCACTAAATGTTCCCACAGCTGAGACTCGCGGCATTCTCTCGTAAGGAAAAATTCTAGGCCTTAGGGTGGAGTGCACCAACCCTTGCTTAAACGTCGATTACGTAATCGCCCGATGAAATCCTAATCATGGGTTAAACGGGGGTTACAATATTTACTGTTCACCATGCAAAAATAATCGCCGGTTACAAAACCGACGGTTTATTGAATGAAACCACAGATAATATAAAGAATGTTTAGACATTATATCGCAACTCATTTTAAAAGTCATTAGTCGTTGCGCAGCTAGTGCTACGTAAGTGTCTTTTGTATTTAATGGCATAATAGAGAATACTTATAATTTGAAAAGTAGTTTATTGTTTGAGAGAGTCACTGTTATATTCTACTTCTCAACTTGGATAGGTAGCACAAAACTTTTTATTTTGTCAATCTCAAATATCAATGAATGTCATGTACCTAGTTTACGTGTTATTTTATTTCGAGGTTATTTTTCAGTAATTTCAGTGTCGATTTCGACTTGTAATTTGCGTGATTTGTGATTTTTTGCATCTTTGCGGTTTAAGTTATAAAATGAGCAAGATGGATAAAAAGCGGACAAATAATTTCACCTCGGATGAGAATATTATTTTGTCTGAATATTTTCTGCTACTTATGTAGAAAATTAAAAATGAGTTGCAAATTATTTATTGTTGGATTGTTGGTAAACAAAAGTTGGCAAATGTCAACAAAGTGACATAATCGAAGCTTAAACGACCCTATCGAGCCCGGTTAAGATGATCGGGCGGTTAGGGGACTTAACCGGGGATTATGTTGTGGTGAACACTAAAAACTGCTTAAACGACGGTTAAATAGATAATCGGCCGGTTAAAATGTTGGTGCACTCCACCCTTAATCCGCTACGCTGCCCTAATGTTGGTTTTTGGATGACAGATGAGGTCATTCTAGGACGATATTGATTTCCTCACGGTGTTTTCCGTTATAATTTTAAGTTAATAGCATTACGCACATGACTTCGAAAAGCCAGCGGTTCGCGTGGGATTCGAATAAGGGGTTCCGGCAGCCGGCAGTCGCCATTCGCCCGACTAGACCAAACGCAACTTCAATTTTAGATTAAATCACATCGATTCTGATCAAGCTCAGTAGCGTAAAGTGGGAGAGACCCAATTAGTAATTTTGTTAGTTTCGTAGAAAACCAAGAACTTAAAACTTTTAAGAACTTATAATCAAAATTCATTTTTTATTTATTTAGGGACTACAAAGATTCCAGTTTTAATTTTCACCTCTGAAAGCTTTGTAAGAAAACTCCTTTAAATATTTGAAAGCGGACTCGTAATTAAGAGCCTGTACAAATTATTTTATGAGAGCCAATTTAATAAGTAATTGCGGTATTAATATGCCTAGTTTTAGAATCAAAAATTGTTTCCCATTTAATATTGCATTTTCCCACTTCTTACTCTACATATGTGAATGTAGTCTTACTCTACAATGTTTTGACAGTAGTGAGTAGCATCAGTTGTGCTATCCAAAGATAACAGGACTATCAGGTATATCCAACTTGTATTCCAAAAAAACACCTTCTTGAATACAGCCGTAATTCTCTTTGATATTTACGGAATGTAAGTACAGTTTACCAATGGAATATTTGTTCCACTTGTGCATTTCTCGTTGTACAGCTTTTAAACTTTTTTTTCTAGTTAAAGCGCTGTTACCTCTCTTTCGTCTACAATAGCGATCAAAGAACGACGTGACATTAACTGGATTTAAAAATTCTTAAAAAGTAAATATTTTCGATTTGTAATGGCAGTTTGCACTAAAAGCTATGAGTACAAAAATTAAAGAACCCATTCCAACTAGCACAAACGAAACGTAAACTCTTACACTAAGAATAATATTGTCTTTCATAAATGCATAAGCCAATAGTCTCGCCCTTGGAATAACATGCATGCTGTATGCACGCACAATTCATTATTTGAAAATTCACGGTGGTTTTCCATAACGAATTCCATTGTTGCTTGTTTGGCCAGTGGCCAGTTAAATATTTATAGAATGATGTACAAAATGGTTACCTTAACTAATTTGTTTTCACACAACTCGTACTGATTATAACGCTGTAACAAATATAATTTCCATAAGTTACATGTAGGTTAGGTTAGTTAACCTACCTACTGCTATAATTACACAACGTAGGTACCTAAGTAGGTAGTATTACAACAACGTAAGGAATTTTGGAAATCTATCCTCACTGGAATCTAGTTAAATATTATCTGATTCCAGTCTGATCGTTTGAGAACACCAGGTGAATGCAAAAGCCTATTTTTCAAACTTCGCATACTCCGGAATCCGTGACGTAAAGGATAATATGGAAGATTAGAGATATAGACTACAGGCCCGTTAACAAAATTTACGGGTCAAATGAACCACCAGGAGACCTATGTAGGATGATAGAAGGGTATAAAGTAATAAGATTGAGCACTATGCCGTCACTTGTAAGCTGTCCAACTGAGTGTGATTGAAGAGAGGGGTTGCAACCCTCTACCACTTCTCCTTGTCACATGATTTTTGTACGGCATTGCGCAATAATGGATTAGAAGAGCTATTGAAACTGTATGGAACCAATGCCGTACTTAATCAAATGACCAAATTTGCTCTGTAAATTACTCGTACTCTGTAAATTTTTCCGGCAAACTAATAATTAAAAATTTATAATTTTTATAGTTTCAATACCTCTTTTAATCTATTATTCCGTAACGCCGTACAAAAATAATGCGACAAGGAGAAAATATCGAGGATTGCAACCGCCCTCTTCAATTGCACTCTGTTGGACAGCTTACAAGTGACGGCATAGTGCTCAATCTTATTACTTTATACCCTTATATCATCCTACATAGGTCTCCTGGTGGTTCATTTGACCCGTAAATTTTGTTCACGGGCCTGTAGTCTAATAAGGGAACTTTCAACAACTGCAAAAGCCTGTGAAAATATATTTTTAAATTTCGCCACAAGTGGCGCTAATGATTTATGTTATTATAGAACTAAGACATCAACAATCTTAGCACGTTAATGTAATTTATTTAACATACATATATTTATTTTCACCTTATGAACACAGTATCATTAGCCCTACAGCGATAATAATAATAGCAGCGATAAAATATCGCTGTAACTCTGGGTCAACTGGTGTTCAAGACTCTCAGAGAAATAGTATTGCAGAACACCGAGAGCTAATTTAAGAACTTGACGCCACTTTTGTTAAGTCTAAACTGTAAAACCAACCCCATAGTTATTCCTATAACAAAAAATATTTAACTATATAGGTAGGTACTCGCTAATAATTTATTTTTCATCCCACCAGCTCGGAAAGAGTACTTTTGCTCCTCGATATCAGGGCGCAAAAGTCGTTTTTACCCTCTAGAGGTTAAAGTAAATTTGAATTTAGAACATCGTGTGTACTGAGGTTTTGAATTCAAAACATAATTTAACCTATTTATTTCTAACTCCTTGGTGCCGAATTCATCATACATTTATTTTTAATTTGTTAAAAACTCATACTCGGAACCTCTATGGTGTACTTTTTTTTAAATGCTTTGCGCGCAATTTTCTTTTCACGTATGGAGGATAGAGGTAAAGAATGTTATTTCAAATGGCAAAACATTTTGAAATGCTATGAATGAATCAATTGTAATCGAATTGAAGTATGCCGAGTTGCCGAGTTAAATATTATTGACTACTAAAATAGTAACTAATAGATAATTTCAACTACTTGTACAGTACAAAATAATGTAGTAAATTTAACATCAAATAAATAATTACTATTTTGAGAAAACATGTAGGTACAATATATTTTGAAGTCAAAACTTCTTTTGGCGCGCCAAAGACAGATTTTTCGTGGGCTGTCAATTTAATTCTAGCGTCACGCTCGGGAATGATAAGAAATCTTCGGGTAAACTCGTGACCATAGCCAATGGCCATCTAGAAATGCCTCAGCCTTTCCCATTGGCCATTTAAAAATGTGTCAGCATTTCTAGATGGTCATGCTCATAGCCACGCCCTCTGGTTTCACACGCGTAGTTTCCAAAGTAAAAATCAAATTCTGAGTTATAAGTTACCACTTCTATCGGCAGTGCCTATGACTGCCAATATTTTTCTTTCATGAATTCTGATTAGTACGTTTATTAATTTCCTTTAAAATGTACCTTGATGCAAATTTAGCGCTACTATAATTTAATGCATTTGGGCGGACACTTTTTCATGTACACATGAAACTCCTTACCTCAATCGGTCAACTCTCCATATTTTCACGTCATATTGTTATTGTTAAAACCATGGCTAAATAAACTTAAGTTTAAAACTTATAAAATTGAATACAAGTGAAAAACCGAAATACCATAATAATAAGTGATTCTAGCGACCATGAAGTTTATTTAACGCCAACAGAATCGACTGAAACTGAAAATGCGCAAAGCGTTTAGTAATTTCCTCGCTAGGGGGGGGATGAAAAATTACGTGTTACACTCGAGTGCAAAGATTTTTCACCTTGTGCCCTTTTGATTCCCTTGCTACGCTCAGGATTCTAATTTTTGAATCCCTCGCTACGCTCGTGATTCAACTTTAGAATCCTTCGCTTGCTCGGTCATCAAAATTGAGCACGCGATTAAAAAGCCACTTTGCACTCTTGTATAACAAATAACTATTAGTATGTTTTAGGAGCACCTACAACTACATACTCAACAGTTTAGCTATTGAAGAATGCACAATCTGTATTGACAATGGTTTGTGTGGTTAATAGCTAAGGATAGGTAATTAGGTACTAGTTAGATTTACGAAAATTGAAATCTAATAAGTAAAACCTAGGTAAAACTGAAATAAAACTTTGCACCCTCTTTACGAAAATTGCACGGACGGAGGAGTTAAAAAATGATGTTGAGGTTTTTAATATAATTTTTGTCTACACTGAATAACTTGCGCGAGAGACGCTTCCAAAGTGGTAAAATGTGCCCCCCCCCCCCCTCTAACTTCTAAAGTAAGAGAATGAAAAAACTAAAAAAAATATATGATGTACATTACCATGAAAACTACCAACGAAAGTTAGTTTGAACTCGATCTGATGAGTAGTTTTTTTTTAGTACGTCATAAATACACTATTATTAAAACTTCGATCAAAGTTACAACGAACTACAAGAACTATGTGTACTATGTATATTATGTTACTTGCTGGAACGGAACCCTTCATGGGCGAGTCCAACTCGCACTTGGCTACTTTATTTTAAAAGTTTGTGGTCAAATTAAGTTTATAATAGTATGGTTACCCTTTATGGTCGAATTGGAGCCGGATAAAGAATAAAGATTTAATCTAAAAATTTAGTTTAGTTTAATATTTTTAATTCTCATTTATGTAAATATTTTTTATAAGACTTCGACTGAAGGACTCAGTATCCAAGGTCATGAATAAAAAAAAAAAAAAAAAAAAATTGTCTCCAATTTACTCAGAAGAAGAACCTACCAATTTATATAAACTAAACTTATCTATCACACATTTTATTATCGATTCATCGCTATGACGCCATCTATCTATACCAAGTAGAACTCACTTTAAAAGTTTACAAAAACGCCATCTTGACTTTACTTTGATAACTACATACTCAACCTTTCGTGGTATAATACATTCAGTTCATTGAACTTTCAACAGTCCGGTTCATTCATTCCCATTCATTCATTCATCTATTCATTTCTCATTCACTCATTTTACTTCTTGTCAAAGCGAACAGCTGATGACTTGTGTTTATCGTATTTTTTGATAATTTTCCAATAAGTTTGAGCTTAAAACAGTATATAAACTCTACTCGAGATAAGCATAACGTGTTTGAAATAATTTCTACAAAAATAGAAAACATCCTTAGAGCTGAAAATATAAAAGCAAGCCGGTTTATTTCTCTTGCGTAAACTTGTGTTGGAATATTTATTAGTAGCCCTCCAAGATGACCCTGGGTGAGTGTTTTGAACCTGATTTGCATGCTTTTTTAACAACGAATTCACTTTAGATTTCGTCACTGTTATTTAACCATTGCTCCTGACGGAAAATAAATGCGAAAATAGTAATACGAATAGCCATGTTATGTAGGTGGTCTTCCTCTTGATCGCCATTTCATCCGATGTTACCAATGATGATGCGGAATGTATGTATGATGTGATCCACGATAAATGGAACTTGGAACCCATTTAAATATGGCATTATTATGTTTGTGTATTGTGCAAAACAAAAACTAATAAGTACCTACCTACTAGGTTTTTCACCTCTAATTCGACAGACAAATATTTTGAGGTACCTAGGTAGGTAGATTCCACGGCGAGAATAAATAGGTAATGCTATGTACTGTTAAGATTTTTAAGTTTAAATAATATGTATTCAAACTATCGGTTTGATTAGCAAGGTACATGGACTTAACTTGGGAAAAAACTTTTTTTATACGTCCATGGTAAGCTAGGGAACAATATCTATTACCTACCTATAATACCTATCTATGTATGTACTGTACTAAAATTGCATCTTACAAAATACAGGCCAATGTAAAACCTAATCCTCTACAACATCGCAAATTAGCTTCTAAGTTAATACCTACTTATTATAGACAAAACTAATCTAAGTAGGTAATTGGAGAATAATCAAAAATGGAGGAAAACACGCATGTTTATTGAATACGTAATAGGTATTTCTATACGATGTACGAGTTACATACAAACATTATGTGTTTAAAATTACAACATCCGTTCGTGCGTACAGCTTATTATGCCTAGGTGTGGAATTCACCCTGACTAATCAAATCGGGAGTTGAGTAGAAGACAGAAATTGTTGCTAAGTGTAAGATTGAGTGTCTGAGGAACAGAATAAGATGAGTCGATGACATTGCCACCGTCGCGTCGTCGTACCTACTCCTAGCTATACAAATCCTGTTCAGGAAATCAGGACTTGGCTCTTTGATGTTCCACCTGCACTTCCCCCGACACAAACCGGGGGACGTTGTCAAGATAAACGTTCAATAATATTTGCATTTTAACCCTTTAACCGTTTAATCCGGCATAAGAAATAAGTTCAGGTTTATGGCGCCAGGGTAATTTTTATTTACTTATTGCCTTTTACAATGCCATTGGTACTCTTTTATTTACTCAAGTATTACGTAACCAGAGTTATTGCAATTTTTGACATAACATAACAATTTACTGTGCGGGGCGCTGAGGGCATAATAACTGATAATGTGAGGTCGACCGGTTAATAGGTTACAAAGAGCCCTATCTATACCCCGCAGTATCACAAAAAGGCTGCGAATGATGATATATCGAACAGAATATGAATCTCGCGAAAATATGATCTAGAAAATCTAGTAGCCAGTTTATTAGCTACGCTCTCTGATTCATGAGTCCACTGACCCTACAGCCGCGAAATGCTTACTTTCACAGTTCCTTCCTCTTTCCGATTATTATTATAAGAAATCTGTTCCTGTGTGGCAAATATAGCATTTGGATAACCAAATTGGACCCTATTATTAGGCCTCTGATTTCTGACTGTCGATCGGTGCATGTGACCGCTCTGATCTATAAATTAAAGATATTATTTTCGCACTGTGAAAGATAAAACATTGTTAAAAGCTATCTGGTTGTTCACTACGCTAGTATTACTCTCTATAGTCGATCCCTCAAGTCTGAGGATCGTGGTCAGGATCGGGGTTATATCTGGAGCGGATAATATGCTTCCACCGGTCCTGGACGTCTACTCTCTTACTACGAAAAACGTAATTTCGAAATAAACTCGCGACTCCAAATAATTAATGTAGGCTTAGAACATTTAAACGTCAAACAATGTTCGATCGGACGAAACGAAGTAGAACCGGAGTAGGAAAGTCGCGAGTTTATTTCGAAATTACGTTTTCTGTAGAAAGAGAGTAGACATCTCTTACGACCGCGTAGAATTTGAAGGACGATGAGTTCGGTCAACCTGGTTGGTGAACGATCACGGGATCGTTTGCCTTTGGCTTTCACAACTACATTTATTTCCAGACTCTTATTATCTCACCTCTACGCATTATAGTAATACCTACCTACTAATTGCAACATATTTATCGTATAAGCTGTGGTGGCGGAATGGCGAGAACGTCCAACACACAATCATAAGGTCATTGATTCGATACCCGCCTTCACCTCAGTTTATTTCTCAATGTATGACTTTGTCACAACCACTGATATTAACGATGAAGGACAGTATCGTGAGGAAACCGACATATTCCAAGAAAACCTTTTAAAAGTTATACCAAAAAGCTTACATATTATATCTAAATCTATGGGCTATACATATAATTAAATGTTGTAGAATTTGATAGATTTTCTTCAGCAAATCATAAGTCATCGTCCATTTGATAGCAGATGCACGCGTGTCTAAAGATATACAGGTCGATAATTACTGACCAACATATTTTGCTATTGAACTTATTACAATCAGGTACAAAAATCATTAGCAACAGAGGAATAACAATTATATCTGTGATTAAGATACGTGTTCATCGACGAGCCACGCTAAAATAAATTTTATTTTTACCTGAGTCATGGTACAGTTTTCAATAAATTCTTACTAATACTGTATATTATCTAACAAATTAACATCTTTTAATCATTTAATCGCTTGATTATAACGATAGTGTTATGAAATAAACATATTATGCACACTTCACTCCACGCGCACGTGTATCTATCGTGCTTAGGAAGTTAGCTCATCTCAAGTTATCCCACTAGCCACTTTATTCAGTGTTGTTTTGATGTTTGGATGTCTATAGCTCAATCACGTCGGAACATATGAACGGATCGGGTTGAAATTTGGAATATAGTTAGCTGATAGTCTGGAATACCACAAAGGCGGGAATCACGGGAAAGTGACGGCAAGTCTACCACCAAACTGTCCTGCTTTCTGCTATGCTTTGATTTGTGATGACATCGGCCAATTTGCTAACGCCGATGAGAGCAGACTACTACAGCTGCTTTCCGTATGCAGCGGAATCTCATATCAAATTGGCCGATGACATCACAAATCATAGTATAGCAGAAAGTAGGAGAGTTAGGCGGTAAACCTGCGGGAACTGCGCGGGTAAACCCGTGGGGTGCTCCCAGTTACTTATAAGCATAATTTTAGCTGTCTGGGTTCTTTTCGACTTCGATTAATATAGGGGTATAAATAATAACAGGGAAATACGTCTAGTCTACCTAGGACAAATGGTCAGTTTGGGTAGATTTTTCTCATCTCAATCCAATGAAAGCTTTCAGCAATTAAGCCGACAAACATTTCTGAATAAACGTAATTTTTTCCAACTTTGAGAAAGAGATGACTCGTCGAATCCAACTTGGTCGGGCAGCGTTCGGGAAGTTACGTAATATCTTCTCATCCGAACTACCGCAGTGTCCCAAGACGAAAGTCTTTGACCAGTGCGTGTTGCCAGTGATGAAATATGGAACAGAGACGTGGTCGCTTACTATGGGTCTCATAAGAAAGCCAAAGGGCAATGGAAAGAGCCATGCTCGGAGTGCGTGATAGAATCAGAAATTAGGAAATCCGCATGAGAACCAAAGTAACCGACATAGCTCACCGAGTTGCCAAACTTAAGTGGGAATGGGCGGGGCACATAGCTCGCAGAACTGACGGCCGTTAGGGCAGAAAGGGTCTTGAGTGGTGACCACGCACCGGGAAACGCAGCGTTGGCAAGCCTCAACAAGATTGACCGACGATCTGGTGAAGGTCGCTGGAAATCATTGGACGCGGGCAGCCCAAGACCGGTTTTTGTGGAGATCTTTGATATGATGAAAAAAGGGATAGACTACACCAACACAAATTGATATATAAAAAAAATAACTGCTGTCCTATAATACATGCACGTTTGCCTGAAAGAGATTGCTCTAAGCAATAAGACTGCCAATTAAAATGACGTGTTTGTGTAATAGTTCTTAGATTCTTTTGTAATTTTTATTTTGTGTGGTGAATTCTAATAAAGAGTTTTCTAATCTTATCTGCTCCAAGATTTTTGGATGTGGTCAAGTCGATAATACAGCATATTGATCCGATACAATAAATTGTTATTGATTTGTGCAATATGTTTCTTTGGGCTTGACATAGGTAACCAGTTGTTTTAACAATGTCTTTTGAAAAATAAAGCGTTATAAATTCCACCTTATTAAAATAAAATCCCCATTTAAATTGCAAACTAGAACCATTGCCACAGATAACATAATAGTGCCATTAGGATCATATTCTCATTCCTATGAAAGCTTTCAGTAACTAAGCCGACAAACATTTCTGAATAAACGTAAATTTAAATATAAACAATATAATATCTTGCCCAAACTAAGCAAAGATTGTACTACCACTGTCTATTATTTTTTGTACTGTATACTTGTCTTGTCTTGTACGGAGGCCAGATAAGCCAATATTATACTTAAATAGTAGCTGATATAAAACTCAATTAAGTAGATGATGATATATAGTAGACCTACATGATATATAGAAACTCCCAGACAAAATTAGCTCTTAGTGTGGTTTGTGCATTGCTAAATTACGTAACTTTTTGTTATAGGTACAGTAACGAACTCCAAACCGAAGGCAACTAATATCGGTGAGGTAAGTTAAAGATCATTGTCATAACTGTACAAATCAATATATGTTATTTATTTCATAAAAATAAGTACACAAATATTAATGAACAAAATACTTGCACTTAAAAGAACTTCTAAATAATATGATATTTCGAAAATATCTCATCAAAAATCCCTGAACTGTGCACGTTGCCCATGTTGCAGAATCTTTAAAGTTATTCCAAAGAAAAATCATACACATACATTGAGCGTGTGTATACGAGTATGTGTGTGCTTGCGTGAATGCGTGAATTCTGTGTATAGGTACATTTATTACAGGGATGTTACGTTAATGAGGATATGTGTACGTCGTATAGTTGTTTTTCTACTTACAGGCCGTTCAACGCGCCCGAGACACTTTCAATCGAGGAGTGACCAGGCCGATAGAATGGAGGCGGAAGCAACTCAAGAGTCTCCTCCGCATGTACGAAGAGAACCAGTCGGCGATGGTGGAAGCCCTCCACAAGGATTTGCGCAGGGGCAAGATGGAGGCAGTTCTGTTGGAGACAGATTACCTCATGAATGATCTCAAGGACACGCTCCACTATCTGGATGAATGGGTCGCACCCGAGAAGGTAAGTTTAATTCCTTTTTTTCAAAATTTCATTCTGTGAGAAAAGTGGCAGAAACTGAGTAAAAAAATGTGTAAAATTCTCACCTGAGTCCCCCAAACAAAACTTCACCAAGGTTGAACAATATCTCATCAAGAAGGGAGGGGGTATCGACGCCGCCAAAAAAACGTGACGGGGCGTACTAAGTGACGAGTAGGGCGTGTGCGTGTGTCTCTGTCTGTGACAACGTACCTCCTGAACGGATACACCGATTTTGAATTTGTATCTGTTAAAGGTGTAAATCGGAAGTGTTATTAGCTATGTTTACTTAAAATTGGTTCAGCCGTTTCAAAATTATCAATTACTAGCAGTACCCCGCTGTTTCACCCCCGTTGTCCCGTTCCCGCTAGTTTTTCGGGATAAAAATTTCCTATGTGTTCTTCCAGAATGAAAAAATGAAAATGAAAAAACGTTTATTTAGACAAATACTGAGTTTACAAACGTTGACTGACAAATTACATATTTTTAATATCGTATGATCTAGAATTTAGCACTTATTAAGTACCAATTTCCAGATTCCCAGTTATGAGTAGGTTCCAGACGTTGCCGGGTCCAAGCTCCCACCCAAGCACTGCCTAAGTAGGTACCGGGATACGGCAAAGATCAGGAGGGCAAAACATTGCCTTAGATTCCTGATCTTAGAGAAAGACTATAATCTAACTGTGTTCCAAATTTCAACCCGATCATAAAATATGTAAATATGTTACGTGTTACTAACTTAAAACGGTGAAGGAAAACATCGTGACGAAACCGACATGTACCTAGAATCTTTCGAAGTCATGTGTCATCCACCAACACTGGGCCAGCGTGGTGGGTTATAGCCTCGACTCTCTCCTTTTGAGAGAAGGCCCTGACTCCCAGCAGTAGGAAGATTGAAGATTGTGGGCTGTGTTTATGATAGGAATCTTAGACGCGAAATAGGTATTTATTTATTTATTTATTTATTTATATTTGTTAAATTAGACAAAACACCGAGCTTTTCTTTTGGCAACGCTTTTATTTGTGTAGGTAATATCTAAAAAAACAAGGGCGCAGTTACAGAAGCTCGCAGGATTCGATCGTTGGGGCGCATCAGACTATTTACGGCACTGAGCGGTTTCAAATAGATTATTAATTTATTTTTCGCTTTTGAATGCCTAGAGAGAGAGAGAGAGTCAGTTATTTTTTTTTTTTGTATAAAATGGTTTATTAAAAATATTGAATCGACCGACCGATCAATTTCGAAGCTCTCTCACTCTATATAACTCTATAAAAAAATAGCGAAAATTATTTTTTTAAAGACAAAATTGTTCTGAGATGTTTCTAAATTGATAAAAAATAGGTATAAAACAAAAAAGTAAATTTTTGGAGAAATTTACTTTCAACGGCCGTCATAAGGAATGGCTGTACCCATACCGGGACACTGATCACGCTGGGCAGGAAACGAGAAAGCTAGCTTTATCGTTAGACCTAACCCAGCTGGTCCAAGAGGCCACAAGAGTACCCGACGTTGAGTCGCATACACCTTATTGCTTAGACCTTCTGCTGACAACTGATCCAGACCGTTACTCGGTGGCGGTATCGTCGCCGTTAGGCAGCTCCGACCACTGTCTGGTGAAATCTGTATCTGTCTACCATCCGCCTGATCCCAGCCCTAGAGGCAACCGGCGGTTGTGGCGATACAAGTCAGCAGATTGGGATGAGATGCGCTCTTTCTTTGCGTCTTACCCATGGCAGTCATTGTGCTTCGCTTCTGGTGATCCCTCAGTCTGCGCGGATGCTGTGACTAATGCAATACGAATGGCTATGGAATATTTTATTCCATACTCCGACATCTCATTATCCAGCAAAGCTCGCCCTTGGTTTGGTTCTCAATGTAAAAGTGCTGAAGCATTTAAACATGAGGCCTACCTAGCCTGGGTTGATGCTCGACAGCGTAAGACAAGGGATATACACCGGAAGAAGAAGGCGTTCAACAAGGCTGCTAAGGCATGCAAAAAGGTTCTTCAGAGGGCTCGGTTTGACCACATTAGTCGAATAGGGAACAAACTAGCTTCGTACCCAGCGGGCAGCAAAGCGTTTTGGTCCCTAGCTAAATCGGTCGAATCGAACTTCTGCCGCTCCTCACTACCTCCAATGCTGAAACCTGATGGGACACTGGCTCACACTGCAACGGAGAAAGCAAACTTGTTTGCAACTCAGTTTGCGGAATCTTCGCGTCTAGATGCTGGTAGCGCGACACCTCCTACTCCACCTGGCTGTTCGACTTTTATGTCAGAGATACGCATTCGCCAAAAGGAGGTTCGCAAAGTGCTACGAAATCTGGACGTGAATAAAGCCAGTGGCCCAGATGGTATTCCTGCTCTAGTATTGAAGGCTTGTGCGCCTGAGTTGTCACCGATATTGACACGCCTATTTAGACTCTCTCTTCAAACTGGGCTAGTACCGAAGTCTTGGAAGCTTGCCAATGTGCAACCTGTGCCCAAAAAAGGTAGTCGTGCTGACCCTGTCAACTACAGGCCCATCTCAGTCACGTCCATACTCTGCAAGACTATGGAACGTGTCTTAAACCACAGGCTCCTGACGTACCTAGAATCGAACGACCTCCTCAGTGACCAGCAATACGGGTTTCGCCGAAACCGGTCCACCGGGGATATTCTAGCGTACGTCACTCACATCTGGAGTGAAGCTATTGAGAAACACGGGGAAGCACTTGCAGTCTCCCTGGATATCTCGAAGGCTTTCGACAGGGTTTGGCATGATGGTCTTATAAGCAAGCTTTCTAGTTATGGTTTGTCTTCTGGGTTCATTGCTTGGATATCGGACTTCTTGAGGGATCGATCCATACGAGTCGTCATTGATGGCTGCTCGTCGGATCAAATGGGTATCAATGCCGGAGTCCCACAAGGGTCGGTACTCTCTGCGACGCTCTTCCTGCTACATATCAACGATCTGTTGAAGCCCGGTATCTATGGGTACGCAGATGATAGCACCGTTGTAGAGAGTTACATATCTAGCGCGAGAGCCACTGGGCAGCAAACTCAGGTACTGAGAGAGAGTCTGATCGAGCGTTTGGGCTTGACCCTTGATGTGGTGTCCAAATGGGGCGATGCCAATCTGGTCAAGTTCAACGAGAGTAAGACGCAGGCGTGTCTGTTCTCCGCTAAAAGGAGTCCTTTCCAACTGACTCCAACTTTTAGAGGTGTATCCGTGCCGGTCTCTGACCGTCTTGAACTTTTGGGCGTTACTTTGACCTCTACGCTCAACTTTGGCTCGTTTATCGAGTCCAAGGCTAAACTTGCTGCCAAAAAACTTGGTGTCCTCTCAAAGGTGCGAAGGTACTTCAAGTCTGAACAGTTGCTTACACTATATCAAGCACAGATTCGCTCCTGTATGGAGTACTGTTCGCACCTTTGGGATGGATCGGCTAAGTATCAGCTGGAGGCTCTGGAATCGATCGAGAGACGTGCCAAAAGGCTCATAGGCAACGACACTCTTGTGCGAAAAAGACTTCAAAGTCTTGAACATCGCCGAAAAATTGCCAGCCTATCGGTTTTTTATCGGATACACTTCGGAGAGTGTGCAACTGATTTGCATGATCTGATACCACCTTGTCCTTTTTTCTATCGGAATGCTCGTAGCTCGAAAAAGCGACATCGTTTCATGGTTGATGTTCCAAAGACACGAACGAAGAGATTCGACTCTACTTTTGTGATAAGAACGTCTAAGCTGTGGAATACGTTGCCTGAGTGGGTTTTCCCCGATGGTTACAATCTTTGTGTCTTCAAATCGAGAGTGAATCGGTTTTATCTAGGTAAACACGCTCCATCGTAGACCGCATCGTCGCTTAACATCAGGTGAGATGGCGGTCAAGTGTAAACCTATAGAAGTTAAAAAAAAAAAAAAAAAATTTTTGCTTAAACTTCTTATTTTTGAAGTTTCACTCTTAAAAAACTTTTGAATTCGTAGAAAATTTCATTTGCTACAAATTATATTTCATATTTTTTTAGTAGGAGTGGTAGTTTGAAAGATATATCGAAAAGGGCGTTTTCTAAGTTAGCGGCCGGGGGACAAGGGCGGCAACCTCACAAACTTGAGGTTAAGCTCCTATTGACCCTCCCCCCTCCAACCTCCCACATCCTACACATATCCCAAAGATGAAATTGCGGCCTCTAAAAATACAATAGGCCCTTAAGTTGTAACATTCCAATGGACTAGATAACAGCACAGCACGGGTGTTAGATTTGAACATGAAGAGTTGACTGCCTAATTAGTATAATACCTATACTAATACTGTTATATAGGTACATATTTTTTGTTATTTGAGGTGTATTTAGGTATCTATTTACCAATAGATTACTTTGGCTTTAGTTTGTTGTACCGAAACAAGATGTTTCTTATGACCTTTAGACAATTTGAATTAGAGAATTGAAAAACAAGTCGTAAATCGTCTGGAATGAATATAAGTATATTTTTATATACCTACCTACATTGCCTAGTTACAACTAATAGCGTCATGCAATATTACCCCAGCCTGATCCATACTATACCTATCTCTGTGCTGAATATTTTCTTTCCGTTGTTTTTGCTTAGAAGAGTAACAAATGTTATGAAGATTACGTAAGCATTGATGAAAACTATTTGGTGCTCATAGTACAAACATTAACTTGGGGCTAAACATTGTTGTGTTAGAAAAACTTCACCAAATGTTTTATACCTATGAGGTCAACTCGGCGAATACCGCCTTATCGGGTAAAAAGTAAGATCTAGAACGAATAACAACAAAATCTGCAGAGCTACGAGGATGGCAATATAATCAACGGAGGGTCTACCGCCTAACTGAAACTGTCATAGCTTTGATATTGTTATCTCCTTTCTTTCCGTTTGAAGTGATAGGGATAGCAATAGCAAAGCCAAAGCCGATTTAGTTAGGCGATAGAAGGGCCGGACAGTAAGTCTGGACGATCTTCCCCGATAAGACAGTCTTCGTCGAGTTGACCTTACATCCGGTGACTAGCGCAGTGCAGTGCTAGGTAATGATTTGGACTCTTCGTGTTCCAATAGCGGCGTGTCACTGTGCAGTTATGTAGGAGGGACGTTGCTTACCATCAGGCACATGACCTGCTCGTCTCGTCACTCAATACTATAAAAAAAAAACATCTAACCTAAGTACGTTGTAAACTTTATATGTTTCTTGCTCAATCATCATTAGGACTACACAGATCATAGGTACATATATTATCGCTTGGCATATGAATATGCTATTTGTATCCCGAAATAATACAGAAACCCTTAGTCCTTATCTTAATTCGCAATACATATTATATAAAAATTTAATAGTGACGTCCGTAACACTAGTTCCTAAGCACGTGTATCTACATAGAATAAAAATAACAGCAGAAATAAAAACGTCTAGTTAGTTGTTTGTTGTTTTGTAGCGCGAGATAAGAAATGTAGGTACACCTTGAACTTTGATACGATACCTTCCAATGTTGACCCGTAACAGTTACTAAGACTTGCTGTCATTCTTAATTATTAGGTTGGTTTTCCCTACTCTTACAGTTTTTAATAATACTTGTGTCATGTCATTATTGTCATGCGCTGTAATCCGCGCATGACAATAACTTACATAACTTTACATAATATTTTAAATTCATAATTTTTAAAGTTTCAATACCTC
Source organism: Ectropis crepuscularia (assembly GCA_963693475.1). Taxonomy (NCBI): domain Eukaryota; kingdom Metazoa; phylum Arthropoda; class Insecta; order Lepidoptera; family Geometridae; genus Ectropis; species Ectropis crepuscularia. The sequence goes on along the minus strand of OY856357.1, from coordinate 8,503,479 downwards.
TTCTAATCCATTATTTCGCAACGCCGTACAAAAATCATGTGACAAGGAGAAAAGATCGAGGATTGCAACCCCCCCCCTCTTCAACTGCACTCAGTTGGACAGCTTACAAGTGACGGCATAGTGCTGAATCTTATTACTTTACACCCTTCTATCATCCTACATACTCGTAGGTCTCCTGGTGGTTCATTTGACCTATACATTTTGTTCACGGGCCTGTAGTCTAGAGGCATGTTTGTACAAAACAACAAAATGAAAAACTAGTCAATTTCAACTAACTCCTACTTTTCGAAATGCATTTGTTCCGCATACTCAACTTTGGCTCTTTTGATGTCAGTCAAGTTGTGTCTATTTTTACGCGTCGTAAACTAAATTAAAATTTTCTCCACAGCCACCGAAAGGCATGGTGAACATGCTTGACGACGTAGTAATTTACAACGATCCCTACGGCGTGGCGCTGGTGATAGGAGCGTGGAACTACCCTCTGCAGCTGCTGCTGCTACCGATGTCGGGAGCCATCGCCGCCGGAAACACCGTCATCATCAAGCCCAGCGAGCTGGCTTCTGCCTGTGCCGCCTGGGTCGCTGAAACAATCCCTAAATACATGGACAACGTAAGTTTCAAACAAACATCTAACTCAGTTTGAAGTACCTACTATTTTATTTTTTTAACTTTTATAGTTTTTCAGTTAACCACCATCTCGCCTGATGTTAAGCTACGATGCGGTCTACGATGGAGCGTGTTTACCTAGAGAAGAAACCGATAATTACCTATTATTTGTAATATCTTCATCTATGTGACGTTGTTTGCGCGCGATGGACTCCTCAACTTCTTAACCGTTTTTAATCAAATTAGCACACCGTACGCAGTATGATCCACCTTGAAAGATAGGGTAGTTTTTATTTCGATTAATCTATATATTATATAAAAATCAATGCCACTTTTCGTTGTTAATGAACTCCTCCTAAACGGCTGGGCCGATTTGAATGTTTTTTTTTTGTACACGTTTAGGTAGGGCCCTGGATGGTTTAGATTCACAAATCAGCCCGGCAGATGGCGCTTTAGTTGGTATCTAGGTTGTTATCCGAGCGAAGCCGGCACGGGCCGCTAGTAGTCTTATATGACCGCTAACTTAATACGGTGAAGGAAACCGACTTGTGCCTAGAACCTTTCGAGGTCATGTGTCATCCACCAACCCGCGCTGGGCCAGCGTTGTGGATTATGACCTTGACTTTTTTCTTGCGAGAGATCCGGAATCGGGTGCGCTAGTCTTTATATAAAAAAAATCTAGTGTCATGATGTTGGTCCCCAGTGAACTCTTCACCAAGTCGACCGAAAATTGGCATTTATGCGCAATTAGTCTACTTGAGAGATAGGATAGTTTATATTTCCATTATTGGTTCTTATATGACAATATGCGACCGAAGCCGGAACGGCCCGCTAGTAATTTATAATGGCACAACAGAATTTTGTAAAAAAAAATAACTTATTGGAAGAGTTTTTATTGCGACTGACCATGTATATAATAAAATATTTGATTCGACTTGTAAATGGCCGAATACTTAAGGCTCCTAGCTAATGACGTTTGCGGAAATATTACTCCTTGCGGTCACATCGTTGCATCAGACAGCTTAATAACAAACTTCAACAAGTCTGGAGCGAAGTCCACTAAAATGTGCGAGTCACGGTTTCAAGGTAGTCCAAAGTATTAAAAAATTAAAAAGTTTTACGTATTAGGTCACTTTTAACATTAGTTAATTTTAAGTATGATAGTGACGTCATTGTCCAGTTAATTATTGACGTCATTGGCTTATTCTTTGTTACAAATTAAACTACGTATTAAACAAAAGAACAAAATGAACAAAAGAACCAAATTGCATACATACATATGTGTATTTAAAATAAATTAGGCATACCTACTTATTGTATGAATAAATATTAATCCTACTAATATTATAAATGTCAATGTTTGGATGTTTGTTGCTCAAACACTTCCGAACGGATTGGGCTGAAATTTGGAACACAGTTAGATTATAGTCTGGAAGAACACATAGGCTATGTTCCGATAAAACAAAGGGGACAACGGGAACGTGAACTATGCGGGTAAAACCGAGGGGCGCTGCTAGTTGTAATATATATTATGTATTCCAATTAAGAGTATTATTCAAATACATTAAAATAATGAATAAATTTATGATGTATGCTTTATCAGTCTTAAAAACCAACACGAACCTACATATAGCATTTAGTGCTTATTATGCGTACGCATATGCTTGGCTCAAATACGGCATTATCATTTGGGGAAATCGGACAGAGGCTCATGATCTATTCATACTTTTTAAGAAATGTATTCGTATTTTAGAAAACTTCCGTGTACCCAACAGCTGCTGTAAGCCACACTTTATTAAACTGGAAACACTAACATTACCCAGCATATATATTTTAGAATCCGCTATGTTCGTAAGGAAACATCTCGACTTGTTCTCCTTCAATAAAAATACCCGACGCCAAACCCAACTTGTGGCACTAGAACCAAAACTACACATTGTAAAATAAAGTCCCGAATACACAATAACAAAAATATACAACACTTTGCCTAATGATATAAAAAATGAACCCGACCAAAATAGATTTTATAAAAAACTAAAAACACTATTAATACAGAAATGTTACTACAGTCTAAACGAATATCTAGACGACTTTAAATATATCCCATTCTCACGGCATTAATATGATTTATATGAATATTAGAAAAAACGAATTTATGTGTATAAATTCTGTACTTACTTGTGATAAGATAATACATTTTATTGTAAGTTGTATATTGCCATGCCCTTACAGGGTAAATGCTTAGCTTACTTGTATTTTGTCAGCTTTGTGTTTTTGCAATAAATGTTTGATTTATTGATATGTCAAGCTCTGCCAATATACCTACTCGTATTAAAATACAGTCTAATGAAGTGAATTTGAAATTTGTGAGAATTTAAGAAAGAATTTATATTTAATAATTTAATTATTTTATTTTTCTTTTCTCTTTATTATACTATCACACATACCTGACTATCGAACTCGAGGGTTATAATAAATAGGGGTGATTCTAAACTACAGTAGTAGTACATTACGAAAATGCTAAACTTTAAAAAAAAAATGTGTACTGAATACGAGAGTAAATCCATCAATATATGTTGATGGTCTCTTTAAAAAAAAAACAATTTGCGTCTGATTAAATACATCTCAACTTGCAGTGAACGCAATAATAATGATAGTCGATGTAAAATCGATGGGTGAATCCGAAAAACGTAGAGGTATCATGATAAATAACATAAGTAGGTACAACATAAGACCTGCAGGTCTACTACGAAGTCCGATAAACGATATGTCGACCGAACTCATGGACGTTTCTTACCACGAAACACAATCAGTCGGTTGATCGGATTGGGCGTTTCGTTCATTTCGAATTCCGACCGACAAAGATTTGACAGTTTTTGTGTCGTAAACCTCACCGAAAGCATTTAATTACCTTACCGATTATTCGGACAGCTGTCGGTCGGATCCCATTATTCGGAGGTTGTTTTCGTAGTAGACCTGCTGAGAGTCTTCTCTCGCAAGGAGATAGCGAAGGAGATAGTAATCCACTAAGCTGGCTAAATACGCAATAAAACTAAGAACAGTAGAAAAACTGAGTATACTGACAAAAAGTCTTCGTAAGTCAAATCCTGATCCGCGTAGGTCTACCGCCTAACGCTCTTGCTTTCGGTCATGCTTTGATTTGTGACGTCATCGGCCAATTTGGTACCGCCGATGAAAGCCGAACACTACAAATGCTTTCCGTTCTAAGGAAAGCATTTGTTGTTAGATGAATGAACGAAACTCCATACATTTGCTCTGAAATAGCGACCGCCTAATGTTTTATCCTGCTTTCAAGCCTTGAACTAATGCTTTCAAGTTCTGTCATGAAGACATTACCAAATTTGATGTTGCTTTGGAATTCTAGTAGTGTAATTCTCTAATATTTTCGTTAGATACTGCCTTGAAAAGATCAAAAATAGCACGGTGAACATGTACTATTGCGGGGATACCAATAACATAACAAGATTCGTCTTAGAAATAGTGATTTTACTAAAAATAAGTGTGTCACTGAATTTTACAATTTTACTATGGGGAAGACCACTTTCGAGGGCGTAATTCCCTCTTGTATCTTTCCTGAAAGACGAGACATCAAACCTGAGATAAAGGTAACAAGCAACTTATAAATAACTAGAAACCCTTTTTGTTTTGATAGTAAGTAATACCTAGCTTTATTTATTATCATTTGTGATTTAATACTTACATTCACTAATTGTTACAGAAACTGGCTGCATTAAATACCTACCTAGTATTCAAAGAAGTCTAAGAATGATTTTCCTATACTTACCTAGCTACCTCATTGATGTGAGTACAGTGATATTGCAAGGTTGACAGATGCCCATATAAAAGAAAAAATATTCCAGAAACTGAATGTTCCTCTTGTTTGATGGTAAGCAAAAAAAAATCTTTGAACATGTTGGGCCCCTCGTGTTCACCTTAACTGGTAGTTTGGAATGAGTACCAAGGAAAATGTGATGAAATCTTAAAAGAAGGGTAAGTCATTATTTTAAACATTCAGAACTGCTTGAGATCAATATTACTGCATTATCAACAAACAGCAGTACATTAAGGCACTAATATTATGAAGCTATTGAATATAAAATAGCAGAATGTGGTTCAAAATAGGTAATAACTAGCAAGTATTAAATACCATAAATATATATACCTACATAGGTAATTTATGAACCAGTCTCCTAATATTGTAAATGTGAAAGATTGTTCTTTGGAATGTCTGAATGGGTCAGATTGAAGTAAATATAATATGTACTTTTCACAACAGCAAAATAATTGGATGGAACTGTGCGTATATAGCCATGGGGTGCTGCTATTCATGTGATGAAATGTTAATATCTTATATCAATATAATTAGATTTTGTTTTTGTTTTAGGAGTCAAGACTGCTGGCTGCTCCCGTAGCTTACAAGAAAACAAGTTGTCTCACAAGCAAGACATTGGGTCATCAAACCCATTCAACTGTTAGAAAATGATTGATAATAAATACACCCTTTACACAATATAATACATTTCTTTAGTGTTATGATTCCATAATCTGCCTGAGGAAATAGAAAACCTTTGTCTAAATCATTCTACAACCAAAGAGCAAACATCATGTGCAGTTTGAACAGCTAGTAGGATAGTATGGCTGCTGGTGTCTTAGTTGGTAGCACAGACTAAGTAGAGAGGTACGTTGGTAGTAAGTCTGCCATGCAAAGCCGTGGGTTGTGGGTTCTAGGTTCTATCCTCACACAGTACAAATATTTGTACTGTGGTTGGGTGTTCTCTATGTATAATAAGTATGCATTTTTTAAATACATACTTATATATTAGTATTATATAATATGATTATGTCAGCTATCTGGCACCCATAACACAAGCTTTGCTAAGTTTGAGGCTAGATGGTGTTGTTTGTGAAATGTTCACCACCAATATTAACGACTAATAGAAAATCTTCCTGTTCGATAGTTGTATGGTTGCTTGCCATCAGGCATTATCTCATCTCTCTTCTACTCCATATATATCTACACAGATTAAACTAATCTGTGTATATTCATAAATCATTACATTGGTGTACTACAATAAAATTCTCATTTAGGATACAGAAAATTTATTAAAACAATAATATTTGTTATTCTTGTTGGTGCATCTGATATAAATGATAGATGGTGTTGTGTGTGAAATGTCCACCACCAATATTAATAACTGTAATAGAAAACCTTGTTACATCTCAATCTCAAGGTGTCGACGGTTAAGTATGGTTAGGACTTTTTGGAGAGACGGCTAGGACAAAACCACTTCTGAGTGAAGTATAGTGCTAGGCAGTTATTTAGACTCTTCCTGTTCAATAGTTGTATGGTTGCTTACCACCAGGCATTATCTCACTCTTCTCCATGAATGTACACAGATAAATCAATCTGTGTAGATTCATGGATCATTAAGAAATCATAACATTGGTATTCTACAGTAAAATTCTCATTAAGGATACAAAAAAAATAATTAAAACACAATATTGATTATTATTGTTGTCGATGCAACAGATACATTTAATTTTCAGTATTTTTTACACTTATCACACTCTTGTAAATAACAGGTGCTTTGACAATCACACTTAAAACTTTGTTTTAATAAATCAGTGACGTCACTTCATTAAGGTGTTCTGGGAGTCGAGATGGTTTCAGAGAAGCTTGATATATCGGCCACCGCAAACCATAACGCATAACAATAGATATATCTGAAACAAAGAACTTTTATTTTTAACATGTAACTTATTGATCTAGTGGTAACACTTTGCAAAGTCTGTGTTCCGGCTTGAAGGTCAATGTTTCCAGACAAATTACAGGGCTTAGAGATATTCAGGGCTTATAACAACTTAGATATCTGGGTGATGACCGCAGTGCAGTGCTAGGTAATGATTTAGACTCTTCATGTTCTAATAGCTGCGTGTCACTGAACTGTGTCACTTACCATCAGGCACATAAAAGTCTGCCTGGGGAAATCAACACCTTTGCCTGTGATTCTACCGCCAAGCAGTAATGTGCAAACAGAATCAGGATCCTTCATTACTTAAAAGTATCACTTTGGAGGATGAAGTTTACACAGAAATCACAGGGCCTAGATATAATCATTTAATATCTCTAGGTGATAAGTGCAGTGCAGTGTTAGGTAATGTTTTGGACTCTAATTCCAATAGGTTTGTGACACTGTGCTGTTATGGGCAGGTGTGTTGCTTAACAAGAGGAACATCTACCTATCACTTCTAAAGACATGCCAGTACACTTGAGCCGCCGCCTCGACATACATTCTATCTATACTAATATGGGCAGCCGAATTTATGCTACTGCTAGGACTCTGGACAAATGATGAAACTTAATTTATGTATACATCAGCACTAAGAATAATACTCAAAAAAATGTAAGCGGAATTCGAAGTCACAACCTCACGAAATGTGAAAACAAGCTTAACAACGATGGACACTATTAAAATTTACCTATTATCATTACATACCTCATAAAATAGAGTACAAATACTTGTTTTTGTCATCGCCGAAGTCCAGTTTTTATTGGGAATCGCTAGCTAGATTCCTGAAGCAAGAGTGAGCGAACTGCATGACTTTAAAAAGTATAACATATCGTATCACAATAACAAATAATATATTATATATTTATGTTACATATGTTTAAATTGTTTATCATAAATTAAATCGTAAATGTTTACCTCAGATGGAGGTTATGAAAAGTGTAAACAATAACAATGTTGCCAGCCAAATATATCCACAGCAAGCTAGGCTGACGTGGGTATTTTTTTACTATAATTAACTTTGGCGAAGAATAGGTAACTTGTGATAATTTCTTGAGATGAAAACATCTTTTTTAAAAATGTTTTCACTAAACTTGAAAAGAAAAACGGCGATTTTCTATCAATTATGGATATTTGAGATTTATGTAGATTATTAGAAATAAAACCTAGAAAGAAATTTAAAAATACGGTGGGAACACTTAGAGTAATTGTCAAATATTGCGTTCCGTTTTTTATTTTTTACCTATCTTCGTAATTAATCGTATTTAAACGTAGTGCTAATAATGCTCTTCTATATTGACCTTAATAAATAAAATAAAACAGATTTATAGCAAATCTCGTAATTTGAAATATGAACTGATGCTTTTTGACGTTTTAACTTTTGAACAAACTCATAAAATATTTTCGCATTGACCATTTTGACGAAACCGATTACGTGGTGTCGAAACGTGATAACGAATGCTTTACTTCAATTGTTTATAATCTGTGATTACTTGACCAATTTTTTAAAGCATTAGTAGTTAGGCGATCGCTCTAAAATGAAAGCATTACATTACAAATGCAATGAAGACATCTCATGCTTTCCGAATGCTTTAGAGTTAGGCGGTAGACCTACGATGACCAATGAAGCAAAGCTATTAAAATGCGACAACATTACGAGTATGCGTATGAATATTCTCATTTACTTTTGAATACAAATGTGAATTTAATTATCGTTAATTTACACTGTCTGTCATGTACACTTGATTGTTGACGTATTTAAAATATTTAAATAACAATGCAGTGTTCAATTATTATCATAAACATAACATTTTTTATACTTAAGATTTGGGTTTCCTGGTCAAGGGATACTCTTTTTCAAGAAGTGTAGCCATTGCATCACCCCAAAGTTCGGTAGGCAGTAGAGGATATAGGTAGCCTAGAAAAATATGTAAATATTTGTCTTACGGTTAATTTTAACCTGGCAATTACGTCGGTGTAGTTAATGTTAAGTTGTATTACGCTTGCCACAAAAACACTTTTCATTTGTCAAAACCCATTTTATAAGCTGGCGGAAATGCAATTGCAGGCAGTTTGTTCTAAATCTAAACCCAGTATCGAAACTTAGATTGGCAGGGCGAGCTTAAACGTACCCAGGATTTTGTAAAAAAATATAATATTTTTGTACAATCAAATAAAATTATACGCATCCAAATACAACGTTGTAGCAAGTCAAATAAAGTACAACGTGGAAATATTTTACTAAAAGAAATCGAGAAACCACCACGAGCCTAAGATGATTATATTTTCGCCAATGTCCAAACCACCGCTATATTCGCCTATCTCGTTTCTGCATTAGTTAAAACTAGACTTATCTCTGCAGGACGCAGTAATCGTAGTAGAAGGCGGTCCTGAAGAAACCACGGAACTCCTGAAACACAAATTCGACTACATCTTCTACACTGGAGGCACGAATGTCGGCAAGATCGTGTACGAAGCGGCTACCAAGAACCTCACACCGGTCACCTTGGAACTTGGCGGAAAGAGGTTGGTACAGCGCTGCACTTTCCCCTGCTACGTACAACATAACTAGACATAATTTTAATTTTACAAATTTTTATCTATACAATACCTTGTCCTGAGCTTCTTTCGCTAACTAAATTGCTTAGAATGGGTTGGCAATGCAAAGAAAAAAAATTTACAAGCAGGAATATTATCAATTCTTGCGGTAGACTGCTATGATATACTTACGTCGCAGCATCCTCCACTTATTACAAATAATAGAATGCGAACTTCATCACTGAAATTCACAGCACTAATCCGAAGGCCTGGGTAGCGATTCTAAATCCATTTGGTTCCATCCGACACGGAATCTCATCTCTCGGTCTTTGTCTTATCTGTTTAGCATCCAAACCATTCGGAATCGCATTTAGAATCGCTACCCTGAACTCCGTAGCTAGAAAAGTTTGCCAAATGACTGACATAATGGAAATGTGTGATAATTTTGCTTAGAACGAGTATTTATTTACCCGTGACTCCATTCGCATGTATCTCATGTCCTCACGATATTTTACTTCGCTGTTAAAGCCGTTAGCTACAACAAACTCGTACCTATATCTGCACTTGAAAAAATAGTCACAGTAGTCAAATAGGCAGTTGTGAAATCGCATGTTCTATTCACTAGGACTAGGCCACCACGGCTTAGGAATAATAATTTAATGAATTTATAATTTAAAATTAGTCTAATAATATAGTACGTGAAACGCAGCTAGTCATGTATGAAAGGAAAATATACATATGGAACTAAACTAGCTAGCAACTGGTCTGGCGAGGCTTGTTTGTGCGTAGAATGCGTCATCCAATCCAAAACGAGTTTTGGAAGTGTTCGTAGAACCACAACAGTGTAACGATTAGCGGTATAATTATTACAGAAACGTGGAAATATAATGGTCAAGGACAAGTAGTCTGACTGCATGCATACATTCTTTAATACATCCTACTCGTACTAATATTATAAATATCAACGTTTGTATACTTGGATGTTTGTTGTTCAATAACGTCGTAACATTTGAAAGGATTTGGAATACAGTCAGATAGTCTGGAAGAACACATAGGCTTGCTACTTTTTATCCTGGGAAAATAACGGGAACGAGAAATGCACGGTACTATATTGTATTATACTATAGTATATTACAGTACGTACGGTACAGTAACGGATCGTATAAGTAACACCACACTGGATTCAAAGGCACAAATAGCTAATGTGACCCAAAAGGCGAACAATTTGGGCCAAAGTGCGACTGGTCTGATGTCGTGGTCACCCACGGTGAAGCTAAGAGGAACCCCCGGTATTCCGCTCCTCTAGGCTTTACCTCCAAGTCGACGACGATGTGCTAATAGGTTGCGCGGTCTATCAGCACCAGCTCAACTGAGATGGTCATCGCGGTTATAGGCTGGTGGCCACTGCGGAAGAGGACCGTCAATATTACGCGCCGCGGCGTACTTGCCCGCGGCCTTGAAGGGGTCGCCACCGTTAGATCGAGGGACTGCAAGGGATAAGGAGTGCATTTATGATTCTTAGATTTTATTTGTAGAATTAAAGGATAAATTAAACTGATAGATAAAATGAAAACATACGTATGAAGTCCAACGCCAATTATCAAAAGAGCTGCTTTTAGACTCGTACAGGTACATTAATTTAATCTAGGTTCATATGAAACATCTCTCAGACTGTTATGTTCAATGTTTGTTTTATCATATTTGTTCTTTAGTCAGCTGGCTTGTAATCGTTGTATCGTAATATCAATGTACCTACTTAACTACTTATCCACTGAACATCGTTTAAAGTTCATAGCGATGTAATAATGCATACCAACGGTCAATGAGTTTATTATCACTCCTTATCTACGTTGGCTTCGAACTTATTTTTAACAATTCACTAATATCAACAAGCATATGACTCAGTGAAACTGCACAGCAATTTGTTTGGCAGAAATACTAGTAGGTATACTTTGGTAGTTATTAAATAAAATTATATTACCTGCTTTATAAATGATTTTTTGCAGAGTTCGCCTGGAGAGGTATCACGCTTTTGCCACATATTCTACTGCGATGCAGTAATTTGTAAGCAACACTATGTTTCGATTTGAAGGGCAATGTTTTCAGAGAAATTATAGGGTAGTCATCTTATATCTCTGAGTGACGAGCACTGTGCAATGCTAGATAACGATTTGGACGCTTCGTATCCCAATAACTGTGTGACACTGTCCTTTTTTTCTTTACTTTGAACAGGCGTGTTGGTTATCATCAGTCATATTTTCTGCTCGGCCTGTCACTTTATACTATAAAAATAGGTATATAGAGGTATATATTGAATTATTGATAGTAGATTTGAACTTGACCGTAATCATAAAATGGATAATCGTTTATGGCTTCTACTCTCTCCTTGTGGGAGAAGGTCCTAGCCCCAGCTGTGTGGGAACTTGAAGTGGGCTGTGTATTCTTATGCCGCTTGTTCCCTTGTATAGATTTTAAACGTTTTATAGCGCAGTGCATGCAAAATAAAAATAAAAGTAAAACTAAATACAAAACAACAACTTAACTTGTTACCAAGCAAATATATTTATGTATAATAGCCACATACGTACCTGTTATGTTTTTCTGTGGACTTGTATTGAATAAATGATTATTATTTTAATCAATGCAGATTTACACTAGGGTAATTAAAAACTAGGCAAACACTAAATACGCTAGTTTAAAAGTAAAATAAACTCCTCAGTAATGAAACAATGTCTTTATATCAGACAGTGGTCACGGTTATTTAAATATTTAATTAAATAATACCATACCTACTCGACAACATTTCATATTTTTTGTTGAATCTACCATCAAGTCATCCAGGTAGGTATAGTATAGCAAATTTTAGGTATTTGTTGATATTTCAAAAACCACCTCACCGATTTCGATAAAATGTATATGGGTAGATACGTCAGAAGCCGAAACGCTTAGGCCGATTACCTACGCCTCTCTAAATCTGGACGTCTACTCTAATTCAACGAATATGTAATTTCGAAATGAACTCGCGACTTTCCTACTTCGATTATACTGCTACCCGTCGATTTCGTCGGTTTTTTTTGTTCTAAGCTTACACTAATTAGAGTATGCTTAGAACATTTAAACGTCAAACAATGTTGTATCGGACAAAACGAAGTAGAACGAGAGCAGGAAATCGCGAGTTTTTTTTTTCGAAATTACGTTTTCTTAGAAATAGAGTAGACGTCCTGTTTCTGTGTTCTCGCTTCCACGCTCGTCTTAGGCGGAATGTGAAATTTTTTCGTGAGCACAGCCGGCGTTCAACGATTTTTAAGACTTTATCACGTCAAAATTAGTTTTACAATATTATAATGATTCAAGATTTTATAATTCAGGATTTGATAGGCTTACTTTGGAAACTACTCGGGTGAAACCGGAGACCGTGGCCATGAGCATGACTGTCAGCATTTCTAGATGGCCAATGACCATGGTCCCGAGTTTACCCGAAGATTTCTCATCATTCCCGAGCGCGTGACGCTGGAATTCAATTCACAGCCCACGAAAAATCTGTCTGTGGTGCGCCAAAAGAAGTGTTCACCTAAAAACTTTATAGGTTATTAGCCTTTACGAAGTTTCATGGTTTTATCTTCAACAGTTACGAACTTTGACATAAAACTTTCAACCCCTATTTAACCCTTGTATAATTCGTAATAACAAACTTGTTGGAACAAACATTTCATTGCTTTGTTCGTGTCTAGATACAAAGTTTCATAGTTGTATCTTCAACAATTACGAACTGCCAAATAAACTTTAAATCCCCCATTTCAACCCTTTTTCTGTAAAAGAAAAAGAGGCATATATCCTTTTATGGGATCTAGTCTATCTGTGTACCAAATTTCATTAAGATCAGTTCAGTGGATGTCATGCTTATAACTTTGAAAATTATGGAATCTGCATACAAACGTCCAACCCTTGTTTTACCTTCTTAGGGGATGAATTTCGCAAAACCCCGTCTTAGCGAGCGCCTACGTGCTAAAAGAAACCTCCATGCAAAATTTCAGACTCCTAGCATTTGTTGTTTCTGAGATTTCGTGATGAGTGAGTGACCTTTCGCTTTTATATAAATATATAGATAAAAGCTGTACCTACATAACATCGACGATTGAAATTGCAGGAAAGAACTAGATAAAATGTGTATTTTACGGGAATTATTTTCGTTCCAGCCCTGTTTACATTGACAACACGGTAGATATGCCCGTCACAGCGAAGCGCATCCTCTGGGGTAAATTCATCAACGTCGGCCAGACGTGCATCGCCCCCGACTACATCCTCTGCTCCAAGGAAGTACAGGAGAAGTTCGTCAACGAGGCGCGGAAGGTGCTCAAGGAGTGGTACGGAGAGGACATGCAGAAATCACCCGATCTATGCAGAATCATCAACAACAGGCATTTCAGGTGAGTTGACGGCACTGTGGAAGCGATAAACAAAGCAACTTATGTGAGTTTTGAACTTTCAAATGCTAATAGACAGATATCCCTACTTATATGGTGGAGTCAAATGCATTTGAAATGATTTGAATGTACCTTCAGTATGACTCGAGTGCTCAGCTGGACAGGCGGGAATACTGACCACTACCTATACTACCGAAGAGTATACAGTATGGGTTGCTTATGCTCAGCTGGAACCAGCTGGATGGTGAAGTAATTAGCTGATTACTGTTTGACTAACGATTTGTTTCTTATTTCGTGCTTAGCATTCAGGCTTGCGCCATCAAACTTAAACCGAAATGTTCCACAAGTCGTCATTGTTCATTGTTATTTTTTATATAGAAAATGAGCATTCATTCAATGCAATAGCAAATACCTTGAAGCCTTGAACCTAAAAACACTTAGGTAGTTTAGGTAACTAAATCTGTACAAAAATATGCTCGTAATGTATACAAAAAAACTAACCTGTATATATGCGGCTTACTATTTTCTCATGCAGTGGAATAATTGTTGTGATTCTTTCATTTCATGCCAAATAAACCGATTTATATATTCGAGTCGAGTTGTTTCGTACAATAATGTACTGAGTAAACCGACTAAACTTAATTGTTTATTTCGTAAGTCGTATTTTTTATCTATTATAGGTTCGCACTTGATCACCACCACGCCTGATGTTAAGCTACGATGCGGTCTACGATGGAACGTGATTACCTAGAAGAAACCGATTCACTCTCGATTCAAAGTTACCCAACTTATATTATCCATCATCGTTTAGCTATTCCGAAACAGCGCGATGCGCGGGCGCCGTATTAAAATCCGTGGCCAGATCAGGGTAGCGATTCTGAAACCATTCGGTTGCATCCGACACGGAATCTCATCTCTCGGTCTTTGTCTTATGTGTTTAGCATGACAAAGACCGAGAGATGAGATTCCGTGTCGGATGCAACCGAATGGTTTCAGAATCGCTACCCTGACCGTTAGGGGATATATTTGGATTTAAGAAATTAACTTCAACAATGTACTATTTTGTTTAATTTTGTTCACAGTCGTCTCCAAGCTTTATTAGACGCAAGCAAGTCCAAAGTGGCGATCGGTGGTAAATATGACGGCAACGACAGATTCATTGAACCCACGATTCTGGCCAATGTCTCTCCCTCAGATAAGGTCATGCAAGACGAGATCTTCGGCCCCATACTGCCGATAGTCCCTGTAGAGAACGCATACGAAGCCATCAAGTTCATTAATGAAAGGTAAGTCTTTGTTTACATAGAGTAGGTAGTTGTGGTGAGCGAAAATTTCAGTTCGAAAACTGTACACTATTATTTTAGATTAAATGTATTTTCTAGAAAAAAATGTTATAAAATATGAATGAAATGGTTTGGTGTACAATATTACAGTCTATTAGAAATAATTGTAGTCATGGTGAACAATTGTATCCATCCAGTGCTAGGTAGTGATTTGGAGTCTTCGTGTTCAAATAAATGTGGGGTGCTATTGTTTATGGTATGTTGATTACCATCATGCGATGTCTTGTTAGTTCTGTCACTGAACATTATATAATAAGCAAAGCCTTTAAGACTGTGGAGTCCTGGTTCCAAAAAGTAGGTAAATAAATCCTGTGAGGATTTAAGTCAAATAATCCAAGTAACAAAAAGTACGCAGAGTACCTAATCGCTGTGCCTGAAATGGACCTGTAACGGTATGATTTAATTATTCTGGTGAATATAATCAACTGTAATGTTGTGACTGATGTTTTAGTTAAAATATGACTTTATGGTAAATGTATCGGCTACTGAAAAAACACGAAACTAAATCCACACATACAACCTTTTTTCCGTCCTAGCGAATGGCGCAGGTTGGACCACCATACTAGATAATTATTACCGTGAACATACATCCAGTCATTATTATGTATGTTCTCATTTACATGGAATGAAAACAAAAAGTAAATATTCATTTAATTTATTTTCACAGTTGTAGTTACTTTTAAAATATTTCAGTAAATTATATTTTTGGATGTTTAATGTAGGTAGGTAGGTTTATTATTGTGTATCTAGGCAATTTTTATAGTATTATAAAACTTTTTATTTTCACGGGGTGAGTTTTTGCTTTTTCAAATACACACTTATTTTCTGAACGGGTATTATAATTTGGCTCGACTTTTGTGTTGTGAGGAATTCTGCAATCTGGTATACGTCACTAGGCACATTGATGAATAGATGAACTTTATTTATACCTGGTCATGAAAATTGCTCCTTAATTTATTTAACTTTACGTAGAGTTCAAGTAACTTTAATTTGATTAGCTAACTTCACTTCTATACCGGCGAGAGCCCGCTGCGCCGGTGGGCCGGTCGAATAATGACGCAACTTCGCCGAAAGCGGCGCTAGCCCGCTGGTGGGCCCGCCCTGGTAGACGATTTGAAAACAAAGTTCTAAAAGGATTGGGTCTATATTTGCTTGAACAAATTTAATCATCGACAAGCATTTATTATAACAATTTACTATATTTTCATGATCAAGTTTAAAATCAAGTTAAGATGATTGTGATTTTCTGTAATGAGTTGATTTTTTACATAATTCATTGTTTGGGAACATACGAATATGTATCTATCCTGTTTATTGAAAATGTTTATCTCAAATTCAATTACGTTCGATCATTTAAGAAAATTCATAAATTAATGTGAACAAAATTGACAAACTATACACAAGAATCATAGAGGTAAACAATTTCGTTAAACAGTATTTACATGAACATGTTCATTATATTTATGAGGGTATTTCAACAATTTCGGTTGTGTGCAGTATCATTTTATTGTGTGACAAAATTTCATTATATTTGAAGGGCTATATGAAAAATTTCAGGGACCATCCGTTAGTGCTTTACGTATTCAGCAAAGAAAGCAACATTCAAAAGTTGTTTACTGAACAAACTCGTTCGGGAAGTTTGTGTATCAACGAAACTATCATGTTTTATGGCGGTAAGGACGCGCTCATTTATATATGCGAGGACTATTTGCAAAAACAACTAGTTTCACATAAAATTCTATGCTAATCGTTTACTGTCCCAAATATAATTTTCATTTCCAAAAGTCAACAAACGTATCAGGGCAAGTGAGAAAATGCGCTCCATTTTACAGTACTTGCATACTTTGGGCTCTATTTAAGTATAGTAGAGTTAAATAAATAACCTGATATGATAAAATGTTGAACCTAAGACCTACAATAATCAAGGGGTATCAACTGTATAAAACGTTTATAAATAGTACTTACACATATATTTATCACGAAGTCACGTTTTAGTAAATGTTCATTGAACTCAAAACAAAGTAAACAATTGTATGTATAACAATGAACAATTGGAATAAATTTTATCACCTTTATTTTGTTTTTGCAAGTTTTCGTCGTTAGGGGTTGGTGTCAAAATTCGACAAGCATGGGTGAATTGGCAATATATGTAGAGTGATACTGTTTAATACTATAATTGTGTCTTCTTTTTATAATAAAGTAACATATTTGAGAATGTCTATGCTCGCGTTGTTTAGATGAAACGGTGGCAAAACAAACTTAGTTGTGTGGTATTAAAAAAAACATCATGATGGAGTTTTTTTCTTCGCACAAACTTATCGAAAAAATAATATTTAGTAAGTATTTCAAATAGTCAATTTTAGTTTTTGAGCTACTTGTTTTACTGATATTCTAACTATGACTAGTGACTACTTATCGGCTAACAGTCATCCAATATTGTTTTGTCAAACATAGTAATTGTTTGAATATGTATTGCTTTAAACATCTATTTTAGTTTGTAACAATAGACACTGTAACGTGCGATGAGTCTAAACATTGGAATAGAATCTCAAATATAATGCTTTATTATTAAACTTTCACTGTCATTTTTGGTGGCGGTCGTTTCTATAAATATGTTGTCTGGTCTATTGGTGGTGGATACTGTCTTGTACGTATACGAAAACAAATGTATGGATCTTAGACGTAGTTACACAGCGAGAATGTTAAATGAAAAAAAAAAGATTTTTGACTCGTGTCGTGAAAATTATCTATCGTGATATAGAAACGACAGCACTGTCTTTTTTGTATCACGATATATCATTTCATTGCATTCTTTTTGCGCGACCTGATGTGTACTGTTGGACTTGATGTTTGTTTGCTTATGTAAATAATTTAGCAGATAGGTAGGAAATTTTAATAATAGAATTTAAGTAAATGTATAATATGTATGTCAATTTAAACAGATACAAGCTTTGATTATTTTAGCATTTTTATAATTGTTTTGTCTTTAAGTATGTAAATATGAATATGAAGTTGTACCTGTAAGTAATTTATAATTATTGTATATTTATGATTATTTAATTTAATTATATGTATTATAATATAACCTAGGGACTTAAAGAGATTATTAAAAAGGTTGTAACCTTTAATTTTTTAGAATGTAATTTGCCTTGTAAAAACCAAATTACATATTTTTGACCTCAGATTATTACGTATCAGAAGTGAATGGAAATTGTATTATGTTTCTGTTCCATTTCCTTGTACTGGAAGTTTTGACGAAGCAGTGATTTATAAAAAAAACGAGGTACGATAAAATAAAATGACTGATGAAAAAAAGTAGGTATGTATGTACTATGTACTTACCTATAGTTCAAAAGTAGTATGCAACTCTCGGAGATTCGATTAAGTGACGATTTACTTAGTGGTTGGAACCAAAAAACCAAGAACCCTGGACTGATTGATGTGTCATAGTATAAGCCTATTACCAGCTTTGGACTACTTTGGTTAGTGATGATGAAAATCCCAAAAAAACGTTGACGTTTCCTCAACTTTAACTTTACAATTGTCTACCTGGATTCAACTATTAATAACAAATACTCAACTGAAATTCCTTGAATTCCAAAACCTTCAAAAGATAAAATATATCCCATTTATTATTAGTCCCTGCTAGTAACGTTTATGTTTATTTTTCAATCACTCTGTCGATACTAACTAAAGTCTATCAAGCCAAGAAGACTATAAGTCTACATACTCTATTCTTTCGGAGAGAATTTTGTAGAAAGCTTTCCAAAATAAAACGTTCCGAAGTTTAAATTTGTCATCGGTCATTGTAAAATATTGATTTAGAAATTCGGACATTGGACTTTAATCTGCTGTAGAACAATACAAACTCTTTGAAATGATGTGGGCCTTGTTCGAATTCTGGGCTCGCTTCAAACGCGCCTTTACCTTTATGTGATCTTCTATCTTCTGTCTTGTCTAATCTGGTGGTGGTTTTCCTAGAGAGAAGCCGCTAACAATGTATGTCTTCACGACGGATGCGAAGGTGCGAGAAAATTTAATGCAGAACACCACTAGTGGCAGCATGTGCATTAACGATACTGTCATGCAGATGGGAGGTAAACGCTTCAGCATGACTTTCTTCTCTATGATTATCTGAAAGGATGAGACCAGATTTCAACATAGCTGCGTTGAGAACTTTGACGATCCGTGAGATCATCCCATGTCGAGAAATCTCAAGTCCCGCTCCAGTGACAAAAGGTTTCTATCGATCTGGTGATTTGTATACTGTCACTTTGATTCTTGAACTGGGCTATAACTCGCGATAAACTATACCCAAAAACGCAATTCGTGTAACGTAACTTACGATCTCGTAGAATTTTAGAGACCCTTGGGGTCACCCGGACAATGGGCACCGGCAAACATTCGCGTTTTGAAAATTGGTCATCGAAAATACAGGTCCAGGATTACGTTACGTTCTCATTTTTTTACTGAGTCTAACAAAGTCCAAAAAGTTTTGAAATCTTTGCTTGAAAAACGGAAAATTACAATTCAGTTGCGTTTAATCTCCATGCAGCTATGGTGAGACCCGGTCTTACAAACAGTATGGCAGACGACCGACTTTTTAATGAATAAAGTCTGAAGTTATATCGACCGCTCAACCCCTATAAAAGTATGTCGTTTGCAGTTACTATTAATATACCATGGTAGTACCTAATTATTTTACTTACACATTCAAAACCTACAGTAATTATGATGCATTCGAAAAATTTCAGATAATTAATAACTTGGATAAGAGCATCAGTTTTACTGTAGGTAGATATACTATATGTGCAACTTATGAAGCAACTGCTTCGGCGTTTCTAAGACCACTTTATAAAATAACAATTACTCGATTGTGCTTTTTGCATTTTGACTATTAATGCACGTTTCTCTTTGTAAAAACGTTAACTACATTTTTCTAACCGCTTTCAAATGTAACGATAAATTATCGCGGTTTGAAATCATATTGAAACCCCTCTTTTTACATCGCTATTACGCCCTGTATGTATGTTTTCAATATGCTTTCAAATAGAATATGTTAACTTTGAATAAAGAAGCAGGTAAGATTTCAGCTTGAAATAACAACGAGACCTAGTTATCCTGAAATGTTACATTTCAACGGAACTATTTGTAAAGAAACATATCAATCGAATAATAAGAACTATGAGACTTTTTCAAAATGTCAGGTAAATGAATAAACCTGTCCTAATTTTATTATGATGAATGAAAATTTGAATGTGGCGTTTCAAAACGCTAATAATAATCTTCCAGATAAATTATTGGGCTAAGAGATGAAACACATTATACGTAGGTATATCCGGGTGACAAACGCAGCGCAGTGCTAAGTAATGATTTGGACTCTTTCTGTTCCAATAGCTGCGTGTAACTGTTAGCTGTTACGGGCACAGGCATGTTGCTTAGCGTCAGCCACACGTCCTGCTCGTATTTTCACTCTATAGTACTTATAAAAAAAATATTATAATACTTGTCAAAGGTAGGTTCGCTAAGTTCTGGCGTCAATATTCCAAATTGTTAAATTTCTATGACGAAATAAATGTTGAACTGTAGTTGACTGCTATTTGGACATTGTAATAACAGATATACAGGTACTTATAAAAGTATTTGCGTTCTGAAATTGTTATAGGCGGAGGAAATATTACATTCCTATAAATAAATGTATTAATCCTACGTCCATATCAGCTGTCATATTTTTCACCCATCAGTCTTCTTTCATTCTGAAAATGTCTCATTTTATTGGAGTTACCATAAAAGTAGACTTAAAGTCTCAAAATGATTTACAAAATGTAAAAAGATTTAGTAATAATAATAACCTACAAAAAAACTCAACGGAGTGTAGTAGTACTAAACAATTTTCTGAAATTGTAAACGATTCAACTAAAACTATTAAAGCACTTAATTTATAATAACCTTACTGTTAAAGCAATAAAGTTTATAATTGCAGTTGAAACCTTACCATTCGGCGGTGTCGGCAACAGCGGTATGGGGGCCTACCACGGGAAGGCCACTTTTGATACATTCACACACAAAAAGAGCTGTCTGGTCAAGAACTTTGCTGCTATCGGAGAGAAACTAGCTTCGTAAGTGTTTTTTCTAGCTATACTACATAGATACGGAGTTCTTAACAGATATTTAATTATAGATACGTCATTTAGTATCAAAAACTATAGCAAACGGAAGATCACAATGTATGTAAGTCACACATACATTGTGATTATAGAAAAAGTACTTACCGATATGATCTTGTTCGAATTATACAATAGGATACCGGACTAGGTCAAAAATACACCATGCTAATTAGTCAGCTAGATCATAGAAAAACGTATTTTTTCATTTTTCAAAATATTAAAAATCGATAAAGATATAGAACATCAAACTTCGAGAGTCGAGTTTGAAGGGTTCGGGTGGGTCGCGACGTCACACGTGGGTAAAAATCGGACCCACGAGTGACGTCACGCGAAACTTCGAAGCACTGTAACTTTAATTTTTCGTTTGTGAAACAAAAGAAAAAATACGTGTACTTGTGTATTTTTTTTTAAATCTAACTGACGGAGTAATTCGTTTTTTTGGGAATTGTACCCTATTAACTTAGTTTCGCCTACAATTATTTTTTTATATACATTTAAAAATTGCACCTCCACGGACTCCTAGGTCCATGCCTTTTTTTAACGTATTATACATTATTTTGTTTTGGTTATTTTCCTTTGTCTAATGCAGGAAGACTTAAATATTAGATCAGACAGACTTCTAGAAAACTAAGCATCTGCATACCTATAATTCGAACAAGATAGGTTGGGCCGCTAGTTACCTTATTAGTAAAATGTATGATTCCAGAGCGCGCTACCCTCCGTACTCCGACGGCAATCTGAAATTCATCAAGTCGCTGATGGCGAAGCGGCACGGACCCTCGCTGAAGTACTTGCCCTATTTCTTGACTTTCGCGCTCGGCGTCGGCGTCTCATACGGCATCTTCGCTTGGCAGAAGGTAAAGAAGTAAAACTTACAGAAGTCTAAAGTGTAACAAATGAACGTCTTTTATACATACTTTAGCACTAAGCATATTTTTACAAGAAAAAAGTTGGTTATCGAAAATTATATTTTCATCCCACCGAAAAGAGTATTTTTGGTCTTCGATATCTGCGTGCAAATGTCGTTTTTACCCTCTAATCTAAAAAGTAAATTAAATTTGAATTTAGAACGTCGTGTCCACTAAGCCTGTGAATTCAAAACATAATTGTTTTTTAAACATCTTTCCGCAATATTATAATTTGTACATAATTACGAAAATAATAATTTAAAAACTAATCTCCGAATAACCCACCTCTAACTGCTCCCGGCGCAAAAGTGCCCATGATGCTCGCCGCGTTCCCACGCTGAATGGCAATGGCCAACATGAAACATAATTAAACCTATGTATTCACTTCAACCTCATTGGTGCCAAATTTATCATACAACTTTTTTTAAATTTGTTAAAACCACCTTGGTGTAGTTTTAGTTTAAAAAAATTATTTTAAATTTAATTTAAAAAAATTAAAAAAATTTGCTTTACGCGTTTGCGCGCAATTTTCTTTTCACGATATTTTCATGCCATATTATATTTGCCATATTATTATTTAAAAGATTAGGTTAAAAACAGGAAACTGGAAAACACGTGAAAAAGTGATTGATTCTAATGATGATGATGAAAATGTTATTTGGCGGCAACAGAATTGACTGAAACTGTTGATGCGCACAGCATTTAGTATTTTTCTCGTAGAGGTGGGATGAAAAGTTACGTGTTGCGCTCGAGTGCAAGGATTTTTCACCTTGTACTCTATTAATTAATGCTATGCTCAGGGCTCTAATTTTTGAGTCACTCGCTGCGCTTGTGATTTAATTTTAGAATCCTTCGCTTACCTACTCGGTCATCAAAATTGAGCACTCGGTTAAAAAGCAAACTTTGCACTCTTGTAAAACAAATAACTATCATAGACGTTCATAGAAGGTTTATCTTATAAGATTCCCCGTAAGTTAATAGTCACAAACTTCACACAACTACATCGTATCAAAAATCTTCACCGCGTCCCTCGTTATCCCTTTATGTGCAACTAAAACTGTAATCGTCATAACTATACGATGAATAATAAATAAAGCTTAAGCGTCCTTGTCGTGTTAAGAGTCCCATCCTATCTATGTTGATGTTGGTCAGTTTTTTTCTCATAATTTGGCTGCCTGGAAGAGATCGCTTGTAGCAATAAGCCCGCCACTTGTTTGTAAATATTTTTATTACTTTTTTTGTGTCGCAGTTAAGAGTTCTCAATCTAAAGCGTAAACAATAGATACCTACTCTTTTTGTTACCTCTTTTAAAACTTAGAGCCACAATAAGAGTCAAGACCAGAAATATTATGTATCGAATAGTATCGAACTACCGATATCTATCTATCTAACTTTCTTAACGCGGACTATTTTTCTTCTTTGCATATGCAGTCTTTTTTTTGTGTAAACGATAATTTATGAAAACAGATGCAATGTTATAAATTAATACAAATAGATTTAGGTATTATCATATCGAAACGATACAATTTTAATGAATATTTGTATTCCATATACATGCCTAGTTTTATCGTGGTGAGACACAGTAGCATAATGTAAATGTTTAACAAAGCGAAACAAATTCATATTTTTTGCTATTTTAACATTCTTAATAATATTCTTCCGCTCAGCAGGTCTACTACGAAAACAAACTCCGAATGATCGGATCCGACCGACAGCTGAATCGGATCTGTAGCCTACCACGAAAATCGCTCGGATCGATACATCTCGGTCGGAAGTTATAGACTTAGGTCGGATGAGGGTCGGATTGAACGAAACGGCCGATTCGATCGACCGACCGATTGTCTATCGAGGTAGGAAACGTCCATAAGTTCGGCCGATATATCGTTTATCGGACTTCGTAGTAGACCTGCAAGTATCACACTAAACAGTGATACCTGAGCGGAAGAATATTATTAAGAATGTTTTTTTTTTGTGATACCTGATAGTATCTCCGGTCTAAAGTAATACATCTTTGTACTAAAACTATAAAAATGAAACTAATAAACTGATTTGCAAGTAATTAAAATTGTTAGTTCTTAAAAAAGCGACTTCACACCACGACAAAACGACATAATTGATTTTTGGGAAGCAAATTAAAAACATCCAACACGGTATTATGAATAATATTATATAACTAATATAATTAATTATCGGATATATACCGGGGTCACAGGGTGGAATAGGTCACCGAATATTTCGATGCACAATGTTCACAGGTACCTTAATTATAAACTGCGATGAAAATATACCATTCCACTATATATCGAACCATGGTAAATATGCCGTAATTATTGATGATAGTAATATTGTTAACAACCGTAAAATCTTATATATCAAATATCAATTCCCAAATACTTCACCAATGTTTAAAATTCTGGTTCTGTTTGGTACACCTACTATAATTAATTCACGCAAGGTAGGTAGTTATAAATTATACTTACTTCTATTATTTATTATATATCTTCTACTACGTCTTAGTATTATCATGTGAAAAAAATAATCTTCCTAGCATTACTAACGTCATGTATTTCGTTTAATGCAGTATTGTGATCATAAATTTGTTTTACAGCAAAATGACGTGTTTCATTTAAAAATAAATAGGTACCACAACCGTTTGAAGTCTTATGACACCATGTCAAGGATTTTCCCTTGCCTTTGACGGCTATATTTTAGTCTAATTCTAATTACTTATTACCAATCCAATATTCATATTTGAATGACAATGCTTATAGAGAATTTACTGAACATAAATTTATCTGATATGATTTTCCAAAGACTGCAAGTTTCAATTTGAAAAATTTAATTGGTTCTCTAACTTATGTTTAACTGCAAAGTTAGCAACTACTATTACTTTAACTTAGAGCACACAAATAAACTTACGTTACTCTTGTTCTTAAATCAATTTAACTTGCTTGCTAAGAGCCGATTTGACAAGAAAAATGAAATTGAACTAAATTCAAATGTTTAAAAACTTTTTTAAAAGTTTAAAATAACGTCACGTGCTTGAATCTAGCTGTCAGATGTGACAGTATAACAAATGATTGAAAGTAAACGATCAGATGTTTTGAATAAGGAAATCAGACAAAAAAACTACGGTTAGGCATCTACTAGGTAACGTACATCAAGATGGCACAAATTTAATCGCCTCCGACTGATCAAATACTGGCAAAATTACGATGATATAATTTAATAAAGTGGCCAAGTGCGAGTTAGACTCGCCCATGAAGGGTTCCGTTGCAGCAAGTAACATAATATTCATAGTGCACATAGTTCTTGTAGTTCGTTGTAACTTTGATGAAAGTTTTAATAATAGTGTATTTATGACGTACTAAAAAAAACTACTCATCAGATCGAGTTCAAACCAATTTTCGTTGGTAGTTTTTATGGTGATGTACATCATATATTTTTTTTAGATTTTTGATTCTCTTACTTTAGAAGTTAGAGGGGGGGGGACACACATTTTACCACTTTGGAAGTGTCTCTCGCGCAAATTATTCAGTGTAGACAAAAACTATATTAGAAACCTCAACATCATTTTTGAAGACCTATCGATAGACACCCCACACGTGTAGCTTTGGTGAAAAAAAAGTTTTTGAGTTTCAGTTCTCAGTATGGGGGGCAATCCTAATTTAACATTTTTTAATTTTTTTTTGTAAAAATCTTAATGCGGTTCACAGAATACATCTACTTACCAAGTTTCAATAGTGTAGTTCTCATAGTTTCGGCAAAAAGTGGCTGTGACATACGGACGGACAGACAGACAGACAGACAGACAGACAGACAGACAGACATGGCGAATCTATAAGGGTTCCGTTTTTACGTTTTACGGAACCCTAAAAACGAATGGAAGCCGTCAGTTTTTTTTAAATTTTATTGCTATCAACTAAATTTTTAGTACGCAGTGAATGGAGCAAACCATACTAAATTGAAAGATACAATTACAAGGTGTTGCGTATTGTTACAACTACAACACCTAACTGTAATAATCCTACTAATCCTAATAAATGGAATCCTTTACTAAAAATATAATTTTATTCGTTGTTTATATAGGTAAATTAAATATACATATATGTCCACCAATATTTTTTCAGATATGTTTGACAGTGACTGGTAACCTTTTTAGTTCAATACTTGCCAAGATGTATCAACATCGGTTGGTCTGTAGAGCTACGGTTGCAGTGGTAACAATGCTAAATGCAGCAATCTTCGTAAATGTTCACAACATTAATACAAAGTTTATACAAATGATTGTAGAGCATAGTTTATCATTAAATTTTGGTATGTTGAGTGTTCTACTCTACTTAAGACATTAAACATTTTGGTTTATGAGGTACTTACTTATAGCTTCTTAAAATCTGCGGACCGAAAACAAACACCAATAATGTTTTCCAAATCGATCCATATGGACTTCATATTGTCACTTATTAAATTCTGCCCATTGCTAGTTGTAATAGTCAGGGTATTCAAATAGTCAAAGAACAAATATCTAAATGTAAGGTATATGACAAACAACTGTGATTAGATCAAGTCCCAAGAGTTTATCATAGCATCGTTTCCCTAACGAACTTGCTAGGGATTTGCTCCGATCTCGGTTTTTATCATTTCCCGGCAATATACTAAGTATTAAAACACCACACTAAGCAATAAAGTACCGCACTAAGTAATAAAGTACCACAATAAGTAATCAAGTGCCATTCTAAGCAATAAAGTACCACCCCACATAGTAAACTAAGTACTAATTTATTCTAGCGAATTCATACATTTTTTTTTATATCAGGAAGGCTTACAATCAATACCTATCCAAATCAAGTACACTGAGTTAACATGATAAAATAATTATTCATTGTTTAGTTTCTGTCTCATAATTTAAAGAATTCTGCATTTAGCATTGTATTGTTTTTTTACAGGCCTCCGAGGACATGTAAGCGGTTGAAGACTGAAGACAAACTACCTACCGACTTATAGTGATAATAATCAGAATGTGCCTTAACTTCTATTTTATCTCATAATCTATCAATGCTTAAAATAAAAGGCAATGTATTTCTTCAAAATCAATTATCGTGGGCTGAGGGCGAGATCTTTTTACGGCACCCACAACGAATTGTAGATCTTGCCAATTTCCATCATACTTGATTGAAATATTTTAATCCCTATGGTATTCAGCCTTTTGAACCTATTTTGCAAACTAACGCCCAGAATCCGATTAATGAGATAGATAAAAATGTTCGGGGCTCGTCCTCGAAAAAAAAAAGACGCGATCAAATTATTTCTCTATTAAAGTAATTTGTGTGAAAAATATCCGAGCTACTTCGAGTACTAATGACTGTGTCAGAACAATCGGGTAGAGTTGGGTTCGAAAAGTCTATAAAAAGTCTGCTGGAATTACGCTGGGAATGAGATACATAACAGTGTTTCTTACTTACTCCATATACCTACAGTTTTAAGTTTACAATACAATGTTTGATACATTCCTAAAAATAATTATGTTTCAAACCTATACAAATACCCAAAATTGGTATATACGTTTTGAAATCTACTTTTTTATATTATATGAATGGTCAATTTGCATTTACAAATTTTTTACCTGAACAAAGTGATAGTCCAATAGGTGGTGTAATAAGAAACTAAGAGGCGTTTTCAGAATGACAGTTACGAGTGATAAATGAAAATGTATGTCAAATTAATAATTGACATTGACGTATCAATGTATTTTATATGTTATGAAGTCCTTTTCAAGTTTCTCTAGCAAAATGAAACGTTAACGCAACCTGTCGCGCAATCGAAAACTATTTTTGACAGATTTTTGCATTCTGGAAAGTCTTACCTATTATTGTCCACTGAAAACGACAATAGGGCTTTATCAATCACCAAGTACCGACTTTTTACTGAGTTTTTTGCATTTCTTACACAATCTTTTACACCTTATATGCATTATATTTTGCATACTGTGCATTTATTCTATTTTAACATAAGTGTCACTACTTTATTTCAATAAAAGAAAGCTATTGAATTTGCCAGCCTACTGTATTAATATTAGTGTAAGGATTTATTTAACAAATGCTACCTCCTTACCGGAGGATGAAGTTCTTGTTGCAATGAAACCAGTCGACTTCAATGTCGTGTCGACTAAGTTATCTATTCTGATTTTACATATTTTACTGTGTGTTTTAAAACTTACCTCTGTATTCCAAGCATTTACTCAAAGCATACGCGAGCCATTAGCTGACATTTTTTTGCGTTTAGTATAGCCAAATTGGGATAGAAATTTTCAATGTTTACGAGATCTAACGGACTCGAACACCCAAAAATGTGCTTAATAGGTATTGTTTTGGACGTTAAGAAAAACCTCATTAAGCATAATTCTTAAATTATGGTTATAAACTTAGTACCTTTACATAATTACATATAGCGTATAGAAATATATCAGAGCTACGTCAGAGTTTTGATCGTTTTATTAAATTCACTTCAATTACATTAACAGCAACATTACCCACGTGTAGGTATTTTTTTAAATAGCATTTATCTTTAATATTATTTTTGGAGTTGGTACCAAGATCTACAAGGTGTGTCCATTCCATGATAAACACATCATTCTCATCATTTGATAATGTAAAAAATCGTACTACGCCTTAGGTATGTATCATCGTTTGCCTTTCCAAACTTGGACACTATAATTTGAATCAAAAAACTAACACCTCGGTAAGCAGTAAAGGACATAGGTCCTTTTTACAAATAACATTTTACCGTGGTAAAAGTAATATGGTATCTAACTGTAATATTTTCAGTAGGCGAAGTGCGACGACTAACGTCTGTTATAAATATTACGCTAACTAAATGTCTGAAACAAGAATGAAGTAGGATTTTAATTTCCTAAACTGTATTTTTCATACATTTTTATTCGTATTTCGGCTACTGATTTCGCTATTTTCGGAGAAATATTATAATGTGAGACGTTTGCAGATTGACAGATGTAGGTATAAAAAACGTCAAATTATTAACATGTATGCTTATCGAATTTATTTAAAAAATGTAGCGTAAATGCCACCTGTGGCGAGATTACGCGTTTTAAGGATGCAAATAGATATGTTAAAGATAATTCTCATTTTAGCTAACTATAGCGCTAGTGTCATTTTGTCAAATATCTCAAACTAAAAGTAAAATTAGCAGGACCTACCAACTAAAACTAAAACTGTCTTTGACAGGTCTATTTCGGTCTTGCAAAATCTTAGTGAAATTTATTTTCGACTGGTTTTTGCACCCTCAAACCATCTCATTTTTCCATTACAAAATACGTCTTTAACTACTGTTTAAAATGTGTAACATTCATGGTTAACGATTACGGGGGGGCTCCATTAGGTTCTAAGGTAACTTCAACGTGTGATAATGTCTTTCTATTTAATTTATAATAAGATGTATACGGTGGAAGCAAATTTTGTAAATATAGCACCCATATATTTTGGGTAGGAACCTTTTGAAATATATTTATGTAACACACAATTGCACGTTTTATTTTACGCTTATCCTAAACCTTGATATTATAATGTTTTAAACAACAGCAAGGATAACGTTTTACTACGAATGAGACGTTTTCGAGATGCAATTAGATTGTACCTAGTCGATTTTTTTCGAGTGACGAGACGAGCAGGACATATACCTGATGGTAAGCAACATGCCTGCCACATAACACAGTGACACGCAGCTATTGGAACATGAAGAGTCCAAATCATTACCTAGGACTGCACTGTGCTCGTCACCCAGAAATCTAAGATGTTATATCTCTAAGCCCTGTAATTTCTCTGGAAACATTGCCCTTCAAACCGGAACACAGTACTGTTTGCACATTACTGTTTGGCGGTAGAATAACTGGCAGAGGTGTGGTACTTCCCCAGGCGGACTCTGCTAAGAGTCCAACCCCTACTAAACCAATTCCCAAACCAAACCAATCAAACTGAATTCACCAAGTGAGGCGCTAATTTTTCTGTGAAATTTCTCTAACAAAATGACAATTTTATTTTCTCTGACAGATTCATTTGCATCTTGAAAATGTCTCAATGTCTCTTGTCCACAACCGTAGGAGCAGCCGAGGATGGAGCCTGCTTATCTATACCTCATTCCAAATCTACGTGAATAAAAGGTAAACAAACCAATATCACTCTCAATATGACAGACCAGCATTTCTCAACCATTGTTTTGCAAGATAGTTTGTAGTACCTTTCATTGCTTGCCCTTTTAACGCAAAACAAGGCTAAATATATATGTATGCATATCATAAACACCCAAATATATGTTCCCACTGCTGGGACTTGGAACAATCAACACATTGCCGCTGTAAAAAATCGTCAGACACAAGAATCTGCAATTGCTGAACATTTGATTGATGCTAAAACTGATCATTGGATCGAGATCCACGACCCGAACGTTCTATCTACCGAATGTCATTAGGTACTACGCAAGAATGGTTCGGGGGGGTCTACCGCCTAACGAAAAACGCTTTGACGCTTTGGCATTGCCGTCTCTTTTATTTCAAGCGAGAAGAAAAGAGAGCAATGTCAAAGCGTTTTTCGTTAGGCGGTAGACCCCCGGGAAGCATTGGAAAATAAAAAACATAGGTATATATTTCAACTACGACGCGATTACCACGATGCCAATAACCGAAAACTACCCGGTTTACGGTTATTGGCGTCGCGGAATCCTCTAATAAATAAATGTGTGCATAGCGCACTGAGTTTGGAGAAACCTGATATGGTTAGTGTTGTGTGTAGTATTGGTCACCCTGCGATTTTTGAAGCCCCAATGAGGGTAGATGGAGATCTCCTCTCATTTCATAATGAGAGTGTGGCGGGCATACGTACATTTATTTCCCCCACGTAAAAAAAGGAAAGGCAAAGCATTTGAGTTCGGAGAAGAATGTAACACTAGAACCAGTGACATAGAAAAGTAATTTAGATGTTTCCTTGTATGAAAACGTTCCTTTTATTTTTAACAATAATTAAATCTCGTTCGAATTGTCCTCGTACCTACTACCCAAAACTGATCATAACACTATGATGTAATATTCTGGAAACACATAGGTACAAAAGTTTCGATCAAAATAACACAACATTTATGGCATTTTAGAGTGAAAATTATACAAGCTTTTGATAATAAACAGCATAATTTGGAACACGTATTTAGAGGTTTTCGATTTTCTCTCAACTCGTTACGACACAAGAAACCTTTTTCTCGGAGTTCTTTAGTCATACTCATACTCTTTTATTGATAACGAGTAGTTACATGTCATAATATTCAAGATATTCAAATATTACCAATACAAGTCAATAATTTAAAAAAAACAAGACGTCAATTTAAAATGCCATTACAATAAAAATCAAATAATACATTACATTAAAATCAAATTACATTGCAGTTAAAAATTCCAAATTAATGACAAAAATAAATAGAGTAAAATTAATCCATACTTGAATATAATGGAAATGGGCATTTTCACAATATGGGCATGAGAGGGGTATGTTAGAAAAATAGGCGCGTCCTTAGTAAGAATAATTTGATGAAAAGAAGTAGAAATGTCTTGAATGCAACATTGAGAGTTTGAGAAACACAGATCAGGGTAGCGATTCTGAAACCATTCGGTTGCATCCGACACGGAATCTCATCTCTCGGTCTTTGTCTTATCTGTTTAGCATGACAAAGACCGAAAGATGAGATTCCGTGTCGGATGCAACCGAATGGTTTCAGAATCGCTACCCAAATTGCTAGTACTTAAAATCATATTTCTATCATCCTACCATTGCTTTCTATAACTTTTAAAATAAGATAGTATAGAATTATTTGATCAATACAAATCTAAGTATATGGTATTTAAGATATAGACTACAGGCCCGTGAACAAAATTTACGGGTCAAATGAACCACCAGGAGACCTATGTAGGATGATAGAAGGGTGTAAAGTATTAAGATTCAGCACTATGCCGTCACTTGTAAGCTGTCCAACTGAGTGTGATTGAAGAGGGGGGGTTGCAACCGTCTACCATTTCTCCTTGTCGCATGATTTTTGTACGGCATTGCGAAATAATGGATTAGAAGGCTCGTCTCTTGTAAATTTTCCCGCACGTAGGGCATCTCAATTCCGTATTCGCGCCAGGGTCGTCGTTGTTATCAACCGGTGGACAGATCTTCCGCCCCCCCTCTCGGACTGTCCCAGGGGTATTTTTCTTATTTGTTTTTTTAGCGCATACTTATATTCCCGGGCTTGGCTTGCTAGGCCTTCACCCTCGACTGTCTTTCCAGCAGTCAGATGTCTTTCCATCCGTCAGATGTCTTTTCCATCAGCCATCTGTCTTTCCAGCGTCATCCCGTCTCTCCGGGCTGTCATTTTTGTTTGAGACGAACTTCTTAGCATTCCATGGATTCACCGTGCGGGTGCCGGGTCCATCGTGTGGCAGAGAGAGAAATCTCGAATAGACCCCAAGACTTGTGACTCGGGCTGTAGGTTTAAAAGGGGCCCCTTATATTGACGTACGTCAACACTCACCTTCACTACTCGTATTTCTCTCCCTGCCCAGCCAAATCCGATATGATCCTACTAGTGCAGCTTTAGATACTCGTTCTAGTATAGAACTTACTGCACTTCTGGACAATCCAAGGTCTTTAAGCAGGTTATAGAGAGATTTTGCTGGTATACCTCTCGCTCCTACTTCTACAGCATATAAATTAACTACATAGCCATTTTTTGTTAATTCATTTTGAAGGTCGTAATACTTATTTTGTTTCATCGCGTGGTCTTTAGGTATATTAGTTTCCCACGGTACGGTAAGTTCTACCAGGACTATGCGTTTCGTAGCCCTAGAAAAAAGGAAAATGTCCGGTCTGGATGACGAAACACCTACATCCTCTGGGATTTTATAGTGCTTTTCATACGTATCCATTAAAATAGTCCAATCAGGTGCTAAACCCAGGATTGAGTAAGGCTAATTACGCGTCTATACCTATATATTATTACGCGTAATATTAACTAATGGAGAATGTCCGTAAAAAGGAGTCCCAAAAAGTTCTTTGAACGTGTCAGATATTCAGATGGAATGAAGGGGTACAAAATAAGTGCTTTGAACGTGTCAGATATTATTTAGAGAGAATGTTAAGTGAACTAATTAAGTATCTCTCTCGTACTTCTCGTAATGAATTCTCGTATCTCAAAAAAGCGACATCGTGTCATGGTTGATGTTCCAAAAACACGAACGAAGAGATTTGACTTTGATGTTTGTGATAAGAACGTCTAGGTTGTGGAATGCGTTGCCTGAGTGGGTTTTTCCCGATAGTTACAATTTTAGTTACAATCTTAGTGTCTTCAAATCGAGAGTGAATCGGTTTCTTCTCGGTAAGCACGTTCCATCGTAGATCCCATCGTCGCTTAACATCAGGACGTCTACTCTAATTCAACGAAAACGTAATTTCGAAATAAACTCGCGATTTTCCAACTCCGATTCTACTTCGATCCGTCGTTTTGTCCGTTTAAATGTTCTAAGCCTACTCTAATTAGAGTATGCTTAGAACATTTAAACGTCAAACAATGTTGTATCGGACGAAACGAAGTAGAACGAGAACAGGAAAGTCGCGAGTTTTTTTTCGAAATTTCGTTTTCGTAGAAACGGAGTAGACGTCCAGGGTAGCGATTCTGAAACCATTCGGTTGCATCCGACACGGAGTTTCATCTCTCGGTCTTTGTCTTATCTGATAAGCATGACAGAGACCGAGAGATGAGATTCCGTGTCGGATGCAACCGAATGGTTTCAGAATCGCTACCCAGGTGAGATGGTGGTCAAGTGCAAACCTATTATAATTAAAAAAAAAGAACTCAGTAGTGTCCTATTAAAATTACTACCCATCTTTACATAATTGCTGGTAGTGTAAACAATGTGATAAATCAATCACTTTATCCGGGGTGTTTTAAATAATAGGGGGTTGAAGTTGAAGTAATAATTATCATATTGCCCTTTCATTGTTATATGTTATATGGCTACGTGACAAATCGGACCGGTTAGGTTACTTAAGACTCAGATCCGACTCGGAGCACCCCGACTCCACCTAGTCTTGTCGCTAGTACTCCTAGAGTGTAGGTAGATTTATAAAATGCCCAGAAGCTCAAGGGACGTTCTGAGTGGAGCGAGCCATGCGAGGCCAAACGTAGTGAACGGTGCGGTGGTCAGCGAAGGGAGCCGGCGCGCGGCGATCTCCGTAGTGGAGCGCAGGCCGAGTATGGAGAAGCGACAATCAGGGCTGACCGTAGAGCATCTGGCAACAGCCCACCCAGAGTCAAAAGGCATTGTTCAAAATGGGCTATCCGTGGACAAAATGTTCTTGATAATTTGATTTTGTCGATTTTTTTTTGATTTTTTTAATGAATAATGAATGCATTATTTTAGTACCCAGATTAATTAACTAAAAGTTCATTATAAAAGTATTTTAATCTTTATTTCCTTTTTCTCAACAATTTATATTGCCAGTCTTTAAGCTTTGAACGATGTCGATTTTTTTCTCGAATAATATCGATTACTGTAAAAAAAATATAGAAAAAGTCATATGTTAACAATTATGCGTGAAATAAACAATGAGCCGTTTTCCGACGAGACAAAAAGACATGGTTTAATAAAACGATAATAGGAGGCGCTTGTAGGTCTTTTGGTTTGTTGTCAAAAGCGGTAGGCATAATGGGACTCAATTCATTCTATTTGCGAAAGCACGACTTCTAGTAATAAATAATAAACTACTTTATCCATGTACGCATTTTATTCGAATGAAAACTATATCAAAACATCAAAATTTCAAAACAAATTCGTAAACCTGATGAAAGACAAAATAAATATTTTTTAAATTTATTCTTGGCTATGGATACTAATCCTTCAGCCGAGAGAGTATCTCTCTACTTAGTCTGTGGATAAAATATTGTCGTATCAGTGTTGCTATTTATATCTTTGAATTTTCCTTCTACTTTGGCTTAGTTGGTGTCTATTGCCTCGGGAGTTCTAAAGATTTTTACTGAAAAGGGATTGTGATCAGTAACGGTTTTTTATTACATTATCAACCTAATTAGCTATTTTTATTCCCAATATTTTAAAATTAAAAAAGACACTTTTTACACTATACTTTTTCCCTGAAAACGGGTAGGGTCTCTAAAGGGAGTATATGGTAGAGACAGATCTATCTGCATCTCGAACAATCGCCATCTAGTGCGTCCGTTGGAACTATTTTTGTCTCGTCGGAAACTCCCTCATTGAAATCGTATTTAAGTTGTTTTCAAGCAACACTGTAGCTAGCTTATTTTGTGTAATTGTTTTTCATCACACCCGGAACTACGCTCGCCAACTCGTTACTCGTTCATTGTTGCCGGTGAGACAACTGCCTAATACTAAATAAATAGAAACCAATAATTCCGTAGAGCAATATTAATCTACTCATTTTAACCACTAACTTGAGAATATTTTAGTTATTATTTAAAACAGTGGCCGTTGTTTAATAATAGAATAGCATCGATTTTTTCCACACGGTCACTATCGATTTTTTAGATCGATATTAAGATATTATTTATAATGGCAGCACTGAATATGTCTATACAAAATGCGTAGTTATCAGCTGTTTGTTTAAGTTTTGTTGTGTCACGTGTTTCGTGTTTTTAAAATTGTGATATGTGGTTTTGGTTGATTAAAATGCATTCTTAAGACCCCATGTGACTCTCGAAAATCGATGGCATCCTCAAATAACGATTTTGACCCACCGATGGTATAAAATGTTGTAGTTTTGTTTAAAAATGACCTCGTCAACGTTCGCATTACTTATGGGAAATATGAGTAAGTAGTCTTTCTGCTACTACCAAAAGGTAATATTCTGATATCAACTGCTAGAAGCCATCAAGTTTAATTTATGATATCAGTGACAGTCAATGTCCACGTTTAGCCCAAAGTCCCAAAGATGAACAATGTCCTTTCAGTGATAGATCAAAAATCTCCTGCGAGTGAAACGAAAGGGGATTTGTGGAATTTTTGTCTAAGAATCCCCTTCCGAAATATCACAGGGGATTTTATGGACAAAAATTCCACAAATCCTCTGGCAGGGGAAAATCTAAGCGGATTTGTGGAATATGCCATATTTTATGCTATATTATTTTGTGGTAGGAATAAATCTTCAAAGCATATTGTCATCTAAATACGAGTACCTACCTAAGTCTTCTAAGCATGGTCATCTATATTAGTCTTCTAACCACCTATAAATGTTAACGCAGAGCTTCTAGATGGCCACGTTCCCGAGTTCACCTGAAGATTTCTTTCATTGAGAAGCGTGACGCTTGAGCTCAATTCACGCATAAACAGCCCACTAAATATATCCAATGCTGGGACTCGGGGCCTTCTCTATCAAGGCCATAATCCACCACGCTGGCCCAGTGCGGGTTGGTGGATGACACATGACTTCGAAAGATTCTAGGTAGTACATGTCAGTTTCTTTACGACGTTTTCCTTCACCGTTTAAAATTAGCGACATTTCATATGTCGATGCATCTACCCGCGTAATCAACTAGAAATTAGAGCGCAAGCAGTAGTTTTCACTTAAGTATTATGCATGGCCACTATGTGTAGAAATCCCTCATGATAAGCCACACAAAAAAACAATCCCCTGTTCTCAGTCGCCTTGCTAGTCCTGGCCACGTTAACGGCAGGTAAGGGGTCTAGGAATCTCTGGGTTACCGCAGGCTGCATGAGCCTCACTGACTCTGGCAGCGTTAATGGACAAATGATCAGGCAAAATGATAGGCTGCCACGGTGGTTAGAAGAACTGTCGCACATTAGATGGCAAGTACTAGTAGACTACATGCCCGTGAACAAAATTTACGGGTCAAATGAACCACCAGGAGACCTATGTAGGATGATAGAAGGGTATAAAGTAATAAGATTCAGCACTATGCCGTCACTTGTAAGCTGTTTCAATACCTCTTCTAATCCGTTATTTCGCAATACCGTACAAAAATCATGCGACAAGGAGAAATGGTAGAGGATTGCAACCCCCCCTCTTCAATTACACTCAGTTGGACAGCTTCCAAGTGACGGCATAGTGCTGAATCTTAATACTTTACACCCTTCTATCATCCTACATATGTCTCCTGGTGGTTCATTTGACCCGTAAATTTTGTTCACGGGCCTGTAGTCTATAGGGTTGTACCATAACCCTAGAATTGGACCATATCTTGTATTACGAAAAGACCACAAGCTGTCACAAGGCGGTGTCGGTTTTTGGTCCATAGAACCCTAATAACGTAGGTATTGGAAATCTTGAGTGTCTCGTCCTGGGTTACGTAATAATTACGAGAATAGGAACGAGTGACGCATCATGGGAGAGGCCTATGTCCAACACTGATCTAGGGTGGGCTGATTACAATGATGATTAACGACCTACATCAACCAACGCATTTTGACAACACAACGGTGGGTTTTGCTTAATAGAAATACACATTTGTCTCTTTTTTCATCAATTTATGGGGCGGACAATTCTACTAGCCCGGGCCGCTAAATTTTAAAATACGCCACTGAGTTTTGGTTAAACAGGGGCCTCCGCCAGTGGTGTAGTGTGCCTTGGAGGGGCCGTGTTTCAAATTTAGTTAAGGAGCCCAAATAAAGGGTAATGATTGTGGACACCATTTACTAATTTTTGCTTATACATGTTAGGGCCTGTGCAGGGGGACCCGTATCATTCAGATGGCTGATACGACGGTAGCTACTCCCCTGCCTTCCGCATTCCTCTCTGCCCAGGTAGGCAGCTAAGATTATTTGAGGCCAATCGCCAAAGGTAAGGTTTTTAGTAAAAAAAAATATAAATAGTGTCCGTGGGACTGGAGCCTGGGGCTCCGCATTGGTAGAAGCCGTTCTCCCGACTAAACCAGCCGTAACTTCGTAAGGTTCTACCTACCGTTAATTCAGCCCAAACTTAGTCTGGCAATTGCACACTTTTTACAAAATTGCCAAACAAATTTACCATACAAAGTTATTTCTTCTAAAAAAAATAATCGCGGAATGTAAGTTTCTAGTCAGACTTTTTCAATTAAACTGTTAATACTATCTCGATATCGTTAATACCTTGATAAAGTTTCATGTTACGCCCTCAGAACGGTATTTTTGGAGCACAATGAAATTAATAGTTAGGTGTTGCAGTTTCGTTAAATGCTATTTTTTAACGTAATTAACTACAGTTCGACCACAACACTCTCTGAAGTTGGATATAGGGTTTGCGGGCAATATTCATTGTTGCGAAAAGAGCGGCCATAATGAAGGTAAAGAACAAATAATATTATTCCAACGCTAGCAAAATGTATTTATGGAAAATACAACAGCAACCCAATAGCAGCGGCGTAACGTGCCTTAGCGGAGCGGGGCCCCAGATAAAGGGTAAAGATTTCTTAGCATAAGCAGTCCACTAAATGTTCCCACAGCTGGGACTCGGGACCTTCTCTCGCAAGGAGAGAGTCAGGTCCATAATCCACCACGCTGGCCCAGTGTGGGTTGATGGATGTCACATGACTTCGAAAGATTCTAGGTACACGTCGATTTTCTCACGATGTTTTCCTTCACCGTTTTAAGTTAGCGGCATTACGCACATGACTTCGAAAAGACAGTGGTGCGTGTGGGGTTTGAACCCGGGGTCTCCGGATCGACAGTCGCGGTTCGCCCGACTAGACCAGCCGTAAATATCTTCTTACAAAGATTTCTTACAAAAGAACATTTTTTTTACATAAAATTAAAGAAGTATATATATTGGTATAAATATATTTGTGGACAATTCACACACAACAGCATCTGACCCCAAATTAAGCAAAGCTTGTATGATGGCGGCCAGATAGCTGACATAATACTTAAATAGTTTTAAATACATACTTATTATACATAGAAACACCCAGACACAGTGCAAACATTTGAATTCATCACACACATATTTTCACTGGGTGGGAATCGAACCCACGACCCTCGGCTTCGCAGGCAGAGCTACTACCAACTAAGCCACGGAGGCAGTCTTATTCTCAAAAATATTGATTCATCATAAATATCTCTATACGCTGTCACTTTTCCAAAATCTTTACAAACAATGAGGGAGTTTCCGACGAGACAAAAATAGTTCCAACGGACGCACTAGATGGCGATTGTTCGAGATGCAGATAGATCTGTCTCTTGCTCTGTGGTCTCTACCATATACTCTCAACAGTGTAATCCCTTTAGAGACCCTACCCGTTTTCAGGGAAAAAGTATAGTGTAAAAAGTGTCTTTTTTAATTTTAAAATATTGGGAATAAAAATAGCTAATTAGGTTGATAATGTAATAAAAAACCGTTACTGATCACAATCCCTTTTCAGTAAAAATCTTTAGAACTCCCGAGGCAATAGACACCAACTAAGCCAAAGTAGAAGGAAAATTCAAAGATATAAATAGCAACACTGATACGACAATATTTTATCCACAGACTAAGTAGAGAGATACTCTCTCGGCTGAAGGATTAGTATCCATAGCCAAGAATAAATTTAAAAAATATTTATTTTGTCTTTCATCAGGTTTACGAATTTGTTTTGAAATTTTGATGTTTTGATATAGTTTTCATTCGAATAAAATGCGTACATGGATAAAGTAGTTTATTATTTATTACTAGAAGTCGTGCTTTCGCAAATAGAATGAATTGAGTCCCATTATGCCTACCGCTTTTGACAACAAACCAAAAGACCTACAAGCGCCTCCTATTATCGTTTTATTAAACCATATCTTTTTGTCTCGTCGGAAAACGGCTCATTCAAATTATATCTTTTATACCTTTAAACGAGCAACTCCTGTAGGTAAGAGTATGTACTATACGTATACATATAATATATATTATATCTATATATATGTGGATATCGACGGTAAAAACCAAACCTGATGTGACCCACAAAATGCAAAATGTTCACCAGAGCCAAAAAACTTTTGAGATTTTACAAAAAAATTCATAACTCAAAAACTATTATTCATATAAATGTAATTTTTTTAAACAAAATGCATTATTTAATTGTTTATTAAATGAAATAACTAAAACTAACCAAAAGTTTGTTTTTGTTTATGTTTTTGTGGGTTACAGCAATGTCACTTTTTTTTCTGTTACGCAAAAATGCTGTAAATGAAGAAGACAAATGTATGGACTGCTCCAAAAGAAACATTTTACATTTAAGCAATATCGTCTTAATAACGTATGGCACTTATTTGGTTTTGAAAATGATGTCGTAAATAACATTGGTATTAATGCCTCGGTACACTTAATTCGTCGTTACTATCAGAAATTATGAGAGGTCAGTAAAATAAAAACGATGTAAGTATGGGATGATATAAATTTGACATTATTTTAGGAACAATCACCACTACTAAATCAAGATTTTTTTTCAATTTGAAACAATCAAAAAACACTTTGGAGCACAAAAAGCACAAAATCGGAAATTGAGAACTTTAAGTACCCTATCTTCTGCTTAAGGCCTTCGGATCGACCGTGATGCTGAACCATGATGATAATGTTAGGCAATACACCTGCCCATCACATTATCACGCGGCTATTGGAACATTAAAAATCCAAATCATTACCTAGAAACCTCGAATTGTGCTGCAGTCGGCTGCGTCCTGCAGAAATCGTTCCGTCCTAAAATATGGTTTATCTAAATATCCTATAATTTTGGCAGAAATATTGTCCTTCAAATCAGAACACAGCGATGTTTGCGTATTACTACTTGCCAGTAGATCAATTGGCGAAAATCTGCTACTTTTCCAGTGGAAAAGTAGAGTAAATAAATATGGGCAGATATTTAAAACACAACACCATCTGACCCCAAACTTATTAAAAATTGTATTATAGCATCCAAAAAGCTGATATAATACCTAAACAAGGTTATTGGTAATCAGCTTGCATCCTTTTAAGGCCATGTTAAGTACACAAAATACTCAGTCTTCTTCAAAAATGGTGTCAAAACCCTTTTGAAGAACTATCGACCAATATCCCTTCTGAGTTGTTATCACATGTTGCTTTATTCGAAGACTCAACAAGTTTCAACCACCAGAATAGGCCAGATTTCACAGCGGGTATAGCACCATGGACCACATTGACTTCGTGCGGCAAATCATACAGAAGAACAATGAGTACAATCAGCTCCTTTGTTTGGAGTTTTGGGACTATTAGAAGGGATTCGACTCGGAGGAAACCCGGTCTGTCCTGGAATCCTTACAGCGATGTCAAATTTACTGGCGATATATCGAGATGATAATATGTTTGACGCCGCTACTATGATCATTCAAGTTCAAAACTTGCAAATGAATGCTCCACCTGCGACGAGAAGTGAGACAAGGGAACGTAATCTCCCCAAAATTGTTCTCAA
Organism: Ectropis crepuscularia; assembly: GCA_963693475.1. Taxonomy (NCBI): domain Eukaryota; kingdom Metazoa; phylum Arthropoda; class Insecta; order Lepidoptera; family Geometridae; genus Ectropis; species Ectropis crepuscularia. The sequence continues at coordinate 8,462,234 of OY856357.1, read as the reverse complement.
ACGCATTGAAGGATATATCTAGGACACTGGATTGGGACTGGATGTGGCATCAATATAAACGGTGAATACACCTCTCACCTACGATTCGCAGACGACATTGTTATGATGGCCGAAACGCTGGAAATACAAGTGATGCTGAATAGCTTAGCTGAATTTTCCCAACGCATCGGTGTCCAAATATTAGATAAAACCAATGTTATGGTGAACGAGCTCCTAACTATGGGATCGGTTGCCGTAGCCACGGAACGCTTTTACTTGGAAAACAATTTCAAATGTGAGTCCATGAAGAGGATTCAGCTAGGCTGTGCAGTGTTTGGGAAACTCTCTCTTCTCGTCACCCATCCCACAAAGCCAGAAGACGAAAGTTTTCAATCAGTGCGTTCTACCAGTCATGATCTACAGTGCTGGAACGTAGAAACTGACACTTAAGACCGTCCACAAGTCCATTAAGGTCGCACAGTATGCTATGGAACGAGCTGTGCTCGGTGTCTCTCTGAGGGATCATATTCGAAATGAAGTCATCCGTCATTCGTTATCGACAAAGCTCAACGTCTTAGCAAACTGAAGAGGCAGTGGGCTAGTCATATCTGTAGGAGGACCGATAACCGTTGGGGTAGACAAGTTCTAAAGTGGAAATCGTGATTAGGTAAACGTAGTGTAGGAGGTCCTGAAACCCAACGGAGTGACGACATACGTAAGGCTTCAGGCAGTGGTTGGAGAAGAAAAGCCGACAACAGGGCTGAGTGACATACCATGGGATATGCCTATGTCTAGCAGTAGACTAGAATGCGCTGATGATGATGATGTAGGTATTGAGTTTAAACAAAAGTTGTAAAACAAGTATTGTTTGTTTAAATACACAGAATATGATCTTAAATGGATGCAGGCTGATTAGCAGCACCCTTGTAAAGTTAAAAATACATACTCATTATACATAGAAATATCCTGACACAAAACAAATATGTATTTGTATTCATCATACAAATATTTGCCCTGGGTGGGAATCAAACCCACGATCCTCGGCTCGCAGACAACTTACTACCAACTAAGCCACGAGGCCAGGCGAGGTATTACCAGTACAAAAATCGCGGTAGATTTAACTTTTTCCAGGATAAAAGTATCCCATGTTTCAGAAGTTCAGCAATTTAGGCATGAAGAGGTAATAGATAATTTAAGTTACTTTTCACATTCATAATTTCTTTTACTTTTCTATTCCAAATTATATCTCTAAATTAGTTGAAATGATGTAAGATGAAATAAAAAACATTGATGAGGCATTTATATTCATTGTCAAATCACTTACGTTTATAAATTGAATCTAATTCGGTAGTAAAGCACGGGAGCCTATTAGAACGCATAATTTTTTGTTCATAATTTACTTTGTCATAATGAATGTAGCATAATGTATAGTGTCATAATGCAACTTTCGCATAATATTTTTTTGGCGTTATGTGTTTTAAGCATAACAATCTATGGTACTACATTTAATTCGACTATTGATGAAATGCATAACAGTTTTTAGGCATTTTTTTACTTGTTCTAATTTTTTGTAAGGTGCCTTTTAAATCGCATATTGTTTTTGTTAAAAACTATTACTAGGAGCCTTTTATCTGTATCTAAGTATACTCAGTGTTAAAACCCACCAAGGTGCTAACTTTTAAGGTGCACGCTTAATGCGGGAACTTCTTTTGGCGCACCATAGATATATTTTTCGTGGGCTGTAAATTGAATTCTAGCGTCACGCTCGGGAATTTTCGGGTGCAATCGAGACCATGGCCATTGGCCATCTAGAAATACGTCAGCATTTCCCATTGACTATCTAGAAATGCGTATGCGTTAGCATTTCTAGATCGCTACGTCATGGCCACGCCCTCCGGTTTCACCCGCGTAGTATCCAAAGTGAGCTATCAAATTCGGAGTTATAATTCAGTTCAGTTCTTGATTTCCTGGCTTGTAAGACTTTGTCGTTAATTCCGCCAATGTCCGTTTCTTGAGAGTTTCGTAAACGGAAATATGTTGTAAACCGCGGTATAAAAATATTTCACTTCTATCGGCAGTTCCTATGACTGGTAACTTTTTTTGACGTTTGTCATATCTGAAATTAAAAAATGCGAAGTTTTTATCAATTTTTGCTTACACACGTTGGGGGGCCCCAGGGCTACGGGGGCATATAATTGATACGGCAGATAAGGCGGTAGCTACGCTTCTGCCCAATAGGTTGCTTTGAAAAATTTCCCTAGCTTTTGAAGAGTCCCAACTGCGGGAACATAAAAGTGGGCCTAAACATAAAATAATAAGTACTTTATGTAGTTCCGGAACAAGTGGTATAAATGAAATGGCGAAATGCTTGTTGCATCGCGAGTGTAAGCACACACGCTATGAACAAAACATTGGACATAATTTAAATCTAACAATCAGGCAAAAAAGAAAATGCCCTGTATTTAGAACACAGTCCGAATCATTTCGACAAGGAACTGGGAACTGGGTAGCGATTCAGGGTAGCGATTCTGAAACCATTCGGTTGCATCCGACACGGAATCTTATCTCTCGGTCTTTGTCATGCTAAACAGATAAAACAAAGACCGAGAGATGAGATTCCGTGTCGGATGCAACCGAATGGTTTCAGAATCGCTACCCAGGGCAGGCCTATCGTTTATACCGATGAAACATATATTGACACCACTCACACTTCATCAAAATCATATTCAGATGGCAGCACTTCTGGTTTGAAGAAACCTATTTCTAAAGGAAATCGATTGATAATCGTTCATGCCGGCGGCGAGGACGGTTTCATACCAAATGCGCTGCTGATGTTTAAAGCTAATCAAAAAAGTGGTGATTATCATAACAATATGAATACAGAAAACTATACAAAATGGTTACAAACGCAATTAATTCCCAATTTGAAGCCCAATAGCGTTATTGTAGTTGACAACGCATCTTCCCACAATTCGTTAAAAAATCCCGCTCCCAACTCAAATAGTCGCAAACAAGATATGATTGACTGGCTCAAGTTACGCAATATCGATCACTCAATATCCATGCTTAAACCACAACTTTATCAATTTATACTGCATAATAAACAACGATTTATTGAATATAATTTTTTTTTTTTTTTTTTTAACTTTTATAGGTTTACACTTGACCACCATCTCGCCTGATGTTAAGCGACGATGTGGTCTAAGATGGAGCGTGCTTACCTAGAAGAAACCGATTCACTCTCGATTTGAAGACACCAAGATTATAACCATCGGGAAAAACCCACTCAGGCAACTCATTCCACAGTCGAGACGTTCTTATCACAAAAGTAGAGTCAAACCGCTTTGTTCGTGTCTTTGGAACATCAACCATGAAACGATGCCGCTTCTTCGAGTTACGAGAAGTCCGATAGAAAAAAGGGCTAGGTGGTATTAGATCATGCAGATCAGATGCACACTCTCCGAAGTGTATCCGATAATAAACCGATAAGCTAGCAATTTTTCGGCGATGTTCAAGAGTTTGCAGTCTTTTTCGCACAAGAGAATTATTGCCTATGAGCCTTTTAGCACGCCTCTCGATCGATTCCAGAGCCTCAAGCTGATACTTAGCCGATCCATCCCAAAGGTGCGAACAGTACTCCATACAAGAGCGAATCTGTGCTTTATATAATAAAAGCAATTGTTCAGACTTGAAGTACTTTCGCACCTTTGAGAGGACACCTAGTTTTTTGGCAGCTAATTTAGCCTTGGACTCGATATACGTGCCAAAGTTGAGTGTAGATGTCAGGGTAACACCCAAAAGCTCAAGATGATCAGTAACCGGCACGGATACACCTCGAAAAGTAGGAGTCTGTAGAAATTGACTCCTTTTTGCAGAGAACAGACACGCCTGCGTCTTTCCCGCATTAAACTTGGCCAGATTGGTTTCGCCCCATTCAGAGACTGCCTCAAGGGCCAAGTTCAAACGCTCGACCATACTCTCTCTCAATACCTTAGTTTGTTGACCGCTGGGTCTCGCGCTAGATATGTAACTCTCTACAACGGTGCTATCATCTGCGTACCCAAAGATACCGGGCTTCAGCAGATCGTTGATATGTAGCAGAAAAAGCGTCGCAGAGAGTACCGACCCTTGAGGGACTCCGGCATTGATACCCATTTGGTCCGACGAGCAGCCATCAATGACAACTCGTATGGACCGATCTCTCAAGAAGTCCGATATCCACGCAATAAAACCTGGAGACAAACCATAACTAGAAAGCTTGCTAATAAGGCCATCATGCCAAACCCTGTCAAAAGCCTTCGAGATATCCAGGGAGACTGCAAGTGCTTCCCCGTGTTTCTCGATAGCTTCACTCCAGATGTGAGTGACATACGCCAGAATGTCCCCAGTCGACCGGTTTCGGCGAAACCCGTATTGCCGGTCACTGAGGAGGTCGTTAGATTCTAGGTATGCCAGGAGCCTGCGGTTTAAGACACGTTCCATAGTCTTGCAGAGTATGGACGTGACCGAGATGGGCCTGTAGTTGGCAGGGTCAGCACGACTACCTTTTTTGGGCACAGGTTGCACGTTAGCAAGCTTCCACGATTTCGGTACTTGCCCAGTTTGGAGAGAGAGTCTATACAGGCGCGTTAGTACAGGAGACAACTCAGGTGCACAAGCCTTCAACACTAGGGCAGGAATTCCGTCCGGGCCACTGGCTTTATTCACGTCCAGATTACGTAGCACTTTACGAACCTCCATTTGGCGAATATGCATTTCCGGCATCAAAGTCGGACTGCCAGGTGGAGCAGGAGGTGTCGCACTACCAGCATCTAGACGCGAAGCTTCCGCAAAATTGACACCTTATTAAGAGAACATGGTCACAGCGTCCTTCGTCTACCACCCTATCACCCAGATTTCAATCCGATTGAAAATATATGGGCAATGATAAAAGGATACGTCGCGAAAAAAAACGTGTCAATGAATATGGATACAATAATGAGGTTATCAAATGAAAAAATTGAAAGTATCACTGTACAGGAATGGAAAAATGTTTGTGACCATGCAATAAAAGAAGAAAAAAAGTTTCATGGATACGACGCCGTTATTGACAATATTTTATAACGGAAAGATTCATTATTAAAACAAACGACACATCAGACGAGAGTGAAAATGATAACGAGAGTGATAAAGAAAGTGACTATGGTGCAATGTCTGGTGTAGAAGATGTGTAGTTATTTTGTCTTTCAAATTGAATTTTTAGTAATAATCACACAATAATATGTACTCATCAGTCAAATACACAGCTGGACTTTATTTTATCAATTTAGTTTTATTTTATTTTAATACTAGAATACTTCTCCGACTTATGTTATGCCTTAAGTACCTACCTAAAATATAATGATATTAATTTTTAAGAGTTTGTTGTCTGACTGTACTTTTGGTGATCACTCACACTAATGCAAAGCTCAGCTTATACCTCGCGGACTGTACTCTTTGTATCCGTCATTCTGGATTGACCGAGAATGTTCAGAAATGCAATCCGAATGGTTTAAAATCGGAATGACAATCCCTGTCTCTGTCATGCTAAACAGATAAGACAAATACCGAGAGATGAGATTCCGTGTCGGATGCAACCGAATGGATTTAGAGTCGCTACCCTGGTTTGTACGTCTTGGGGATCAAGCATAAAAACATTTGGTAGCTTGATGAATGGCACAGATTATACCGAAAAATATTTACTGGCTGTAATCCACAGATTAGGTAATATCTGTAAACAGAAGTTGTTTGACATGTATCCGAACAAGAATTAAAAGTCAAAACAAACCTTTTTGTCTCCTGGCAATTATTCGATTTAACTTTTGAAAAGATTTCAAAACATTTTGTATATAATTTAAAATCGTTGCTATTATAGTGTTTCATTTTTAAAATCAGTGTCCATACGTACATAATATTGTAATATACGCATTCCAAAAAAGTTTTTGAGGGTCACCTACATTGTTGAGTATATTTAATGATTTTCGCAATAGCAACATCGATGACATACGAACGAAAGTGCTTGTGATGAGCAGAGACGATTGAAAAGTGTCGATAGGCCAAAATTCCACTGAAATTAGCCAGAATCTTCAGGTATCTACAAAATCTAATAAATAACACCCTCGCATGTGAGGGTACTATGTGGTGGTGCTGTTCTTCTTCCGCTAGTTCAGGTGCTTATTCACAATTGGGGCTTGTCTGACTACTCCCAACCCATATTCCTGTGGCGGCCATATTTATAAGTCATGAAAGGCGTTGACGCTCGACACGATCGTAATCATTTGCGTTGTATTGTTTCACAGGACCGATGGCTGCGATACGCAAAAAATTAGTGATCGTCGGTGACGGTGCGTGCGGTAAAACATGTCTCCTAATCGTGTTCAGCAAAGATCAGTTTCCGGAAGTGTACGTGCCGACAGTGTTTGAGAACTACGTCGCCGACATCGAAGTGGACGGCAAGCAGGTGGAACTAGCGCTATGGGATACGGCGGGGCAAGAGGACTATGACCGGCTCCGGCCGCTCTCCTACCCCGACACGGACGTGATCCTCATGTGTTTCTCGGTGGACTCGCCTGATTCGCTCGAGAACATACCGGAGAAGTGGACACCAGAGGTGAAGCACTTCTGCCCCAACGTGCCTATCATTCTGGTGGGCAACAAAAAGGACCTGCGCAACGACCCTGCCACGATCAACGAGTTGCGCAAGATGAAGCAGGAACCGGTGAAGCCGCAGGAGGGTCGCGCTATGGCAGAGAAGATCAACGCGTTCGCGTACCTCGAGTGCTCCGCCAAGAGCAAGGAGGGAGTACGCGAGGTGTTCGAGACGGCCACGCGCGCCGCGTTACAGGTCAAGAAGAAGAAGAAGACTAGGTGTTCTCTGCTGTAAGTGCCGTTGTCGGGAGAACTCTGATTTATGAATCATTCGCATACTGCCTGATAACTATGTTCGAGACGAGTCTGACTGCAGTCGCGGCGTCGGCCACACAGTGCTTCCTTCCGATACTGACAGCTGACGCGAGCTCGCACCCGCGTTGCACGCACATAAAAACAGTATTTGTGTGGCTACACTTTCACCATTGGTACTTGTATATTTTATAGTATATCTATTACGAGTAAGCGTAAATGCCTTAACATTATATAGTCGGGGGCAAAAGTGAACCTTCCATCGCCGGAGGGCACTGATTTTTTGTGCTATCATGTTTATATACTTATAGCATTTCTTCAACTTTATAGTTATAATAATCCTCGACCGGTGTCATCTCACCGAGACTCGTTTAGTTTGGTATTTTGTATTTTAATTTTTCAATAAAATAGTGATGTTTATATTGTGTAGGATGTGTTATTTGACATGGAGCGCTCGCCCCATTCTCAGCTAAAGTGCCTGTCAGCAAGCGCCCGAGGCGTGCAATCTGATTCTCTAGGCAGTTTTATGTAATCTATTGTTTGTGTGAAATTTTAACTTTCCTAATATAATTTATTAGTAATAAAGGAACCCCATGTTTTATCAAATCTTTTCTAGACTCTTTTTGACTTTTATAAAATACAGCATTTATATTACAAACAAATGTTTAGGATGGGGAAATATTTAAGTTAAAAACATCAATATAATATGTTATGTTTTATTAGTATTGTAAGTACAAAATTATCTTTTCAAATATAAATGAATTAACATTATATTTAGACTTCCTTTTATAATTTAAGATTTATTTTTTGGATCTATTCCAATTACAAGTTTATAACTAATAACTGAAGGTTTCAATTTAGGCACTCCTTGTCGCTTTCAGTAACTGGATAGGGTTGAAACGTCTCCGAGGGGAAGACATGAGTCTTCTCTCTTGTGAGACTGTAGCTGTCCGATAAGGAACTACAGTGCCTCTGGGTAACTCTCTCTCTAGTCCTAGTAGTTCAGGCATCCAATCGGCATACACTAAAGTATTCACCAATTGCAGTGTTTCTATGGGTGCTGGAGTTAGTATATACAGAAGCCTTTTTTCAAAATCGATGCTTCTTATAAGCCCTGCAAAAAAGACGTGCATGAGTAACAGTCATGTACAGTTTATCAAAATTAATCACCACTTTATTACATTATTATTGATAATAATGCTATATGATAGTGAGTTCTAATTCTATACCTATTAGGTACATTGTATTTATTTTTCTTGTGTGTCTGACATCATACCATTGACTCATAAATAGGAAAATGGTCAGTTAGTAGTGGTGCTCATCGCTGTATGACGTATTATTAGTGTCCTCTGCAGTGTGTCATTAAAATGAGTGTTTGTAAGCTGATAACAAATTAGGTACAAGATTTTAATGGTTTTTTTTTTTTAATTAATATGAGAACAACTGTGTAACAGTCATGTTCAAAGTTATACTAGCTTCATGAGCTGAAAACCTGATTTACACAGTTTGAATAATATTGAATATTTAGTTGCAGTTTTATATTTTAAGTAAATCAGTTCTTTTCCATTAGCTAAGATCATGGTCAAAAGCATAAATTTGTAGGTAACACTAAAAAAGTCTAATATTATTCTATCTTAGATATTTCAGTAAGAAATTATTACCATATCCATGACATGAGAGTGCGTTATCACCCAGTGTAAACATCTTTCCCTTATCTTCTGCCGCAAGTTGACACAATGCTATTATTTTGCCATTGATCACCTTTGTTACTGTCTGCTGTGGTATTTTAACATTTACTCCAATGTTTAGGTCTTTTATATCTACCCTGAGAACAAAAAGCCACTAATTAGGTACATGGATCAACTTCCTTAGATATATTTTTTTAAATTAACATAGTACCTACATAATTAGTTGTTTCAGTCCAGTAAAATGTAGTCATAATTAATGTAAATACTAGCAGCGCTCTATGGTTTTGCCCCCATAGTTCCTGTTCCTATTGTTTTCTCAGGATAAAAAGTAGTCTGTTATTCGACACTATAATCTCAATCTGACTGTTCCAAATTTCAACATGACCCGTTTAGATATTCAAACCTGATTGAGCAACAATCATCCAAACTTTTCATAATATTAAGATTATTTAAACTGAAAGTAACAGTTCCTCAAAAAAACAATAATAATAGTCCTCTTTTTCTATAGAGCAGCACTGTTTCAAGGTTGATGTCCTGAAAACTGGAAAGAACCAGTATAATTTCACTTTTATGCGTGTGAGATAAGTAGTTTGTTAGCTGAGTATGTATGTGGGTATCAAATCATGAGTGACTTAGTTTTCTACAAAGAGATGCTCCATCTTAAATTTTACGTTGTTCCTTTACATCAGGCTAAAAACGGCAGTCAAACCGATAGTAACATATTTTGAAATAAAATCTTTTTCTTACAAGAAATCAGGTAACCATGGCCATGCTATTTTTATGAATGCAAAAATGTTTCTAAAAAGTTGTTCATCTTACCAAATGTATAAGAAAGAATTAATTTTACTATAGTAACAATCGTTTTTCAATGTATTGTTATATTTAATTAGGCTCAAGTTTTAGTGGTGTCTAGAAATTTTTCTCTTTCAGTTGATAAACAACAATCTATTTGGCTTAACAGCTGACAAATAATACATTACAAAACAGCTGATCTTATAAGAGTCCATACAAGAAAAAAAAAAGTTCTGTGTAACAGAATCTATTTAGGTACTCCCATTTTGATTTTTGTTTTGTTCTATATAAAAGTGAAAAGAATAACCTTTAGTGCGAGTTTTTATACCTAGTTAGTTACCAATAGGAAATTCGTGAGATGCATATTCAATTTGCAAAAGTTTTCTTATAGGTACCTAACAACAGCAACTGTTGTAAAAGCAACCAAACCAAAATAAATCTAATAAGTAAAACGCAAACATCAGAAATTAACGATTGCACGAAATCACAAGTTATAGGGTTAATTTAGACCTATATAAAATAAACAACCCACTTTTTTCCCCCACTGCTGAGACTCGGCGTCTTCGTTCACAAGAACATAGCAAAAACCATAGCCCACCGCGCTGGCCCAGTACAGATTGGCGGATGACACATGTTGTCGAAAGCTGTCGTCTTGAAACGTGCTAGTTTTCTTACGTTGCTTTCCTTCACCATAAAGTCATCACTACTGGTGACAAACTTTTACGTCTATTTTATACTCAAGAGGTGCAATCGGGATTAGAACCTACGATCTCACGCTTGTGAAATCGACCGTTCTCTCCACTAGGAAACCACGGCTAAGGAATCAGTGAAACAGAAAAACAGCCCGTGAATTCTGAAAAAGCAAACTACACTGACGAAGTCGCCTTTTGATCTAGAATCTAGACCTGAGCATCTCGATTGTACTCATTACGACTCTTCAATAAAAACAGAGGCCAAATTATTTTGGACAATCGTGATATTGACAAATATCAACAACCTACATACGTTAGCTATGGATTACAGAGTCCTGGCGTAAATTTACAGAAGAGACGAATTCGTCGAATTTGCTTATCAGTACTGTAGTGATAGGTAGGATATCACTTCAGAAAGTTTGTAACAGTATCTCCTTTTTTGTACTGACCCAGTACAGTGTCTCACTTGAAATAAGGCGAGGCGTAGTGAGGGTCGTGACTCGTTCTTTTATCGCTCTGTATTTTACCGAGGACGAGTAACGCGACTGCAACATAAAATATGAAAAAGTCGAGTCGCTCGAATCATTTTTTGGCATCTTGTACTGGACAATATAAAAGGACCTCTTGTATGTCCAACTCAACACTACTTTTCAGAATTTATAGAAATGCAATGGAGGAACATGTGTGTTGTGTCCAGGCCGCGGCGCTATCGCTGTCTCAAATTACGGCAGCTCCAACACAAGGTGTTACGATAACATTGATTGTCCATTGTGGTGTGAATCACGGGTGACACAATTCCAGGAGTCGCGAGATATCTCGTTACTCGTTCCTATAGCAATTATTCTTTGAGATAGCTTCGTGTCATCGGATACTTGCTAATTGGTTCATACCGTGAAGCAAATTGATTTAGCATTCCTACAAATTCTGAATACGATATTATATGAAGCGTGGCTTTGTATAACAAATAAATCCTGTGGTAGGTTTTGTGAATGTGCTACATCCTAGAAATAAATGTAGTTTACATACTGTGTAGGTACGAGACCAAGGAGGGAGGCATATGCAAATAGTCGACATGCTAGTCTGGGGGACGGGAACTGTCTTAACGTAACTAATACATCAAGTAATATAAAAAAAAATATAGGTATTACACTAGACTAAATGAAAACGTATATGAGTATTGATCACAACAATTTTAACACTACTATTATAGGTAGGTTTTCCCCCTAGGCTCATTTCAGGACTCATCGTTAGTTACCATCGGGTAAGAAAAGAATCCACATTCAAAACTTCAAAGTAACTATTTTAGCAAACTGTAAGAGGTCGCAATGTTTTAAAAGATAGATAATATAAATATTATGTATAAGTCACCGTAAAATTGTGAAAACCGTCTGATAATAATCTAACGTTATATTATAAACAACGTAATACTAACATGTTATACTTTCATTCTAATTATGTGAATGGTCATGAAGATATTATCTTTATAACTAAACGTAGAAAACATGAGATAACTTCGTTGGATTATAAACTAAGCTAACTGATGTAATGTAGATTTTTGATCTCACGCTTTTTATTATAAACAGACCGTTATTACAATTTTGTGGGGACATATTTATATATCACAAGTCCTGTTTAAATCCCAGGGGGTAAACCCTCGAAAATCAGCATAAATGCTGATTTTCAATAATTGCTGTCTGCCGATTCGCTAAAAGCGAAAACTAAACTAACTGCAATGGGATTCCCACATCAATTTAAAGGGATGACGATGCCCTGCGAGAGGCAGGCTCATTGAAACCGGTTCACGAGTAATCGCGAGGCTCGCTGCGGTTCACCGTTGGACCAACAATGACTCATTGTCGCGTCACTATTATAAACGGACCCGTCCAAGTGATCCGGAAATAGATCCAATTGGTTTAATGAAATCACTACAACCGCTGCTTGAGATCGGAGGCTACAAGACTTGAATATGGCAAGACTGCGATGGTTGAATACCTAGGTAAGTACCGTAGTACACCATTATAAAAATGACATCATGCTATGGATTCGGCTCCATCGGATACAATATTTACAGAAGGAATAAATAGAGCTCATTTTACTGAATATAGGGATACTCAGAGAGCATGTAGGAAGTCTCAAGGCATCAACAATATGAACATTTTTTTACGTACCTAAGTATAAAAGGTCGACAATTTAAATTTTTATATCGTAAAAGTTTTAAAACAGAAAATCTAGAAAGAGTCTCTTTATAAGGGCAAGAGAGGGGTAAGTAATTTGTAGTGGCAACTTTTTTTGCGACTTTCATTCAGGTATATTAATACCGTAATTTCGCCAGCGTAACTATAATGGTTCATGAGACATACACAAACACTTTATTTCGCACACCAGAAAAATGACTAAAAACAATACAATGGATTATAATCCAACATAATATGTGCCTATTGAGAGCATTGTCTTCGGAAGTTTATTCAAAATTAGTAAATAAAGGGTCTCACAAGTTCCCTATTTATAGACATCTGTTAAAACTGGACCAAAATATAATAAATTAATCATTGATTCCTCGTCAAATAATTTGTCGATTCCAAATTGCATATATTGCAATTTGTATCGAATAGCCGATCTATTTTAGTAATTTCAGACGTAGTTACCGTCATAGTAAAGGTGTGGTGAGTACAAAATATATCTTACGTTTGTACACCCTTCCTGCGTAACCCTGCACAAGTAACTAAAAACAATATGTCAATCGGGAATTAAACATTTTCAGAAGAAACAAAAATAGTTCCAGACTACGTAAAGCTGCCTATACACACTGGGCCAGTGGAGGCCAACGCGAGTGTCGAGAAAACGGGTGTGCGTTCGCCCAGCAAAAAAGTATCGCCTTTCAAGAATTGAATGATGCAGATAATTAGTGCCCTATCTCGTGTAAATGTGCCCGAAATTTTAAATTTGTGCCCCCTAAGGTTTCAGATTTATTTAAGAAAAAGAGATTCTGCTGCACGAACGTTCGCCCAGCAAAAAAATTTTTAAATGTTGGGTTTAGCTGGATATTAAATATGCAAAAAGGTAGCTTATATCCGAGTATAAATGTGCCCTGAAACTGAAATTTGTGCCTCTTCAGGTTTCAGAGAAATTTCGTTTTTTGCTGGGCGAACGTTTTGGAAATTGCTATATATCGGAAACGGTTGGACGCACAGTCATGAGTTTTTTTATACAGATACATTAAATTTGTGCATATTTGTGCCGAAATTTTCATTAACATGACTAGCATAGTTCAGGAGTTATTATTTTATTTCCTGAAAAATTGAAAAAAGCTCTGGCTCTCGAACGAACAAGACTAAGGACTTCGCGTTTGTGCTGACTGGTACCTATCATATATACACACGATCCTGTAAAGTTTTGCCAATCTACTACATATCATTGGCGAGTTATTAACAATTTTGTCTGTTTTTTGAGGTTATCTTGAAAGAATGTATTTAGCATACGAAAACACTACTTTTATGTGAGCTGGCTTATTGTAAGCTTCAACACTAATTAGAGCGCTATTTTAAGAATACGTGTGCAAAAATTCAGTTATGTATACCCGTTAGTTTAGACAACAATGATAAGAAACCATTCGAAATATTTACGGCACAGTAACCGACTAAATACGAGTGAACATTAAAAAGCGGCCGCACGATACTTCATGCTAGCCTTCTTAAATCGTCATGATATAATTTCGTGTCTGGAGAACGTTGCGTACAAAAGTAGAATCGTCGTTTCAAAAATAAACCTTTGCACTCGTTTAGTTATAAATGTTTATTGTTAAGGCAAAATCCTAACACACACACATAGTATGTCAAATGGATATGTGGCTGAGTAGAAGTAATTTTATAATAGGAAGTACCAGAAATAGAAACGATTAATCACGCGCGATGGTAAATCGCTAAAAAATCTATTTACCAACATATATGTACCTACGTGTACTATAAGTTACGGTGGTCTAGTCGGGAGAACGGCGGCTGCCGATCCGGAGACCCCGGGTTCAAACCCCACACGCACCACTGTCTAGTCATGTGCGTAATGCCGCTAACTTAAAACAGTGAAGGAAAACATCGTGAGGAAACCGACATGTACCTAGATCTTTCGAAGTCATGTGTCATCCGCCAACCCGCACTGGGCCAGCGTGGTGGATTATGGCCTTAACTCTCTCCTTGCGAGAGAAGGCCCCGAGTCCCAGCAGTGGGAACGTTTAGTGGGCTGTTGATGATGATGTACCTACGTGTTATAAAACTGGAAATAATGATTTGTGATTATTATAATATGCCTTTCTACCCGTTGTTTTAGTAGTAGTAGTAACAGTACACAGTTTTGTGATAGTATTTTACTGTGATTTTGAATTAATAAGAAATTGAATACAATTAATGACTTAGGTTAGGAGCGATTACGAAGTACAACATTTCTTGTCCATCATTATGATCCATTATTTTTGTTATGTAATAGAACACGATTATGTTTAAGAAATACGTTGTACCTACTTGCTTTTTTTGGAATGTTAGTTTTAATGTACACCTTTTAATGATCTTAAAGGTACTCAGATAGGTACTTAGTACCTAAGTATATTGTCTACCAACAATAATTAAATAGGAAAATTATCAATATTGTTTTCTTATAATCTTTTATCCAAATTGCTTTCATTTCAATCTATTAATGCCACCGATATACCGCTGTCTAAGGACAATTTCTTTTTAAGAATGCATTACAAATTATAGTGCAGTAATAGTAATATAAAACACATTTTGTTTTATTTACCTTTTATTTCATGTCCCTAATACAAAATAATTTCCAACTTAACAATTCTGTACGCATCTGTACCATAAAAAAATCATTACAACGTCATCAAGTGAAGTAGGGTAGCATGAAGTATCGTGCGGCCGCCTTTTAATGTTCACTCGTATTTGGTCGGTTACTGTGCCGTATATATATCGCATGGTTTTCTATCATTAATATCTAAACTAACGGGTATACATAACTGATTTTTTGCACACATATTCTTAAAATAGCGCTCTAATTAGTGTTGAAGCTTGCAATAAGCCAGCTCACATAAAAGTAGTGTTTTCGTATGCTAAATACTTTCGTTCAAGATAACCTCAAAAAACAGACAAAATCGTTAATAACTCGCCAATGATATGTAGTAGATCGGCAAAACTTTACAGGATCGTGTGTATATATGATAGGTACCAGTCGGCACAAACGCGAAGTCCTTAGTCTTGTTCGTTCGAGAGCCAGAGCTTTTTTCAATTTTTCAGGAAATAAAATAATAACTCCTGAACTATGCTAGTTATGTTAATGAAAATTTCGGCACAAATATGCACAAATGTAATGTATCTGTATAAAAAAACTCATGTCTGTTCGTCCAACCGTTTCCGATATATAGCAATTTCCAAAACGTTCGCCCAGCAAAAAACGAAATTTCTCTGAAACCTGAAGAGGCACAAATTTCAGTTTCAGGGCACATTTATACTCGGATATAAGCTACCTTTTTGCATATTTAATATCCAGCTAAACCCAACATTTAAAAATTTTTTTGCTGGGCGAACGTTCGTGCAGCAGAATCTCTTTTTCTTAAATAAATCTGAGACCTTAGGGGGCACAAATTTAAAATTTCGGGCACATTTACACGAGATAGGGCACTAATTATCTGCATCATTCAATTCTTGAAAGGCGATACTTTTTTGCTGGGCGAACGCACACAGAAAACGGCACGAAACAAAACGTAGCATCCACACACTGGCCCAGCGCAGGCCAACGCGAGCGCCGACAAAACGGCACGAGACAAAACGTAGCATCCACACACTGGCCCAGCGCAGGCAAAAGCGAGGTAGGCCAATAGGAGAACAGGACGCTACTCGCCGAGCGCCTTTGTTTTGTGCACAAAAACCGACACCGGTCACGAGAGACGAGTCGAGACAAAACAGCCCTATACACACTGGCCACTTGCCGTCACTCGGCCGGGCCGGCGCGGCGAGGCGAGCGACGCGAGTCATCACAAAACGACCCTCCACACACTGGCGTTGGCCTCCACTCGGCCAGTATGTATAAGCGGCTTAATAGATGGCGGTAGTAGGTTTTAAAAACTATTACTACACTACCACCACCTTCAATAAATTATTTCATGTTACGTAAAAAGGTGCAGCGCCCCCAAGTTTTACCCTCGTATTCTCGTTATTTTTTTTTTAGGATAAAAATTACCCTATCTATTATATTATTCCAACCTTTACTGTTTTCTGTGTTTCGAATTCCAACCCGATCCGTTCAGCCATTCCGACGTGATTGAGCAAAAAATATCCAAAACTTTCGTACATAATAATGTTAGTAGGATCCATTAATTCTACGCGAACAGCAGCTTGTTTCATAACTTTGCCATGGTTGAGTGTGATGACGCGTAAAAGTAAAAGGAGAATGAAAAACACAAATAGCCACACCGGAATAAAAATATTAGTTTTACGAATGAGATTAGTTAAAATATAGGTTAATCACCCCAATGATATTGAAATAATAACTTTTTATTTGGCGAAAAAATTTAAAATATAGGTTAATCAGCCCAATAATAATGAAAAAAAAATTGGCAGTCATAGGAACTGCCGATAGAAGTGAAAACTTGTGACTCACATGTTTTCACTTTTAATTGCATTGTCTAATTTATTTATCATCTTCTCAGACTAAACCATCGTAGGTCTATGTACATTCGCATAATTTCAACACCGCCAGCTAAATCGATGGTTGCGCCATCTAGTTTTATATCAACGTAATTATACAGAATATTGCAATTCTTCACTGTTTCTGTTGCCCTGGTACTGGTACCTAGGGGCAAACGATTTCTGTACCTGGCCGTTTTTACCGAGTTTACCCGAATATTTCATATCCGATCCGATCCGATCCGATCCATTATCATATCCAAGCGTGACGATTGATGAATCCATTTCACAGCCCACGAAAATTCTGTCTATAGCGCGCCTAAAGAAGTTTTCACTTCAAAAAGAACTTTTTATTTGGCGAAAAAATTATCATGTAGACTTGATGACTAGGTCATAGATAGATTTGTACAGTCCACGAGGTATAAGCTGAGCTTTGCATTAGTGTGAGTGATCACATGCATACGCATCTATTACCAAAAGTACAGTCAGACAACAAACTCTTAAACAACAAGCTGACATTAACTATCCAGGATCAATATGGTCATTGCGAAAAGAAGTATCTCTTTTAGGATTCAAATGGTCAAGGACAGAGAATAACAGAAAATTTTTAATGGAAAAGCATGAGATCCGTCACCTACGTATAACTTATTTACTTAAAATTTCCAAATACCGTATTCAGGGCAGGCCTATCGTTTATACCGACGAAACATATATTGACACCACTCACACTTCATCAAAATCATATTCAGATGGCAGCACTTCTGGTTTGAAGAAACACCTTATTAAGAGAACATGGTCACAGCGTCCTGCGTCTGACTGTAC
Source organism: Ectropis crepuscularia (assembly GCA_963693475.1). Taxonomy (NCBI): domain Eukaryota; kingdom Metazoa; phylum Arthropoda; class Insecta; order Lepidoptera; family Geometridae; genus Ectropis; species Ectropis crepuscularia. The sequence continues at coordinate 8,444,672 of OY856357.1, read as the reverse complement.
TTTTGGTGATCACTCACACTAATGCAAAGCTCAGCTTATACCTCGCGGACTGTACTGTCGGTATGTAAGACGTCAAAATAGGCTCCTAAAAAATTGGATGTTTAATACTCGGCTGAAAACGTCTTATTCGATTGGAAAGTTTTCCTATTCTAACGAAAACGCCACGTTTTTAGTCTTTTAAAATAAGTTACCTGACTTTAAAAATAGGCATGTTACAACTGTTACTACGAAATGATGACATCAGCACCTTGTATTTACCTATCGGTGGACGTAGGTCACTCCTAAATGCTACATGACGTAAGAGTCTATGCACAATACATTGAACCATCGTTTCTCTCGTGAAACCGAATTAAATTCCTGGAAATGTCTAATCCCATGTTTGAGTAAGTATCGTACTTTATGATAGTGCAAGGTCGCTTCTGTTGGCGGCGGTGTGAGAACACATACTAAATACATTTTTATAGTAAGTTATTAGAGGCAAAGGGTGAAAAAATACAACATTTAAGCCGTCATGAAACCCAAGCAAGAAATAAAGAGTGTGTACATTTCACACACGACAGAAGTTAAACTTCCGAAAAGTAGACAACGAGAGAATGAGATAAATATACAATATAAGAACGTCTAGGTTGTGGAATGCGTTGCCTGAGTGGGTTTTCCCCGATAGTTACAATCTTGGTGTCTTCAGGTCGAGAGTGAATCTGTTTCTTCTAGGTAAGCACGCTCCATCGTAGATCGCATCGTCGCGTCGCTTCACATCAGGCGAAATAGTGGTCAAGTGTGAACCTATAATAGTTAAAAAAAAAAAGTCTTTCGAGGTCATACGCTTACGCTCCTACGTCATCCCGCAATAACCAACCCGCAGTGAGCCAGCGTGGATACTTGTATTTATTTAGAATTAGTTAAATTACTGATGGTAATAATTGGTGGTTTTTAAGTACTATTGTTGCACATTTTCTTAATTAATTTTGTGTCAAGAAACTCAATTTTAGATAATTTTTATAAAAGTTATTGGTCTAAATAGCACAGATGTCGCTCAAAGTAACACAGTTAAGTAATTAACATAAATCCAAGGATTTTAAGACGCAAATGCACAAAAATTATAGGTACACTAGAATGACGTTGACTATGACGCATTTCCTGAAGGCTTTGCAGTACGCAGGTTTAAAGATGCAAACATAGAGCAAAGAGGCAGGCGCGGTCCCAGCCTTGAAATTTGGAGGGGGGTTACCAGTTCGCAGCCTCAGATTTAGGGGGAGGGGGTCATCAGTGCAAAACAACGTGTAAAAAATACTGTACACTGTAGGTACTAGTAGCGCACCACGATTTTACCCGCGTAGTTGCCATTCTGGTCCAAAGTTATGAGTTGAACAAACTCTGACTCGTATGTTGATGGTAGGTACATTACTTGTGGTGTATGTTTTTCGTTTCAAAATTAATTGTTTATCAGGTTGACATTTGGAACGCAATTAGATTATAGCCTGGATTAGCACATTTACTTTTAATTCTGAGAAAATAACGAGAACTTCGAGGTCAAAACCGCGGGCGGCTGCTAATACAATATAAAGTGTAACAAGCAACACTGATCTGATGGTAAGCAACCCTGACCACAACATTAAGATTCCAAATCACTGTTTAGGACTCCACTGCACTCATGCTCCAGAGATCTCTCTGCCCCATAACATCTCTAGAAAGCACCACAATACGCAGCACACTAAATGTTCCCACTATTGGGATTCAGAGCCTTCCCTCGCAAGGAGAGAGTCAAGGCCATAATCCACTACACTGGCCCAGTGCAGATTGGTGGACACATGACCTCAAACAATTCTAGGAATATGCTGAAGTAGGGTAGGGCGACCACCCTGTTCCTTTGTGTCCAGTTTGTAACTAGACCACGCTCATTCATAGCAGTCAAGTCAAAATTAAAAATCTTGCCGAAGGCGCTGGTGGTGGTAAAACCGGCTCTGTACCTACTTGGCGTAGAATAACTGGCAAAGAAATTATATTTCATCAGGCAAACTGCTAAGAGTCCGACCAATTGGCAGTCATAGGAACTGCAGATAGAAGTGAAAACTTACAACTCAGAATTAGATAGCTTACTTTGGAAACTACGCGTATGAACCGGCCTTGCTCACGCATTTCTAGAAGGCCCGAGTTACCCGAGTTTACCCGATGATTTCTTATCATTCCCGAGCGTGACGCTAGAATTCAATTCACACCCCAGGAAAAATCTGTCTATGGCGCGCCAAAAGAAGTTTTCACTTTAAAAACTAAAACCTTATTCTTGACTTACTCATAAGGCACTATGTCCAGTATGTTCTTCCTATCGACATCCAACAATTGCCCAAAGTACGCCAACACATTGAGATACCTCTCGTCTCTTGGTGACAAAGCGAAAAACCCTTTATTTTTTTGTGGTGTGGCTTCGTTTTCTTCAATCATCCCCAGTAAAAATGTATAGTCTAAAGCATACGGATCTTTTTCCGTTCTGAATAATCTCTGCTTCATATGTTCTTCATAGAAGTTACTAACAGCATGGGGTTGTAATTCGAATTCAAAACGTTTTTTCATTATCTTCGAGTCGATTTGATACACAAATGTTGGTTGAATCTCCAGTATTATATATGATATGAACTTTAGTCCCATGTTGTTACACATTCCCATAGTATTGACTACCCAGGGTATCTGATGGAATGACGGTATGGTCTGACAGAATGCTATTAATTCTCTGACAGCAGATATGTAGCGTGCAGGACTATCCATTGGATTTATCATGCCAATATTGAACATTCTGGAAAAAATAAGTAAGATTAGTTAATGTTAACAAAACTGGTATCTATGCCTTGCTTCAAGTACCATCATGCTTAGGTCTCACTTAGCTGGACACAGCACAAGAAGACGAATTTTACTATTGCACTAATATCACAGTCTATTAAATCATAGTCGTTCGACGAAGCCGTCTAGAAGGGGCAATCGTGCGGGGTGAGATGCGGCAAGCGCGCTCCTGCATTGCCTACATTACAATGTTAGTATTGCAGGAGCGCGGCTCAGGGCTGATGACTTCTGTTTTAATTTTATTTTGATGCCACTTTTGTAAAATTGCGACAACCCTACCCGTGTTTATATCGGCGTTTCTCCCAAGATCAAAGGCGATGAACTACTGGTAGTATTTCTTTGTACTGTGCTAATACTGTAAAGACGAAGATTGCGACGTTTATAAGTGTTTATTTGTGTCCACAGATTTAATGAAATGAGATATGTGATAATCCAGTACCTGTATTCTCCCTACTACGTTTTATCCAGAAAAAATTGAGAGATTTTTATGGGGTTACATTTTAGGGCGCAACTGGTAGAAAATAATTGTATTAAAGCAAGATCTCGCAAACTTCTGACGTAACCACGTCATGAAGGCTAAACATAACATTATTTGTTGGTTAATGGTTATGCAGTATCTTGGTGTTTTCAAATTTTAACTGAAAATTACTACCCTACTGCCTTTAGACATACTCTTCATAAAAATTTCAAGTTGAGACCAGAATACTGGCACTGGTAAGTACTTACTGAAGTATAGGATCTCATTTTTTCATTTCATTCTCATCTATAGAATAACAGGAGTTGCTTACTTTTCTGGTTCCTTCAGATGAGTGAAGTTAGGCCCAATTAAGGGACGATAAACAACACTGGCTGATATATTCCCTGGCATGGTAAACTCTGCCTGTCCTAGGTCTAGGTCAATGACTAGCACTGGGCTATTATAGAGCAACCTGTTGACACAATACCGTAGCAGTGTGGACTTGCCAGTGCCCTTTCCACCACAGAAGATTCCTCTACTTCCAGACTCTGAAATATTATCAATAATTTACTTAATATATTATTTAATTTACTAAATAAGTTACAAACATTAAATTACACGTTGTAATTTAATTACAAAAAAAAACTATTACAAGGACATAGGTAATCTACAAGGTCACAAGTTAACAAGTCATCAGTGAACAGTACAAAAGTTGTTTTTATAATTGTTTTAATATTTTGTTTTAATATAATTTTTAATTCAGTTATTTTTTTTATTATAATTAATGTATAATTGTTTTAATTAATTATAATAAAAAAATAACTGAATTAAATTGGAAATTGTTATTATGTAATTAGTTCATTCATTTCTTTTGGATTTTATTAGCCTTAAAAGAAATTTAAATAATTAAATATCTAAAAATCTAAACCAATCTAGGTTGATTATTATAAAATTAAATTAACCAACAAAATCTTATAACTTAATGCTCTGCCATATCTGCTCTGTATAATATGCCAATAGTCTAGCCAGATGTTAAATAATGATAAGATAAAAATTTATATAAAATAAAACAAGCATGTTTTTATATTCATACTTACTCTTCCCACAATTAACAACTTCCTCCCAACTAGCTTTCTCTTCTAGAACCTTCTTTGGCTGATCAAGGTACAGAGAACATCCTATGCTCTCCGCAGCTGCCTTAAGAAGATCCGGAATGTGATCAACTCTCTTTGAGAAAAGATCTGTTACTGAGAAGTTATTGTCTACAAAGTCTATTTTTGAGCTGTTCAGTCTACTCAGACTTAGGACAGCATCATTTTCAGTAACCAATGTCATTATTTCTTCAGTGTCTGATGTTTTCAAGCCAGCTGCTGACAGTTTACTGAGGAGTCCATGAAATGAACTGTCATTCTCAATAGTCTTTATACTTTGTGCATAGCTGCAGTATGGTGCATACATATCAATAGAATCATCTTGTAATACTGTATATCCAAATACTTCAACGGAGCCTCCAATGGCACTTACTTTGACTTTCCCATGTACAAACAGTTCTGTGGGGTGCTTCAGGACTAGAATGTAATTGTTTTTACTTTGATATACTTTTACAGACATAGGAGCAGATTCATTGTCTGTAGATGATTCTTGTTCAAAATAATCATCAGTCTGTACTGTGTCATTGAAAGCAGAGATTTCTGCAGGTGGTTCTTGTGTAGTGTTAGGTTCTAAGGTCAAATCTTCAATGGCCAGCTCGTCATCCGCTTCTGGTATCAGGCTGCTTATATCCTCAACGTTGTCAGCATTCATGTCCTCATCTGAGTTAGAGAAGTTACCTGCATGACTGAGGGCTGTATTTTGCTGAACTGAAGGCAAATTTACAACAGTTGGATGCACATAGTCTCCTATTACGTCACTGAGGCTCTGACTCTGCATGTCCGAGGCAGTTACTGATATAAATGGAATAGAATTTTCTGATGATTGAGAATTTTCCAATTCAATGTTGCACTGGAATGAATCACAACTAGATTCATCTTTAACATCTCTATAGACAGTTTCATTAGTTTTAACTGTGAAATGTTTTGTATCAGAAAAATCTTTTTCTTTTAGAGTTTTCTTTGCTGGCTTTTGTTTATTTATTGTTAAACTTTCTTTACTCTGCTTTTTCTTTTCTTTCTTGGAACTACTCTTATTATCTGGATTTTCTTGGGGCAGTTTCCTTTTCTTACTTTCTTTGATGTTTTTATTTAATTTCTCAAGTATTTTGTTGGCTAGCACTCCATCAGGATCAAACACTTCATCATCCGTAACATCACTCTTTCCTGATAAGCTTTGGAGGCTGCTTGGGATAGAAATTTCACTGTCAGACAATTCTTCTGATAGTATTGAAGAATCAAATGTCGAAGAGAGGTCTTTATTAGATGTGGACATATCATGAGACAATGATAGAGATGCTGCACTCTCTGAATTTTCTATTTGTAAGTTTGACCCGTCTGAGCTATTTTCAGTACTGCTCAACGATTTACTTTCTATACTCGAATGAATTTCTGCGCTGGCTCGTGTACTACTAGTTTCGTTAGAGGTATCGGCTTCTTTATGAAAACTGATGTCTGAATAGTCGCTCAACGATTTTATATCATCGTCATATTTATTGTGGCTTGTGTCGGCCATTAATTTTATTTCATGGTTACTACCCTTCTTATAGGCATGTAGCATCTGTTTCAGTTGCTTCTTTACTGTACTTTCTGGTTTATTTTCTCTTCCAGACTTTTTGTGGGTAACATGCGCGCGTTCGAAAAACTCCATTCTGCTGAAAACTGTTCAAAACATAGTATCACTACTAATTAGGAGAAAATCAATATATCGTTTAATTGAAAAAAATATATAGTTCAGTAGTTTCAATACAATAAAAACTTTCTTACGAAATAAATTCCAAAAGCGAACAGAAAGCACGCAGGCACGCACGTTTGTTTTGGTAAAATTATGACATAATTGACTTTGACAATGATTGCAATGACATAATATTTCGCAGATGGTCAATTGTTATTGTCACTGTCAAAGCATCAAAGAACTACGGTTTTTTTTATTTATTCCTGATCATGGATACTAAATTTTCAGCCGATAACTTTCTTTCGACCTGCTTGCCATAATTATGCTTATTATCATATAAAAATGGTAAAATGTAGGTGAGGTAGATGGTAGGTTACCCTGCTGCTTCGGCGTAAAACGTGGCATCAGTAACCTTTAATCAAAGCGGGTACCCGCCTTTGATAACCCACAAATAGGGAAATGGACTAACGACGATTAAACCATCACAACAATGGCGCTTACTCTCAGGCTGGTGGAGCCGAGCAGCAGCGTTACTGGCGTAAGGAGTTACACTTCCGCGGTTTGAAATCCGCGTACCCAGCGTGGTGACTATTATGGGCATCAAACATCCTCCCACAGTAAGTTCCAAAAACCAACGGCACCTAGTTCCCGACTGCTTTGCTATTCTTGGACGGTCATGGTAAGGGTAGGAGCTGCGAAGAATCTCCGGGCTGCAGCAGGCTGCCAAACCTAACTGACTCTTGCTATTTATAACGGACGAACGATTCGCAAAGGCAAAGAGCTGAACCATTTAGGATAGCACATTCACGGTGTATGTGAAGTTCAAAAAGACACCGGAACCTTGGAATCAGGCCATCTTAATTTTAACCACGAAGGTCATCATTTAAACTCTATAACAGCGTTGTACAAATCGCAAGTGTCTCGTTGAGGATCTCGACTCTAGTGAGTGCTAAGTTGGCCGAGTGTAGAGTAGAGTATTGTCTCAAAGTTTGGGTGTTTCTATGTATAATAAGGATGTATTTAAAAACTATATAAGTATTATATCAGCTATTTGCCCGCCATCACACAAGCTTTGCTTAGTTTGGGGTCAGATGGTGTTGTTGTTGAATTGTCCACCAATATTTATAATTATAAAGTAGGTAGCCTTATACCATAGAATAGATAATATAGATAGAACGGACCTTCCCCACCCCCCGCCAATTTCAAGCTTCCTCCCCCTCGCGGACGCGAGGCGGACTCAACGAAGGGTTATTATATCGGACGATAATTTTCTATGAGAATACGACCATGATGCTGTATTATTTAACAAAATGGTACCAACTTTTTCGTCTATTATACGAAACAAGAATAAGAGATTTTTAATTTCATAAGAATTTCTACAAAGATTGAATCATTTTTATAAAATGTGTTAAGCTATTCTGGTTAGAAGTACGCGCCAACACTGAAGTCCTGTGACGAAATTATTAAACTCGTTGTTTTTAAACTGCGGCTTTCGTTAATCGTTGTGAAATATGTCAGTGGCGCCAATAACTTATGGTAAAGAGTGATGAGTATAGTGTACTTAACTAAAAATCAATTCGTACATGGTACCTTTATTATCTCCTATTTTGTTTTAAATCTTCTCCCTTCTGATTGTTGATGAAAGTTATATTTACCTACATTAAAGATAAGATCGAACACTAACTAGGTAAGATTATAAGCCACTTAACACAGGCAGGTGAACTCACAGGTCACAGCTATTCCATAAAATAATTTAGTAACCCTAGATGACACGCACACATGCGTAAATGTGTTCGAACGACATATGCGTAGTTGTGTGAGTGTAGGTATGTCGACTTCACCGTTTGTTTGGAGTTTAGGCCGAGTGTCCGGGGTGTGCTTATACATCATGGGAAGCATACTCTTCTCCAAAGCGTAGTTGGGTCACAAACATGGAGAAACATGAACTGGAGAACCGATTCGCTGCCTGGGCAACGTGTACGTCCACTATATCTTTGGTTTTATAACTAAGTAATTCGTTAGAAAATTAATGTCACCAACATTGCGCAACTCAGCGCTTTAGCAACCTGAAATCCTAAAACAATGGGCCGGTCATATCTGTCTGTCTCGATAACCGTTGGATTTGGGGTAGACGGGTTCTGAAGAAGACTGCGAATCGGTAAACGTAGTGTAGCTCTGGGACTATACAGAGTGCCGACATACGAAAGACCGGCAGGAGAATCGGCCTCAGTGGCGCAATAAGGAAGAACCTTGTCTCCAGCTATGGACGAATATAGGCTGATGATGACCCCATCTGTAGCCCAATAGTATAAAACATTTTAGGGTTTTCTACTCTATTACACGTCGATATCTATCCATCTAGGGCAGGGGTCGGCAACGCGCGGCCCGGTGCAAAGCATGAATTACGAACTTTTAGAAATGTGGCTCATGGCTCCTTAAAGGTTGCCGACCCCTGGGTAGCGATTCTGAAACCATTCGGTTGCATCCGACACGGAATCTCATCTCTCGGTCTTTGTCTTATCTGTTTAGCATGACAAAGATCGAGAGACGAGATTCCGTGTCGGATGCAACCGAATGGTTTCAGAATCGCTACCCTGATCTAGGGATTACACGCGGAACTACTTGTGGCAGCACACCGTGATATAAAATTTGCATTTGTTCATTTAAGCCAGAGCTAAATAGGTTAACCTAAATAATGTCGCTTACTCGTTTATCCTTCGACGGCACAAATTCTAAATTATGGAACTTCCTTTTATTACTCTTCTATAGTAGACATGTTAGTGATCTGTTTAGTAGATTAAGCACATTTATTGAGCATGATATTTTAAAGATGAAAACTTAGCATTAGGCAGAGTCTCCCATATTATGCCAATATGATCCAACCTGACAAGGGGGTTTATGAAATAAAAAACGAAATTACGACGATAACATTTTACGATTTTATTTATAGAACCGGCTCCTGACTCCAGAGATAAATACATTCCATGATTGTATCAGTACAATACATTCCATACGAATGAGAGACTACTAAACGGCCGTTGATGTAGCAATCACTTTTATGAAGCGTCTGTCACACCAACGGCGATGTGAGATGTTAAGTTAGCTCACGATGCGTCGTGTGATAGCTTAATATCCCACGGATTAACCCTATGCTAATTTACTGGGCTGTGAAGGTAGCGAGGAATTCTGTGACGAGTTTCTTGAGGGAAGCGTCAGATTCGGGCGTGATCTGGCCGTCCTTAGCGATGGTGGCGAGGAGACCCTGGTGGCTGGTCTTGATGTGGGCGGTGAACTCCTTCTCGAAAGCGGTGATCTTTGAGGGGTCCAGTTTGTCGAGGTGACCACGGACACCGCAGTAGATGATGGCAACCTGCACAAAAATACACATAAAATAACAAACATAATAATATATCCATAATATCAATTCCTCTGACAAGTGTTCTCCTGACACCGGCGATTGTAACGCTGCCGAATCGTCGAGGCAATTATATAATAATTTTGATTGTAGATAAAATATAGATTAAGTCCAGCAATGTAATGTTTTCAATGAGTTTAAATTACAAAAGTTTAGAAACTGTAATTCCTCTGGCAATACATCTGTTTTGTTTAGTAGTAAGGTTATAAGTTGGTCAGGTAAGTTTACTGACCACTGGATTCATGACATCTAACACTAGAAATACTCCTGAGAGTGTAGTTGTTACATTCAATTTTATTTTAGTTTTTGGAGAGTACCTTATAGTTTGTTTTTTCAAATAGTATAAACAGCACATACCTGTTCCTCAATGGCCATGGGCACATACTGTCCCTGCTTCAGCAGCTCAGTGAGACGCATGCCTCTGTTCAGCAGCTGCTGGGTGGCGGCGTCCAAGTCGGAACCGAACTGGGCGAAAGCGGCCACCTCACGGTACTGAGCCAGCTCCAGCTTCATGGAACCGGCCACCTGTGTTACAAATGTGAATCAATAACATGATATAAACAAATTTTTTAAAAGAAAGCTTTTACTCACTATTCATTGTTCTAGTTATGTTTTAAAGGTAGATTTTGCATATGTAGGTAGTAAGTTAGAAATAATTAGTTAGTGGCTAGATAAGATTTAATTATAAAGAGGGAGGGTAAGTTAGAGGACAATAATGTAATGCTACTAAGCTCTGCCACTGCGTCCACATGTATGAGGAAGGCGGGTAATAGAGGAATGGAAAAACTTGGGAGGAGGCCTATGTCAAAAGACAAACTGGGATGTAAATTATAAAATTAGATTAAATATATACTTGTAAAAATTTAATCAACAATAAAGGCTATCTTTATCTTTAAGTTCTGCATCTAAGAACAGTTATCATACATAAAAAGAGTTTTAATTGAAACAGAATAAAGAAGTATTGATAAGAACATTCTTAATAATTTGATTGTTTATCACTATGCTGTCTACGAAGCTGTTACGAAACGGACATTATAGTTAAGTCACAGTGTGCGCCATTCATCAAGAAATTGAAAAACATTATTTTTATTAGAATTAGTTTTATTATTTTACCTGCTTCATGGCCTTGGTCTGGGCAGCAGAGCCCACACGGGACACAGACAGACCGACGTTGATGGCGGGCCGGATACCCTTGTAGAACAGCTCCGTCTCCAAGAAGATCTGTCCGTCAGTGATGGAGATCACGTTGGTGGGAATGTAAGCGGACACGTCTCCGGCCTGGGTCTCGATCACGGGCAGAGCGGTCAGGGAGCCACCACCCATCTTGTCGGACCTGACAGAATACGGAAATTTTATTTACGCTCATAAATTTCGCTAATTTTAAAAGTAACTTTTCTTTACGTAATTTCGCAAAAATCAATAAGTATAATCATAATGTGGCATCATTCAATCTGCATCTTAAGGTGCCTAGTAAGATATGTAATAATACTATCTTCCTCATGATCAATATAGCAACAGAATATATCACTCAACTAGAAGTTATTACATAGTCTCATTAGTCTTCTGTAATAAGCTTACAGGTCATCGTAACGTCGAATACAAACATCGCGACATACAGAAAATATGTAATAAATATTAAAAATATATAAATAGTTATGGGATACACGCATATTTACGTTTGAGGCTGGTTGTTTGAGTAAATTTTCGACAAAGTTCTTGATAAAGTACTCACATCTTAGCGGCACGCTCGAGGAGACGAGAGTGGAGGTAGAACACGTCACCGGGGTAGGCCTCACGACCCGGGGGACGACGCAGCAGCAGGGACATCTGCACATAAACAGGTCATTAATTACTACCATAGCGTACGCAGCCAACTGAATGTTCCCACTACTAGCACTAAGAGATTTAAAAGACTAGATTCTCTCGCAAGGAGAGAGTCAAGGCCATAATCTACCATTCTGGTCTAGCACGGTTAGAATGACCTCGAAAGATTCTAGCAACATGTTGGTTGCCTCAGGAGTTTTCCTTCACCGTTTTAAAGTTAGCGACATTATGCACATGACTTCGAAAAGTCAGTGGTGCGCGTGGAATTCGAACCAGGTGCTCGGGATCGGCAATTGACGATCCTCCGAGAAGACCAGCAGTAACTTACTATCATACAATGTTAACTAACATCAATTACTCAAACTATCTTTAAATATGGAATCCTGATTTACTCTCAAATAATGAAAAATATGGTTTGAGACATAAAAATGTAAAACAAAACTCGAGTTTCGCGGCTTTCCACACGATCCTGGTAGAGGTGTAAAAACTTCGAGAACTCAAGAGAATATTCTTCAAAAATAAAAATGAATTTCTAAAATTTATTTTTAGAAATTCTTTTTTTGTATGATTATTTATTTATTTATTGAATAATAGGCAAGCAGCATTAGCTGATATGCCTATATCTCAGTGTTGAAATAACAAATTATAGGTAATTGTCTGTTAAAATGATTTTGTCTTTAACTATCCATTTGTCCAATCTGTTCTTGAAAGAGTTTAATGACTTTGCTGAAATAACATCCTCAGGCTACCTGTTCCATTTGTAAACCACTCTGTTGCTGAGGATGTGATGTGCAGTGTTTGTCAGTGATGGTGGGTGGGACAACTGGGACTTATGACGTCGACTGTCTCTCTTATGCTCCTTTAATCTGTACAGGTTCTTTATGTGAGGGAGGTTATAAAATCCATTCGTATTTTAAATGTTTCGATCAAGTCTCCTCGTAACCGTCTCTCTTCCAATGTAGTGAGGTGTAGGGCTTTTAATCTGTCCGTGTAGGATTTACGTCGAAGGGCATATGGCCATTTTGTCGCTTTTCTTTGCACTTTCTTTTCTTTAGGTTTATCAAATAAATGTGTGGTGGTTTACCTGACGGTAGGCGACAGCCTGCTTGGACAGATCGTCGTAGATGATGAGCGCGTGCTTGCCGTTGTCGCGGAAGAACTCGCCCATGGCGCAGCCGGAGTAGGGCGCCAGGTACTGCAGGGGCGCGGCGTCGGACGCCGTCGCGGCCACGATGATGGTGTAGTTGATGGCACCTGCGACAAATACTCGTAGCTACGGTACCGCACATAAAGTATAGGTGCCGGCAAACAAGTTGACCCAATGAAGTTAGCTTAGCGCAGAAACGTTTTTAAGGTCTCTTTGGTGGAAGTGTACATGCGCGAACTTTCCCCTTCTACGTCAATTTTGGGTCAACTTGTTTGCCGGCCACTGTAATACGGATGTGCGCCCAGTTTGTTTTCTTATTTTTCAATTAATTTTTTTAGCCTATGCATACCACAAGGCATATGGTCACTTATTGCATACCTTAGCCTGATAAGTGACTGTGTGGTTGAAGATGAAACAATGACATAAATTTTCACTGTCGACAATTTATAAAATAAATTATTACCATAATACATCTATCTCTTTTATTTGTCTCGTTCCTTCATGATCACATTTTTTTATTTATTTCACACAATTATAAAAGAAAGGTCTCAGATCGTTAATTAATCGTCAAAACTAAATTATCGGTTCAGAAATATTTAATTTCCTGATATACTTAGTTTACGAGAGTAAAATTATAAACGAGAAGAATCGATCCGGAAATATTCCATTTCCATATCGAATAATTTCGCAACGTCACTATTTAGTACTTGTCATAACGTTGCAACACTGAAATTGTCAAATCTGGAATCGAATTAAAATTCCGAGTATAGGCCTGATCTATGTTTTCCAGTATCTATGTTAAGTAGGTACCAGACATGTGGAAACAAAGAGTTACTAAGTGCATTAAAGAGGGTGTTAAGGTATACATGTCTTACTGAAAAAATAAAATACATCTTGTGAACTAGCGCCTATTATTTCTACAAAATGAAAGATCTTGTCTAGTAGAATACTATACACTGTAACAAATTTCAAATCCAAGATGGCCGCCACCACAAAATGGCGAAATACATTTCTTTTTTCACTACTCCCTCAATGGGAATCAAATGGAAAAGGCTTGACTAGTAGAATGGTGTACAGATTACAAATCAGAGGGTAAATCATTTTTTTTAATTTGTTCTTGTATAACTGCGTTTGCTATGTACATCAGCTCCTTATGGAGTTAAGTAGAAACAGTCATGAATTATCACGGTTACGTGGAAGACATCACTTTGAGCGGTAACGCCGCCCATTTAAATACTATTATTAGTTTAGTCTTATTTAAGTTTTATCTTCTTTTCATATACTTACATGTGGCTACCTTAACTACAATTGATAAAGAGTTGAGTTTACATTTTTTTTATTGGTATGTAATAGCTTTACCGCGGCAGTCCCCGAGTGCCACACGTCTTTTTTATTTAAGCTGCACATACAAGGCTTCACCTTGCCTCAAAATTTGTGCCAAACAATTTGACACAAACTTTGAAGAGATTGGTAACTAATAAGCAGATAAGGTGATTTTTTCATAGTTTTACTTCCAGTAGAGTCAGAATTTTTTTTTTAATATTTACTGTGGTGGTTCTTTGTAATAAAATATACTATTTGCGTATAAGTACAAATACTAGCGCGTGTTCTCGCGTAAACACTAGTAAATTTATGTAAATACATCTATCAATGCTTGGGCGAAATATCAACTAACCAACATCAGTCAGCCTCTTCACGATCTGGGCGACGGTGGACCTCTTCTGTCCGATGGCGACGTAGATGCAGTACAGCTTCTTCTTCTCATCGCTGCCCTTATTGAAGCGCTGCTGGTTGATGATGGTGTCAATGGCCAGAGCGGTCTTGCCGGTCTGACGGTCACCAATGATCAGCTCACGCTGGCCACGACCGATGGGCACCAGGGAGTCGACGGCCTTGATACCTGTGATTCAAATTGCGTTCAGCGTCATTTCCAAAGTAATGCAAAATTTGGAAAAGTGTAATTAGGGGCGAAAATCAATAAGCAGTTTAATTGCATGATTTACGATTAGACACAAGATTACGCAAATGTGGATTACACAGCAGAAAACAAAAAAAAATCAAAACTTGAGAACCTAGTAAAAATTGAATAATGCACAACCAGTTGAGCCTAGTAGTTGTGCCTTGGGTCCGGAAGGTATTCTAACAAGATTCTCTTAAAAAACACTGTTCAGTAGAATCCCATTTAAAATCAAATTTTATTCAGCCACTTTTTAAATTCATTGGCTGGTCTTCTAACTTCCTAAACTTTCTGTCAGTATTAGTAACTTGTGAGTTATATAATCGTATCAAAAATAGTTTCCAAAATACCTTCAAAGCTATGCATAAGATACAGATGATTTTAAGAACCATATACTAAATGTACAGGCATAATTTCAGAGAGTCCAATGTTTCTTATTTATTACTTAAATGACCATAGTTTAGATTTCGTAAGAATACTGACCAGTCTGCATGGGCTCGTGCACAGACATACGGGGGATGATACCCGGGGCCTTGATTCCGACTCGCATGCGGGTCTTGGTGTCGATGGGTCCCTTGCCGTCGATAGCGTTTCCCAGAGCGTCAACGACGCGACCCAGGATCTGCTCGCCCACTGGCACGTCCACGATAGCGCCGGTACGCTTCACGATGTCTCCCTCCTTGATCAGTTTGTCATTACCGAACACTACCACACCCACGTTGTCGGGCTCCAAGTTGAGGGCCATACCCTGAGGAAAGCGTAAACGAAGTTGAGTTACAGCACAGATGTATTTTATAACCGCTCGCTTGCCCGGCGCTGCAAACCGCGCGACACAATTTGCGCCGCCCCCTGTAGCGTTGGTCGCCAAAATGACCGCAGAAAAATCTGTGTGCACCTCGCTATGCCCCGCGGTTTTTACGCCTGCAGTGCGCGATACCGGATTCACACAATTGTTCCTTGTGAATCAATTTGTTTTAAAAGATTATCAAGTGTTATATTTTTTATGTTTAATATGAAACTAGCTATTCAATGTTATCTTTTGTTTCTCAGCTTACGACTTTGGTGCAGCACTGATGCTGTGCTGAAATTGAGATAGCGCGTTTTAAAGCTCATCTTTTTAAAAGCTCATAGGTACCTCTAAAATTAAAGTTATGACATATAATTTTTGATTACGTTTGTTATCTGTTGTTTGTTAGTTGAAACTAAATTAATAGTAAAATCAGCAGAAACTAACTTACACAACCCGCACTGAATCAACACTCGATGACAAGGTTCACAAGGAATGTATTTATTACATTTCTGTTCTTTTTTTTCTATGACTAAGATCTCTACTGGGATTAATATGACAGGAAATTTAACATAGAAACCAGATAAATAATGCAAACTAAGCCCTAGAGCGATAAAGACAAGTATATTTAACTTTTTGGACCGCGGGGGCCATGTTAACCACAGGTTGACACGGGCATTTTGGCATGGCGTGCCATGTCAACTACTAGTTGACACTGGCATAATAGACTGAATCTCGATGTTAACTACCAGTTGACACGGGCATTTTAGCGTTTGCGTTTTGTTAACTACTAGTTGACACGGGCAGGCAAGCGGATAATGACGAATCAGCGACGCAAACAAGCTACAAAATGACATGATTGCGGCAGAATAGTATCGAACCTTTTGGAGCGTATTTTCGTAATTACATGTTTAGTTTAGCTCATTGGTTTTCGTAAGTTGACTTAAAAGTGTTATACATAGATTCTAGATGGTGATCTAATTTGATATCCAAATCCAGACAAAAGACATACTCGTAACATAACTGGAATTAAAAATGCTATCTAGATTTATCAATGAGAAAATGCATATAACTGTAATTTGTTGTAATAATTTTGGAATTAGATACAAAAATGACAGAATAAAATTATGAAAATAGATTGG
Source organism: Ectropis crepuscularia (assembly GCA_963693475.1). Classification (NCBI taxonomy): domain Eukaryota; kingdom Metazoa; phylum Arthropoda; class Insecta; order Lepidoptera; family Geometridae; genus Ectropis; species Ectropis crepuscularia. The sequence goes on along the minus strand of OY856357.1, from coordinate 8,428,288 downwards.
CCAATCTGAACAGTGCTTCATATGGAACTTTCCAACAATTAGACTTTGTTGTAATAAAATACATAGCAAAGATTCAGTTTGTCAGTTCTGCTAGACATTTTAAGATCATATCACAAGAGAACCTTCCCAGGGTTCTGCACTGTTTTTCTGTGCCATAACATGGCCCTATTAATTGTATTATGTGCTATGTTCTGGCCTACATGTTTTTATCAGTTCTTTGGCCTGATTTCTTTGTCTATTTCCATAAAAATTAAATCTTAAGGACAATTTTTGGGGCTCGTTCCACCACTTAACCATGGTAGATATCCCATAATTTATGGTACTAGAGTATGTTGGTGAGCCAGACATGGTGAAGTCAAAAAACTACAATATTGTATACTGTACCTTAAGACCGGAGGAGAATTCCACCATCTCCTCGGCCTGGATGTTCTTGAGACCGTACACACGGGCGATACCATCACCAATGCTGAGTACACGGCCGGTTTCTTCCAAGTCAGCCTGTAAGTGATTGATTACATAATCCAATTAGGAAGTACTTTAACCTGTTTAAATATACTTGGATTTATTTTGCTAAGCCTTCCCTATTCTTAGTACTATGATGCTAAATGGCAATAAAAAATGATAGAGATTATAATATTGTAATAAAAATAATAAGCCAAATGGTGTCTACAATACAAATTAGTCAGCTGATAGGATTAGCTACTAAGCTTTCATACAAAAAAAAACTTGTCTCCATGAAGAAGTAAATATTGACTTTGCTTCCTTGCCTTGTATAAACATAGATGTACTAAATCAGTGATCTTGACGACTACAACAAATTATGTCTCTAATTTGATTCATAATTTTTTGTTCAAGTACAAAGTTTTATAAAAATTGTTAGAGCCACCTAGATAAATAAATACAATTTTAAGGAATTAAGCTTTGATGATTTTACATATATAACTATAAATCCTTGTATTTTTCCGACTTGGTTTACAATTTCATGCCCTAATGATGGAATGAAGATAGGTAAAGACTAAGATGCTTACCTATAGTAAATTGATCCATACTTGATTTGAAAACATCTAAATTGTATTTATTGAGAAAAATCCACTCAGGCAGCATATTCCATGGCCATGGCACATACTTAGTTTGTATTGTCACAGTGGGCTCAAAACTAGTTTGTTAGAGTTCCAGTATGTCCAATAGAAAAAAGTGATGTTAGATCATGAAGATCATAAGCAGAATTCTGATATTTATATGATAATGGACCAATGAGGAAGCTCCTTTAGATGTTTTCTTTTCAGGATGCATTTATATAATTGAAACAATATGCTTCAATTCTTCATATTTTAATTAATTATTCATATTCAAATATAACTTCACATTCCATACTAGGACCTAAAATTTAGTATAATTATGTCTATAGTTTGTGTTAAAGCTATAGATTAATGGAACAGTCAAGTTCAAACTTTATTAGAAAAATCATAGCGTATGGTTCCTGGTCCTTAGATAGCTGCAAAGAGAACTGCAGACCAAGTTGAATGAACTTCAAAAAATAGGTCATGGATCAATACTGCTCTCAAATCTAATCAGAATTTTCAGAACTAAATAGGTTTAGGTTAGGTTATTGAAATACACGAAACATTAAAAAAAAAAAAAATATATCAGCTGTTCTCCAAATGCAATAACAGCAGATCATGATCTTTTAAAATTATATCTTCAAAAATTGTGCAGTAAATTATTAAATTTAGAAAAACTTTGGTATGTCATAATCATATTAGCCTGTAGGGAAAAGATGGGTTTATGTAACACATCAACACTAACCTTGGGCGCAGCACCCAGGATCCTCTCCTCCAGGATAGTGGAGATTTCGGCGGCCCTGTGGGTGCTGGACACATGGAGCTTGCGAGCAGCGACCGACACAGCGGGCACCGCGGCCTTCGCTACCTGCCAACACATAACCAAAACCCCAACATCACATCACTGGAAAAACACTTCTTATTAATAACTCTCACCCCATTTCACTATTTAACACTTTATTTCCATCATTTCAAGGTTAATTAACACATATTTTGTCGCTAAACTTCATTTTACAAACTGATAAAAATTACCGATCGCCCATTATTACATAACACCAATCACACTATTTGAACTAAAATAAATAAAAAGGATTAAATTTTGAAACAGAATATTCATAATTAGATTATATAACGAAAGTATCACCTGGAACATCGAAACTCGGGGAGTTTTTCTACATTTTACCGAAATTCATGAACATACCGTGACATGACCACCCGGTGTGGTTTCGATGTTCCAAGCTGTAAAACACTTTTCTCGTACTACTGAATTCACAAATACCTGACTGGCGGCATTTGGAAGGCGCCTGGCCACCGTGCCGGCAATACGAGCGGAGATCAGCGACATTTTTCACAAACTCTTATTATCAATGGCAGACAAAACGCCCGTGGTTCTCTCCGCTCGTAATCGTTCGTACCGGAAGTGACAAAATTTATCGTTGTCTGTGGTTCATGCGCATTGGAAAAAATGCGTTCTGAATCGAAATTTTTCAGTAACTCGATAGTTTTCAAAAATGATTTTGTCTAACACTAGCACTAGCAATAGGGAAGTTTCCAATGAGGATCAGGGTAGCGATTCTGAAACCATTCGGTTGCATCCGACACGGAATCTCATCTCTCGGTCTTTGTCATGCTAAACAGATAAGACAAAGACCGAGAGATGAGATTCCGTGTCGGATGCAACCGAATGGTTTCAGAATCGCTACCCAGTAAAGTTATAGCAAATTCAATAGATCTATCATCCACGTTATTCTTTATGACATAAGGATCATATATCTTTTTGAATTATCCAAATCGGACCATTACTTAAGAAGAAATTCAATAGATCTATCATCCACGTTATTCTTTATGACATAAGGATCATATATCTTTTTGAATTATCCAAATCGGACCATTACTTACGAAGATATTAAATAATAAACATATATCGTTCCTGTCGCTAAAAGTCAATGCACGCGGGAGCGTGTGACGTCACTGTGACGGAACCGAGCGTGGCCGGCCGGTCGGCCGGCTCATTCGACGTAGCAGCGGCGACGCGCGACTCGGTTGGTTCCTAATATTTGGCAATTTATTTACACAAAGTGATGTTGGAGTGTAATTTTGTGATACTTAAGTATAAAACGTACATAAGTAATATGAGTACTAATAAAGTAGAAGCGGGTTTTGTGCAAGCTCAGTCAGATAATCTTCCAAAAGTGGATTCTTTTATGGTATTTGATTATCTAGGTAATAATTCCAAGTTCACCAGCGTTGAAATCCGTGGTTGGAAACTACAAAGGTAAGGATGCTGCTTATTTATCTACGTACGTAGGTACTTATTAGTAATCTTTAATTTGTTAGTTAGTGGTTAAAAAATCTTATTACATAGGCAGGTGTAATAAGCTGAATGTAAAGTGTAGGTACAGGGACATATTCAGAACTTAAGAGTAGTGTTTATACTATCGAATGTAAATGAAATAATTGTTTTCGTTCATTCATATGTAGATCATTTCGCGAATGATTCTGATCTAGGTATGACAGAATCCAATATAAGATGTCATGGCTGTTTTTTTGCCATCTCGCGTTTTGTTACAAATCGTTCGTTCAGTATGTACTTAGGTAGGATAACTTGAATATAAAGCAAACAATTTTTTATGCATATATTTTATTTCTGTTTTATTTTTATTACCCACGACGCAACGCAGACGGTCTATGCGTTGGGGGGGGGGGGGAGGATGTTTGTTTGTGCAATTCATGTCGGCATTTTTCTCCAAGGCTACTTGTCTGATTTTGATCGGTCAATTTTCTTTTTTTGAGGCTTTTGACATTCAAACTTATGAGGCAAAACTCCTTTCTTCAGTTTAAGCTTTCCTCCAACCAACTTAAACTTTACGTAATTTTCCATATCTTCTTCCAACTGAAATATAAAAATACTAGTTAAGCCCCGTTGATGATGGTGATTGAAACCTTGGTAATCGGTGTTCGACCAAGCGGACTGCACTTCGTGTGTTACATTTTATGCGAGTGTTATATTAGTAGGATTAAGGTGCGTCCCTCAGCAAAACGAGTTTTTTGTCCAGTTTTAAGAGCTATCTACTCATTAGCCAAAACAAATATCAACTGGTAAAAAATACATTAAATTACTACAGCTTCTTGGCTTCAAAATGGTAGTTTTATTTTTTTGTTAATGAACTTATTGTTTAAATAATCGCCTCACAACGAAACCATGAAAAAATTAAATAATTGTAGTTATCATGCATCTCCTCGAAAATCGTCCATTATTTTGATTTTGTACTTACACCAACGGATAGACAATCGCATTACGAACATTTTGGTAGTTTTATTTTTTTCAAAAGACCAAAATCTGATTTTATTAAGAGTTTATTCTAAAATTTGAGTGTAAAACAGCGAAAAATCCTACTGTTTCTCTCTTGTTCTTTCTTGCGGTGTGCGATAAGGTAAGAAATACTCAAGGTCATTTGCTCGGGGTACGCCCTTAATGTAGTTGCTTCTAACAGTAAGGCATAGCTGAGGCAGATACATAAATGCACCGCTGTTGTGTAGATGATTAAAAAATAAATAATATATCATACACTCTTTGATTTTTACCTAAGTACGTTTCTGTGCTTTAACCTTGGAATATTACATAGAAATGAGAAGGGGGAAATAGGTAGGTATGTAGGTTTATACACAATACTCAGACAAAGTAAGAAGGTATGTTTCTAATAATACAGCAGCTTAAAATAAGATATATAGAAAGGTACACTGCACTTAATACGTAGTAGGTACCACCTTATTTTAATAAATATCAACCAAATAATAGGTACAGTTATGTAGGTACTCACTACTCACATCGAAATGATCGTCACAGCAATGTCTTGTAGCCTGGGCAGAGGGTGGAGTTTTATGATCTCTTTTTACAACCGAATACCATTTTTTTCGAAGTTTTGGGTTCTTCGGCACGTTAAAAAATAGTTTTTCTAGCGTTTTAATAGAAGTGTTTATACATTTTGGCACTGTACAATATTTATACATAGTTTAAAAAGTGAATTACACACAAATCAGACACTTAATTTGTTTTAAAGTCACAATTAAAGAAACAAAACACTGCGCGCCTTATCGCTGCCAACGGCTAACTGGCGGCAACCGTCACAGTGACGTCACAGCTATCGCGACGGCCACTCAGTGAACTTCGCTAGTAATTCGGTCATAACTTCGTCAATTTTTGTCGTAGAACAAAAATTTTTACACTGTTTGTTAAGGATTTCTTAGCTCTATAAATCTGCATACTCAACTAAAAACGTTACGGATCCTCATTGCATAAAATCAAAAAATAATTACATAGATTTAAAGATAATAGAAATATATTATACATACTGAAAAAAATACTTGAATATCTCAATAAATGAGGAATCTACAAGCATTTTAAATTGACTAACTAAAAATCAAAAAGCCGCGCGGCGCGTTAGCCGTGTGACGTCACGAATTACGACGCGGTCGCGGTGTAGGTAGAAAGGACGCAATATAATCTTCAGGTCTACTACGGAAACAAACTCCGAATGATCGAATCCGACCGACAGCTGAATCGGATTGTAGCCTGCCACGAAAAACAGTCAGATCGATACATCTCGGTCGGAAGTTATAGACTTAGGTCGGATGAGGGTCGAATCGAATGAAACGGCCGATCCTATCAACCGACAGATTGTCTTTCGCGGTAGGAAAACTCCATAAGTTCAGCCGATATATCGTTTATCGGACTTCGTAGTAGGCCTGCTGATTTCGCGGCAGAGAAACTAGAATTTCGTGCTAATACTATCTGAATGTGGTGATGTATGTAGAATTGAGATTATTATCATAGTTTATATTATACTGGTATTTATAATAAGCTATTTAAGCTAATTATATACGTTAAGTTTAGACTGTGACCGAGGATTACTGCGCGGACAGTCTAATGAAATTTACCAAAAGTCGACAGGGGAATGTTTGGACTTTTAAACTAGGTAATCCGTGGTACACAAGTGCAGATATAAGAAGTGTCAAGCTTTCAACATATGTTAATAATTATTTACCTACCTATTTTATCTACCATTATATTATTATTATTTTTTGTTTTTAAATTAACGGCATTATGCACATGACTCCGTAAAGACCGTGGTGCGCGTTGGATTCGAACGAGGGGCTCCGAATCAGTAGTTGCCGTTATCCCGACTAGCCGTAACACTCTCATGCAACCCACAAAATTTTCCCACAGTTGGGACTCGGGACCTTCTCTCACACAGAGAGTCCAGGTCTTAATCCATCACGCGGACCCATTGCGGGTTGGTGGATGACCTCGAAAGATTCTAGCCAGATGTCGGTTTCCTCACGATGTTTTCCTTCACCTTTTTTACAGTGGTGCGTATGGCGTGTACGACTAGACGAGCCGTACGCACATGCTTTGTACCAGTAGACCGTTCTTGTTTATTTACCTCGATTATTTGAAAGATAGTGGTGGGTGTTCTGAAGGTTCTGAATTAGCAGTTGGCGTTATCTTGACTAGCCGTAGCACTTATGACCAGACTTGACATAGTATATGTATCCCACTAAATTTTCCCACAGTTGGGACTCGTGGCCTTCTCTCGCAAGGAGAGTCCAGGCCTTTATCCACCACGCGGACCCCGTGCGGGATGGTAGATGACACATGACCACGATATGTTCTAGGCATATGTCGGTTTCCTCACGATGTTTTTCTTCATCACTTTTTAGTTAGTGGCATTACACTCATGGCTTCAAAAATACAGTGGTGCGTGTGGCTGTGAGACCAGCCATAATTTATTCAAGATACATGTGTAGATACAGTACAGTCCATTGATACCGAAATACATAGGACTTTTAGGATCTTAGATTTCTAACTCATACGATTTATAACTCTGAACACATTTAATAAATAATAGATACGGGATGCTGGGCAAGAGTAACTAAAGTACTTTTTCAAAATACTCTGTTTGAAGACGCTTTGCAGCTTTGCACTATATAGTAGACCATTCTTATGTATCTATCTCGATTATTTGGCAATCACACTTGTCTTTTTTCAAAAACAATACGTCGTCTTTAAACAAATTTAACAAAACCTAAATTCTACCAAATACTTGCCAGTAAGCCTTTATAAGTAAAAGCTAGCAGTTGACATTTGGGTAAACTAAATATTTTACAATAAATCCATATGTCTATTTAAATATCAACGGGTCAAGCAGTAAAATCAAACAAATAAACAAAACGAACATAAATAAACACGGAATTTAATAACATTTTCACCATATTAATATATTATTTCTATCGGTAGATTTAGATAAATACTTACATCTAATTGCTATTCGTATGAGTACCGTACCTACTTACTGATTTTTCCGACCACTTATGTATCTTGTATTTTTTCTGTTTTGCCGACGTAAAAGAATAGTTTTCGGACGTTGTCGCCGTTTTGCATGTACATTTAGGCACGATGCAGTACTTATAACGTATTGTAGTTTTATCTTACACGATAATACCTGCTGTTGTGTTGAGCTAACGAGTATTAACTACGAGCTGCAGCAAACAACCGCCTGGGTGCTGCGTCATTCGCGAGCCGACCGTGCTTTGTGACGTCATCGCGGTGTTTGGCCGTCCGCGCGATTTATATTTTGTAAATGGGAAGGAAAAGCTTCATAACTTCGTCATTTGTTGAGATATTTAAAAAATAAAAACACTGGGTTTTATTGTAACCTTAGTGTGATATTTAGAAATAAAACTAAAAAAATGGAAACTTCCTTATTATCTGAAACAAAGGACACTCGTACTTTTATTTAGCATTTTAGTTTCTTAACAGAAATATGTAACTGAAATGAATTACGCTTATCTACCGAAAGCCTTTCCATTATTGGAATGTAATTTTCGAACACAATTTGTCAACAAGTCAAAGAATCTGCGATCATACTTTGATAAGTAATTATTTAAAGAAAAAATAGGTAAATAATTCAAATTAAATGTGTTTTACGTTTTAAAACTTTCGAGTCTAATTAATTTATCTCGTATTTTTCTTTCTAACACTTTAATGTTTACTGATTTGATTAAACACGTTCCGTTACCACCTAGTAAAATGTTAGAAAATCCTTGTTTTCTTGGCAGTGATTTGAGACAAGTTTGCTCATTTTCTGCGAGATAAGGAATACTCAAAACAGCTGATTGTTGGTCAAGCTGCCAATGTGCCAATGTCATTGTCGTCCAGTTAATCAGCTGTCTTCTTCGGCAGTCGGCAGCTCTCTTCATCATTTTTTGATTCAGTTGTCAATTTGTCATCGCTGTTTCTGTTTCAAGTGGATTCAGTTGTGATTTTGTGTTATTGTGGATTGTGGAAAATAAAAACTGTTTTAAACGGTGATCGAGATGTTTTAGTGGTTTTCGTTTGTATCTATGCTACATCGATCAAGAATTTTCCAAATTTCATGTAGTACGAACGTCGAAAACGAGCGTTTATTGAATTTGTAATGTTTTCTTAAAACATTAATGAACTGTTTATAGCACAATGGCTCTATTCACTAAAACTCCAGAACTAAAAGCTACTCTAGATGATACAGAAAAACTTAGTTGCTCCATAGAAAATGCACAAAATGTCAACAAACACACAGTAAGTTATAAATAAATTGCAATGTATTGTACCTACTCTACTCTTTAGCCTACAGAGCATAATGGAATTGCCATTGACAATCTATTCTTACCTTATTATTTATCTAAAATTAGATAATCGATTATTTTGAAGATTGACTTTGTATTTTGTTACCATTGTATGTGTGACTATTTATTTTAGATCTGAGAAAACCCTTTTCAAATTTGTTTACCAAATTACATGTGTAATTCTTATTATTATGAGCATACCTTCTACAGCAATACATATAAAAACTAGTATTTACAAAGCATATGAAATGAAATACCTCTAGATGTAGATGTTCCATGAGCCATTATAATTTTGAAAATTGTCCTATAATACTGATATTTATAAATACAGTGTAAACTCTTCCTAATGAATTTCAAAGGATTGGGCATTTGAGATCGTTATAAAGCGTTTTTGTTAGAATAAAAAATAAACCAAATTTAACCAATTCTAATTATTTCTTATGTTGAATGGTGTGTTTAGTAACTGAGTCCAAAAGTTGCTACAGACTGCCATACAGTGTTATGGCAGAATGAATAACATGTTAAGGCAATTAACATTAACAAAAGGGAGATTTGACCTCAGGTACCTTTATTAGGAATTTTGGCACCTCAAAAGATTAGTTTTGTAAGTTGAGAGACAATTACACTGTTAAATAATTTGTTAATATCTAGGTATATTGTAATAGAGAATGGCTATAACATTATAAAGAGTGAATACTGAATATACATGTAGGTTTTGTAATAAACCAACCAACTCAAGCTAATTTTTACGCTTTAGAGTTTTTCGTTATAATTAATGACGTTATAAAGAGTACTGGATATACATAAAGAAGCTTTTTTGATAGTATAGATTGAGCAGGACATGTACCTGTTGGTAAGCATGTGGTGCCCATAACAGCACCGTGTCACACAAGTATTGGAACATTAGAAGTCCAAATTATTTATTATTATTAGGTATACCATTTATCTATATGCACCTCCAGTCAGACTCTGCAAAGAGTCCTACTACTCTAAAAGCTAATAGCATTTTAATACTCACTATCTTCTACAGGAATACACACTAAGAGTACAAAGAGGGTCATCTAAAGAAAACAAGTGGAATGTATCTCGTCGGTTCAGAGACTTTGCTGCATTGCATGCAGTCTTGCAACAATCAAACATTGATCTACCATTGCCTCCTAAGAAGCTAATTGGAAATATGCAACCAACTTTTATCGCCGAGAGACAGGTTGCGTTACAAGTAAGTTATTTATTGTTTGTACAAACCCTATATCTGTTAATTTGTTAATATTGTAACAATGAAGCATTATAATAATAACAGATTTAATTGTTAAGTGGGTGTAAAATTGGAAATTGGTCAAAATATTAACATTGTAACATTGTCCTTATCAAATTTATTTAACAAAATAAAACATTGGTGCTGTCATTTTTGAGATAAATAAAAATATGCATTAAAAGAGAGAAAAATAAAACATTTTGTTGACACAATAATTGGCTTACATCATTAACTTGTTTGTTGAATTTCTATTAATAATGAAATGACACACATTGGTTTATGTTGAACTTTGTATATTTTCTTATTTATGTTGTTTTGTCATATATCTGTGGTGAAAATGACAAGATTTGGTTTCAATATTTAATAGAGCAATGACCTAGATTAGCCAATAGTGAAAAAGCCATTGAGGGGTCACGCGAGGTCAGCTGTTATATGACCCTTCAAAAAAAACTCCGTGGAGCTGAAGAAGTTACTTATGATGGTGTAACTGTCTTAAATCGGGCATGATGATGCCTGATGCTTCTAATTCTAATCTAATTCAGGGTGGGGGTGATAGGCCTGCACTGACGTCCCGCTAGGGTGTATTGTGCACTTCCCCACTGCCCGCCTACCCAAACCAGCCGGGCTCTTTAAAATAGCTGACCACAGCCTTGGGTCGCCGGCATACCAGTTCCACTCCCATTTCGTCAGGTGGTGTGTTTCTGTAAACTTGATTTGGAATTCTTTCAAGGAGTCCTGATCTTAATCTTATGTTTGCCTTGGCCTCACAGCGTAGGAGCACATGCTCCACGGTTTCATTCTCCCGCAAACAGCCCCTGCAAAGGGGACTATCGGTGAATTCTATTTTGTGAAGATGGTAGTTTAACTCACAGTGGCCAGTGATAAGGCCTATCATTAGACGGATATCTGGTCTTGATAAATTTAGGAGTTTATTGGTAGTTTTTTTATCCATCAATGGGAACACATATTTTGTGTGTTTACACTTTAAAGATTTGTCCCAAAGTTTTTGTTGTTCTTTTTCTGTGTGTAGACATAGCAGGTTCCGCGTTTCTGAAGCAGTAGGCTTACACATTTCTGCTAAATCTGACCTGATATTTATCTTTGAACCTGCTTTGGCAAGTACGTCTGCTTTTTTATTTCCTTGGCATATACTGTGGCTTTTGGTCCACTCCACAGTGACATCATGATTGCGTGCAAGACTCTGTAAAGTAGAGTGACACTCAGCTATCACTTTTGACCTGGTTGTGGGTCTTCGTGCCTGATGCTTGTAGTGATCTCGACAATCACACATCAGAAAATAACTTATTGTTAGTATCATAAAAAATTGAAATATTTTCCATTTCAGAATTACATAAATGAAGTTCTTAAACATCAGATATTGGCACTATCGTTGCAAGTGAGATGCTTTCTGGATCCAAGTAATTATTCTACAGCATTTGCAGGTATGAAAAGTTAATTTAAAACTCAACTTTATGTCCACATATAGGCTACCAATAGAAATGTAAATAAAATTCTTCATAGCATAAGCAGCATATTTTAAGCAAGCCCTTTTTATTTAGCAGCTGCTGGGGCTTAGGGTCCTCTCAGGGAAGGGAAGTACTCAATAATCTAAAATTTATCTCTTTTTTATTCTGGGAGCATGCTAGTTTTCTCACAATGTTTTATTTCACCAATAAAGCCACTAGTGATTTTAAACCCATCTGCATTTAAAAAGATACTTAGATGTGCACAATTTACAATTTCCACATCAACATGGTCCAAGTTTGTCACGGTCAGAGTCTGTTGTGACTGTCCTTTTGTAACATCTTAATAAACTCATTGCTTCACAAGGGCTTCTATAATCTAGAAGAGATCTTAGAGGAATTCGAAAATGTTTCAAATTGATAACACTGAATCTTCCAACCATAAACTACACTCTAACGGGTTTGTACCTATACTCCTTAAGTATTTTAAGTTTGCTATGGACCTTTTCCTTACAGTGAGACAACCCTGTCTGTAACAATTTCAGTTATGTACAGTTACACTTAAGCACTACACTTAAGCTTGCTGGCTCAATACTCCTGAACATTCTCCCAATCACAGGGGTTGTAACTTTCCAATTGCAATCAAAAGTGCAATTGCCGAGAGGAGAAAACTGAGAAGAGTTTGGCAGCAAAGTAGACTTCAGGAGGATAAGAACAACTTCGAAAAAGCTGCAAGGAACTTGAAATGTTTGTTGCAATCCTGGAGTGATAGTACTCTTCAGGCTCAATTGGAATCGTTGACAGCTACTGCCTCTACTAATTATTCCTTGTGGAAATTTACTAAGCACTACGATAGGCCTCTGACTGCTTCATCCCCTATCAGAACTAGTCAAAGCTGGGCCAGAACCTCCCAAGAAAAGGCCGATGCATTTGCCGAACATCTCTCCAAGGTTTTTTGCCCGAACGATGCTATGGACACGGTATTTCAAAGCCATGTCCACGAGACATTGAAACAGGATTTACAGATGGCCTGTCCTCCTTCTCCTATCACCGTGCGGGAGGTCTGGAGAATGATTGGCAATCTGAAAGAGAAAAAAGCCCCTGGATTTGATTTAATTACCAAGGAGGTATTGATACATCTCCCAAAAAAGGCGACGACTTTCATAACATCACTTTACAACGGAATGTTGAGAACCCAACACTATCCACTTTCATGGAAGGTATCGCAAATATTGATGGTACACAAGCCAGGCAAACCACCAACAGAGCTGGCCTCCTATAGACCAATTAGTTTATTGCCAATACTATCTAAACTATTCGAAAAACTACTGCTGGCAAGAATCCAACCAATCTTGGAAAATAACTGCACCATACCTACCCATCAATTTGGATTCAGGCAGCGCCACTCCACAACTGAACAAGTCCATAGAGTGTGTAACAGAATCAGACAGTCTTTGGAAGAAAAACAGTATTGTTCATCGGTGTTTCTGGATATCCAACAGGCCTTTGACCGGGTCTGGCACCAGGGTCTTTTGTACAAGATAAGAAGTTACCTCCCACATAGCTACTTTCTGCTTCTTCAGTCTTACTTGTCAGAACGACTGTTCCAAGTCAAGGAGCATGAAACCACCTCCAAGCTATATGAAATTAAGGCCGGAGTACCCCAAGGTTCAATCTGGCTGCAGAAATGGCAAAGTAAAGCCAGCTCATCCAAATCTGTACAAGTCACTTACACACTACGTAAAGGAAACTGCCCCCCAGTATACTTGGAAGGAAACATGCTCCCTCACAGGGACAGTGTGAAATATTTGGGCCTGCATCTCGATCGCCGTCTGACCTGGAACCATCATATAAAAAAGAAAAGGGAAGAGCTTAATTTTCGATACAAGAATCTTTACTGGATCCTCGGAAGAAACAGTGTACTCTCCACTGACAATAAATTACTGATATATAAAACCATCTTAAAGCCAGTCTGGATGTATGGCATACAGCTGTGGGGTAGTGCCAGTAACTCTAACATTAGTATGTTGCAAAGAATGCAGAATACAATATTGCGCACCATATGCATTATGCAATGTACCCTGGTTCATTCGAAACACAGAAATCCATGAATATGCAAATATCACCACAGTGGCGGAAGAAGTACGAGCCAGTTCACGAAACTATGGGAAAAGGCTATTGTTGCACCCAAACCCACTTGCGACTGCCTTGCTGACGTTGCCATACACTAAGTGATTTAAAAGAAATGACATACTGCCGATGGTTTAAAGGAAACATTCCATGGCTTTAAATATTGAGTAGTGCTCCTACGGGGAGCACACTAAACCCGCCTTCAGCACTCAAGCCATCTGCTTATAGCATAGCTGATTGCAGATAATCACAGAAAAAAAAAAAAAAAAAAAAAAAATGTACAGTTACACTAAATAAATTACATGCATAATAATATAATAATAACAATGATCATAGTCCCTTTAGTCGTGTCGGCAAACGGCCTTTTAGCGAAAAGCCTCGACCAACATCTCAAGAGGCTTTCGCTAGACGGTTGGATCAAGGGTCAGATACAGAAGGCAGTCATCCTCGACACAGCGCGCATCGTCAGGAGGTTCCTCTCTCTGCAGCCCTAACCACCGGCACCGGTAGCTTGGGCCCTGCCCCGCTGCTGGCGGCACCCTAGTTTTTAAGTATTTTATAATGTTTAATTTATATAGGTATGGATTGTAAAAAATTAAAGACTAAGAAGAAAAATAAATCTATATATATAAAAGCGAAAGGTCACTCATCAAGGAATCTCAGAAACTACAACTGCTAGGAATCTGAAATTTTGCATGGAGGTCCCTTTTAGCATGTAGGCGCTCGCTAAGACGGGGTTTTGCGAAATTCAACCCCTAAGAGGGTGAAACAAGGGATGAACGGTTGTATGAAAATTCGTGATTTTTCAAAGTTATTAAATTTTGTATCTAGACACTTGATACGAGCCAATTAAATGTTTGTTCTATCAATTTTGTAATTTCGAACTGTACGGGGGTGAAATTGGGGTTGAAATGGGGGATGAATGTCAATATGAAAGTTCACAACCGTTGAAGATAAAACCATGAAACTCGGAATATAGACACTTGACACAAAGCAAACGAAGATTTGTTCTATCAATTTTGTAATTTCGAACTGTACGGGGATGAAATTGGGGTTAAAATGGGGGATTAATGTCAGTATGGAAGTTCCCAACTGTTGAAGATAAAACCATGAAACTCTGTATATAGATACTTGACACAAAGCAAACGAATGTTTGTTCTATCAATTTCGTAATTTCGAACTGTACGGGGTCAAATTGGGGTTAAAATGGGGGATGAATGTCAGTATGAAAGTTCCCAACCGTTGAAGATAAAACCATGAAACTCGGAATATAGACACTTGACACGAAGCAAACGAAGATTTGTTCTAGCAATTTTGTAATTTCGAACTGTATAGGGATGAAATTGGGATTGAAATGGGGGATGAAAGTATACATGGAAGCTTCCAATCGTTGATGATAAAGCCATGAAACTCTATATATAGGCACTTGACACGAAGCAAATAAATGTTTGTTCTAGCAATTTTGTAATTTCGAACTGTATAGGGATGAAATTGGGATTGAAATGGGGGATGAAAGTATACATGAAAGCTTCCAATCGTTGAAGATAAAACCATGAAACTCTGTATATAGGTACTTGGCACGAACCCAATACATGTTTGTTCTAGCAATTTTGTAATTTCGACCTGTATGGGGATGAAATTGAAGTTGAAATGGGGGACCAATGCCTCTTACGCTTTCACACCTAAGCAACTGAACCGATTTTGATGAAATCGTTTTATTATAAGCTGTTTTTAGTAACCGTAAATGTGTCTGGGTATAAAAATAGGTACATAGGTACTGCCTGAGTTACCTTAGTATTTATTTCGGTTCACTAATGTTTCACAAACATTTTTTGACAAAACATCACTCTAAAAGCAACGAATCGCATAATATTCATTGCAAAAACTTTACAACACAAAAATGTTTCATTTTACAAACAACATTTCGCATGATATTTATTTCAAAAATACCTTACATCAACAAATGTTTTATTTTACAAACCATCATTTTATAACCAATTGCATGGCAAAGGTTTCACTTAAACAATGTATCGAATGACATTTTGTTTTTTGTCCATTTTTCATTTCATAAATTATTCTTTTTACAAATTTATCATTTACCAAAATATAATTTATAACAAATATTTTAAAAGTACACGAAACATTGTCTATATAAATTATCAATTCTGATTTGGTTCTGTCATTTACTTTAGACTACCGCTCCGATTAGGGTCTATCACTGAGATTTGACTCCGGGTGGGCTCCCGCCAGAAGCTCTGCGGTCAGCCCTGAGTGTCGCTTCTCCATACTCGGCCTGCGCTCCACTACGGAGGTCGCCGGCTCGCTTCGCTCGCCACCTCCCCCCTTCGATGCGCTTGGCCTCGCATGGCTCGCTCCACTCAGGACCTCCCTTAAGCTTCTGGCTCCCGCATTTTTATATACACTCTAGGGGTAGTAGCGACAAGACTAGGTGGAGTCGGGGTGCTCCGAGTTGGATTTGAGTCCTAAGTAACCTAATCGTACCGGTGTGGTTACTTAGATATTAAAAAATTACAATATAGTTTTTATGCAATTTAATAAATGTTTGTTTTATAAATTAAAATGTTTCCCAAATAACACATTATAAAATGAAAATTTGTCAAACGTTGGTTTTGTATTTAAGCATTTGGTAGTTCACAAAAATATTAAAATAATCATTTGTCAAATAATACGTTATGGAATGAATATTTGTCAAATAATTAGTTTGAGATATAACCAATTTGTTAAATATTTTTTTATATAATGATCATTTCACTACCCGTGAGTTTGTCTAACGTTGGTTATTACATGTCGGTTTGTGAAAAAAAGTTTTTCAAAAGAACGGATACCATTTATTTCGCGCGGACGAAGTCGCGGGTAACAGCTAGTAAATGACTATAATAATAATCATATAATATAAATTAGATGTATATAATTAATTAAATACTTATTTATGACGTTTAGCGGCGCCCCACGGTTTCTGAAACAATTTATTTTTGCTAAATACGATTGACGCAAAGGAATCATTTTATGAATTAGTCCACGGGAGCCACTAACTGAAACCTGCAACGTTTTAAAACGTAGCAGGATTAGGATTAATAGATATCCACGAACGTAATAAATTGAGTAATTTCATCTAAATCCGTTCAGCCGATACTGCGATAAGTAAGAACAAACAAATACTCCAAATTTGCTTCAAAATATTAGTGTGATTCTAAAATATGATTACTAGTATTCAGCGTACATAACCCACGAGATAAAAGGTACAGATGGTTTAGAAATCAACCCAATACTTATTCAATTTTGTGCATAATTTCAATGCCACTGAACGTAACACCAAGGTTTTACCCAAAGACGTCATTGGTATGTAAAACTGTAAAAGATACAAAGGTAGCTTGGAGACCTGATAAAAAACATATATACGTGTGTTGGTGACTAGTGTTGTCCACAATGCGGTTTTACATTGTCGATTGTTTCAGTTGGCAGGCCTTTTTGTACAGGGAGCAATCACATCTTGTGAGCAAACGGTGGTAGGCACGTCACATGCACTATTGCCGCCAACAGAAATAAATCACGTATATATACATATCCTCAAGGCCTTAGATCAAAATAAATCGCGCAAATATAAGAGTCAAATGTATTTTGTAATTAATCATTATTTGATATCCATAAGTTTACGTAACATGTACAATAATGCTTAAGATTGCATGGTAGAAGTGAAAACTTATTTATCTGAATTTTGTATTATGTCGTATTATCACAGTATCTATAAAGAAAAGTGGAAAAAATAGCTTGTAAATGTAACGCGTTAGTGTGAAACAGAAGCATAGATACGAGAGAAGTGTAAGTATGAAAAAGTAAGCAGAATTAATTGATGTATGAAAGGTATAGAATAAGAAATTATAAAGAGGTGTGAGAGAATAAATAAAATACATTATAATAGGACGTCCTAAATTGAATACAGCTAACACAGTGACACAGCAGTAAAGAGCAGCAGCTAACTGTATATTTCTCGCTCTGACACACTCAGCGGTCCCGAGTTCTTCCATACAAAATTTTCACTGCCAGTCGTGACGATGAGCTTCATTCACAGCCTACAAAAAATCCATGTGTGGTATGCCAAAAGAGGTTTTCACTTTCAAAATATGTACTAACAGCGCTAGTGTGCGTTACGAATGTTACGATCCACCTTAACGCTTAAAATAATCGAACAGAAAGCTTAGAATATAATTCACCAACCTACACTGGCAATGGATCCAGAATCTGTTTTTCGCACACGCTCTATTATTATTTATATTGGCCGATTCCTTCGGTTGTCAAGTGTTATAGTAGTACAGGTAATAGACGAGACGAACTTCTTAGCATTCCATGGATTCACCGTGCGGGTGCCGGGTCCATCGTGTGGCAGAGAGAGAAATCTCGAATAGACCCCAAGACTTGTGACTCGGGCGTAGGTTTAACAGGGGCCCCTTTTGGTGACGTACGTCAACACTCACCTTCACTACTCGTATTTCTCTCCCTGCCCAGCCAAATCCGATATGATCCTACTAGTGCAGCTTTAGATACTCGTTCTAGTAGGTATAGAACTTACTGCACTTCTGGACAAGCCAAGGTATGGAATATAGTATAATTTAAACCTCGTATATACTTTTGAGTAAGTAACTAATTGTTGCCCTCGGAAAATTACAGTTTCGTTTAAGTGTGTCGGTAACGTTTATTTGTCAAATTTTAACAATTTGCTCTCATGCTTTAATCTGATATCAATCAACACTCGTAAAACTTATCTATTGCAAAATAGATAAGTTTTACGAGTGTTGATTGATTGATTGTTGAGAACGAGCAAATAGCATCTGTTTTATTATTCGGACAAAGAGGCTTTTTAAATCCTTATTTTTAATAACTTTAATACAAATTTCTATAATGCATCATATTCATAGCTGGGCGTTAACTCGTTAATCCGTAAATCGTTAATTAACGAAGTTAACATTTTGATTAACGGATTAACTTTTAAGTTAACTTTAAAAAATGTTAACGGACACTTTAACTTCCGTTAATATGAAGAAGTCCGTTAATCGTTAACCCATTACCTACTATTGACAAATTGAGTCCATAGGTGCAGTAGTTTTTTTATAAATTACATAAAATAACAAACGTTTTTAAAAATTTACGTTTTATGGGTGATGTTGATAGCCATAGAACGTAAATTTTCATCATCAATCATCTTTGACAAATTGAGTCCATAAGACTCAATTTGTCAAAGATGATTATTATACGGGATCAAGGAGCAAAGGACAATGCCCACGTCCCATACATTGAAAACCCTGTTAAACTTTTTTTGATACTGAAAGTGCGTAAAGATGAATAGTGTCTAATTAGGATTGTTCATGCTTCTAAAAACGTCTGCTGTTGGTGTTCTTTATTTACCAAATACCAAAATTGAGTTACAGTTAAACCAAAAGTAAGGTTATGTTTACTGTCAAAATATATTAGAATAATGTTTTCTTTCGGATTAGAACTGAAAAGAAAAGAAAGAACTATGGTATTATCTTTCAAAACATATTTCTTATCAGAATAAATAGAATAGAATAGAATATTATTTATTATCATGGTAGTAACATTCACATATATAATTACAAAAAAAATAAGTACATAGTATGAACGCCACCACACAGACTCGTCACATTACAATTTGACATTTGATGTACAACATAAAAAATGTTTGTACTTATACTTATTCAAATAAGTAGGTACTCCGTTTATATTTTCGTAATAATAAAGAAAATATATATATGGAAGGTAGGAATAATAGTACTGCTCACTACCAACTGATTACCATACGTATGAACACTTCATTTGCATAGAAATATTGTCACAGAAGGGAATATCTTAATTGTGATATAAATATCTCATTATTTTGATATTCGAGACAGTAGCCTTAGAAGGTCCAGAACAATCGAAGGTTTCCATCAGACAACACAAGCATTTATGGTTTTATGTAATTGTTACCACAATAATTATGTAGGTACCTAAGTAATAAGGAGCACTGAATCACATAATTCCCAGTTTTGTTAAAACCAATTTAAATTCCGTCACAAAAACTTGAGTTGTTGTTGATGTCCGATTAGGAATTAATAATATTCTTCTTATTCCTAATATTTCTCTACGCACCGCAAAGAAGCTCAAAAAATGTTATCTTCCTGCAGCAATCTCTTTTGAACAATCGGAATAATTTTACTGTATTTTAACTGAAATCCGACATTGAAACATTGGAACTGGTAATCGGAGTTTGTTGTGGTGAATAATGCATAAATATTACACCGCTTAGAAAACAAGAAGAAAACTATAATATAGGAAGAAAACAATTCATTTTGCTTGTTTACTTTTTTAGATTTGACAATTTGTCAATTTGACATTAATCTTTGACCACAAAGATTGTTTTACCTCTTTGTTTGACCAATTTGAATTTGGTGAAAACGTTTCGTTTCACAATTGCGTGTTAACTTCTTCCTCGTTTACACTGCTATAAAAAGCAATGATAGTTTCTTTGTCGCCGTAATTACATATATCGTTATTTAAATATGTAAAAGTGGTAAAAGTAGTAAATCAACGACATTGTGAAAGAAATTGACATACATAACATCCATATTCAATCTCAATCTAACGCGGATCAATAAAACGAAACGCAAGTACCGTTTCGTTATTGCAATATTTTCCAAGTCAGCTTTGTTGGTTGGTTTAATTTAAACAAATGTAAATTATTTTATTTTGCAATGTTAGAAAGTTATATAACTTCGCACACGAGTACAACAAAACATCACCGATTTTTTAATATATAACTCATATGTCTACACGACAAATATTTTGGCCGGTCAAAAATGGACATTGTCCTTTAAGCAGTTGCCATATTTTTAAAACCTCGCATTTAAAAGTGAATTTTTGCGTAACATGACGCAGTTACGTTCTATTGGTGCTGTCAAAAAGAAAATAAACGGTTGGATCTATTATAGCGTAAACAAACAATTTAATATTTTACACATATTTATCACAAATTCTCTATTTAATCAAGAATTATACGTAAATGCAACAATAGAAATCAATATACAATTGTAAAAAATGTTTTCTGAGCCGATAACTAGCAGAAATTTGACAAAAATTGATTCGATAAATCACAATCACAAAACCTTATGTGCCTGTGAAAAGTGTATTGATTTGGATTATTTCGTCTCGTAACATCACATTCACGCACAAAACATGCTACCATAATTTAAGAATTGCATGTAATCAGCTGCAATCGAAGGATTAGTATAAAAATACACAATTTTCCCCACGACGAAAACAGATTGGAACGCTATGGTCTCTTACTCGACAAAACATTGTAATGACGTTACTTCATTCACTTTCTCTTTTTCTCTAGGAAATTTCAACTTCGGGATGTTTTGTCGCTCCCTCGCTTTGTTGATCTTTTTGCGTAGCAAAAAAATTGAAATCTGTGGTTTTACCCCCACTTACATTGTATAACAGATGCAGCGAATTTATTAGTGTCAAACTGTAAACCAGTTGAAGGTCGTTTCAAGATCACTGAAATAAATATGTAGTGGGTAAGGTTTCAGTGGGTCACTGTCTTTAGTAGATCAGTCACTCTTATCCTTGAACTTGTAAACATATCTATGTGTAAATTACACTTATATATCTATAAATACTCACTAGTTCGTAATTAATTCGTACGTAATTAATTATTCGTACGAAATTAGATTCCACTACAAAAGTCATCTGTTCATACTTTTTGTTCAGTCCAAATGGCATGTACCTAAATGAAACAGCAGAACAGCACTAAAAATCAGTCAGCCGACTCAGACACAGCTTATGCAACCATCTCCCAAGCAGCTAACATCAAATAATTATCAAAAATAGTAGGCACTAGCTCTATGGACTGGCTACAAAGCCGGTAGGTGCTAGATCCACTCCGTTAGGGGCATAGGTCAACTTCTGGAAGGCCAGGTCTATCCTTGATCTTCTATACCTACCGACTTCAGCCCAAGCCGAGGTTGTACTGTGTGAAATGCCGTTGCACTTTGCACTAGTCGTCGTACGAGATTACTCGTAGTATTCGTTGAGTATGGTAAGATTCGGTTAAAGCCGGGTCACACAGACGCGATCCGATAGCGATAGCGATCCGAGACGGGATTTTTTGTAATGTTCGAATTTGTATGCAACCTGACACACAGCAAGCGGGCGCGATCCCATACTCGGATACGATCCGGATCGCTATCGCTATCGGACCGCCTCTGTGTGACCCGGCTTTTAGATGGGCATCGCGCCTTCTCCGTTAGCCCAAACTTCGCAACTAAACTAAAACTAAAGGCAAAATACTTTCAGTACCTTTACAAAAAGCAGCACAACAGCCGATAAAAGCCTGTATTCATTTAGGCCAAGAAATGTGTGGAAACGTTGCCCTGAATGAGTTTTTCCAATGAATACAATCTTGGTTTAAAGTAAATCAGTTTCTTCTACATAAGCACGCTTCATCGTAGACCGCATTGTCTGTTAACATCGGCGAGACGGTTGTCAAGTGCAAGTCTATTCTCGTTTTAAAAATATGTAGTCAGTTTCTTCCGAAGATACAAACCTTGAAGTCCTTCATCGGTTTACTCTAGTATATATGTATTACTTCGAACTGAATAGTCACATGGCTACCTATTAATTTCAAGGCCAATGTGTGGATAACGGTACCTACATTCATGCAATGACACCAATGCGGTGTAATTTGATACTAAATCTATTTCACGCAGACTAGTTTCAATTTCTTAGCATTGGCCATATTTTCAACATTTTAGTGTTGTTTATATTTTACTAATTAGGTACCTACTAGCAACGCCCCGCAGTTTTACCCGCGTAGCTCCCGTTCCTGTAACTTTTACGTGAAAGAAAGTAGCCTGTGTTATCTATACTTATAATAAAACTGTAGCGGGTCGAATTCTGTACATTGAAGATATTTTGAAAAAAAAAATTTGGGGGCACTCCATAGTCGATACTGATGGCGAAACTGCATTTTTTTTCTTTCATGTCTGTCTGTCTGTCTGTCTGTCTGTCTGTCTGTCTGTCTGTCTGTGTGTATAGGGAACTCTCATCACGCCGAAACTACTGATTCAATTCGAATACAAATACAAAAAAATACAAAAATGTTTATTTCCATCAAACAGTAAACTTACGAAACAAGTATATCGGGGTCTCCTTTTAAGCATAAGATATATATACCTGTAATAGGAGACTCCGCCTCTCTATAACTATGACAATTCTTTTGTTTACAGTAATTTATGTGTTGTGATTGTTAATTGTGTGTTGTGTGCGTGTGTGAGGGGGTGTGTGTGTGTGTGTGAGTGTGTGTGTATGTGTGTGAGGGTGTGTGTGTGTGTGTGTGTGTGAGGGTGTGGGGGGGGGGGGTATATGTTTGTGCGTGCGTGCAGCGTGCATATTAATTTGTAGGATGTATAGGGGTGAGTATAAAAATATGTATAATTGATTATTAATAATTTGGCATGCATATTGACAATCTTCCAATTTATTCAAGTAGTTTATTTTGGTAGGAATGTTTTTATCGTGAACATTGTTACCCATATTTTGTTGTTCAAACTTGATTTTAAGTAAGTACCTTTAAACTACCAACTCACTTAATTTATTTAATAATACTTTTTTAATAATGATTCTGTTTCATCATAATTTTTACTAAGTATCCAATCCATCAAAGCATTTTTACAGTCATGAAACTGCATAGAGTAGATCTCTAATATTCTGTTAATGGTATTATACAAATGTGCAGACCTACATACGAATTGATTACTTGCAAATGAAGTTTTGGCACCCGGAATCGCAATAGCTATATCTCTTCGTCTTTTTTCAAGCACCTTAGGATCAACATGTACTCTTCTATGGACTTTCAGAATTGATTTAACTATATATAGTTTTCTGACTGTTAGAATTTTACTCAAGGAGTATAACTCCTTTGTTGGAAATCTGTAAGGCTTAAAATACATAACCTTTAATAATATTCGTTGTGCCCTTTCAATCTCTATAAATTTAGTTTTCCCTGCTCCACCCCAAATTGGTAGGCAATATGACATAACAGATTGAGCTAAAGCTATGTATATTTTATTTAGTAACCCTTTTGGCGCCACGTGTCTAAGTGTTTTGAAGACCCAAATTAATTTTCTTATTCTGGTACTGACCACGTCTATTTGTGAGAACCAAGACAACCTTTGGTCAATCTGTACTCCTAAATACTTGGTTTTGCTTACTTTTTCTAAAATAGGGCAATTACAATCATCTTCATGTAAGTTGTTATTACTATGGAGTTTAATGGTAAACTCCGTATTGGGTTGGGTTCTGTTGTAGATGGTATAACACATATAGTTGGTTTTTAAAATATTGAGAGTAAGTAGGTTTTGTTTTAGCCACTGAGTTATTTTGATAAGGTCATGTTCTGCCTGCGCACGAACCTTCTCCCATGTGGTGTTAGAGAAAACAATAGCAGTGTCATCAGCATAGGAGATTATTTTCGCATTATTTCCTATTTTAAGATTACACAAATCATTTAAATATATCAAGAATAAGGTAGGACCTAGTACACTCCCTTGTGGTACACCATACGTTACATGTATGTTATCACTAATATAATTACCTATTTTAACCTTCTGTGTCCTGTTGCTTAAATAATCTCTAAAAAGATCAAAAGGCTTACCTCGCACACCAATACTATCAAGCTTTTGCAGAAGAATGGGAATATGGACAGTGTCAAAAGCCTTTTTTAAGTCAAGATAAACTGCTAAACATTTCTTTCCTTTATCGAGTTTATCAACTATATAGGCAGTAAGAGCTGTGACAGCATCTTCAGTCGATTTACCACTTTGAAATCCATATTGTGAGTCAGATATTAAATTGAATTTATTAAGATAATTGACCAATCTACAGTTTATCAACCGTTCCAAAATTTTTGAAATGCATGGCAGCACCGATATAGGCCGGTAATTGTTAAGATCACCTTCATCACCACCCTTGTGCACGGGCGTTATAACTGATTTTTTGAGTAACTCAGGAAAAGTCCCCTGATCAAAACAAAGATTTGTCAGATGAGTCAAAATTGGTACTATCTCAGCTTTTGCTAACTTAAGAAAGCTAGTTGGGATATTATCCCAGCCAGCAGCGCTGTCTGATTTAAGGCTCATAAGCACCTTGTGCACTTCTTCAAAATCAGTATCCAAAAACACAAATGAATTTGATTGTGGGTGTCGGATATTATTCGTTATTTGGTTAGCAGAATTATCATTCTGTAACGTATTTTCAGCCAATTTTTTTCCAATACTAGCAAAATAACTATTAACTTCGTTAATAGATTCATTTGGGGAAGATTTTAAACTAAGTAACATTGAACTGTCAGTTTTTGTTCTATTTAATTGTGCTACAGATCTAATAGTTTTCCACAGTGTTTTGGTGTCATTGAATGAAACTTGACATGATTTAAGATCATACTAAGTAGATGGTAGCTGTCTACTTTTAATCCCCAAATTCTGCACGGTTTTCTTGCAAGACGGGGTGAAAGTCAGAATGTGTATTTGGTTGTAACATATGTTTGCGTCGTTCAATTTCGTTAGTTCTTATTTTGTTAGAAAGAACACATATATTTCCATCAAAATTTTAACATTGTTGGTCGTGTGGTTTGGAAATTACATAGAAATTAAATAATAACGGTAATAATAAGTTCGTTACATACTAACTTCTAAGTATACTGTGACACTGTAAATACTAGAGATGTAATGGAGGTAATTTTATCCGAACCGATTTCGGAGTCGGAGTATTAAAATTTTATTAATCGGAGTCGGAACCGAAGTCGGAGGCATAGGCAGGATTAGAAGTGGTGGAAAGAGACACATTTGTATTGGCTATATTTTTTTTTTTTGTAAAACACGTGTACACGTGTACACGTGTAAACATTGACGAGCAATTGATTCAGGAAGTTGGGATTTTGTATTTCCATTTACTATCCAGTATCCACCACAATAAGGGATTATCTGCAATATTTATACACCTTACCTCCGATTAAAACCTTCGTTTTAAAAGTTTCGGAGCCTTAATGTAAAATATTACAAAGCTGGTTTAGAAATAAACCATAAATCATTACAATATTGTGTTTGACGTTGAAAACCTGAACAATCTGCAATATTTATACACCTTACAATTATTTAATACCTCCGTTTTAAAAGTCGGAACCAAAGGTGTCATAGTAATCGGAAATTCCGACTTATTGGAGTCGAAGCTCATCCCTGGCGGTGTATGACACCGCAGTCAAATCCGCCATCCGTCAACAACTTCAACTTTTTTGTATGGCTTCCATTCGGTAATGTTACCGTAATTTCGCCAATGTCCAGCGTTTGATTGTTGTTATAGTCTTCTGAAGTTTATTTTGTAGTAGAGATAGGAGTCTTGCCACAGGTGATCAGTCCACTTCAGGTAGTCTTGGGTTTCATAATGGTAATCGAAGGAATGGTAATGGAAGGTAAATCAAAAACGTCTGGTAATCGGTGAACAGGCAGGATTCTTGGCTCTGATGATCGGTCAACTTTGAACACTTTTGTTAGTAGATATGTACTTCATATAATCTGATAGATAACTGTATGGGACAAATACAAACATAACGTCACAAAATAGACATAAAAAGATAAAACTTATAGTAGAATTAAAATACAAATATATAAATATCTAATTTACACAAAAGCTATCACAATTTAATATTATTTTTCTGAATGTATTTACTAAGGACATACACAAATGAGGAAAATACAAAGGGGAGTAAATTGGAAAAGTTAGTGGGACGGGGAAGGTCAGGTGGGATCATGTCATAGAGAGAGAATTGATTTCTACTACACTCAAAAAAAATGTGGTCGGTGGTACCATCAGCTAACCCACATTTACACAGAGAGTTATCTCGGATTCTTAATTTTGAGAGGAACACCGGAGTGCAGGCAAAATCTAACCGCAGGCGGCAAATAGTAGATGTGGTCCGTTTGGGGATATTTTTTATTTAAAAAACCAGGGTTTAAGGGGAATTGTAGACTGTACTTGACCATAAAATTTGCCAGTTATAGACTTTGTACGAGACCAGAGTGTATTTCAACTTTCAAGTAACTTAGGTTGGCACGTTGCAGATAAGTCATGGGAGTACACATGGTAATGCTCTTTATTGCCCAAAGTGGTAGCCTGTTAAGCATGGAAATCGACGCACTCCATTTCTAAAATGCCTGTATGAGCTGGGATCCAGGCTAAAGTTATTTGTAGTCCTAATTCATGGGCCTTCAAA
This sequence comes from Ectropis crepuscularia, assembly GCA_963693475.1. NCBI lineage: Eukaryota > Metazoa > Arthropoda > Insecta > Lepidoptera > Geometridae > Ectropis > Ectropis crepuscularia. Next base: position 8,401,369 of record OY856357.1, on the reverse strand, counting down.
AGATCTTCTTTAATTTTGAGTATTATTGGGAATTTAGTTTTGCTTTAGATCTGATTGGCAAAAACAGCCTGTAAAAGCGTCTTTTCGTCTACCTCTCACCATTATTAGTATCGAGTAAGTAATGGTAAGTTTGTTCTATGGGAGCCCCCCTTAAATATTTATTCTATGTTGCTTTTAGTATTTGTTGTTGTAGCGGCAATATAAATACACTATCTGTGAAAATTACAATTGTCTAGCTATCATCGTTCTTGAGATATAGTCTGGTGACAGACGGACGGACGAACGGACGGTCAGCAAATTCTCAGTAATAGGGTCCCGTTTTTACCATGTACATATATTATATGGAAAACAGGGAGGCGGTTTTTTGAATATTAACAAAAACTGGATGACAAGATGTGCAAGCCCACTACCAGTCAAAGCGTGTCCAGCATGCTGGCGGCAGTACCACGCTGAATGGTAATGTTTATGCGTTGGGCCAAATAAACGCCAGCATTTTAGCCACGCGTTGCGTCGGTCAAGCGCTTGGAAAGGCTTTTGAAGATGAGGTGAGCTCCCGGCCCCCACAGGCACGATGTTTCAACCTCAAAAGGCTTAAATGTAAAACCACTACCGAGGGTTGCATATTTGCGCCGTTTGACCCGCTCAGCTGAATTAGCCGCTGCATTGTCCCTACTATGTGTCTCTGGAAGATGTGATGGTGCCAGAGTATCGACGCAGCTTGCGTCAGCACCAAAATGATCATCACCATCGTTATGTATCCTATAAAAATCCTACAAACTTAACACTGCGGCTATGTTCGATATTCCACAACCTATGTATATTTAATGTTGCTAAAAATATAAAATATGAAGTTGCTAAACTCGAATAAATATAGTTTTGTGTGGAAAAACTAATTCACTCGGTTTGTGGAATGGCCACCCATCCAAATATTTTTACATAAGTAGGTACTACTAATGTACTAATAAGTTCGCAAGATCAACGTACGCGAACGAAGTAGCGGGTTCAGCTAGTTATTATATATATGTGTTATTCCAGGCTATAAATCAACCGATATAGCAAACTTCGTAAAAACTGGTAGGACTCGGTCGAGTCCGCCTGGGAAAGTACCACCTTTGCCAGTTGTTCTACCGCCAAGCAGTAATGGGCAAATATTACTGTGTTCCGGTTTTGAAGGGCAATGTTTCCAGAGAAATTACCGTGCTTAGATCTCCGGGTGGCGAGCCCAGTCCAGTGCTAGGTAATGATTTGGACTTTCATGTTCCAATAGCTGCGTGTCGCTGTGCTGTTATGTGGGAGGCATGTTGCTTACCATCAGGCACTGTCCTGCTCGTCTCGTCACTCTATGCTATAAAAAAAAACTACAGCCGGATCCGTGCCGTCATATAGACGTGATTGAGCAAGAAACATCCATACTTTCGCATTTATATTATTAGTAGGCCATAATCCACCAAGCTGACCTAGTGCAGGTTGACGCTTGACCTTGACCTCGAAAGATTCCAGGTATATGTTGATTTCCTCACGATGTTTTCCTTCACCATTTTGAAGTTAGCAACATTACGCACATGAATTCAAAAAGACAGTGGTGCACGTAGGATTCGAAACAGGGGATCCGGGTTGGCAGTCGCCATTCTCCCGACTAGACCAGCCGTAATATAAGACGAAGATATAAAATGTACATATAATATTATTTATCTTTCAGAGCAAGCGCTCCAGACTGTCTCGATAGCGTTACGCGGCGACGGCCGGTATGAGCTGAAAGGGCCCCTGCACGACATCGGGTGGCGGATACGGAAACATTACTTCTCGGTACGTACTATACCTACTGGGAATACGTGAAACAATCTGGAAGCAATTAACCTGATAACCTAAAGGACATTACGAAAAAATCACACTACAGGAACTTTTTAAAACTGAACTTTTAAAAACGCGAAAATTATCAAAACTTTTGAATAAATTTTATAATAAGTCGAATGTCCCGCATCGTGCGCCGTCTCGATGCATCAGTACCTACCCAGAATGTGATTTTTGTGATTAATGGGTACAAGTTGTCACAAATTTGAAAAATGTTTGTGAAAATTATTATATTTCACTTCCAATATCTTTGACTTATGAATATATTTCGTTTCCATTATTGTGTGACACAATAACAACGTTATAATATTTAAATTAATGTAGGTACCATGTATAACTGAATCACTATCGTATAATAGTGGATATTTAATTATTCTGGTTTATCGAATAGTACTTAGTTTAAATATTTCCGCCAGAAGATTGAGAGTGGTGGCGCATAATCGGCTCAAAGCTTAACAGAGTTGGTCCCGTACTGTAAAATATAACGAGTTCGTATAACGCGTTCATTTCTAGAAAAAGAGTTGAAACTCACGGATAATAATTACCATAATTTCAGTGAGAGTTATAACTCAGAATATATTTAATTTTAATCAACATAAATATGCAAGAATTCCCGTGCGTTCACCTGCCGGCTACAATGATTCATGCAGGACATTGTAGGCCGCCTTATCTCGCCGCGATAAAAATATGTTTTGACTGAAGCATCTCGGCGTTCTGCACTGGTAGCAGTGACTAAACAATCGAATACTTGGAATTTATAATAATAAATTAAAATGTAGTTGTAAATAAATTCGGGAAATACTAAATGAATAATACTTCGTAAAGTATTCATTTAAACGGTATGAATAGTTTTACTTAGTACCTATTAAGTGTAGTAAATGCATAAGTAGTCCACAAAACTTCGCGGGACTAAAGAGAGCCCTGTTTTCGATACATCTCTTTGCATTTAAGCGACACCGGAGACACTGTCCTACTTCGCCTATAGAAAAAGAGTAGTCAGTCGTGCCGGATCTACCGGGCTATAAGTTATATATAGTGTTTTTGGCGTGTATTCGATTTTTATTTACAACTTAAAGGGAAAACTAGGCTAAATTAATAATCACTAAAATACTTTATCTTGTATTGTTATCTTCGTTGAAATTCGAAAGTAGGTAAGCTCCATAACGATGTAGGTATATGTAGTGGTAAGAACGCATTGTAGAGTCCGCCTGGGAAAGTACCACACCTTTGGCAGTTATTATACCACCAAATAGTAATGTGTAAACATTACTGTGGTCCGGTTTTAAGGGCAGTGGTCCAATGAAATTGCAGGGTACAGAGACAAATCATCTCATAGCTCTGAGTGACGAGCGCAGTGCAGAGCGAGCCAGTGATTTGGACTGAAAGCACCGCCTCTGCCTACGGGAATAGACACCTTGCCTACCATCAAGTGTATGTTTTACTCGTCTCGTTACTCTATAAAACATTTTCAACGGACATTGACTAAATTGTGATACAAGAAAACAGGCATCACTTATTAGTCTTGATATGCCCAGCTGAGTAGTCTGTAGTTTTACGTACATGACACATCTCAAATCTCTCTCTTAACCTACTCTTCCGATCTAGAAAAAGTGTTCTACGATAGAATGTTATATTATCTCTATATCTAGCTTACGAGCATGTTTGATGTGTTCAAGGTTTTCGTAGTAGGTATAAGTCGCAAAAATACTTTAATTGACATAATTAGATTACAAACGTAGAAATTGTAGGATAGATATTAGAAAAGCAACTCTATGTGTAGGGTATCAGATACGAAGATCGCGCTCCCACGACGGGATTCGGGAGAAATAAAAGGCACTTTTCTAAAAATATCTATCTGTTCCGCTGCGGGGCTCGCACGCGGTCCACCGCAGAGCCGCGGAGGCTCTCAGCTCCCGTAAGTAGCCCCTATTCTACAACGATTCTCATTAAACGTGAACTCGGAAAGGACGAAGAGGTACCTACACTCGCGTCGAACAGACCGAGGTAGGTGCTCTTTTACGAAATACTTTACGTTATCAATTAGAATTTTCCAGTTCCCGATCCCGTTCTTTTCCCGGGATAAACTAGCGTGTGTATTATTACAAATTATTATTTTTATCGATGTACCAAATATCATCCAGATCGCTTCAGTAGTTTTACTATTATTTAAATAATAATTATTTTGCGTGACAGAATAACAAACTTCCATACATACTCACAAACTTTCGCGTTTATAAAATTAGTAGGAATTTTATATCGTTATTTTTGACGTATTCAGCAATAGCTAATCTTGCTGGGAGGGGTAGTCCTCGCGAACTTGGCTGACAAAACCAAAATTTGTTTTAAATATTTTATCACTTGGCGTACAAATCTATATGCCATTTGGATTGTAAGTCTAGGAGTGATTCTGACGAGTCTCATTAAAAAAAAATGTTAAGTATATAATGTCAGCTCGGTCCAACGTTCTCGCTGTTACGTTATGAGACCCTATTGTATGAGTAATTTACGGAGGAACGTAACATAAATTGATATTTAAGATAACCGGGGGTTTTCCCCACGGATGGAGGTGACTCGGTCCCCAAAACAAATTGAACCAACAATCTAAGACATCAATTCCATCTGTGGCGGAATGGAGAACTTTTTTAGACGGGTTTTTTGATAATGAAACCGCTTCATTGAATTAATTTAATACATCGCTGTCCCTGTTACATGGGCTGAAATAAAAAAAAAACAGATATTACTTAAAACTCTTAATAAATAATTAGGATGCCTTCATAATTGGAAATAATTATAACAACGAAACGTGATTCTTTCCGAGTTTGCAGTTAATGGAAATCATCCTGTGTCGTAAAAGTAGCTTTAATGTTTAAGTTTACGAATATATTAAAATATTACCATGGATTTGTATTGCAGGTGAGCGACACTGAAAGCAAAGTGAAATGCATGCTCGCATGGCAGAGCTATGGTCCCGATAGATGTTTATGTGATAAGGACCTACAAGCTGCCTTCAAAAGCTTACAAACATTATCTGTAAGTATTCAAAGCCTCTTTACTTAGACCGTTTTTGCTTTTAGAATACTTAAAACTTTAGTATCTATTCTGTAAACTAGAATGGCGAGCGTCTAACCAAAATAGTATGTCAAGGACTCAAATATTTTTCGAGATCAAGAACCACCATCAAATCTACTAATATCTCGTCTACATCTAATCTAAACTTACAAAGTAAAGTTTATGACTACCTGGAGAACTGCACCTTTTATTAAGATTGATTGATAGTGTTTTTTTCTTTTCTTTTTTGCTTAGTACTCTTTATGTGTAATTTCCAATGTATAACATTTCAATTTCAGCATCCTTACATAGACGAAATACTAGCGATACACAGTTTGGAATCGGGCGCCTACGTCGTGCGGAGGATACACGTAAACGGCACCGTTAGGGACATTTTGTACGGGACTGAATATTCTAAGAGTTATTTAACAAAATACGGGAATCCTCGAGTGATGAAACCTTTTACGCCCGGGCAGATAGCTCACTACGGGTACCAGATACTGCAAGCGTTGAAGTTTCTACACGAAAAAGGATTACCTCACGGTGAGTGATTTTGAAAATGTTATTATTCCGATAAACGTTTCGTTGGCAGACCACTAGCCCAATGGATTGATTAAAACCACCTTTTATTTTTTTCTATCGGACTGCTTTTAGCTCTAAAAAGTGCTATGGTTGACGTTCCAAAAGTGGCTTGACTCAACTTTAGTAATGAATAAGATTACAGATCCATCGCGGGAACTACGTGGATAACCACATATAAAAATGAAGGCACCCTGCAGTAGGGCGATTCAAAATCAAAATTATGATGATGAGTGATTTTGATTTACTAATTAATTAATATTTAAAAAAAGCAAACTATAACTATTAATTTAATAGTAAAATTTATTTTAGTATCATGGCAGATACTACAGAATGTAGTACATAAGTATATTTACAAATCAAACACGCCGCCGCCACGGTGCGAACAGTTCCCAGAATTCTCATGAATGCTGGAAGTGAGGCAGTGTTACCCCTTTGGATCGTTAGACTCAAACAGTTGGGCAAAGTAAGTGCCAGCTCTGGGATCTCCCGAGGCTAGGATCAAGCGCTTCTAAAGTCGAAAGGTTTACAAATTGTTTTGTATCGGACGACCACGCGCCCTTGATGTCCACATCCAGCGCAAAAAATATATAGTGTGAGCTGAGCTGGTGAAAGTTAGCTATTGGCGAAAAGATCGTCCTTTGTGGCAAACATTTTTAAACATTCCAGTTTAATCACTGTTTTTCTGTATTTTTTTTTGGTATAATAAAATGTGTTTGTATTTGACCTGTTATTTATTTGGAAACAATGCACGTACTGGTGTCAAGTTCTACTTTTTTTTCATTTCCAGGTCACATACACCCTGGTAATATCGCGATCCATAACCAGCGAGCCTTGCTTTTAGACGTCGAGAACATTCTAATGGGGGGTAGCTCCCTCTACCGGCCGCATCTTTTACAACTACGCTGCACTAGTGCCGAGGACGTCGATGTCTACTGTTTCGGCAGAACCCTCTATGAGATGGCGTTCGCGACGCCACTAGAAGACTTCTACTGGGATGATTATCCCGACTGTGATATAGAACTCGGTGAGAACTAATCTTTGATTTCGAATTACTAATGTTTTTTTTTCAAAAAAAGTGTTGAGCGAAGTCAAAATAGTAAAGATATTTTCTACATTTGTGATGTCAAATGAACTTAAAGAAAGACAATTAAAAATGTAATTATTTAGAACAGAACGTAGATGAGTGAATATTTTGGTTACCCAAAAAAAATTATAAAAAAATATTGCCAGCCACATAGGTTAGCTGCCGATAGAATTGAAAACTTAAAACTCTGAATTTAATAGCTCACTTTGGAAACTACGCGAGTGAAACCGAAGGGCGCTGCTAGTCTGGAATCAATTTTCAAAGCATTGTCGTCTAAATAAATCTTCTAAGAATGGCCATCTAGACTAGACGGCCATGCTTCTAACCAGGACCATCTAAAAATGCGTTAACGTTTTTCCGGCTAGGGCATGGTCACGAGTTCACCCGAAGATTTCTTACATTTACGAATGTGACGAACAGACGACAGCCCATGAAAAATCAGTGTGTATAGCGCCAAAAGAAGTCTTCACTTCGAAAACCATAGAATAATAACGCCTAGAAAGCAAGAAAAAGTGAGGCAAATTATAGTGAGCTCATATTGGCTCAGTCCGTTCAAAACTACTAGAGTAAAATCCCAGAGCTCCCAGACGTCACCTATTTTCTGATGAATGAAATGTGGACGATTGAGTAGAGAAATACGTGAGAAATACGTGAAGTAAGTAATGTTTGTATGTACCTTCATTACCCCATATCTCAAAATTGGCCGTCTAAGCAAGTTAGCGAGTAAGCATGTGTTCTTAGTACTTACTAACTCTACTCAATCGTCCACATTTCATTGATCAGAAAATGGGTGACGTCTGGGAGCTCTGGGATCTCGGACTATACCATCAGTTGTCAAGGTCAAACGCTAGAACATGCGTCTCCGACAATTAAAACATTATGATGGTTTGTGTGGTCTTTTACTGTACGTACTCCACGACTTTAAAGTTTTGTTTGGCGTACTTCAGTACGGTTCGGCATACGCCGAAATCAATCTGCTTTTTGCCTTACATAAAGTGAAGTTTTTGTTTGAAGATTATCGATCTAGGCGTTATTAACCTATGTCAAAAACATTTTTCTTTGCAGAATCAGTGTTGCGTCGCTGCCTCTCTACGTCGGCGTGCAAGCACGGCATGCCCTCGTTAGACGACCTGCGCTGCCACCGGTTCTTCTACCAAGCCCCGCTCAACAGCCTTACGCGGATGCCGGAAGATTCTAGAGCACATTTGAAATTCCCCTTAGCATTGAAGGACGAACTGAGGAATGTAGTCACATGTTTTGAGACGAGATTGAGGACGGAACAGAAAATGGTGAGATTATTTTTACTGTGTTTTTTTTATACTTTACAGTGACGGGAAGAGTAGGACATGTGCCTGATGGTAAGCAATAGGCTTGCTCATAACATCACTTTGTCACGCAGCTGTTGGAACATCTAGAGTCAAAAACCGGGCACTGCACTGCGCCTGTCGCCCAGAGACTAGATGATATGCCTATAGGTATGTCTTGTTATACATCTGGAACATTGCCCTTCAAACCGGAACACAGTGGTGTTTGTACTTATATCATAGAATAGATAATACAGATAGAACGGACACTCCCCACCCCCCGCCAATTTCAAGCTTCCTCCCCCTCGCGGACGCGAGGCGGATTCAACGAAGGGTTATATCGGACGATAATTTTCTATGAGAATACGACCATGATGCTGTATTATTTAACAAAATGGTACCAAATTATCGTCTATTATACGAAACAAGAATAAGAGATTTTTCATTTCATAAGAATTATTACAAAGATTGAATCATTTTTATAAACTGTGTTAAGCTATTCTGGTTAGAAGTACGCGCCAACACTGAAGTCCTGTGACGAAATTATTAAACTCGTTGTTTTTAAACTGCGGCTTTCGTTAATCGTTGTGAAATACGTCAGTGGCGCCAATAACGTATGGTAACGAGTGATGGCGCGGAATTTACGAAGTCACTAGTCACTAGTGTTGCCAATTTAGTGGATTTTTTACTAAGATTGCTACTATTCAGATTTATTGGTAAGTGATTATTTCTTAGCATTCAACCGACTCAAATAAAAGAAAGAGGTTCTATATTAGACTATCTGTACTTTTATGTGCGTCCATGTATATATTATGTCGGTTAGTAGTGAACAATGAATATAGGATTTCATCTAGTAGTATGCTTATTTAAGATTTCGCAACAACCGTTCATTAAAAGCAGTAAGAGGATACGAGTACATTGACTATTGGAATGGATAGTTCCAAAAAAATTTACGAGATTTTTAAACTAAAACTTATTCAGTAATTAACGGCTTTGACATTGACTTATAAACTTTACCGGTTCTAGTACTACCGGTACTACTACGATTTAGTTTCATTTTTAACCAACTTCAAAAAAGGAGACGGATGTCAATTCGTTTATATGTTTGTTACGTGATAGCTCCATTTATTGTGAAACAAAGGACATAAGCCCAAATCACATTGAAAAAACCCAGGTGCCACACCTGGGTTTTTTGATGTACCTCGGATTTTAAGTTATTAGTAATAATATTCTAAACTATCATCATCATCCGTTTGAGTGGCTAACCTGCGTTTTTTTGCCTGTAGAAGTTTTGTAGAAGTTCGTGTCAAAAGCTCGTTTTATGGAACAAAATATATTGTATAATTTGGTGTTAATGATATAAAAATAATATATACCGGCTGAGTCATAAAGATATATATCAAACAATGCACGAATATGCTTAGGTTCTTTTCGCGATGGGTGGCCTTGGAATTCAAATTTAACGAGTGTAAGTAAAATAATTCATGATAATACGCTTATTTTTGGTAATGTACTTTGGACTTTGTATTCAATTATCAGTATGCTTCGCATCGCGGGTCAAATCTGGACAAGTACTAGCACAAGCACAGCACTAGCATAGGCCTGGGATATGAGGCGTACTTGAAGAGAGGTATATGCTAAGATGTTATGATGATGATGATTACATCGGATTGCAAACAGTATTGGTGAACTTTAAAAAAAAACGCCTACAAAACTACACTGATAAAAAAACATGTTAGCCACTAATTTGGGTTATGGGAGTGGTGTAATTTTTTTTCCTAAAATATATTTGCATACAATTATTAGATTTTTTTGAGATTAGATACAATTATTTTGTGCCGAGGTCAGGGTACGATTTGGGCCATGTCTTCTATGATGTTTCTTTTTTTTTTGGTAGATCATAGTTTTGAAATATGAAAACAAAACTAAAAATTACTTTCGTTTATTTTTGTCCAAGTTTTTTATGATCGTCGTTGAAATTTGGTCAAGTAAGTTTCTGAATTTAATTTAAAATTGAAACCGATTTTTGTTTATTCGGCGCAAATTCACAATATTTAAAGTGTTATGCGATCCTTACTATAATGCGAATAAATAAATCACTATTTATCAACATACAAAAGTAATATTCTTTTAAGCATTAGTAATAAATTAAATCCGGAACTAGCAACATTATCGGCCATAGTTGATAAGAATTCGTAATGTTTGTTTACAACATTTAATTTGGAGTTTTGAGTTGAAAAATCATGTGCTTTCTCTTTACTGGTCGCTGACATGATGTGTTAATAATTAATAAGTAGTTTGTGCAGTGTATAATACTCTGATATAGTAAACTGTGATACCGCTTTTTAATGCATCTTATGAACGTAGTTATAGCTAATCTAATGTTCTGTGACTAGTCTATAATGAAATACGCGAAATATGTGGAGTGATTAATTAATATATTGGCAGAATAAAGTTTTCTCTTTGGGTAAGTGTACTTAACTTACTAAAATAATTTAGTAACCCTAGATGACACGCACACATGCGTAAATGTGTTCGAACGACATATGCGTAGTTGTGTGAGTGTAGGTATGTCAACTGCACCGTCTGTATAGATTTTAGGCCGAGTGTCCGGGGTGTGCTTATATATTACTACTTGGCGGTAGTATTTCTGTCAAACTACGTGGTGCATTGCTTATTGCGCCACGTAGATTATTTTCGCCTTACTGCTCGTTATTGCGGGGCTAGACCGAGATAATAATAATAATCTATCATCACAGACAGGACTATTGTAGCCAATAAGCCTGATATCGTGCTGGTAGATCGGTCTCAACGCCAGGCTGTGCTCGTTGATATCACCATACCGCATGACGAAAACCTCGTAAAAGCCGAAAAGGATAAACTTAGCAAGTATCTCGACTTGGCTCACGAGGTTACTGCCATGTGGGATGTTGATTCGACGAGCATAGTCCCGATAGTCGTGTCAGTAAACGGTCTAATAGCAAAAAGCCTCGACCAACATCTTAAGAGCCTTTTGCTAGACGATTGGATCAAGGCTCAGATACAAAAGGCAGTTGTTCTGGACACGGCACGCATAGTCAGGAGATTCCTCAGTTTGTAGCCTTAACCACCGGAAGCTTGGACTCTGCCCCGCTGCAGGCGGCATTCTAGTTCTTAAGTTTTTTATGATTTTTGTTTATTGTAATATTTATTGTATTATTAAATATTATATTATGTAATATTTATTTATTATTTATTGTAAAAAACTAAAAAAATAAGAAAATTTAATAAATATGTGAATAATCTTAATAATTTTATCTTACTTACTTAATATTATAAATGCAATGTTTAGATGTTTGTTGCTCAATAACGTCTAAAAGACTGATCGGATCCGGTTGAAGTTTGCAATATCGGTAGATTTATGAACGCGAACTGCGCGGATGAAACCGCGGGACGTTGCCAGTCAGTAAATAATACCAAAATTATTACATATCAGTATGGAATTTAAAGATTTTTATTTTTGATTGTTAGATGTTATAATATGTTTATTATGTTTTGAAACTAATATATGTATGTATGTACGTACATAAACAAACATTTATTTCCTCCTTTCGTCCGTTATAGGAGCGGAGCGCGAGAAAAGAAGTTCGGATACAGCAAATTCTTGGTTCAGAGGAGGAAATGAAGAAACAGAGACGTAGAGCGGTAAGTTAATCGAACATTCCAGATTTCAGTCAATAAAAAATGTTTTGCATGTGTGTATTAGAATGACCAATTTAGAAACAAAATGTCATTGTTGTTATCTTTCGAAACGGAAGTTTAATATGATTTGATTTAAATACAAAATGCATAGCGATCACCGGCTATTACACAATCAACGATCAAAATAATACTACGTAGGTGTATTTAAACCATTACCGTAATTACACTTACTTACAAAATTAACATACTTATTTACTTAAAATAAGCTTTCTAAGCATGGCCATCGAGACCAGAGGGCCATGCGTTTAACCATGGCCATCTGGAAATGCTGACGTATTTCTAGATGGTCATGTTCTAGAGTTTACCCGAAGATTTATTTTATTTACGAGCGTGACGCTTGAGTTCAATTCACAGCCCATGAAAAGTTAGTCATGTGCTGCAGTGTTTTCAGTGTGCATGTATTTTCTTTAAAGAGTATGTAGTAGATATACAGGGTTACTGGTAATCAGCCTGCATCCGTTTAAGGGTATGTTGTGTATATTTAAACAAACAACTTTTGTTCTACAACTTTCGTTAAAACTCAATAGATAACCCAAAAAAAATTAGTGTTTGTTGCCCTTTTTTGTACTATTTAGCGACTTTTTAGTGTTTATTCACTTCGCCACATCATTTTTTGCGCGTTAAAGAGCGTACGCGCTCTTGTTACGAATTGTTACGAAGAGCTCGATGCTTTTAGACCGTGCAAATACATTTTTTATTTATTTTGTAAAAGAAAAAAAAACACACATTTTTAAAAATTGTAGAACAAAAGTTGACGTATTGAATGTACCTAACATCCCCTTAAAAGGATGCAGGCTGATTACCAATAACCCTGTATAGTTTTTGAGAAAATTAATGTCTTAAACTACATATATGTATGTAATTTCGTAAAGTCATTATAGGTTTACGAAGTTTTTTTTAAATAAGGTGGTGATAAACAGCAAAAAAAATGTCATTAGTATGTGCATCACAATTATTATTGAACAAATGGAAAAAGCTGCCTTTTGCATCTATACTAAAGCACAATTCATTGTAACTGTATAACTTATCTTTTCAGAAAAAGCGTGACAGTGTGTGGAAGTCGACATCGTCCCTAGCGGAGACGGTTCGCTCGCACAGCGCTAGCACCACTTCATCGCCCACGCCACCGGCGCTTTGTAAGATTTAATCTTTTAATACATAATATCTGGATGTACTTTGATCCTACTTCTAATCCATACAATACACATGACGCATGCTTCTATTTTTGACACCGACAGACAAAAAAAATGGGTGTGATCAGTTTGACGTCGATGTCTGTCTGTCTGTGGGATCGTAGCGCTCAAACAGATAGACTGATTTCGATGTGATTTTTCAGTGTGAAAACAAATTTCCTTGTGGTGTATGTTTCACCAGTTCCGAAAGGCTCAAGCACTTTATTTTACAGACAAAACAACTAAGCTACGACATAGTTGTGGTCATCTTGCTCTTGGCATAACTGATATTATAAAGACATTTTTACACAACGCTAACCATTAACAACATTACGTACTTAGAGGAACAATAACAGTATACGTAGGTGTTTGCACTTACTTTTCCTGTTAATAGCTTCTTGGTTACCGGTTATGTGTTGTTTGCAGCAGCCGAGCCGAGCGTAGCGGCCGCTTGCTCCCCGCCCAACGGCACATACGAACCCCGCGCGGGCCCGTGCGTCTCTGATGCGGGCCGGTGCGTCTCTGATGCGGGCCCGTGCGACTCCCGCTCAGCGCTTCTCGGCGCCATCTGTGCCTTTGACAAGACGAAACTCAGTCGCGTCTCAACCAGGTGAAAACGATCTACGCGTACTATGAACGCGGACGTCTTGATATGCGTTTAGTATAAAATATCAAACACGCTATCAAATAATAGTTTTGTTATCACTCTGCTATATAAAAAGGAAGGTGTGATTTTTCAAAAATGTTACATTATTGGTTGGTGCGTATTTTATGAAAAAGACTGTGTCAAGTAAATTTCGTTTTTGAAGTCGCGTTATGGATTTGTTTGCTATAGCGTCATTATATGTCAAGTTCGAAATCATTGAAATGTGAACTTTATTTTCTGTGCTTTACGGCGTCAAACTGGAAGGAACGTCAGCGAAATATTGTCTACACATTTTTTTTACGACGTCGTGTTTTTGTTGTGTGCAACGACCTTATCGAAATACTGGTTGCAAATTGTTGAAATACAACTAAAGGTTCACATTAAAAAAAGAACGCATTCTGACTTATTAAAAGGTCGGATAGAAACTCAGTCTACTTGTGTAGCTTTTTTATACAGACATTTACGTTATTTTTAAAAAAGACAAACCATTTTTAAGGCTTCTAAAAATAGTGTATAGAGAGAGAGGTGAGGAGTGGGGAACTTCCTACCGAAACGCGCGGTGTCTCCTTTTACCGTCTTTTTAATTTGGACTTTGATCTTATCGAGGCTTTTCTCTATTAGTAAGTTTACCATAACGACTATTGGGACTATAGCTTAACCTTTTTTATAATACATAGGTACATATATTAAAAAAAAAAAAGCTTCTTTTTTATCTTATTAAAGTGCTATTCGTGGTAGGTAGTTCTCAGACCGCTTACCGCGAATCGATTCAAGTGAGAATCTCTAAACATAAAGAACTTAAATATTGTTTATGTATATCTGATTAAATCAGTTCATAATATACATAACTTTATTATTATTATTTTGTACACGTAGCAGCCTATTCATAAAATGGTTAGTATCCTTGGAGAGATTTTTGTCAGAATAGGGAATTACGATAGTGCTGCTCTCGGAAACTTCAGTAGTAGTCAAAGATTCTTATGAGTTATCTGTGTTGCTCACTAAACCAATATTATTAATAAGGGATATTTTCCTTGGTTATTTGATGGAGTGAGTACCCTATATTCAGTGCGGTTTCATGCACTATGTTCGCGCGTAAATTATGCCACGGTAAATATTCGGTAATACACGGTAATACTAGTGCAGTACTAGTACCTAAACGGCTGAAGGACTAATATCCATGGCCAAGAATAAATAAAATAAAAAAAACTAGTACCTAAAGCAGCATTGTCACAGTTTCCGTACAACCTCACGGCTTTTATAAAATTCACACTTTGATAGTATCTTGTATGGTTTGTTGATTGATTACTATTGTTTAGTTTCACCGTAGTCATACGTATCTTTTCAATGTCTCCGATTTTGGTCGATCTCGTGTGGCGTGTATAAAAGTAAAAAGATCGTAAAATAGCATTCTGATACGGTCAACGATTCAAAATACAAGTAGCAGTTTGTGTTTTATAATTATTATATTTTTCTTGATTTTTGTTTGTTAAAGAAACAAAAGTTATACCTGTCTGACAAACGTTGCAAAATTATAGTATAAAATTATAAAAAAAAAACACAATCTAAAGAAGCATCGAAACATTAAAATAAATAAAAACCACACTATCCATACATTTTCTAGCGTTTATGTGACGATATTATTCGTACTTTGCACACAGGGTACCAGTCTTTCATTCACTCTCCCACGTCTATAAATGCTGCTATTATTAAAAGGTACCTAATGAATAAATCTGGTGCAAGCGACATTGGTAACTATGTGTTGGTAGCTAGCGAACAATGTTTAATCCATAAACCTCTACAACAATGTTGGGATTAGATTTTTTTTTCCTTTGGGTATAGTTATAGTTAATAGTATTATGGTTAAATTAAGAACATTTGAGCATTTATAAACTACCACAAAGCATTTATTTACTGCAAAATTTAAATGTATTTTTTCTCGCTTATTTCATAAATTGTGGAGTTTATTTTCTTAATGTTATAATCAATCTGTGGATTTCTTCTTAAGCCAAAAATATATTTGAAAAAAATTGTAAGAGAACATTATTTATTTTTCTAAATAAAAATCTGATACTATGTTTTCAATAAGTCATACTAGTTATAATTAGTAAGAGTAAGTACAATATATAAATATTATAAGATTTAGTTATTCGAATTACACCTACATCTATACCGATTTATTTAGTTTATAGCGGGTATTTGGTGGAGGTAGACCCAAAAGGCACTGAGTCTAATTGCTACAAGTACTCGATAACTAGACACTAGTGAGTTGTACGCAGTGACGGGGCAATTGCAGAATATCATATGAATTAAACAAACTTGTTAAATGTAATTTCTTTATTATGACACAAAGAAATTTTACAGAAAAAAACTGCATAATCGCCGTAATTGACGTATTTACCTTATATTACTTGGCTTACCAGTCTCACGATAACTTATTTTCACCAAATACGATTCAAGGGTAACATTTTAACACTTTGAAGTCATATATGTTTATATCACTAATCTCAAACGGTGGAAATATGCAACCCTCGGTAGTGGGTTTATATTTAAGGCTTTTGGGGTTGAGAGCCCGTGAAGGCCGGGAGCTCACCTCATCTTCAAAAGCCTTTCCAAGCGCTTGGCCGACGCAACGCGTGACCAAAATGCTGGCGCTTATTTGGCCCAACGCATAAAGATTGCTCTTCAGCGTGGTACTGCCACCAGCATGCTGGGCACGCTTCCGACTGGTAGTGGGCTTGAACATCTTGTCTTCTATAAAGCTTCTGGCTTAATAAAATACGAAACTTTCATACAAACTCGCATCTCTTACATCAACCATAAAACCTCTTTTTCACTTTAAAAGTGGCTTATATTCTTTCTCAGACTCTACTCAGAGACTCTCAGAGATAGTCTAGAGTCTAGACTATCTCAGTACCTACTAAATTTTATTTAAAGTTCAGTAGTTTAAGCGTGAAAGCGTAACAAACAGTTACTTTCGCTTTTACGACATTAGTATAGATAAGAAAATATGATTTGTTATTTCAAAAATGGTAACGCCTAAATATAATCATGTCGACGGTTAAAAGGAAATACGGTATAAGCGCCAAAAAGTGAAATGTTCAGGAGAGCCGTTCAAAGTTTTGAATTTTAGAAAAACTGACGTATCTCTGTTATTTATTAGCATTTCGTGAAAATTGAAACAGTTATGAAATGAGAAAAAAATGGAGCATTTACCGGTATTGTCAGTTTTAATGATTTGTTGCTATTTAACGTGGTTTCTGTCGCTTACAACAATGGCTTTTAATTTTCCAATGAGGAAATATGGCGTAAGCGACAAATGACAAAATAAAATATTAATGGATAAGAAGCCTAAACAACATACCGATATCTCACGTTGCGAGGGAAAAGGGGTATAAGAGACTAGACAGTTCAATAAGTGTTATGGGAAAAGAAGGATAAGATACTTTTCACAGTGGTTGTATAACAGATAATAGAACACAAGTAACAGTCGACTTTCACAAAAAACAGAATCATAAGACATTAGTGACACACAATGTAGCTTGAAAGTAAAGGAAAAGAAGGATAACTAACATCTGGCATTGCGTGAGTCTAAGGAAGTATAGATGAAAAGACATTTCCTAAATAATGAAGTAGCACAACCAACACGATATCGTTTAAGTAATTCTAATTTACGCTAAATTATGGTAGATTTAAAAGGTGATTGCTCATTTTTTTTTGCATTATTTTCATGTTACCTTTTCACTAACAATCAGATAGTACGATGTTTTAAATAAAAACAAAACAACATTTCTGTTATTATATCACGAAAAATCAAGGCTAGAGTTGGTAGGTATCAACCTACTATTTTTTGGAAAAATAATACTTAAGCTTGTAGGTAGGCACATAACTAAGAAATAAATTTAGGAGGCTTGGTGTGTATTTGTAATGTTAAACGTTTAAAAAAATAACAAACAGTATAGAAAATACTCTCAAAAATTTGCCGGGGCGTACGATAACAGTCCGGTAAATCAAGATATTTCGTTTTTGATAAGACTTCAATACGATACTCGGGTGCCTCCGAGTCCATCGAGTATTTGACAGTTGATGATGTGCAGTTCCTTTTAAAAGTAGCTACTTGTATTTTACTAATCAAGCCAACATGATTACCCGCGAAGAATTTGTCAGCGAGAAGGTCCCATCTCTAAAAGTCTGTGTGATTAACTTCTCCAAATCAAAAGGCTTTGGATGTTGCCGTGTGACACATTGTATGTTATTGTGATGGAGTCTAGATAGTGGTCACGAAATCACGAAGGCCGTCTGCCGCTTCGGCTGTCGCTTTGATTGGCTGCGGTTTTTTCCTCTGCTGTGCTCTTTCGGAACCGGTTTGGTTGGTCGAACTAGCTGTCTGTTGCATCTATCCCCAGCTGTCTGTTGCATTTGTCAGGTTGTGCGAAGGGACTCTGAGGAAGCTCAGATTTTCTCCCCTATTTTCGTACACGACAACCTCATGATGTTTAGAGGCCTCAATGCAATCCAGCCGGTCTGTGACTTTCGCTCTTGAGTATTCGATTGTCATCGCATCCACGCTTAGTACCCGGGGTGTTTCACTCGCATTTCTGCTAAAATGTACAAGCAGCGCACTTGCCTTTATGAAAGGCGTCCGACTTTCTCAGTACTCTATTATTGCAATCGTTTTGTTTCTCGATCGCACCAACCGAAATCGGTGGCCGTCTACCTTAAGGGTTGGATTTCCATCCGGCGAGCTTACCATTGGAATGGTCTGTACGCAGGCTTCATGTAAACTAGCTGTGTAGTTCGGAACCATGGACTCCAGTTCCAATGGAAATTCACATTTCTCCACTAAATCCGGCGAGAGCTTTCCTTCTTGCAGGGAGGATTTTAACTGTGTTTTAACTGATTTTAACATAAAGTTTGACCACTGTGCCTTCTTGGTTTAGTATTTGCATGTTGTTATTATTGGTATCTGTTGTTTAAAAGGTTTAACTAGGCGCAAAACGAAAGTGATTGCGTTGTGGTCTGATGTCGTAATACTTTTGTCAACCTTCCATCCCAATTGTTGTCCAAATGATTTTTCCCAAGAGAGACCCGCTGCACATTATTACATCTACTATGCTTGTGCAGAGTTTGCCTTCCCTAACGATCTCGAAGATTGGTGTATCGCCGTAGTTATAAATAAGTCCATTTCGTTGAACATTGAGTTTACGGCTTCTTCTCTCTCATTTTGGGATGTGCTTCCTCACCAGTGGGACTACGCATTCACGTCACCAGCAACAATAAGGTCATTTGTCGCTAGTTTTTTGCTGAATACCATAATCCTGCTGAGGAAACGTTCGACTTTTTGGTTCCTTCTAAGTAGAGAGAAATGACTCCCAGTTTTAGGCCTGTGCCGACCAACAGAACATCCACTCCCGTTTCGGTAACAAATTAAGGGGCATGGATTACCACCAGCCTGACACCGAAGACTATTATGGCTGCCTTAATTGGTTTTGTCTGTTTTAACTGCACTGGATAACGCGAGTTCCAGGATATTATTTCATTACGCCTTTATTTCCCACATAGGGATCTTGAATAAGGGCAACTGAAACTCCCCTTTCTATCGCTACCTTCAGGAGTTCTGCCGTTGCGAGTACTGCAGGTTGGCTTGGATGAACCGTATACTGGAGACTGAGCTACTTTCCTCATGAGTGCCCTTAGCAATAAGATATTCTAGAACGCGATATACCATCCCATTTTATCCTTTCAGGGCAATCGCTACTAAAGGCGTTGTGAGCGAGTTCTCTGTTGGGGCTGTTGGGATGAGCAATCGTGCAGTTCTTGCATTTGGGTGGCAGGTCTTCTTTTCTTGCCTTGCATTGTGTCCAGGAGTGGGTTTTTTTTTCCGCAGCGTCTGCAGGACTCATCCCTTTCCCGGCAGATCACCTTTGTATGGCCGAAACCTAGGTACTTGGAGCACTGCACCAAGGGCGAATGGTCTGCCACTGGTCTGGAGTCTGGAGTCCTATGTAGACCTTTTCGGCGTTCAAAAAACGCTCTGTGAATGCGAGGTGAAACCTCGATCAGTGGATGACAATCATGTGAATTACGCCTTTTTTTCCTGTGTAGCACTCTGATCGAGCTCTCTTGCAAATCAACCCTCTGTAGCAGATGTTTATTCTGCTCCAGAAGGATTTCCACTACATTTCGTTATCTTTGTGATAAGACAAGACGTGATAAGACAATGATGATCTGTGGATTACCCGCTTTCACGGTTTTCACCTTTAGAAACTTGTGTTGCTGCACATGATTTTTGACCAGGACAAAGTCTTCCTCTGTGCTACAATTCAGAATGACTTTCTTGTTTCGACCTTTTCGTACTTTGTCAACTCTTGCTCCAGTCTTCTTCGTGTGTACTTTAGTGATATCAAATGTCATAACCACGGATTTGGAATGAAATCCTCATTGTGTATCACAGTATAAATGACGTATTACTTTGATCGTTGATCGTGGAAGTAGGTTGTAATCGACACCATGGTATGTCGTTCAATTTAAGTAATAAGGGATTAGCAACAAAAATGTGTGTATATTCTTAACGGAAGTGAGGAATAACCAACAGCGTGATATTAACATTAAATTAGGTAATAAGGTATAACCGACAGAGTGAAATAGAAATGAATTTTGGAAAAAGGGTACAAGGGTCAAAGCTATGTTCAATTACTAAATGGAAATAGGCTATAAACAACGTTTGTATTTTTTGAGGAATTAGCTTAAAAGGCATAAACAACTAAAAACTGGAGACCCCTATGAAGTAAAAAAGCATTACCGACAACAAATCGAGATTAGATATTTTTTGCAGGGGTACAAGCACCTTTATAGACAAAATGACCTGAATTTACGTCGGTTACGAATAGTATAACTAGGGAAATGTTGTTTTTTGCTCGGGCATAAGCGCCAAAAAAGTCATCGTAGAGCTATGGGAGTCAGCTCATTCGAAAGGGCGGAAAATTTTAAGTAAAATGGCATTTAAAACTGATTTTTGACCAAAATGTCGCTTATGCCCAACTTCCTTTTAACCGTCGAATGTTATCTTAACCTTAACTCACAGCTCAAGCGAGGGACTTTTAAATCTTGGTGCTGAATTTATTTATTTCTATCCTTTCACTAGGAACTATGTATTGCCGCCATCATACAAGCTTTGCTTAGTTTGGGGTCAGATGGTGTTGTGTGTGAATTGTCCACCAATATTTATTTATTTATTTATTTATTGCGCCGCACATCTGGCTCCAACTATAATATACCTGGTAAATATCGTCTGATTCTACGGTTGACCCACATCTAATACTAGACTACCTACCCTAGCTAGCACCTAGGTACTAGAGTGTTTTGCAACTCTCGTAACACGATGTTAGTTCCTTTTCTGGGTGCTTCAGTTCATTATAAATATGTATTTAAAATTATTCTAATTATAAGCTATCTGGGTTCAATAATTTTATCTTGCTTAGTTTGGGGCTAGATGGTGTGAAAAAAATGCCGACCAAATTTATTTACTAAAAACCTAACTATTATTTCTCATCGGTTGATTGTAGGTTCTGATAGCTCTATGGTCTCAATGCCTTAAGGGGAGTGAAAGATCAACTGTAATTATTTTAATCGGTAAGTCTACAAAGATCTATATTTATGAATGTTAATCAAAGTGATAAAACTGGTCATGAGTTTATTGGTCAAACACATTTTAATGTAATTTTTGGTACCTACGTATGTAAGAAGCTTTAAATATTAGAATAGTGTCTATACATTGATGTTTGATCATAGAGTTGAGTTTTAACTTATTTCGTTGTAAGAATAAAAGGACTATTATAACAGGTTATTGTTGTTTTATTTTAGTTTTGAAATAAGTAGAGGTAGATAGAAATAAGTATCGGACATTTTTTGGAGTGAATACGCGTTGAGCACGTTTCGTTCGGTAGGGATAAATGCGCGACGTAGTGTCAAAGCGGTGGATCGGACGTGCGCGTTAGACTATGGGAGAAATATTGCCAATCGCGTCAGCAACATGCGTAATAGATATGTATATAGAGCTATACAGTTGACGTATTATACATTGCAGTACAACATTAATTTAATATTATAACTTTATCGGCAGTCCCTACGACTAAAAGTTTTTTAATTAGGTAAGTGAGAAGACGAGTAAAATGTTTTTTTTTTTTTTTTAACTTATATAGGTTCACACTTGACCGCCATCTCGCCTGATGTTAAGCGACGATGCGGTCTACGATAGAGCGTGTTTACCTAGAAAAAAACCGATTCACTCTCGATTTGAAGACACAAAGATTGTAGCTATCGGGGAAAACCCACTCAGGCAACGTATTCCATAGCCTAGACGTTCTTATCACAAAAGTTGAGTCGAATCTCTTCGTTCGTGTCTTTGGAACATCAACCATGAAACGATGTCGCTTTTTCGAGCTACGAGCATTCCGATAGAAAAAAGGACAAGGTGGTATCAGATCATGCAGATCAGCCGCACACTCTCCGAAGTGTATCCGATAAAAAACCGACAGGCTAGCAATTTTTCGGCGATGTTCAAGTCTTTGGAGTCTTTTTCGCACAAGAGTGCCGTTGCCTATGAGCCTTTTGGCACGTCTCTCGATCGATTCCAGAGCTTCCAGCTGATACTTAGCCGATCCATCCCAAAGGTGCGAACAGTACTCCATACAGGAGCGAATCTGTGCTTGATATAATGTAAGCAACTGTTCAGGCTTGAAGTACCTTCGCACCTTTGAGAGGACACCTAGTTTTTTGGCAGCTAGTTTAGCCTTGGAGTCGATATACGAGCCAAAGTTAAGCGTAGAGGTCAAAGTAACGCCCAAAAGCTCAAGACGGTCAGAAACCGGCACGGATACACCTCTAAAAGTAGGAGTCAGTTCGAAAGGACTTCTTTTAGCGGAGAACAGACACGCCTGCGTCTTATTCTCGTTGAACTTGACCAGATTGGCATCGCCCCATTTGGACACCGCCTCAAGGGTCAAGCTCAAACGCTCGATAAGACTCTCTCTCAGTAACTGAGTTTGCTGCCCGCTGGCTCTCGCGCTAGATATGTAACTCTCTACAACGGTGCTATCATCTGCGTACCCAAAGATACCGGGCTTCAACAGATCGTTGATATGTAGCAGGAAGAGCGTCGCAGAGAGTACCGACCCTTGAAGGACTCCGGCATTGATAGCCATTTGATCCGACGAGCAGCCATCAATGACGACTCGTATGGATCGATCTCTCAAGAAGTCCGATATCCACGCAATGAACCCAGGAGACAAACCATAACTAGAAAGCTTGCTTACAAGGCCATCATGCCAAACCCTGTGGAAAGCCTTCGAGATGTCCAGGGAGACTGCAAGTGCTTCCCCGTGTTTCTCAATAGCTTCACTCCAGATGTGAGTGACGTACGCTAGAATATCCCCGGTGGACCGGTTTCGGCGAAACCCGTATTGCTGGTCTCTGAGGAGGTCGTACGCCTAATAGTTACATTCTTGTCCATAATAGCATTGCCACGCAGTCATTTGACTTTTCAACATGCAGTTTTCAGATCACGGTCTATCACTGCACTGCGTTCGTTAGCCGAAGATGTATGTACTCGTAAATTATCTTTTATCTCTTTGCCCTGGAATTTCTCTAGAAATATTGCCCTTAACCGGAAAACGTTTACACAATAGGTACTGCTTTGCAGTAGGATAACTGCCGAAAGTGTCCTGGCTTTATGACGTCAACTGCCTATTAGCTAAAACAGAAGGCGCAGATATTTTAAATTTTGTTGTAAGGCGCAGTTGTAAGTTGCTAGAAGAGTAAGGGCCGGCGCCGACTGACGGCATGGCACGGCAGGTTGTGCTGCGGCGTGCTGTGGCATCCTGCGAAAAGCTTAGCCACTCTGGCAACAATCAGTTTTGCTCCGCGCGGATATGAAATTGGTTGTCGTTATGGTTGACTGGTTTAGTATTAATAGCACTTCTTGCTGAGAGTTATTATAATTAGCATAAAAAAATTAACGGATTTTTGACGGAAATTTACAATTAAACTTGGCGGATTTTCTAAAATCTTGTTGGCAGCACTGCGCGGTAGCCCGTAGCATGCTGCGGCACGTCATGCCGCAGTATCGTGGTATCAAATTAAAGTAACATAAACTGTAATTTAATTGAAATAAGATTAAAAATGACTTGATTAGTAATAATATCCTTTCCCATGCCACGCCGTACCGTAGTAGCTATTTTCTGATCTGTGGTGCCGTGCCGGCAGTGAGCGCCGGCCGGAGGTATTAACATGGGTACATAGACACTTGGCAGTGTGGCCAGCCAAGTTCATTCAAGTAAACTGGCGAGCCGCACCATGTGTAATATTACACGAACCATTTGGAGCTACTTTTGT
The DNA here is from genome assembly GCA_963693475.1 of Ectropis crepuscularia. Taxonomy (NCBI): domain Eukaryota; kingdom Metazoa; phylum Arthropoda; class Insecta; order Lepidoptera; family Geometridae; genus Ectropis; species Ectropis crepuscularia. The sequence goes on along the minus strand of OY856357.1, from coordinate 8,377,549 downwards.
CCTCCTCAAAACTTAAAAACTATTGCATACCCTTGTGAAATTGCTCACACATTGAGACTTGAAGGATATCAATATGTGCTCCAATTTTCATAAACATACGTGTCTACATAATCTGAGGCTTTAGTGTTTTATGTTAAGTTATAAGAAAACAACAAATGTTAAGTTCTTACAAAATATTCTATGTTGCTTAAATCAATTGCAGGACTGATCATTGAACTTGGCACCCATTTACATCTCACTTCTTTTGTTGTTGAAGTCAACAATCAAGCCATATATTATAGTACTAGCAGTGCCCCGCTGTTTTACCCGCGAATTTCCCGTTCCCGTCATAAAAAGCAGTATGTGTTCTTCCAGACTATAATCTAACTGTATTCCAAATTTCAGTCAGATCCTGATCCGTTCATACGTTACAGCGTGATTGAGCAACAAACATCCATACTTTGACATTTATATTAGTGGGATTGAACTTGGCTCTCATTTTATATTTTTGATGGGTCTAACTTTCACAAAAACAATGCATGGTGTTTCCGATATTTATGGTTATCATCTATAGGTACTATTTTATAAGCTAATTAAAGCTAAAAAAAGTTAGTAAAAAGTAAAAGTCAGAGATTTTTTCCATTCGATCATTGATAGTCTTACGCTATCTGTGCTTAAGCTAGACCGCCATCTCGCCTGATGAACGATTGAAGTGTTGTTTTTAAACTTTCGGGATTTGTATTTTCAATATTGTATTGATATTGAAAACATTACACATGACAAGTCTTTTCTCGACCGTTATAACGCTGGCCGAAATGTCGAGGTAATCAAACTATAATTCAGATATCGATTAAGTCCTGTGTAATCTTTTTAATATAAATATTCGTACATGGTTTTGGAAAATGAAACACAAAGGTAAAGATAGCTATGTGTAATATTTTGAAACTTATAACTAAAACATACAAATGAACTAAAATATCTCCACAATAATATTCGACACGGTCAGCAATAAGAATGATGACCATTTAAAATTGAAATCATAACTAAAATTTTTGGGCAAAATCAGTTATGGGATTATTTATGCACTTGACGTCCCTTTCACGCATTGCCTAATCTAAATCAGATATACTTTATGACTAAATATATATTTTATTATTTTAGAAGCGTCACAATGTCAAAAATCAAAGGATCAATTTTCAGAAAGAAAAAAACTAACATAATGCGGTCGATTCAGGTGTACAGACTAATTAATGTGATAGTATACAATGTTGCCGTACATGTATACAATGATGTTAATCTGTCTCGCTCGTTTTACAAAATAGCAAGAACGAATTGGTACCTACCTAAAAGTTTCTTAAACAAACTCCTTAATTCTCTACACCAATTCGACCTACGTTTTTAGAAAATAAATCTACTTACATTGTCAATTATTACGAATACTACAACTTTATTACAATACTTGCAATATATAAGTCGTCGATTAGAAGAACTCTCGCGACTACATTATAACTTATAAACTTTTATAGCTTTAGTGATAACAAAACTTCAGGGTCAAACACCAAAAGTACCTCCATGCACGTGTCACTCATACAGTTACATAAAACTCAACCCACTAAAATGTCAATAAAATTAGAACAGTTAGCATTAATTGGTCTGAGAATTCACACAAACATATAAAAAGTCTGTCCTTGTATTTTACTTTGAAGTTAAATGACACAGAATTCAAATGTAGATTTCCAGTCAAGTCAAGGGCCATTATGAGATAAGAAATGTAACCTTTGAATTTATTATTTTGAACCTTACAACTAGTACAGTACTCCACCAAAGAAAGGGAGACATACATAGAGACAGACAATATTGTTATATTACGTAGATACAAATTTTTAGTAAATATTCAACCAGGAGCTACCAAAATGGCTATACAGTGAATTTAATATTTTTAATAACATCATTTCAATTAGGTACTGCTTTTTATATCAAATATGCTTTTTATATTGCCTCCATTGCAAACACCAAACTGACCAATATGTTTTGTATTCCTTAAACTAGTAACACCAATAACAATCGTATTTAGAACCTTATTTATCATATCATAAACAAAAGAAAAAAATTATCACAAGAACGAAGAAACAAAAATAATATTCATAATAGAACATGTTCAATCACTGACTGTACTTAACTCCAAACTTCGAAAGTTTAAACGTAGGTATTAAAATCTGAAACTAAATGAAAATCATAATTTCTCATTTCAAGACAAATTGGTTATTCATAACAAGATGTTTGAACAACAACTTGATTTACTATGAAAACTAACGTTACACAATTCCAGGGTTACTTACGTTTGACATGGTGTCACATTATATATAAAGAGTTTGGGTGCACATTGCGTCGCGACCCGCAGTATTAAACGGGAGGCAATCGCGCGCGCGCACTCTCTTTGAAAAAGTCTGCAGGATTTGGCTGACTGAACCGACCACAAGAAACGTATGTAACTCGTAAGTACTTGATTTACTCTACTGATCAAATCAAATTCCTATATTTATTTAATGAGAGAACTATTCGCACTGGACAAATACTCTCAATATCGAGATCCATTTCCAATAAACATCTTGATCACGCTTATTGTCAGTCTATTGTGTAATTTAAAGAAAAGTCCTAACTTTGTTAGCTTAACGACACGGTATCGACTAGATGGATAGGTAGACTAGGTAGATGCATTCTGAGCACAAACCCACAAAACCTCACGTCTGAGAACCTCAGAATGTTCTGTGATTTGTGGCACAGGGCACTGTTCAGTTATGGGACGAAACTTCCGTAATATTGAGAACACAGGGCTAAATCATGATGTATCGTATTTACCTTGACGTTTCGGCAGCTGCCATGGTCGCGATTAAGTCCTATCCAAATCGCGGAACCTTCGGAAGTTTGTGCTCAGAATGCATCTAAGTAGTCGATACTGTGTTACGAAAATCTTTTGTGTTTGGGAACATTTTCGACAGTTATTCCGTAACTAACCGCCAGCACAAAAAATAAAATATTCCCTTTGGTGGAACTACAATTTAGAAACTGAATTTGGTAAAAAAAAATCACAACAGAACATGACAACACGCGCAGTCAGGCTCATTTCTATACTTATATACAAGGTTAGACAGAACGTATGCACTAAACCGTAAGAGTCGCGTTATACCCGAAATCGCCGGCCATACATCATCTGTTTTATATTTATATTAAAGAAATCTCTTTGGACATGATAAAATTTACATTAACCAAAACAAAATGTGCTAATCCCTTTCAGAGTGTTTCAGAGGGTTAGTGCAGGAGTTCTGCATAATCTTGCAATGAAGAAGAGTTGTTGTTTTGTTCGAACGCGTTAATCTTGAGAACTGCCTGTAGGACTTGAAAAATTCTGTTCTTCTATGAATTCCGTAAATTCGATCAGATAGGGAAAGCCCAATTCATGGGGAACGCTTACAGGCAGCTCAAGATCAACGGAGAATACGCGGGACACAGCCTTTTTTAACATTTTCTTTGAATACACGAACCACATCCAATAATTTAAGTTATGACTATAGTTTAGTCAAGTTCAATAATGTCATCGATATCGTCGATATCGAAGTCCTTCAGCGTCATTACTGAAACAAGGAAAAACAGCATTTTAAACAAATAAACTAGACATCGTCTCATGGTTGATGATCCAAAGGTTCGACCGAAGGGTTGGCTCCACATTAGTAATAACATTTCTGTGTCACACGTAGCTTGAATAGCCAGACGAATATAATCTACCCAGATTCTTATTCCAAAACAGCGCTTCTACCGCCTAACTAAATCGGCTATCGCTTTGCTAATGCTGTCTCTATCATTTCAAGCGAAAAGAAAAAAGAGAGAGAGAAACATCAAAGTTTTTCGTTCGGCGGTAGACTCCCAGGCCTTTTATTGCTTTGAAGACTATAGTCACATTTTTAAACATAGGTATTGTTACACAATTAACCTATACAGGTATGATAATTATGCTATACAGGTACAAAATATAGGTATGGTTACGGTTTACCGCCATCTCGACGATGCGGTCTACGATGGAGCGTGCGTGTTTAGAAAAAGCTTAAATTAATTATTAACATATTTAAAAAAAATTGGCAGTCATAGGAACTGCCTATAGAGGTGAAAACTTATAACTCCGAATTTGACAGCTTACTTTGGAAACTACGCGGGTGAAAACGGTGGGCGTGGCCATGAGGATGGCCGAGTTTACCCGAATATTTCTATCACTCCCAAGCGTGACGCTAGAATTCAATTCACAGCCCACGAAAAATCTCGTCTGTGGCGAGCCAAAAGAAGATTTTACTTCAAAAAACGTGAAAACTCACATTCAGTCTTTTTCTTCTTCGGAGCGGCGGTCTCGGCCGACGGTGCGGCCCGTTTCTTCTGTTCGAGTATCTTTTGTTTGATTGCCGCAGTCATGGAGGCTGACGTGGCTGGTATCGTCTTCATATTCGTCACTTGGACATTCTTAGCACTGAAATACATAAGGTATTATAAGAAAACTCCTTATCTATTAAAAGCCACAAAAAAGGAGAACACTTACGAAAGAAACTTAGGAATATTATAAACTAAACATTTTAATTAGCGCCCTTATCGCTTAGAGTTTAACGAGGCAAAAACGCAGGCGTCTGTTCTTCGAAAAACGGAGCCAAATTCAACTGACTCCTATATTTCGGAGTTACTATATCATCTACGCTCAACTTAGGATCATTAATTTAAGTTCAAGGCTAAATTAACCGCCAAAAACTAAGCGTCCTGTCGAAGATGTGAAGGTACTTCAACGTCGGAACAGTTGCTCACTTTATACTAAGCACAGATTCGCTCCTGTACGGTGTACTGTTCGCATCTTTGAGATGGGGTGGGTACCAACTGGAGGCTTTGGATTATATATTATTGAGAGACGTACCAAAAGGCTTATAGGTAACAACTCTCTTGTTCGTAAAAAACTTCAGTCAAAGTCTTGAACATCGACGCAAAGTTGCAAGTTAATAATCTGTTTTTTTATAGGATACATTTCGAAAAGTGTGCAATGTGTGTGTGATTTACATGATCGAACACCACCTAGAACTGTTTTTTATGGGACTGCTAGTAGCTCCAGAAAACGACACCGATTCTTGATAGTTGTTCCAAAGACTAGAAACGAAGACTCCACTTTCGTAATAAGAACATCTAAAACTTTGGAATGTGTATTTCCTGAGTGGGTATTTCCTGATGGATATAATCTGGGTCAAAGCTAGAGTGAATCGGTTTCTTATAGGTTAGCACGCTCTACCATGGACCACATCATCTCTTAACATCAGTCGAGATTGGTGGCGGTCAACTGAAAAATCATTATCGATATATAAAAATGAATGTTTATCTGTAAGTCCTTTATAGAATCGTAAACTATGCATTTGATCATGATCTTTAGCAAAGTTGTTGTGCTTGAGCCAAAGAATGTTTCCGAGTTGGTACGATCAATTTTCGATGGGTGGCTTAGCAACACGCGCACGGCACAGCTAGTTGTCGTTAAAAAGCCTTACACATAATAAGCTTTTTTTGCTGCATGATTGATTGATTTATTTAATAACAAATCCCGAATCAAATGTATTTCAATGGTCGTACCTTATTGATACGTGATCAGGCGGAGTAATGCGCAATCCTGCATATTTTTTAAGTTACAAATCAGTACTCTGTGGTGTCCATACACAGAGCACTGCTTTATTAACAATCTGAAATATATTCGCATTTATTAATTTGAATTAAACATATATTCTATACGTACCTGTCATTACCAGTATCTTTGTTCATCAATAATTTAGACTTCGGAACTAATATAATGCTCTTAGACGTCCCCACGACTGTAGATGCAGCACCTTCTTTCTTGGCAGCACTAAGAGGTTTAAGTTTCACAATGGTTTTCTTCGTATCAGATTTTAACGTAGTAACGGTCGTTTCGGTAAGGTCGATTGCATCCTTGATTCTTCCTATAGGCGTAGATTTATTGTTCACCGATTTGGACTTTTTGGGATTAATTTCGATGTTCTTTGATTTCATAGAATTCAAAACTTCAGCCAGACTTTTATCTTTGGATTTGGGTTTGCCGATCGATGTGCTGGGTTGCGGCGATGAAGATTTAGAGGAAGACTTAGCTTGCGATGTCGAATATTTGGTCTGAGATGTGGAAGAACTCGAGGTATCCAATTTACTGCTCGATTTGGAAGATTTATCTTTCGAAGGCGCTTGTATGTGAACGACGTCTTTGAGGATAGAGAGCGGGTCGGGAGTGGGCGATCGCGAGGAGTTGCTGCTGCTACTCGATGAAGAGATTTTCCGTTTTCGACGCTCTTGTTCTTTCGCCGGTTCGCTCGCCGGTGTCGACCGAGAACTGAGTGCTTTCTTAGTTACGGGTGGCTTCGGAACACTCGACGCTTTTTGGGAGCCAGCTTCCTTTTGTTCTCTTGTTCTAGATGCTGGCCCCGCCGAAGGCGACGGTACGGGGGCTTCATGCGTCGACGTCTTCGGCTGTTGAGGAGTCGGAACCGCAGTGGGCTGCTCGTCGTCATCGATCGTGTGGATCACATCGCTAGCTGGTGGGTTGCTAGCGGTTTTAACCGAATTGGCAGAGCTCTTTATGATCTCTAGTGTCCCGGAAGGCGTGAGCCGAAGGATATCGCCCGGCTTGCAGTAGGTCTTGGTGACTTTGGCGGGCATGTTGTTGGGAAGCGATTGCAGCGCGGCGCCGGCTTGTCCCGGTGCCAGGGTGAGCCTCACCGAGTGGACGCCGCCCTGACCCCCCGGCAACGTGACCGTGGGTAACGCGGCGCCCTCCATCTGCACAGGATACGTCGCCGAAGTCGCGTGCGATCCTGCCGCCACCTGAGTCACGGTCGGGTACGACGCTCCCGACGCCTGCATCGCCGATATCGGCACCGCCTGGAAGCCGGGCCCGCTCAGAGATAACGGGACTGGTTGGTTGTCGGGCCCGGTGAGCGAAATAGGGACGGGATGAGAGCCGGGCCCGGTGAACGAGACGGGGACGGGCTCGGTCGAGTAGCGGGTCGGTTTCGGGTATGAGTAGTAAGTGGGTCGCGGGGCCGGAGAGGCCTGGGGTGCGGGTTGCGGCGGCGGCACGCCCAGCGGGAGCGGCTGCGAGTTGGGTCCGGTGAGCGCGACCGGCACGGGCGCGCCCGCCGCCGGGAACTGAGCCCGCGGCGCGCTCGCTAGCGGTGGAGATTCATCATCGTCACTATCCAGACATATCGTTGCCATCGACCCGGAACGAGGCGACGGCGACACCGCGGATTTGCCACTAGATACACGGAAGGAAGGTTTCTGAGGTTCCGGAGCCGGCTGCGTCTTGACGGGCTGTTCCTTCTTCATGGGTGGCAGTTTCACTTTGAAGTTGACCACCTTGGGCGGCGGCGGAGGCTCGGTAACGCAGTGGACGTCGTCGTCGTCATCCGGTAGGATAGACTCCTCGACTTGCGATGACGCCACTGGCGTCGGTGCCAAAGTGCCTGGCATTCGACGCAATCTGAAAACATTTATTCGTGTCACTCTGTTGAATAGGGACCCCCAAAATTTTGAAATGGAGACAATGAAAAAAACTTACACAATAGGCATAAGTGGCGGATGATTCGCAGTAGGAGCGGGTTTCGGTGACTTGACGGGTTCTTCAGTAATAGCTTTGACACGAGATTTCGGGCCGGGTCTTCTCTTCGCCGGCGCGGGCGGCGGGGTCGGTTCAGGCGGCGGGGTGGGCTCAGGGGCCGACACCGGCGAGGGAGTGGGCTCTGGGGCCGAGTCTTGGTTCAAAAACTTAGCCATTTTTGACGACGCGGCTTTAGACACGCCTGTATTTGCGCTTTTGGCATTCGGCGGGTGCTGTTGTAATTTTTTCAAAACCGGTTCACCGAGTACCTGCCGAAAAAAATGTTATGTTTGAGTTTTAAAAAATGTGGTAATTACCGTTTTGCTAATTTTGATAATGATGATCCAGACAGACTCAAATTTGTATGGCAGCTATGAGTGCCTTCGCCTTAGGGCGTCTAATTGCCCACAGCAAATTATTCCTAATGTACAGCATTAATAAATCAGCAGGCCGCCATTTATGGCACTAGTTATAAGTTATTTTATTTGCTATTGTTTTTTTTTTATTGTATATGTTTTTCTGGTGTGCATAATAAAGTGTTTCTGTCTGTCTGTCAGGCAGTGAGGTGTGAAGTCGACAAATATTCTAGAGACACTGTAGTGTGGCAAGCCAAGTTCACGTAAATATTATTTATGACCAGATATCACTTTTTAAAGTAGTAACCTATAAAACTCATGATTTTAATATTTTTTTATAAAACAATAACTTACCTTGACAGCAATATCATAGATGGGGCCAGACCGGATAGGATTCCCGCTATCCTCTGTTTCCTTCAGCAGTTTGAAAGTACTGTACTGTGCGGCTAAAGTGGCCGCGTCTTCGTCCAGACTGGGATTCCCGGCGAGGTAGGTGTGCGCCACTATCTTAACGAAATTCTGATTGGACAACAACGATGGATGCAGGGGCGTAGGGAGATTAGTTTCTTTGTTCTTTTCCGTTTTGACGATAGGACGAGTCGAGGGTTGTTCGTCGTCACTGAGGAGAATGCTGGAGTCGTCGGGAGTCTGTTGGGATGGTGGCGATTCGTCTGTCACCATTGCTTTTCTTGCTCGTTTACGTAGAATGGATGGTCTCGTTAGTTTTAACGCAGGTGGTGCGGGGGTTGGCGCTGGTGTAGGGGCCACAGGAGGTACGATGGCTTCGGGCGCGCTGTCAGTGTCGCTGGCCCCGTTCCAGTCGTCATCGAGATCGATGACCGTGTCATTCAGTACCGAGTCCTGTGAAGCGCCGTCGTCGAGTTCTTCGAACTGTCGCTCGGCGGCGATCGCGGCGCGGCGCCGGCGGCGGCCGCCTCCGGCCACCTCCGCCGGCGGCTCCGGCGGCGGCCGCCGCGGCTCGGCTGCATCGATACGAATCGGAGTCTCGATTCGTGAAACTTTATCAGTTTTCTTCGGGCGACCGCGTCGCCTCGGCTCCGAATCCACGTCCGTGAGCGGAGGCATCACCGTAGCGGGGGCGGGAGCGGGAATAGGCACCGGCTCGGATGCCGGCGCGGCCCCGCTCTGCCGCTGCAGTAGAACCATAGCAATACTCGCAGTCAACTCATCGCACTCATCAAACGACACTTGGCCTTGCTGCGTCATCTTCTTGACTTTCGCTATCAGCTCTTTGATCTGCTTCGGTCCCTTTCTGGTCTCCGTGTAATTGTGCTTGAGGAGGATGCCGGAAATCTGTTGGACTAGGAATTCATCGTCGGTGGGTGGTGGTGGGGGTCGGCTGGGGCCCGGTTGTGGTTGGTCCGGGGTGATGGGGATGCGGCATTGGACGATCTTGGGCTGTCGTCGGCCGCGGTACCGGGCGCCGCCGCGGCCCCTGGCGGGCGGCGGGTCGGGCAGCGGCACTAACAGGTCGTGCACCGGCCCGGCCTCGGTCTTGATGTTGAGGACCTGAGCTTGCTGCTTCTCCAACAGCTGCCGCGCTTCGAGCTCCTGACGCTCTTGGAGCTTCTTCAAGGCCCGGGCGGCTTTATCCGTTTCCATGTCATTCTGCATCTCTGTTAAAAAAAAGTATGTAGCGATTACACATTTGGTTAGTTGTACATTTTTTTACTGTATTACTAGGGTTAAGAAAGGTAATAATAAGCACATAATGGTACATGTGTGTAATGTAATGTAGCTGAGCCGGCATTGAAACCCGAGTCGTTAGGTGAGGGTCTTAATAGAGCCGAGGACGGTTACGTGCATGTATTGTGTCTTACAAAGGTGTTACATACGTTTATGTGCGTGTTCTTGTTGGAACTGCATCCAGGCGGCGGCGCGCTCGTGCTCCGGCAGCCCCTGCTCGCCGGAGCCGCGCAGCAGCGAGTCGTGCTCGTGCACGGCGTGCACGGCCGCGTCGCGCGCCACGCGCAGCAGCGCCACGTCCGCCACGCCCACCGCCACGCCGCCCGCCACGCCCACGCCCAGCTCGTCGAACCTGCGACACATTACACTTTATTACCTCCGACAAAAACAAAAACAGACTTCAAATTAAAAAATGTCATTTCTAAAACTCGCCTTAATATCATAATTTCTATAATAACGACATCAAGATAAAGGTAAGCAAATTAAATTCGAAGGCCGCCAGTTGTTTTATTATTACTGTTTTCAACTTTCTTTCATGCATTCAAAGTTTATGTTGATATTTCAAAAACCGTTCCACCGATTTCGATAAAATTTATACGGAACCACCCCTGAACTATGACCTACCCAACAAAAACAGAACCATTTTATTTATTTTTTTATTTTTATTTATTCGAACCATTAATTCAAGAGAACACTTGGTAACGTCACTTACAAAAAAAATCAAAAATCAAAAACCATCAAAATCGATTCACAATTGACTGAGCTATCGCATAACATAATGTATAAGTACATACAAAAAGCACACACGAATTGTGAACTTCCTCCTTTTTTTGAAGTCACGAATATTGTTAATGGGCTCGATGGTTAAGCTCTAGAATCAGCAACCCCACACCTACAGTCTAGATAATACTAGATGTCCCATTGTGAACTATATTTATGTTGCTGTTTATGGTGATGTCGCTTATAGTTTGGAGGATTTTTCTAGATAAGTTTCAAAAGAAAGGCTTTAGAAAAGCGAAGATTGGGTCTTATTCTAGGGGAAACCGCCTACTTTCAGTTTAAGGTCAGCCTTCTATCAGATTATAACAACAGCAACCGTTACCTGTAGAGTTCAGTGAGCTCGGCCATGTTGTAGTGCCGGTCGATCTGTTGCTCGTCCACGACGCGGCACGCCACTGCCTGCTTTGTCACGGACCGTTCGTAGATTTTTTGCTCCATTGTACCCTAAGGTCAAACAAACACACTTTGTTAATGAAACTGTCGAAAAAGTATCTCCAGTCTTTCTATTTAATCTTCATTCCTAAATGAGATGATGATGTCCAAAGAATCTCACGGTCCGTATTTGCGCAATCGACGAAAGTCGTTTAACCTTACGTTCTTTTAACATACGACTTATACACCATCGTAATGTGTATTAATGCATTCGCAATAGCAATGAGTTTGGAAAAACTGACTATCGTCGGGAACAACAAAATAAACGATCATAGGGTCGTTCACCAACTATGTCAAGTGAAAGACTCATCGTCCTCCAAATTCTACGAATCCTCCAAAAAGGTCATGAAAGACGCGCTGGACCGAGACATGTGGAGGGTCCGTTCCCGTACGGATACCCGTTCCAGATATTAGCCTGATGCTGACACGATCCTATGTCATAGAGACATAGAGAGACCGACTATAGTAGCAGAATGTGTATTAAAACTCACCATAGCCACCAGCCGGTATATGTAGCAATCTTTCTTCTGTCCGAAGCGGTATACGCGGAATATACTCTGGATGTCGTGTGCAGGGTTCCACGACGTATCGAGGATTATGACCCGGTTTGCAGCGGTCATGTTTAGTCCGAGGCAGCCGGCTCGCGTTGAGATCAGAAATAGCCTAAAAGCGAAAAATAGCAATGTTTTACTTGAACATTTTTCTTCAGTCTCCTTGTTTTCAGACATTGATCGATCGATGCGATCATCAAAGCTACTTGTAGCCTGTGCACACCCCGGACACTCGGCCTAAACTCCAAACAAACGGTGATGTCGACATACCTACACTCACACAACTACGCATATGTCGTTCGAACACATTTACGCATGTGTGCGTGTCATCTAGGGTTACTAAATTATTTTATGGAATAGCTGTGACCCGTGAGTTCACCTGCATGTGTTAAGTGGCTTACAATCTTACCTAGTTAGTGTTCGATCTTATCTTTAATGTAGGTAAAATAGTTACACAGTTTATAAAAATGATTCAATCTTTGTAGAAATTGTTATGAAATTAAAAATCTCTTATTCTTGTTTCGTATAATAGACGAAAAATTTGGTACCATTTTGTTAAATAATACAGCATCATGGTCGTATTCTCATAGAAAATTATCGTCCGATATAATAACCCTTCGTTGAGTCCGCCTCGCGTCCGCGAGGGGGAGGAAGCTTGAAATTGGCGGGGGGTGGGGAGTGTCCGTTCTATCTATATTATCTATTCTATGGTACTGTATATCAAGCTCGTATTCAGATTAAAACTATGTTGAGTTACCCATTCATTACTTAATTTTGTAATGGTAGGGCTTTTTGTAGAGTTTGCCTGGGAAATTACCACATTTTCGCCAGTTATTCTGCAGCCAAGCAATATTGTGCAAACATTACTATGTTCCGGTTTGAAAAGCAATGTTTCCAGAGAAATTACAGGGTATACCCCTGTGAATACCCTGTCTAAGATGGATTATCTTATATCTCTGGGTGACGAGCGCAGACCAGTGCTAGGTAATGATTGCGACTCTTCATATTTCAATAGCTGCATGTCACTGTGATGTTATAAGCAGGCGTGTTGCTTACCATCAAGCACATGTCCTGCTCCTCTGATCATTTTACTGTAAACAGTACGTTAATCTTAATTCGTTTTTGCATCAGTTAAAAACATAAAAGTTGCCATTTACTCACTTAGTTTTAAGGTTGTTTTCGGCATTGAACTCTCGCACCCACTTCTGCCGCACTTCCGGGGGCACAGAGCCGTCTAGCCGATAGTACTCCTGTCCGAGGTTCCAGCCGTTAATCTGGCGTAGAAAATATTCGAGCGCGTCTAGGCAGTCTAGAGACGTCGAAAATATTAACCTGGAACAAGCACAAGTATGACTAATTATTTATAAAGTGAAAACTTGTTAATTTCTTTAGCCACACTAAACCGTATTTCGTACGATAATGATCGTACCTAATCTTTTTTGTTTTTTACTTTAAAAAGTATACTATTTGCATGCTTTCGCTTTTTATCAATTTATTCACTTAATGACGTTTAAATTGTACATTTATGAATAACTAGCGACCCGCCCCGGCTTCGCAAGGGTGCAATGCTGATACTAAATATAAAAAAAAATGTTATTGAGGGTTTTCCCTACAGATAGACATATTATACCATCGCGGTTCAGGCAGCTTTTGCAATTGAAGCACAAAAAAATGTGTTTATTTATTATATCACACTAGCTGTTACCCGCGACTTCGTCCGCGCGAAAGAAATACTAAGATAACTCAAGCAGTACATATTTTTATACCCAGACACATTTACGGTTACTAAAAATAGCAATTTCATAAAAATCGGTTCAGTTGTTAAGGTGTGAAAGCGTAAGAGACATTCGTCCCCCATTTCAACTCAATTTCATCCCCTAGTGTCAAGTGTCTATATTCAGAGTTTCATGGTTTTATGTTCAACGGTTGGTATCTTCCATGTTACATATCTCAATACGGTTGGTCACCGCGAGGAATCAGACCGCCACCTTCCAGCGAAGGAAAGAAACTCACGAAGATCACAAAATAACAATAACAAAAATTGCAAGAAACTAGATAGAAAAAGAAAGATATACATATCAACCTTAAATTGTCTATCTTTAAGAACTTCAGAACATAAGATGTCCGATCAAAACCCTCCAGCTAGAATAAACAACAAAAGATGTGTAACATTTCAAATTGCAACCCTAAATACTAGAACACTTAGAACCCACGAAAGCTTACTAGAACTAGAAGAAGCTCTAGAAGAAATTAACTACGATATCCTGGGCATCAGCGAAATGCGAAGAGCAGGAGAAAAGATAGAAGAACATGAAAAGTACATATTATACCAAAAAGGAGAGCCAGGAGGTCAAAAGGGAGTAGGTTTCTTAATAAAACAGTCTTTGAAGAAATACATACGTGAATTGACTGGAATTTCTGACAGACTAGCGATTCTCAACATCGATCTACCAGGATACAAGAAGCAATGGTCGATCATGCAAGCATACGCGCCAACTGAACAATCTGATGTGGCAGTATTGGAATCTTTCTATGACGAGATGTCACAAGCGATAAGTAACAACGCAGATAAACACATCATACTCATGGGCGATTTCAATGCTCAAGTTGGTGCTCGACAAAATAATGAAGAATATGTGCTTGGCAAGTTCGGACACGGGAAAAGAAGTCGCAATGGACAAAAACTAGTCGAATTCCTTATGGAACATAACCTCACAGTACTTAGTTCAACTTTCAAGAAAAACACTCGGAATAAGTGGACCTGGATCTCACCCGATGGTTCTTTTAAAAACGAAATCGATTATATTACAAGCAATCACCCCAAAGCATTCACCGACACAACGGTCATAAGCAAGCTGAATTTCAACACGAATCATAGAATGGTGCGCTGCTCACTAAGGAAGGAACAGATTAAAACACCAAGACATCACATAACAAATTTCACCAAAGAACAGAAAGTGCTTCCGACCACTGTAATTAAAAACCACTTTGAAGAAATCAAAAAACAAGTTTCAAGCGAAGGTTTAGACACAATAGAAAAATATGAACTACTGGAAAAAAGACTTATAACAAATATTAACAGAAATCAACAAAATAATAAATATCAGCTAAGCGACTACACCCTACATCTGTTGAAGGACCGAAAAGACCTAATATCGAGCAAACCGCGAAAGGAAACAATTAAAAAGATATCAGATCTAAGTAAAAAAATCAGGGAAAATGTACGAAAGGATAGAAAAAGAATAAGGCTGAAGACTTTAGAACACCACATAACTAGGACGGGAGGAGTGAAAAAGGCGCTGAAAGAACTGAGAGAATCAGGGAAGGAATGGATACCTAGGCTTAAAAGAAAAACAACAACCACCTCGAAAAGAAATAACATTAAAGACCTAGCCACGCACTTCTACAGCCAGCTTTATGCCAGACAAACTCCCAATGCAACAATCAGGCAGAAGGACACACTTTTGGAACCTACGTGGGTAAACACTGAGGAACCAATACCTGAAATATTACAATGCGAAGTTGAGAAGTCAATAAAAAGCCAAAAGGTGGAGAAATCCCCAGGGCCAGATAAAATATCAAACGAGTTGTTAAAGGGTACAATGGAAGAACTGGCTCCTATTCTTACAAAATTATTCAACG
Source organism: Ectropis crepuscularia (assembly GCA_963693475.1). Taxonomy (NCBI): domain Eukaryota; kingdom Metazoa; phylum Arthropoda; class Insecta; order Lepidoptera; family Geometridae; genus Ectropis; species Ectropis crepuscularia. The sequence continues at coordinate 8,362,430 of OY856357.1, read as the reverse complement.
AAATCATAATTAAATGCAACATTCCAGAGCAATGGACTAAATCCCACATTATTCTACTGCATAAAAAGGGTAATAAAGATGATATAGAAAACTACAGGCCAATCAGTTTGATGTCAAATGTGTACAAAGTATTTGCAAAGATAATGCTCGACAGAGTCACTAAAATTCTGGACGAACAACAGCCAGTTGAACAAGCAGGCTTCAGAAAAGGGTTTTCGACAATCGACCACATCCACACTGTCAAACAAATACTCGAAAAATACACAGAGTACAACAAAAACATCTATGTAGCTTTCATCGACTACGCCAAAGCATTCGACAGTATAAGCCATGTTTACCTCTTAGACAGTTTGGAACAACAAGGAGTACCCGCAGCATATATTGACATCATAAAAATGATATACAACAAAAATAAAGCTAAAATCCAACTAGAAAGCTTGGGAAACGAGTTCAAAATTGAGAGAGGTGTGAGACAAGGGGACCCATTATCTCCCAAACTGTTTTCAGCTGCTTTGGAGGGTGTATTCCGCAAACTGGAATGGGAAGACTTCGGAATTAATATAAATGGCAAAAAACTTAATCATCTAAGATTCGCAGATGACCTGGTGCTATTTGAAGAAGACCCAATCAAGCTCGGACGCATGGTTTCGAATCTAAACGAAGAGAGCATGAAAATCGGACTTAGAATGAACACAGAGAAAACGAAAATAATGACGAATAGCACCGAGGTCGACATTGGCGTTGTCAACGAACCATTAAAGTTTGTGCCGGAGTATACATACCTTGGACAAGTTGTTTCCTTTAGGGACCAAATGGCAAAAGAAATCAGCATGAGAATCGCCATTGGCTGGAAAAGGTATTGGTCCCTAAAGGAGATAATGAAATCCAGAGAACTGAGCATGGCAATCAAGAGGAAGACCTTCAACACATGCATCTTGCCATGCCTAACATACGGCTGTGAAACTTGGGCGCTCACTATGGCTCAAAGGTCTAAACTTGCCAGCTGCCAAAGGGCCATGGAGAGGAGCATGACCGGCCATAAGAGAAAGGATAGGGTGAGAAATACTGACCTTCGAAACAAAACGGGGGTCACCGATGTCTTATCACGCGTCGATCAGCAGAAATGGCGATGGACCGGTCACATGCTAAGGGACACAATGGGGAAGTGGAGCAAACAGGTGACGGATTGGTACCCAAGAGACGGCAGAAGGAATCGGGGCAAACAGTACCTCAGATGGGAGGACGACATAAAACTTACAGCGGGACCAAACTGGAGAAGAGTCGCAAATGACAGAGAACAGTGGAAGCTGCTGGAAGAGGCCTATGCCGAAAGGCACACTGTGCTAAGGGATATTTTATAAACAAAAAATGCAATGTATATAAAAAAATGTAATTTCTTATCACAGAATAAAGGGCTAATTATTATTATTATTATCTTCCATGTTGACATCCATCTTCCCATTTCAACCCCAATTTCAACCCCATACAATTTGAAATTACAAAATTGCTAGAACAAACATTCGTTTGCTTCGTGTCAAGTGTCTATATACAGAGTTTCATGATTTTATCTTCAACGGTTAGGAACTTTCAAATTGACATTCAGCCCCGATTCCCCAGTTTCACCCCCGTACAGTTCAAACTACAAAATTGATAGAACAAAAATTTAATTGTTTCGTGTTCGTTCAAATCAGTCTAGATACAAAATTTGATAACATTGAAAATCACGAATTTTCATTCAACCGTTTATCCCTTGTTTCCCCTCTTAGGGGTTGAATTTCGCAAAACCCCGTCTTGGCGAGCGCCTACGTGCTAAAAGGAACCTCCATGCAAAATTTCAGATTTCCTAGCATTTGTAGTTTCTGAGATTCCTTGATGAGTGACCTTTCGCTTTTATATATATAGATTAGAAACCTTGAATATTATCAGTGATTCTCTACTATTTCATGTACGTATTATACATTTAAACCTTTATCTTGAATCACTCTTATCTATTAAAACCCCACATCCAAATCGGTTTGACAGTTTTTAAAATCTAAGCATATTTAAGGATAGACAGACAGCGGGAAGTGACTTTACTTAATACTAGGTAATGAAGTACAAACTTTGTATCCCAATAAATGTGAGACTTACACAAAGAGTTTACATATACTTATACTAAGTATAGAGTTAGAACAAACGCTTTACACCGAAAGCACGGGTCTGATAGCTCTCGTCTTGTCGCTCTTGTGGAAGTGTCATACTTTTGTCGCGGCACCTCGCTATGTCATAACTAACATACACCTCATCTGGTTACGATTGGTACAAAGGAACCGAGCGGAAAAACGTGATCTAAGGACTTACACTTTATCCCCGAGAGTGATGCACTCGTGCAGTATCCTGAAGACGGCCACGAACTTGTTTGAAGTGTCGATGGAGTTGAGCATGGCTCCCTCGGCCAGATATTGCAGCCACCACGTCTCGGTCGCCGGCGGCTTGATGTCCTCCTTGTCTTCTAACGCCAGGTCGTCTTCGAGCTTCTCCGCTGGAAACCAGATAAACAATCCTTAGCCATAATTCAATTAATTTACTGGAACCATAAATTCAGAAGAACACTTGGTTTACAAAAACGTCATTTACAAAAAGAATCCATAATAAAATAAACAATACCAAATATGAATAAAGCAGCTGTACAGGGGCCGCGTCAATTAAATGCAGCTGTGAAAAGACTTTGTCACGATCAAAATAACAAATAATAATCAAACGGCCTTATAGCGAAAAGTATCGACCAACAACTCAAGAGACTTTCGCTAGACGGTTGGATCAATGATTAGATGCAGAAGGCGCGGTCATTCTCGACACAGTCCGCATCATCAGGAGATTCCTCACTCTGCAGCCTTAACCACCGGTAGATTGGGCCCTGCCCCGATGCTGGCGGTACTAGGGTTTTTAAGTTTTTTATGATATGTATATTTTACATCTATTGTAATAAACTTATTAATTAAGAAAAAAATAAATGACTGAAAAATAATGAATACTTACAGTATAAAGATTTACATTACATAATTATTATTTTATCTTATAAAATTCTAATTTTGACACATTTCTCTTCCATACACTGCTGTCCTAGTGTACCTGTATCTAATGACTGGTCTAGTGGTATAAGTCTGTGGTACAAGTAAGTCTGTCTGCGAAGCAAATTAAGTATGTATTTCCAATTATGTAAGTACTATATCAGCTGTCTGGCTGCCATAGTACAAGCTTGGCTTAGTTTGGGGCTAGACGGTGTAGTGTGAGAAACGTCCACCACTACCACCAATTTATTATTTAAGCTCAGGGAAATACAATACCATGAAATAATGTGCAAACTTTACTGTTCCGGATTACAGGGCAATATTTCTGAGAAATTACATGCCAAAGAGATAAGACATCTTATACTTCTGGGTAACGAGTGCATTGCAGTTTTAGACAGTGATTTGTACTGTATAATGTTGAAATTGATGCATGAAACTGTGCTGTTATGGCCAGGTGTTTTGCTAAGATGCATTTCTTGTGTGGCCCATGGATACATTTTTGCGTTGTGGGTTAAAAGTTAAAAATACAATACAGACTTAAAAATAGTAGCGTAATTTTAGTATATTTTGTGGGAGATCATATAGATATGACTAAATAAAACTCACGTTTAATTTCTTTCCCTTTATCTCGCGTTGAAAAATTATGCAACACCAACGGATGTGACCAAATCTTCTGGAGTATGTGAAAGTCTCTAAGCACACTCTGTTTGCTCTCCTTTGTGTAATTATGTACATAATGTTTGTACAAGTCCCATTGGCACTTTGTCAGTGGTATGAATACAGTATACTCATGTTTCTTGGGCAAGTAAGGGTAGAGAACCGAGGCCTCTTGTCTCTGCAGGCATCCTTCTAAGACTTTGTGGAGGATGTGTGTGCGAGCCTTCATGAGTTTGATGTCCTCTTGACTGGAATCTCTGTGCTGACCGTTCATTATGGGGTTTTCGAATCTGTGAGATGAAAAAAAAAAATATTGAATTCTAATAATTTTTAATAATATTGAAATATATATAATTGAATAGATCGAAAACTCTAAACTGTCACAGTTTAGAGTAGAGTAATACATGTAAAAAACAAATATAAATACTATAGCAAACCACTTATGAAATAGCCCCACAAATGGCGGCATTGTCGCTGAGAGCATCTTTTCTAGGCAACCAGCAAATAATTTTTTGTGATACAGGTGACAAGCTCATTGCAGTCCTAGGTAATGATTTGGACTCTTCATGTTGCAATAGCTGCGTGTCACTGTGCTGTTATGTGGCAGGCATGTTGCTTATCATCAGGCACATGTCCTGCTCGTCTCATCACTATATACTATAAAAAAAGTGCTGAATGCGGCTACAGTAATTTTCACTTCAAAAACGTCAAAAGAACAAATAAGGTCTTACCTATTAGAATACTCGGAGTAAGTCCCCAGAAGGTTTGGCTTCACGAAGTTAACCATACAGTAATACTCCCTCAGATTGTTCTGCATAGGAGTCCCAGTCAGAACAATCCTTCTCCTCGTGACAACTCGACTCATAGCCACTGCCAGGACCGAGCAATCGTTCTTGAGTAAATGTCCTTCGTCGCAGATGATGATGTCAGGTCCAGGGTCCAGTAAGGCAGTTCGTATCTTGTTGATGATGGTGGGACGAACTTCGTCGATGAGAGGGTCGAGGGTCGTGAGACTCCGGAACAGTTCGTATCCGATGATGAAGATTCCGCCGCCACTGTACCAATCTTCGAGTTGGTAGGCGCGTTCGTATGTTTTCTTCAGTTTGGAGAGCTCGAATACCTGGGAATAGCAGTGTTGATGTAAGTTTCAGCTATTTACGTATACATCCAAAATTACGAAAACAGATCGCAGATCTCATCAAACGATCACTTAAAATACTTCGACTTCAAAATAGAAAATGTAAAAAATCATCAAAACTTCGATGGAATGCAGTGTTATACATAAGATAATTAATTTCACCTCATCTCTAAAATGATTGTAGTTTAATTTCTTCTTCTGGACTATAATCTATCTGTGTTCTAAATTTCAACCAATCCGTTCATACGTTACAACGTGATTGAGCAACAAACATCCAACTATTCAAACATTTATAATAATAGGATGATAAGTTTTCTATTTCTAGGTTTGCACTATTAATAGTATGAAAACAACAAACACGTATTACAGAGTCGCTAAATTGAAAATTCACATATTGTGTACATTCTCAAATTTATGCATGACATGGATGACGGAGTGCAAGAAGACTAAAACTATAACATCTTATCTGCCTACATTATTGACATATAAAGGAACAGTTTACTCCATCAATTTTAATTAAAATTATATTATTTCTACAAATTATCACAAATTTCCGTTACCTGCAGCTTCCGTCTCAGGCTTTTCGGCTTGTAAAAATAGATACAAAACATACAATAATTACCTTTATACCTTTAGGTATAAAAACATATGGGAAATGCAAAACATCAACTTTTAGGTATATTTTTATTGCACAACATGTCTAATTCTAATTCAGAATGGGGGTGATAGACCTGCACTGACGTCCCGCTAGGGGTGTATTGTGCACTTCCCCCCCGCCAGCCTACCCAAACCAGCCGAGCTCCTTAAAATAGCGGAGCACGGCCTTGGGTCGCTGGCATACTAGTTTCACTCCCATTTCGTCAGTTGTTGTGTCTCTGCATATTTCATTTGGAATTTCTTCAAGGAGTCCCGATGATACTCTAATGCTTCCTGTGGCCTCACAGCCTAAGAGCACGTGCTCCACAGTTTCATTCTCCTGCAAACAGCCCCTGCATAGGGGACTGTCAGTAGATCCTATCTTGTGAAGATGGTAGTTTAAGTCACAGTGACCTGTGATCAAACCTGTCATCAGACGGAGATCTGATCTTGATAGATTTAGGAGTTTATTAGTAACTTTCCTTTCTATCAGTGGGAACACAGCTTTAGTGTGTTTGCATTTCTTGGATTTATCCCAAAGTTTTTGTTGTTCCTTTTCTGTGTGTCGACATAGCAGGTTTCGCGTTTCTGAAGCAGTTGGCTTACACAACTCTGCTATGTCAGCCTTGGTGTTCTTCTTTGCACCTGCTTTGGCAAGTGCGTCTGCTTTTTCATTTCCTTTACATAGGTTGTGGCTTTTTGTCCATTCAACTGTGACATTATAATTGTGTGCAAGACACTGTAGGGTAGAGTGACACTCTGCAATCACTCTAGACCTGGTTACGGGTCTACGGAGAGCGTAAATAGTGGCTGCACTGTCTGTTATGAACTTTAGTTTTGGTTTGTTTTCCAGTATATTGCCATCTATTTTTTTCCTAAGGACTGATTTGGCTGCTAACAGTAAGCCCATGACTTCTGCTTGGAGTACTGTCGTGGTTTTGTTTAGGGCTAGTGATTCTGCTAGGCCTAGCTCTGGTGAGTGGTAACCACACCCGACTCCCATACTGTTTTTTGCACCATCTGTGAATATGCTGCAAATATTGCTTTCCCCAGCAGTGTTTGTTTTAGAATGATCTTCTGTGACCAGCCCATACTTTTTCCCATCTAGATAAGTCGTGGCTATTCGATCCGTGCCTTGGCATGCGCCTGGGACAATTCTCGTCGCCCGATCTAGGATCTTGCAGTGGCTCGTGGGAATTCCTGAGTCTTTCCATTGATCTGTCGATTTAATTCTTAGTGCTGCCGCCATTGCCTCTTGCTGTATATGAAGATGGAGTGGCGTCAGACCAAGTATTATATCAAGTGCTTCGGATGGTGTAGACTTCACACATCCGCTGATTAGTGAACATGCCAACCGCTGAATCTTTTGTAATTTAGAGATTGTAGTCACCAGATTAGTTCTAGGCCACCACACCACACAGCCGTAAGTGAGTGCTGGTCGAACTATTACTGTGTACATCCAGCGACATAGTTTTGGTTTAAGTCCCCAATCTTTGCCAATTGCTTTGGTGCACTGCCATAAGATATTAGTAGCCTTTGTGGTAACATGGTCTAGCTGTTTTCCCCACAGTAGTTTACTGTCCAACCAAATACCAAGGTATTTCACTTCCTTGCTGAGCACCAATTGCGTTCCAAATAGTTTGGGAAGTTTCAATTTTGGTATTTTTGTTTTACGCGTGAATAATACCATCTCTGTTTTGTTTGGATTAGCGGACAAATTTCGTTTTTCACAAAATGTTTCGAGAATTTTAAGTGCTGTTTGCATTTTTTCACATATAGTCGACTCACAGAGTCCTGAGACCATGATTGCTAAGTCGTCCGCGTATGCGACGGTAGTTATGCCTTCTTTGTTTAGAAGTCCGATCAATTCATCTGCTACAATTACCCACAAGAGTGGGGATACTACTCCTCCTTGTGGGCACCCCTTCGTGAGTATGCAGCGAGACTCCGTCAAGGACTCTATGTTAGCTGCTCTACTCGACAGCATTGTTGTGATCCATCCACTCACTCTGTTGTCAACATTATGTCGCCTTAGTCCTTCCTCAATACTGGGAAAAGTCGTTTTGTCAAAAGCTCCCTCAATGTCAATGAAGGTTACTAAACATGACTGTCTGATTTCCATCGCGCTTTCGATTTTATGTACAACCTGATGTAGAGCGCTTTCAGGCGATTTGCCCGATTGATAGGCGTGTTGATTCTTGTGAATTGGGCTGTCCAGTAGTGGCCCGTTTCGAATATATTTGTCACATAATCTCTCCAGTGTTTTTAGCAGGAAGGAGCTCAAACTGATGGGCCTAAATGACTTTGGGTTAGTGTAGTCTGATTTGCCTGGTTTAGGTAGGAATACTACCTTCACTTCTCTCCAAGCTTTAGGCTTTACATGTCATGTTCATAGTCAGAAACTCGACTCAATGTTCACGAAATATTTTGAAGATCATTTCCATTATTTTCTTCAAAATACCTAATTTGAACTTTACAAAGATTTATTATGAACTAGCTACCCGCCCCGGCTTCGCACGGGTGCAATACTGATACTAAATATACTAATAAAAATTGTTATTGTAGGTTATTCCTAAGAGATAGACATTTACTATTGCAGACTTTTTGTAGACCTTTCGAAGGGGTACAATACTGCTGTACTTACATTATTTTGATCAAGCTCATAGGGTTCAGTGAGCGTTTGCAGTGTAAGTTCAAAACATTTATTTAAGTCATTTCATTAGAAATCTTTAAAAAAATACGTGTTTCTCTACTATTTTATGCATGTATTATATGTACATGTAAACCTTCCTCTTCTATCACTATCTATTAAAAACCCCCGCATCAAAATCGGTATGGTGGTTTTAGATGAGTGTGACTATGTTTTATACTATGTAGTGATAGTGATGATAAAGCAGTAATTGTCACTCACAAAGAAGAATGCCCTCTGTGTCTGAGGTAAGTATCGATCGACATAGAGCATGGATATTACTTGGTTGTTAATTATTATATAAAGAGGTAGGATAACTTTCATTCATTAATTCATTCATCAGCCGCAAGACGTCCACTGTTGGACATAGGCCTCCCCCCTAGATTTCCACAACGAACGGTCCTGCGCAACCTGCAACCAGCGGTTTCCAGCGACCTTTGTGAGGTCGTCTGTCCATCTAGTGGGAGGCCGTGCAACACTGCGTCTTCCGGTTCGTGGTCGCCATTCGAGAACCTTTCTTCCCCATCGGTTGTCAGTTCTGCGAGCGATGTGGCCTGCCCATTGCCACTTCAGCTTAGCTACTCTTCGAGCTATGTCGGCTACTTTCGTTCTTTTGCGAATATCCTCATTCCGGATTCTGTCGCGCAAAGAGACTCCGAGCATGGCTCTCTCCATAGCTCGCTGTGTGACTTTGAGCTTTGTTATGAGGCCTAACTTATAACTATTAAGTAGGATAACTTATTTATTTTAAACTATTCTTTAAATTTGATTTCTGAACGACAGGGACACAACATAAAACTTATGTTCTTTCTGTTATACTCTTTGATTAAACCTCTCGAAAAAAAATGTTTGAGCAAGAGTAACATGCGGCTGAAAGACTTAGTATCCATGCTCAAGAATCAATTAAAAACACATTTTTACGCAGGTTGGAAATAGCGTGTGACTCGCAAATTTAGTATTTGCCTAAGTATTAATTTATTTATTTTATAGGTATTTATAACCAAAACTCTTTGCAATGGATGTGAAATGCAAATTTAATATTTCGTGACAGGTTCAATAAAATTAATGTAGTAAGTACCTAGAAGTTAATGTCGCGATAAAAAACGCAATTAAATATACTAAACACAGGAACACAACAGCGCAGAGCAGTTGACTATATTATCTTTCTCGCTCTGGCGCACTTATAGGTAGGTAGGTCCCGAGTTCACCCGAAAATTTCTTATCACACCCGAGCGTGACGATAGAATTCAATTCACAGCCCACAAAAAATTGTCTAGGCGCGCCAAAAGAAGTTTTCACTTCAAAAACATATTAAATATACTCTTTGTATTATACTCTTTGATTAAAACTAATATACTAAACTCTTTGATTAAAACTCTCGAAAAAAATGTTTGATCGGCAACGTCAAATGTTTGATCGGTAATGTCAAATGATTGACTGGAAATTGTGGAACAGTTTATATGAAAAAATGAAATTGTGTTTTTTTACTATCTTTTTCGCGACTTTTCAATATTTTCTCATCGTTTAAACCTTCTGTTAACTACCACAAACATTTCAAAACCAAAATCAGCCAAATCGGCCCCGCCGTTGTCGAGTTTTAGCGAGCCCACGAACATCAATTTAATTGTATATATCTAGATAGATAACAGGCAGTCTTCAAACGATGTTTTAACAACATAAATTACAAAAAAAAACATCTTTCATTAGCCAAATCGTTTTTAACATGCAAATGTATTTTCAATTGTATTTCGTGGTGTTGATAGGATTGGTAAGTTGGTAATAAGGTTGTAAATACCTTGATCTGGTTAGTGACGGGCCCGATCCACTTGTGTATCTCGTCGACCCAGTTGAGCACAGTCGAGAGCGGGCAGCATACCAGCACGCGATGCATGGCGGACCGAGGATGGGTCAGAACCTGATACAATACATTTATATAACGATTAATACCTTAATTAACAAAACGAAACGGGGCTACCCGTTGTAGCAAATTTCACAAGGGCCACTAAATCACCACCAAAATCTATTGCGTAACTGGTATTTAATTTAATTTTCAAAATCTCCAAAACAAACATTTATTTCCTTCATATCAATAATCTTGACACAAAATTCTATGGTTTTATCTTCAACATTGACGAATTTCCATATAAACTTACATTCCTCATCTCACCCCCTATTTCATCCCCTAACAGTTCGAACATTACAAAATTGCTAGAACAAACATTTATTGGCATCGTATCAAGAGTCTTATCTTCAACATTGACGCATTTTCATATAAACTTTCATCCCCCATTTCATCCCCTTACAGTTCGAAATTACAAAATGGCTAGAACAAACATTTATTGGCTTTGTGCCAAGATTCTAGATACGAATTTTCATCGTGTCATCGTTTTAATTTAAGTATGGATCTAGCCCTGTCAGACTGTACTTAAACATAACATAGATATTATGTAATAATACTGACCGTATGTAATAACGCCAGCACTTGCAGCGTTTTGCCGAGCCCCATGCAGTGAGCGAGAATGCAGCCGCCGCCGGGGTGACCAGACTCTATGCTCGACAGCGACTCGAAGCACGCGTCCCACATAAACTTAACACCTTCGTACTGAAATAAATAGATAAAATTCAAAATATACATTTCTAGTATAACTTGACTTCGTATGCGCGGAATTTGAAAAATTGCAATCCTTCAAGAACTCTGCACTTTTTCGGAATGAAAAGTAATTTTTGTATGTGATGTCCTGATTTGTGGCAAGGTTGAAAATAACTTATCTTTTTTATTACTCGACTGAAAGAAGGTTTATGTTTTTCGCGTGTATCTTGTATGTTTGTAAATTTCTTTATTCCCACTTAACTTCCCAACGGCTGGCTGGATTTTGACGATTCAGATATCGTTACATTTGTCTCAACTACCCAAGTGTCTTTAGATAAAAAAGGTATTATATTTAAAAAATCAACATAGTCGATTTTTGACGCAAAATTGTAAGTAGGTAGTTGAAAAACATTTTTTTATCTAGCTTATCGAGTAGGGTATTAAATTAAAGAGAATTTAAAGATCATTACAAATATGTACACATATGTTGTGTAGTTAAATGTCATTTGGAATAATTACAGCATTTTAATTCAATCATTCGAATATATTTGTTTTAAATGACTTCAGATGACACAAGTTTTAAAAAGAAGATTGATAAGTGCTATTGATAACGTATTAAACAAATCCCGAACGAAAATTATAATTGAAATAATCTTAGTTATTTCATTTGTGTTTTGTTTGACAAGCCATCAAGAGTATTTTACCAATCATTGTCCTTACCAATCATTTTTTGCTAGTTGATAAAACAACACGGTTTCGTTCATAGGAGACTGCCGAAAGGAACACTAAAAAGTACAATAAAATAAATAATTTAAAAAGAAACCGACTAAAAACAACAACAGACAAAAAAACACTACAAAGACCGAAACAAGATTGACAAAATAAAGTATGCGGGACCCATACATTTTCTAACAATTAAAGATAATTTACAAATGGGTACCGCCTGCCCCCCCAACATAATGTAATTTACTTAACTTAGACTTTCAGCTTATAATGTAGTAATGTTTTAATGTAGGACTCTTAGCAGAGTCTGCCTGGGGAAGTATCACACCTTTGCCAGTTATTCTACCGCCAAGCAGTAATAGACCAGTCATTTAAGCTTAAATTAGGTAAGAATCTCGGAATTCGAGATACCCAGCTGTAAGTCTGTAAATACTTGTATATTGACACCCTAAAAGTTGTCTTAAAACCTACATATGGTAGGGTGTACGCAACTATTCAATTTCAAGGTCAAAACTCACAAAAATCGTTTCTTTGTGCTTTTGTTGTAAATATTTCATTTCCTATGGGTGTTTTGCTATTTGTATGTATAATCAATGTTGTAGAATACAGAATTCTCTACAAATTTGGTTAAAAACAATTTTTATACGGTGAACCGTTTTCGAGATAGAGGGCGGAGAGCGCGCGGTCGCATCATCACTTCAGGTCAACCGGTGCCTCCGGTCGATAACGAGATATATACAGTTTTCTCAAGTTCTTTCAAGATTTCGGGGTCAAAGGTTCCATATTCGTTAATGTCCCTCTGATATGGTAGAGCATTGAGGCAAGCTTGCCCATTACATTGGCCACAAGCTAAAGAGCATTGCCAGCCCGCATCCGCAACCACAACCACTCTTGCAGTTGCAGAAAATTTGGATGAACTAGCTGCACTAGCAGCATTGGAGGAAGAAAATTGTTTGGCCCAGAGATTATTAGAGAGTGGAACTCAAACCTTATTAGCAGTCTATCATGCTCCAAAATCTGTGAAAAGTCTCGATCATCTTCATTGTATGCATTACTTCAAGTCTATTAAACTTAATAAACCTGTGCAGCTGTCAAATATTCCACCAACAGTGCAGCTGCTCATCAACATTTCAAACGTGTATATTATCAAGTGCGTACTGTGACCGCGAGCTCTCCACCCTCTATCTCGAAAACGGTTCACAGTATAAAAAAGTTTATTAAGCAAAATATGTAAGGAATTTTGTATTCTACAATATTGATCATACATACAAATAGCAAAAACCCATAGGAAATGACATATTTACAACAAAAGCGCAAAAAACCGATTTTCGTGAACTTTGACATTGAAATTGAATAGTTGCGTACACCCTACCATATGTAGGTTTTGAGACAACTTTTAGGGTGTCAATATACAAGTATTTACAGACTTACAGCTGGGTATCTCGAATTCCGAAGTGAACTTACTAAAATGACTGGACTATAAAGTGCAAACATTACTGTGTTCCGGTTTGAAGAGCAATGTTGCCAGAGAAATTACATGGCTTATAGATATAATATCTTAAATATTTGGGTGACGAGCGCAGTGCAGTGCTAAGTAATGATTTGGACTCTTCATAATCCAATAGCTGCGTGTCACTACTGCTGCTGCTGCTGTTATTTGGCAGGAATGTTGCTTACCATCAGGCACATGCCCTGCTCGTCTTGTACACTCTATACTAGAAAAAAAAATCTGCTGCAATTTCAGTACAAAGTTGCGTACCTGATGAGCTTTCATGACCTTGGTGAAGAATGGATGCACGGTGACGATCGGCCGCTGGTCCTCAAAGTCGTATTCGAGGCAGACTTCGTCGTTTATCACCAGCACATTCACACCTTCCTCGCAGCCAAGCAGTTCACGCTGTCACAAAAATTGTTGATTTAGTTCAGTTTCTGGCGCACCTGTAATCCTAGTCGCGCATCACGCAGACCTGGATGAGATTAGCTCAGAGACAACGGTTTGTGTATGATTATAATGAGTTAATTTTCTTGCGGTGGTGCTTCGCTGTTTGGTTAATCAAGATGGCGGCTTCCATAAAATGGCAGATAAAATACTTTACCACAACCTCCCAAATGTGGGTATTAAATGAAAGGGCTTGACTAGTAGAATACTAAACACTATGACAAATTTTTTAATCCAAGATGGCATCCACCACAACATGGCGAATCATGTTTTTTTTTTCAGTACTCTCTCAATATGGGTTTCAACTTAAAGAGCTGGACTAGTAGAATACTGTACATATTTCAAATCCAACGAGTTGGGTGTAAATCAAAATGTTTAATTTTGTTATTGTAGCTATACGCTTACATTCTAACATAAGTATCCCACTTTACGTTCCCACTCCCGGGGCTCGAGGCCAAAGCGAGAGTCAAAATCATAATCCAACACGCTGTCTAACTGGCTACTGACACATGTCCCCGAAATATGTCTTTCTATTTTCTACACCTTTACTGTGAAGAAAAGTAAAAAAACTGAGAAGAAAAACATCGTGAGGAGACCTCACGATGTTATTCCTCACGATGTTTTTCTTCACAGTGAAAGAGTCAGTGGTGATGACAGACTCGTACATCTGCACTTGCAATAATTCTCGTCATTCAGAGGTGCAGGCGTGTTTCGAAACTCTGACCTCACGATTGTGAAGCCAGATTAGCTACTATACCACCTAGGCATACATTATCACATAGGTATACATTATCTAATTAGGTTCCAAATATAGATAATTCAACTCACCAGCTGGTTCAATTTCGCATTCAATCTGCGTTTTCTTTCAAACTCCTCCATGTTAGCCAGCACTGTGCTTTTTTGTAGGGATTTTTTGTCAATGACCTACAAAAAATACGAAAACTTAGTGTATGTTGTGTGAAAGATTATTCTACCTTTTGCCCAAATATCATTAGTAAAGGAGTGTGATTTTTGATCCATGAAACTAATAGCATTTATTTCTCGGAAGGTAGTAATAGCAAAATTGCTTGTTACTTTTTTTTGTAGCAAAATATTGACAGCACTCCACACAGTTGCCCCAAAAAAATATCCCATAACTCAATATTATGGTAAACATAGCCATAATGAGTATTTATTGCAACAGTTTTTCATAGCACTTTAAACAGATATTGTGTAACGTGAACTATTCATTTTTCTACTAATTTTATTCAGATGAGCTTTCCATTAAATAGGTATGATGATTTGATGATATAACAAAAAATCGACGAGTTTATTCAGTCACGAATTATGTCTAATTTGATTTTAACTTAAAATCTGTCTGGCGAATGTTAATTTCATACCTTCCTGATGTTTCGACGGCCCTTGAACAGGCCCGCGTTGGCGCCTCGCTTGCCGGCCGGAGTCAGATCCGTCGACGGATCTCCCAGTAACTCTTTTGAAAGGAACCTGTCGCAGACAAGATTTATTACATTAACTTGTAGTGGCAGCACTCTCTGCAGTCTCCCTGGGGAAGTACCAAACCTTTATCAGTTACTATGTAGTAATGTTACGGCTGGTCTAGCAAGTTACGCCTGGTCTAGACGGGAGAACGGCGACTTATATCGAATGAACATATGGGTATCGAATAAAAGGGATTGACTTATGACTAGTAGAATTGAGTATTATGAAGTAAACAACTATGACAACTTTCAAATCCAAGACAGCCAAAACCACAAAAAGTCGGGGTATTTTTAAAATTAAAATTAGTTTGTATTAAACGAAAATCAATTAAGGTCGAGGAAAGGTAAGCTGAGTGTAGGACGTCCAGCTGCAAGATGGGTCGACGATATCGGTTTTATCGCGGCTCGAACCTGGACTCGATTGGCACAGGACCGAGGAAGATGGCATGATAAGAGAGAGGCTTATACCCAGCAGTGGGATAAGAAGATTATGGTATGATGCTGAAATGTAAAATACCTCTGTTGCTTGAGTTTCTCCAACATCTTCTTCCTGGACCTCCGGCTGCCTCGCACATGCACTCGGCGGGTTTCCGGTCCCTCCCCTCGCCTCTCTATGAAGTCATCGACCAGCTTGGCGCGTTTCGCGTCGTCCGTACTGAAAACAGGATGTTATGATTGATGTTTTTGAAGCGAACATTTCGTTAGCCTATTAGGCGAAAATCTTATTGTTCGCGTCACCAACATGCGTAAGAGCAGTATACGTGAGCTATAAAGTAAATAAATAAATATTGACATATCACACACAATACCATCTGACCCCAAACTAAGCAAAGCTACTATACTATACTATGGAAGCTACTATACTATACTATGGAAGCCAGATAGCTGATATAACACTTATATATTTTAAACTTATACTTATACATAGAGAATACCCCGGCACAGTACAAATTCGTGGATTGGTGTGTTGGTGGACAATTCACACACAACACCATCTGACCCCAAACTAAGCAAAGCTTGTATGATGGCGGCCAGATAGCTGATATAATACCTATATAATTTTAAATACATACTTATTATACATATAAACACCCAGACGCAGTGCAAACATTTGAATTCATCACACAAATATTTGCACTGGGTGGGGATCAAACCCACGACCCACAGCTTCGCAGGCAGACTTACTACCCACTAAGCCACCAGGGCAGCCAATAAGCAGGAAACATATTGTGTAACATTGGTACTGAAAAATGAATGCTAGATTTCTTTCGATTTATGTAAGAAAACAACAATAGCATTATAAATATCAATCATCAAAGTTCCATCAAAAACCCAAAGCAGCGTAAATGCATTTTCCACATAGAAAAATCAAGAGATCAAAAGATCATCTCAAAGAGATGCCAAAGTTCAACACAAATTAAATCCAAATTCGTAAAATAATTAAATGAAATTACTCTTTCTTTCCTATTCTTTTGAGAAGCTTCTCTTTAGTCGATACCCATTGTTTTTCTTCTTCAGAAGAAGAATCATCCTCGGTCTTGAAGCGGTCTTTCAATGCCGCATTTCTTAAGCTCCTCTGAAATATATAATGTTTATTTTAGCATTGACTGGAAAACATCACAAATGCATTTCAAAGATTTTACACAGAAGTATTATTTACTATTAAGGGATTTTACTGTCATTATATGTAGGAGCAAGTACTTGATATTTGTAATAATTCTTATTATTTATCCAAAATCAAACATAAACCATTATAGCTTAAAACAATTGCAATTATACAGTTACACAAATTAGCCTGTACTCATTATTTACAACTTCTAATACGAGATTAGAACTAAACTAATCTTTGCATAAGCAGTCTACTAAATGTTCCCACAGCTGGGACTAGGGCTTTTTTCTAGCAAGGGGGAGTCAAGGCTCATTAAGTAACGGCTGGTCTAATCGGGACAATGGAAACTGCCGATCCAGAGACAACCTGGTTCGAATCCCACGCTTATTTTCGCCCTGTCTTTTCGGTGTCATGAGCGTAATGCCGCTAATTTAAAAACAGAGATTGAAAACATGGTTAGGAAAATCAAAGTTATCATTTATGTTAAAATGATTACCTTCTTTGGTTTATTCTCTTCCTTCGGAGTTGGTTCTTTTTTGGGAGAGATCTCTTTGACCTCTTCTTTCATAACTATAGGTGCATGTAGCAATGTCAGTTCTTTGTTCATCATTTTGTCTGCTGTGAGCATTATTGGCTGTGACGGTGTACTGTCTGTAGCAACTTTTGGTTTGATCATTCTGGTTTTGGATTTGGGGCCGGGCCTACGCTTCACTTCGACTTGGTTTTCTTCAGCTAGTTCTTGTTTAATTTTTTTCGTTCCACTGTCCGAGTCGCTTTCGTTATCGTGCATAAGAGAGTCTTTGGCAATAATATTCTCTGTAGAGCGTACTGGTACCTGTGAACATATAATTTTATTTGTCTATGTAAAAAGTTAATTTTGTACTAATCTACACATATTATACATAAAATTGAAGTGTCTGTTTGTAATGTTACAGTTTCACTTTTTAGTAAACCTTGATAAATCCCACACGGTGAAAGAGCAGAACACTAACAAACAGTAAACATTCCTAATTTTTTCAATGGTTAGATTTCTTCAAAGTAATATGATACCATATTTAATATTATAGAAAATAAAGTGGCCAAGTGCGAGTTGGACTCGCCCATGAAGGGTTCCTTTGCAGCAAGTAACATAATAACATAGTACACATAGTTCTTGTAGTTCGTTGTAACTTTGATCGAAATTTTAATAGTAGTGTATTTATGACGTACTAAAAAAACTACTCATCAGATCGAGTTCAAACCAATTTTCGTTGGTAGTTTGCATGGTAATATACATCATATATTTTTTTAGTTTTTTCATTCTCTTACTTTAGAAGTTAGAGGGGGGGGGGGACATTTTACCACTTTGGAAGTGTCTCTCGCGCAAATTATTCAGTGTAGACAAAAATTATATTAGAAACCTCAACATCATTTTTGAAGACCTATCGATAGACACCCTACACGTGTAGGTTTGATGAAAAAAAAAAAAAGGTGTGTGCTTAAGACCACACGGCAGAAGTGAAAACTTCATTAGCTGATTTTTGTATAATAAATAATAATAAAATTGTTACTCAGGCAGTACTTATTTGTATACCCAGATTGTATACACATTTATGGTTAGTAAAAAAAGTGTCCATGTTCAAAAAGTTGTTGGCCGGGGCCAGCTTTTTAAAAGTTACTCCAACTTTGTATGCATTCACACGGTGCACCCCTATGATGCCCCTAACATTGTCCGCAAAAAGGTTGGTGAGTGTAATAGGATTTTTGTTACCGACTTTCTCCTGTTCCATCGATTCCACATACACTACACAGTCTCCACTGCGATTTTCTGGGAATAGTCTCTTTCTCTTATAAAGGGGTTTTCTAAATAGTTTGTAAGAAACATTTTCACTTGGATTTGGCTTCAATAGTTTTCTTTTTCTGGTCTGTTCGACGGGGTCACCCCCGTCGCTAGCGACGCTCATATTTACTTATACTATTGACTATTATGTATACAAAACTAAATATTTACACGAAAGAAACGAAATATTAACACAGCAAAACTAATTAATTTGATTGTGAAAATTATAAAGCACCCGTCGTGTTTTCCCGCCCAAACAAAAGTCTTTTGGAGTTGGTAGCCGTCAGTGTTGCCACTATGATTTTGAGCTTGTCGCCAAATAGTTATGAAACAAAGTCGCCGGTTTTGATTGAATTATTAAGGGAATAACAGTCTGGAAGAATACATAAGCTTTTTCCTTCTCCAACCTTCTACACTACACTAGTATATTCCCCTTTGTCGGTAACAAGTCGTCTAAATCCGCTAAAAGGTTTTAAAAATTCGCCAGTTTCAGCGACAAAGTCGCTAAAGTGTCAACACTGGTAACCGGTAGCGAGCAGCGAGAGAGAGAGAGAGAGTATCTATTGTCCCATGTCCTCCTCTAACAATTATCTTTCTCGGTCTGGCACGTTTGTTGACCACATTATCATTCTCGCTCTAGCATCCCGAGCTTACCCGAAATTTCTTATCATATCCGAGCGTGATGATCACGTGATCATAAATCCATTTCACAGCCCACGAAAATTCTGTCCATAGCGCGCCTAAAGAAGTTTTCACTTCAAAAATTTTTGAGTTTCAGTTCTTAGTATGGAGGGAAACCCTAATTTTGTTTTTTTTTTTTTTTTGTAAAAATCTTAATGCGGTTCACAGAATACATCTACTTACCAAGTTTCAACAGTGTAGTTCTCACACTGTGACATACGGACGGACGGACAGACAGACAGACAGACATGACGAATCTATAAGGGTTCCGTTTTTACGTTTTACGGAACCCTAAAAATTAATTCAATAATGATTGATGGTATTAATTACATCAAAAAACTTAAAAGAAAAATGCTTTCCACTTTCCATCTTTACTCAATGAACTCTCAGACAATCTCAGAGTAAATGATCCCATTACGATTTAACAACTACTCTAGGATAGTACCAGTGGGGTGCGTGGCTCGGTAACCTCCATATGGTGCTCCCTGGGCATCACACAACAACTTGCCTCGGTGGCATCTTGTTGTGTGATGGCGAATCCCGGCCGGGGCTGGGAACTTCTACACGCGCTCCTCACCCGCCCTTGAGCAGTGCGTGTAGAGGTTGGGGAGGGGGACTGGAAAACTTGGGAAGGTTACTCGGCTGATATATCGACAAGTAAACTTCCCAAGTCTTCCAGATGAGGGTCCTCCACGACCACTCTGATTAGCAGAGTGCTCAGTGGAAGGACAAGGGCCGAGAGGCAGATCCGCGGCTATCTCTAGCCGCGGTGGTGAGGGCGGACCTCTCGCTGCCGATCATCTTCGCCATGAGATGTGAGATGAAACCCTCTCGGCAGTGAGAGGTCGTGTGAGAGGCGGAAGCGGACACGGGGGCGAGCCCAGAGAGTCGACCCTCTGGGCTCGCACCCCGTCTCCATAGGAAGGCCTGGGGCGTTGGATGTTTAGGGCCGTCCGACGCCCCACCTAGGGATAGGTCTTCGAGGAGGTGACGCCCCGCCGATTTCTGGTGCGTCACTAGAGCCAAATGCGGGGGTACTAACGCCCCCCGCGAGGCGGGTCAGCAAGACAGTGGCAGGTAGGTTATGGTCGTCGTAGGAGTGCGAAAAATGACCCCGCGACCCTGACCCCTGGTCATGCAGGAGAAATCTGTGGGGGTTTTAGTCGGTAGGGACACCATGTAGTATGCCATGGTGTCGAGCCCGACATACCCCACCATGTCCCTGCATGGTGGGCATACGTAAAAGTATTTCCCCCACATAAAAATAGTACTAATATTATTTTCTGATTTATTGTTAGTCTTTAAGTTTAAATGTTTATATTTGTTGTTAAAGAATTTTCTTATTTTTTAAGTTTTTTACAATAAATATTACAATAAACAAAAATCATAAAAAACTTAAAAACTAGAATGCCGCCTGCAGCGGGGCAAAGCCCAAGCTACCGGTGGTTAAGGCTACAAACTGAGGAATCTCCTGACTATGCGTGCCCTGTCCAGAACAACTGCCTTTTGTATCTGAGCCTTGATCCAATCGTCTAGCGAAAGCCTCTTAAGATGTTGGTCGAGGCTTTCGATGGGGCACTAGTAGCGCCCCAATTTAGGTTCTTGTAGTCATTTTTACTCAATTTATTGTATTTCTGCTCGTGATCCCCCCCAAAATCTGAGGCTCTGTAATGGTGACCCCCTCCAAAATTCGACGCTGGGACCGCGCCTGCCTCCATAAATGTCTAATATGTATTTGAGTTGAGATGCTCTCTGTCAATTTTTTCCACAGATAGATTACCCTATTTGACTAGATGATTAAGCTCAAAACTTTGACAGGTTTACCAACATTTACTCAATCAAGGCTTACATTGTTTGGATTATAAGCTCATATTGAATACATATTTATGTAGATGTTGCTATGTAAATCTGTGTAATGAACAAACATGATATACATCCTAAACCTATATGCTATATGATCCTTAATTATGGGTAAAAATTGTTGAAAAATAATATATATTTCAGGCTTTCCAGTATTGTGTGATGTGTGTTAGGAAAGACTGCTATGGAAATTCACATAACATTCCAAGTAGGATGGCAGTGTAGGACTCAACATTCCACTTTTGAATAAATCTATAATATACTAGCGGCCCGTTCCGGCTTCGCTCGGATTTCGTCATATAAGGAATATTAATCGAAAAAAAACTATCCTATCTCTCAAGTTGGACCAGACTGCTCACGGTGTGCCAATTTAATTTAAAATCGGTTAAGTAGTTTAGGAATCATTCGCGGACAAACATCGTGACAGCAGATTTATATATATTAAGATTATAGAAAAGGCAAAGGTGATTGACTGATAGATCAACGCACAGCCCATACCGTAAGTGCTAGAAACTTAAAATTTCACACACATATTTTTCTTATAATGCAAGCACCCACTAAGGAAGGATTTTTCGAAATTTAACCACCAAGGCGGTAAAATAGGGGATGAACGGTTGTATGACACTTTTTATTCCTTGGATATACTTGCATGAAATTTCGTATAAACGAGTTTGGCTAAAATCATGACGCACGTATTATAGTGTTTATCAAAATTTAACCCTGAAAGGGGTGAAATGATGATGATGAAAGTTTGTATGAAACTTTTTATTCCTTGGACATATTTCCATAAATTTTCGTAGGTATTGAGTAAGCTCAAAACAATAAGTTATGTAGTATTTTTTTTTCAAAATTTGACCGTTGAGATGGTAAAAGTAGGAAATTAAAGTTACATATTAAACATATAAGCCTAACCCTTAAGGCTATTATAGACAATCACTTTTTAGTTAAGTTATTTTTCGACGCTCATGTTATCCAAGTGGGAATAAAAAAACTTACTAAACGCGAGCGAAGCCGCGGGTTAAAGCTGGTATAATGCAAGACACAAGAATTTGAAAAATAAAGGGTAAAAGTAAAAAATATATCACTCACAGGTGGCTGTTGTTCATCTTCAATATTTGCTCCATCATCATCAGAAGGTGTGAGCTCATGGAAACATTCCGAATTTGCAGGACTTACAGCTCGAGATACATTCTCAGAATTCTGCTCCGAGGGTGTGGAGGACTTTACCTTTTGCTTACTACTAATACTTTTGCCTTCTTTGAAGTTTGTTGGTCTATTCAGAGACTGTAAATTTGCCAGCCTAAAATCAACAAATTTATAAGTTGTTGAATGTGGAAAAATAAAAATACATGTTATGTATATACACAATCATCACAAATTAGAATATTCATGTTGAGCAATAGCAATTTAAAGTTAAAAAATAAAAAAGCTTGTACTAGTGCAGCCAGATAGCTGTTATAATACTTATTGTAACTACATACTTATTATACATAAAAACACCCAGACACAGTACAAATACTTGAATTCATCACACAAATATTTGAACAGGGTGGGAATCGAACCCACTAAATAAGAAAAAAAAAATACATACTTATTTTACATAGATAACACGCATAGTTTGGCAAAATTAACTTACTTGTCAATTTCTTTGTCTACATTGTCCTTATCAGTAATATCCTGATACTCCTGATAAATGGCTACAAATGACTCAGGTAGCTTTTCCAATGGTATAAGACAGGTCTGGTATAACTTTGGATCGGCTGTGTTTATTCTATAAAGATGCCATCCATTACTCTCTGTAAATGGAATCTGTTCTGGTTCTGGTACATGCACGGCTCCAGCAGCAGGTTTACTTTCTTTCTTTTTGCTAACGCCTCTCTTTGGTCTCTTGGTATTACTTACGTTTTCATTGTCAAATATTGGCAAACTTGGTTCACACTCTAAAAGCTCAACTGGTTGATCAGGACTTATTACAGGAGGACCAGGCATGTTGCCTTCATGAGAAATTTCATTAAGTTCAGAATTTTCTTGAACATTTTCGTCTTCTGTTGGTACTATTTTATCATACACAAATTGCATGTACTTTTGATAGCTTGCAATTTCATTTTGATCAATTGCACTGAATCCTGTAAACTCAGCAGGTTCTTTACTTTTCTTATTTTCTAACATTTGATCTGTAGAGTCAACATCATTGCATTGAATTTCATGTTCAGCAGTTACTGTATTCGATGGTTCACCTTGTTTTGAATATTTTTTTGGTTTCACTTTTTCACTTTCTTTAACTTTGCCCTTATCTTTTCTTGAACTAAGAGCTAAATTTTCAGTTTCAGAATCAGACGACTCTATTTTTTTTTCTTCTTGCCTAATTTTTTCACGCATTTTTCTAGTTAACATGGCCACTTCATTATTTGGCACAGTATCTTTTGGTTTTTCAGGAACTTTAACTTCTTTAGGGATAGAGATTTCTTTGACATTAATAAGCTTAGGAACTTCTTTAACCTTTTTCTGTTTTGCTTTTTTCTTTTCTGTTTTCTTTTTGATTTGTTTTTTTTTACCATCTTTATTACCTTCATCAGAACTACTTGCCATCAGAACACCTTTAGCACTATCAATATGGGAAGGCTCATATGTATGCGGAACCAATAAACTTTCTTCATGCTCTGCATCATAATCAGGTTCATGCTCTCTTCTTTCTCTCCTTCCACTTTGTTCAAACAAATTTTCTTCATCACTGTCGTCTTCTCTCCGGTGTATTAGTTTATTTTTTCTGACAAACTGTTCAAAGGATGCCATATTGAAAACAGTAGCTTCTTTCTCAGTTAACTCATTTGCTATAGCCTCAGTATTATGGCCAAGAGCATGTTCCATCAACTCACTTTTAGTGACAATACTTTCAGGAATTATTGTCATTCCATCCAAGCCATGTACTGGCTCAATTTTGACAATTGATGGATCAACAACATTGTCAGTGATTTCATCCTGCGGTTCGATTTTAATCCGTGTTGAAATATTGATATGTTCAAGGGCAGAATTTGGTATGTTTTGAAACTGATTATCGGCATTATTTTGACCATTATTATTTTCAGAATTAAATTCACTAAAATGATTTTCATTATTTGTGTCAGCCAAATCATTTTGAGCAGAAGTAAGAAAAGCATTATCAATACTCATTTCATCAGACTGATTATCTGAATTGTGGGTATTTGCAACAGTAGTGGAGTCAAGTACTGTCATTTGGACTTGTGATACCCACTCACCTTCTTCATTATCTTCAACATCAGGTTCATAGACATCATCATTTTCAAACTCTTCATTATCTGGCTCAATATTGTAGAATGCTTCCTCTGACATAGTGTTTATGCAATTAATAGTAAAATCTTCAGAATTATTTGCTTTAGATATACCATCAGTGTGAAAAATCATATGCTCAACACTTTTTGTTACCTCATCTCCAAATAGCAAACATTTGATACTCTCATATGCAATATATTTTAAAGATTTGGGAGATCTAGTTTTGGAATCAATATACCCACTTGGATTAATTATTTGATAATTTTCACTCCAAGGTTCAGATCCAGTATACATTAGTTGAATGGAGTTAACACACAGTGAAAGAAGTGATTGTACTTTATTTTGTGTGTCAGCACTTTTAGGACTTGCCAGATGACTATCTAACAAAAGATATTCTTCATCATGGTAGTTCATATCTTCACCATAGCTACTGGAATCAGATAATCTATCAGAATCAAATGTGTTCTCAATAATATGTTTGTAGTGGTCTTTTGGCTTTTTACATGGTGGCATTAATTGTGTAATTCTTTTAAAGCACAAATATTTCAATGGAGGTACAATCAGTATTGTACTTTCTTCTGTTATATTGCTCAATTCAAGAAGTTTATTAGACATATTGCTATGTAGCACTCTTGGTAATGATAGATAACACAGCCGAAATAAACTTAGTGGTCCGCTCGTTTCTTTTCCATCTGTAAGATCACATGTTAGGTCTTCATTTATTTGTTCATTGGATTTACGAACATTTAAACATCTGCGCACAACATCAGCGCAAAGAGTAGTAAGCAATTTTGGATTGTTTTTATGAGTCTCCAAATTATCATGAAGATTGCTGCAGTTCCCGTTTGATGTACTTGGATTAATCTCTATGATGTTTTGACCCATCTCTGCATTCTTCAACTTAGGTTCATCAAGATCATCACATTTTACAAAATAATGGCATGCATACTCTCTGTATGTGTTAGTCCACTCAGTGTTTATGTAAGGAGCACACACAGTTATAGCTCTTTGGTGACGATAGTAATTTTCAAAAAAATCACTTACCATTTTTTCAGTAACATTATCGGGAGGTTTTTTATTTCGGCTGTCCTGGGCTAAAAAAGACTGGGTAGCCTTAACTTTTTTTACCATAACTGAATCATTGATCCATATAGTTTGTCTCCCTTTCACATCAACATTTTTATCAGTAGATGGCTTCTTTGCAATTTTAATAGATAGTTCTTTGTTCAGAAATACAGTTTTATTTAGTTTTGCTTTTTCTTTTGAAGAAGTGAGCAGAGCTTCTTTTGATGAAGTAGATGGAACTTCTTTTACGTCTACAATTTCACAATCACTATCACTGTCTTCTTTTTGTTTTGGTTTGATTACCTTAGGCTCGTCTCTACAAAATGAGAGATTGTTGCTTCTCAGGAACTCATCATACTGTTTTGCTAAATCATCTTCCATTTGCAATAGGTTATGCTTGGCAAGTTTGAACAGCAGAAAAGATTTTCTAACACAATAATCCATTTTAAATGTATCAGTCACATTGGAAGTGTTTATCTTCTTTTTCATAAAATCTACAGATTTATCTTTCATGAGTTGGCCCAATTCTGCAGTTGTATTAACTACGCTATTCAAGAATGCACATGCTTTTTCTGATTGTTGTGTTGTGAGGGTAGAATTGACTGATATAGGAATATCATAAGGTACACATGTTTGCATACCAGTTGAGGTGGTAAGAGTCTTTGTTGTTTGTGAACCAGTTTCAATAGATTTCTTTGGTCCAACCAAACTAAAATTTTGGTCTAACACTGGGATTTCTAAAGGTGTCAGAACATTATCTGTATTTTGCTTTGTTGAAACTTTCTTTATTTTCAAACTAGACGTGCCTTGAATTTTTTGTGCAATGAAATTTTCAAATTCATTTGAAGTAGCCCATGCCTCTGCAGGTCTTTTCATGGATAGTGGCTCATCCTCAGTTTGCACTAACGGAGGACTTTTTGCTGGCATTATGTCAGGCTCAATTTTTCGCTTTCTACCTCTCTTCTTAGGTGACAAGCTATTTATAAATTTATTTCTTTTTTTTAACTTTACATTGTCTATATCTTCATTCAACTCACTATCTGATGAGGATGTCTCATCCCTTATGTTTTTCTTTCCACGAGGAACATAGTCATCATCATCTGCATATCTTCCTTTTTTCCTGGGTCTGGGTTCATCGTCATCAGATAATTCCATATTTGCATAAGGATCTTCCTCTGCCGAATCTTCATCATATTTAAAACTTTGTTTAACTTTCCTCCGGTTGGGTCTCCTGGATGTGTCTTCCACAAGCAGTGATTCTTCAGCACTATTAGAAAGATTTTTTGTGTCATCTAGTGAGGAAGCACCTAAAGAAGTGTCTTGAACAATTTTATCAATATGGTACTCAAAGTCACCAACTTCAGCTATTTCAGCATTTTTGTTGTCCGTGACTTCGTCTGTTTTGCTCTCAATGTTTTGTATATTTTCATCAATTTTAGTATCACTTACATCATTAGTAATATTGCTGATGTTTTCTTTTAGCTTACTTAAACAAATATCATCTCCGTCATCGTCATCATCAAATTCCATTTTATCTATGTAACTGTCCTGACCAGTTTCATTTTCTTTAGATTTAATCTCAACCTGAGTGCTACCTGTTTCTGAACCTACACAGCTAAGCTCAATATGTTGTTGTGATTCGTTAATTTCTTTAGTGTTACTAGCTTGGTTGTCAGTAGACTTTTCAACTTTTTTTCGACCTCTTCGATTAGGTTTCTTTGCTCCACTTGGCAATCCTGTTTCTGTGATTTCAGTAATATTACTTGTGGAATTATTAGGATTATTTTGATCTAAGTCTACTTGCGATAATCTAGGTCTGCCACGTCTACCTCTTTTACCTGTAGTTTGTTTGGATGACTCCGATTCATCATTTACTCTATTACTGACTTCATTGACTAAAGATGAAGTATCAATATTTGTTGAATCAGGTTCTGAAACAGTAAATTGTTCAAGATTTGTTTTTTTAGGTCTGCCACGACGTTTGTGGGCAGTACTTTGGACAGGCTGTGTATTGTTAACTTCTTTTTCAGCAATAAGAGGATATTTCAACGTATTAGGTATTCTTTCACGCCTCGTTCTTCGTGGATAATTTGATTCTCCTTGTAGCTCATTACTTGTTCCAATACCATTTTTATAAACTGTTGTGCTAAGAACATTATCCTGCACAGCTTGGTTATCTATGGTGGAATTATTTTCTAATTCCAGATCACTAGGTTGAACGCTTGTGCATTGAATAGATTTTACCTTTGCTCTACCCCTTTTCAGAGGAATAGTGGTACTTAGGGATTGATGTGAGTCTTCATTGTGAAATTTGTCAAGTTGTTCTAGACTTTCATTTTTACATTGAGATTGAATATTATTATCAAGCGGTAAGCCATCATCATTAGTAGTAGTCAAAACCACCTCATTGTCGAAAGGAATTAGATTCTGATCGTTGCTAATATCAGGCGCCTCCGGCTGCGAAGGTATTATGTCTGAGAGTGTGATGAATTCTTCTTCGTCGAATACAGTTTTCGCCTGAAACTTTTCAAACACGTCTTCGGTAGTGCATATACTGCTGGAACTCAAATTATTTTCTTCGGACATGGTGTTTATTTTTACAAAGCTTCGGCGAACCCCGAACACTGCACATTATCAAAACACCATGAATTATAATTATTGCAAATGTCTAGAAAGTAGACTGCTCGATGATAGTTCTTATCTTGGCTGTCTTTACTAATTTACAATAAATATAAACAAAATACACACGCTAGAATAAAGAGAGAATTTTAATTGTTGATTTGATAGCGTCAAATTGCAAAATTCGCCGGGGTCGCCAGAAACAAATTGAAATACAGTGTTACCACACTACATTTTCATTTGGCCCTAACTTTTCCTAGATTTTTTTCTAAGCGCCCTGGGTGATCTAAAAAAAACCTAATTTTTGGGAGTAAATGCTACATAATTATACCCTTACATATAAATAATGGCACGTGGCCAAAATAAGAACTACCACAGTCGTCAAGCCAACCAAGATAGTGATTCTACAAGCAATCCGAATTCGAACGGCGCAAATTCGGAATGTCAGTTCAGGGTAGCGATTCTGAAACCATTCGGTTGCATCCGACACGGAATCTCGTAACTTTTTATTTGACTTTGACCCAAACATGTGCCTACTAAGTTGTATTTAATTTGACATTATTTCCTGTTTTATGTTGTTTGAAGGCTTATTACTTACATTTTTGACATAATTTAGTCGTCTGAATTCAGGAGCAAGTAAGAAACAAGCAGTCCTCGCTTCTGAATTTACTAGGACTGAATGTTTTCACATTTCACTAAATCCAGTAGCGACCAAGTTTAGTCGACTAAATTTAGCAAAGTGTAATAAGTATTTTGGATAGTGTTCATTCTATCTGTATCCATCGAATAAGTATACCAGTTCAATAGCTTCCACGATATAAATTACGGCTGGATCCGAAAGCCCCGGGTTCAAATCCCACACGCATCATTGTCTTTTCGAAGTCATGTGCGTAATGCCGCTAACTTAAAACGGTGACGGAAAACATCGTGAAGAAACCGACATGCACCTTGAATATTTCGAGGGCATGTGTCATCCGCCAACCCGCACTGGGCCAGTGTGGTGGATTATGGCCTTGACCCTCCTTGGGAGAGAAGACCCCGAGTCCCAGCAGTGAGAACATTCACTAGGTTGTTTATGCAATAGCTTCCACACCGAATAAATCTCATCTGCTCGATTTCTATGCTATTTAGGTAGGTTTTTCAAAGGACAAATACCTAGGTCGGGAGACGGCGCGCGGCATTTGAAGGCGGCGCCGGCACGCGGAATCTGGAGGTGGCGCGGCGTGGTCACTGACCGCCAGTGAGGGTTGTCAAATATAATATTAATCAACGGATTTTTTACTTGGTATAGAAAAAAAAAAAGTGCTTTCGTGTCTAATAATCACATAATATGTGATTCGATACTTAGTCTAGATGAAGTACCATAAATATTGTTGGACCTTCCGCCACACGTTGTAAATCCATATCCATACTCATATTATAAATGCGAAAGTAACTCTGTCTGTCTGTCTGTCCGTATTTACCGCCTAAACTACTGAACGGATTTTGATGAAATTTTGTACATGGGTAGAATAGGCACCGAGAAAGAACATAGGCTACTTTTTATTACAAAAAAGGGGCTTGAAAGGGTTGCAATGGGGGATGAAAGTTATGGAAATTCGTCATTGTTGAAGATAAAACCTTGAAACTTTGTGCCTTGATACTTGACACGAAGCCAATAAATATTTGTTCTAGCAATTTTGTGATTTTGACTATACGGGGATAAAATAGGGGTTGAAGTGGGAGATGAAAGACTATTTGGAAATTTGTCATTATTGAATTATTAAACCATGACACTTTGTGTCTAGATACTTGACAATTTTGAACTGCACAAACCCCAGGACATGCCATAAATGCCGAAAGATGTCCATACCCAGCCTTCAGGCTCGTTCCCACCATTGGAACTCGGGGCAAGGCCGTGGCCCGCCGCGCTGGTCTGTACATGTCGCTGAAATATGTCATCACATTAAAATCATCACGAGGATTGATAATACCCTAGACATCCGAGAATGAGGGTAGATTTGAGTGAAAAACTCACAGAAGAATTAATTTATAAAATAATTCTAGATTAGTGCGAATCATTGTCAACAGCACTGTCACTCGGTACCAGACAAGACGGTGGCCGAGCGAGAACTTATATGCGTTAAATATGTCGAAGTATATTTTTTTCTTATCCAAATAATTATAAGTTGATATTACAAATTCAAAAATTGCTGATATACCGAAAACACTGATTAGTTTGGTTTAAAATAACAGTTTATCACTTGAAACAGTATTAGTACACATATAGGTGGTATGTACTCGCCCCATGTCGCCTAATTATTTGCAGACAATACATTAAATTAGAACCATATATTTATATGGGTACATTTTAAAAGTTTGCGAAAGCGATAAAAGGTACCTGATATCTAAGAGTTACTTTGGATTGGTCGTTTTCCAATTCCTCCAAATTGGTATAATTTTGGAACGGTTCTATATATGTATATAACGACACCTTTTTTAAATGTTACAGACATAATACACGTTAGTATTGTTGCGGTGGCAGTATAATCATAGAAAACGAGGATAATTTGTGTCCTATCGCAGATTACTAGTCCCTATCTAAGAAAACCCGAATAAATTTCGAGTCAAATTAAATAAATTTTACTTATAGCAGTTGCTTAACATCCTGTTATTGAAAAATTAGATATGTTCAGTCTATTAATACAGTGTTATAGACTATACACGCACAACTAGTCGACGTAGATCAGGTATAGCAGTAACCTTTGGGTGATGAAAAAATACCCAAACGACAGATGAGACATTATTAAGCCAAATATGGAAATATTTTAACACATTAAGCATATCAGGTTAATTTATTTAGAAATTAACGGAAATGGTACATCATGTTCTTCAAAGTTTACATCAGACATAAATAAACTTTGTTAATTTACCTAACTACAAAATGTTATTGAACACTTTATTTTAATAAGTATTCAAATGTTTCAGTCATCATAGCGTTGTTCTTTTTTGAATATACACCAGCAGATAACAAACACGTCTTCAAATAATGCTGTAAGTTTTCCTGAGGCACATCAATATAACGGTTTTACATAAAAATAAAACCGATATTATGTGCCGAGAACGGAGAACATACAGCATTCTAGAAAGTTCTTTCTGGTGAAGACTATGAATCCCAAGGATCGCACCGCCGGGTGCCCTTGCTGGTGGCGCGCCTGTGGCGCCCTCTGGTGGCGTCAAGATGAAGCTAATTGTCTATGGTATAGACGTCGACCACAGATTATTAAGATAAGTATACATACTGCTTCTTCAAATAATGCTGTATGTTTTCCTGAGGCACATCAATAAACTACTTTATCCATGTACGCATGTTATTTGAATGAATAAACTATAATATCAAAACATGCAAATTTCAAAACAAATGAGGGAGTTTCCGACGAGACAAAAATAGTTCCAACGGACGCACTAGATGGCGATTGTTCGAGATGCAGATAGATCTGTCTCTACCATATACTCTCAACAGTGTAATCCCTTTAGAGACCCTACCCGTTTTCAGGGAAAAAGTCGAATCTAAATTATTTGTGATAC
Organism: Ectropis crepuscularia; assembly: GCA_963693475.1. Lineage (NCBI taxonomy): Eukaryota > Metazoa > Arthropoda > Insecta > Lepidoptera > Geometridae > Ectropis > Ectropis crepuscularia. The sequence continues at coordinate 8,331,019 of OY856357.1, read as the reverse complement.
TTTAAAATTTTAGAGTTTTCGTTAACACATCAATTATTTATATACTTAAATTAAGATACATCTCTTCTTAGCTTAGCTGATTAGTTTGGTATGTCTACCTTCTATAAAAACCCTAAATATATTACGGAATTTAATACTAAAACAATTTTTATATTGTGTTAAACTTTTAAAATATTGGGAATAAAAATAGCTAATTAGGTTGATAATGTAATAAAAAACCGTTACTGATCACAATCCCTTTTCAGTAAAAATCTTTAGAACTCCCGAGGCAATAGACACCAACTAAGCCAAAGTAGAAGGAAAATTCAAAGATATAAATAGCAACACTGATAGGACAATATTTTATCCACAGACTAAGTAGAGAGATACTCTCTCGGCTGAAGGATTAGTATCCATAGCCAAGAATAAATTAAAAAAATATATATTTTGTCTTTCATCAGGTTTACGAATTTGTTTTGAAATTTTGATGTTTTGATATAGTTTTCATTCGAATAAAATGCGTACATGGTTAAAGTAGTTTATTATTTATTACTAGAAGTCGTGCTTTTGCAAATTGAATGAATTGAGTCCCATTATGCCCACCGCTTTTGACAACAAACCAAAAGACCTACAAGCGCCTCCTATTATCGTTTTATTAAACCATATCTTTTTGTCTCGTCGGAAAACGGCTTATTCGTAAACCTGATGAAAGACAAAATATATATTTTTTTAAATATATCCTTGGCTATGGATACTAGTTCTTCAGCCGCGAGAGTATCTATCTACTTAGTCTGTGGACAATAATTGTCGTATCAGTGTTGCAATTTGTGTCATTGAATTTTCTTTCTACTTTGGCTTAGTTGATGTCGACTTCATCGGGAGTTCTAAAGACTTTTACTGAAAATGGTTTGTGACCAGTTACGGTTTTTTAGGGTTCCGTAAAACGTAAAAACGGAACCCTTATAGATTCGTCATGTCTGTCTGTCTGTCTGTCCGTCCGTATGTCACAGCCACTTTTTGCCGAAACTATGAGAACTATACTGTTGAAACTTGGTAAGTAGATGTATTCTGTGAACCGCATCAAGATTTGAACAAATATTTAAAAAAAAAAGATAAATTAGGGTTGCCCCCCATACTGAGAACTGAAACTCAAAAAATTTTTTTTCATCAAACCTACACGTGTGGGGTGTCTATCGATAGGTCTTCAAAAATGATGTTGATGTTTCTAAAATCATTTTCGTCTACACTGAATAATTTGCGCGAGAGACACTTCCAAAGTGGTAAAATGTGTCCCCCCCCCCCTCTAACTTCTAAAGTAAGAGAATGAAAAATCTAAAAAAAATATATGATGTACATTACCATGTAAACTACCAACGAAAATTAGTTTGAACTCGATCTGATGAGTAGTTTTTTTTTAGTACGTCATAAAAATACACTATTATTAAAACTTCGATCAAAGTTACAAGGAACTACAAGAACTATGTGTACTATATATATTATGTTACATGCTGCAACGGAACCCTTCATGGGCGAGTCCAACTCGCACTTGGCCACTTTATTATTACATTATCAACTTAATTGCCTATTTTTACTCCCAACATTTTAAGAGTCTAACACAAAAGGTAAGAAGAACAATTATTTTAGTTTGAAATTCTTTCATGTATTTAGGGTTTACAGAAGGTAGACATACCAAACTAATCAGCTGAGCTAAGAAGAAAATTATAGTTCAAAATAAAAAAATAAAAATGTGTTTACGAAACCTCTAACATTTTAAATTATCACAAATAAATTAGATTAGACTTTTACCATGAAAATGGGGAAGGGTTTCATCGTGATTAAAGTTAGTATACTTTTAAGAGTCTATGGTAGAGACAGATCTTGCTGAATCTACATTTGCTGTGCCGCCCGCTTGGAAACCGTGCCTACATAGTACTCGGCATTGTGTTCGAAATACGAGTGAAGACACAGTGAGCTCAGTGTGCTGCAATGTTCCCGTCTCGCAGCTCACTAGTGATGAAGAGTTCGAGTGTATTCCTGCGCAACCCTCTCGCACCCCCTCACCTGCACCCCCGCAACAGCCGATGACCTTGCGTGCGCGCCGGGCGGCGATCCGCAGTGCCAAACGGGACGCCATCGGGCGCGTACACTCTCCTTGAAAAAGGCCGCCGGACGCGGCCGAAACTCGAGTCGGATTGACCGACCTCATTACACGTGAGTTACCCGTTTACCTAATCAATATATTTTTATCTCGTTGGAAACTCCCTCATTGCACTAAATAATCTAGTTTTACAATATTATTTCAAAAAAATTGGCAGTCATAGGAACTGCCAATAGAAGTGAAAACTTATAACAGAATTTGATAGCTTACCTTGGAAACTACACGGGTGTAACCGGAGGGCGTGGCCTCGCCATCTTGGCATGCCCATCTAAAAATTCGTCAGCATTTCCCATTGGCTGATGCGTTTCTAGATGGCCATGCCATGATGGCCTCTACACGCCCTTTCAGCATTTCCCATTGGCTGACGTATTTCTAGATGGCCAATAGCCATGGTCCCGAGTTTACCCGAAGCTTTCTTATCATACCCGAGCGTGACGAATGAATTTGATTCACAGCCCACGAAAAATCTGTCTAGGCGCACCTAAAGAAGTTTTCACTTCAATAACAATAAAAACACATCTTCATTTAGGAACATAACCCAATAATAATATTTTATACATAACATTTATTTTTACATCTTATATTACTTTTCTACTTTGCTAAAAAAAAAGTTAGGGGGATTTTCGAGTAAATGTGAACTTTAGGATTTTTTTAACTTAGGTTTAGGGCTAATTATTTTCAGGAGTTGGTAGCACTAACACTGTCATTAAGTCATGTTGTCAGCTTGTCACTTGTCAGGTTTTTGTCGAACTGTGGCTGTGCTTGTGTGCTGTGGTCGATTGAAAAATTAAAATCGAATTGTTTTCGTTTTGTAGACAATAGTTCAAATTAATGAGCAGTAAATAACTATCTGATATTGAAATTGAATTCATATTGTTTTTATGGTGCATTTGAAATGCTCCTAATTGTTTCATACTGTAAAAATATTGTGTTTTTTTGGTTTTTCTATTGATACATAGCAAATGGTGTACCTTGAGTTCTATTCAAAATGTATTTTCCCATCGGGTGGCCGAAAGTCCTAAGAACTCTTGGTAATGAAAATCAAACTATACTGCAGATCGTATCTAATAGGGATAAAATCTTATTTGCTTCCCTAAGCGATGATTGCCTCACTGTTTGGTTCTGCAAGGTATGTTTACTTGAGATCAAGTGGAATTCTGTCCCTTATTATATTATATATTATTATAATTAGGTATTACCTGTTAGCTGCTATATTAACTCTGTTGATTTATTCAACTGTTTAGTTTGTAAAAATTACATAGTTGCATTTGTAAAAAGATAGCTGTAGCAAATCATCAAAGTTTTTATAATGTATGTCAAGTTGTTGAAGCATTCAAATGTACAACATGAAACTAAAAACAAACCTAGTTCAGCTATTACTATGATTTTGAATTACAGCCCTCGGTTCCTATTGTCTACCACAAAAGAAGTGCTGAATCTCTGCAGAGGCTCGGTATAAATGTTGGGGTGGAATGGAAGCCTGACTCATCAATGCTATGCATTGCAGTAAGTATATTTTAACCAGTGTGTATTTAAATCTGATTATCAGTTTACTTTGTTAGCTATTTATTTTTGCAAAAGTACTAACTACTACTCTCTGTTTGCATATATTTAATTTTTATCTGATTGTGTATGATACTCTTAATTAGGTCTAAAGCAACATCATGATTTTTTCAGTTCATGATTTTTGCTCATTAATCTACATTATTAAATCTTAATTCACACTATGTCTTCATCTGTTATGGTACTAGACATATAAATAGACACATAAAAAAATTGAACATTGTTTTCCATATTAAGCTATCAACAAAATAAAATCTTCAAAAATTATTCACTCGCAAAATTAAATTCTATTGTTTATTAATTTGAGTCTATCTTGGCAAAACAATGCTAGCTTATAATTTTTTTATCTATTTCAGACTTCAGAAGGACATTTAATATTGTACAATGTAGAGACCTTGGGTGACCAGACAGCATACCAACAGTATGACCCACCAACAGCTAGCCTGCGGCGAGATTCGGCTGAGCTATTTGTCAAAGAAATTATACCCTCACTGAAGATCAGTCAGGCATGTTGAATACTTCAAAGTTTTAGTTGCCCTGTTTTAGTTATACTTTACATACGGAATCTTAAGAAAAACAGTAGTAAAATTTGTCAACTATATTACAATCAATATTGAATTAACCACATTTAATGCAATAACTGGAATATACATAGTGAGCTCTCAATTGTAACTTTTAGTGATAAGGTTGCACAGCAAGCTATATATAGAGCTATGTTTGGAGTTTTTCTGACGGTTCATATTTGATACAAAGTGATCCGTCACAGAACCAAGTTTATCAACATGACAGGCTGGTCATATCTTTATACTATCATTGGAGTAGATGTGTTTTGAGTGGAGATGGAAAATTTGGCAAATGTAGCGTAGGACACTTGGAGACTAGATGGAGTGATGATATATGGAAGACAGTATATGGAATGTAAAGCTGAGGATAGGTCTCAGAGGTGAGCCAAGGGAGAAGCTTATGTCCAGCAATGGACTAAGATAGGCTGATGATGATGAATGACAAGGTTTATTACCAAGGTTAAATATATTAAACCAATAGGGACGCTTTCTGAACATAATTATTAAAAGTTACAAAGTAAGTAAATAAAGATTTATACAGTATAGAATGGTAATGAAAGTAGTTCGCCATTTATGCCTTTTGGCGTGCAAAATATGCAATAAATTAAATACAACTGAATCTACATTACATCAACAAAATACTTATGCAATACAATACAAAAACAAACTCAAACAAAATTAATAATAGTACTGGAATAATAACAATAATTAAAATGTCACCAGTCGCTATTTATGTCAATGTCCAATTGTTTTCATTTTCAGTTCAAAGAGGTGTTAGTGTGGGATGGTCAAATAACTCGAATGTGCTGCATTTCCGGGACAGAGATCCTAGTATGTACAAGCCGATCTCACCTGCTGAGATATCGGTGGGACGGCTCTCAGAATCGAGACTACTGTCTTGACCTGGGACGGACTCCCTTCTCTGTCAATCAGCAGGTTTCCAAAGGTATGCATCTTGATATACATTTATCCTATGCATATATAGGCATTAAGCTGAACATTTACAATGTGTAGTTTGGCAAATAATAATTATGGCTTTTTTTATAGTATAGTGATAGAGTGATGAGATGAGCACAACATGTGCCTCATGGTAAGCAACACTCCTGTTCATGACATCAAAGTGTTACCTTGGTATTGGAACATAAAGAGTCCAAATAATCTCATAGCACTGCACTGCACTCGTCACTCCTATAATTTCCATACAACAAAACTTGAAATTACTTAAATCATATATTTATATGATTTAAGTCATTTCATCATATATTTATATGATTTAAGTCATTTCAAGTTTTGTTGTATGGTACATCAACAACACTTTAAAAAAAAAAATAGAAAATAATACAATATATTTCAGGTGATTTATCATTTCCAGTAATTGGTAATTAATTATGTAAATGCAAAAGTTGACATAAATCTCTGTGTGAGCTTGCTTTTATGATTGTATCATTTTTTTTGTATATTTCTGTGTGAAGTGCATAAAATATTTAAGTTATCATAAGTTATTTTCATGACTGTTTACAGCTGAACCTATTCTAGAAGACAACATCCATGTGAATGATATAGAATATTCACCCTTAGTATGTGGTTTTGGCATTACACTCAATGATGGCCGTGCAGCCTATCTCACTGCACCTAATCTCAAATTTGACCCTAATGTAAGTAGTTTAAATATGAAGACAGATTCACATTACTAATAGCATTAAAAAAAAAACTGTCTTGTTTAAAATAATTTAATGGAAAATAAATAATTACATATTACCAATCGATAAATGTATTATTACTCATAATTCTTTTAACTCTTTAATCTCTCAGATTGTTTTGGATACAGATTTGATGGTAAGAAAGTGATTTTTGTGTGACCCTGACTAAATTACTTGCACTTTTGTGAAAGCTAGAAATGCCTTTTGAATAACACGAAAATCCTATAAGTACCAGAAAGGTTTTTCAACAATGGCCCTGTTCCATGAGCTTATCAATATTTCGATAACAGCAACTAACTTGTACAACTATATAATTTGCATTCAAAGTGTAAATAATTATTTTATACAATATTGTACTTAATTTAATCTCATTTTATGGGCCCCGTAAAAACTATCATAATAGACACATGTTTTAGTAATTACATCCACAATTTGGTTTAATTTTGATTTAAGCTAGAATTAAAATACATTTTCTAGATGTATTCTTTTCTATTTCTTATTGTTTTGTACTACATTTTCAGGCAGTTCAAGGAATATGGGCACAGGGAATCGACGATGCAACTTGTGTCAGAGTAAATCATAAGTTTCGTCTCATTGCTATTGGTCGGAAAAAGTAAGTGAAGATTTAACTGACTGAATGAACTATTATGGCGTGGTAGACCAAAGGCGAAATTGTCCAATTTCACAATTTTTAAAAAATAAAGAGTGACAAGACACACCGGACATGTGCCTGATGGTAAGCAAAATGCCTGCCACATAACAGAACAGTAACACGCAGCTATTAGAACATGAAAGTCCAAATAATTACCTAGCACTGCACTGCGCTCGTCACCCACAGATCTAAGATGTTATATCTCTAAGCCCTGTAATTTCTCGGGAAACATTGCCCTTCAAACCGGAACACAGTAATGTTTGCACATTACTGCTTGGCGGTAGAATAACTGGCAAAGGTGTGGTACTTCCCCAGGCGGACTCTGCTAAGAGTCCTACCACTACAAATTGTGAGATTGTAAGTTTGAGTCTGGGTTAAGTGTCTTGAATATTTGTCGAAGTAAAGTGTATATGTACAACTTCGGATTATAATGGTAATAGAATAAATTCTCTCTCTTCCTGGCTTCCTAGGTTTCTGGCCTGTGATCACATAGTGATAGGTCAACCTTCCTACATTCACTTCTCAGCTTCGCTCCATCTGTGACATTGTTATCCATTAGCTTTGCATCGGTGCAGCGATACACATTTCTAAAATGACATCTTTTGGCGATATGCCTTATCCCACAACCCGCACTTGGCCAGATTGGCGGATAATGACCTTGACAATTTCCTTGTTATAAAATAGGCCCGCGTCTCAGCTTACAATTTGTTGGAAGAATGGTTTAAGTAGTATTTTTAATCTAGATCCCTGGGAAGGGGTAATTGTTTTCTATTTGACATAGAATGTGAATGAAAATGATGTCAACAATTTTTTGAAGTGAAAACTTCTTTAGGCGCGCTATGGACAGAATTTTCGTGGGCTGTGAAATGGATTTATGATCACGTGATCATCACGCTCGGATATGATAAGAAATTTCGGGTAAACTCGGGATGCTAGAGCGAGAAAGATAATGTGGTCAACAAACGTGCCAGACCGAGAAAGATAATTGTTAGAGGAGGACATGGGACAATAATAGATACTCTCTCTCTCTCTCTCGCTGCTCGCTACCGGCAACCAGTGTTGACAGCTTAGCGACTTTGTCGCTGAAACTGGCGAATTTTTAAAACCTTTTAGCGGATTTAGACGACGTGTTACCGACAAAGGGGAATATACTAGTGTAGAAGGTTGGAGAAGGAAAAACACAAGGTCATTGGGAGTCAGATCATATTTATAAGGAAATTAACTCGTTCTCTCAAACATAAACAACATGGAAGTCTAGCATAAACTCTACTTCCAATTTCTATACATACAGATAAATATACGCACATTAAGTATAGCAGGAACTTTCCCAATTATATTATTAACATTTTATTCAATCATTTGTATTTTCGTTTGAATCTTACATGATAATAATGTTAATTATTGCCTTAAGTTATTCATTTTCCCTTTTAATTTAAATTGCTTAACATTGTAGGTACTTAGACCAGTGCCATTTTATATTCTTACTAGCAGCTATATTTCCGGGATAAAAATAGCTTATGTATTCTTCCAGACTGTTATTCCCTTAATAATTCAATCAAAACCGGCGACTTTGTTTCATAACTATTTGGCGACAAGCTCAAAATCATAGTGGCAACACTGACGGCTTGACACAACTCCAAAAGACTTTTCTTTGGGCGGGAAAACACGACGGGTGCTTTAAAATTTTCACAATCAAATTAATTAGTTTTGCTGTGTAAATATTTCGTTTCTTTCGTGTAAATATTTAGTTTTGTATATAGTCAATAGTATAAATAAATATGAGCGTCGGTAGCGACGGGGGTGACCCCGTCGAACAGACCAGAAAAAAAAAACTATTGAAGCCAAATCCAAGTGAAAATGTTTCTTACAAACTATTTAGAAAACCCCTTTAAAAGAGAAAGAGACTATTCCCAGAAAATCGTAGTGGAGACTGTGTAGTGTATGAATGAATCGACGGAACAGGAGAAAGTCGGTAACAAAAATCCTATTACACTCACCAACCTTTTTGCGGACAATGTTAGGGGCATCATAGGGGTGCACCGTGTGAATCCATACAAAGTTGGAGTAACTTTTAAAAAGCCGGCCCCGGCCAACAACTTTTTGAACATGGACACTTTTTTTACTAACCATAAATGTGTATACAATCTGGGTATACAAATAAGTACTGCCTGAGTAACCTTAGTATTTATTTCGCGCGGACTAAGTCGCGGGTAACAGCTACTTTGTTTATAAATAAAATTTCAATAAATATTTACTTTAATGTCTGGCTTGTTTTACTCGTTTCTTCAACTAATACGATCCATAATATTTTATTATAATACGACATACCTACCTAATACAAAAATCAGCTAATGAAGTTTTCACTTCTGCCGTGTGGTCTTAAGCACACACCTTTTTTTTTTTACTTTTTTGAAGAACTTCTAAGGCTGATTTTAGTGTCACGCCGACCGCACGCGCGCCGTCCGCGCTGATAGCTCAGCGCGTAGTTCTCCGACCACCGGGTGCCCTGATAGCTACGCGTCATTCAAAACGCTTCCTCGAAGTTCATATATCTCTGCCTTCAGCGCCGACGGTGCGCGTGCGGTCAGCGTGAGAATAAAACGAGCCTAAAGTAGATTGATTGATTCTTGTAGTTTATTTTAGCGACAAGTCGTTTCGATCTACATATTGCTAGGATTCTAATACACAATATATGAAGATGTCCTTTGGAAAAAAAGGAAACCAAGATAATTTACAATTATGTACAAAAGTACAAATGATAACTACAGTACCTAAATGACAAGAAATATTGATTTTATTATTCAATCCTTTTAATTTCAGTTCTCAAGTTGATGTCTTCACAATAGATGAAGCGACAGGCGGTTTGGAGTTGTCGCACACGATGATGCTTAGTTCTAAAGACTTTCCTGGTGATCCTGGACCTGTGAAATGCATGAGGTGAGTCTCAAAAGTTACGTATTTAATGTGAAAATTTCGCCATTTTGTAGTGGCGGCCATTTTGGATTTGAAAATTGTTAGAGTGTATACTTGTATAGTATTCTACTAGTCAAGCTCTTTCATTTGATACCCATAATGAGGAAGGTTGTGAAAATTTATAAAATCCGACATTTTCTGGAGGCGACCATCTTGAATCGATCTTGCAATGGTTTGGTATTGACCAAACAGAGCCAAGAACCATTGCAAGGCAATTAACTTTCAAATGAAAAATCCGCAGCGATGTTGGTCTATCCCTTTGATACTATGCCAGCATGCCACAGACAGACACGCACACAGTAAGACAGACATCCACGTTAAATTTATAACACCCCTCTTTTTGGTCTGGGATTAAAAATTGGAGTTGAAGTGAGGATATTCCGAGGGTGCGTCCTGCGGAAAGAGTTTACATATACTACGTGTAGAGTTAGAACATACGCTCATACCGAAAGCACGGGTCTGATCGCTCTTGTCTTGTCGCTCTTGTGGAAGTGTCATACTTTTGTCGTGGCACATCACTATGTCGCCATAGCTAACATACACCTCATCTGCTTACGATTGGTACAAAGGAGCCGTGCGGAAAAATCTGATCTATTTACTTATTATTTATCTATACTAATATTATAAAGAGGAAAGATTTGTATTTTTGTATTTTTGTATGTATGTAATAAACTCAAAAACTACTGAACCGATTTCAAAAATTCTTTTGCCAAGAGAAAGCTACATTATCACTGAGTAACATAGGCTATTTTTATTACAAGAAAAAAATAGTGATCTTTGGATTTTTTTTACTAAAACCAACGCAAGGTATAAAAAAAACAGCCATAAAATGGCTTTCATCGCATACGCTGCGGAAAGTACCAATGATAGAACCAAACAATGTTCTACAATATTATAGAACGTATTAAAATCTACAAAAAACCTTGCGAGAGCATATGTCTAACTACAGTAATTACGTCGCTACAACTGCTTTTTTACATTTTAAAAGAAGATAAAAATGCCGATCAACTTAAGACCATGCTATTCATACATTTGTTTTAATTCTTATCAAAATAAATTATTTTTCAATCAAGACTGCTTTATTACCTATCGATTCCTTTTTGAATTATTAAAATCGGACATTCCATTCAAAATATATTACGAAATTAAAAATATCCATCCTAAATATTTGCAACGACGCGACGGCCGGCAGAATTATGAAGAGTGTACATACAGTACAGCGTTCATCCCAGTCAGAGTGATTTTTCTCAGAATACTTCTTTATCATGTACCACGTAGGTACATCGTTCCAAGACTAGGTACTCAAAATCAAAGAAATCACTTTGAGAGAAGCTTCAATTTCTCGGTGTCCGTTGAGGCTGAGAGAGTTGTTTGTGGTAATTTTATTATTTTGTTTTCCCTCGGAATTATGGCACATTTTTGAAGACAATTTGTGTCAAGACATCAAACATACAGCCCAACAACGAGATCCGGATTATGATGTATATGTCGCAGCCGGATTGTATATAATTCGCCGTATTACATTACGGTTAGCCGTTTTGAAAAACGGGGCCGTTTTGTAATGCGGCGGTTCAACGATTAGCCGCATTGTCATTGCAATACGTTCTTCAATACGGCGGTCCTCGTTCAGCCGCATTGTATTACTGCTTATGTTGTAGGAAGACCATATTTTAAAAAATAACAACACAAAATCTAAATTAATTTCATTTATCTGAATAAATTGATCGATTATTTCGTACGATATTCCGTACTATTTTTTTTTACAACATTTTACCTCTCACATAAAGTTTGAAAGCCCATAACTTGATATCGGTGACGGTACACCTAAGAAACATGGTGAACTTCCATAGACAAGGGTCTATTATCGAAACATGTTCCATCGTAGATAGCATCGTCGCTTAACATCAGGTGAGATGGTGGTCTTAATTACCTATTATAGTTTTAAAACTACTTGCATGGCTCGCTCCACTCAGGACCTCCCTTGAGCTTCTGGCTCCCGCGTTCTTTTAAATACACTCTAGGGGTAGTAGCGCCAAGACTAGGTGGAGTCGGGGTGCTCCGGGTCGGATCTGGGTCTCATGTAACCTACCGGGTCCGATTTAGTCTTAACAAGGTGGACGGTGGAAACGAAATAGTATCCAAGTAACGCCCAGGGTGATAAGTGCCACCCTAATAATATTGTGTACGATTCCTCCAAACTCCAGAATCCTCTGTCACTTTAGCAATTTAGGAACACACAGTATTCAACGCCATAGTTGTTGTTATATCAGGCAGCGCCATGAGTGTTAAGAATCGGAACTAAAAATTGTCAAAGAGGCGGTTAATCTCTCGCTTTATTACATTACGGCTAGCCGTGTTGAATAACGTATGGCGTTGAATACATTCCAGTGGTTTTTAAATCAGCTGTATTCAATCCGGCTGATCGTTAAACCGCCGCTTTACAAAACGGCCTTTAACCAACTAAGCCACCAGGCCAGGCAGTTTAATGTTTTTGAACTTTAAAGTTTTGGTTTTTAATTTTGATCTTTTGGAAAAATTTGGCCTTGTACATTTCATTTAGCATACCTACTTAACAAAAAATACGTGCGACGACCCCGTGCGAAGCCGGGACGGGTCGCTAGTCTTAGATAAAGTAAGTCCTGCGCCTTTAGCACTAACCCAAATGTCAGTTAGGTGGTAGAGGCTCCCCAGTCAGCTACTGTTAGTCACTAAAAAAAAAAATGCGCGTGCAAGACCGCATGCCAGAAGTGAACATTTAAATAAGTATAAAATATATATATAATATATATAATAGCTATTAAAATTATTAAGTAATTCTAATAATTTAAATAAAAATGTTTGAATGATTACATATAAACTGAATATAGTAAATACAGCGACACGACAGTGACAGATGCGGCTGAAGGGCCTACTAAAGCTAGTATCCATGACCAAAAAAAACACTGCAGCAGCTGACTGTCTTTCTCGAACTGGCACACATTCGGCGGTCCCGAGTTCACCCGACACATTTGTTCACTTACGAACGTGACCATGAACATTCACAGCCTACGAAAAATCTGTGGCTGCGCCAAAAAGGTTTCACTTCCAATAAAAGCGGCCAAGTACGAGTCGGACTCGCCCATGAAGGGTTACGTAGCAGTAAGTAACACAATACATACCTACGTTCTTGTAGTTCGGTGTAACTTTGATCGATGTTTTAATAATAGTGTATTTTTGACGCACTAAAAAAAACTACTCCCTAAATCGAGTTCAAACCAATTTTCATTGGAACTTTGCATGGTAATGTACATCCTATTTTTTTTTAGTTTTATCCAAAGATTTTTAACCTCAAGATTTATAGAGTTCATGACTACTAAGTGCTTCTCCTTCTTTCAATTACAATTCAATTTCAATTCAATTTTCAATTCAATACTCAAAAAGTATTGCCATAAAGAAAATATTCCACTAGATATGGGTAGTGCAGCGATAGTCTGATGAATTCACCCCGTGTTCTGTGCATTCTAAAATTACATTTTAAAAAGAGGTTTTATGTAATAACATAACTAAAATAGGAGGTACTTAAATAAATAATCAAAAACAGGGCAATAAAACATTTATTTTAAATGGTACTTTACATTCAACGTTATAAGAATATAGTTTGCCTGTCATATTTATATCATAGTAGCAGCTCGCCCTGGCTTCGCACGGGGCAACTCGGAACTTAGGTATAGAACATTTCAATGTTAGTAGAACTTGTTGTAGTAGACAGGCTACTATTATTTAGATGTTGTGGTAATTCAGAATGATTGGTTTATTTGATAATCTGTACTTAATGAAAAATATTGCTTTATTCTTCACACAATATTTTATCCTCTTCTTCGGAACGGCACATCTGCGAAATAATAATTAATTTGAATAAATAAAACAATCCAAATTATTACCAGAAATCTAAGTAGTGATACATTCAAGTTGCATAATTATTTCTGTAAAAGTTCAAACAAAAGGGTTAAATCAGAGGTGAAAATGTGTATGAATAATCTTTTATTTTGAAAGCTTAGAGCTTCATATCTACTCACACAATTGATAGGTCTCTTGTGTGAGTGGGTATGAAGTACGTGTAGTGAGTAGGGTTTATACCTACTAAAAGCATCATGTTATCTTGTTAGCGAGATGAGATAGTGTAAGTTAATGGGAGTTTGATGCAATTCCTACTCCAGAAAACAAGAGTTGGAATGGCAGTAGGAGTAGAAACAGAAATTGAAGCGTCATGGCCATCTAGACTAGATATGTATAGTGTATAGGTAATGGTAACCATGGTAACACGCCATGACCATCTCAAAATGTTTACGCATTTGTGGCCATAGCTCCGAGTTCACCCGAAGATTTATTTCATTCCCAAGCATGATGTTTGAGTTCAATTCACGGCTCACGAAAAATCTGTATGTAGTGCGCCAAAGGAAGTTTTCACTTAAAAAACTAACAAATGCGAATCCGCAGGCGAAATCTAGTACCTATTATTAGTAAACGGTCAGTAAATAAACTGTCAATTATCTACCGACTTGTATATTTCATGGGTAAATTTGTAAGAAATAACTGGTCACACTTTTTTGTTTGTTTTGTTACTTAGGTTATGTTTACATTTTACATATTTTGCAAATTTTGGATTAGATACTGCCGTTATTGTATAAATTTAATTCACGTAGATATCTAGAAGGCATTAATATGAATTTCTATCAAGTCGTCATAACAAATATTGTCTACTTACGTGTAAAATGAGATTCCATTGATTTTTCTTTTGCAGAGGCTATTGCAGCTTACTATACTACAAAACGCACATTGTTTAACACAAATATCACCAATCTTTTAACAGTCTTTCACAAACAAGCTTTGAATCTTCTTTAAATACACACAATATTTAATATAACATAAAAAATCCGAGTCTGAGCTTTGAACAGACTTTTGTTTGGCAACGCCATGTCAGATTTGTAATTTAGCCAGAGAAAAAGCCGGCCACGGTGATAAGGACGGAAAATCAGTATCTCTTTCTCTTTTTTTCACAAGTGATAGATAATTAGACTATCTCATTTCCGCAAGTCGTGACGTCACTTATTGTGCCCCCCTGGTTTTATCATTATCTTATTTTAGAAGTTACAGGGGGGTGGGGACACATTTTACCTCTTTGAAAGTGTCTCTCGCGCAAATTATTCAGTGTAGAAGAAATGGTATTAGAAACCTCAACATCATTTTTGAAGACCTTTCGATAGACACCCCACGCGTATAGGCTTGACAATTATTTTTGAAGTGAAAACTTCTTTAGGCGCGCTATGGACAGAATTTTCGTGGGCTGTGAAATGGATTTATGATCACGTGATCATCACGCTCGGATATGATAAGAAATTTCGGGTAAACTCGGGATGCTAGAGCGAGAAAGATAATGTGGTCAACAAACGTGCCAGACCGAGAAAGATAATTGTTAGAGGAGGACATGGGACAATAATAGATACTCTCTCTCTCTCTCGCTGCTCGCTACCGGCAACCAGTGTTGACAGCTTAGCGACTTTGTCGCTGAAACTGGCGAATTTTTAAAACCTTTTAGCGGATTTAGACGACGTGTTACCGACAAAGGGGAATATACTAGTGTAGAAGGTTGGAGAAGGAAAAACACAAGGTCATTGGGAGTCAGATCATATTTATAAGGAAATTAACTCGTTCTCTCAAACATAAACAACATGGAAGTCTAGCATAAACTCTACTTCCAATTTCTATACATACAGATAAATATACGCACATTAAGTATAGCAGGAACTTTCCCAATTATATTATTAACATTTTATTCAATCATTTGTATTTTCGTTTGAATCTTACATGATAATAATGTTAATTATTGCCTTAAGTTATTCATTTTCCCTTTTAATTTAAATTGCTTAACATTGTAGGTACTTAGACCAGTGCCATTTTATATTCTTGCTAGCAGCTATATTTCCGGGATAAAAATAGCTTATGTATTCTTCCAGACTATTATTCCCTTAATAATTCAATCAAAACCGGCGACTTTGTTTCATAACTATTTGGCGACAAGCTCAAAATCATAGTGGCAACACTGACGGCTTGACACAACTCCAAAAGACTTTTCTTTGGGCGGGAAAACACGACGGGTGCTTTAAAATTTTCACAATCAAATTAATTAGTTTTGCTGTGTAAATATTTCGTTTCTTTCGTGTAAATATTTAGTTTTGTATATAGTCAATAGTATAAATAAATATGAGCGTCGGTAGCGACGGGGGTGACCCCGTCGAACAGACCAGAAAAAAAAAACTATTGAAGCCAAATCCAAGTGAAAATGTTTCTTACAAACTATTTAGAAAACCCCTTTAAAAGAGAAAGAGACTATTCCCAGAAAATCGTAGTGGAGACTGTGTAGTGTATGTGGAATCGACGGAACAGGAGAAAGTCGGTAACAAAAATCCTATTACACTCACCAACCTTTTTGCGGACAATGTTAGGGGCATCATAGGGGTGCACCGTGTGAATCCATACAAAGTTGGAGTAACTTTTAAAAAGCCGGCCCCGGCCAACAACTTTTTGAACATGGACACTTTTTTTACTAACCATAAATGTGTATACAATCTGGGTATACAAATAAGTACTGCCTGAGTAACCTTAGTATTTATTTCGCGCGGACTAAGTCGCGGGTAACAGCTACTTTGTTTATAAATAAAATTTCAATAAATATTTACTTTAATGTCTGGCTTGTTTTACTCGTTTCTTCAACTAATACGATCCATAATATTTTATTATAATACGACATACCTACCTAATACAAAAATCAGCTAATGAAGTTTTCACTTCTGCCGTGTGGTCTTAAGCACACACCTTTTTTTTTAGTTTCAGTTCTAAGTATGGGGCACCCCCAACATTTTTTGTATTTATAATATTACTTTGTAAAAATCGTAATGCGGTTCACAGAATACATCTACTTACAGTCCGCGAGGTATAAGCTGAGCTTTGCATTAGTGTGAGTGATCACCAAAAGTACAGTCAGACGCAGGACGCTGTGACCATGTTCTCTTAATAAGGTGTCAATTTTATATTCAATAATTCGTTGTTTATTATGCAGTATCAATTGTATATTGGTATAAACGATAGGCCTGCCCTGAATACGGTATTCGGAAATTTTAAGTAAATAAGTTATACGTAGGTGACGGATCTCATGCTTTTCCATTAAACATTTTCTGTTATTCTCTGTCCTTGACCATTTGAATCCTAAAAGAGATACTTCTTTTCGCAATGACCATTTTGATCCTGGATAGTTAATGTCAGCTTGTTGTTTAAGAGTTTGTTGTCTGACTGTACTTTTGGTAATAGATGCGTATGTATGTGATCACTCACACTAATGCAAAGCTCAGCTTATACCTCGCGGACTGTACTAAGTTTCAACAGTGTAGTTCTCATAGTTTCGGCAAAAAGTGACTGTGTCATACGGACGGACGGACGGACAGACCGACATGACGAATCTATAAGGGTTCCGTTTTACGGAACCCTAAAAATGAGATGGTATTCTTCACAGATGGACGGGCGACGGGCGCGCGGTTTGCGTGAGCTGGGAGCGCGGCGGGGTGAGCGTGTGGAGCACCTTCGGAGCCCTGCTGATGTGCTCGCTGGCCTGGGACTACGGGCTGCACCAGGAGCGAGACACGCGCAACCCACTGCAAGTCTCGAGCCTGGTATGTGCTTGCGTTGTATCATTATATCCATGGCCATATAGTTTTTACCTGACTGAAAGAAGGGTTATGTTTTTCGCGCGTATCTTGTATGTTTGTAAAAAATTTTATTCCTACAAACGGCTGGATGGATTTTGACAATTAAGATATCGTTAGATTCGTCTCAATTCCCCAAGTGTCCTTAGGTAGTACAGTCGGGTTTTTTAATTAAAGTTATTTAAGTTTTTTTTATACAGGTATAGGTAGTATAGAGTAGGGGTCGGCAACGCGCGGCCCGCTGTGTATTTTTCCAGACACTCAATTTAGTAATTTTATTTCCAGGAATGGGCAACAGAAGGCTACCAGCTGTGGATGGTCAAAGTTGAAGGCGAGAACAACACTAATTTAATTCAACTAGATTTTACAAAGAGCCCGCTGAGCGTTAATCCGTGTATGGTAAATATTATGTGTTAACTTTAAGTTTTTATGTGCTGTAAAAAAGATATTGGCCTTATGATTGACTCTTTCCTTTACTTTAAAAGATCATCATCATTCTTTTATTCTTATTCCACTTTTACTGAATCTGTACAAACGCCTGCTTCATTCATTCGTCTCTATAATTTTTAGGGTTCCGTACCTCGAAAGGAAAAAGCGGAACCGTTGTAGGTCACTGTGTTGTCCGTCTGTCTGTCAAGCATAAATTGCGTTGGCATAAAAGATACAGCCGTTGATGCTGCAAATTTTCGACACTCGCAATGGAATCAAACCTACAGGATATACGACATCTATGGCGTCAGGGGGAGGGGGTCACATAAGCGTAGTCAAGCCATAAGACCGTGCAAAAAGTGCGTGCTTGCATTTTATTTAGTGCTTTACTGGTCCTGGATCTGCCATTGCTTCACATGAACATAGAATCTTGAAATTTGGCACGATGCAACGTCTTATAGCACAGATAAAGGGACGTTTACGAAAACCGTATTTTTTAGTTACATCATATAATAAAATATCAGTACCTAGTAAAAATGTTTTAGTAATTTGAAACATAAAAATACCATAACTTTTACTTATACAGGTACTTTCAGGTTTGTACGGAACCTTCGGTTTGCGAGGCCGACTCTCACTTGGCCAATTTTTTTAAAAACATAAGAGGCAGGAGACGAGTAACACATACGCGATAGTATTAATACGCCTGCCCATAACAACATAGTACCACACAGCTATTAGAACATGAAGAGTCCTAATCACTACCTAGCACTGCTCTGCGCTCTGCACCCAGAGATATAAGAAGATTTTTCTGTAATTTGCCGGTTCCATTCTTTATTCATATTTGGCATTCCACCTTCACAGAGCAACCAGAGACATTTATACTTACAAGCCGACGACAAACTGTACGTGAACCTCGAAGATAATCTTACGAAAAGGACTAAAATATCAATAATAGACTCATCAGGTGAATCCTACGATAATGGAATGGACCAGCCTAACTTGGAATATGAAAACAGTCCGAACTATAGAGAGTTTGTCGATGATAACGAGTGCAGGAAACAGTGGTCGGTTCTACCTTTACCGGCGACGTATATTGCTGCTAACTGGCCATTAAGGGTAAGTTCTATAAAGATAAATCATTTAATTGTTCAAAACTTGAGTAAATCAGAACACAAAATAAATAACTAAATAAGACAAATACTACCTAAAAGTTTATTTTTCGTTACAGACGGTATAGGGAGCTTAACTAATATCTAAAAATTATTTATAATCAGCCTGCATCCTTTAAAGGGCATGTTAATTAGAATAAACATGTTAACTTTAGTTCTACAGTTTTTAAAAGTTTGTATATTTTTTCGCATACAAAATAAAAAGTGTATTTGCTCGGTCTAAAAACATTAAACTCTTCGTAACAAGAGCGCGCGCACTCTTTAACGCTTGATGAATAATAATGATGTGCATTGATCTAAACAGTGCTAGAGACGACAACATAAACTAAAATTATTTATTTTGGGATATGAATTGAGTTTTAACACAAGTTGTACAACAAGAGATGATTATTTAAATATACAGAACATGCCCTTAAATAGGCTGATTTCCAGTAACCCTGGATAGCATTGGAGTAGACGAACACGTAGCCGATTCTTATGATTTTATTATTGCCTTACACTTCCCGAAGTGCATCCGATAAATAAACCTATCGGCTAGCAACTTTACGACGATGTTCAAGGCTTTAAAGTTTTTAACGCAATATCATCGCTACGTGCTACTAATTTTAAGGCCCTGATGATATCCTTGCTCGCAGTATAGCGCCATCGACTACGAGGGAGAGAACGTGTGCGTAGCTGGCCGCCTGGGATTGGCTCACTACAGCCGCACGGCGCGGCGCTGGAAGCTCTTCGGTAACGAAGCCCAGGAGAAGGACTTTGTCGTCGGCGGCGGAATGTTGTGGTGGCGGGATCACGTCGTCGTTGGTATGTTACCCCTGATTATTAAAGAACTTCAGCTGTGTAAATTATAAATGTACGACTTCGGTATATTATAACGAAAGAGTCAACGATGACGAATACATAAAATAAGCAATTGAACTAATCTGAGCTCAACTATGACGATTATGCTTATTAAGACGACCTCCTAGCTGGCGTGGTCGTCTTAGTAAGCGTTATCAGGTAGGTCAATTACGACGATCGCGCTTGCTAAGGCGGCCATATCAACTAAGACCAACAGGTTGACTGATGCCAATACGTCAACTTAAAATAAATGTGAACACTGTACACGCGTGGGGCGGTGCTGGAAGCTCGTCGGCACTGAGGCGTTGAAAAGAAAACATATTTAAATTTAACAATAGAAAGCTGAATGTTGAGTTCGGCCAGTTACTTATATGAAGTTATAATATTGAAAAAATAACAAACGTCTATATTTCCAGGTTGTTACAGCATTCTAGACGGACATGACGAAATCCGATTCTATCCGCGTGAGTCGAAACTAGACAACAAGTTCGCGAAGATAGTCCGAGTGCAGTCGCAAGTGTTCGTGCTCGATATACTAGACGATCAGCTGGTCGTGTTCGGGGCAGACGCTCTCGTCACTATATACGAGCTTAGTATATTGGATAAAAATACTCGTAAGTAAATATTTAACCATATAAAGTATAGTTCGCTCCTAGGTGCAATCTACCTGATACCAATATTTAGTTAAAATTAATTAGTTGATCTAAATGGCAACAGTCATTCTGCGCAATGGATTTTTTAACGTGCACATTAGATCAGCTCAGCTGTCTTGCAGTCCGAGCCAGGTACTCTACACACTTCCATTTGCTTTTGTAGATAACCAAATAACCCAAATTACAAAATCAGATTTTAGATAATTTTTATGTTGTCATATTTTACAAAACCATAAATATCTATGTAGGAGACAGTGTTGCACCCTTACTTAGTATTGTATGCAACATCGAGGACTTCTAGTATTTCGTTATTTTATAAAAACTGAAAGTTTAAGAAACTAAAAAAAACGTGAGGTTTTTCAATTTATTCACGGGCAATTCACTTGTGATATAGTCAGTCCAGTCCGACAGTCCAGACCGTTTCGAGTGCAAGTTTTGGAGAATGCATGTGTGCGACCGCTGTTCTTTTGGCTTTTGGCAATGTGCCAAAAGAAGAGTCGATAATATCTGATAAATTGTATATTCGTCTTCACAGCTGGTAGTATAGAGATGCGGTGCGTACAAGCGGTGGACATATCGGCTCTGTCGCACCCCGCGTGCGTGGTGTCGGCCGCGCTGTGCCGGCTACAAGACCCGCTGCACCAAGCGCGGCACCGCGCCTCGCAGCCAGCCGCTCACACGCCGCACTCGTTGGTGAGTGTACACGTAGCCAGCCGAGCTTCATATCAGCTCTGTCGCACCCGGCGTGCGTGGTGTCGGCCGCACTGTGCCGGCTACAAGACCCGCTGCACCAAGCGCGGCACCGCGCCTCGCAGCCAGCCGCTCACACGCCGCACTCGTTGGTGAGTGTATACGTAGCCAGCCAAGCTTCATATCAGCTCTGTCGCACCCGGCGTGCGTGGTGTCGGCCGCGCTGTGCCGGCTACAAGACCCGCTGCACCAAGCGCGGCACCGCGCCTCGCACAAAACAGTGCCTAAATAGCACTGATACGAATACTTCAAAACTCATGCGTGTCAGTGACCATAAATTGGATAATTTCTGTGAAATTTTTGTTTCACCAGATTTTCGCTTGTTTTTCAGCCTGTTGAGTTCAGTAACGACAGTAGATAACACTGTTAAAATTTTGCTAATTAAAAAAAATAAAACGGTGTATAGATCACATAGAAACATTCGAGCATAGAACATTGAATGTGAAAGCACTGGTGCTTGTGTCCTGTGTTTAATCTAACGCGCAGGTCTACCGCCTAACTCTCCTGATTTCTGCTATGCTTTGATTTGTGACGTCATGTGCCAATTTGATAACGCCAATAAAAGCAGAGACAACATATTTCTGCTTTCCGTATGCAGCGGAACTGAAAGCAGTTGTCTCCTTTTATCGGCGAAAACAGAAAGCAGGATAGTTAGGCGGTAGGTGGATCTGCCGTAAGAAATGGTGTGTAATGGGATTACGTGAAGACATTAATAGGTTTGCGTTCCACTTGCGTTAATCTTGTCTGATATTAAGAGGAAAGCGGTCCACGATTGTGCGTAGTTTTATTGTTGTCCACCTGGTTAGTATAAATATTCCTAATATTGAACGTTATGTTTTACTAGCTGTACCTTGCGGTGTAACCCGCAGTTTACCAGTTTATCAGGATAATTTATTTTCGCGAAATAGAGTGTTTTTTTAGGAACTTTCAATATTATATTTATTTAGGTATATCTAATGAAAAGCATAAAAACTAAGTATCAAGCTTGAATTTTTTAAAAACGAGGTAACTTCCATACAAATTATTTTAATGCCTTAAAAAGTATCTTATGTCTTTTCTCAGTATCAATAGATCTGCAGATCTCTGTATCAAGTTTTATTTTATTTTAATTGGTTCAGTAGTTTAGGCGAGAAAACGTAACAATCAGACAGAATTTGTAATATTAGTAGGGATTATTTTATGTACGAGGTATTACGATGTGCTTGCTGACTTAGAATTATTGTCTAAGGTCCCCCAAAGCCTCAAAAACGTTTAGAATAAACAAAGCTCATGAAAATAATTCATTTGCAGGTAATAAATGCCAGCGGCAAATTGATGATGGTGCAACGAGAAGAGTACGATGTCGACGAAGACAACAACCCGGTAAGTGCAATGATACTGATATTAAAACCTATTGAAACCTATTACGAGTAGTGAAGGTGAGTGTTGCCGTACGTCAATATAAGGGGCCCCTTTTAAACCTACGCCCAAGTCACAAGTCTTGGGGTCTATTCGAGATTTCTCTCTCTGCCACACGATGGACCCGGCACCCGCGCGGTGAATCCATGGAATGCTAAGAAGTTCGTCTCTGTAATATGCTAGTAATATAAATTCTAAAGCTTAGATGTCTGAGGCTATTTTTTCTAACGAAAAAATAACGCTAACGTGGTCTAAGAAGATAAAATCGGTTTAAAATAAAATGGGTTTTTGTTGAAATATTTAAAAACTAAAGAAGTTGATTTTTAACTTTCAGAAACGGCATTGTTAAATTTTACCTGTAATTATACTTAGTAACTACATAATCGGATATTCCATTACTTCAGCAAACTCGTTATGTAACACCAATTCAAATTAATTGCTGAATTACCTTCATTTGTGTCAGCGCATGAGTTACGCGCTGAATGCATAACTAACTGTATTTGTTTTGACGCACGACCGGACACGCAAATTATTTGAATTAACATATTGTGATGTTACGAAATTTGAATACAATTACTGGATTATTTTATTACGATGACTGCAATATCTTACAACTATTGAATAACAGAAGTCATCCTTCTAGGTCTAGAAGGATAATTTATACACGTGCTAAATAGTAGGTAATGCCGCTAAAGAAAAATACTGACTACGGATTTTTTTAATCGACTCCAAAAAGAAAATTAAATCGTACTATTGTGTTCTAACTTAAGCAGAAATTTATGTTTTCACTGCTGAAAGACACACCTTCTCTCATAAGGAGAGAATCGAAGCCTTGATCCACCATGTTAAGTGCGCGCTGGTAGATGATGTTTGTCCTCGTAAGATATCTTGGACACGGTGTTTTCGTAAACTATGTTTTCCCTCACCATTAAAGCCAGTAGCACACCCCGGACACTCGGCCTAAAATCTATACAGACGGTGCAGTTGACATACCTACACTCACACAACTCGCATATGTCGTTCGAACGCATTTACGCATGTTTGCGTGTCATCTATGTCGTGTCGTTGAGTGCTTCTCGCGTTCTTGCGGGGTAGGAAGCTTGAAACTGGCGGGGGGTGGGGAGTGTCCGTTCTATCTGTATTATCTATTCTATGCCAGTAGTAAGGATTACAAATCAGGACGTCTACTCTGTTTCTACGAAAACGAAATTTCGAAAAAACACTCGCGACTTTCCTACTCTCGTTCTACTTCGTTTCGTCCGATACAACATTGTTTGACGTTTAAATGTTCTAAGAGTACTCTAATTAGAGTAGGCTTAGAAGATTTAAACGGACAAAACGACGCATCGAAGTAGAATCGGAGTTTGAAAATCGCCAGTTTATTTCGAAATTACGTTTTCGTTGAATTAGAGTAGACGTCCTGTACATCTGCACTTGGTGAAATACTGATAGGCGTAGGGCGGATACGAACCTACGATTTCACGATTGTCAAATCACTCCACTACACTTTCTGTGCTCAAAATGGATGAAAAACTAGTCGGATATAAATTAAAAGACACGCATTTTGTTCGTATATTTATTTACACTGATTCAGGTACACTCCGTCGCTCCGGGTTTTCAGACTTAACTTCTAAACAGACCTACGTGTATTTTTGCACGAGTTACTTGTACAAAAATACACTAGCGCCGCGAGTAACTATAATAGGTTACCTATACACGGAGAAGTTAGGATTAATACTAGTAGTATAGTTTAATGATGCTTGCTTCTGATGGTGAGGGTTTTTCCATCGAGGGAAATGGGGCCTGCGGCCCAACGGCGTACCAAATGGCCTTTGTGGCCGTAAGTTGATCCTGAGAGATGGACCCAGGGTGCTGGCGCGGGAGCATACACAGGTACACCCCAAGCAGGGATCACTGGCTCGTGCACAATTGAAGAGTATGTGATCGGAGCTGCGGCGATGACAGGGCCGTGGTCAAGGACCGGAGCTAGAGCGACAGGACCGTGGTCAATCAATGGAGCTACGGCGACAGGACCGTGGTCAATCACTGGAGCTACGTCGACGTGCGTATGGGTGTGGTCAATTACTGGAGCTATCCCGATAGGAGCGTGGTCGACGACAGGAGCAACTGCGATGGGCGCGTGATCAACAGGATGCAAGTTAGGGCCGGTGCGTTTGACCACCGCATTGAAGCCATGCAGGGAGTCAGCGGAATACTCGACGAGTCTCACGTTGCCATCGGGTTCAACCAGAGTGTATGCGCCTCTGACCACGTCGCCGTTGCGAGCCTCCCACTGCGCCTTGTTGTCGCCGGTTGAAGGGTCGTTCACAGCATAGTTGAAGGCGTAGTTCGGGTTCGACTGTTATACGATGTACAAATGAAATAACATAAATGCAGCAAGGAAATAAACCTAAGTAGATAAACAACTTTAGTATTAGTAGTTTTAATCTAGCCTACAATTTTGAGGAGATGATTATAAAATGGCTTTAAATAATTTTTTTCATAAGAACAAATAGTTCGGTTTCATAAAAAATTTGCTTTAGGTTTTGTTTTCACAATAACGGAGTCCTGAGACAACCACATTCCGCACTCTAAGACACTGGTAAATGTTGTGTTTTCTTGTATTGTTAACATCGCACAGTGCTACTTAGTCCTTTGAGCTTGAGTTGGTCAAAATCTTATTTATCAATCAACGGAAATGATTAGAACAAAAAAAAATTGGGCTTATAAGTACGATCCTCAACATGTTCATGAAATGTATAAAAGCTGATGTTCAATTCTTACTTCAAGTTATTGTAAATAATTAAGTATTCTTACAAATAAAAGAAATAACTTTTTTGAACTTACGTAAGACTCAATGGTAGCAACAGGAACTAGGGGTGGGTTTGCCGATGCCACAGCAACGAACGCCAATAGGCACAACTGGAATAAAAATATTAAAGAAATACATTTTGGCAGATATCAAACCAGATAAATACTTCCTGTTATTGTCTCGTAGGGATAATGAAAGACATGGTTAAAGGGAGCCACCGAAAAGTAAGTTTTTCGAAAATAAAAGTTATTGAGTTGATGTTGATTCAGTAATTAAGCCTCGAATCGTAATGATTCCGTGAAAGGTATTGAGAAATACCTATCTAATACATTGGGATAGATTTCACGGAAAAGGAAGGGATCATACCGCAAAATATGTGTTCATATTTGCTGTTTGTTGGTATTCCGGTGAGCTGACGAAGTGTACTGATGCAGTGTTGCTTGCTACTTTCCTTTAAATACTACACTAATTATTCGACCCGGCCTGCTCCGGTTTTGTCAAAAATCTCGTTTCCACGGCTGATTTGTGCCTTTACATTTTTTTTTCGTAATACTAATAAAATTTCATGTGTTTTCATTTCATTCGAACGCGTTATACAAATGAGTAGGTAATCACGTATGCATGAAGGTAATAATTGACGTGGTAATTGTGATGATTATAAGTTCGGATGACTTGATTGAATCCGGTATTAACAGTTTAAAGTGTATTATCGAGTAATTCGATAATAATACCTATTTCGAACAATGTTGATGTGGCTTTTTCAGAATGCCAGATTAATGAAGAATACCTGTCAAATTATTTCTCAATGAAGCGTTTCTAGGATGCAAGTACATAATATAGTTTTCAATTTCGCAAAGGTGACGGCAATGTTTCATTTTGGTCTTTAACAAACAGTAACGGTAGCGATACCTATGCCGAAATCAAGAATTTTCTCTGACAGATAGGTATATTTGCATTCTGAAAATTTTATTACGTCAAATGTGGTGTTGTTAGTTTGTTGTACATTATTTTTGAGAAAATTGAGAAGCGACAAATAATTTGACATATTTTTCCACCCATCTATCACTAATTTCTGTCATTCTGAAAATGCTTCATTAATAAATTGTCCTTCAATGGGACGTTTTCAAGATGCAAAAAGACCTGTCACAGACAGTTCCCAATTTCACCAAAGGTGGCGCCAATGTTTTATTTTGTTAGAGGAATTTCACAAAAAGAAACAGTGCTGCCACACTTGGCAAAATTTTGTAACTATCTTTGACAAGTTAATTTGCATCTGTAAAACACCTCGTTACCTGATAATAATATAAATTTGTGATATAAGAATAGAAGAAGTAAATTATGTCTTAAGGCTATGACGAATTAAAAATCTAATTAACCCTCAATAGAAATTATAACGAAAAGTATCTTAATCATGTGAAGTAAAAAAATCTATCAAATTTAATTTTATCCTCTGCAAAAAATACATACACAGCAAAGTCATGAAACTTAAAACAAAGCTCTCTTTATATCCAAGAATAAAACGAGCCATTTGAAAATGTATACCAATACAGATGAAATCAGTAACTAAAGTTTGTTAGATCGTGTTTCCGTTGGGTTTAGTAGTAGTAAAGAAAATCGTGACTGATTAGTGGTAGAACTCTTTGCAGAGTCCGTCTGGAGAAGTACTTCACCTTTGCCAGTTATTATAGCGCCAACCAGTCATGTGCAAACTTTACTGATTTGAGGTTTGAAGTGCATTGTTTCCAGTGAAAAAACTGGGACTAGAGATAAAGCATCTTAAAATAATAATAATATTGGTGGACAATTCACACACAACACCATCTGACCCCAAACTAAGCAAAACTTGTATGATGGCGGCCAGATAGCTGATGTAATACTTATATAGTTTTAAATACATACTTATTATACATGAAAACACCCAGACACAATGCAAACATTTGAATTCATCACACAAATATTTGCACTGGGTGGGGATCGGACCCACGACCCTCGGCTTCGCAGGCAGAGCTACTACCAACTAAGCCACGAGGGCAATATTATATATAGGCGACGAGCGCAATGCTAGGTAATGATTTGGGCTCTTCATGTTCCAATAGCTGCGTGTCACTGTGCTGTTATGGGTAGGTATGTTGCTTACTATCAGACACATGTCCTGCTCGTCTCGTATATCTGTCTGCCTATATCACTATAAAAAAATGTGCCTTATAAGGCAGAATGACAGGCAATATTGACGCTAAAGGTTAAGGGTTATTTTAAATTCAGATTTATTTGTTATCTATAGGTACCTAATAATAATAGCCCTATACCTAGTAATAATAACCTTGGTGCTGGTTTTGTAAGGGTTTCAGCATTTCAGGCATGTTTTGTTAGTTCTTTGTGGAATTAACGGTCTTGTTACGTGGAATTGAGACGAATAGTAGGTGCTCCTTAATAGGGATCATTACTCACAGCGCCATGACAGAGTACTTGAAATCATACGTGAAGCCGTAAGCTTTTCAGTAGCTAGAGCCCAAAAAGGATTGACGACAAACAAAAGACAAATTAACTTTGTAAAAGAAGGCTCAACTTCAAACTCTAAGAACAAGCCTCTTGACTGGCCTCATGGCTTAGTTGGTAGTAGCTCTGCCTACGAAGCCGAGGGTCGTGGGTTCGATTCCCACCCAGTGCAAATATTTGTGTGATGAATTCAAATGTTTGCACTTTGTCTGGGTGTTTCTATGTATAATAAGTATGTATTTAAAACTATAATAGTATTATAGCTATCTGGCCGCCATTATACAAGCTTTGCTTAGTTTGGGGTCAGATGGTGTTGTGTGTGAATTGTCCACCAATATTTATTTATTTATTTAAGCATTACTCAATCCTGGGTACAGCACCTGATTGGACTATTTTAATGGACACGTATGAAAAGCACTATAAAATCCCAGAGGATGTGGGTCTTTCGTCATCCAGACCGGACATTTTCCTTTTTTCTAGAGCTACGAAACGCATAGTCCTTGTAGAACTTACCGTACCGTGGGTAACTAATATACCTTAAGACCACGCGATGAAACAAAATAAGTATTACGACCTTCTAAACGAATTAACAAAAAATGGCTATGTAGTTAATTTATACGCTGTAGAAGTAGGAGCGAGAGGTATACCAGCGAAATCTCTCTATAACCTGCTGAAAGACCTTGGCTTGTCCAGAAGTGCAGTAAGTTCTATACTAGAACAAGTATCTAAAGCTGCACTAGTAGGTTTATATCAGATTTGGCTGGGCAGGGAGAGAAACACGAGTAGTGAAGGTGAGTGTTGATGTACGTCGGAAAGGGGCCCCTTAGACCTACACCGGTGTCACAAGTCTCGGGATCTACTCGGGATTTCGCTCTCTGCCACACAATGGACCCGGCACCCGTATGTTGAATCCATGGAATGCTAAGAAGTTCATCTCATTAGAACTATTTTAAAGTTATTTTAAAGTCGTAATAGTTTTGAATTTTTAGCAAACAGTGACATTTTATTCATAAAAATGAAGTAGGTAATGGAAGTAGTCGAAGCTGTGGTGGTCTAGTAAGTCTTTACTAGAGTGATGTTCTAGTGTCGAGAACGTCCTATTTCACAAACGTGAGCGCAAAGGTTTCAATTCCGGCTGCATCTAAGTATTTTTCCAAGAATACATGTAGAAGTTCATCATTGCCACAGGCCTTAACTTAGAAGGAAAATAAAGAAAAGAAAGACATCTTTCAAAGTCAAGCGTCATCAGACAACTCACACTTCCAAGTGTGTGTTACATAATCATGAATCTCTCTTCGTGAGAGAAGACTCTTGAGTCTCAGCAATAAAATGTAAACACACTGGTTATGTTACGCTTTTAAGTATGAATAACTGAACGATAGTGGCACTGACGGAAGACGATTGTTGAATAGCAGCGAGGTGTTTGCCCTGAAGTAGACTCAATGGCATTAAAACGATGAAGAAATAATCAGGATTAAAGATACCAGTCAGCAGCTTAGCTTCGGGGGACTATCGTAATATTATCTGATTGCATCTACAGTCTAAGTACATCTGTTCTAATCTACCAAGATTACCCCACCTGATATTACCACATTTAGCCAAGTGTGGTGCCCTACGGTATTTAAATTGAAGAGTACCAATTGCTAGACTGGTTTCGTGTTTTGTCCACGAGTGCATAGGTATTTTCTAGATTAGCGTGCGTTATCTTCGAACACACCGTCGCTTACCATCACACAAGTTAGTGGTCAAACGCGGACCTAAGCTCGATAAAAAAAATTAAGACTTTAATAACTTTCGTGTATACCTAAATCAGCATTCCTGGGATTAAGGGCTATACAGAACAGATAAAATAAGCACAAATTGGTACATTAAGGGGGCATTATGCCATCTTTTACATTAGGACCAACTCGATAATTACTATAATTAGCCGTTCCTTAATAAACAGAAAATTCTCAATTTCGGATGCGAATAAATCTGTGGTTCTTATAAAACTTATGCAAATTGGCTTTTTTTAAAGTACAATGGCATCTAATCTTATATATAAAATTCTCGTGTCACAGTGTTTGTTTCCTTACTCCTCCGAAACGGCTTTACTGATTTAAACCAAATTTTATATGCATATTCTGTAGGTATGAGAATCGGCTACTAGCTATTTTTCATACCCCTAAGTGACAAGGGTTGTTCACTAAGGCAAAACAACGTTTGCGGGGTCAGCTAGTAAATCAATAAATGAATACCTATTAGAAACCTACACACATAAATTCATACGTACGTACATATTATAAAAATAAATAAAAAATATTCGGTTTAAATCTTTTAATTATTTGATAACTTCAATTAAATAAGGTTTACTTTATAAATACAAAAATAGCACTATAAAGACTAGTTGTGTACGATGCCCAGTTTGCCCAGTGCATTTACTGTGTAATCATCTGTACAAATACCACCACTTATTATCTATCACCGACTTCTATAACTACAGAAGTTTCTGGATAAATTTACAGTCTAACGAATTTTATCCGTGTCTTTTCTTAATTACTATTTTGTGTCCGACTAGAGAGATCGGTCCAGTTACCCATCGATGCACCTTTCCGTCCACTATTTTCTTGCTGTATATCGTGGCGTGAGGCCCGGATGGTAAGACCAAGGGTCCTGTTAATGGAACCCATCCTCCGAACGAATGTGTGCGAGGATCCCATGGAAGATTCCAGTGACCAAGTGATGCGACCGTAGGAATTGCTGGGGCGATCGGGACTGCTCCAAATCCATAGTTGATTGGCCCAACGATTGAAGTCAAAGGTCCGACAGTTTTAGCTGCCAAAGGTGCTGGTGGATGAAGACTGGGGCCGATTTTCTGCACGACTGCGTTGAACCCTTTCAAATCACTGGCTGTGTAGTCTACGACTCTGATGCTCCCGTCTGGCTCGACCAGGGAGTAGGAACCTTTCACATTTCCGCCGTCTCGCAGCTCCCACTGTGCTTTCTTGTCTCGAGTGTTTGGGTCGTTCACTGCGTAGTTGAAGGCGTAGCGAGGATGGTCCTAGAACCGAGCAAGAAATTACTGTTATTAACATGCTTCCTATACCACTTTTTAGTTTTTTCGGACGATTGACTTTGACTATGATTGACGATTAACGAATGTAAATAACTGTGTCTATCATTTTTATATCTTACACCCATATCTGTTTATTTCTGCTATAAAAAACATTTATCTACATTCCATCATCCTCGACATCATCCATAGCCTTCTACGAGTATATCCCATTGAATAGGACTCTCATATGCTGTCTGACTCGTTCCTATGGCAATCGATTCCAATAGTACTTATTATTTAGATATATTATGTAATAAAAACTATGGTATGGTAAGTGATACTTACAGCGGCGGAAACTATTGTTGAAGCTACCCCTATAGCACCACCATTTACTGCTGTCACTACCAATAACAAGGCACACGAAGTCTGGAAAAAAAAAGTATTACTGAATTTAAAAAAAGTAGCAATCAGTCTAATTTTGAAATTTATTTTTTAAATTCTGTTTAACCACTCAGTCTCATTTAAAACTGTTACTGTAATATTTATTTAATTAGTGATAAAACGTTTATTTTAATACCACAAAAAGAGAATTCATTGTGTCAGCCAGCTGGTAAAATAAACAATGATTAGTCGTCGTTAAAAGTATCCTTTTATAAGCCATTTGTCTACTATTTGAGACCTGTGGAACTCGTTTTGTATTTCTTACGTGCCAGTACTGGTACCTTCATAAACGAAGTAGCCCATATATTTACATTGTACTGTATTGTGTTAACCGTGAATTCTAATAAAAGGTGTTGATTTGTTAATGATAGATCGTTTCCCAACGCCTAATGGCATACAAAATGTTTGTAACACATACCTTTCGTGTCCGCATTCGAATATCGCGGCACTGTATTTGGTAATTGACAAAATTATTACATGATAAATAATTAATCCATAACTGATTTGGAACAAGAATTATACTTAGAATTAAAAAATTACGAAAAGGACGAAGTACGCACGAAGCGATGAAGAATCAAAGTTTTGCGGTTAATTTGTCGACAAATCGTCATCAAACTTCACTATTGGCCATACACATTTCCCATAATTGACTAAATGAACTAGATCCTCGGATAATAAGGTCCGTCCGACTTTCCGGTTGTCTTAAATGTACCATTTCCTCACTCCATCTACTCTCTCGGTAATCCGCAGTAGAAATAGAAATAAGTTTTATTGCAAAAGACTGTACATGATGGTGCTATAAAAGTTTGAATAG
The DNA here is from genome assembly GCA_963693475.1 of Ectropis crepuscularia. NCBI lineage: Eukaryota > Metazoa > Arthropoda > Insecta > Lepidoptera > Geometridae > Ectropis > Ectropis crepuscularia. The sequence goes on along the minus strand of OY856357.1, from coordinate 8,298,859 downwards.
TTTGTCTTAACGAAGTAACATGGTAGGTAACGGTCACACAAAATACGTGTGCCTTCTTATTGAGCTAATTAAGAGTGCGCCTAAAGCCAGGAAAAAATCAGATTTCACCCGCGCGACGCGTTTCTTAATGTGATGTAAATAAAGTCGAGAATAGCATGACACAGTTTGGAGGAAAAATCAATATTTAATCAGGCGTCCATTTTTGACCAAGTTTTATTTAATTACTCAATAACTAAACATAAATTTAAAAAAGTGTCCGGTTACTTTACTAGAACGTACAAATAGGAATTTTATTACCAAAAAATAATGTGGGGTCATTGCTGATAATTTCGAGTACTCGAATTAAAACGGGTTTTTTCGGTGTCATTTTTATTTTTTTATTGTAAAAAACACTGATCTATTTTTAAAATTCTATTCGGTTATTGTGCTTTTTCTTGATTGTACCCACACGTCAATATTTTTTTTGTCATAGTTTTTAGTTTCTTAACTTCAGTGAGCGGCGTCGAAAATGTCCTTTTTTCGTTTTCTGGCTTTAGGCGCCCCCTTAAGTAACTACCTCTCTCTAAAAGTATGCACTTCTCCATATTATTTATCTATACGACACCATAATATTCGTGCCGTGCGAATTCGTCCTGTGGGATTTTTGCAATTGCGCGCGGTTCGAGCAATTGCATAAATCCCACAGGACGAATCCGCACGACCGTATTTTAAGAGGTTTGGGATCATGACATTACCGGGACTCATTATATTTCAAGTCGCCGTTTATGTGAGATTAAACCAAGCCTTAACACTTGTCACTATTCGAAATGTGAATAAACTTGCCGAAGTACGCCACGCACTCGAGAAATCGGCCCGGTCGACGCATGTTATGACGGTGTACATAAAAAATTTCATAGTTCTAAGTACATATCAGAATGTGCGATTTTATTAATATGTGTGTTTAAACTAGCGGTTCGTCGCGGCTTTGCCCAAGTTGTATAACATGTAACACTCAGGGTTCACTTACATATCCAACGGTGAAAGAATTTTACACTAGTTCCTGAGTTTAGCACAATCAAACAAAAAACCTTTTCAGCTTTATAATATTAGTATAGTAAAAAATCTAGAGTCACTGCACGCCAACCCCGTCTATTTCATGTTTTTGTTCATCCTACGGTTGTCTGAAAGAGATCTCTTTTAGCGATAAGGGTGCCATTTGTTTCACTAGTTTTAAGGATATTTAATGTTGTATTGTGGACAATAAAGAGTATATATCTATCTACATATTGATAGTAAGCGTTATTATTATTAGCGATTTCTTGTGACGGAATATTACTTTAGGGAACTTTATTACAATTTAGGGAAACTGTTGTAACGCCAAAAAATTTTGATTCTGTTACTTCATCAGCTTTAATATTCTTTTTCAATATATTAAAGTTCAGTCAATGAATATCAGCTTATCGTTAACTGTTGAAGTTTCAACTGGTTTACAACCATTTAGCAGTAATTCTCTTAACATTTAATTTTGCTAAAACGACCCTTTATTGTAACAGTTTTTCTCTTTCAACAATGATAGGCTTACACCTGACCGCCATCTCGCCTGAGTTTCGGCCTCCGATGGTTCGTGCTTAGCTAGAAAAAGCCGTTTCACTTTCGACTTGAAGACACCAAGATTATAACAGTCGGGGAAAACCCATTCTGTGGAATGGGTTCTGGTGATCTGGTGACTGGTGACGTGATTGCTTTGGCCCTTTTTAACATACTATGCTAACGATATAATCTGTTGACAATATGTCAGCAATGGCCAAGCTAACAATTAACTTACTTATTTACGTCGGTTTCATTTACAAAATTAGAACACAGTTTTGGAATGGAGTATTATACTAAGTAGTTCTTAGCTATTCTATTAACGTGTAACGGATAAAGAATTGTTAAATCAAACAAAAATATTTTACCACATAGTGGCTTATGCTTTATTAGTGCTCGGACTTTTTTTGTTTAAATTAACATTAGTTTTTATAAATATTTAAACTAAATTAAAACAAGCTATTACAGTCTCAGTATTCGTCTTCTTAAAGCTTTATACATGTTTACAAGTTATCATAAGGAAATGGGTAGCGGCAAAACAATTTGTTCCTCTATCTACTATATTAATACTTCCAGCCAAGGTTGCCTACAATAGGACCTCCCCAGCCACTTACTGCTGGTGAAATAGGACCACCCTTAGCTAATAAACCTATACCCAAATCTTCGTATCCTCCTTTCGCTAATCCGAGGCCGATATTGTTATACCCAATTTTGCTGAGACCTAATCCTAAGTTGTCATATCCTCCGTATCCGCCTTTGAGTAAACCGTCTCCCAAGCTGACGGCAGGAATCCCCACTGGAGTTTTCAATATAGGGCCAGGTCCCCACGGCGAGCCACCTAAGTATGGCGATTTCAAGATGGGGGCTGGAAGTAAAGGTGAAGGTACTCCGATAGGTCCCAGGTACGGCGTGGGTTTTAGTATGGGTGCCGATAAGATTGGAGCCACTGGTGCTGTGACTGCGATGGGTGCTGCTTTGATTAGAGAAGCTGTTGATACCGCAGGGCCACCAATCCCCAGCGGACCGGTTATGAGAGGTGCTGATCCTAGGCCACTATATTTTGCTATTGGCCCGATAGAAATTGGTCCTGATATCGCAGCAGAGCCCAGTAATGGGATGGGTGCTTTGTAGATCGGCGCCGCCGGTAAGACCGTCGAATGTTGGTTGGGTCCAATGCGTTTCACAACGGCGTTGAAACCGGACTTGTCGTCGGCCCAGTATTCGACTACACGCAAGCTTCCATCCGGTTCCACTAGAGAATATGCACCTAAAATCACACATAACGAAATATTACTTCCCCGAAATATGTGAACATGTTATTTTAATATTTGGGATCGTTTTACCTTTGACTACATCGCCGTCTCGTTTCTCCCACTGAGCTTTGTTATCTCCAGTATGGGGGTCTTTCACGGCGTATTCGAAAGCGTACCTGGGATACGCCTGAAGAATAAATAAAATAACATCAAATATTATGAAATAAATACTATACAAGTCACGGTAGACTCAGAAAACTCACATAATAATCGGCTGATGCGTGGCCCGGTGCATACACGAGTCCGCCCAATCCTAAGTCACCGTCAGCCTTGATTAATGCAGTGACGGCCACGAAATACCATATCTGCAACAATCAAATAAACACTGCACTTCTCTGTTGTATTTATTGAGTATTTGGATCCAGGCGCAAATCACTAACCACAAGTAAGTTATTCATATTGGCAGGCCCTATAAGCACTTGAAATCAAAACGCACTGGATGAGAAAAAGCAATTTGAGGTAATTTATATGCGTTCGAGGCAGACCTTCACGTCCTAATGTCTGGCGGATGTTACACGTGTGTGCGAATTCACTTCGCTGTAACATCGCGAAGAGTTGCATCAGGCTTCCTCATTTTCATAGAACAGCCTTCGGATGGTGAAAACGCATACTATTATTATGCATTGAGGCCTTAAAGACGCTCCTGATCTACTGTATAAATACCAAATTCTCGTGAATCATCGGTCCATGTCCATTAATGTCATAGTCGATGGTTAAATCGATGTCAAAATATCTGGCTGTCCTTGAGGACGATTCGATGGCAACATAATACCAAGAAGGTCTGCGATGCGTGTCGCCTTGATGCAATGTATACGAATCAGTAATGTGACGATTTGCTCCAGTTGCTCGCGTGCCGAACGCACGCAGTGTAAACAAGTATCGGAGTCCGTGGCTGTGCACGCCACTCGCAGATATCGGTCAATGAGATCATTACAGCAGTCGGTGTGCCCGTCACGCTTTAATGACGATTCTTGTAGTTCTCACACTTTACGGTGTTCAATCTAGTCCTAGAGCTGGCAGCAAATTTTGGGTAGGTATTGAAGCAAGCTGAAATATATAATCCCACTTGTTCTATTTTGATCTCTTTCTCGTGAATCTAACCAAGCTAGACAAAAACTACGATACCGAGCACTTTCACGACTAATAGGAATTAATTATATAGAATCGTAGCAAAGTAAATAAAGTCCTTGCAAGGTGTGCAACTGATCTGCTTGTCTTGCTTGCTTGCTACCACCGTCATAACGACATCTAAAGCGTGGAAGATTGAATTCATAGGTAATATGTGATGGATAAAATCGAGGTGATTTCAAATCGATTTTGAATCAATTTGTCGGTAAGCACGTTCTATCGTAGACAGCATCGTTGCTTAACATCAGGCAGATGGCGGTCAAGTGGAATCCCAATATCGACAAATAAGACTCCATAAAGCTGATGTTATAAAGGAGCATCTTCGCTACTTTTATATTAGAAAGAAAATTTCCGCCTAAACATAATGAATAAACATGACATTCAACAGTATAGGTTAATTACGAAAGCTGCAGACGGAGGGTTCGGAAAGGAAACTAGAATTGCTTAGAACGAACTTTACTGTACTTAAACTCACATTATAATATCTTGAACCTATCTAACCTAGACGCGAATGCGTTCGAAGTGAGAACGACACTCACATCATAGGATCTATCTAACTTAGGTGCGAATGCCTTCGACGATCGAGTGACACTGACTTCTTTATTGAAACCAGCTTTGATGAAGGGTAATCTGGGTCACAATTTAATGAGGAGCGTCAGCGAATTGTAGTTGGCACGAGGCAGGTGATTGCTACAGCCGAGTTCTGTTGAATTTGCTGACTTGAACCTCGTGCTGGAGTGCAGCTCACGTTGTGCGGACATGTGTAGGTACTGGTACGTAACAGGTTTCACGGGTACACCACGGGGTGCAGCTAGTGCAAACTAAATCTAAAATCCCTTATGCCATTAGTGCTTTTTACATTTTGATAGCATTGTTGAATGAAGATCGAATTACAATTTACCGTTGAATGCATCAGCAAGTTCTGAAACATTTTACGGCAAAACTTTCGCGTTCCGTCCTACTATGGAATGCCTTCCCCGTGGCTATCAGACATACACCACCACTGCCTGTTTTAAAAACCAAGTTAAGGCTTTATACTTGTCACAGGTGTTATAACACTGAGATTCTATTATTTTTCAAATTGTCTTGCTTGTATCCATAATGTGTATGTATTTGTCTATTATACTTACCTACAAAATCTAAGTATTGGGATGTATGATTGTTAATATGTATGTGTATTTGATACCTTACAGCACATAGTCCCTTACCCCGTCTTTTGCTATCTACAATTTTCTCTCCATCCTCCGGTTGCCTGGAAGAGATCGTTCTTAGCGATAAGGTCGCCATTTGTTCCTCTTGATTTAAAAAATTATCTTTTTGTTTGTGTGTTGTGAACAATAAAGTGTTTCTATCTAGATAACAATCGCGAGCGCGAGAAACTGTTTTAAAAAAATAAAAAAAATATAAATAAAAAACTATTTTAATTAAAACTAAATACGTCTAGATGAGCCGATGAGTTTATTGGAATTGCTTATCACATTAGGGCTTAAAGATCTAACCCAGACGCCACTCTGCATTTCGGGGTGGCATGGCGTGATGTCGCCTGATCCTGCGCAGAAGCTACGTCAGGAACTTACGGAGGTTCGCGGGAACATAACGATCTTTTTTTTTATGGCATAGAGATACGAGACGAGCAGGACACGTGCCTGATGGTAAGCAACATAGTGACACGCAGCTATTGGAACATGATAGTCCAAATCATTACCTAGCACTGCACTGCGCTCGTTACCTAGAGATCTAAGATATTGTGTCATAAGCCCTGTAATTTCTCTGGAAACATTGCCCTTCAAACCGGAACACAGTAACGTTTGCACATTACTGCTTGGCGGTAGAACAACTGGCAAAGGTGTGGTACTTCCCCAGGCGGACTCTGCCAAGAGTCCTACCACTACAAAACTTTCTGGGTGGCATGGCGTGATGTCGCCTGATCCTGCGCAGAAGCTACGTCAGCAACTTACGGAGGTTCGCGGAAACATAACGATCTATCTATTGTTTATCTTTTGTCGTCAGGCTTACAGCTGTCTCCCGGCGACCGTGCTAGCCTCGTGCGTAGAGAGTGTATGGGCTTGCGGAGGTTCGCCGGGCGGGTCTCAGACGCAGCTGTCGCGCGCGCTGTGGCTGTGGTGCGGCACGCTGGGCGCGCGCGTGTGGCTGCCGCTGCTGCCGCGCGACGCCTCGCGACACCCCGACTCCGGCCGGCACACCTTCATGGCTAAGCGAATCATGCTGCCGTTCCATCTTAATATATACCCGCTAAGTAAGCCTTTTTTAACTATAGTAGGTTCGCACTTGACCACCATCTCGCCTGGTGTTAAGCGACAATGCGATCTACGATGGAGCGTGTTTACCTAAAAGAAACCGATTCACTCTCGATTTTAATTTTTTGAATACACCAAGATTGTAACTAAGCTAAGCTAAGCTTTTTTTATTGTGAAACATTACGCTCCACGGAGTCCTGGGTCCGTGCTATTTAGGGTTGTCTGTCTGTCCGTCCGTATGTCACAGCCACTTTTTGCCGAAACTATGAGAACTACACTGTTGAAACTTGATAAGTAGATGTATTCTGTAAACCGCATTAAGATTTTTACAAAAAAAAATCAGAAAATGAAAATTTTAGGGATGCTCCCATACTTTGAAATGAAACTCAAATATTTTTTTTTCATTAAACCTATACGTTTGGAGTGATTGGGTGTCTTTAAAAATGATGTTGAGGTTTCTGATATAATGTTTGCCTACACTGAATAGTTTGCGCGTGAGACACTTCCAAAGTGGTAAAATGTATGTCCCCTCCCCCTCTAACTTCTAAACTAAGAGTATGATACATTAAAAAAAAGTATATGATGTACATTACCATGTATAAATTTCCAACGAAAATTGGTTTGAACACGATCTGATGAGTAGTTTTTTTTTGGTACGTCATTTTTACATGTAAGTATGTCCTTGGCGAAAGTCTTTCTTTGAAAAAAAAAACGCATGCCTTCGGCGAATGCCTTTCTTGAAGGATGCTGGTTTATCACGATGTTTGCATTTAACGTTAAAGCCAGTGGGGATGGAAAATTTGTGCAAATGCATCGAGATTATTCAAAGAGATGTCAGTTCAAAGTGTATACTTAGTCAATTCTAGCAGTGCCGGTCGGTATTTCCCCGTATATAGTGCCTGTTCCCGCTATTTTCCCTATATGAAAAGTAGCGCCTATGTATGTACTATTCTAGACTGTAATCTAATCGTAGATAGATAGATAAACTCTTTATTGCACTAAATTAAAAACAAAACTTAAACAGAAACAGAAAACATAACCTAAAAATTTAGAAACAATTGGCGACCTTATCGCTAAAAGCGATAATCGTACTGTCCTTTCCCGTTATTTTCCCTGTATGATAAGTAGCTCCTATGTATCTTCTAATCTAGAATGTGATCTAACTGTATATCAATTTTCAACCCGAACCGAGCAGGCGTTCCCCGTGCTTGAGCTACAAACATCCAAACTTTGACATTAATAATATTAGTCGGATGCGTAAGCAGTTGGCGCGAAAAGACTAAAGCATAGTATTTATAGTAGGTGTAGCATTAACACAATAACTGTAATATTAACAATGAATCGACCATTTTTAAGATTATTAAACTTTGTTCACAGCGATTCTGTTTGACGACGCAATATTGCTGGGTGCTGAAAATGACACGACGCTGTACGCATCGGAATCTAGTTCCGTATTCTCTCTACCCTTCTGCGTCGTCAATCGCACTGTAAGTAACGTTAGCTAGCTTGTCTTTAATTCTTCTATATTACACAATAGATAAATTCATCTTTCAAGTGCTTTACAGCGTACTACAATTTAACAAGAACAAAAGTAAATACCCATATTGAGGGAGTAGTAAAAAAACATACGCCGTCCCGGAAAGTACAGTAAGTAACGAATGCATCGTCCAAACTTGACCTTTAATTGGAAACATTCGGCCTTAAAACTGGTGGATAGGTAAAAACTCCGCAAAAAAAAAATATAATTTAAAAACTCAAAAACCCGACTGCGTCAAAAGTGAACCAAACTACGTACTCGCATTCTAAAAAAACTGAAAAGAGTAAAACAAGCACTTAGATTTCTGGTGGTCTAGAATTCTATAATATGTTATTGTATTAATACTATTGAAATATATACAATATTTTCTAATAAAAGAACATTACAACTGAAGAGTCGGGATCCATTATTATTCGACATACAATGTAATTGTTCAATGGATCCCGACTGTTCAGTTGTAATGTTCTTTTATTAGAAAATATTGTATATATTTCAATAGTATTAATACAATAACATATTATAGAATTCTAGACCACCAGAAATCTAAGTGCTTGTTTTATTCTTTTCAGTTTTTTTAGAATGCGAGTACGTAGTTTGGTTCACTTTTGACGCAGTCGGGTTTTTGAGTTTTTAAATTATATTTTTTTATTTTTTACTTTTTAGTTATGAACAATGTTGTGAATGTTAATATTGCTCAACATAATATTATGCATCTTTTGGTTGTTGACCAAATGTCTTCGTTTCTACTGATATAATATGAAGGTTTTTCTACTGCATGTAATTCATATACTTTTTTGTGTTAGTATAGGTTTTCGATTGACGTTGAGTACTAAATCGTTTGAAGTTGGAGATGGGCGACCGAGGCGGAGCAATCCGAGAGCAGTTCCGTGTTCCCACTATCAACGGCAGAGTTGAAACCCCATGGAGGTTTATTAGTAGATAGGGGCACCATATCCATACATGACAATAGAGTGCAACATAACCCGGCTGTGTCTCCCGGGCGGTAGGGTATGCGTAAATACATTTTTTTCCTGCACGTACGAAAAAAAGGTAGTCCAATATAACTACTAGCATAGATCGTAGAACCCAAGATGGGCCCTCCCAAACTTCACGGCGCACGCAATCATGTCAACGTTGGGAAGAGTGAGGTCACTCTTTCCGTTCTAGTCGGTTGCAGGACGCGGTGGACGCCGAACGTTTTTACCTATCATTATTCGTTGTCGACAACCAAAATAAGTAAAACCACAGCAAATCTCGCCGCTAGCGATTATAGGGGTCAAGTAGATTGGTTGTTTGTAAACCACTTGTCGTCTGTTCTTCCTCTCTCCCTTCGGGGGAGGTCAGGGTGCCGGCCTCGAGGCGAACCTCTTTGCCGGGGTAGGGCTCCCAGACATACAAGTCTGGGGGAATTTGGGAGCCATTTGTAACAAGCAGTGTATTTTGTTGGGCGTCGTATTGCTCTTTTTACGCGCTACTCTTTTAAGTATCATTTTTTTTTTAAATACTTTTATTACTATTTTTTTTTTTTAAGTAACAAATGGTCCCAATGTAGCTAGACACGGTAGCAAGTCTGGCTTGTGGTGTAAACCACTTACGATACATACAGAGACGCAGTTTATTACCAATTTCAAGGTACTCAGGGCATATCATTTGATTTATATCGATGCCTACTAGATACATTAACATATAATGTCCATCCACATTCACACGTACAGTTAGTTATACGAAGTTTTCTGCTACCTAAAAACCTATAAATGTGAGAATGGTTGTTACTCAACTTTGAATCGATATATATCCTAAACGGTCAGTCAAATCGAAAAACATTTAAAGAAAGCTAAACATTATTTTTAAATATCTATTCAACGATACCCCTCTTGACATAGTTTGGTGATTTTCATTTTTTTAATTTGGACAATATGGCGTCCGGTAACCGCCATATTGGATTTACACTAATGTCATGCCTTTAGTGTCACTCGCCAGATTAAGAGGAATCGATTGACGTGTGAATCATAAAAATCGGCCCAGGCGTTTGGTCTGTATAGTGCCTCAAAGGAACATACAAACATACATACATACATACATACATACATAGACTGTTAAACACATTACCACTCCTTTGCGTCGCGCAGTCGGGTAAAAAGCAATACGCGATGAACTCACCACCCCGTGACGCAAACACAAGATTTCTCCCAACCAAAAAGTGGTCAACTATAGTGAATCCAACCATTTATTATCTTTTTGGCAGATCTAATTTGTCAGTTATAGTGTTGTGACCAAGTATAAACAGGTACATCGATACTAGCATTTTGCAACGGTCTGGTTATTAAATTGAAATTAAATAAAATTAAAGATTATTTTGGCAAATAAGAACATGACATTTTGTCGGGTTGCCTGCGAAAAATCAGTCCCAAAGTCCGGTTGCCGAATTTTTAAAAGTAAAACATTGCTGCGAGCTTGGCTAATATCTCGGAAACTATAAACTTTAGGGCAAAAATTGTTGAGGTCGTTATTGTAGAAAATAATATTTTGCATCTTTTGTGGCCGGAAAACTATTCTGTGACAAGTAGCGTTTACGATTTATGGCTCATTTAATTAACCAGTTTTTCTATTGCAGCCGATAACTCTTGAAATATTAGATTAATCAATAAAACGCATCAGACCTTTTTAGGGTTCCGTAAAACGTAAAAACGGAACCCTTATAGATTCGTCATGTCTGTCTGTCTGTCTGTCTGTCTGTCTGTCTGTCTGTCTGTCCGTCCGTATGTCACAGCCACTTTTTGCCGAAACTATGAGAACTACACTATTGAAACTTGGTAAGTAGATGTATTCTGTAAACCGCATTAAGATTTGAACAAAAAAATTAAAAAAAAAGAAAAATTAGGGTTGCCCCCCATACTGAGAACTGAAACTCAAAAACTTTTTTTTCATCAAACCTACACGTGTGGGATGTCTATCGATAGGTCTTTAAAAATGATGTTGAGGTTTCTAAAATCATTTTCGTATACACTGAATAGTTTGCGCGAGACACACTTCCAAAGTGGTAAAATGTGTGTCCCCCCCCCTCTAACTTCTAAAGTAAGAGAATGAAAAAACTAAAAAAAATATATGATGTGCATTACTATGTAAACTACCAACGAAAATTAGTTTGGACCTCGATGTGATGAGTAGTTTTTTTTAGTACGTCATAAATACACTATTATTGAAACTTCGATGAAAATTACAACGAACTACAAGAACTATGTGTACTATGTATATTATGTTACTTGCTGCAACGGAACCCTTCATGGGCGAGTCCAACTCGCACTTGGCCACTTATTGTTTTTCTATTACACATACAAATGTACAAAGCGTTCTAAAGGTGGCGCCAGTAATTCACACACGACCAAACTTTGGCTCGATATACCTCTAAAGTAAAACAACACACAAAGTAACTTTAAGCTCTTGCTTTATTAAGGCCCCACCCAACTTCAGCTCAAATTCAGATTTTGCCCCCACTTCGTCGCAGCCGTCACCCGCTCCGCGGAGATCGCGCGCGCCGCGCCGCGCGGCTGTGCGTCACAGGTCACAGCTGAATCCATAGTAGGTACTCATTGTAGTCAGTGCGCGCGCGCTCTTTCACTAACGTTCAATGCCGGACGAGTAGACCGGATTTACTTATGATTTTCAACACCAGTAAAGATATCAATTCTTCTAAATAAAATTATTGACTGAATAAAAATAGTTACAAGGTGCCCGACATCTTACATACTTACCTAATTATCTGCTTGGATTTGCTAAAATTTATTTGATGCCAACATACAGTATACAATGGATAGGCATAGATCGTAGAACCCAAGATGGGCCCTCCCAAACTTCAGGGCGCACGCAATCATGTCAACGTTGGGAAGAGTGAGCTCACTCTTTCCGTTTTAGTCGGTTGTAGGAACCGGTTTACCTATCACTATTCGTTGTCAACAACCAAAATAAGTAGAACCACATCATATCTTACCGCTAGCGATTCTAGAGGTCAAGTAGATTGGTTGTTTGTAAAACTCTTACACACAGAAACACAGTTTATTACCAATGTCAAGTTGCTCCGGGCACATCTGTTGATTTATATCGATGTGGATAGGTACAACAAAAACTATTTACCAATTTAGTGAGATTTATTTCATAATAATAGATAATATAAGTAAGTAGATTTTTTTTTTTAATAAAGATTTTCAAGACGAGCAGGACATGCACAGCCTGATGGTAAGCAACATGCCTGCCACATAACAGCACAGTGACACGCAGCTATTGGATCATGAAGAGTCCATTTCATTACCTAGCACTGCACTGCGCTAATCACCCAGAGATCTAGGATGTTATATCTCTAAGCCCTGAATTTTTTCTGGCAACATTGTCTTTCAAACCGGAACATAGTAATGTTTGCACATTACTGCTTGGCGGTAGAATACCTGGCAAAGGTGCGGTACTTCCCCAAACGCACTCTGCCAGGAGTCCTACCACTACAATATACATACATACAAATTTACTAGGTATACCTACTGTGTATATATATTTTTTTTAAATAAAGAGTGACGAGACTAGCAGGACATGTGCCTGATGGTAAGCAACATGCCTGCCACATAACAGCACAGTGACACGCAGCTATTGGAACATGAGGAGTCCAAATCATTACCTAGCACTGCACTGCGCTCGTCACCCAGAGATCTAAGATGTTATATCTCCAAGCCCTGAATTTTTTCTGGCAACATTGTCTTTCAAACCGGAACATAGTAATGTTTGCACATTACTGCTTGGCGGTAGAATACCTGGCAAAGGTGCGGTACTTCCCCAAACGCACTCTGCCAGGAGTCCTACCACTACAATATACATACATACAAATTTACTAGGTATACCTACTGTGTATATATTTTTTTTTAAAATAAAGAGTGTCGAGACTAGCAGGACATGTGCCTGATGGTAAGCAACATGCCTGCCACATAACAGCACAGTGACACGCAGCTATTGGAACATGAGGAGTCCAAATCATTACCTAGCACTGCACTGCGCTCGTCACCCAGAGATCTAAGATGTTATATCTCTAAGCCCAGTAATTTCTCTGGAAACATTGCCCTTCAAACCGGAACATAGTAATGTTTGCACATTACTGCTTGGCGGTAGAATAACTGGCAAAGGTATTGCCAGTTATTCTAATAATATTATAGACAATTATACAATTGTCTATTGTCTATAATATTCATTATAAATACCTAGTATTAAATTCAGTAGCGAATATATTCAGTAGCAACTAAATTCAGTTGTGACTAAATCTAGAGTCGGCAGACTATAGCACTTAAGTCAAAAAAATTACATTTTGTTTTAAAATGCCCACAATATTATTCTAAATTAATACATCGATTCACTAAAGCACGTAAGTCAAAGCCGTCTGTTTCAATTTGAACTCTAATGGTGCACCTTTTCTATCTTATGATATTCTCCAAATCTTGTGACGTTATAAACAACTTATAATGACTTAGGTCAAAATGAACACATGAAATTCGGCACTAAGCGGACTAAAAGTATGACATAGTCATTTAGATCGTAAATGCGCCACGTTATCACTTTGTTTAACTGGAGGGTAAGCACTAAGCACTTCAAAATGTAATTTATAAAAGAAAAATAAAGAAGTGCCCGTTTGGTTTGCAATCATTTACTAGTATAATTTTGTATTAACTTTGATTAATAATATAATATCTCTACTACTCATAGTGGATTCTCAAGAAATTAGTTGAGATGATAATATATGATATTAAAAAATACTGAATGTAAGTTTGATAATATATTTTTTACAGCTCCATTAAATAATTTGGTAGCAGATAAGACTTTTACATTTATAATAACCCACTTTCATCATCACTTTTGATACGGTGCATCCTTTTGGTGCCGTACGTTGTAGCATTGTGAATTCGTATATTATTTAAAATTGGCGTGCTTGAGCCACCGGGCTTTCACAGGTCTGATGGTAAGAGACCCACCCGGACGGGATGACTTTAGTGCCCTGGAAAAATGACAGCATGTGGAAAGGCTGGCCATAGCAATCCAGCGAACCAGGATATAAGGGAGTACCTTGGTACTCCCTTATATCAACGTCTGCACTTTTGATTTATAGCAATGCTAATCTACACCAGCACCTACTTAAGCTCTTCTGTTATGTTTACGTTAGTCCGTTGGGGATATTAAATTTGAGTGTTCATGTCAATGTAATAAGCGTCAGACTGTTAGACTCTGAATTCAGACAGCAAGATCGGGTTAGGCGAGTCTTACTGGCTAACAGTCTGAATAGCGAGTAGTGTAATAAGACAAAGACTGTTAGACAGACAAATACATGATATTGACATATTAGTCTTAACATAAAATTTCATTGGTTCGTGATTGGTTCATTGGTATTCGCGGTCATTTCTATTTTTTTGTTCTGGGTATTCGGAGTTCGCATGCCATAATTTTAATTTTTATCTCACTGTTATTATACCTATCTCAAATGCTTACATTTTTTTTATTTAAATTAATAAATACCATAATAGCGTGCAGTAAAGAAAAAGAAGTACTATTAAAAGTCCTTGAGCGCGCGTTTTTAGGGTTCCGTAAAACGTAAAAACGGAACCCTTATAGATTCGTCATATCTGTCTGTCTGTCTGTCTGTCTGTCTGTCTGTCCGTCCGTATGTCACAGCCACTTTTTGCCGAAACTATGAGAACTACACTGTTGAAACTTGGTAAGTAGATGTATTCTGTGAACCGCATTAAGATTTTTATAAAAGTTTAAAAAAAAAAACAAAAATTAGGGGTGCCCCCCATACTGAGAACTGAAACTCAAAAATTTTTTTTTCATCAAACCTACACGTGTGGGGTGTCTATCGATAGGTCTTCTAAAATGATGTTGAGGTTGCTAATATAATTTTTGTCTACACTGAATAATTTGCGCGAGAGACGCTTCCAAAGTGGTAAAATGTGTGTCCCCCCCCCCCCTCTAACTTCTAAAGTAAGAGAATGAAAAAACTAAAAAAAATATATGATGTACATTACCATGAAAACTACCAACTAAAATTAGTTTGAACTCGATCTGATGAGTAGTTTTTTTTTAGTACGTCATAAATACACTATTATTAAAACTTCGATCAAAGTTACAACGAACTACAAGAACTATGTCTACTATGTATATTATGTTACTTGCTGCAACGGAACCCTTCATGGGCGAGTCCAACTCGCACTTGGCTACTTTATTTAAAGACTAGTTTATTTCCTACAACTTTCGTTTATTTTTTTTTTCTTATGTTCATACGTTTTGAGTTAGAAGAAGCTTAAATTCAGTTATTCTGCCAAAAACATTATAAATTAATGAATTGTATTAAAATGAACAATTTTTTTATTTGTGGTTATGTTAGACGACAAAAACTCTGTACTTCTAAGAAAAAACAGATACTGAGTCTAATGAAAGCCAGCATTAGACGAAGCGAGAGAGAATAGAAAGCAAACTAGAAGATAAATAATTAACGGATTCAAAATATCCATTTCAAACTATACAAATACATACTATACATTTGAACTATACAACAATGACGTTTAAAGTGGTGGCTCTCTACTAGCCAACTTATATTATAAAAGACTATAAAAAGATAGAAACTCTTTATTATCCACAATATAATACTTAAACAACAGGGACTTATCCTAGAACTAGTGAACCAAGTGGCGACATTATCGCTAATAGCGATCTCTTCCAGGCAACCGAAATACCATGAGTAAATACTATGTTATGTCTAGCACAAGCCCCAGGATATGCCATAAATGGCGAAAAATGCCCATACCCAGCCTTCTGGCTCGTTCCCACCACTAGAACTCGGGGAAAGGCCGTGGCCCGCCGTGCTGGTCCGCTGTACATGTCGCTGAAAGATGTCATCACATTAACATCTTCACGAGTATTGATAATACCCTAGACATTTCCGAGAATAAGGGTAGATTTGTTACCTTTTTTAAATGTTACAGACCGAATACACATAAGTATTGTTGCGGTGGTAGTATAATCATAGAAAACGAAGATAATTTGTGTGCTATCACATATATTACTAGTCCCTATCTAAGAAAACCCGAATAAATTTCGAGTCATTTTAAATAAATTTTACTTATAGCAGTTGCTTAACATCCTGTTATTGAAAAATTAGATATGTCCAGTCTATTGAAACAGTGCTAGACGCACAACTAGTAGACGTAGATCAGGTACAGCAGTAACCTTTGGGTGACCGACTGATGAGACATTATAAGCCAAATATGGAAATATTTTAACACATTAAGCATATCAGGTTAATTTATTTAGAAATTAACGAAAATGGTACATCATGTTCTTCAAAGTTTACATCAGACATAAATAAACTTTGTTAATTTACCTAACTACAAAATGTTATTTAACACTTTATTTTAATAAATATTCAAATGTTTCAGTCATCATAACCTTGTTCTTTTTAGGGTTCCGTAAAACGTAAAAACGGAACCCTTATAGATTCGTCATGTCTGTCTGTCTGTCTGTCTGTCTGTCTGTCTGTCCGTCCGTATGTCACAGCCACTTTTTGCCGAAACTATGAGAACTACACTGTTGAAACTTGGTAAGTAGATGTATTCTGTGAACCGCATTAAGATTTTTACAAAAGTTTTAAAAAAAAACAAAAATTAGGGGTGCCCCCCATACTGAGAACAGAAGCTCAAAAAAAATTTTTTCATCAAACCTACACGGGGTGTCTATCGATAGGTCTTAAAAAATGATGTTGAGGTTTCTAATTTAATTTTTTGTCTACACTGAATAACTTGCGCGAGAGACGCTTCCAAAGTGGTAAAATGTGTGCCCCCCCCCCTCTAACTTCTAAAGTAAGAGAATGAAAAAACTAAAAAAAATGTATGATGTACATTATCATGAAAACTACCAACGAAAATTAGTTTGAACTCGATCTAATGAGTAGTTTTTTTTAGTACGTCATAAATACACTATTATTAAAATTTCGATCAAAGTTACAACGAACTACAAGAACTATGTGTACTATGTATATTATGTTACTTGCTGGAACGGAACCCTTCATGGGCGAGTCCAACTCGCACTTGGCTACTTTATTTGGATATACACCAGGAGATAAACACGTCTTCAAATAATGCTGTATGTTTTCCTGAGGCGCATCAATATAACGGTTTTACATAAAAATAAATCCGATATTATGTGCCGAGAACGGAAAACACCCGTGTAAAAATAGTTCATAAACAATATCGATATCTCAATCGTAACTTCGTAACATCACTATGTTGATAGCCATAGAACGTAATTTTTAAAAAACGTTTGTTATTTTATGGAATTTATAAAAAAACTACTGCACTTATGGACTCATTTTGTGAAAGATGATTATTATACGGGATCAAGGAGCAAATTTAAGCAGTTGTCATATTTTTAAAACCTCGCATTTAAAAGTAAACTTTTGCGTAACATGACGCAATTACGTTCTATTGGTGCTGTCAAAAAGAGGATAAACGGTTGGATCTACTATAATAAAGAAGTTTTACTTCAAACAATAAAATTTTAAAAAGGTAGTCGTCACAACGCGAACGCCCTTTGGAGAATTTGAACGTGAAGAGTCTAAACCACTACTTTGTTACTCGTCTCTTCTTGAGACAATTTGTCTGCAGGGGTGTCCACACTATAAGTACTGTACTACTTAGTACAGTACTTATAGTGTGGACACCCCTACACTTGTATAGGATACACTTCGGAGAATGTGCGACTAAGTGTAAACCTATAAAAGTAAAAAAAAACTGCTTGCGAGATAACTGTTACCTATAATATCTATATTATCGTTTACACAATGTTAAAGTTGTGGTATTGACTCCCGATGTGTGAAATATACAAAGTAAACACTAAATACAGGACTTTGCCACGATCTGAATTATTATTTAATAGTTTTTACACATACACATAAGCGATCAAATCGCGAAAGATCAAAAACAATATGTATGAAATATAGTCTTTATTGCCCCCAGAGCCAAGTGTACCTGCATCAGATACTACGCCAACTCCTCCGCCGGAACCTTGGCTACCACGCGTGGGAGATAGCCAGGTCCTGTGCTGAGCTCGCATACTTCCCTCACTCTCTGGAACTACTGCTTCACGAGGTGTTGGAAGAGGAAGCCACCAGCAAGGAACCGATACCAGACGCTCAGCTGCCGAGCATCATCGAGTTTGTGCACGAATTTCCGGTGTACTTGCAGGTATTGTTTTGATCATAGAATTCGTCTATCTCATCTATTTTTGCCGTACAAATTCCAATGATAAATTTAACAATGGTTTTTTATCAAACGTGTCCGGGAAAACTACATTTTTGTAAATAAATTAAATTGTAATAAATATAATGGTTTAGTTAGTGAGTATATGAAGCCAGTTAGCAACTAGCATAATTTTGCTGAATTATTTAATATAAATATATATTGATAAATAATAGTACAGCGATCAAGATATTTATTTAGATCATTGGATTGCCAATGGTTGGAAAAAGACATTAATAGTTATGAGCGCGCCTTGTAGAACCTATCGTCGCTTAATATCAAGCGAGATGGCGGTCAAAAGCAAACATACTATGGTAAAAAAAAGTTAGACGTTCACCTATTTGTTATGGAATTTCCGCAATACGACATTTTGGCATACTCGTTTAGGCAATGCCGCTCTTTACTGACAACCCCATTTTACAGCCATTTAATGGAAGTGATATAATTATGATTTGTAAATTCTGATGTTTTGTTAATTGTTGACGTTACCAAGTGAATTCATATCTAAGAGGCCTAATTTCGAAATAATGAATTGACTGTTGCAATGTTAGAGGCGATTACCTATCGCTCACCTCTCTCTCATCCAATAATCATAATTGTAATAAAAGTAGTTAAAGTAGCGAGTTTGATTCCTTTTCTGTATTAAAAGAAACAATATTGAAAATACTTCTCCTGAACGTAAACTCCCTAGCTATGGCAGTTCTACTCGATAATTCGTGTTTTGTCTCTTTCCAGACTGTAGTACAATGTGCAAGAAAGACTGAAATAGCTCTATGGGCGTACTTATTCTCGGCTGCTGGTAAACCTAAAGAACTGTTCCAAGAATGTTTAAGAAGAAAAATGCTAGACACTGCGGCCTCCTATCTAATTATCCTACAGGTTAGTTTTTTCATGTACTATTAATTGGTTATAAAGTCGGTACTAACTTTTGTAAAAAAATATTGCTATTTGGCTAACTTATAAATGCCTACAGTGTATAACCTACAGAATGGTATTCCATGTTATTTAAAAAAATATGTGCTTTAAATGTTCATTGACAATAAATTATTTGGTATTTCAGATTCGAAAGGTAAATAAGGATATATTTTATAACATTTTTTCTTCAATATATTTTAGCTGAATTTTGCAAATAGATATTATAGCGGTTTTATCGTTATAACTTATCCACTCTATTATGTCCAATGTGTGCAATCGGCTTTTGCCGTTCACGTATCGCTTATTTTGGGTAAACATCTTTCGACCTCCGCGAAAAAAAAATACATTAGAGTACTAAAAGTCCTTTTACCTAAAAATCACCACACAAGCTACCAACTTGGGAGATTGTAAACACCTACATTTTTTTCTATAAAAAAAATACCTCTATGACTCTCCGTAACTTTTGACGAGACGCCTCTCTCCCCCACAAATTGCGTTACGTAATACTTGAACGCCCCTCAGCTATCTAGGCTAAACTTTACTTAGTTTGGGACTATAAGGTGTTATGTGAAAAATGTCCATCAATATTTAATGTTTCTACCGATTATTGAAATAACAATTTATTTATTTTAGTATGAAAACTAACGGGGTTATTACACATTTTTTAATAAGTATATGGGTAACTCATGTATCAAACGTGTCAGTCAGTCCAGTCCGACTCAAATAAAGTAGCCAAGTGCGAGTTGGACTCGCCCATGAAGGGTTCCGTTCCAGCAAGTAACATAATATACATAGTACACATAGTTCTTGTAGTTCGTTGTAACTTTGATTGAAGTTTTAATAATAGTGTATTTATGACGTACTAAAAAAAAACTACTCATCAGATCGAGTTCAAACTAATTTTCGTTGGTAGTTTTCATGGTAATGTACATCATATATTTTTTTTAGATTTTTCATTCTCTTACTTTAGAAGTTAGAGGGGGGACACACATTTTACCACTTTGGAAGCGTCTCTCGCGCAAGTTATTCAGTGTAGACAAAAATTATATTAGAAACCTCAACATCATTTTTTAAGACCTATCGATAGACACCCCACACGTGTAGGTTTGACAAAAAAAAAATTTTTGAGCTTCTGTTCTCAGTATGGGGGGCATCCCTAATTTTTGTTTTTTTTTAAAAACTTTTGTAAAAATCTTAATGCGGTTCACCGAATACATCTACTTACCAAGTTTCAACAGTGTAGTTCTCATAGTTTCGGCAAAAAGTGGCTGTGACATACGGACGGACAGACAGACAGACAGACATGACGAATCTATAAGGGTTCCGTTTTTACGTTTTACGGAACCCTAAAAAGAAAGCCGGATGCGATCAAAACTTGAGTCGGACTGAACTGATTATTTATATCAAACGTGAGTTACGTGGGTATTTATTTAAAATGTATTTATTCCTACGAAAATTCGCGTTTACAATATTAGTAGGATATAATAATAATTAGTCGGCGTTGTTTTACAGAATCTGGAGAGCTCGGCGGTGAGCCGGCAGCTAGCGACGCAGCTCCTCGACACGGCACTACAGCAGGAGCGCTGGGATCTCGCCAGGGATCTCGTCAGATTCCTCAGAGCTATAGGTAAGAGTACACTGTACAATACCCGACATAGCTCAGCGTATTAGCAAACTGAAGTGGTAGTGGGCCGGCTACATCTATCGCAGACCTGATAACCGTTGGGGTAGACGGGTTCTGGGGTGAAGGTGAATCGGTAAACGTAGTGTAGTGTACTCCATCTAGTCTCAGGGCATCCTTGAGACTAGATGGACGAAAGAACGAAAGACTGCTTGGGGCGGTTGGAAGCGTAAGATCGAGGATCGGTCTGAGTGGCGTATTATAGGAGAGACCTATGTCCAGCAGTGGACGAACACAGGCTGATGATGATGATGACACACAGTACAATCATCATCATTATATCAGACGAAGACTTCCCACAAAAATCGATCTTTGGCCCGCCCGCTTCCAACGATTTCCGTCGAACTTAACCAGATCATCTGTCCATCATGTAGTAGGCCTGCCAACGCTGCATCTTCCGGTACGTGGTAGGGATTTGACAACCTTTCTGCCTCAATGGCCGTCAGTTCTGCGAGCTACGTGCCCCGTCCACTACCACTTGAGTTTGGCAACTCGTTGAACTACGTCGGTTACTTTGGTTCTCCTGCGGATTTCCAAAATACAAAAAATCTTTGTTGAAAAGCCACAAAGCATATAAATTACCAAAAGAAACTTACTCTGTGTATTTACGCACTAGGCGGTTAGACCGTGCTTTTTGTGTCGAATTTTGATCGAGTATCCTGCGGTATGATGTGATTGAATATTGAAGTTACTGTTAAGTTGATGTGACCTAAGTCTAGTGTTATTAACGTACGAATTAGTCAATGTACGAATATTACTCAATGTACGAATTTCAAGAAGTTTTTTTGCAGGTGTAAATAAATTTAATTATGTGTTAAATAATTAATTACAGATCCAAACGACGTAGATTCTCCGAGAAACTCAATGAATGTGCAAGCTAAGTACGGACAGATGGTGCAGTCGCAATCTGTCAGCCCGAACGCGGAAGATTTATCCGTCATTTTGGGCAATATGCAGGTATGTGCCGTGGAGCTAAATACTAATTACTGATATAATTGTTGAAAAATATTTTGGCCAAAGAATTTTCGCCACTAGTGATGTGCTGGCGCAGCTGGGAATATCTCATGGGGCTTTGTGAAAGCGGTGCGAAAGAGAGTGAGGTGATTGAGGTAATAAAAGGTCAGAAGACCCTAGACTTAAGTTTTTCCTTCCGAGCACATGCCCGCATGAGACGCTGGTGCTTTTAAAATTATGCACACGTATGATATACGCGATTTTCACGTTTCTGCTTGGCGGTAGAATAACTGGCAAAGGAGTGGTACTCCCCCAGGCGGACTCTGCAAATAGTCCTACCACTACCAAACTAATCAATCAACAACTAACAGCGAGCTAAATATTCAGCCAACTAACAGGCATTAATCCAGTCGCGAGCCCACCTCTTGCAGTTGATTTTAAACCCAAATTCTAATAGATTTGAGTCTATATTTGTTTAACTTACCTGTTTAACGGATGAGTAATAATATGACGTAATATCGCAGCTGGCAGGCGGTCGCGGTCGCAGCTTCAGCACGACCGTGTCCCCCCGCGAGCCGTCCCCCCCGCACGCGGCGCCGCCCCCCGCGCCCCCCGCGCCGCCGCCCGCGCGCGCCACCGCTACCGTGAAGAGGAAGAAATCCGTGCCGGCGAGGGCTGATCGGTAATACTGCTTACTCTCAAATATTATGATTCGAAGAAAATAAATGACATCATCATCATTCTGAGATTCATTCACCATAGACAATTTCTGAGTTTACAAAAACATAAAAAAGTTATGATAAGTATTTAACAAATTACGAAGCGTATCCTCTTTTCTCCCGTTACCGGGGACGATGGCACTTGATTTGTGTCATCTGGCCCGGTAAATATTTCACCGGGCCAGTTCAAAACTTTTTTTTCCCATCTGGCCCGGTACCGGGCCAAGACACCGGGCCAGATGGGACCATACCAAACTCAGCACTATGGAGGTAAAGTAAATAGGATGAAAATGGCGGTTTGAATTCACAAACTATGGGCGCCCACACAAAACTGCGATCCGATGCGATGCGACGCCGCATCGGAGGAACTTGCGATGGCGAATTGCTCCGATGCGGCGTCGCATCGCATCGCATCGTAGTTTTATATGGGAGCCCTTATGTACGCGATGTTCCAAATTCAAATTAACTTTATTTTCCAGCGGATCAATACGTCACTTCTGTTATATAGTTTTCTTATTAGTCTCATATTTTTTTCAGTTCGGTCGCACAGCAAAATCCCTATCTCCTCCAAGCCTACCATAAGGAACTTCATTCCGAAAATCGCCTCTAGGCTACCATGGTTATTCTACTTAAGTTTTTTTTAGAATCCATTACAAATGTTAATACTATATTTTGCAGAGACACTTACAGCGGCACAGCGGAAGATTTCTTCATCGACATGATGATCCAGCGTCACGGTCGCCTTCTCCTGTCCACCGCGCGTCTCTACTCTCTGGGCAAGATGGCCGCCTCGCTCGACTTACACCTGGTCACGTGGCTAGCGGGAGAGAGGGAGAGAGCGGCGAAAGTAGACAACGCCGTGCTCTGTCTCAAGAGGCTGCACGAAGACTTTGTGTGGCCGTACCCCGTGCTACAACATGATGTGGAGCATTACATGCAGAGGAAGGGCAGCACTGTTACTAGTAAGTATCAATTGTGAATCAAGATTCACGTGTGTCTATTTTCTGGGCAAGATGGCCGCCTCGCTAGATCTGCACCTAATCACGTGGCTAGCGGGAGAGAGCATGACGTGGAGCATACTATAGGAAGGGCAGCACTTTTACTAGTAAGTATGAATCAAGCGTCACTCGCTTCTGTTCTCTGGGTAAGATGGCCGCCTCGTTCGACCTGGCCTTGGTCACGTGACTAGCGGGAGAGAGCGCCGAAAGTGCTCTGTCTCCGTGCTCTGTCTCAAGAGGCTGCACGAAGAGTTTGCGTGGCCGTGCCCCGTGCTACAACATGATGTGGAGCATTATATGCAGAGGAAGTAACAGTACTGCCCAGTACTGTTACTAGTAAGTATGATGTATGAATCAAGAGTTACGTGAATCTCTCTGGGTAAGATGGCCGCCTCGCTAGATCTGCATTTGGTCACGTAGTTAGCGGGAGAGCACTACGTGGAGCATACTATAGGAAGGGCCGCACTTTTACTATTAAGTATGAATCAAGCGTCACTCGCGTCTGTTCTCTGGGTAAGATGGCCGCCTCGTTCGACCTGGCCTTGGTCACGTGACGAGCGGGATAGAGGGAGAGAGCGGCGAAAGTAGACAACACTGTGCTCTGTCTCAAGTGGCTGCACGAAGACTTCGAGTGGAATATTACGAGTATATGTGTATATGCATTGGAAGGGCAGCACTGTGACTAGTAAGTATGAAGCATGAATCAGTGGACGGAAATAGGTTACCAGGGGATGTGATACACTGGACGGCTGGTGACCAAAAGAAAACTAAGTTAAAGATTTCAAGATTAAATTATCTCATTGTAAGTTTTCTTCCCTATTTTATCTGGGCATTTCGGCTGTGCTTACTCGTATCAACTCAATTAATATTATTAAAAAAGTTTGCGTTTGTTTGAACGCGACTATCAGGAACTACTGGTAAAAAATATAGAAAGTTTTTTTTTTTTCGATAGTCCATTTACCGATGATAGCTATACTATAAACATTACGCTATTATGAATAGAAGCGAGGAATTAATGAAGAATGTAACAAAACCAAGAACAATATTCCTGTTCGAGAGCTTTCGTTGCGTGCGCTGACGTACGTGTTGCGTGAAGCAAATGTCTTGTAAGGTTGAGTTATTAGACATATTTTTAATTTTAAGCTAATCGAATTTGTTCTAAATCAGAGTTGTTACAACCAATTTTCGACACGTAGCAACGAGTGCAAGATACAGCTAGTCAATTAAATACTTCTTTAAATATATTTTTTTACTAGGAAAATAACAATTTGTCGTGGCCGTAATCGTTGCCTTGTATGATCTAGGGGTGAAAACTGTGGAGAAAACAACGTGACAAAACTGCTGCGGTGCTTATTACATCTAATTATTTTTTTTATTGTAATCAAATATGTTTATTCGCAGGTTCCTACATACCGTCGGCAGAATCGGACAGTTTATGCGGTGACAGCGGGTACATGAGTTTGCAGCTGAGGGCGTTACCAATAACAGGCGCGCCGATGTCGCCGGGACCTGTCAGGTAAATGTTTACTGTTTACATCGATGTTCAATTCAATTCAAATGTAACATCGGATACATTTCGAGTACGTTATTTTTTTTTTTTTTTTTTTTTATTTAAATTTTACAGCTCCACAGACTCCGGGGTCCGTGACCTTTGTCAATGGTTTTCTTTTTTTGTTACATGAATCTTGGATTGGAGAAGAAAAGGAAATAGGGGAGAGTAGGGAACATTTTCTTGCTAATTCTAGGACTATTTTATTTTCTAAGTCGCCTCCTCCCGGCTCAGCGCCTCCACCACGACTGCATTTCTATCCTTGATGGCCATCTGCAAATTGAACTCTCGGATGGTCTTCGGTGTTGCAGACAACGCTCGCCGCACGAACCGACCGATGGCGTCGTCGGTGTCGTCAGCGTAATATGTGAAGGTCCCCGTGTGCCGTGAGATTGCGACGACCGCATGAGGCACGCTCTCGTGCAGCTTCGTGTTTGCCTTAGTTTTTATTGCGATTACCGACTCGTATGTTAGTCCCTGAGCTTCATGGATGGTAAGGATGCGTGACCCGGTGCCTGAACCATAACCCTGGTTTGTCAGGGTCTCCTTCTCCTCTTGAGTGTGAACTAAAAAGAGGGTGTTTGGTTGGGTGTTGGGTATTTGCGCTCCCTTATACCTTCTCTGCTCTAGGGACTTTATGCGAGGCGCCGAGGAATACATACCCGAGTATATTTCCCTCAGCGCATATGCGACGTCCATTGGGTTTCGATGTGTACAGAGCAACTCCTGGCTGATCTTTGTTACCAGGTTCGGGCGGTGATACCTCATTTCGAAGAGATTTTCCCTATCGATATAAGGCAGTTGATTGACATCTCCGATGAGGACAATTTCGCCAGCACCAGACAGGCGTGAGACCATTACAATGGCTCCGAAATGGTTCATGAGGGCTTCATCCACCATGAGGCGACTGAAACTCTCTTTTCCGAATCCATTTACGAGAGTAGAAGCCATAGTTCGCACCCTGGTTTTGACCAGGTTTCCAATGCGGTGCGATAGCTTTTCTCTTAGATCTTTTGCTGCCTCAGTTGTTGTGGTGATGATAGCGTCCTTGTCCACGTCGAAGTGTCTAATAACCCATGTTGTCTTTCCACATCCCGGAACACCATTGACCCATTGTATTCTTGGTACCTCCCAATTTGCCCAAGCCGCTGTGACACTTGAGTTCCCTTCGATAATTTTGGCCATCTCTAGGATCTTGTCGTCCAACATAATTTTGGTGCATCGGGCGGTAACTACAATAGGGTCGTTTGGTGGTGTCGCATATACAGGCATTCCCGCGCGCTCTGTCTCTTTCTCGTTCAGTGTCACGAAGCCATTTTCTGCACTGTAGGCTGCCATATACTGTCCTGTCATGGTTCCCTTGATGACCCGGGAAGTAACATTGTTGTAAATGGCTGCTTCGGCCTCCTCGAGTTTCGCCTTTAATAGGCTTTCACTTCCCAGCCTATAGAACTGCATGATGTTTTCGCAGGTCTTGAGGTTGACTTGTCTTGTCGCTCTCAGTGTGGCTGTGAATTCGATAAAGGCGTTACGTGCATGACTCCGCGGCTCCGAGGCCGTGACATAACGGGGCGGTTCCACCAGTCCCATGTCGGCTCTGGTTCGGCTAATTAGTTGCTGTGAAGCTGCTTTGAGGGTCTTTGACGTCAAGGGGTTTGATGATGATGAAGGGGATAAGATTCGGAGTACGCTCCTTGCTGCTGCGTTAAAGGCCGCCACGAAAGTCGTGTTGGTTCCTCGGCTGCTGCTTTGATTGGCTGCGGCTTTTTCCGCCGCCGCCCTCTGCTGTGCTCTTTCGGAGCCGGTTTGGGCGGTCGAACTTGGAACAGGATGTCCCCAGCTGTCAGTTGCATTAGTTAGGTCGTGCGAAGGGACTCTGAGGAAGCTCAGATTTTCTCCTCTATCTTCGTATACGACAACCTCGTGATGTTTAGAGGCCTCAATGCAACCCAGCCGGTCTGCGACCCTCGCTCTTGAGTATTCAATCGCCATCGCATCCACGCTTATCACCCGGGGTGTGTCACCCGCATTTCTGCTCAGATGTGCGAGCAGCGCACTTGCCTGTGTGAAAGGCGTCCGACCTTCCGAGTACTCTATTAGTGCAATCGTTTTGTTTTTCGATCGCACCAACCGAAATCGGTGGCCGTCTACCTCGCACACTGGCATAGCATCGTAGGTTTTCCGCTTCATTGTGACTTTAGCGGTACTCCCATTGAGCAGGCACGACAATCCAGGTGACAAACGGGCGCGTTTCCGTTCCCAGGCGAAGCAAAAGCTCACTCCGAATCTTTCTTTGTTGCTGTCCATGAAGAGAGCCACTCCGCGGATACGAATCCCTGCCTCTCCTCGGTCTGCATTCTCCAGTAGCTGTTGGACGGAGATGCTTTTTGAGGGGTTATCTTGGGCGGGGACTGCATTCCGCGCGGCTTCCACGGACAGCGCGGTAGAATGTGGTGGCGAAGGGGGGCGTGTAGAATGTGGTGGCGAAGGGGGGCGTGTAGAATGTGGTGGTGAAGGGGGGCGTGTATTTGAGAGTGTGGAATTCCTATTGGTCGCTATGCGGAATGAGCTTTCCATGAAGGACAGGAGCCGTGGTCTGTTATCTGGATCTGCTAAGATATTTTGGAGATCCGAAGCAACCAGCCTCCCGTCGATCATAGATTCGAGCTCATGTCTTGCGACCATGAATCTGGGACAATCGACCAGCACATGCCAGACCGTTTCGGGTTGGTCAGGGTCACACTCGCATGCAGGACTGCTCTTGAGCTTAAATCTGTACAGATATTCAGCTATTCCTCCATGTCCCGTCAACGCTTGTACCTGGAAAGGAGTCAGTTTCGTGGTTCTCGTCAACCGATATGCGTTTGCTACATCGGGCAAGAACATCTGAGTGACTTTTCCGGTTTCCGAGGTCTCATATCGGTCCTGCCATTTCTTGACCGATTCTTCGCGTATTTTTCGTTTGACGTAGGACAAGGGGATCCCCTCGTAGTCTCTGGGTGATTTCATGACCGCCGCCGACTTCGCTAGTTCATCTGCTCTTTCGTTGCCGACGGTACCCACATGCGCTCTTATCCAGAAAAAACGAAGAGATCTCCCTTCTGCACGTATCCGTCCAATGTTTTCCTTTATACACTTTGCCAAGGGGTGACTCGTTTTCGGGTTACTTAGCAGTTCGAGTGAAGATCGGGAGTCACTCAGGACATTGACTTCTGGGTCCTTGCTTGTTAACACCATTTGAGTTGCCCGACAAAGAGCATAAAGTTCCGATTGAAAGACTGTGCATTCGGAGTGAAGCTTGAAGGTCGAGTTCTTGATTTCTCTTCCTTTTTCCCACCATGTGAGAGCAGCTCCAACTTTACCCTCAATCTTACTGCCATCAGTATAAATCTGAGGCCCTTCTGGTAGATTGGAGGTGTCTTCCAGAAGCTCGTACTCTACAGATGCCTGTGTGGACGGATGGGGTTGGTCCAAGTAGTTGACGTTCCGTTCGAGTTCCACTTCTGGTGGGAGGTAATCTTGGGAGAAGTTCTTTTTCACTCTGTACAAATTTGCCGCTTCCTGTATCCTCAGATCCAGGGGAAGCAGTCCAGAAAGGACGAGTGCTGACTTTAAGGAAACAGTACGGTACGACTTACAGATTTTCTGGGCAAAACCTCTTTGGATTGCGTTCAAGTGAGACTTGTTTTCCTCGAGGTCTGCCGCTTGCGCCCATACACTTGAGGCATACATGATGATAGGTTCCGCCACAGCGACGTAGATAGTTCTCGTGATTTCGCCATTTAATCCCCAGGTCACCTTCGCTGCACATGCTAGCTGTCTATAAATGTTCGCCACTTTTTTACATTGGGCGGTCACATGTGCTTTAAAGTTGAGCCGTCGGTCGATCAGTAGGCCTAGCAGTTTGACTTCCTCGACCAGATCGAGCCGGACGCCGGACATGACTATGTTTGGAGGTTCATACTTCAACTTTTTTGTGAAAATCATCGCGTTAGTTTTCTGCGCTGCAAAGTTGAGTTTGTTCGTGATTCCCCATTCCACTGTCATGCTCAGCGCCCTGCTCGACTGCTGTTCGATTATGTCTGAACTGCCTGTAAACACGAGAACGACGTCGTCTGCGAAAGCTTGACAGTATACTCCCTCTGCTTCTAGCATTCGCAGCAACGAGTCTAGGATTACATTCCAAAAGGTTGGTCCACCGATGGACCCTTGAACGCATCCTTTGGTTGTTTCCTTCTCATAGACTGCTCTTGCATAGTTGACCTTGATTTTGCGGTCGCTGAGGTATGAGTTTACCA
The DNA here is from genome assembly GCA_963693475.1 of Ectropis crepuscularia. NCBI lineage: Eukaryota > Metazoa > Arthropoda > Insecta > Lepidoptera > Geometridae > Ectropis > Ectropis crepuscularia. Next base: position 8,269,627 of record OY856357.1, on the reverse strand, counting down.
TGTCGTAGAGGTTTGTTGGGCACCTCTTCTTCGCTAGTTGGTTTTTCAGGGCAGGCCACCATGCATTGTCGAAGGCACCCTCTATATCCAGGGAGATTAAGAGTACGGTTTCTTTACTGTCTACTCCTTTCTTTATGTGTTCTACCAGGTCAAAGAGGGCGTCTTCGGTGCCTCTTTGGGGTATGAAGCCGTACTGTTTCCTACTAATGGTTGGGAGGAGATGCCATTGGAGTCGGTTTACCAGAAGCTTTTCGACGATTTTTCCGGGAACGGACAGAAGACCTATTGGGCGGTAAGATTTTGGGTGTGTGTAATCTGCCTTACCGGGTTTGCGTAATATGACCACGTGCGCCTCTTTCCATTGCTTGGGGAAGTATTTTAGCGATAGGCATTTATTTGCTATCGCCATGAAAACATCCCGTTCGCACTGTATGGCTGCTGCGCAGATATCAGCGGTTAGCCCATCTGTACCGGGGGCTTTTTTCGGATTCAGGGTTCTCAATACTGATTCCAGTTCCGCTGATGTGAATGGTGGGTCATTTCCCGGTAGATCCATAGGCGTTTCCGCTGTCCGCAACCGTAGCTCTGTATGGCACGGATGGTCTGTGCTTTCAGAGTCGTCGGGATAGAAAGTTCTGGCTAGTAGTTCTGCAGATAGCTGTGGGGATAGAGTGTTCCCTTCGGAGTCTCTTAGGAGCATGTCTTCTTGCCTTGCCGAAGTTTTCCTCATCACTCTGTAGATCTTATCCCACATGCTTTCTCTCTCCTGATTCGTGCAGAACTCTTTCCAGCTTTCCGTCTGAGCTTTTTTTACTTTTTCCTTGTAGTCTTGCCGAGCAATTTGGTACTGTTTGACTACAAGTTCAACTCTGTCGGGGGCGGCATTCCTTATCCGTCTCTTTCTTCTGAGAACTTCCTTCTTCAGATTATCGAGCGTTTTTGTATACCATGGGGGGGTTGGATTTCCCTTTGGCGAGCTTACCAATGGAATGGTATGTTCGCAGGCTTCATGTATACTTGCTGTGTAGCTCGTAATCATCGATTCCAGTTCAAGTGTACTTTCGCATCTTTCCACAGACTCCGGCGAGATGTTTCTTTCTTCGAGGCAGGATTTCAGCTGTGATACAAAGTCTGACCACTTTGCCCTTTTGGTGTTGTATTTACGTGTTGTTATCGGTCTCTGTTGTTCGAGAGTTTTAACTAAACGCAAAGTGAAGGTAATTGCGTTGTGGTCTGACGTTGTAATGCTTTTGTCTACCTCCCATCCCACGATTCTCCCCAGGAGAGGCTCGCTACACGTTGTCACGTCTACTACGCTCGTGCAGAGTTTGCCTTCCCTGACGATCTCGAAGGTTGGTGTATCGCCGGAGTTGAGAATATGCAAGTCCATTTCGTTGAAGAAAGAGTTCACGGCTTCTCCTCTTTCGTTTTGAGATGTGCTTCCCCACCAGTGGGACCATGCATTTATATCACCGGCGACAATCAGGTCTTTTGTCGCTAGTTTATCGCAGAACGCCTTGATCCCACCAAGGTAGGGGTCAACTTTTTGGTCTCCTTCTAAGTAGACAGAAATCACTCCCAGTCTTAGGCCTGTGCCGACGAGTAAGACAGACGCTTCTGTTTCGGTAACAAGCTGGGGATCATGAATTACCTCCAGTCTATCACCGAAGACTATTATGGCTGCCTTAACTGGTTTTTGCCTATTTAAACTACACTGAATGACACGAGTTCCAGGATATTGTTTCATTACTCCTTTGTTTCCCACATAGGGTTCTTGGACAAGGGCAACTGAAACTCCCCTTTCTCTCGCAACCTTCAAGAGTTCGACCGTTGCATTCTGGGAGCGCTGCAGGTTTGCTTGGATGAAACGCATACCTGGTTCGTTCACTCTTCGGGAGATTGAGTCACGTACCTCATGAGTGCCCTTAGCAATACGATATTCGGGACCGCGCTATGCCATCCCATTTTGCCCTTTCAGGGCACTCACTATTAAAGGCATTGTGAGCGAGTTCCCTGTTAGAGCTGTTGGGATGAGCAATCGCACAGTTCCTGCATTTAGGTGGCAGGTCTAGTACGAGTACGTTATAAACACGTCGACGTTATAAAAATCGGATACATTTCGGGTAATGTGCCCATGAATTACATAATCTAATTATGCCTGCCGCTTTTTAACCCCCCCCCCCCCCCCCCGATCAAAAAGAGGGGTGTTAAAAGTTTGACGTCGATGCCTGTCTGTTTGTCTGGCACCGTAGCTCTCTAACGGGTTGACTGATTTCGATGCGGTTTTTTTTTCATTTGAAAGCTAGTTTCCGTGCGGTGGTATTTAGCTATGTTTGGTTAATATAGATTAAAGATGGCCGCCTCCACAAAATGGCGGATAAAATATTTCTTCACAACCTGCCTCAATATGGGTATCAAATTAAAGAAATCAAATAGTCTATATATAAAGAAATAAATAGAAATCTAATTTCAAATTTGGCCATCTTGTTTTTTTTTTACGTCCGTTTATTTTTGAGTGAGTTTTCATCCTTATTGTCGGTGTTGTAATCTTGTTGTGTAAATGGTTGTAGTTCTGCGGGCGAGGGCAGCGTGGCGGAGGGCGGCGGGCTGGCGTGGGGCGGCGCCGAGGGCGCGGGCGAGGAGCGCCGGTACGCGCAGCTCATGGAGCGGCTGCACCACCACCAGGCCGAGCGCGGGGACCACACGCACCACGTGCAGCTCCGGTACGTGACCTGACGTATACAGCGGGGCGGGGGGAGGCGGGGCGGGGGGGGGGGCGGGGGCGCGGGCGAGGAGCGCCGGTACGCGCAGCTCATGGAGCGGCTGCACCACCACCAGGCCGAGCGCGGGGACCACACGCACCACGTGCAGCTCCGGTACGTGACCTGACGTATACAGCGGGGCGGGGGGAGGCGGGGGCGGGGGCGCGGGCGAGGAGCGCCGGTACGCGCAGCTCATGGAGCGGCTGCACCACCACCAGGCCGAGCGCGGGGACCACACGCACCACGTGCAGCTCCGGTACGTGACCTGACGTATACAGCGTGGCGGGGGGAGGCGGGGCGGGGGGGGGGGCGGGGGCGCGGGCGAGGAGCGCCGGTACGCGCAGCTCATGGAGCGGCTGCACCACCACCAGGCCGAGCGCGGGGACCACACGCACCACGTGCAGCTCCGGTACGTGACCTGACGTATACAGCGTGGCGGGGGGAGGCGGGGCGGGGGGGGGGGCGGGGGCGCGGGCGAGGAGCGCCGGTACGCGCAGCTCATGGAGCGGCTGCACCACCACCAGGCCGAGCGCGGGGACCACACGCACCACGTGCAGCTCCGGTACGTGACCTGACGTATACAGCGGGGCGGGGGGAGGCGGGGGCGGGGGCGCGGGCGAGGAGCGCCGGTACGCGCAGCTCATGGAGCGGCTGCACCACCACCAGGCCGAGCGCGGGGACCACACGCACCACGTGCAGCTCCGGTACGTGACCTGACGTATACAGCGGGGCGGGGGGAGGCGGGGGCGGGGGCGCGGGCGAGGAGCGCCGGTACGCGCAGCTCATGGAGCGGCTGCACCACCACCAGGCCGAGCGCGGGGACCACACGCACCACGTGCAGCTCCGGTACGTGACCTGACGTATACAGCGGGGCGGGGGGAGGCGGGGCGGGGGGGGGGGGGGGGCGGGGCGCGGGCGAGGAGCGCCGGTACGCGCAGCTCATGGAGCGGCTGCACCACCACCAGGCCGAGCGCGGGGACCACACGCACCACGTGCAGCTCCGGTACGTGACCTGACGTATACAGCGGGGCGGGGGGAGGCGGGGCGAGGGGGGGGGGGGGGCGGGGGCGAGGAGCGCCGGTACGCGCAGCTCATGGAGCGGCTGCACCACCACCAGGCCGAGCGCGGGGACCACACGCACCACGTGCAGCTCCGATACGTAACCTGACGTATACAGACTGTATACAGAAGTCAAATGTCTCAACTAACACTCACACTTTTCAACTCGCACTGTTCTTTAGTCGTTCTTACGACGCACCACGTGCAGCTCAGGTACGTACCCTGACGTACACAACTGCGGGCACGACTCTATACAGAAGTCAAGATGAAGCTTCAAATTTGATTCACGACTAAAAAAAGCCTTAACAAAATTCACACTTTAATCATTCTAACGCACCACGTACAGCTCCGGTACGTACCCTGACGTATCTAGGTGCGGGCACAACTGTATACAGAAGTCCAGATGAAGCTTCAAATCTGTTTCACTACTGAAAGAAATGTCTAAACAAAACTCACACGATCTATTCCTTTAATTACGGTACGTAGCCATAGATACTCATCTGCGGGCGCAACTGTATACATATTCAAGAGGAAGCTGCAAAACTATGTCACTACTAGAACTCACTTTTCAACTCGCGCAGCTTATTCCTTAATCATTCTAACGCCTCACGTGCAGCTACGTGCGGTACGTAACCTGACGTACCCAGACTGTATACAAAAGTCAAGATAAATGTCTCTCTACTAAAACGCGCACAATTTATTTTTTTAACTATTCTAATGCACCACGTGCAGCTCAGGTACGAACACAGACGTCCCCAGCTGCGGGCACAACTGTATACAGAATTCAAGATGAAGCTTCAAATCCGTCACCACTAAAAGAATTGTCTTAACAAAACTCACACTTTTAACTCGCACAACCTCCTTTCCTTTAATCATTCTAAAGATTTCACAAAAAAGCTTTTAACTTTTAACAGAACAGTAAAATGCAATTTCATTTCAAAAAAGCTTTTTTTTTTTGATGAAATTATGCTAAAATATTGCGATATGGGAATATTTATTGGTTTACAGTTAGTGGTTCAACAAACCATGTTCTAAATATACATATGTTGATTGATTGTGTTTTTTTATTTGAATTTAGCAACTCCAGACTCCGAGGTCCGATCTTTGTCATTTGTTTTCTTTTTTGTTATTGTATCTAGGATTAGGAAAAAAAAAAAGAAATAGGGGGAGTCGGGAACATTTTAATTCTATTCCAGCGCTCTTTTTTTTTGTCCTCCCGGTTCAGCGCCTCCACCACGACTGCATTTCTGTCCCTGATGCCCAACTGAACAAATTGAGGTCTCGGATGGTCGTCTTCGTATATTGATTGTTATTTATACCATATGCCAACAACGTACATTTCGGCCATATAGTTATTTTCAGTAACAAACTAAATTAGTAAGAACGTCAAACTACGAGTCACATGGAACACAGAGTCATAGGGAGGCGCTCGGGCGCCGCTTGGTGTTTTGAATGCTTTGTTTGTTTTCAAGTTATCATAAAATTATTGTTATTTTTTTCAGATACTTCCTGCAACTGATGACGGAAGCGTCGTGCGTGGAGTGGGCGGTGATAATAGCGATAGTGCTGCGCGATGCGCTCGCCGTACTCCGAACTACGAACGCGGCGCGCGCCGGTGACGTCAGCATCGACGCGGCGCGGCGGCTGCGGCGCACGCTGCAAGACCTGTCCGCTTGGACCGAGGTCGAGTGGTCAGTTACACACCACACACCAATAGCATTTTTCAGCATACATAACATACTAAATGTGCCATGAGAAAATTATTTTCTTAGTAAAAAGAAAAACTAACTTCAATTTAAAGTTAAATTCCGACAATTGATGTCGGAATTTAACCAAGTTCATAAGAAACTATCGGTACGTCTAAATCTTAGATAAAGAATAAGTTAGTAGATCAGGTTTTTCCGCACGGTTCCTTTCTGTCAATCGTAAGCATATGAGGCGTATGTGAGCTATGGAAACAAAGTGATGTGCCGCGATAAAAGTATGACACTTCCACAAGAGCGATCAAACCCGCGCTTTCGATGTAAAGCGTTTGTTCTGACTCCATACGTGGTATATGTAAACTGGTTTATGTTTAACAAAAATTTTTTTACAAAACATAACTTTAAAACCAACTAATCGTATAATGTTCATTGCAAAAACTTTACAATATAAAAATGATTCATTTTACAATCAACATTTCGGATGATATTTATTTTAAAAATATCTTACGTCAACAAATGTTTTATTTTACAAACCGTAATTTTATAACCAATTACGTGGCAAACGTTTCACGTAGACAATATATCAAATGACATTTTGTTTTTTGTACATTTCTCATTTCATAAATATTTTTTTTTTATCAGTTACCAAAATATAATTTACAACAAATATTTTAAAAGTACCCGATAAATTGTCTATGTCAACTATCAATTGTGATTTGATTCTGTCATTTACTTTTGACCACCGCTCCGATTATGGTCTATCAATGAAATTTGACTCCGAGTGGGCTCCCGCCAGAAGCTCGGCGGTCAGGCCTGAGTGTCACTTCACCATACTCGGCCTGCTCTTCACTACGGAGGTCGCCGGCTCGCTTCGCTCGCCACCTCCCCCCTTTGCTACGCTTGGCCTCGCATGGCTCTTTTCACTCAGGACCTCCCTTGAGCTTCTGGCTCCCGCATTTTTAAATACACTCTAGGGGTAGTAACGACAAGACTAGGTGGAGTCGGGGTGGTCCGAGTCGGATTTGGGTCCTAAGTAACCTAATCGTGCCGATCGATGTGGTAACTTTGGTCTTCAGAAATTACGATAAAGTTTTTATGTAATTTAATAAATGTTTGTTTTATAAATTGAGTTGCTTGCCAAACAGCACATTATAAAATGAAAATTTGTCTAGCGTTGGTTTTGTTCTTAAGCATTTGGTAGTTAACAATAAGGTTAAAAGAATCATTTGTCAAATAATAAGTTATAGAATGAATGATTGTCAAAAAATTACTTTGAGATATAACCAATTTGTTAAATATTTATGTGTTCAAATCGTATAAGTATAAAAACAATATCAATACGTCGCGTCGTGTAGAAAAATTAAAGCCAATTTTAGGTTTGTGTTGATATATCAAAAATCGCATCACCGATTTCGATAAAATTTCCCTTTGGGACCACCTTTGAACTACGATCTATCAAACAAAAGAAGAACCAACAATATCGATTCACAATTGGCGGAGCTATCGGGTAACATATTATGTGCATACAAAAAAAAAACAATGCAACCGAATTAAGAACCTCATCCTGTTTTGGAATCGGTTAATGAGAGCGTTAAGGCCATAATCCACCACGCGGGCTGGTGACCTCGAAAGATTCTAGGAACATGTCGGTTTCCTCACTATGTTTTCCTTCAAATCAAATGGACAAGAATGCTTTAGAAAAGGCGTTTGTCGAAATACAACCTGGGGATACCAATGGTCGGTAATAAATTAGTTTAAATAAAAAAAACCCTGGCATTAAAGGCTTGTTTTATGTTGATTGCAAAACTGTGTAATTGTGACTTGATTTGATACATTCAGTTTACTTTATACCACTTCTTTTTTTCAGCCTCGGCTACAAACCGTTCATGCTGGCGATCAGCAACCAGATCCCCTTCCTAACGTCCGTGATCAACACGCGAGAGCGACGTATCTCCATGGTGAAGACCCGGGTAAGGACTTCTAGCACGGGTTCCTTGAACCAGGACCCTAAGACGCCGCCTCCTATCGAAACGAAAGCGCCGCCGCCACTGAAAGTGCAGGAAGCGAAGCAAGTCCGGAAAGACAGCCCTAGTGTGCCGGTCGAATCGCCAGTCGTGCCCGTAGTCGCCCCTCCACGAATCACGCGACAGGATACGAGAGAAGAGACGTCCAATGGCTGCTCTGTTATGTAAGCGTTACTCACTAGAAATGTCTAACGTCAATCAAAGCCGTTAACTATGCATGCCATATAACTTTTAAGGCTGTGAAGGTACATCAAAAGTTTTGCTCACCTATAATGTATACCATTATTATACCATTATAGTTGCTAAATTATTCCGAATTTTATACAACACCATAAGTAGAAATAACAGTTAAATGCCTGTTACACTTTTTTTGTCATAAAACCAGAAACTCGCTGTTGTGTTTCTGTTTTTTTTTTTTGTGTTAAGGTAAAAGATGTTTACTGTTGAAATTTGTTTTTTTTCTCGAAGTGTCTGTTGTGGAGGGCCCCGGGGCATATGTCCCGTTTAAAAAATAAAATAGCCTTTATTTGCCTTGAAATATTACAGTAATTTTATATTTATATATTATTATTTTATACAGTTTCTTTCCTAGGCACCCAATTATGGATGAAGGCCTCCTCCATTTTTTGCCATGCTGCTCTGTCTTGTGCTAGTCGAATCCAAGTCACACCCGCGACTTCTGTGACGTCGTCACACCAATGTCCCGTTTGCCCTCCCCTAAATCCGGCCCTGGTAGTTGGTTTATCTAGATACAAACACAACAATCTTTCTTGCTATTTGCAGGTAAGATAAGATGATACAAAACATTTTAAAAGTTGACCCATACAAACTCTTTCCTCTTCGAGAGGAGAGGCATGCAATATGTTTGGCAATTTGGTCTCACTTTATACATGGTTACTGGTAATCCGCCTGCAGCCGTTTAAGGGCATGTTCTGTACATTTAAACAAACAACTTTGTTCTACAACTTTTGTTAAAACTCAATACATATCCCATAAAATAGTGTTTGTTGCACGGTTAACGTGTGTCTCTAAGCACGGTTTGCAGCTGTTTAGAGTTTATCCACTTCGGCACATCATTTATCGAGCGTTAAAGAGCGCGCACGCTCGTGTTACGAAGAGTTTGGTGCTTTTAGACCGGAAAAAATACTCTATTTTATTGTAAATGGGAAAATAATAAGCGATATTTAAAAATTATAGAACTAAAGTTGAAATATTTATGTACTTAACATCCCGTTAAAAAGGATGCAAGCTGATTACCAATAACCCTGTATAATGAAATTAAAAAATATTCAGATTATTAAAGTCTTCTTCTGCTTTCCATTTCTGGCCTTTCGATTCGGTCGTATGGTCATAATTATGCCAACGGCAACGGCTTGTGTTTCAGCAGGATAGATGTTGGCTATATTATCTACATTATGTAACATTATGTAGTGTGCGAGCTTTTATAGTATTTTATAGTATATTTTATAGTAGTAACAAATCTTTTATTTAATAACTTCACTGCAGTCAAGTTATATGGCCTTCATAAAAAGTCGAAGTTGTGTAATCCTTGGTAGTTTTATTATATGGCATAGCGAATGATAAATGTTAATTATAAAAAAAATACGTGTTATATTTTTATTTATTATATTTTGATATTACAAATATGAAATATTGTAGTTCTTATATGAAACGTCCAACCAATATTGAGTATTGGATTTGTATATAATAAATAAAATGTCAATATGGTTTCAATGTGTAAGTGTTCCTTGTGATTTGTCTCGAGTTTCTATGTCTCTTATGAATTAATATTAAAAACTTATGGTAAACAATATAATTTATTTATTGCAATAATTATAATATATTTTTTAGTTTTCTATTTCATTTTATTAATCGTCCGAAATGTAAATTATTTTCACTATCTTATTATTCACTTGTTTCATCTAGTCTTGTTACGGTAATAAGTAACTGTCAATTTATTAAAAAAAAAAAAACAAATAAGTAGTTAATTTTTTTAATGAATTAACGGGTTAGTCATATGTGATATGGTACTGCCATACGTCAGGTGGTCCCTCGCGCTTTCAGTTTTAAAAAGGCCGCTAAATGCGGCTGAAAATTAATTCGGGCTGGATCATCCATATCACGCACGAATAAACCGTAAACTAATCAAAATTAAGTAACTGTCATTTTATATCAAAATCTGATATGGAAAAATATGTGTTTTAAAATGTATGACAATTTGTGTGGGCTATTTTTTTACGTGTGGGATTTTAAATTCTGAGATTATTTTCAAAATTGAGTTTAAAAATGTTTGTCTTCCCTAGTGATATTACTGCAAAATTGAAATGTTTTGTAGAAGAAACCCTTGATATTGTGTATGTTATGTAGTTTTACACATAGTTAAGTGTAATTGGAATCCTAATTATCATTTCCTCACATCCTTGGGTGAAGCAATCCATCAAATAACTTATTGTTAGTTGACGCAAGAACGCAGTCAAGTGGTCAAGTCTTAGCTATATAGTATAGTAAAGAGAAATGTTTCAAATCTACACATAAGTTACACACAACTTAAGTATGTGTACTGTGACATGTGTAAATTGTTTGTGTCATTGAGATGGGTACATTTTTATTTTTTAACAGTTGTAGGTAGCTAGAATTGTCGTCTCACCTGATGTTAAGAGAATAATGTTATATTTATGAATTAGCGAAAATGTTTTGACCATTTTGTCTGCTCTCCGGCTTTTACAAAATTTTATGAAATGAAACACTAAAAGTATTGCAATTATTGATTCCAAAAATAAAATTATCAAGTAATGGTGTTTTTTTCGTACATTAACTGACAGTTTCGCCGTTTTTCTTGCTAACAAACAGACATCAAACATTCAACATCATTAAAATAAATCAGATCATATTCTTGTTAATTTAGGTATTATAGTAATTCATTGTATTAATAATTTAACTTTTAGTAAATCTGGATTACGTAAAAAGTATAAAAAGCCGAAATGCGCACGCAATACTCTCGATATACGAGTATTCTTAGCATTTTGTTTACTTTGGTGCCCATAAACCTACGATCTATTTCACATTTTTTACTTAACCCTCTGTTGTGTAAAATTAATTTTATTTGTAAGAAGTTAATAATTGACTTGTTAAGACTCGAGGTAGAAATAACAAACGAAAGCATTATAGTTAACATCATCATCGTTTTCTTTCTGGTTTCGCTCTAAGTGTGGCACAGGACATTTTTCTGTTCGGCTTCAATCTATCATCGGTCATTTTATCACTAAAACTCATTTCGCAAAGTCATTAAAGTTAACAATAATTATGTAAATTAAGAAAATAATCGGAATAAAAACAATAGTATATGTTACGGAATATTGATATCGATACGTCCTTCAATTTGCTCACGAATACTTACATTATCATTATGTTAGTTACTTGTACTTGTGACTGTACATAAGTGTTGCTCAATTTCATAGTTTTATCACAGGTTGTATTATACACACTTAAGATGAAAAGTTTTAAACACAATTATTTTAATGAGGTATTTTAACTAGTTTTTCCAGACATTAAAGACAAGCGTTTGACTTGACGAATTGACTGATGTTAAGCAATACCGCGATCTAGAACACATCACGTCTACAGACATCCATATCATACCTATCTGGAAACACGTACTTAGATAGATAGCTCCACAGTTTGAATGCGAATGCATAAATGTATATGCTAAGCGTTTTTCTTTTTCGAATTTTGTGAGTCTACACTCATACAAAATAAATAATTCCACAAATTTCAGTTTTCGTTCTTTTTGTATCGGTATTTATTGATAGCGATGTAAAAGAAACTTGAGTTTAAAAAAGTCCTCAATTATTAGAGTAGAAATATTACATATTGGAAGTGACTCCACTCTACCGACATTGAAATAAAACTATTCACGTTATTTCATAAAGTAAGATTTATCTTCCAGTATGGCGTAGTTGATGAGATCAATCGTTTATAACTAATCACTGATCCCACGTCTCGCCTTGGCACCAAAGGACCATAGCCATATTCACACCTAAAAATAAAGTTCAAAAACCAAAAAGGTCATACCACTGATTGTAAACACTCTGAATGATATTAATTTTTTAAATACCGTTTAGTACAAATAAAAAAAAATTGTGACCATATATTATATAATTTGTAAAATGCTCATTGTTATAATTTTTTCTTAACTGAAAATTAGTTCAGATCAAAATTAGACCCATAGAATAATATCTGGATTGTAAATACAAATAGAGACATTCAGGCATTCCAAATTAAATCTTGTGAAATAAAATAGCAATAATATTAGCATTCCTTTTGTATGTGACATAAATAGGTCAATTAATAAATTAATTAATAGGTATAAGTATAGATAATGTTATTTCTTAATGTGAATTTAATCTTGAGTCTCGTTCTGTAAAATGTTTGTGCAGGTGCTAATATTATTAATTATAGGACAACACATAACCATTCATTCTAATTTATAGTTTCATGGGTGCATTTTAATGTTATATCTTGGTTTTATGAATTAATAAAGATAATATATTATAAAGTCGGTTTCTGAGACAGTAGATTATATAAAAGAGGTTATACATCAAATACGGCAGACGCAGTGTAGGACCCACACGATGGGCCGATGATATTGTCTCGGTCGCGGGAAGTCGGTGGATGGAGGCGGCACAAGACCGGTCATTGTAGAAATCATTGGGGGAGGCCTATGTCCAGCAGTGGACGTCTGCAGGGTGCAGATGATGATGATGATACATCAATTAAAGGCGATCGCACAGTTTTAGTACATTTAAAGCTGAAGGTCGTAGCTAACTTATACATAAATAAATAAAATTAACATTGAAATATTATAATCTTAAACTCTTAACGTATGTTAAGAGCGAAAAGTGGAAATAAATGGCAAAAAATAAAATGAATTAATATTATTTGGACATTCGTCACACATCACTCACTAGCCCCAAACTAAACAAAGCTTGTAAAAGAGCTAGCTACCTATCTTTTATAATACTGACATGACAAGGATTTGGACTAGATGGTGTTGTGTAACAAATGTCCACAGATATTTATTGATTTATAACAAACCAATCGTGTATTGTAATGCACATTGAGCAATAAAGATTTTAAAACTAATTTTGATTTCGCGAGCCAAATACGGGCCCACATCCTAATTAGCCAAGTTCAACATTTACGTACGTACGATATAAAAATAAACTCGTAATTTATAGGTTACAAATTACAGTGACCACAATATCAGAAAATGGGCGAGGAGAAAAAACGCAGACTCCGCAAAAAAGCTACGACCGTACCTAATGTGTAGATAATTCAGAATAATTTTGTACAGTGCGGAAATGGTGCTGCGGATGTTAAGTTGGCATTGAGGATTTAGACATCCAATCATTAGACCTATGTATGTACTAAGCAGTAAGCACCTCTGTTTTTTTATCTGTATAATATTTATCGTTGTAAAGATGCCTGAATCAATTTAGACAGCCATGTATGGCCGGGATGTCTTGCTCTAGCATTACTAAAATAAATAAACTAAAAAAATAAAAATCAACCGCTGCGGCGTTCGTAGGTACAGGATAAAACCTGACTTAAGTTTTGTCTGTGAGCTGTTTTGTTTTTTATATTGTTGCACGTTATTGGCTCGCGTACCTATACCAAATGTCGGAATACGGCGAATAGAATTTCCAAATATAAAACAATACTGTATTTTGTTGTATCATTTATGTTTCATGTTCAACAAAATAATGTTCAAATCAATCAAAAGATTAACACCAAATCAGGGTAGCGATTCTGAAACCATTCGGTTGCATCCGACACGGAATCTCATCTCTCGGTCTTTGTCTTATCTGTTTAGCATGACAAAGACCGAGAGATGAGATTCCGTGTCGGATGCAACCGAATGGTTTCAGAATCGCTAGGCTTATCTTCTTAGCGATAACAAAAAACAAAACAAGGCAGTGTGCTATCGTCATTAACGTTGTGTAATAATATTAATTGAAACCCATTGAATTAATTATATATTTACCTACCTGTTATTATTTACATTTGAAATCGTTGATTCCACCAATCTAATTATATTTTCTAAAAAAATGTAACATAATTATGTAATTTGATGGTCAATTTGATGTTTTAAATTCTTATTAAAGTTATGTAATGAAATGAATGGCCTTTTTATTTTAGTTGCGCATGACTAAGATAAAGTGTTATAAAGTTGAACAAATTATAACAATACAACCCTTTTGGATTTCAGGCTTATGTAGTAAGCATTGGACAGCTACATATAGTTACAAAGTAGGTACATATTATTGTATGTTTGAATGCACCTAATAGTGTTTGCGTCTCCAGTCCCATTACACATTATTTTTGGGTGTGATAAAATTACCTAAAACGAGACCTATGAAAAAGTTCTGCATATCTCACTACATACACCAGCGTCCCTCGTCGACTGCGTTCTGGTTGAACAACTAGGTTCCAACGTAGGTACTCGTTATATTTCTCTGTTTCCGGTCAAACCCGATTTTAGGATAAACCGCTTTTGCTTAAGCCAAATCTATTCATCATTTCGGCGATGGGTTTCAAACTGGTACACACTAAACTAAACTGGTTCGTCCTATGACGAATAGGAGAAACTAGAAATGCATTAATCTAACCAAATCAGTTTAATATCCTGAAGTGTCGTTATTCATATTAGGCCTAACTAGTTAGCCTGGGATGTCCTAGCTAGTTTCTCCTATCGGTCATAGGATTAACTAGTTTAGCCTAGTCTGTACCTGTCTATTCGTCACTTATAGGATGAACTGATTTAGCCTACGAAAAATTAGTTTGTTCTAAAATCGGGTTTGGCTAATATCTATACCTCAGCCCCGGATCTTAAATATTTTTTAGGCGGGGCAAAATCTGAAAAATGGCGCCCCCGCCCACTTATCTTTAATTTTTCTTTCATTTCTTTTGAAGGGGGGGGGGGGGGTGTTAATGCATCTACTCATGACCACTATGCAGGGGCATGTCCGTCGGGCTCGACACCACGGACGGACATGGTGCCCCTCTACCGACTAAAACTCCCTCGATTTTGACCGCGACCCTGCCAAGTACCACCCTTGCGGGTCCACCAACCCTCGCATTTGGCTCTAATGACGCTCTGGTAATGATAAACGCTGGTGGACACTGTAACCTTCTTCTAGCCCCTTTCCCCTGACTACACACATTGCTCAAAAGAGACAGTAGCGCGTGTAGAAGCCCTCTATCCCGGCCAGCAACAAGATGTCACCATGGCAAAACAATATACTTTTGGAATCAGTTCAAATAGATTAATGGCTTCTTAGTATGCGTTTTATTTATAAAAAGAGGTACGGGTACTACCCATATATGTATCCGTCACTATTTGTGTACGGTATGGTGGGTTTGTACAGTTTGGAACTGAGGCGGAAGATGCAGCTGTTAATGCACTATTATTATTTACTAAATAATAAGTTGAACAACCCCGATACACTGAGCGAGGTGCGGCTGGCGGTGCCGGGGGTGGGCCGGCGCGGGCCGGGCGCGCTCGCGCCGCGCCGTCGCCGCCCTCTGCTGGCGCCGCCGCCGGGGCTGCGGACCGTGCGCGGCTACAACGCACCCACGCCGCGATTTATACAACTTTTAAACGGCATACTCACTCAAAAACCGGATCTGGACATTTTCTTTGATAAACAAGGAAATTTTAAGGCTGAAATTGTCGCCTATCTCAGCTCAAACATGTGACGTTTTGGTTATTCTTTTTTAGCTGTAAGTTATATGTTTAAATTGAATTAAATAAATAAATGAGGCAGAATGAATACATGTATGAGTGATATGCCTGCCCAGAACAGCACAGTTGACACACAGTTGCTATTGGAACACGAAAAGTCCTAATCATTACCTAGCAGTACACTGCGCTCGTCACTCGGAGATATAAAGGGGTTTATCTCTTAGCCCAGTAATTTATCAGGAGACATTGCCTTTAAACCTGAACACAGTAATGTTTGTACACTTCTGCTTGACAGCAAAATAACTGGCAAAGGTGTAGTGCTTCCCCAGGCGGACTCAGCAAAGAGCCCTAAAATGACCACCACTAAACTGAAGTGAGCCAAACATGGCACGGACTCAGCCAGCTCATTCCTTTTTGTTATTTTGGCTTGTATTCTATTGTGGATGCCGGGTATCCAATATCTAACTTATCAATTGCCCATCAAACTGAAAAAAAAATGTTGATAAATGTTCTAAATAGGCCCGCTGCTACCTGTTCTGTCGCCCGAGTGCAGTACAACTTCAATAGTTGTAAGGCGCATTCGACCTTCGGGCTCTGGCACCATCATTGAAAGGAAATAATTTGATCGCCTCTAAAGAAGTCATCATCGATAAGACGAGTCTGAGATGAAGAAGTCCACGACGGTATACCTAATGCTGCTAGTAAAAGGATGCCGATATAAAGCTGTGTAAAGGTGTGTCTGGCCCGGCTATTCAATGCATTCTTCAACACTTCCGGATATTTTTCCTCAATATGGAACACTTGCAAAGTAAACAAATAGTACTACCAAAACCTGGCAAAGATCCTGACTCTTTTTGCCGATGAAAGCGCATATACACATACTCGCGCAACCCACAGCGAGCTTCTCGAATACAGAAGCTTCTCGATTCACAGCCAGGATGGATCGACAGATGACGCAGCGTTGTAAATGTTGTAGGAAAAACGACTGCACTACGAATAGGCCTAAATAGAATACATCTTTACCATTACTACTGTACTTCGAGAACAGGTTATCAGGTGAAAACGCAAAGTCAAATGAGCGCCCACAACAACGCAAACTTGAGCATGCACTCTCAAACCAGTTACAAAGTCTAGCAAGCAAAGTCGAGGTCGAGTATTGCTGGGCCCAATCTTGGGCTCTAAGCTGCTGCTACAAATCAAACTGGGCTTAAACTAGACCTACATTCGTACGCGTCTTACTTATAGTGCGACCAGTAAAACAAATAGACTTCAAGTAAAGTATAATATCACCCTGAGGATGTTTCTAGAAGCCGGCCGTTACTTATGAAATGCTGTGATCGACCAAGATTTGAACATCGAAACGGTGGAGGTGTGGCCAATCTAGCACGTGGTGTGCTTGACTACGCAGACTATGGGCCACATTCACACCTACAGAATATCGCGCCACACCATTCATGCTATCCTGATGTACGTACCTAGCGTAATTTCCCTCGTAGTCTCCTCCTGGCTGAACAGGAAGAAAGCAAAGAGACGATGACTCTATAGAAGACTCAACCCAGTGAATATAGATCCCCATACCCGGACGCAGCCTACGAGAACGTTAAGGCACTGATAAAAAAGTCGTTTCATTAAGGGCGCAGAAGTGCTGATGCTCACCACAGACTAGGTAGAGAGATACTCTATGCTCACCTATGCAGTGCTATGCAAAATCTTACACCACATTTTCTCTGCAGTGTCTTCAGGCGTCTAGCCCCGGTTAAAAGGTTCGTCTCGAAACCGGTGCCTAGCCATGCCTAGCCTCCCAAAAAATGAGTAAAGAAGGATTCATGATGATAATTTTGGATCGGATATTACTACGATGACTTGAAATACGTGATGAAAATCGCTTTACGCCCCGGGCGTATGGCGGCCCCACACGGGCGTCACGCCCGTGTGAGGGGTACGCTTCGCACGCTTACGGTGGCCCTGTGGGTCTGCCGCTTAACTAAATTGCTTTGGCTTTGCTATTGCTGTTTCTATAATTTCATGCGAAAAGAAAAGAGAGAGCAAAGTCAAAGCTAAGACAGTTTCAGTTAGGCGGTAGGTACGCTGGTTCTATACCGTCATTCCAGTAACTTTGCCGCTGCAATGTACGGTTTATGCAGGCGAGCGGGAGCGTATTTTGAACGCGCAATTTTGATCCATACGAATGTATGGATATGCACCACGCACCTCGCGTATAACGTGGTTCGTGTGTTGTACACTAGTATACATGGATATTTGTTTTAATTATTCTGACAATTTCATTTATTTATTAAATTGAATTAATTATTTTTTCTAGATAATTAATTTAATTAGTAGTATTGACTTGAGATTATTTGATTTGATATTAGTTTTTAAATAATTACATTTTGTGTAATTTATTGATAATTATAAATCTTTCTATGTATAATTATCTTAATTCTTGTTACTATTTAATCTTATGACATGTAATATTTTTTATGAATAAAAATGATAATGATTCTGATTATCAGTAGAGTTGATATAATCACAGTAAATAAACAGTGAAATGTATGTACTTGTGCCAGTATAATTTTTTCTGTCGTCAAATTTAAGTCAATGTTTATGAGTTGCACGTCTATTAAAGGCGAGTTTTGGCGCCCCTCTGGACTTGCCGCCCGGGGCACGGGCCCCGGCTTGCCCCCCCCCCCTAGATCCGGCTCTGCTATACCTACTAATCTTATAAAGCTGTACGTACCTACGTCTACTCTCTTTCTACGAAAAACGTTATTTCGAAATAAACACGTGACTTTCCTACTCCAGCGGGTCTACCGCCGAACGAGAACTGTCTTAGCTTTGATATTCCTCTCTCTTTTCTTTTCAAATGAAATTGAAATGATAAAGACAACAATAGCAAAGCCATAGCCGATTTAGTTAGACGGTAGAGGGGCGGTTCTACTTCGATCCCTCGTTCGTCCGTTTAAATGTTCTAAGCTTACTCTAATTAAGAGTCGGCTTAGAACATTTAAACGTCAAACAATGTTATATCGGACGAAATGCGGAATTGGAAAGACGCGAGTTTATTTCGAAATTACGTTTTTCGTAGATAGAGAGTAGACGTCCAGAAGAGGTTTTTCGTTTAAATGCTCTAATCTCGCTGCTGGACCGATTTTAAACTTTCACTTCACTTGAATATTTATATTACCTACGTACAACGGGCCGGGACGGAACAGACCGCTAGTGCTAATATGATAAAGAGCATGGCGGTTTTACTAGTTCTAATCTCTCAAAATTCAAGTAATCTGCAGAACCACCGCACCTGTATAAATGATTCTTATGCAGTTCTACAGATGATACCAGTCAGACGCTACATTTTATTAGGAACAATGCAAATTAGACAAAATGCTGACAATTTTAAACTGGACAAAGTTAGGAAGGAAACTCCGAACTTAAGTGAAAACTTATAACTCAGAATTTGATAGCTCACTTTGGAAACTACGCCGGTGAAACCGGAGGGCATGCCCAAGACCACGGCTATCTAGAAATGCGTCACCATTTTTAGATAGCCAATGGGAAATGCTGACGTATTTCTAGATGACGAATGGCCATAGTCCCGAGTTTACCCGAAGATGTCTTATCATTCCCGAGCGTGGCGCTAAAATTCAATTCACAGCCAACGAAAAATATGTCTGTGCCGCGCTAAAAGAAGTTTCCGCTAAAATGTGCGTAGTACCTACACACGGCAGAAGTAAAACTTAATCGGGAATCGTAATTGGAATGGAAGGGGATAAATAGTAAATAATGTTATATACCTAATAAAGTAATTATGGATCGAGGTCCGCTATAAGTTACGGCTGGTCTAGTCGGGAGAACGACAACTGCCGATCCGGAGCCCCCGGATCGGCAGTAAAATCCCACGCGCACCACTGTCTTTTCGAAGTTATGTGTGTAATGCCGCTAACTTAAAAACGGTGAAGGAAAACATCGTGAGGAAACCGACGTGTACCTAGAATCTTTCCAAGTCATGTATCATCCGCCATCCTGAACTGGGTCAGCATGGTGGACTATGGCCTTGACTCTCTCCTTGCGAAAGAAGGCCCCGAGTCCCAGCAGTGGGAACATTTAATGAGCTTCTTATGCGGTCTGATTTCTGATGGTGAAATTGTAGTATTTTTTACTAATAGTAGACTATTAGATATATATTTTCATTCAGAAACGCCTCATAAAAGATTTTTGCCTTATTGCATGAACTGTAACGTAAGACACTGCGTACGTTTCAAATGCTAATACCTAGGTAGGTTGGTAGGTATATAGGTACCTACTGCGTCTTATTCTTCGAAAGTTGTCCCTGGGTAGTGATTCTAAATGGAATCCGATTGCTTCAAATTCGGAATGACATTCCTTGTCTCTGTCATTCTAAACAGATAAGACAAAGACCAAGACATGAGATTCCGTGTCGGATCGATCCGACTCTGTCATCTCTGATCGGTTCAGAATCGCTGGGCTGATGAGCGAGCGTGAAGGAAACTATATAATTTGTATTCTTGTTCCAGAATGTTAGTGTAGGCGATAATTCCTTTGTGAGTATTTATCTCTAGTTCCAGGTGAGATGCAAACTTAAACAAATGCAAAGAAAATGTAAATTACCTACTAAACTATTGCCGTAAAATGTAGTGGCAGGACTTTTTGCAGAGTCCGTTCGGGGAAGTACCACACCTTAGCCACTTATTTTACCGACAAGTATTACTGCAAGTATTAGTGCAAACATTACTGGGTACCAGTTTGAAGGATAATGTTTCCCGAGAAATTCCAGGGCACAGCTTGAGATAAAGCGTCTTGTATCGTATCTGACTTGAGTGCCGAGCGCAGTGCTAGGTAATGATTTGGACTCTTCATGTTCCAATATCGGCGTGACATTGTCGTTGCTTACCATCATCATCTATATTATCTATTCTATGCCATCGTGCACTTGTCCAGGGTAGCGATTCTGAAACCATTCGGTTGCATCCGACACGGAATCTCATCTCTCGGTCTTTGTCATGCTAAACAGATAAGACAAAGACCGAGAGATGAGATTCCGTGTCGGATGCAACCGAATGGTTTCAGAATCGCTACCCAGGTCGGATGCAACCGAATGGTTTCAGAATCGCTACCCAGATCGTTTCGTCATTATTTACTGTAAAAAAAATACACATGCAGAATGAAAGACATATATATAATGCTCGAAAATAATTTAAAAAAACTTTGTTGATATAAGCAATCACTGTCATTTTCAATTATTGCCAGTATCAGTAAGATGTGCTAATAATGTGAGGAAGTGGTACGAAGTACTTGTGCTGATTTTATTTATACCATAAAACAATACCGTTTCACATCATTAAGCAGTAATCGTCTCAGGTATAAACATAAACAATTTATTGTATAAGTTACATCAGCGCAATTCTACCTTTGTATTGAATATAACCACAGTACTAAATAATCAATTTGCAGTCATAGGAACTGCCGATAAAAATAAAAACTTATAACTCAGAATTTGATAGCTTACTTTGGAAAGTACGCGGGTGAAACTGGAGGGCGTGGCCATCTAGAAATGATGACGCTTATCTAGATGACCAATGGCTATGGTCCCGTGTTTACCCGAAGATTTCGTATCATTCCCGAGCGTGACACTAGAATTAAATTCACAAAATCTGTCTCTGGTGTGGTGGTGTGCCAAATGAAGTGTTCACTTCAATAAGTCTATGAATTAATAGACTTGATTTATATCGATGGATATAAGTACCTCCATGTTCATAATCATGAAATTTACCTAAGGTACACATAATCCGTTTCTACACAATTTTCAGTCAGCTTTATTTAAAACTAGCGGCCCATTCCGGCTGCGCTCAGATATCGTCATTTAAAGACTATTAATCGAAATAAAAACTATCCTATCTCTCAAGTTGGACCAGACTGCTCACGGTGTGCCAATTTAATTTAAAATCGGTTAAGTAGTTTAGGAATCCATCGCGGACAAACATCGTGACAGGAGATTTATATATATTAAGAGGATAAGAAGATAGATTCAAGAACGAATCTGGATTATAATGTCATGTGATTTGAGAATTCTACACACTTTCTTTTGACGTGACAACGTTTAATAAATTGATAAACGCTGACTGCATGCACGAAAAAGTGTCCCGTTATGTCCCGTAACGCTCATTGTTCCGTTACGCTCATTGTACGCTTGCGCCGCATCTATCAATGTTTTGGTATGACGTTGTCACGTTAAACTATCGTCCGTAAACCAATCGATTTTACAGACAACTAATTTTGAAATGAAAACTTCTTTTGGCGTGCCTAGACAGATTTTTCGTGGGGTGTGAATTAGATTCTAGCGTCACGCTCGGGTATGATAAAAAATCTTTGGGTAAACTCGGGACCATGGCCATTGGTCATCTAGAAATGCATCAGCCAATGGGAAATGCTGAAAGGGCGTGGCCTAGCCATCATGGCATGGCCATCTAGAAATGCGTGAGCTAATGGGAAATGCTGACGGATTTCTAGATGGGCATGCCATGATGGCTAGGCCACGCCCTCCGGTTACACCAGTGTAGTTTCCAAAGTAAGCCACTAAATTCTGAGTTATACATAAGTTTTCACTTCTATCGGCAGTTTCTATGACTACCATTTTTTTTGTATATCATTACGTTTTCTTTGTGGTTAGACAGGTGAGAGTGAGGGAAGACTACTTTGCAGAATGTGGCAACATTTCTCCATGATAAGCTGTCACGACGTTGTACCTTTGAGGAGGTTAAAAATCTTTGTTTGAGAGAATGTAGAAACAATTGATTTTACACGTTTTTAATAGTTGTTTTCTGAGATTATTTACTTTGTTTATGAAGATAAATCGTACAGCCGCTTAACTGTCCACAATGGCAGCCACGGCTCAACACGAGCTGTCGGTGGCAGAGCTGAAAGTGGAGATCGAGAGGCTTAGCCGCGAGCTCGACCAAGCCAGCAGTGAAAAGATACAATCGGCACAACTCGGCCTGGTACTTCTAGAAGAGAAGAGCTCCCTTCAGCAAAGATGCGAAGAATTAGAAAGTCTTTACGAAAATGCAAGACACGAACTGAAATTCACACAAGAGGTTAGTGGCCTACATTTTATTCTAATTATTTTCACTCTTCATGCATTAACGGATACAGAAGAAGAGCTGAAACGGAATTTTTAGAGACTACAATTTCATATGCAAGTGTTGAACTACTTTCAAAAATCATGAATGGAAAGTTATTGAATTTTTTAATTATAACCTACATTGGCTAAGTAAGAAAGAAAGTTACGATATTTTCTCAGAAGCACTAAAAAATATGAATTAATTTATACTTATATTTATACTTTTGGACTAAAACTACAATAACAAATTGTTTGTTTATTTGTATGCGATGAACTCTGAAAGTACTGAATGAATATAAATAATTGGTCTACCTTAAACTTGAAGATTTCTTCTGTATTTAAGTGTGATATGAATTTAGCTTGTCACTAGTTTAAATATATTAAGGAAGCAGGAATGGAAACTCATCAATACCATTATTATTAAGAAATAATGTTGGCTTTGTATGTTATGTTTATATGCATGTGCGAGGTAAAGTTCAGAGCACTCTGTATCAATATAAAAAGATGTATATATACATATGGCCTCGTGGCTTAGTGGGTAGTAGCTCTGCCTGCGAAGCCGAGGGTCGTGGGTTCGATTCCCACCCAGTGCAAATATTTGTGTGATGAATTCAAATGTTTGCACTGTGTCTAGGTGTTTCTATGTATAATTAGTATGTATTTAAAACTTTATAAGTATTATATCAGCTATCTGGCCGCCATCATACAAGCTTTGCTTAGTTTGGGGTCAGATGGTGCTGTGTGTGAATTGTCCACCAGTATTTATTATTTATTAATTTATATATAAATATCTTCTAACAAACTCTAGAGCCTCTAAAGGGTATTTAATAACTCATGGTAGAATTTTACAACTCCTTTCCAGTAAGATCCCACCCTTAAAGTTTTTTATTAGAAGGTATGTTTAGAATAATTTTACTGCATGTAATGAAATAGCAACCTATTGAAACACAAAATTAATGTTTTTTTGCCTTAACTGGCATGACTTCTTCGATGACTCAGGTTTATTCTGTACTTGTAACCTATTATTTTTTTGTTGAAGCAGTTGCCAATCTGAACTATGAGCAATTATTATTCCTTGATGTGAACATTTTACAACCAATTTCAAAAAAGAAGCATGTTTAAATTTGGCTGTTCATTTCTTATGTTACCGCATAACTTTTAACAGAATTTGATTTCATTTTGTTTGAAAGAGTATTAAACTTCCCGAATAGTGCTCTATACATTTTGTCAAAATTTTTTGATTAATAATGTTTACATTGGAATTTATTATAATGGTTTTCAGAGAAAAAAAAATTGCTATAGGAATCTGGATTTCATTAAAAACATGATTAATTTTCCCAGTAAATTTACTGAAAATAAATTGAGTAGGTACCAAAATTATAATAAAATTACTCTAATTATAGTGAATCCAACCATTTATTATCTTTTTGGCAGATCTAATTTGTCAGTTATAGTGTTGTGACCAAGTATAAACAGGTACATCGATACTAGCATTTTGCAACGGTCTGGTTATTAAATTGAAATCAAATAAAATTAAAGATTATTTTGGCAAATAAGAACATGACATTTTGTCGGGTTGCCTGCGAAAAATCAGTCCCAAAGTCCGGTTGCCGAATTTTTAAAAGTAAAACATTGCTGCGAGTTTGGCTAATATCTCGGAAACTATAAACTTTAGGGCAAAAATTGTTGAGGTTGTTATTGTAGAAAATAAAATTTTGCATCTTTTGTGGCCGGAAAACTTTTCTGTGACATGTAGCGTTTACGATTTATGGCTCATTTAATTAACCAGTTTTTCTATTGCAGCCGATAACTCTTGAAATATTAGATTAATCAATAAAACGCATCAGACCTTTTTTAAAGACTAGTTTATTTCCTACAACTTTCGTTTAATTTTTTTTTCTTATGTTCATACGTTTTGAGTTAGAAGAAGCTTAAATTCAGTTATTCTGCCAAAAACATTATAAATTAATGAATTGTATTAAAATGAACAATTGTTTTATTTGTGGTTATGTTAGACGACAAAAACTCTGTACTTGTAAGAAAAAACAGATACTGAGTCTAATGAAAGCCAGCATTAGACGAAGCGAGAGAGAATAGAAAGCAAACTAGAAGATAAATAATTAACGGATTCAAAATATCCATTTCAAACTATACAAATACATACTATACATTTGAACTATACAACAATGACGTTTAAAGTGGTGGCTCTCTAGCTAGCCAACTAATATTATAAAAGACTATAAAAAGATAGAATCTCTTTATTATCCACAATATAATACTTAAACAACAGGGACTTATCCTAGAACTAGTGAACCAAGTGGCGACATTATCGCTAATAGCGATCTCTTCCAGGCAACCGAAATACCATGAGTAAATAGGTACTATGTTATGTCTAGCACAAACCCCAGGATATGCCATAAATGGCGAAAAATGCCCATACCCAGCCTTCTGGCTCGTTTCCACCACTAGAACTCGGGGAAAGGCCGTGGCCCGCCGTGCTGGTCCGCTGTACATGTCGCTGAAAGATGTCATCACATTAACATCTTCACGAGTATTGATAATACCCTATACATTTCCGAGAATAAGGGTAGATTTGTTACCTTTTTTAAATGTTACAGAGCGAATACACATAAGTGTTGTTGCGGTGGTAGTATAATCATAGAAAACGAAGGTAATTTGTGTGCTATCACATACTACTAGTCCTTATCTAAGAAAACCCGAATAAATTTCGAGTCATTTTAAATAAATTTTACTTATAGCAGTTGCTTAACATCCTGTTATTGAAAAATTAGATATGTCCAGTCTATTGAAACAGTGCTATAGACGCACAACTAGTAGACGTAGATCAGGTACAGCGGTAACCTTTGGGTGACCGACTGATGAGACATTATTAAGCCAAATATGGAAATATTTTAACACATTAAGCATATCAGGTTAATTTATTTAGAAATTAACGAAAATGGTACATCATGTTCTTCAAAGTTTACATCAGACATAAATAAACTTTGTTAATTTACCTAACTACAAAATGTTATTTAACACTTTA
The DNA here is from genome assembly GCA_963693475.1 of Ectropis crepuscularia. Lineage (NCBI taxonomy): Eukaryota > Metazoa > Arthropoda > Insecta > Lepidoptera > Geometridae > Ectropis > Ectropis crepuscularia. The sequence goes on along the minus strand of OY856357.1, from coordinate 8,244,154 downwards.
TTTTAATAAATATTCAAATGTTTCAGTCATCATAACCTTGTTCTTTTTTGGATATACACCAGGAGATAAACACGTCTTCAAATAATGCTGTATGTTTTCCTGAGGCGCATCAATATAACGGTTTTACATAAAAATAAATCCGATATTATGTGCCGAGAACGGAAAACAACCGTGTAAAAATAGTTAATAAACAATATCGATATCTCAATCGTAACTTCGTAACATCACTATGTTGATAGCCATAGAACGTAATTTTTTAAAAACGTTTGTTATTTTATGGAATTTATAAAAAAACTACTGCACTTATGGACTCATTTTGTGAAAGATGATTATTATACGGGATCAAGGAGCAAATTTAAGCAGTTGTCATATTTTTAAAACCTCGCATTTAAAAGTAAACTTTTGCGTAACATGACGCAATTACGTTCTATTGGTGCTGTCAAAAAGAGGATAAACGGTTGGATCTACTATAATAAATTAATCTTATAGTATAGTTTTCTCAAAACTAGTTTTAATCATTTTTGTTGCTACAATTTTACAATGTAAGATCTCTTTCTTTTTGTTTTTTTTTTATAAATACTGTGGCTTTTTTTCTTATCTTTGTTTGGGCTTGTACAGAAGGTGCAAGGCCCAACTAGCCCAAAACAATTTCCGTTATAATATTCCAGCTCTGACGAGAAACAAAAGTGGGCTGTCTGATAGTCTCTTAAACTAATTCATTTTCAAAACCTCTCTCTTCTTTCTTTGTACAACTATTACATATTTTTTAATATATAAAAAAATCCAATACCTATTGGATTTTTTTGTATTAATTTTTAAAATAGAATGATGGGACAAGCAACGTATCTGCCCATAACAATAGTGCTATGCAACTATTCGAATGTGTAGAGTCTAAATCACTGCCTGGCAAAGATAGATAAAATTATTAACTACTAGCAGTGCCCCCGGTGTTACCCGCGTAGTTCCCGTTTCCATTGTTTTTCCGGGATAAAAAGCCTATGTGTTTTTCCAGACTATAATCTATATGTGTTCCAAATTTCAGCCTGGTCCATTCATATGTTAGGACGTGATGGAGCAACAAACATCATACATTGACATTTATAATATTAGTAGGATTTTTTAAAAACCCTTTAGTGTGACACAAACAAATAATTACAGTATAAAACAAAGAGAAATATTACAGTATAAAATAATTACGAACCAGCATCTCAAGGTCTGTTAATTCTCCAGGAAGACTGCAAATTGTCCAACAATTTAATTTTTTTTATGTAGAATCGAAATAAATAAAACTTTGCCTATTTGGTACTGTTATTCTTCTCTATATTTTCTTGGACTATAGTGAACATAAACCCAATATAGTTCTCAAAAAATAAAAGGAAGTTTTACAATCTAAGTTGGACTAAAAGTGAAAGAAACAGTAAAATAACACAGTGTTTTTAATTTTTTATTTATCTTACTAATATAATAAGGGCCTAAAATTGTGAGTGTGTGTGTTTGTTATTCTTCACATCTAAACGGCTCAAGAGATTTTAGTAAAAATTGGTATGGAGTTAGAAGACACGTAGGCTGCTTTTTATCCCAAAAAAATTACGAGAACAGGAACTACGTGGGTAAAACCGCAGGGCGCTGCTAGTTAAAAATTATAATTGTATGTATTACAAGTTTTTCCCAAAAATCAGAATGGGCCTTTTAGTTTTTGAACGCTTATTGTTAGTATTAAACCTAGTTGGTTTATCTGTTTTTTTGCTCATTTCTACCAACATTTCTATTCAAAACTGAGTCCAATAATACAGCAAATGAATTAACATTACAGTCACAGATCCGTTTTAGCATACTACAAAAAACCTTTGTTTTGGTAATTTTAGTATACTTTTTACAGGCTCTAATGAAATTAGACTCAACTCAAAAAGTGACAACACGGAGCGGAATAGAACAGGAAAATGCACTCATCAACGAATCTGCGGCTATGGAGAGCTCGCTCACTCTGCAGATACTGGAACTGGAAGGTGAAACCAAACAGGTATGTCCAATCAGAATAAGGGTTTCCACACCAAAAAAAAATTATATTTTGGATCATCAGACCTGAATAAATTTAAAGTTTTAATTGATAATTACCAGTAATATTATCGGTTATATGGCATTTGTCATTCAGAAACAATTATGATACATGGCAACTTTATTCTCATGACAAAGTGATGTAATAAATGTGAGATGGTGGGTGTTGTTAGCTGACTGGTTGATGCAAGATGATAATGATGTATTCCAGGCGAATTTCAGCTACATTTTTTTGTATAATTATTTTTTTAGATGTATCGTCATGTGATATTTATGTACCCACTTTTAGGAATAAATGAAGTGAATATGAAGTGAATAGTTGTTACTTTTTGGGATGGCATACTCATAGTGGATGGACTTTGAAGCGATATTTGGTAAAATTATCAAATATGTGGTGAATGAGTGTTTTTTGCGAGAAAAGTCTGGAGCATACTCTAGTCTGCAATAAAGTAAATATCCATAAAACATACAAGTTTTGTAAACCTCTATTAGGGGATGCACTGAGAAAACCAGCAAATTGTCATTAGTATTCATTGCTCTGGCGAGTTGCCAGGCTTAATCAACTTGCAGTCACAATCCAATGTTAGTCAGACATTAATTTGTTGAACTCAGACTTTAGTGCAAGGTTTTACAGAAAAACTGTAGGTACTAGCCGAAAGAGTCGTATTCTACGCATTACTATTAACTTGTACTACGGACCAACCCCAAAATCACAAAGGAATTAAATTATTTCGTTTACGTAAAGAGCTAATCAAATGAATAAATACCAGCGGTCCGTCCCGGCTTCGCCCGTGGTACGTAATATATGTATAGATAGCCTATAGCTTCTCAGTTCCAGAGTGCCACTTTTCAGCAATTTCATTTGTTTATTAGTGTCATCGTTCATAAAAATCGATCTTAATAATGAGTAGCTCACATTTTTTTGCTATGCACAGGAAACGTCGGATATTATATGGTCGTAATGTATTAGGGGGCGTCCATAAATTACGTGAGGGGTCGAGTGAAATCTCATATAACCTTACGTTGGAGAGAGGGGAGGTCTCGGCAAATATCACGAAATTTTTTTTCTGATTGAAACAACAAAAAAATACTATTTTGGTCCATTTAATCCAGATTGGACACGCTTAAGATTTAATCTTAAGCGTAATCGTAATACGAACGCGTCTCTTATCATTCACTAATTCGTTCGAAAGAAAATAGTTTCATTCATACTTGAACGCGTTTACGTAAGAAATCCACATTTTGCAAAATCTCATGTGAGATTGGGGGATGGGGGAGGGGGGTGAAATCTCACGACATCTCACCTTCAGAAAATGTAAAAAAACACCTCGCGTAATTAATGGACGCCCCCTTAGTCCGAAAACAGTTCTTATGTAAATATTATCCTATGGGCGCTTTTTAGGGTTCCGTAAAACATAAATAAAGTAGCCAAGTGCGAGTTGGACTCGTCCATGAAGGGTTCCGTTCCAGCAAGTAACATAATATGACATAGTACACATAGTTCTTGTAGTTCGTTGTAACTTTGATCGAAGTTTTAATAATAGTGTATTTATGACGTACTAAAAAAAAACTACTCATCAGATCGAGTTCAAACTAATTTTCGTTGGTAGTTTTCATGGTAATGTACATCATATATTTTTTTTTGATTTTTCATTCTCTTACTTTAGAAGCGTAACTATGAGAACTACACTGTTGAAACTTGATAACTAGATGTATTCTGTGAACCGCATTAAGATTTTTACAAAAGTTTTTAAAAAAAACAAAAATTAGGGGTGCCCCCCATACTGAGAACTGAAGCTCAAAAATTTTTTTTTCATCAAACCTACACGTGTGGGGTGTCTATCGATAGGTCTTACAAAATGATGTTGAGGTTTCTAATATAATTTTTGTCTACACTGAATAACTTGCGCGAGAGACGCTTCCAAAGTGGTAAAATGTCCCCCCCCCTGTAACTTCTAAAATAAGACTGATAAAACTACAAGAATTACACCGAACTACAAGAACTTATATATTATGTTACATGCTGCTACCGAACCCTTCATGGGCAAGTCCAACTCGCACTTGGCCGCTTTTATTAATATTTTCATTTATTACATTGAAGCCACGTTAACAATTTCTACACTTGCACAGGATCCGTTATTCACCTGCAGATTTACTTCGTAACCCTGTTCCTATAAGAAATAACGAATAGGTACCTACTCAATGTAGAGATATTGGTGTCCTATTTAGTGTAGAGTAGACTCTTCACTTCATGTAGAGATAAGGCTGGTTTGCATTTTGATTATTGCGAGTGCGATTGCGAGTGCGAGTGACTGATTACTCTGCACTCGCAATAATCAATCGGTGTCCACACGTGTTTGCTACCAATCACTCAACACCTGCACTACTCACTCGCACGCGTACTAATCAAAATGAAAACAGGCCTTTAGTTTAGTTAGATCGACTGATGTTTCCCACGTCCTGTTTTGAAAATGCGTCATAAATTATGCAGACGCACGAACAATGTGTTCCTCTTTTATAAAAGTCAGATATGATCGAAATTATGATATTTACTCGTATTATTGTATATTATGTTTTAATCAAGGTAAACAATTTCTGTATTCCATCGCTTCTTATAGCGTCTTGAAATCGAAATGGCTTTTTTATTTCCGATTTTTTTACAATAGATGAGAGAATAATAATAGTTCATTAGATTACAAAAAGAAAAAAGTATAACGAATTAGAAGTTAAAATCTAAAGAGCCGCGTCCTCACAACAGGATTATCATTCATCAGCACGGTGATGCGTCGCGTCGGCCCGTTGGCTCACTCAGCCAGACGAATAACTAAATTTCCGGAATCTATCGCAGAGTATATTACTATTCAATTGTTACATTCATAAAAAACGTAAATTTCAAAAATTCTAAAAACTAACCTAAATCGCCGCCGGCAGCGGGGCAGGGGCCAAGCTACCGGTGCCGGTGGTTAGGGCTTTTTTTTTTAAATAAAGAGTGACGAGACGATCAGGACATGTGCGTCATGGTAAGCAACATACCTGCCACATGACAGCACAGTGACACGCAGCTATAGGAACATGAAGAGTCCAAATCATAACCTAGCACTGCACTGCGCTCGTCACCCAGACATCTAAGATGTTATATCTCTAAGCCCTGTAATTTCTCTGGAAAGATGGCTGGAGAAAGAGAAACTTCATGACGATGCGCGCTGTGTTAAAGATTACTGCCTTCTGTATGTGAGTCTTGATTCAACCGTCTAGCTCAAGCCTCTTGGTATTAATATTCTGTCCATACAAAAAATAATGAAAATGTCATCAAAGTCGAATTTATGCTGTACTTGTTTGAAAATGCTCTAAAAAAGAAAAGTTGTATTTACCTACAGTATAAGCAGTTGGCAACAATCCCACTGGGTGAATCATAATAGTTTTACTTATTGCTGTCTTAGTCATTCCCCTCTTGTAGACATCCTGCGTATAAATCTCCCTGCTCGGATTCCTCATCATTTTGCAATTTTAGTGAGGTTGATTATGACCTAATTAAATGTAATTAGCGCGTCTCGTCTGATAAGGTGCGCTCGCTGTTCTGCTTTTAGTGTGTCACTAGATCTTCACGATTTGGGATCTGCTAGGTCGGTATTGAAACCTCGCTTGACGGTTGGTCCCATGTTCCACCAATAATCCGACAAGAAGACCGATTACGTTTTCAAGTCATTCTTCGTTATTTTGGTCAACAACGTACCTAATTCTTAATCAGCCAATAAACGGCCTACAAGAAGCGCGCTTAATTTTCGTGTCATTCCCGTCCTTCATGATGTGATTAAATAATGTATCCCAGACGTTCTGTGTCGGATGGAGCCTACGCTCGTTTAATCAAACGGGAGCAATTGGCGTGAATCATAGGACCCGGAGAGCAGTGCGCGAGAGACGCCCCGTCCCATCACACCGGCTGTTTTTCTCACATGAAAATTCGTCAGTTGCGATCGCTCCGATTAAATCCGGAATCCGTGATAAGTCCTCAGTTCATAAACGCGAAAAGTCCTCTATCGAGAGTGATGTAATGCCTCAATGGCGTAAGCGCAACCGGCGGGAATCCATAACACCGATCCAGAAATAAATTTTTATTTGCCCGGCCTTGATTCGCACGCTGACTTTACTCAATGGTGTGTAGTTTTAAAAAATGCACAGACGTCTGCATTCGTGTCTCCCGAATCACGCGGACTATTTAGTGTCGGTGCCAAGTGTGTGTATGTAAATAATGTTATAATACTGTGCATCGTGGATTCCAAAAATGAATGGTGGCGGGGAAGAGGTAACGTCCAGTATCATTTTTTATTTTATTCGAAAGAGCACTCTCGCTTATAGTCAACAGGGCAGGGGTCGTATTTCATGTCGGCCGTGTTTACACGAGTAATGGAACATTGTTGACACTTGTTTAGCCGCTGGCAGAACGCCAGCAGGACAAATACGGTTCGAATTATGCCCCATTTGTAGGTTTAATGGGAACTGCCGTTTATCATCCCTTTACACCGTGCGTTTCACTCTGTATTCATTCAATACTAGATTTATTACCTCGAAGAAAATGTATTTGCAAACTAAGTTTGTATACAACTTGAATTTATGTCTAAAAGATGTTACAGTCATATATTTAATATTGGGAACCTGAAGTTCATAAAAAGTTTTGATAACGACAAAAAGCCAATTCAATGGGGCTGCTGTTTCCATTAGGTGAAAAACAGATTTAGCGCGATAAGGCGCGTTAGTCACGGAGCCGCGAGGCAGGGCCGTCGCCGGCCGCCAGCTCTGAAACACAACAGCTGTTCTGCTCGATCGATATATTTCTACCTCTACAATTCACACGTTTATCAACTAACCCGGTCGATTCGACACAAATCCTCAGCGTTAGGAGTAAATAATTAATTTTATGGACCGTACGTATATCGTATATAACATACGATTGTGGTGTTAAACCACACCACACAAAATGTAGTTTTATAACGTATGTTATATACGTTATAAAACTACATTTTTGAATCGGAAAAATAATAAGAGAATAGGTTTTATTGTTTTTGAGAACGTGTGTAAAGTTAAAAAAAGGTTTGAATGCTAACCCTGCGCCAATAGTTTATCTGGAAGAGATCGCTATTAGCAGCGATAACATCACCTTTTGTGCCCAAATATTAAATCATTGTCTTTCTCTATTGCTTTGTGGTAAAGTGTTGTATTGCTTATTAGGCTCTTGCTGTACATAATACACGTGAAGCGTTATCTGCCCTTACTCTTCTTATTAGCTAGTATTTAGACTCTTGGGTAATATTTTGGTATTAATTAATACCTAAGATCACTAGCGGTCGTACTTTTAACCCTGTAGTAACAATTCTCTTAATTTTCTTGCGATAGTAGCCTTAGTTCCAGATTGTATTCTGTGTCAAATTTTAGCCCCAACCGTTCATTCTTTCTGACGTGACTGAGCAACAGACATCCAAGCTTTCACATTTCAACAAACAAACTCTTCAGCTTTATACTAATATTATAAAGCTGAAGAGTTTGTTTGTTTGAACGCAAGGATCTTGGGAACTACTGGTCCGAATTGAAAGATTCTTTCCCTGTCGGATAGTCCATTTATCGAGTAAGGCTATTTAACATTACGCTACTATCAACAGGAGCGGAGCATGAATGAAAAATTTAACAAAAAACGGGGAAAAAAATGTTTTTTGAGAGCTTTCGTTGCGTGACAGCATGTGTCTATCTTTTAAAGGTTGCATCATTAAAACCTAAGGTAGCCGAATTTGCTCAATATTTGAATTGGTACGACCAATTTTCGATAAATGGCGTAGCAACGCGCGCACGGTTCAGTTAGTTAATAACATTATTAGGAAGTAGATGTAGAATATACCTCTAATTATATTATTGAATAGCGCTTCCAACAGCTTCTATAATTCACGCCACACTACCGAACTTCACCGTCACGGTCGACTCGCCCTGTCTCGACGCTGTCGGATCAAACTCCGTCAAAGTTTCAGAACAGTTTTGCGACTGGCAACCTGAGTCAGCTTTCCGAATTTCCAAAAGTTATCACAAAGCAAATCGCAGGGTTCAGTCAACCAAGCCATTGCTTTTATGAAACTTGACTGCAACTTACGACTATCTGCTGTTTGCGTTCGTTCGTTCTATGTCATACTCCTCCGGTATAGGTCGAGGATAGGAAATAAAGAAAAATTGATGATAAATATTTTTTAAACTAATATAGGTTTACACTTTACCGCCATCTCGTCTTATGTTAATCGACGATTTATTATACATAGAAACACCCGATCAAACATCTGCGTCCATCACACATCACACGAATGTTTGTCCTGGGTGGGATATTATTGTCTTGATATATAGTAATATCTCTACTGAAAATAAGTTTAAACCTTCTGCTGCTAAAGCCTTGAAAATAATATCTCTTTCTTCGTCAAAGGCTATGTAATACGCGTGTCTGCTATAAACTCAGGTACAGTCACACAATGTGGACAATGCGCCATTTTTACCTTTATTGTAAAGCAGCTTAAAGCGTATATTGGTATGGATGTATTAAGACGTATGTAGGCTGCAGGTCATATCTGTTATCGGTAGGAGGATGACGGCAGTTTGCCGCTGACTCACCTGCCGGGCTCGGCGCCCGGTGCCAACCCTTGACATTGTATTAGCCTGATAGCATGAGTTTACCTAGCCTAGTTTACCTGAGATTTATTGTTTGCTTCTTTTAAAATTCTTTCTTTAATCTCTATTCATGAGATTGAGCTGTAAGCATTTTTTTTTTTCGGATTGGCAAGGCTCTTTGCAGTGTCCGCCTGGTAAGGTACCACAACTTTACTAGTTATTCTACTACCAAACAATAATGTTTATAAAGTATTGTGTTTCGGTTTTAAGGGCAATGTTTCCAGAGAAATTACAGTTCAAAGATATAAATCTTTGGTTGACGAGTGCAGTGCTAGATAGCGATTCGGACTCTTCGTGTTCAAAAAGCTGCATGGCACTGTGATGTTATGGGCAAACGTGTTGATACCATCAGACACATGCCCCGCTCGTCCCATGACTATTATAAAAAAAATACTTAAGAAAACGAAAGAACTTCTTCAAAAAGTTTACACGAGCTTGAACTATTTTTGCACGTTTGCGAAATATTTTTAACAAACGCACGGCTGCCTATTTTTCCATTCACTCGAAATTGGAATAGCTAAATATAAAATTCTATTTAGTTTCACCCCACAGCAACTCTCAAGAGCCGAGGCTCGGCGCTGATGCATAAATGCATGCTCATTATCTCGCGCCACGTAGGATCTGCTTTCATTAAAATACTAACGACCACTGAATATTATACCGAAAATGTTCCGAAACTACCTCGCAGTCTGAATTTGAACATAAAACGCTATAAAAAGGAACTATGATTACGGAACGCTCGTTTCACCGTGACCTTGTCGTAGGGTCGGCGCTTGGAACGTGCAAATTACATTTTACAATAAATATGAAGTGTAATTTTATGTATTGACTATCTGTGGTCCGCAATTTCATCCGTCGATTATGAACAACTCTCAGCATTTTTGTCCTACTGAACCGATTTTGTTAAATTACTGATGAAATCAAAAGTATAATCATACAGATAAAAAAAACGATCTGTAAACTGGACTGACATAACAACTTTTTTTGGAAGTCGGTTGATTTAGGGTCAGAGCAATTGTTTGGAAAACGATACCGATGCGAGGGTGTATTCGTCAAAAAAAATTACCAATATTATTATAACTTAATCATTCCAATACTGTGGCCAATCTGTAAACTGTCCAATGTATTGAAGTTGTTGAACGGTTCTGCCAATCATCAGTTTGAAGTTCTAGATTCAGTAGAGCGCAGCGTCGTTAAGCAAATACCACGTCAGAAGAAGATTATGGCGCACAATCTTCGACAAAGACAGTGCGGAGGGTCTACCATATAACTACTTGAATTTTGAATCAAATTCTAACACATAGTTACGTGGCACTGTTATAGGCAGGCAGTTAGCATACCATCAAGTCCATGTCTTCTTCGTCCCGTCACTATACATATATGTACCTAAGTAATAAAGAATTGAAATCAAAGAGAGAGAGAGAGAGAGCAAGAACTGAGCTGTAAGGCCCAATTTTTACGGCGCGGTTTCAAACCGCGCCCGCGCGACTGTTTCGTTTCAATACTCACGAGACCGCAGGTTTTCGCGGTTTCTACTGCGGAAAGCTACTGCGCAAGAATCGCGCGCAGCCACGCGGGCGCCGCGCGGCTGCCGCAGCCGCCGCGGCCGTAAACCGCGTCGTGAGTTTTGAATTCAATTTTATATAGAAATCTGCCGCGCCCGCGGGCGCGGTTGGCAGCCGCGCCGTGAAAACCGGCTCTAACTGCTTTAGTTAAACGGTAGAAGATCCGATCTCTTCAAGACTAATAGGTTTCGCAAGGACAAGCGTAGCGTGCTCTTATACTAGAGTGGTGGCCAAACACTAACATTTCGATTGAAAAAAGCATTATAAAACTAACTAGTCCAGTAACTTTATACATTACAGTATGCGTTAAATCCGGCCGAACGCAACTTTGTCAAAAATCGAAAACACCGCGAAAAAATCGTTTATTTTTCAAACTTTGGCGATTATAACCCTAAACGACTAGTTTTTGAAAAAACTTTTTTTGCTACAATATGATACTAGAATTGTCTCTGTACGTGTACACCCAATAGTTTCTGAATAAGTCTTTCAAAGTTTATAATTTTTTTCGAACTTCGCAATTTTTTGCAATATTTTAACTCCTACTTGACCACTTTATGGCACAGTTACTGCGGTTTTTAACCCCCGATCAAAAAAAAGGTGTTATAAGTTTGACGTCGAAGTCTGTCTGTCTATCAGACGACACACGTACAGGTTTGTCTGTCTCTGTGTGTATCTGTTTATGGCACCGTAGAGCTCAAACGGATGGGCCGATTCCGATGCGGTTTTTTTTATTTGAATATAAATTTTTGTGTTGATGTTTTGAGCTATTTTTGGTTAATATCGATTCAAGATGGCCGCCTCCACCAAATGGCGGACCAAATATTTCATCACAATCTACCTCAATATGGGTATCAAATGAAAGGGCTTGACTAGTAGAGTACTATTATACACTACTAGCGGCCCGCTCCGTATAGATAACAAATTTCAAATCACAAAATGGCGAATTACATTTTTTTTTCACTAATGCCTTAAAATGGGTATCAAATGAAAGGCCTCGACTAGTAGACTACTATACACTATGACATTAGGCCAACATCATAAACAGGTCTGCAAAAAATCAGATCTATCGGATTTAACGCATACTACTCCATACTTTCCGGCGACAAAGTTACTGGACTCAACAACCAGATAGTAGAAGTAAGTAGATTTTATTAGGCGGTCATTGTGACCCAAATAACATGTAGTAAACAAAAGCTCATTCATCTACTTTACGACAATAACAACCCATAAAAACTTTGTATTCACGGAAAACGCAAACCCATCATTATCGACATAAAACCTAATGTAACTTGCGGTCGCAATGTGAATCGTTACGATGCGAGATCTATGTAAATCGAACTACAATGTCTGCCATAACGTGGTACTTACACCCTAAAACTAAGAACGACTATTTTTTTAAATTTACCAACTCCACAGACTGCTTGACCTTTATCGTTTGGGTTTTTTTTACATGTATCTTGGGTTAGAAGAAGAAAAGGAAAATAGGGGGCAGTAGGGGTCATTTTCAACCTTATTCTTGCTAATTAGTGCTCTTTAGCTCAAGTTTGCTATTTTCTAAGGGTTTTGCTATATTTATCTTATTTTAGTAATATATAATGATAGGACGAGCACCACATGCGCTATAGTAAGCTAACCGCTTGCCAAAAAAGCATAGTGCCAACCACGCAGCTATTTGAACATGAAGCCCAAAATACAAATCGCTGTAGATCACAAAATGCATTATCCTAGCAATGCACTGCGATCGTCAACCAGGGGTATAAGATGATTTTCTCTCTTCATCCTGTATTTACCTATAAACATTGCCTTTTAATTCGGAGCATAATAATGTTTGCAGATTACTACTTGGGTGTAGAATTCGTGACAAAAGTTTAGTCCCAAGGTAAGTACGACTCTGCAAAGTGTGCTTCCTACCCATTACGTTAAACGGAAAAAAGAAAGCATTTTTTCGTAAACTATTTTAAACATTTCGATGTGTTCAGTGACCGCGGCTCGATTTGTGGTGACCAATGAGCTGTACATAAACAAAGGCCGGTACAATTTGGTCTACGATTGTGCAGTCTAGTATGTTGTTTTAAGATCTAGCTATACCAGCCATCACAACAGGTCGCTTATTAAAAACATGCCTAAGCAACCAACTTCGTGTTCCCACTTCTGGAACTCGGGTCTTTTCTCACAAGGGGAGAGTCAAGGCCATTATTTACCACGCTGGCCAAGTCCGGGTTGGTAGATGACACAACATGTCCTCGTAAGATGTATTTCTTGTAACTCGCCGTTTTTCTCATAACGCTCACCTTCACTGTTAAAGCTAGTTATGATGACGAACTCGTAAATCTGCAGATCTGCACTTATAATCCTCAAATGTGCGGGCGGGATCAATCCGGGAGGTTGTAGACCAGTGCAGAAGCGTTTGAAAATAGCAAAAACGAAAATAATTAATAGTAGAATGAAATTCATTGTAACTTTGTCGTACAACTTATTTCCATAGGATTTCCAGTTTTCAGTCGGAAATCGAGATAAACCGATTTACACTTAAAACGGACCCCCTTCCACTTCCCGACCTCAGATCGCGCGTAAATTATTTTTCCTTTCACTTTTGTCATTCTCTTCCATTTACAGTGGGTTTCATCCTACTATTACTTGTTTTGTTTTCAAAAGCTATCGAGTTTGGTCTATTCTCTATTGTCATCACTACAACGTTACACCAGAGCCACGCCCTGGTGGCTCTGGTATCTGTTGTAATCCTACTAATATTATAAATGCAAAAGTTTGAATGTTTGTTGCAACTGCGTTGGAACGTCTGAACGGATTGGCTGAAATTTGGAACACAGATTATAGTCTGGAATAACTCATAGGCTACAAACAAGGTTCAAGGTTCTTCAATCGCGGTGAAAAAACTGGAAAGAGAACTGCGCGGGCTAATCCGCGGGACGCTAGTAGATTTTAATTCCTAATCAAACATCTAGAAATAAATGGAAAAAACACGGTTTTTTTGTGTCGTATTTATGACCGTGAATCTTTTGTTCTAAACATGTCGATTGGGAATGAAGGTAGATATTTTCCTTGTCTATCAGAATTTCATACTTTACAATTGGAAAGTGTTTGATAAAAGCGAGGGTAGAAGAAAATATGTGACTAAAGATTTTTAAATACAGAATTTATTAAAAAAAATATTATTACCTGTTTTGAGAACATTAGTTCTCTTGTAATTTAAACAGCTTCCCAAGTTATTTGTTTGTTAGTAATGTTTCATAAATTGTAACGATCACCAGTGGTTCTCTTGGTTCTCAGATTTATAATAATTATTGAGTTACTACTCATTTGTACTTAGTATACATTGATAATTGTGTAAATAACATCAAAAATATAAGAAAAGACTACTGGATTAATACTTGATCGACGATGAATGTAATAATGCAGGTAATACTAATCAGTTTTTGCATGAGCAGCCCACTTTGTGTTCCCACAGCTGGGACACAGGCCTTCATGGAAGGCCATAATCCACTGGCCTATCGAAAAAGCCAGTTTGTATGGGACAACTTTTAAAATGTTTTAAAACATTTTATCTTACTTGCAAACGGCAATCAATATTCTGTATTTGTATAATTTGTATTCACTACGATGGCCCAAGTGCGGGCTGGCAGATGACCCATGTCCTCGAAAGATATATTTCTCGGAACATGTTGATTTTCAAACGATGTTTTTTTTCTGGACAATCTTGTACATGTGCACGAAAAATACTCAAGAGGTGCAGGCGGGATTCGAACCTACGACGGTTGTGAAATTGTACGTTCTCACCACTAGACCACCATGCGTCTTATCTGTTGGATTAATACTTAATTTTTGAGATGTGAACATGACGTCTTAGAGCGTCTATGCAAGCATTGTTAAAGTGATCTCGGGCTTATAAGCTGCGTTAATTTCTTCTGATGACATTTGTATCTGAATTTAGCAATCTCTTTTAATAAATAAACATAAAACATTAACCCAAACTCTACAACATATTATGTAGTAGGTACCTAGCAGCACCCCGCGTAGTTCCTGTTATAGTTATTTTCCCGGTATATAAAAACCTATGTGCTATTCTAGACCATTATCTGTTCGAAATTTCAACCCGATCCGTTCAGCCGTTCTGACGTGATTGAGCAACAAACATAAAAAAAATACATTTCTAATATTAGCATGGTGATTTTATTACCATATTAGTAGGGTGTTCAATGTTCATGAATCTTCGATCATTCGTATGCATTTCTGCGTTTAAAGTTTTCCTGGAGGTGGCTACGTTTGAAGTTTAACTGCTCATATATTCACGTTAAACCAAGGAGGGCTGCCAAACAGCCTGTCTGTCCTAGTCTAATAAGCGTTTACGAGCATCGGCGGCGGCCGCACCCGCGCCATTAACTCACGAAGTAGGCAGGGCGCAATCAAGCGAGTGCTTGTTTTAAGCTCGCTATTTGTGTCGCTGACCCTTCACCTCTTCATTAGTTTTGGGGGACGCTGTTGTATGCTTGTTTTTGCATTAATGGCGATGTAATTAGATTGCTTTTGACTACGGGACGTCTACTCTCTACGAAAAACGTAATTTCTAAAGAAACTCCTGACTTTCCTACTCCGGGTCTACTTCGTATAGTCCGATCGAACATTGTTTGACTTTTCAATGTTCTGCTTTGACTACTTACTATGTTAGACTTTTAAAATCCTACTGTAAATTAGAGTAGGCTTAGAACATTTAAACGAAAGAAACGACGGCTCGAAGTAGAACCGGAGTAGAAAAGTCTCGAAATTACGTTTTTCGTAGAAAGAGAGTAGACGTCCTGGTAGCAATGGGACATTCATGTATTGATTAGCACCGCCCCTCGGTTTCAGTCGCGTAGTTCCCGATCCCGTTATTTTCTTGGGATAAAAAGTAGCTCAAATGTTATTTCAGACTTATCTTATTTCATCCACATCCATTCAGCAGGCTTGAAAAAGTAATAAACATACACACAAACTGTCGCAGTTTTATTGTTAGTGGGATTATTTAAGTTATTTGTAAAAACGTAATTCTATTTTTAGAAAAAAAAACTGAAAAGGCGCACACTGCATTGCCACAATTCGTGGCCCACGAACCACGATTCTGTACCATTTCGGTTTAACATGTTAATTTCTCCTGTTTTTACACTAGGTTTTTCGGATGAGACAAATATTAACTGACGTTTTTTAGTGATAAACTTTCGTTAAGTCGAGATTTACAATATAGATCAGTACATAATAAATGTCGCATTGCTGAGCTCTGCAGGTCTACTACGAAAACAAACTCCGAATGATCGGATCCGACCGATAGCTGAATCGGATTGTAACCTACCGCGAAAAACATTCGGATCGATACATCTCGGTCGGAAGTTATAGACTTAGGTCGGATGAGGGTCGGATCGAACGAAACGGCCGATCCTATCAACCGACAGATTATTTCGAGGTAGGAAACATTCATAAGTTCGGCCGATATATCGTTTATCGGACTTCGTAGTAGGCCTACTGGTTTCCCCTGAACAGGGGTTTCGTCGTGTCCACGCTTTCCTATTGTGGGCTGCAGAGCTTTAGCCTTGAAAACTATTATTATCTTAACATCGATAACAAGTAATTTTAGTATGATAACAATCACGTTTCCTTTACAATAGAAATGAATTAAAATTAAACAACCCCTCTACCTCTATGTACACAATTTCTACGATAAAGATTATTCTATAATATAGTTACAATGACATATATTATACTAGTGCATCTGCTCCTGCAAAAACTCCTGTGGATGGATCGAACTAGGTACCATAATATGCTCAATAGATCACATATAACTTTTATGTTCAATACGTTTCATGAGGAGCCAAATGTCATGCTTGTATCGTCACTCAATGTATAAGGAAGTACAAATACGAGTATTATGCAACGATATTACGTGATCAATTAATGCGATGTAAGATGAAAGTCTCATGGGCTATTAATTTCATGTAATGGTCACCTTTCACACTGACCGAACCATTAATTTGAATAAGCTAAGGCGATCATGGCGCAAGAGAGCGCTAAAGTCTATCCGAGACTCAGTAAGACTCAGGGAAACTCTCAATGGGAGCTGAAAAAGTCACATAAAAAGTGTACTACTCGAAGCTACATCAGTCTGAATGTCAATACGGAGTATTCTTTGGATTGACAATTTTTTTTTTTTCAGTAGACAATTTTGGGACTTTCAATGCCGCAAGCTTAACATAATAAGCCTTCCATGGGCGTTGATTCCAGCTCAGCTTCATATCTGAAATCTCGATTGCCCGAAAGTAATATACCCATACTACTTTCATCCATCATCATCCATCATACCATCATCTGAAATTACGATAAGGACATCTATGAATAACTTTGTTGCCAGTTCGATAGACTCTGCCTTCACAATTCACGACACAAAATGTTTTCACAATTATGAAATAATAAACTTTGCAATATCCTAACTGCGATCTTTTGCTAAATTGTGTCTTTGTCACGAAGGTGTGTCGTACCTTCGACTCCGTAAATGATTGCCCTATTGAAAGCCTTTCTGAAATGGAATGAAATTGCTTGCTTTGTGAAGGAATTTGCGTGTCGACAGACAGTTCAGAATTTGGATAGGAATGTTAAAAAAATATTCTAAAAACTCTTTGACATTTTGTTCTTAAACTTTCTAATTTTATAAAGGAGACTTTTAGATTATTGCCATTAAATAAGAATACAGTAATAATAGCACATGACTGCTTGAGAATAGAATAATTGACAAAGGCGAGGGTGTGATTCCCTAAGCAGTCACTGTCCTACCCAACAGTCCACTGTCAAAAGTCCTACCCCCATGAGATGTACACGATATTTAAAGCTACATGATGTTTAAATCTTTGTTCTCATTTTCCAGTTAAGACACGAGCTGGACCGCGTAATCAGCGAACGAGACCGATTATTGGCTGAGAGCTCTGAGCTTGGGCAAGACAAGGCGACGCGCGAATCAGAGCGCGCCGCGCTCCGCTCGGAGCTGAGGGAGGCGAGGCAGCGGGAGCAGAGGATGCTACTGGACATCGAGAACTTAGAGGATGAGAACATATCGCTGCAGAAGCAAGTTTCCGCGCTCAGATCTTCGCAGGTCATTTTCTTTAATTGCACAGTATATTCAGGTAAAGAGTATCACGACGTACCTTCGCGACGATTGCTAGCAGCGAGCTCGAAGCTCGGGCAGGATAAGGCAACGTCCGAGTCAGGGTGCGCCATATTCCGCTGAAAGCTGAGGGAAGCGAGGCAGCGGGAGCAGAGGAAGCTGCTGGACATCGATAACTTAGAGGATGAGAACATATCGCTGCAGAAGCAAGTCTCTGCGGTCAGATCTTCACAGGTCGGTTTTGTTTAGCTACTTACTCCTGCTCTGACGAAGTGTAAGAGAGCTCGGAACTCGGGCAAGATAAGGCGACGCGCGAGTAGGAATGCCTCACGCTCTGCTAGGAACTGAGGATAGCGAGGCAGCGGGAGCAGAAGATGCTGCTAGATATCAACAATTTAGAGGATGAGAACATATCGCTGCAGAAGCAAGTCTCCGCGCGTCAAGCTTCACAGGTCCGTTTTGTTTAGCTACTAAACTCCTGCACCGATGTCTTCTAAAGGTAAGGTGTGTTATGACGTACTTACGCGACGAATACTAGCAGAGAGCTCTGAACTCGGGCAAGATAAAGCGACTCGCGAGTCAGAGCGGGCCCCTATCCGATAACACCTGAGACCTGAGGGAAGCGATGCAGCGAGAGCAGAGGTACTACTGGTCATCGAGAATCTAGAAGATGAGAACGAATCGCTGCAGAAACAAATCTCGGCGCTCAGAGCTTCACAGGTCAGTTTTGTCAGTTCTGTACATGGCTACTAATTCCAGCACTGACGTTTTCTGAAGGTAAATTATTTTGCGACGTAAGACTTCGGTTAGAGCTTAGGGAAGCGAGGCAGCGGGAATAGAGGATGCTACTTACTGGACATTTATCGCTGCAGAAGTAAGTCTTCGCGGTCAGATCTTCACAGGTAAGTTTCTTTGAATGCACAGTGTATTAAGGTAATGTTTGTCTCGACGTACCTTCGTGACGATTACTACGTTAACAGACATGAGTCTATTCGTACGACGCCTTCTGAGCTGGGAGCGCAACTGACTGAAGCGATTGCATATAAGAATGACCAAAAATAATTCAAGATATATTTTTAATGTTTTACTATAATTTCCAGGTTGAATTCGAAGGTTTGAAACATGAAGTTCGGCAACTCCGGGAAGAGGCAGAGAATGCACGATCAAATGCCGAAGAGACGGCGGCGCTTCGCCGCATCGCAGAGCGACAGCTGGCCGAAGCCCTGGAGGCCCTACAGGCGGAGAGAGAGGCCAAATTCGCTGCCAAGAAAGAGCTCGACGCACATCTGAGCAGGGAAGCCGCGTATAACATTAGCAACCTGGCCTACAGTATACGAGGTACCCGTGATTTTATGTACAAATATTTATTTGTCTCAACACGAAATTCGTTAACTTACGACGGAATTAGTTACGTTAGTAAAACATTAATTAGTTAATTCAAGTTAGGCTGGTCAATCCGGTAAAACTACTATTCAATAGAATATTGACATCTGACAACTATTATTTGCTGTAGTGTCTATAGGTCTATACCATGTAATTAGAGATTACAACTATTAACTAATGACTGTATTGTCTATACTCTATACCACATAAAAAATATATAATTTAAAAACTCAAAAACCCGACTGCGTAAAAAGTGAACCAAACTACGTTCTCGCATACTAAAAAAAAACTGAAAAGAATAAAACAAGCATTTAGATTTCTGGTGGTCTAGAATTCTAAAATATGTTATTGTATTAATACTATTGAATTAGATACAATATTTTCTAATAAAAGAACATTACAACTGAACAGTCGGGATCCATTATTATTCGACATACCTACAATGTAATTGTTCAATGGATCCCGACTGTTCAGTTGTAATGTTCTTTTATTAGAAAATATTGTATCTAATTAAATAGTATTAATACAATAACATATTTTAGAATTCTAGACCACCAGAAATCTAAATGCTTGTTTTATTCTTTTCAGTTTTTTTTTAGTATGCGAGAACGTAGTTTGGTTCACTTTTTACGCAGTCGGGTTTTTGAGTTTTTAAATTATATATTTTTTTAATACTTTTTAGTTATGAACAATGTTGTGAATGTTAATATGCTCAACATAATAATATGCATCTTTTGGTTGTTGACCAAATGTCTTCGTTTCTACTGATATAATATGTAGGATTTTCTACTGCATGTAATTCATTTTTATAGTTTTGTGTTAGTATAGGTTTTCGATTGACGTTGAGTGTACCTACCTACTAAATCGTTTGAAGTTGGAGATGGGCGACCGAGGCGGAGCAATCCGAGAGCGGTTCCGTGTTCTCACTATCAGCGGCAGAGTTGAAACCCCATAGAGGTTTATTAGTAGATAGGGGCACCATATCCATACATGATATAGAGTGCAACATAACGCGGCTGTGTCTCCCGGGCGGGGCAGTAGGGTATGCGTAAATACATTTCCTGCACGTACGAAAAAAAGGTAGTACAATATACCTACTAGCATAGATCGTAGAACGCAAGATGGGCCCCATCCCAAACTTCACGGCGCACGCAATCATGTCAACGTTGGGAAGAGTGAGCTCACTCTTTCCGTTCTAGTCGGTTGCAGGACGCGGTGGACGCCGGACGTTTTTACCTATCATTATTCGGTGTCAACTACCAAAAAAGTAGAACCACAGCAAATCTCGCCGCTAGCGATTATAGGGGTCAAGTAGATTGGTTGTTTGTAAACCACTTACGATACATACAGAGACGCAGTTTATTACCAATTTCAAGGTGCTCAGGGCACATCTATTGATTTATATCGATGCCTACTAGATACATTAGTATATAATGTCCATCCACGTACAGTTAGTTATACGAAGTTTTCTGCTACCTAAAAACCTATAAATGTGAGAATGGTTGTTACTCAACTTTAAATCGATATACATCCTAAACGGTCAGTCGAATCGAAAAACATTGAGAGAAAGCTAAACATTATTTTGAAATACCTATTCAACGATACCCCTCTTGACATATTTTGGTGATTTTCATTTTTTTAATTTGTACAATATGGCGTCCTGAAGCCGCCATATTGAATTTACACTAATGTCATGTCTTTAGTGTCACTCGCCAGATTAAGAGGAACCGATTGACGTGTGAATCATAAAAATCGGCCCAGGCGTTTGGTCTGTATAGTGCCTCAAAGGAACATACAAACATACATACATACATACATACATAGACTGTTAAACACATTACCACTCCTTTGCGTCGCGCAGTCGGGTAAAAATAGGCCATGCAACTATTATCATCTGTCTTATCTATACTACTTTAAAATATACAATACATCTTTAAACTACTTTATTGTCTTAGTATGAAAACTAACGTGGTCATTACACATTTTAAACAACGACACGGGTATCTCACGTTTGATATAGTCAGTCCAGTCTGTCTTAACTTTCGGTCACGTCCGGCGACCTTTTTCAAGGAGAGTGCGCGCGCGTGATCTCAGTTCGCTTCACTTTCTAAATGAGTTATATTAAACGTGAATTTAATTTTATTTATTATTTATTTGTTAGAAATACTTTCTTGTTAGTACCATATAAATCGTGAAGTATTTTTCACCCTCCGTTTTAATCGCGAGTGATGAGCCGAGCAGGACATGTGCCTGATGGTAAGCAATATGCCTGCCACATAACAGCACAGTGACACGTAGCTATTGGAACATGAAGAGTCCAAATCATTACCTAGCACTGCACGGCGCTCGTCACCCAGAGATCTACGTTGTTATATCTCTGAGCCCTGTAATTTCTCTGGAGACATTGCCCTTCAAACCGGAACACAGTAATATTTACACATTACAGCTTGGCGGTAGAATAACTGGCAAATGTGTGTTTAATCTTAATCTAGAGGTATGTAAATTACGCGTCAAGTTTTTTGTTCGTAATAGACTCCTAAAAGTACTAAATCGATTTTAATCAAATTCGCACACCGTGTGCAGTTCGATTCTCTATCACACACGTAGTAACATCAACTATCAATCAACATTTTTAATACTACTTTTGGTTATCTTTAGTATAGGGCGCCAATGAGATCTTGCCTACGTCGTTCTCAGTGTTTAATCCGCCTCTGTAGACTGGATGAGATTCTTGCCTACGTCGTTCTCAGTGTTTATTCCGCCTCTGTAGACTGGTAGAGTTATAGATGCGTGTGCGCGCAGGCATGGGCGAGGACGGCGGCGACGACGACGGCGAGGCGGGCGGGTCGGCGGGCGAGCTGGCGGGCGCGAGCGACCACCACGCGGACCTCTTCTCCGAGGTGCATCTGCACGAGATCTCGCGGCTAGAGAAACAGCTGGAACAGGCGCAAAACGAAAACGTGAGTGTCTTTTACCACGCTCTAACTCAACCCTTCCCAAATGAGCGATAACTCCCTTTAGTGTGCGTTGTAGGCCTAAAAGGGGGGGGGGGGGAAGAAACCGAGACAAAAATTGGGGTGTTATGTAGATCCATGGAGTCCGTTGTGTACTACTGGGCTCAAGTCTCAAGTTGACTCTTGCGGGTTATTATAGTAAAAGTCTCGTTTAGAATGAATGTTTAATCTCCTCTAATATAGATCACAATTATTAATTAATTTAGTTTGAAGTTATAGTGGTTTTTAAGTATGTGAAAAAATGGGAGCGCTAAAAATAATTTATACTCAAAGTAGACAGCAGAGAAAATAAGTTTGGAAACCCTTGCTCTAACTGATACTTCTGAACTTATAAGAGTACACAAGTAGGCGCAGAACGAGAACGTAAGTCTGATACTACTGAACTAATAGTACTGTTATGTAACATAAGATGAACGTCTAGTGGAATGCGTTGCCTGAGAGCGTTTTTCCCGATGGTTATAAGCTTGGTGTCTTCAAATCGAGAGTGAATCGGTTTTTTCTAGGTAAGCACGGTCCATCGTAGACCGAATCGTCATTTAACATAGGCGAGATAGCGGGCAAGTGTAAACCTATAAAAGTTGTAAAGAAAAATGTCACACATCACAAACAAAATAGTGAAAACCCTAGTTTAAATAATTATAAGCAAGTCGCGTATTTGTAAGCAACAGCCGCGCTGCTTGCGACCTAATGTGAAGGCGCCCTAAAGGTTAAAGTTATAACTAAAAGTTCAATAATTTCGTTTTCTTAGTATTTTGTTTTTCTTTTCGTGTATTTTATCTCTGATATTGTTTTTGGGTTTAGTGTTTCTATTTAGAATAAAATGAAATATAGGTAATTTAGAGAATTTAGTACTTTATATCACAGAAAAATAATTGGGATGGAAACTGCTCGGGTAAAACCACAGGGCGTTGCGGGTAAAGTATAAATGTATGTAGCAAATTTTATTAATTTGTAATATGTATTTGATTTTCATATCTTTATGATTTGGTTTTCTTTGTAAACTGACATAAAATATTATTATTCATTTATTTATTGTATTGATGAATAGCAAATATAATTAATTAATTATTTGTATCATCATTACTAATGACAACGATAAGTTCATTCCAAAATAGCCGACCTCTAATTAGGAGGATGACTACGTAAAAAATATGCCATTGTAATATGTATCTTTAGAAAAAAATATGAGACATTATTTTGTTTTATCAATTATTATAAATCGACAAATGTATACATCATCAAACTTACGGAGTAGGGGGCTGTGACATCACATCTTCGTAACAATCATACAATAATGTGACGTCACTTGAAACTTCTTAGTGCTCTATCTTCGTCTTTTTTCGTTTGTGAAAGAAAAGGAAAAATATGGATACAATATTGTTTAATTATTATCTATTTTTTTAAGATTAATAGTTTTATTTAATTCGTCATCAAATCTACACATCACAAATAATCAAATACAAATCCAAAACAAATAATACAAAAAGTATTCGTCATTACATTATCTAATTAACGGACTCATTAGTTCTTTTTTTAATCATTGTGTCTATTAGAGTTGTTGTTTTAAAGTGTTGTGTATGTTTGCAGAGCCAGTTATCTTCTGCGATGCGCACGGCTCAGGCGACGGCCGAGACGGAGAGCTCGGCGGCGGCGCTGGTGCGCGGCGGGCTGACCCGCGCGGCCTCGCGTCTGACCGCGCTGGCTGCGTTGCACGCGAACAGCGGCCCGGCCGAGGGAGCGGACGCGGACAGTGAGAGCAACGCGGCGCGCTGGCTGACGTGGTGGCGCGTGTCGGGTGGAGAGTTAGCGGGCGTGGCCGCCGCGCTGGCGGACCTGGCCGCCGCCGCGCCGCCGCCGGAGGGCGCCGCTGCCGCGCAGCGCGCCGCGCTCGCCGAGCTGGCTGACCGCGCCGCCGAGGCTGAGGTACACCGCTCTATATTAATTCATTGTCCAACAATCATATTATCTATATTGCGAGCTCATTTAGGATTGCCATCAGAGGTTTTAATAATAGGCCAAATCAAACTACTATTCTATCTATTCGTAACTGTACAATTTACACGTCCATTCTACTAATATTATGAGAGCGGTAATTTGGATATTTCTTGCTCAATCACGTTGGAATGTCCAATATTGAAAAAAAGTTTAATTTTTTTTGAATTTTCAACCTCTTCTGGTTGAAATTCGGAACGTAATCAATTGAGATCGGGAATAGCATATCGGCTATTTATCGTGAGAAAATTACGCGAGTAATACCTTGGGACGTTGGTAGTTAATATAGTTGGTAGTTAAATGTCTAAAACAAATAATTGATGTGTTTAGGAAACCTCTAAAATTTTAAATTATCACAAATAATTTAGATTAGACTTTTTCCTTGAAAATGGGGAGGGATTTAATTGTGATTACACTTTTGAGAGTCTATGGTAGAGACAGATCTTGCTGAATCTACACTACGCCATCTAGTGCGTACGGTAGAACTATTTTTGTCTCGTCGGAAACTCCCTCATTTGTGTGTAATCAACGTTTGTAGCCAGTAATGTAAATATGGTCGTGTGTGGTTTCAGGTCCGGTGCCTGGCACTGGCTGGCGAGGCGGAGGCGGCGCGCACGCTCGGCGCAGGCGCGGCGACAGCGCTCGCAGCGGCCGCGCCCGCGCTACAACAAGCGGCGGACGAACTAGCCGCGCTGTACCACCACGTGTGCGCGGTGAACGGAACCACGCCCGCGCGGCTGTTGTTGGAACACGCGGCCGCTGAGCCCGCGCCCGAACCGGCCGCACCGCCCGCGTTGGCGGGACTCCGCGCCGCCGCGCCCGTCAGACGGCTCGCTGCCACGTTGCTGGATCAACTCGCTCATCTGCGCGCCGCGCTCGACGCCAAACACAGACACCACCCCGGTAAGTGTATACTAACAAGACGAGCTAGCCGCGTTGTACCACCACGTGTGCGCGGTGAATGGAACCACGCCGGCGCCGGCGCGACTGTTGTTAGAGCACGCGACGGCCAAGCCCGCGCCTGCTAATTGCACGCTAACAACTTCGTTGCGGACGAACTAGCCGCGTTTTAAGACCGACCTCACAAATGCGATGTCGCTTCTACAAAACGTAAGGTTGCCTAGAAGAGCAATAAGACCGCCGATCGTCGCGCTAGCTTTAATAGTATACAATGTTTCAACTTGTAAATTCTTTTTATTTGGTGTGTTCAATAAAGTGTATCTATGAGTACTTATCTAAACCGACGACGCACCGTTGTACCAGTGTGAAGAAAAACTACCAGTAAGACGATGCTTTTGATCTTGAGGTAAATGACGACGACGCGTCTAGACGTCTTCGTTGAGCGACTGCATGATTTATTTGACTGGTCGCACGATGCGAAGTCACGACGTAAAAATTACAACGTACACGTGATTGACGGAGGTCAGGACCTCGCTCTTTCCTAGCTTTAACGCGAGAGGTGTCACAATATACCAAATATAACAAGCACTAGTTCCAACATTTATTTTTGCTACATTTATTTTTTGTATTTCGTTGCTGGCAATTTCATACATAAACTTTCCACCCTTTTCTAACTCACTATTTCTTATTTAGGCACCCTCCGTAATGATCCATACGCTTTTTCGAAGACCAGAAACACTCTACAAAACTCAATGAAGAAAGGAAAAGGAAAAGAATTATTCAACACAAAATCAAAAGTAACTGATAATAGAAAGAAATTCTTCAACATAATAACTTATTTGCAAACAAATAAAGATTTGTCAAAAGAAGAAGACAACAAATGCGTTGGAAAAAGCGTTAAAGAAATCACGTCTTACTTCGAAAATATCTCGAAACTAACACCGATTTCGAGCGAAATTGATCCTATGAAACTCATAACCCAGGGTGCAAAAAACACCCTTATTGCTACTTTTCCAAATCCCTATCTCCCTTGTATACCCAAACGGATTGGCTTAGAAAATTATACCTACCCAAAAAGTCCTAAAAAGCAGTATCCTGTGTGGAAAGATATGTTGTTTAATGGGAACACTGAGCAGAAAATTGAAGAGCCGTTGAAAAATAGTGGTAATATAATGGGGACATTCAAAGATACCTTGAAGGCCAGTATGATGACATGTGTGTTAATGATACAAAATATATTGTGATGGACACACTTCAAGGCTACGTAAGAATTTGATTTTGACTTCAAAACTATTCATAGTAAATTTGCAGTTAATTTTAGATGTAGTTCTTAATTGTTGTCTCTCAATTGTTTACAGAGATTCTTATTATCTCATCATATTATATCTTTATTGTAGATAGTACTTATGTAGTTGTAAATTATAATACATACTTTTCTACCGTCTATTATGCATATTCAAATGTTTTATAAACTGAAGTTTAAATGATTCTGATTGTGGTTCATATGTTTCAAGGAAGATCCTAAGCAAGTCTGAAATTCGCTTATTGCAACCTGAGAATAATGCATTTCCTCTCTCATCCATAATATGCAAAGAGTAGCAAGAGCAGTAACATTGCAATTTCGAATTATTAACCGTTTTATTTTGGTCAGTTTCAGAACACTTTCCTCCAATGTAAATGGTTTAGATTTGTAGTTACAATTTATGAATCAAACTTTCTGAAACATGTCAGCTTTAATAACAAATCCCCTTATTTTCTTGCTTGTAGACAGACTTGGGATTACCATAAAGTAATTATTGACTTTTATTTATTTCTCTCTCTCAGCCTTCAGTAGTGTCAGCCTTCCTACTCACTTCTCTACTATGTTCTATCTACAACATCATCATTGGTCAACTCATGCCCTTTCATATTCCTTAACACTACATCATTCATTCTAGACATCTGGATCTTCAACGAGGAGTCTACAGTTGACTAAAATGTTTACAGATATTATTGTTCTCTCTTTCGAAAATCAATAGGCAAACTATATGCACTTAGGCGTCAGAAAGGCGACTTTTCATAAAGCTCAATTTCCTTCAGCCAATAATCAATCAAATTGAATTCCAGTGATGGAGTCCGAAGAACGCGGCGCCGAGATGGCGGAGCTCCAAGAGCAAGTGATCAAGCTAAAGTCGCTTCTATCGACGAAGCGCGAACAGATCGCGACGCTCCGCACCGTGCTCAAGTCGAACAAGAACACGGCGGAGGTGGCGCTCGCGAACCTCAAGTCCAAGTACGAGACCGAGAAGACCATCGTCACGGAAACCATGCTCAAGCTCAGGAACGAGCTCAGGCTGCTCAAGGAAGACGCTGCTACGTTCTCAAGTTAGTATACCGACTAGCAAACACTCTTTATTTTGTTTATTTTACCCCCGACGCAAAAGCGATGGGGTGTTAAAAGTGTAACGTGTTTGTGTGTGTCTGTAGGACCGTAACTCCCAAAACGGACGAAACTATTTTGATTTTGTTTGAAAGATGAATAATAATTATTATTAGTCAGACGTGTTCTTAACTCTCTTAATCTTTGATGAAAATCGATTCAAAATGGCCGTCGTCTCAAAATGGCGGATTACATATTTTTCAAAACTATCTCAATATAAATGAATGGATATGAAATTAATAACAGAACGAACGCCACATTTCACCCGCGAAGTCCATATTATGTTATTTTCTCCAAATTAAAATAGCATATGTGTAATTCCAGATCATTATCTATCTGATAAACCAAACGGGTGAAACGCGGCGTTCGTTCTGTTATACCCGCCATTTCCTAGTGCTTTCCCTTACATTTCCTATGTCATCATTTCCCTACTTCCACGTTTCCGTCCTCGCACCCAGCCAGTCTCTATCCATCATCCGGTGCTATCACTCGCTCCAACAAACTTATTCTAATTCTTTGCTAGTAAATTGGTGAAATAAATATTTTCTTTTTTTTAAACGTTGTACCCGGATAAACAGCTCGTGGCTAGTTTACAATAAATACGTATATGTCGGAGAACCATTATTACTTCTCATCGACATCAGTGCCTTATCATGGCATTTTGTTATAGGAATCCTTATCGTGGGGGTTTTATGGGTTTTCTAAGTGCTAGCATAAAGGAAAATCATTAAAATTTTCATAGTTTTGTATTGAGTTTAACACAATCAAAATTAGAGTAATATTTACGAGCAGCGTGTTCGGTGGTTCCGTTATTTTATCATATCAAATTTAACATATTTAACACGAACTGCTGACCCAACTTTGTCTACAGCTACATAAAATCACTGCAAAAAGACGACTCTTCGATGCTTTGTCTACAATACGAATAAAATATAGCGTCACCACGACCACGCTCGAGACATAAGGCTCTGCTCTATATTTAAATTTGATTTGAGGTTACACGTTAACTATTTCCATGAAGGTTACAAACAAAATATTGCAGTATGCTTAGATTTGTCCGTTTGATGTAACGTGTGTCCCCAGGTCTGCGCGCGATGTTCGCGGCCCGCTGCGAGGAGTACGTGACGCAGGTGGACGAGCTGACGCAGTCGCTGTCCGGCGCCGAGGAGGAGAAGAAGACGCTCAACCAGCTGCTGCGGCTCGCCGTGCAGCAGAAACTCGCGCTCACGCAGCGCCTCGAGGAACTCGAGGTTACTACTCACTCACTCTGAGATAGATAGATGATACTCAGCCTAAGACAGACAGACAGAAACACTTTATTTTCCACTCCAGAAAGGTTTATAAAGTTTTTTTTTAGTATACAGGAACGAGACGAGCAGGACATGTGCCTGAAGGTAAGCAACATGTCTGCCACATAACAGCACAGTGACACGTTCCTATTGGAACACGAAGAGTCCAAATCATTACCTAACACTGCAATGCGCTCGTGTCCCAGAGATCTAAGATATTATATCTCTAAGCCTTGTAATTTCTCTAGAATGCCCATCAAACCGGAACAAAGTAATGTTTGGACATTACTCCTTGGTGGTAGAATAACTGGCAAAGGGGTGGTCCTTCACCAGGCGGTTTCACCAATTTTGAGTAGGTATTTGAGGCAAGTTGAACATTTGTCACATACTTCTCCTATTATATCCTAACACGGAGGCGCAGACCTGGCTGGTGAGTACCGAAACATCGTCCTCGAATCTCAATGGCGCCTCAGCGGTAATCATCAATTTACACGTGTATTATTCGACGTTTTTCAACACACTTGTGAAGAAAATAATATTAATAAGACACGATATTTTCTGTATCTTATATAAGATACCTACTTATTTAAGAACAAATCAACTAACCAATAAAATAAAAAATCTGTAATTCACTTGTGAATAATAGTAATGAAAAGTCACAGTTTTATTACAGGTTTTATTATATGCCTAAAATTGCTTTGAATTTGAGCCACTTTATGAGCAAGTTGTAAAAAACATTTTCCCCATCTCGGAAACAATAGTTTTGCTCTTCAATGTCTTAGTGCAAACATAGTTTTTGTCCGCTAGAGAACCTGCTTAAATTTGAATTTTGAACATTGCGTACACTAAGTTTGTATTGCGCTCGTGATCTAATTTTAGATCATTGCTTGCTAGATCATCAAAATTGAATACGAGGTTAACAACCAAATTCACACTTTTCTAAAACGAATAACTATAATCGCTTAACCATGTGTTATCTGTCGCAGGTGGACCGCGAGATGCGCACGCGGCGCGTGCCCAAGGCGGCGGGCGGCGGGCGCGCGCGCGGCCGCGACTTCTAGCGGCTGGTGTCGGCGCTCAAGGCCGCCGCCGCCGCGCTGCGCAACATGCTGCGCGCGCCCGCCTGATCTCGCCTTGTACCCAATACCCAAGCTGGGACTCTTCATACTCGACTGCAAGATCTAGTGCGTGTGCGTCGGTTTACGTACCTACGTAACCGGACGCACGTGTGCTCGACTGCAAGATGTAGTGTGTGTGCGTCGGCATATATACGTATCTACGTAACTTGGCGCGCGCTCGCCTGACTCCCCTTGTATACCAAGCTGAGACACTTACCTACTGGTGTTCTAGTGTGTGTGCGTCGACCGGTTTACGTAGCTACGTAACTGGGCGCGCGCCCGACTGACTCGCCTTGTGTACCACGCAGGGACTCTTCATACTCGACTGCAAGATCAAGTGTATGTGCGTCGACAGGTTTACGTACCTATGTAACTGGGCGCGCGCGTGATGGACCGTTTCCAACGAGCCGTAGTGTGTGTCTGTGTGCGTATCGATATATGTGCATACCTACGAAACCGGGCCGCGCGCGTACAGGACTGCAAGATCTAGTTTATGTGTGTCGACATGTTTACGTACTCACGTAACCGGACGTGCGCGTGGTCGACTACAAGCCCGAGTGTGTGTGCGTGCATCGATATGTTGACGTAACACACGTAATTGGACGCGCGCGTGTTCGACTGTTTCCAACAAGTTGTAGTGTGTGTGAGTGCATCGACACATTTACGTACTCTCGTACGTCGCAGGTACGCACCGACACGCCACTTACGGTTCGTCTCGGACTAACGCCCGTGAGTTGTGTGTGCGCCGGAACAAGCTCGCGGGCGACACGAATTTATAGCTCTAGTATGGACTCACTATTGAGACGGAACCGGCTCGAATTTTGTGCTTAGTGCGAGTTGTACTGACCGCGGTTACAACTTCGATCACGTCGTATATGGATATGAAATAAAAGTAGCCCCAAAATATTATGATAAGCCGCTGTTAATATTTCATACGAAACTTGATATGATCTAATGTGATCGAGGAAGAAAACGCAGGTGAAAAAACTCGCACTCCGCACCTTGGTCTGAAGGAGCCATCTGTGCGTTAAAAGCGACGGCTTGCGAAATATTCGTATGTATTCTTCGCTTTTATTGCGTGGACTGGGAACCTTTCAGGCAGTCGAGTCGATTCACGTGGTAGTCTCGGATTTCGGCGGCGCGTTGAGTCTGCGCCCCGATCCGTTGGTTATATTGAATTTTTTATAACGGTGCGGTCACGAGAGACCGAATTATTTGTACGTTTTTTAAATCGAATTAATCTTACTTATGTAGTGTAGGCGAAGGTTGATGTTGACTGATTATACCGCGGGGCGCCGAGCCCGGCGCGGCGCCCCTTGTTGTCTGTTCGCGGCCGCGTTGACGCCGACCGCGCGTTCCATTATCGAATTTTCTCGTACTTATAACATAACTCTTTATCTTTTCACACGTCTCGAGATTAACGTCTAACGGTATTTTTGTAATAGCATCACTGTATTTTCTAAGCGTATCATTTAACGGCCTCGTTGACGAAGCCGCATTTATCGTTCCGAGTCGAGGCAGATTCTGATGCGAACCTCGCGCGGTCGACCCGCGCCGCGTTATTTTGTACGATATACATAATATGATTATATTTAACGTTCGAAATCGTGTCTGTGTATTGTAGAGATCTCTCGTCGATTCGAACTTTTAGTACGTCCATTTGAAAAATTTCTAAAATATTCGATTTCCATCCATTGTGTGCGCAAAAAGACTATGTAATCTGTTGTATGAGTAGTGTCTAGGTTCGTTGCGTTGTGGCCCTCTGCCGTAGTTTCGTCCAGTCCGTGGCGAGTCGCGGCGGGCCTCTCTTGCCGTCCCACGCCCTCCAGCCGGCCGCTTCCGCCGCCCCGCCGCTTCCGCCGCCCCGGTAGCTCAACCTCGTTGCTCACTGAAGTCGGCCGGCGATTCTATTCATAAGACGAAATTTACTAAAGATTTTATTGAAGTGTTACGATGTATTATTGTTTACGTTATCGGATGTGATATCGGCAGCTACCCGCGTCGCGTACGACGGTCGATGACGTAGTCGTTTATCTTCTCTCGCGTTTCGCGTGTTCTATTAGGCTAGTTCGACCGTTCCATGTAGGGGGCGCTCGCCCCGTTAGCTATTTATACTGACTTAGGTAGTAGAGCTAGATAGCTATTAACCTTGTAGCGTACTCCGTAGGTTATGGGACGGGTCTCCGTCCCGCGTAGTGGGTTGTTTGCGGAGACTGCTCGCCGTACTCGGATCGGAGTACCGGTGCGGACCACGCTCGCATTTATTGTTTTAGATATTAAATTGACTAGCTTTTCGTCGTAGATCATCTCTTCGTGTACTTAAACGATGGACTTACCAATTCTTAGCTGTAGTTCTTTCTTTCCTAGTATTATTTTTGTTTATTAGCTTTAGCAGCAGACATCGTTTATGTATTGCATGTCTAGTCACGGGCACTATTGTGCGCCGGTCGCGAGGCAGGCCAACAGCCGACTGCCTCCTCTGTATTGTTCAATCGTCCATTATAATAATAATTGTGTTTTCATCTTGTTACATTTACGTTACGTTATATTTCTGACATGTTTTTGATGACGACACTTACATGATGATTATTTATTTCAGGTTTATTGTTGTTTGTTAAATGTAGAATTTAATGAATTGAAAGAACGATTTCTACGAATCGATTCCATGTTGTATATTTGCAACGTTTTGTGCAATGTTTCGTTTATATTAAGTATACACGGAAGTTATATATTTAATCAGCGCGATTATAAGCTGACGTATTTAGAGTTTGTTCACCGTCACCTGGCATATAAGGTAAACAACGTGGTAATTCAGCGACCAATCACAGATCACGTACGTCCTCAGTTTGTGAAGACGTAAAGATGACTAATAATTAATTGTTATCGGTAGTTCAAAACTATGTTTGTTTATGTTTTATCATTTTGTGCCAGGTCAGGGTGAACGATGTATACCGTGCGTCGCTCGATGTCTGCTGCCCGCGTGGTGGCGGTGTTCAGCGATTAACCAAATATTTTCTTTACACGATATAACATTTTAGATCACTTATTTTGCTTAGGCATACATAGATATTATTTACATTATAGAAAAAAAAATCTATTGATTATGTTTATTATTTTGGTTATTGTAATGAATTGCCCGCTACATTTATTAAATAAAACATGATTAGGTGTTGGACAACTCTTCGCATGTGTGTTCCCAGCGTCATGTTGGTTTCATTTTGTTCTGTAGCGAGCATCGTGTCAATTACTCATCAGGCGAGGCCGCTGCACTGCGGCGCGACGCATCGCTTAAACAACGTCGCACCGCGATGCAATCATTATTTATTAAATAACAGATTATTTATAAAAACACAGTTAAAATTTTATTTAAACATTGAAGATTCTTTCTTTTTCTAAAGCTGAACAGAATGTGATAGTAAATAAATCCAGTAATATTAAACAGTGAAAATTCCGACGGTGCGTATTGCGACGTCGATGAAATCCACAGTGCGTAGCCGCTTCGTAGCGTTGCGGCCTCGGCCCCAATATTGCACAGTTTGATGGTTCACTCGAGAAGGTAATTCAGACGGCCACATTTACGTTGGTTGATATAATCACCAGATTACATGTCTTTGCATAAACGTGTAACGAATGAGCTTGCGAGAGTATATGTTATACAAGTTGCTGTGTAACTGCACACTATACAGCGTATCGCTTTAAACAGACGGAATGAACAACTCGGGAACATATCATGGCACATAGAGCGGATTTATTTTCAAACTGTATGGCACACCGTGTTGTCACAATGACTGATAAGGATCATGTATGAGAATAATAAAATTATATATTTAAATTGTTTGTATTTTTATTGCATTGCCGCCTATACCAGACTTTATAGAAAGGCTATGGTTCTCCCTGTTTTATTTTCGCTTGAAATTGGAGAAAACAATAGCAAAGCCAAAACTATTTAGTGCTGTAGACTAGACATACTTCACTGGTGGGTTTCACAGCCAAGTCCTTGTTACAGTCCTCGCTAGTCATCCGATCTCAGGCTTGTTGTTCCGATATCTTATGGGTTTGGCTGCTCTCATTTTAATCGTCATGCCATCAAATATTAGGTGGTTGTACGTCAGCTATGTTTACCATTTCGCGATCTCCGCTCCAGAGCTCTATCCCAATGTTTTTTTTTTTTTAATAAATAGTGACGAGACGAGCAGGACGTGCCTGATGGTAAGCAACACGCCTGCCACATAACAGCACAGTGACACGCAGCTGTTGGATCATGAAGAGCCCAAATCATTACCTAGCACCGCACTGCACCCAGAGATCTAAGTTGTTATCTCTAAGACCTGTAATTTCTCTGGAAACATTGCCCTTCAAACCGGAACACAGTAATGTTTGCACATAATTGCTTGGCGGTAGAATAACTGGCAAAAGTGTGATACTTACTATTATTATATCTCTTGTAAATAAAACAACTTTGATAACATTTAGATATTCTTATTAAGTTTTTTTACAATTTCAATGAGGAAGAATTATAAAATTATATAAATAACTTTACACTTATTTAAAAAAAAATGCATTTGAACAAAATATAAAACACTAACTTACAGTAGGTACAAGTACGTCATAGTGGTTAAACATGCAAAAATTAAATGATTGGTAGGCGAATTTCTAAGATTAATATAAAACTAAAATTTTAGCGATTTCATAAGGATTGTTAATGACTGAGCAATATTCAGTGAACCGTGTATGTTTTAGTTAAATTTAAAAACATGTGTAAGGGTCTTAGCACATATTATGCTATAAGCATTGGTGGTTTGCATCTACGTCGGTCCTGTGGCGTAATGGCGACTGCAAGGGTACTATACTGGTTGGCAGAGGTCAGGCGAAGCAGAGTTCGGGAATTCTGCAGATATCATATCTATGTGACCAGCACTCGAATACGTATTTAGTATAACGTGTAGGCGCTGCGTAAAACCTCTGGAAACCTACTCAATCGGACGTCTTTTATATGAAATGCTTGATCTAACTTCTAAAAGAGACTAGTAGCTGAAAGTAGTATGTGTCAATGTATCCTAAAGTACCATTTAACTCTGCTTCACACTTCCACCTACCCACTAAGACATGTAACGCAAACAAATAGCACCCACACTTTATTTAAAACCAGTTCAATATTTGCCCGGCCGGTAACGAAACTAAACAGTGGCGGATTTGCTATAAGACCAGATAGGCCAGATATTTAGGGTGGCCTATCTTATGCATATAATAGCAAATATTTTACTGCAACTAGTAGAACGAACTGCACATCCGTTCTGGGGCTTCTTACCCTACAACAAGCCATCAAACCATTGTAAATCTTCTATCTTACGATTTCGTCCGATTGTTTCAATGACGTGAACAATATCACAAAATGACGCGAGTAATATGAGTATATCATTCAGTCCAGATCTATTGGAGCTTAACCAAATATAGTTATTACTTTACACAATATGGATGTAAGCATAAGTTATCCTACGATAATGCTATGATTAAAAAACAATCGGAATTCATTCGGTGCCTGTTTAACAAAATTGAGTTGTTAAAAATACAGAGTAGGCTTGTAGTAAGTTTATCAGCCCATCGTATCTCTCACTACATAAACATACGTTTACAGTAATCCCGGGCAAAAAGCAAGGAAGATAGTAATTAAAAAACAGCAAAGCACGAAGCAACAATTCATCAAATAACAAAATTTATAACTATGACTATTCCATATCACAGTATATTTCGTAAAAGTTTGATTTTACACTCAATCTTTGCGAATACTTATTAGATTACTACTTACTACAAAAAAGAAACAAGTTAATACGTGGTTCTTTCGTGATTAGTTAAAAATATTTTAATTTTTTCTTAATCGCGAGAATATGTGATAAACTCCCGTGTAAGTCAACGTTTTCGACAAGCTTCAACGGTGACTTGTCCCGCGGGTCTACCGCCTAACTAAATCTGCTATGGTTTTGTCATTGCCGTTATGATTTCAAGCGAAAAGAAAAGAGAGATGAATAGCAAAGTCAAAGCAGATTCAGTTAGGCGGTAGGCTCCGCTCTTCTACCGCCCAATAGGGTACCGGACTGGGTCAACAATACACTATTCTAATAAGTCCGTCAGCTAGATCATTGAAAAATATTGGACACGTATTTTTTGTTTTTTCAAAATATTAAAAATCGTCAAAGATATAGAACATCAAACTTCGAGCGACGTCACTCGTGAGTAAAAATCGTAGGCACGAGTGACGTCACACGAAACTTCTAAGCGCTGTCTATACAGACACCTTCGATACCTTCGAAGATACACGAAGATACCTTCGTAGTTTTTTGTTTGTGAAACAAAAGAAAAAATACGTGTACAATATTTTTTAGCAATCTAACTGACGGACTAATTCGTTTTTTTGAGGATTGTACCCTATTAAATCAGCTTTGGCTTTGCTCTTGCAGTCTCTATAATTTCAAGCGAAAAGAAAAGAGAGATCAATATAAAAGCTGAGACAATTTTAGTTAGACGGTAGAACGTCGGCTTTTGTTGCAAGCGGACATAATCGTGCGTACTTTAAAAAGAAACGCCGAATACGGTGGGATCCGTTGTCGAGAACGCCAAATCACACGTTAGTTAAATACAGAAGATTAGAATGATTCTTCTGAGAATGATTTGCTGAAGGCTAATATTAAAAAATACGCATTCCACGATTTTAGCTGCAAATAATGTTGTGTGCTTATCTAATACAATTTAGGCCATCGTTTCTGACGAAGTTGCATTGCATTGCGCATCGTAAACCTAATTTATAAAACGGTTCAAAATGCATAAAATAGTTTACGTTATTCATGAATAAAATATGTCAACAAGTAGGAATTACACGTACAAAAATGCTTGTTACTATAATGTCTTAAAATTACGTAACTTATTATATATTAATCGTATTGAATGAAATACAAAATTGCTATATTTCAAGGCGGACTTCTTTAAAAATTTAAAACACTATCTTACAAGATATTTTATAACGATGCATCAATGGTGTGATAGCTGCATTACAAGTAGTATTATAACGTTTTCCTACAGTCGTTTAACTGTATAAACGATTTGTTTTCACTTATACCAAATATTATAAAAATATAAAACAATTTATCACTAAATTACGTAATATTTACTGTGTTTAATGTTACAGTAACACACAGTAGCAATACAGTAATATTTAACCAAGGAAAATATTCCATAATTAGTGTTAACATTACAGAACAACCATGATAACTTTAAAACAATAGAAAACAAGTCCTACGTTAATACAAATGACTTGTTTCGAAACTGTCACTTCAGAAAGTGTCGAAAGAATCTCGGTCGCCTTCAAGCGATACCGTTAGTTTAATTCTAAATTTAAAAAATTCTAAAGACTATTTGTGGCGTCTGGATATTTACTTCACAGCGTTACAAGGTTCACGACTTCATCGGTGACGTCATAGTCTAATGTCGAGCACAATTCTCGACTCTTCGAACAGTTGTAATGTATCTTGCACCGTCCTCTCTCCCCATCATTCTACGGAGTATCAATGTCGATGACGTCACTTGTAAGCACGAAAGGTGAAGTAATTCAAACAGCTGCATTGTATATACAGCATATCTTCCCACAGGTCTACAGCGCGATGATTAGGCGTGATGTCACCGGCAACACTATATTTAATCAAGTTATTATCTTTATCTTTATTCTGAAGATCTGAAGAATTTGGGGTATCTTTCGAGCAACTATTTATGTACGCACGTTGAAGAACTGTAGGGAGGATAAACTTTCTTTTCATAGACGGTGACAAGACCTGTAATGTTCCGTGCAGACGCTACATTGTCCCCATCGTATTAGAATGTTACGTCACAATCGACGACTGGAAGCACTAGGAACAATTTCTCGAGCTGCACTGTACTACATAGCTGGTCTTATCTCTATTATTATACAGCGTGACGAGGTCAGCAATATGGTTCACAGTCTGGACCTCCCAGTTCTGCCACCTTAGAAAGAGGACTGACACTGTGCACTACTAAACCGTGACTGTTCGAAGAGCTGCATTGTTTGTCACACCATCGTAGCCGTTTCTAACACCGTCGTAGCCGCTTCTAACACCGTCGTAGTCGCTTCTAACACCGTCGTAGCCGCTTCTAACTCCATCGTAGCCGTTTCTAACACCATCGAAGCCGTTTCTAACACCATCGTAGACGTTTCTAACACCGTCGTAGCCGTTTCTAACACCGTCGTAGCCGCTTCTAACTCCGTCGTAGCCGTTTCTAACACCATCGTAGCCGTTTCTAACACCGTCGTAGCCGTTTCTAACACCGTCGTAGATGTTTCTCACACTATCGTATTCCTCCCTAATCTATAGAGTGACGAGGTCGGCGATATCCGCGGCGGGCGGCACGGTGGACGGGCGGAAGTACGCCGCCAGCTCGTCGTACAGCCTCGCTCGCTCGTCTCTCGCGCGCCACTCGGCGTCGGGCGCCGCCGCGTCCTCGTCGCGTCCCACCTCCCAAGTGTCGGGATCCGGCGCGGGCACCTCCTCGAACGGGAGACTCGGGTCGGATTTGTCTTCCGCGCCTAACACCTGCGGAGTTCGTCATTATATTTTATATTATACTAGCTTTTACCCGTGACTTCGTCCACGCAAAATAACTTGTACTCTCATACAAATTTACGTTTACTAAAAACAGATTATATTCAAACATGATTATACAATTTCATCAGAATCGTTTCAGTGGTTTAGGCGTTAAAGCATAACAAACAGACAGACCAAGTTACTTTCTTATTTCATCCCCGTACAGTTTGAAGTTACAAAATTGTTAGAACATACATTTATTGGCTTCACGTCAAGAGTATTTTATTTAAGAATATTTCAACATAAAATTGCGATCACCGTCAGTTTACAAAATAACACGTGAAATTATAATTTCACAGTCAGATAGGTTAGTTTATAATCTAATGTCGTTAACTCCGCCTAAAGTCATATTATAGTCTTACTTTTTATTCACGGGGTATACGCTCCCTAAATATGCCGCGAATACAGAAACCGTGAATATAGAACGGTAATTTATGTGGAATTTAAGCATTAAGCGGCCTCCGGGCACATAGCGTGTGACTCGTCGGTTGATGTTAATACTAAGGTAGTTTATAAATCTGAAAATAAGGTCTAAAGTCAAACGGAGCAGCGCGCTGGCGTCTCAGTGGGACTACGGGTACCGTGTGACTCATCGATTGACGTCCATACTAAAGTAGTTTGCGAATTTTTTAAACAAGCCCTTAAAGTCAAACAGATAAGGCGGCACCCGGGCGCCGCTTGATGTTTCACAGGCTAGACTAGGATTAAAAATAAGCTTTCCAGAAAGAAATCGTTTTCCATTACGTGGCACGATTACAGATTACGGGCAGATCAGTTAAGCATAGTCAGTGGTACTTACGACTGCAAGCGCGTATGCGAAGTCGACGCAGGCGGTCGCGCCGGCGCGGCGGCGGGCGAGCGCGCGCGCGCGGCGCGGCGTCATCGCCACGCCGGGGTCGCGCGCCGGCGACCTGTCCTCCGAGAACAGCATCGTGGCTAGCTTCTGGAACCGCGACACCTACACGACACAGGCAACATAACTCTAATCAATGGACGAACATTTTCGAAGTGGAAGACTTCTTTTGGCACACCACACAGTTTTTTCCATAGGTTGTAAATTAAGCTCATCGGTTACGCTGTGAAGTGAAAGGCTCGTTCGAATGAACTCGGGACCGCCGAGTGTGTGATGCGAACTCATAAGATTTCTACCATCCAAAAGGCGTCTTAACGCGCACGTTCCACTCCGCCGCTGCCCCGACGCTACGCCGGCGGTTAGCATATTCGTGAAGTGAATGTATAAGATTTTCTAAAAGTGTTCAACGCGGCTAAGGAAGTTTTCAATTTAAAATGGATTGAATATGTGTACCTGCACGGGGTCGGAGTGGTCGGTGGCCTGGCTGAGCTCGGTGCGCAGGTAGAGCAGCGCGGCGCGCGCGTCGGTCGCGCACAGGGCGAGGTAGTGCGCCTCGCGCACGCGCACGCGCGCCGCGGCGACGAGGTCGCGCGCGCTCGGCCGCCGCAGCCGCAGCGACCACAGGTCGTCGAGCCGCAGCCGCGGGCAGTTCGACTGGCCCGGGTTTCCACCGAACAGGTAGTGTACCTGTACAAGCGTTACAGACAGTCTTAATCGTAACAATCTACATTCCGTGATAGTAAGAGTTCAATGATAGAATGACTCTCGTAATAGGAAGAGTATGGTATTAGGTAAAGTTCTGTGATAGTTGCTAAAAGTCTTGCTTAAGCGCGCCTTCGTATTAGGTCGCAAGCAGCGCGGTAGTAGCAACGCGACAGTCGCGCTGATCACAGGCGGCAAACTTCTATACTAAAAGGCGACCTAATGTGAAGGCGACCTGACGGTGTCCGGATTGAGCAGGTACAGAACATAACATTTCTAGGGTTCGAGATTGATCACTGCATGACATGGGAACACCACATCGACAAGACGTGTGCTAAAGTAGGCAGTGCGTGTCTTGTACTAAGACGGGTATCCCGAGTGGTATCTGCGGATATGTCTCGTGCGTGTTACTTTGCCACAGTGTATTCTCGGTTACAGTACGGCAACGAAAATACGCGCGCGCTGCCGACTGGGAGCGTGCGTTCCGCGCTCAGAACGAACCGTACGTGCCATCGTGCACGTGACGGATGTGCATGCCGCACATCCGTCAAACCACATTTCAAAGTTTGGCATACTTACGTTACCTGCAATATTGATCTATCAAGTGGATGTGTATGTGAGAAATAATCTAGACACATACAACACGCGAGGAGAGAGACATTCTTGCCAAATACGCAACGCTGACAAATAGGACGCTATACCACACTCTCTTACGAAGTCACTGAAGTCGACTCACATTAGGGGACCGGAAGTTTACAACTTCCTAAAATAGTTGAATCGGCCTGAAGTTTCGGTAGTTTCAGAAAAAGACTAAAATGCTGGCTTATCGATCAAACGTTTTATAGGTACTGTGTGAGTTATGGTGATGGTGAGCACTACGATCGCATTTCAGTCCCTGAAGGCAGTCAAATGTAAATCTATAAAAGTTAAAAGAAAAAGGTAATAATTGGAGTACCTTAGTGACGGGATCGAAGACGAGCTGGTGCGCGAACCGCGGCCGCGGCTCGTGCGGCGCCGCGCCCTCGTTCCTGTACACGCAGGTCCACGTCAGCGAGCGCAGCGACAGCACCCACAGCGTGTTGTACACGCCGCGGTCCCGCTCCTTGCTCATACCCTGCACACAACACCACCCCTAGAACACTACTTATTTTTTTTAAGCAACGATTGTTGACATAAAACGCGGGGTTAAACTTTCACGATTTGAACACATATGTAAAGACTATTCATGACTTAATTAAGATCCAAATTATTGAAGTAAAAACTTCTTTTAGGCGCACCACACATAGATTTTTCGTGGGCTGTGAATTGAGCTCAAGCGACGCGCTCGGAAATTTAAGAAATC
Organism: Ectropis crepuscularia; assembly: GCA_963693475.1. Lineage (NCBI taxonomy): Eukaryota > Metazoa > Arthropoda > Insecta > Lepidoptera > Geometridae > Ectropis > Ectropis crepuscularia. The sequence continues at coordinate 8,203,037 of OY856357.1, read as the reverse complement.
TTTGGGTGAATTCGGGACCATGACCACTCGTTCTTGTACACGCAGGCCCTCGTCACTGACCGCAGCGAGAGCATCCATAGGGTGTTGTACACGCCGCGGTCCCTCTCCCTGCACACATCGTCATAGCTAGAACACTACGAGTACTTATGGTTTTTTAACTTCTCATACGTTACGGCTGGCTTTGTGGAGGAGCGTTAATTTTTAGAAAGGTTTATCGATTCCCACATTTTAACGTGTTATGACGTATATATGTCACGTCTGGCTTCCCGTCCTTAATAAGCAACGATTATTGACATGAAGCGCGGGGTTAAACATTCACAATTTGAACAAGTAATGTAAAGAGTATTCAGGACTTAATCACGATCCAAATGATTAAAGTGAAAACTTCCTTTGGGGCACCACACACATACTTTTCGTGGGCTCTGAATTGAGCTCAAGCGTCACGCTCGGAAATGAAAGAAATCTTCTGGTGAACTCGGGACCATTGCCACTCGTTCCTGTACAGGCAGGCTCACGCGAGCGACCGCAGCGAGATCACCTACAGCGTGTTGTACACGCAGCGGTCCCTCTCTTTGCTCATACTCATACCCTGCATACATCATCACAGCTAGATCACTCCTCTGTCTGCCCTCGGGACCTTATCTAGAACACTCATCTGTCTGTCCTCGGGGCTTGATCTAGAAAATGTTCTAGATAAGAAAGATACAGAAACAGGAGTGCCCCTTTCTGTCTTTGGGACGTTATCAAGAACACTCTTCTACCTGTCCTCGGAGCTTTATCAAGAACACTATTCAACCTGCTCTCGCGGCTTTATCTAGAACACTACTCTACATGTCCGGAGGATCTACCGCCTAACTAGAAATGTCTTAGCATTTATATTCCTCTCTCTTTTCTTTCCGCATGAAATTATAGAGACGGCAATAGCAAAGCCAAAGCTGATTTAGTTAGACGGTAGAAGGGCGGGACCAATCTAGAGCACTCCTCTCTCTATCCTCGGGGACTTATCTAGAACAGTCCTCTACCAGTCCTTGAGGCATTATCTAGAACACTCCTCTTTCTGTCCTTTGGGCTTTGTTTTATCTAAAATACTCCGCTTCCCACACTTGGGACTCGGGCCCTTCGCTCTCTTTCATCAATTCCATAACACTTCTCTCTTTTTCATCAATTCCGAAGATACGACCAGACGAAATCTTTGGAATACACGATTCTGGTGGAAGAAAACACAGCTAGTAAGCAGACAGTGCATGTGGTTTCCACTAATCTCAATTAGCCAGTGTGGTGGATTATGGCCTTGACACTACAAACTAAGGCAAGCTTGTATTACCCATAGTAGATAAATCTGGTTCCCAAGCCAGATAGCCGATGTAATACATAATATATAATTTTAAACATATACTTACTATATATGTACATAGGAAACACCCAGGCACAGTACAAATATTTGTATTCATCACACATTGCTCACACAACACCATCTAGCCCCAAACTAAGGATTTATGGAACAAGGGTACATCCAAGGGGGTCAAAGGAGTCATGATCCTCCCAGGGGTGGGTCCAGAACTTAAGTGGACCACTTAATTAAAACGCACGCACGGTCTTGTGACTTGACCACGACTATGTGACCTCCCCTGCCGCCGAAGCTGGATCCGCCTGTTCCATAACAGCTTATTTTGGAACTAGATGGTGTTGTGCAAGCAATATCCACCACCTCCACCAACATATTTATCTAATTCAAGACCATAATCCACCACACTGGCTAATTGCGGTTGCGTCACTGTGTTTTCCTCCACCAGAAGCATTCTTGCCAAAGCTTTCTTGATGTATCTTGTCAAATTTCGCTCAACGTTTTCCTTCACCGAAAGTTCAAACTTAATGGGGATTGAACCCAAGCACCTTCGCATAGCGAATGGTGCGAGATTCTATCTCACTTACTGGGCGATAGCGGCATTCTTCAATATCACCTGCTGCCGCACCCTGTACACAAATATTCATTATTTTAGCTTTTTATTCATACCGAGAGGATTATACTGTACGGACATATACGTCCATTGTTTAACTGTTGAGTATGTAGACATCATTCTTGTAGACGTCAAAGGCCAAAGCGACTGAAACGCAGAGGTCTTTGGAGGGTAGCCCTCACCATCTAATTAAATCAACCATTTAAGACAAATCCACAATAACAATATATGATTATGTGAAAGGTCGTGTGTGACATTTAAAGATTACACAAACGGAAAAAGCTAAGCGGGATGCAATTGTGCACATATTAAGTAATTTATTTTCAAAAAAATATTGGAATAATGAAGTTGATTCAAACTGGAGTCCAATAGCTCTATTATAGTTTCTATCTACACAGGTAGGTAGTTTTGGAGCTTTCATGTGGGTTTAGAGGCTAGTCTCGCTTTTCTGGTGAGTTTTTACAGAAATACTTACTAATTGTGGGTTTGTTTATTTGTAAACAATACCTTCCTTACCTTACAATAAGCAGAATTTAGCAACCTTGACACCAGTTTGCTTTTCCAAAAGGCTTAAAAGGTCTAGGTTATGTAATTTATATTAGTTTTACATGAATTACTTGAAATATATTTATTGACTTGTATAACATAATATATAACACAAATAACAGCCCCTTTACAGCTGCCCTTTTAGAATATTGTAAAATTTAGAAATAAACTCATTTTTTTATTTTTTGTACCTAATTTTAAAATCAAAATATTATTGTTATAGTAGTGGTGATCATACCCATGATCTACAGAATAATTACACCTGTAATAATATTTTCATAATTATTGACGAGTCTGTATAGAATCATTCCAAATGTTTAGGTTTAAGTAAATGTTTGTGAATGTGACTTACATGATAATAAATATTTTCTATTCTATTCTATTCTATTCTATCCGTTAACCCACATACATATATTATGTAATGTTAATTCGGTATAGTTAGAAAACGGAAGAAATGAAATCCCAGGAAAAGGACAAGTTAAAGTAACGTAAAAAAGTTAGTATTGAATTGAATGGGTGACGTGATTGTGCGTTGTTATGAGCTGACAAAGATTGCCATGGGTGATGTATCGATGAGAAGATGTCCGGAGGTACTGACCGAGAGCACGAATATCATTTCATAGTCGGTGTTGGTTTGAAATACAAACCAACATAATATGGATATTGTTAATGGGTGACATATTAATGCGTTGTTGTGTTTATCGCTGTTTCCGAGAGCCGACAAAGATTCGCGTATATTGATGTGAGATACTAACCGAGAGCACGAATATCTCGTAGATGTCCGTGATTTTAGTTTTATCTTATGGTTACTGTTGATGGGTGACATCATAGTGCGTAGGTGAGTTGTGAGCTGACAAAGATTCTCGTAGCTTCTATATTGATGTGAGGGTACTGACCGAGAGCATGAATATCTCTGGTGTTGGTGGTGGTGTAGATTTGGATTTCATCTTATGGTTATTGTTGAGGCGATCATGGTGCGTTGTTGTGAGCTGACAAAGATTGCCATAGGTGATTTATCAGTGTGTTGATGTGCGGTACTGACCGAGAGCACGAATATCATCGCATACATGTCGAAGTTGATTTTAGTTTTATCTTACGGTAATTGTTGATGGGTGACGTGATGGAACAATGTTCTGAGCTGACAAACAGTATCGTGTGTCATATGTGAGTGTAATAATGTAGGGTATGAGAGCACGAATATCTCGTCTGTGTTGGGTGACATCATGGTGCATTGGTGAGTTGTGAGCTGACAAAGATTCTCGTAGCTTCTATATCGATGTGAGGGTACTGACCGAGAGCACGAATATCTCGTCGGTGTCGGGGTCGAGCGTGGCGCGCTGCGTGAAGCCGGCGGGCGGCGGCGGCGCGCCCGCGGCCAGGCACAGCGCGCGGCACTCCGACGTCGCCACGTCCCACCACCACAGGTCCACCAGCTGCTCCTATCGACGACAGAGGAAACTCACGTTAGTTAGACCAACTCGGCGCACGATCAAATCTCAAAACGCGTAATTACGCACGATGACTAAATAAACTAATTAGCCTATTACTAAAATATATTGTAATCATATTTTTAAAGTGAAACTTTTATTACATCGCCTCAAACTTTTTCTTCCATCTATTGCATGTCGAGTGACGGCCGCCCGCGGAGTAGGGAGAAAGTGAAGGCGCTCGACATAGCAGCTCAGGCCAATATAGCGGAGTTACTAGTTAAGTTACTTAACTTATTTACTTAAATCGAATATTTTTCCAAAAATGTTTAGTTAAATGTCTACAGTGCGAAAAAAGTTTCACTCTTACCGTGGTTTCATAAAACCACACAACCACTTTTTTTTCTTTTGTTTCTGTGCTTAGAAGTTTTGAATGACGTCACGTCTATATGCAACTTTTACATAGACACGTCAAACTTTTTATTTAACTAAAAATGTGCAACTCCCGTGACTCTGGGGTCCGTGACCTTTGTCATTTGGATTCTTTTTTTTACATTTATCTTGGACTATGAAAATAGATAAAAAATAGAAGGAAGCAGCAACATTATCATTGATCAACCTTACTTTATTGCTTTTCGGTACGATTTCGTCTTTGGAGTCGATCACTACCGGTTGGGACACGGCTAGTAATCGACTCGACATCGTCATTTGTTATTTTCTAAGACGCCACCTCCCGGCTCAGAGGCCGTCTCTGATGGCCCGACTCAGAGCCTCACAGCGTCACGATCGTATTTCTGTCTCTGCTAGTCTCTTCCTCTGCAATACGGTACCTTGTTCCGCTGTCCAGCGAACATATAGAGGCGGCACTGTCCGGGGTCCGGGGGGAACACATGGAGACACGGGCATCTCTAGAATTATGCTACGCTAGTAATCGACGCGACATCGTCATTTGTTATTTTGTAAGTCGCCTCATCGCTCTGAGCCTCGACCACGACTGTATTTTTGTCCTTGATGCCCATATCCCCAGAAGTATTCTACTCTAGTAATCGACTCGACATCATCATTTGTGATTTCCTAAGACGCCGCCTAAGGCTCAGAGGCCGTCTCTGGTGGCACGATTCAGACAGCGACACGATCGTAATTCTAAGGCCACTATGTCCTAAGGCCATGTTCCCAGCAGTACGGTACCTTGTTCTGCTGTCCGGCGAACATGTAGAGGCAGTAGCGCTGTCCGGGCTGGAACACGTGGAGACATGGGCATCTCCAAAAGTATGCTACCCTAGTAATCGACTTGACATTTTTGAAGTGAAAACTTCATTTGGCGCATCATATTATACAGATTTTCCGTGGGCTGTTAATTGAGCTCAAGCGTCACGTTCGTAAGCGAAAGAAATCATCTGGTAAACCCGAATTATGTAGATGGCCATGGTCGTGGCCATGCTATCTGGTAGTCTGGTGGTCTTCACCCGCGTAGTTTCTAAAGTGAGCTATCAAATTTGAATATTCACATCTATCAGCAGTATGACTGTATTTTTTTATTTTTTAAGCGGCCTCATCGCTCTGTGGCTCGACCACAGCAGTATTTTTGTCTCTGATGGCCTCTTCCTCTGCAGTATGATACTTATTATTTTAGTATAATTATTACTTAGGTATTTTCGCAGTCGCCCCATCGCTTTAGAGCCAACACCGCCAACATGACCGTATTTCTGTCTCTGATGGTATTTTGCCTCTGCAGAATAGTACCTTGTTCCGCTGCCCGGCGAACATGTAGAGCCGGCGCTGTCCGGGGTGGAACAGCATCGAGTGCGACACGCGCGGCTGCGGCGCGGCGCGCGCGTGCCGATCAGCTAGGAGCTGCTGCCAGGCGCCCGTGCGCGCGTAGTACGCGTACAGGCCCGAGTACTGCGGCGCCGCGCTTTCCGCGCTACCGGGGACACAAAACACAAAGCACTTTAAATGGGGCGAACGACCAACGACCAGAGAGGATTACACAAAGTCAGAGTTCTTTATTCATACCTACATGTACAATTTACACGTCAATTTATAAAAAATAAAAACAAAAGACATACATATAAGCATACATATAGCATAAAGCATACATATTGTATACATTTTCAAAGTTTGTTGTTGTCTTGAATTGACGCTTCAAGTGAGAAGGCGTAAAGATCTTTAAAAATAAAACTCTTTAGTAGTGGTGGTTTCACACATAGGTACGTCTAGGGAAGTATCACACGAGTCAAGAAACGTAGCATTGTGTAAGTCGTTGAAGTGGTAACAAAATGAGAGCAGCCGATGATGGTAACAGTCGACTGTTCAGAGTAGGACCCTTTCAAGAGTCTGTCTGGGGAAGTACTTTTGCAGTTTTTTTTTCTTCAGTTATTACATGTTTGTGAAACATGAAACATGTGGATGTTTTATAAAACATCTTACATCTCTGGATGACGAGGGCAGTGCAGGGCTAGGTAATGATTTAGGCTCTTTATGTTCCAATACGTATGTATGTAAGTGCTGTTTTGGGCAAGCGTGTTACTCACCATCAGGCACATGTCGTGCTCGTGCCGTCACTCTACAATAGTATAAATATAAAAAAACAAATTCACACTACATCGTAAAATTGTCACTCCCTTTATTATTACTTCGGAATTATCCGTTCAGGTGTTCGGACTTAATTGTGCAACATACATTCAAACTTTGACATCTTATATTTGAAATAGATCTTCAAAATGTATGCACGCTCATAACTTTTGAATGACAACACCAAAATTGGATGATTCTATATTTTCTGTTTTCATTATTGTCGGGACAATGTTTGTAAGGCAGACGATTTTGACGTAAACTATGGTGGCACGAAGTTCGCCGGGTCAGCTAGTTTTTAATATTAGTAAGGCGTGTGCTTAGATAAAGAATAAGAAAGTAGATCAGGTGTTTCCGCACGGCTCCTTTGTGTCAATCGTAAGCAGATGAGGCGTATGTTAGCTATGGAAACAAAGTGATGTGCCGCGACAAAAGCCACAGCGATCAGACCCGTGCTTTCGGTGTTAAGCGTTTGTTCTGACTCTATACGTAGTATTTGTAAACTCTTTGTGTGTGTGTGTTACCTGTTAGCGGGCAGTACTCGACCCCCGAACACGTATATCGTCTGCGTGTCGGCATCGATGCACATCTGATGGTCGAAGACGAGCCGCGGCCCGCCGGCGGCCGCCGTGTCGTCGCATAGCTGCGTCCAGCTCTCGGTGCCGACATCAAACGAGTATAGGTCGCCCTAAGAGATAACAAACATTTATAGGCCGTTTATTGCAAAAAAAAAAAAAACAACAATCCTAGACATCAGACAAGTGGACCTGTAGACAATATATGGATGAATACTAGGGGGTCATACATTTTTTAATTATACAGGTTTTGTCATCAAAACTAAAGCTGTGTACGAAATATCAGATTAATCTGATAACGGGAAGGGGGTAAAAAATATATTACAAAATTTGATCCAAGCAAACAGGTAAATTTAAAAAAGACATAACCGAAATGAGAACCTCTTCTTTTTTGTAGTAAAAAGTGAACTAACCTTCCTTTTTGAGGCAGGCGCTGCGCGTTGTCTAGATACCGGCCCAGGGTGTATATGTATAGCTTCCGCGAACACCATCTTGTGGCAAGAGCGCTGCTCGTGTGGGCATTATTTCGAGGTTGGTACGGAACGGTAAAGGAACTTGCTTTCGTGTTTCGAAACCGGCCTTGTTTCGTGTTTGTTTAGATACCGGCCCACGGTGTATAGCTTGCGTTGCGTGGGCTCGAACACCATCTTGTGGCAGGAACGCGGCAACGATGCGGCAGCGCTGCGCGCGAGTGCATTATTTTGAAGTACGAAAAACGAGCGAGGAACTTACCTTCATGTTTTGAGGCAGTCGTTGCGCGTTATCTAAATACCGGCCCAGGGTATACAGCTTCCGTTCTGTAGGCTCGAACACCATCTTGTGGCAGGAACGCGGCGAGGGCCCGCCCACGGCGGCGGCACTAGCGCAGACGAGCCGCCAACGCTGCGTGCGCGTGCAGTACGACCACAGGTCGTCCAGGTCCGCGCTGCCGTTCCAACCACCGAAGAGGTATAACGTGCCTGCGACAAACGACATTGCTTTCAATTCAATTCAATTCATTTATTCGAACCGATAAGAACACTTGGTAACGTCATTAACAAAAAGGCAAAGAATCTGTGTACATAATAAGATAAAATAACAATGTCAAAATGAATAAAGCGGCTGTAAAGGAGCCTCGTCAATCAAATGCAGCTGTAAAAAGGCTTTGTCAAAGACAAAATAACAAATAATTAATACATACAGTATACAGATACTACATGAGTACAAACATTGTTCAAAAGTTTTATAAATCTATTATTTTACCTTATTACAAGATTCTAGTTTCGACACATTTCTCTTCCATACGATACTATCTTTAACAAAGTCATCTATATTATAATATGCCTTGCTCAATAGGTAGCTTTTTATTTCATTTTTAAACTTTGTTTCATTGAGACCTTCGACTTGTGCAGGGACCGCATTATAGAAGCGAATACCATTACATTTAAAAGAGTTATTTGTTTTCTGAAGTCTGCACTTAGGAAATACAATTTTGTGTTTATGGTAGGCTTTTGGATTCAGATCAGTTAGTTTCTTCAGTCGACTTCGATTTTTTCTTACATACATTATACATTCATAAATATACAATGAAGGGACTGTTAATATGTTTATAGTTTTGAAAATCTCCCGTACTGAATCTCTAGCTGATAAATTATATAGACCACGGATTGCTCTCTTTTGCAATATGAAAACTGAGTTTCTGTCCGCAGCTGAACCCCATAATAAAATCCCGTAAATTGTGTACTCAGCATTTTAAAAAAATCTGAATAATTACGATTAGGATCATCAATAGTCTTGTCGAAAAAATTGTTCGAAAAATGATTAGTTATCGCGGTATTTAAAGCTGGCATACGGGACAATGTAATGGGTCTAACAAGCACTTTCTCTTCCGCCCTTTTCCTACAAGCAGGAAGAGAAATGCTCAAGCCCCTATGGTCCGAACGCAAGCAATCCAGGACTTCAGAATGAATGTATTCACAGTTTACAAAAACATTATCAATGCAGGTTGCAGAACAACCTTTCTTAGTTACTGCGACCCTTGTGGGTTCAGTGAACACTTTTGTCAAATCAAAAGATTGGCATAACATTAATATATTGCTCTTATTACAAGATTCCGAAAGTATGTCTGTGTTGAAGTCTCCACACATCACAATCTGTTTACTTTTCTTAGATATTCTACTCAATGCTTCTTCTAAAGTAGTTAGGAAGATCTCAATTTCGGCACTAGGTGGCTTATAAACACATTAATTCTGCAGTACTACAACTTTTAATGGAACGTTTCTGTCTCATTGTCACGGACCGCAAATAAAAAGGACTGTTAGGCTGACAGACGGACCGCATTTCAAATCCAATCCAACGGCATATTGTAGTTCATATGCAGTTTGAAAGCAGTTGACATGAGTGCAATAGAACTGCAAGCCAAACGCGCAGGCGCAAGTAGTTGATATTTTCTTATAATGTAACTATTTTAGTCTGCAATTTTTTTTAACTCGGCATATTACTTACAATTAAAATTAAAAAAAGTAAAATTACTACATTTATGCCATTTGTTTTTGTCTGCACCAGCGCCATAGTGGAAGATTTTAAACTGTTATTTAATAAGAGTAGTTTGTCTGAGCATTTAAGGACGTATAGATCAACTAAATACACTTTATTTGTAACTTTTGTTTGAGACATTGTGTCCAAGTGATATACCTAACGTCATTGTGTAATTGAATGAATTACTGTAATACGGTTCCATTTCCGTTCACTAGGGGCGTGTGTGTGCGTGTGTGTGTGTGTGTGTGTGTGTGTGTGTGTGTGTGTGTGTACAGACATCTATATTTATAAAAATCAATGCCACTTTTCGTTGTTAGTGAACTCCTCCTAAACGGCTGAACTGATTTGAATGATTTTTTTCTGTATGCGTTTGGGTAGGGCCCTCGATGGTTTAGATTCACAAATCAGCCCGGCAGATGGCGATGCAGTTGATATCTAGGTTATTATCCGAGCAAAGCCGGAACGGGCCGCTAGTAGTTTATAGAAAATGCGTGATCTGAGTGTGTTACAGGATAAATAAATAGTGACATTACCAGTGGCGGAATCCACTACGAGCTGATGTCCGCCGCGCGGTCCCGGCACGGCGTTGTCCCTGTCTGCCGCTTCTACGGACTCCACGAATGAGACGTCGTCCTGTGGAACAATATAACGCTACTGTTGTAATTACTGTGATAACTTAAAACCACTACTGGTGCATAACAATGGATATAACAATGCATTTTATGTATTACTAGCGGTGTTACCAGCGTAGTATCTTAGCCTAGTATCGTGGCATCTTTGGGATGGTTCGGCTAAGTATCAGCTGGAGGCTTTGGAATCGATCGAGAGACTTGCCAAAAGGATCTTAGGCAACGACACTCTTGAGCGAAAAGACTTCAAAGTCTTGAACATCGCCGAAAAATTGCTAGCTATAGGGTTTTTATCGGATACACTTCGGAGAGTGTGCAACTGATTTGGTTGATCTAATACCACCTTGCTCTTTTTATTGGAATACTCGTAGCTCGAAAAAGCGACATCGTTTCATGGTCGATGTTCCAAAGACACGAAGTGATTTGACTCTACTTTTATGATAAGAACGTCTACGCTGTGGAATACGTTGCCTGAGTGGGTTTTCCCTGTTGGTTACAATCTTTGTGTCTTCAAACCGAGAGAGAATCGGTTTCTTCTAGGTAAACACGCTCCATCGTAGACCTCATCATCGCTTAACATCAAGCGAGATGGCGGTCAAGTGTGAACCTATAAAAGTTATAAAAGTGTCAATACCAGTAATTTTCCCGGGATAATAAGCAGCTTTTGTGTTATTACCGTATATAAACTATGTAAGGTTCAAATTTCAATCCGATCCGTTCAGACGTTCCGACGTGATTGAGCAACAAAATTCCTAGCATTTATAGTATTAATAGGATAGTAGGATGTTATTGTACACCATTGTTATTGTATATATTTCAATCATCATCATCAACAGCCCACTAAACGTTCCCACTGCTGGGACTCGGGGCCTTCTCTCGCAAGGAGAGAGTTAAGGCCATAATCCACCACGCTGGCCCAGTGCGGGTTGGCGGATGACACATGACTTCGAAAGATTCTAGGTACATGTCGGTTTCCTCACGATGTATATATTTATGTTATATTAATTCTTAATATAACAAACATGTTTTATATAATGCTGAGATTTGTTCACATAGGACATGTTTAGGACTATTGTGGTACATACAGTGGAGTGTGAACTAAAACTAACAACTCAGTAGTCGGCTCATGTTCAGACAGAGCAGTTATCTATTTATAGTGATTATTCTGAATACAATATTTTAAATTCTTGTAAGAATAGTTTATGTGAAGATCATGTCAGTGAAAGAATACTTTGTCTTGGTTATACTATTAGGTGTGTATTCATTTCAGTAAAACTAACAAAAGATTTTAAATACAATGTAACTATTACGCTACTTTAGCGAACTTTGCTTCGACGTTAAATATACACGAAGTCGACTCGCATTACCGGCTTCCGCGGCGAGAGTAGGTATAGGCGTACCACGAAATAATGGCACTTGGATGACATTGTCAGGAGGCATTGGAAAATCGGGCATCGGCAACCCTGGTTGGCTTGACGACGACGTTGGTTCCCATTTTGACCACGTGTCATTATTTATTTAAAGGGTATACGTCTGTGGAAGACAACAGTGCTGCACTACTTTTTAAAATGTTTCTCACTAGCAGCGGCGTTCGTTTTGACCCGCTCACTCTTATCTCTCTCTCCACTTATTTCTCGCTCGTTGTTTTTCATTTTTATTTGCTTTTTTTTTTAACTGGAATATTAACATTGCGCTTGACCACGAACGGACTTAATATAAAAGAGCAAAGCTAATTAAAACTATATTGCGGGCATGTTGGAACTTTCATGTTATCTAGGAATGGAAATTCAATTATTATTGAAACAATATTTGAAAAATCTGGTACTGCGTAAATTCTGGCACTATGCTACTGCGGGAAAGCGTACTGCTTACCATCAGGCAGTCAGCGTGCTTATTTCATCTTTTTTTCTTAAACAAACACAATTTAATTTGTTATGTTGGAAACATTACTTACATACAGGACTTAATGGCGATCTAAATTTATTTAATTATATTTCACCACATCTTACCTGACCATCGCTTAACGCGTCGGTTGCTACAATCGCCAGTTTTTAATTTCAAATCACAATAGGTAACAAGTTACATGTACAGATATATGGGTTATTCTTTCGTAGGATCAAGACAATTGCTGGTCAGTAACGTAAACACTACGAGCAAAAATTGGAAAAGAGAAGATATGAGCTCGACTATAGCATATCACGATTGCGAGTTCAATGCCACGCGCATCATAAACCTGGAGATGAAGCCCATCAAAAGAGTTCTGTTGAGAGACATCAACAAATATTTGTTGTATACAAGGTATGTCAATCTTCACTAATATCTAAATCTGAAGAATTTGTTTGAATGCGCTAATATCAGGAACTATCAGTCGGATTCCTAAAATTATTTTTACATCTGAAAGTCGTAGAGCCAAACAATAAAAGAACAATGTGGTCGTTTGAAAAACAACTTGTAAAGACACAAACGAAAACATCAACTTCTGGGTACCATGAATTCGTAATGTAAGGAGATCAAATTCTAACAATAACAGGCTACATTTAACCCATGTATATACCGTCAACTACAAACTGAACTTTGTCGACTTTCTACCAATCTGATAGACAAAAAGGGTTAAGTAGGTACTCGTAGTAGGTATCATTAATTTATATACATTAGAATCACTCTCCCCAAAATGTTAAATATAAATCTTGAACGTTTGAACAATGCAAGGGGCTTTAAAGTTCGTTTCGAACATAAGAGTCGTTGTTTATAAGCCTCTTGGAAGTTGAACGTATAGTTAATGTTTAAATTTCAGAGAGAACCTCCAACAGGCGCAACAGTTGTACATACACAGACCCGAGTCGATGTACGTCTCGAAGTTCAACCCCGCAGATCCAACGATAGTGGTGGTGCACGATTGGAAAGGGAACCGGAAAAGCAAACTGAACCCAACCATCAGAGACGGTGAGTCCTGAGTCTAGTGAGGTTGAATCCACCTCCATGCTTTTATAGTACAATATGCATGGACAAAAATAATTAAATGAATAAATATTGGTGGACATTACGCAACACCATCTAGCCCCAAACTAAACAGAGCTTGCTATGGGAGCCAGATAGCTGATATAGGAGGTAGTTAAGGGTTTTACTGGGGAGCGCAACATAGCAACTTGAATTTATCCATCGTACCATATCAACAATAACTTGAGTTCAGCATCTTACTTTCAAATCTTTCACGAAAATGACCGATTTTTTTTGGCAAGGGGAGAAATAGAGACTTTGGTACCCATCAGCCACTCGATTCTGAAAAAGCAAACTCGACAACGACGACAAGTCTCTAATATTACTTGATCTATAACTCATTGCAACTGTTCAATAATAATAATAACTGGAGGTCAATTTATTTTGGACAACTCGCGATGTTTATAAACAGAATAGACCTACGAATACGTAAAGAGTCGTAATGCGTTCCGGAGTATAGTCACAGCAGAGAGTATCTTGTCGCCGACCCTACAGTACAGTTTGTCTTTTCCAACCAATTTCAATAGTTACATGAGTACAAAATATATTTCAGCTTTCCTAAGCGTGGAATTCGCGAACATTATAGTAGTTGACTGGAGTTTGATAGCGTCAGAAGAGTACGTGACGGCATCACTGGCCACCGTACGGGTGGGCCGATTCCTGGGCCAGTTTCTACAATTCCTGCATACCGGCGGAGCTTCATACAGCACTATGCATTTGGTGGGATTTGGACTGGGCGCGCACGTTGCTGGAAACGCGGGGGATTTTCTACAGCCTAGCGGTCGCGTAGCAAGGATCACTGGTGAGACATGCCGTCATAATTCAATAATTGATTCCATGAGTAACCCATTAAATGTTCCCACTTCTTGGTATCAGGGCCTTTTCTCGCAATGTTATAATTCACCACTCGGGCACAGTGCGGGTTGGTGGATGACGCATGATCTCGAAAGAAAGATTTATAAGAATAAGTCGGATTCCACACGATGTTTCCGTTCACCGTTTTTGAGTTAACGGTATCACGACTTCGAAAAGGCAGTGGTGCGCGTGGGTTTCAAACTAGGGACTCCGGATCGGTAGTTTCCACTCTCGTGTCAATACCAGCCGAAACATCGAGTTATTTTTCGAGAGATTGGCATAAAGCTAAAACAAAAAGCGTGATAAATGTGATGTTTTCAGGTTTAGACCCCGCCGGTCCGCTGTGGGAGAAAAACGTTCGACGGTTGCACGCCAGTAACGCGGTGTATGTAGAGGTCATTCACACGGATGGACACATGCTAGGAATGAACGTGCAGAGTGGTCACGTTGATTTCTACCCTAATGGCGGGGTATCGCAACCAGGTTTGGTTTCTACTAATACTTCTCACAAAACCACGCGCTTTTAGTATCGGTATTCTGATAGACGATAAACCTATTCTGTACTGTTTTTGCCAACTCTGAGATTCGATAGCATCTAAGCTAAAAAAAAATATGCCTTCAATTTTACGGAGTGAGAACAAAATTCTTGTATGAAACCTAGGATTTATTTTTGTGTTTGCAACATTTCTATGGTTTGATTGCAGCTTGTATGCTACTAGTGCCTAATTCGTGCAACCACGAGCGCGCGTGGCAAATGTTCGCCGCGACCGTCAAATTCAACCACCTGGTGGGTCGACGGTGCTCCACGTTTGACGCGTTTACCCTCAATGTCTGCTATAACGAGTACTTGCCCATGGGGAATGACGACTTGCTGAAGAATGGGTAAGGACTTAGCTCAGGAAGCTTAGTAACTCAGAGCAGTAGACTAATTCTAACCATCATCATTTTAGTTGCCACTTCACTGACATTCAGGGTTGATACGCTTACGTTTGCTGATTTGTAGCCTCCAGTCAAAACTTGTGCACCCGAATGAGTAGATTTCATAACGACACCATTGCATACTATTATCATCGTTTTAAAGTGTACACTTTACGCAATTTTCTCATTATCTTCAGAATATTCACTGTTGTTATTCTGTAAAATTATTACATACATATGTTATATGATTCCCTGTGGGTTACTAGTTACGAAAGTCATTTAAGTATTTTAATTTTTCAGGAGTGGCATGTACAGAGTAACTACAGAAGGCGGCTATCCCTACCCACAGAAATTTTAATCGATTAATAAATATTAAGTAAAATAAGATTTCAGGTAAATGCATAGAGGTATTATCGTTTCTATAATGTTGTTCAGTAGTTTGGTGTAATTGATGTTGTGATTATGTACTTAAAGATTTACATAATTTTGTATAATCTGAGATATTGTTTATGAAAGTACTTACCTAAAAAAAAAAGTTTTTTTACACAAACTACTCTTACAGAACAAGTTATAGTTACGGAAGATCCATAAACTGTTGTATAGTAGAACAGACTGTCCTACACGTCTTTCTAGTTTCAAACTTAAGAGTTCCATGTAAATATCCAAGAGTACCAATTACTCCGGTCACACCTACATTTCGGAGAATAGTACTTGGTGTAAAATCACTTGTATGCTTTACCTAGGTTGAGTAAGACTTAAAATAAGTTTCAGTAATAGTTTGGAAATAGACATATTTGGAGGCAGTCTGTTTAAGTTCAAAGTTAAGTTAAATACAATATTACATATTAATGAACGGAGCGTCCTTGAATCTCATTTTCAATACAATTATAATTAATTAATAATGATATACCTACACATAGTTTTATAAAATAGTTATTATTTGCATGCTGTGCTATGTTACAAGGATAAATATTTTTTACAATAATATATTAAAAATAATAATTAGTATAAGAATCAATGTAGTCCGTAGTGATACGACTCTTTGCAGATTCCGCATGATGAAGTACCACATGCCACATGTGCAAACATCACTGTGTTCCAGTTTGAAGTTCAATGTTTCTAGTGAAATTACAGGGTATAGAGATATAACATCTTGCATCTGTGGGTGACGAGCGCAGTGTAGGCCTAGGTTATGATTTGGACTCTTCATGTTCCAGTAACTGCGTGTCACTGTACTATTATGGGCAGGCATGTGGCTTACCATCAAGCACATGTCCTGCTCGTTTCGTCACTGTACATTATACAAAAAAACAAAATCAAATAAATAAATAAAAAAAATATAAACATCAGTCTTCTTTTAATTTTAAAACATTATTTGTGATATCCTACTAATATTATAAATGTCGATGTTTGGATATTTGGATGTTTGTTGCAATCACTTCGTAAAGTATGAACAGAAAACAGATTGGGCTAAAATTTGGAGTACAGTTAGATTATCATCTGGAATAACACATGGCTACTTTTTATTCCGGGAAAAAACGGAAACGGGAATGTTTGTTTTTAATGTGTTTAATAATCCTTCAATGCTTGCGTGCGATTACGTGGGCGGACGGGGGGGACCAAAATCTTCAAAAATTGCGTTACGTAATACTTGAACACAACGTAGAGTCCTAACCACTCGACAATCACCACTGGATGATGCACAAGTTACGACTGGTCTAGTCGGGAGAACGGCGCCTGCCGATCCGGAGACCCCAGGTTCATATCCCACACGGACTGTCTTTTTGTATTCATGTGTGTAATGTCGCTAACATAAAACGGTGAAGGAAAACATCGAGAGGAAACCGACATTTACCTAGAATCTTTCCAAGTCATGTCTCAACCCGCACTGGGCCAGCGTGGTGGATGGCGTTAACTCTCTCCTCAGAGAAGGCCCCGAGTCCCAGTAGTGGGAACATTTAGTGGGCTGTTGATGATGAATACTTGAACGCTCCCCTAGGACCTAGGATGTAGATAAGTAGTGTTACATACGGGCAGCGGACAGAGGTCGCGGTCGGCGGAGTGCAGGTCCGCCGTGCGCAGCGGTTCAGCGCCGGGCGGTGCCAAGCGAGCCTCCACGCCGCCGGAACACGGCGACATCTGCCGCCACGCCGGCGAGTACGGCTGCCACGACAGGTACCAGTCCAACTCACCCTCTACAACACAATATTTTATCAATATAAATAAAGTGTATTAACAAAATAAAAATAATCTGTGGTGGTAGGACTCGTGGCAGAGTCCGCCTGGGGAAGTACCACATCTTTGCCAATTATTCTAGCGCCAAGCAAACATTATTGCTTGGCGCTATTTATTTATTATTGCAAACATTACTGTGTTCCGGTTTGAAGGGCAATGTTTCCAGAGAAATTACAGGGCTTAGAGATATAACATCAGAGATATAAGATCTCTGGGTGGAGAGCGCAGTGCAGTTCTAGGTAATGATTTGCACTCTCCATGTTCCAATAGCTACATGTCAATGTGCTGTTATGTGGTGTTGTTTACCGTCAGGCACATGTCCTGCTCGTCTTGTCACTCTTTATTAAAAAAAATATATTGGTGGGCATTTCACACAACACCATATGACCCCAAACTAAGATTTTTTTAGGTAAGAGAAAAGGCGACCCTACATTGGAATGACGACTGAGTCAGAAAATAATATATCCGCTCAGATATATAGCACTCAGAATATATATATAGCACTTAGAAATCACATACATATCCAATGGTGAATGAATGTTTGAAATTGGTCAAGTAATTCCTGAGACTTCAATCGTTCAATCAAAAAACCTCTTCAACTATATAATTCACTGTATAATAATAGTATGATTGACAAAAATATAAATGATTAAACTTTTGGGGTTGTGACGTCTTTATAAAAATCTTATTTTAAATGTGACATCACTTGATACTTCTAAGAGCCGGTTTTCACGACGCGGTTTCAAACCGCGCCCGCGCGCGGGCGCGGCGCCGCGCCGCGCGACGGTTTTGTTTCAATACTCACGAGACCGCAGGTTTTCGCGGTTCCTGCTCCGGAAAGCTACTGCGCAAGAATCGCGCGCAGCCACGCGTGCGCCGCGCGGCTGCCGCAGCCGTCGCGGCCGTAAACCGCGTCGTGTGTATTGAATTCAATTTTATATGGAAATCTGCCGCGCCCGCGCGCTGGCGCGGTTGGCAGCCGCGCCGTGAAAACCGTCTCTAACTTCTAAGCACTATATCCTCATCATTTTTTGTTTGAGAAACAAAAGAAAAAAATATGTGTATAATATTTTTTCACAATTTAACTGACAGACTAATTAGTTTTTTAATAAATATTTTAAAAGATAATGTATACACATTTTTCCACAAACATAAAATGACTAAGTTACAGTGCTTAGAAGTTTCGACTGACGTCACTTCATTGTACGATTTTTACGAAGACGTGACGTCACAACCACCCGCTTCGGAAGTTTGATGATATATATATATATAGGATTCCGTCGTCGCGTCTGATAGCCTTCACACGGGAGTCGCGAATATTGTTGAAAAAAAGCCGGTTATCGTGTCTAATTAGTCGCAATTGCTGTGAAATATAGATCAATAGTGTTTTCCCTTGGTGGTGGGCTGTATTAACAAGGTGAGTGGGAATCAAAACTAACATTGTTTATGTTTTAACGTAGGCGTCCATCATGGACGTCCCAGAGGTTGTCCCGCCGGACCCTCCGGATATATCTTCATCTTCGAAACCAGCGATAGGGTCGAAACGAAGCGCTGCTCAGATTGATACCAATGAATCTGTTTCGAAAAAAACAATGGTAAACTCCGAAATGGCTTCTGCCTCACTGCAAAATGTATTTATTCACCCTACCCTCGTTATCGGTATAAAAGAATACACATCGTTGGACAAAGGCCCGTTCTTGATCCACGTTTCCCGAAATGACCCAGATCCAGCAACGGGGTCCTCTATGAGACCAATAAAATTCGGACAGCTCCTTTGCAAAAACCGTATTCCGAACATCTGCCCAGACGGTATTAAAAAAGTAGGTAGAAACAAACTATCTGTCGAATTTACTTCATACAGCGCGGCGAATACTTTCTTAGATAACCCTATTCTAGAAGAAAATGACTATCAGGCTACAATCCCCAACTATAATATTACGAAAATGGGAATAGTTCGCCAGGTCCCTGTTGACCTATCCATGGCTGAGCTTGCAGCTTCGCTAGTCGTACCTGCTGGGTGCGGCTGCCTACTTAAAGCACGCAGATTTAACAGGAAGGTAATGGATGAAGGAAAACCATCTTGGGTTCCGACTCAAACAGTAGTTATTACTCTACAGGGCCAAACCCTTCCTCAACGTGTTTACCTATTCCACACAACTCTTCCAGTAGACCTGTATCAGTTCCCAACCATACAATGTCACAACTGTTGCCGGTTTGGCCATGTGAAAGCACAATGCCGCTCGACTCCAAGATGCTATAGATGTGCCCAACCTCATTCCGGGGAATCCTGCAGTATCGAAGAGTGCGAGTCTACGTGCCTCCACTGCTCCGGTCAACACTTTGCAGTCAACAAAAGCTGTCCAGAGCAAGGTAGGCAGAAGGCAATTAAAACTTTGATGTCCCAGGACAACATCCCATATACCGAAGCTTCCCTTCGTTGTCCAAAGTCAATTAGACCATACTCAGACATAGTTAAGTCTACTCCTGTCCCATCTTCCCATCCTCCTTCCCCTCAACTAGTCCAGGCCAAGACTCACAATAGTTATAAAAAAACATTCTTAATGCCTCCCCGAACCAGAGCTCCACTGAATAAAGCATATGACAGAGCAGCTCACGAGTCTATAGTCGCTGAAGAAGCATCAAGCTTACCTAATGGGTATGCTTTGTCCCAGTCGTCCCCACTCCCTCAGGATCTCGGCATCCTGGAAGTCCTATTGTCTGCCATCATTAACATAATTTCCCAAAGCAACTCCAATAAACCGTCCCACGTCGCCCAAAAACTCTCCCAAATCCTATCCTCAAACAATTATGGATCAAGTAGTTCTCCAGTGGAACGCCCGCAGTCTTCGTCCCAAGAAGCATAGTCTTCTTCATTTAATCAACAAGTATAACCCGACAGCCATCGCTGTCTCGGAGACATGGTTGGTTCCGGGTTCCCGATTTAGGGTCCCGGGCTACGTGTGCCTCCGTGACGACAGGGCTGATGGGTATTCTGGAAGCGCATTATTTATAAGGCGCTCGCTCCCTTTTTCCCAAATCCCTCTCCCTCCCTGCCCCCCTGATATAAATATTGTTGCTGCAAAAGTGTTTGACATCACATATGTATCCATATATATACATTCCTCATCCCAATTCTACTCTCATTGCTGATATCCTCCTTCTAATCACATCTCTGCAGGCTCCTATGATTGTGATGGGAGATTTCAATGCTCATCATACATCATGGGGCTGCAGTATGGATGATGACTTTGGCCTGTCCCTCCTGGACATCCTGGATGAATCCAACCTTTGTGTTCTCAATGATGGTTCCCCCACCCGTAGAGTCTCTCCTACACAAAACCCTAAGAGCGCAGTAGACCTCACTATATGTTCTCCCTCCCTAACCTCCCTCTTGTCGTGGCAAGTTCTACCCCACTGTTATGGTAGTGACCACTTCCCTATCTCTATTTCTTTCCCAAACAGATCCCTTCCTCCTCGTAACTTTAACCCTCTCCTTAAATACAGGATCTCCAACCCCAACTGGGCACCATTCTCCCTTTCCCTTGAAAACAAAATAGATTCTCTCCCTCCATCAAACAACTCCAATGTCATCCAGAATTACCTTAAGTTTGTTGAGTCCATAACTTCCAGTGCTGATGAAAATTTCCCGTTGAAAAAGCCTCCCAATAGTAAAGTTTCCACGCCTTGGTGGGATGCAGAATGCACAACCGCTGTTAAAAAAAGGAAAGAGGCAGAAAAAGCATACAATCGTTCCATGACGTTAACAAACTACCTTGAATATCAAAAGGTTGCAGCCTCGGCATCTAGGCTTTTAAAAAAAAGAAAAAGCAAGGCTGGATTAATTTTTGTGAAAGTTTGTCTCCTAGAACACCACCTTCTTTGGTATGGAGGCAAATGAAGAGATATAGAGGTTCATTTGGTTCTAACAACTCAGCAAATATTGACCCATCTGAATGGATTGAAAAATTTTCTGACAAGCTAGCCCCGCCTATCGCACCAAACGTTGATTGTTTACTTCCTAGTCCATCTACTTTTCCATCAACCCACAATTTAGACTCCCCTTTTTCATTTCCTGAACTCCAAATAGCTCTTAGTGGCCTTAGAGACTCTTCCCCTGGTGCAGATGGCATCCCATACTCATTCTTAAAAAATGCAGCTAATGGGACCAAGATGTTCTTTTTAGACATCATAAATAGTTTGTTTGATTATGGTATAGTCCCCCCTCCATGGAAATCCCAAGTTATCATTCCAATCTTAAAGCCCGGTAAAAACCCATCCGACCCTAATAGTTATCGGCCTATTGCTCTGTCCTCAGCACTAGCAAAAACTGCAGAGCACATGATCAAACATAGGCTAGAATGGTTTGCAGAGCATAATAAGTTACTGGCAAAAACTCAGTACGGGTTTAGAAAAGGCATGAGCACCATGGACAGTCTGGCAATCTTGACTACGGATATACGTACCGCCATTGTTAAAAAAGAACAGCTGATCGGAGTCTTTTTAGATATCGAAGCGGCATACGATAACGTCCTTCTTCCGGTGCTCAGGAGAAAACTCTCAGAGCTGAGCATTCCGCCGAAGTTGACGCGCTTTATATGCAACATGCTTGT
The DNA here is from genome assembly GCA_963693475.1 of Ectropis crepuscularia. NCBI lineage: Eukaryota > Metazoa > Arthropoda > Insecta > Lepidoptera > Geometridae > Ectropis > Ectropis crepuscularia. Next base: position 8,181,196 of record OY856357.1, on the reverse strand, counting down.
GGAAAGGACAGTGTACATAAAGTGCCCCAACTTTGAGACCCCCCCTAGAAGTGTATGGAAGGGTTTAGCCCAGGGGTCAGTTACTAGTCCCATTTTATATAGCCTTTACACTTATGACCTGGAACATTCGGTCCTACCTTTTTGTGAGGTGCTACAGTATGCAGACGATATTGTCTTATATTCTACTGGAAAATCATTCGAAGAGTCTATCAACCAACTCAACACTGCTCTGGAGCACCTCACAGACTGGCTTCTGCCTCATGGTCTGAGTCTATCAGCAGCCAAATGTAGGGTTGTTGTTTTCACCAATAAAAGGATCATCCCTCCAGCTGTAGTTAAAATTAATGATGACATCATCCCAGAGGACAGCAAGGTTAAGTTCCTGGGTTTATGGCTAGACCGTAAACTATCAGGAAGTAACCATTGGGAGTCAGTTAATAAAAAATGCGAAAGAAATATCAACATTCTTAGGTCCTTGAGTGGTGTGTGGTGGGGTTCTCACCCCTTCACACAAAAAATTATGTATAACGCTATGGTGCGAAGCCACATAGACTATGGATCTTTTCTTTTGGATCCTGGTAATAAGACAGGTTTGAAAAATATGGACAAGATCCAAGCAAAGGCATTACGAATCATTCTTGGAGCAATGAGGTCATCACCCATCAATGCGATGCAGGTAGAATGCTGTGATCCACGATTATCTCTGAGACGTCAGTATTTGAGTGACAGGTTTCTGGTGAAACTAGGTCAACAGGTCGATCACCCCCTGATCCCAAAGCTGGAGCTTTTAGCCTCATTATACCACCCGCGAAGACTACTAGATGATGACGTCCCTTGCATTCTTCGCAGCTTTCTCTTCCTCTCCCGTCTCCCTTACCCACTTTTACAATTTCCTATCCTGCCCCTATATTCTACGCCCTATGATGCGTTAACTTTATTACCCAACAACATCATCATGGATTTTGGGGTGGACAAAAACACCATAGAAGCGAACAAAGTATTTTGCTGTAAAATTGAAACTGAATATAAAGACTGGTTCAAAATTTTCACAGATGCTTCCAAGTCCCCCTTCAGCCCAGTTGGTGCTGCGGTATGGATCCCTTCCACCAGTATAATCTTAGATTTCAAATGCCCATCTGTAACTTCCGTCTTTACTGGCGAAGCCATAGCTATCCTAGAAGCCATCAAATTCACCATATCCCATAACCTCGACAAATCTATAATTCTTACAGACTCCAAGAGCTGCCTCCAAGCTATCCTCTCCAATCCTTTCCGAGCAAGATCCAGGTTCCCTATAATCCTGAAAATCCGAGAAGCCCTACTAGAATGCCTCAGAAGTAATATTAATATAATCCTGGCTTGGATTCCTGGTCACTCAGGTATTGTCGGTAACGAACATGCAGATGCCTGTGCCAAAAACGCCGCACTGTCTGGATGTCTCACATATTCCCAAATCCACGCTAATGATTTGTCCACTATCCTAAAACCAATGATGCTCAAATGTTGGACTCAGAAATGGCAAATTTCTAAAAAAGAAAAAGGCATATTTTATGGGGAACTCCAACCGGAAATTCCCCACAAACCTTGGTTTTTCAAAATGCTAAAAGCTAGCAAAACTACCACTTCCACAATATGTCGTCTTCGCCTAAACCACGCTTGCACTCCTGTCTTTCTAGCCAAGCTCAGGATAAGGAACCACTCCATTTGTGAATGTGGATTCGATGAGGGAAACGTGGATCACATCTTCTTCAGTTGTCCCTTGATGCAGTTTTCTTTATACGATGTCATTCCCCCCAATATTCCCCGTCCTACCTCCCTTAAATGTCTCCTGTCCCTAGTAAATACTCCATTTGTATATATTTTATGTAAATATATTAAAAAAAAACAAAATAAAATTGTAAATATACCTATTCATATATCTGATTTGCATGAAATATTACTTAAGTGTTTGTGTTGTCCGGTGTCGGTATGTAGTTAGAACTAATTATTTATTTTTCAGAAAAAGGGGAAAACACTTATATTCGCTGAACAAAATTCACCACCCAGAATATCTACACCAACCTCCTCGTTTGATGGTCTATCTTTCTACGTGACATTGGCGGAATTGTGAGGCTAAACCACAATAGGAGCCATAAACCAAGAGTTGAAGTTGAAGTTATATATATATATATCTTTGTCGATTTTTAATAATTTGATAGAACAAAAAATACGAAGTGTCTCCCTTATTTTTCCAATCTGTACCTGACTAGTTCAAATGTTATATTTTTGATCTAGTCATTATCCCAATTGTAAGTGTCATAGACTATCTCATCTTATTAACATTATGAAAGTGAAAGTTTGGATATTTGTGATATTTGATGATGATGAATCACTTCGGAACATCTGACGAGTTGAAAATTGGGACACAGAGAAAATGGGTGTACCAGAATAATAAAATTAATTAGTAGCAAATCTAGAAGTTTTATTTTCTAGCTTCGAACAAAGCCCGAGATACAGAAGGACGATAAATTTTAATCATGGTGATAAAAGATTATCATACTCAGGGCCGTCTTTACCAGGGGGTGCAAGGGGTGCGGTGCACCCGGGCGCGGAGCGCCCGGGGGCGCCTGTCGAGCGCTGAACTTTTGGATATTTCATTGAGCTTAACGCTATTGCACAGTTTTATGTAATTGTTACTTACGACAAATATGTGTGCGCAAGCAAAAAAAAAAAAGTCATCTGCAATAATATTTTTTTTACTTTTATTACGCTTTCGGCGCTTGTCATACCGCACTACACAAATAACAATTTTATTTAATACAACACGCGCGCAGCAAAATCTCTAATCCAAAGAGAGTGTATGTGTGAATGTACGTTTGACACGTCGCCCCCCGGTCGCCCGCATTTTAAGTAAAATGATCTCCAAGTCAATAAAGTGTAAATTCATTTGAAATAGGGGCGCGGCGCGGCACCTGTGCGTCTGTTTCGTCATTTGACATAGCCGTCCGGACGCTCGCACTTACAGCCAAATCACACTAGCTACTTTTAGCAACGGCGACAGGCATCTTGACGCTGCGTCACGCTTCAAAAAGTAGCTGCGCTTGGCGTTTAGTCGCTGCATCCCGCTTCAAAAAGTAGCATGTGTGGTCAGGGCCTTAAAGAGAAATCTTATAATATAAAATTCTAATAGTGTCACAGTGTTAGTTACCTTACTCCTCCGAAACGGCTTTACTGATTTTTACCAAATTTTATATGCATAAATATTCAGTAGGTCTGAGAATCGGCTACTGTCTATTTTTCATACCCCTAATGATAAGGGTTGTTCAACCCTAAAATTTTTATTTTTATTTTAGGACAAACATTTTTGTTTTTATTTTTTATAACGTGGTATTAAAAAATACATATAACCCTAAATTTTCACCCTTTTATCACCAACACCAACCCCTATTTCTTAATAGTCATTTTAGTAATTTAATCATTTTGTCATCCCGCTCGATAACTGATCAATTATCGTCTATTTTGTAATGTTTTTCACTCCATTTTGATTTAAATTTCCCGGAGCTTATGGCAAATCTAAAATCTTAATATATATAAATCTCCTGTCACGATGTTTGTCCGCGATGGATTCCTAAACTACTTAACCGATTTTAAATTAAACTGGCACACCGCGAGCAGTCGGGTCCAACTTGAGAGATAGGATAGTTTTTATTTCAAAGTTTTTATTTTTAGTCTTTAAATGACAATGTCCGAGCGCAGCCGAAATGGGTAATTTAATTTCCTCATTTCCTAATATCTCAACAGCTCTGCGCATATGTATAATTAACACTGCCTGTTACAGTAGCAGAAGGTGAAAGATCCTTTTCAAAATTAAAACTAAAAAAATCATCTTCGTTCAACCATGACCCGAGACAGACTGACAAACTTAGCCATTGTAAGTATAGAATCCAAAATTGATATAATACCCGGTTTACATTATTCCCGTCCAGCTACTGAAACCAGCGCTGAATTGCTTACTGGAAAAATGGAAACCAGCCAGCCAACCAGAAAGCATCAATCCAGTGCCAACAGTGCCAATGCTTTTCAGTGCCGGTTTATTATACCCGGCTTACATTATTCCGCGCCGGATTTACAGACACTTTGGGAAAAAATAATCAAATAATAAACGTCTTTTATTTTATTTATCCGTGGTGTAAATAAAACGAGGGCGCAGGCTGAGTCCCGCACCCCGGCGCAGAATAGTCTTAAGACGGCCCTGATCATACTCATTCATAGATTTTGTAAAGGTACAAGTTCGCGCTGAAACCGCGACACGAGACCGCGACCGGAGACCGCGACAGGCACCGCAATGGCAAGCATCTGTATTAAACAATCAATTCGAAAATTACCTTCAGCAGCCTCCTCAAAGATTTTCTCAGCAGCTTTGTAATCTCCATTCTCCACGAGTGCGTTCCACAGCCGCGCCTGCACAGCACCCTCGAGCCTGACCCCACTTTCCCGAGACAGTGCTTCAAATGCGTCTTTGTATCGACGCCGTCGCAAGTGCTTTAGTAATAGTCGAACAGCCTCCTCTTCTTTTCGCTGAGAAAGAAAAGAAATATGGTGATAGTTTTCTTTTAATTCAACCATTTGAATGAGGTTGGTCATTAGTAGACGGTTGGTTGTGAGCCAGTGTAGTCAATTTAGGTATTGGATTTATAAGGGTGGGTTATTTTAGATGAAGAGCATTCCAAAATCGAAACAGTAAATGCAAATAAAACAAGTGCCAAGTTTCCACAGATTCTAAAAATACTACTGTAATAAATGGATTACAATTAACTTCTCCCTTGATTGGCATTCTTTATTAATACATGTCAACAACACGATGAAAACAATGCTTTAAGTTTATAAGAACTGATAACAATTTATGCTTGTTATTGAAGTTTCAACAAAGAAGTTTATTATTTGCAATCTTTTGTTTTTAATGAGTTTAATAATCCATCAATGCTTATGTGCAATAAAATCTATTAACATTAACAAATATTTTTGTATGTATTTTATATTTAGACTATTCATACTTAATAGAGTAAGATCCCAGAGCTCCCAGATGTCACCTATTTTCTGATGAATGAAATGTGGACGATTGAGTAGAGTTAGTAAGTACTAAGAACACATGCTTACTCGCTAACTTGCTTAGACGGCCAATTTTGAGATATAGGGTAATGAAGGTACATACAAACATTACTTACTTCACATATTTTCTAATAAGTGATTTTCATGTATGTTGTAGGCAATATCCTTAAAAACAAGGTCCCAATACTCCCAGACACTTTCAGTCGGCTGTTTTGCTTAACAACTCCAAAATAATAATTTAACTTCACTAAAATTCTCATGCTCCATTTGTAAATACAACTGATTTGTTCGTCAGACAACTATTTTGTTGCTTTTTCCAATAAGAAAGACCAATCTAAGGGGCCAATCATCCCCTAAACTCAATTTTAAGTCAATATTTCCTACTAAATGTCTCACTCAGTCTCCCGCTCTTGCCTATAGAACATAGTTGAGTTTAGGGGATGATTGCCTTAGATTGGTCTATCTTATTGGAAAAAGCAACAAAATAGTTGTCTGATGAACATATTTACAAATGGAGCATGAGAATTTAAGTGAAGTTAAATTATTATTTTGGAGTTGTTATGCAAAACGGGTGACGGAAAGTGTTTTTAAGGATTTTGCCTACAACATACGTGAAAATCACTTATTAGAAAATACGTGAAGTAAGGAATTTTTTTATGTACCTTCATTACCCCATATCTCAAAATTGGCCGTCTAAGCAAGTTAGCGAATAAGCGTGTGTTCTTTGTACTTACTAATGCTACTCAATCATCCACATTTCATTCATCAGAAAATAGGTGACATCTGGGAGCTCTGGGATCTCAGACAATAAGGCCAGTACCTTATTTACTTCACAGTTTCAGATCGCTTGGACATTTTTATGTTTTTATAGATATTGAAGTTGACAATATGCTTTATCAAAATACTGGACAGATTCACCATCAACATCCTCACAAAAATTCCAAACAAAATAAGATTTGTTAATTTTTTTAATTTAATTATACACTGATGTGGGTGTATTTTTACAAAATATGCAGAAAAACAGGTGTTGGGTTACATAAGCATATTGTAGCCTCCTAAACATAAGCCTAAGTATAATTCAGCTAGTTTACTCTCAAGCACCCTTCTATATTTTATGATCTAATGGTAAATATAACCATTGTATGTTTGTAATTATTGTATGTACTTGAAACATAAATAAAACTTTGACACTTGATTTTAAGTCATCATCATCATCATCATCAGCCGCAAGACGTCCACTGCTGAACATAGGCCTCCCCCATAGATTTCCACAACGAACGGTCCCGCGCAACCTGCAACCAGCGGTTTCCAGCGACCTTTGTTAGGTCATCTGTCCATCTAGTGGGAGGCCGTCCAACACTGCGTCTTACGGTTCGTGGTCGCCACTCGAGAACCTTTCTTCCCCATCGGTTGTCAGTTCTGCGAGCGATGTGGCCTGCCCATTGCCACTTCAGCTTGCTTACTCTTTGAGCTATGTCGGCCACTTTCGTTCTTTTGCGAATATCCTCATTACGGATTCTGTCGCGCAAAGAGACTCCGAGCATAGCTCTCTCCATAGCTCGCTGTGTGACTTTGAGCTTTGTTATGAGGCCCACAGTTAAGGACCACGTCTCAGTTCCATAAGCCATCACTGGCAACACGCATTGGTTAAAGACTTTTGTCTTTAGGCATTGGGGTATTTTGGACTCAAAGATGTGCCGAAGTTTCCCGAACGCTGCCCATCCGAGTTGGATTCTTCGCTGGACCTCTTTGTCGAAGTTGGATCTACCTAATCGGATCTTTTGACCCAGGTAGACGTATTCGTCAACAACTTCGAGTGTGGTATTCCCAACATTAACCGGTACAGGTGAGACATGAACATTTGACATGACCTTCGTCTTGTCCATATTCATCTTCAAACCTACCTGCTGGGATACTCTACTGAGGTCCCTGAGCATAGCACCGAGGTCCTCCAGCGACTCCGCCACAATGACTATGTCGTCGGCAAATCGAAGGTGAGTGATGCATTCGCCGTTGATATTGATGCCGTATCCGTTCCAGTCCAGTAGCTTGAAAACATCTTCCAGCGCGGCAGTGAACAGTTTCGGAGATATAACATCTCCCTGTCTCACGCCTTTCTGTAGCTGGATGTGTTTTGTGCACTGGTCCTGTAATCGGACAGACATTGTGGCTTTGCTGTAGATACACTTCAACACTTCGATATAGCGATAGTCGATGCGGCATCGCTGAAGAGACTGAAGCACTGCCCAGGTCTCGATGGAATCGAAGGCTTTCTCATAGTCCACATACGCTATACATAGTGGCCGATTATACTCCTCGGTTTTCTGTATAATCTGCCGAAGCGTATGGATGTGGTCTATGGTACTATAGCCTTTTCGGAAACCGGCTTGTTCGGGTGGGTGGAAGTCGTCAAACCTGCGTGCGAGACGATTCGTGATTACCCTCGAAAACAACTTATAAACGTGGCTCAGAAGTGAGATGGGTCTGTAGTTCTTCAACAAGGTGTTGTCACCTTTTTTGAAGAAGAGCACCACCACACTTCTGCTCCACGCTTCTGGCGTATTACCGTCAAGTATGACGGAGTCGAACAGCCTCTGGAGGACTTTAAGTACCGGTTTTCCACCCGCTCTCAGAAGCTCAGTCGTAATTCCGTCATCGCCAGGTGCCTTGTTGTTCTTAAGTTGTTTGAGGGCCATCCTAATCTCATACAGGCTGACTTCCGGGATGTCTTCGGTAAAGTGTCGGGTCAACTTGGCTCTGGGGTCTTTTGCCATGCTAACGACAGGTTGTGCTTGTGTAGAGGTGTATAACTGTTCATAGAACCTCTCAATCTCCTCCAAAATCTCGGGCTTCGACGAGACGACGTTACCACTATCGGTCTTCAGTTTGGTCAATTGACTTTGCCCAAGAGACAGATTTCTTGCGAACACTTTCGAGCCTTTGTTCCGCTTAATCGCTTCTTCAATACACGAAGTATTGAAGCAGCGTATGTCGCGTCGCAAACAAGTAGATATCTGTCTATTGAGCTGTCTGTATGCCGTCATGTCGACCGAAGACTGCAATCGCATATCTCGCCTAACCGCCATGAGATTCAGAGTATGATCGGAGAGCTTTTGGGTTCTATTCTGGCGTCGGCTCTTATAAAATTTTCTGCCAACTGCTTGAACAGTTTCCACCAGCCTATCGTTTATTTCGTCCGCCGTTACGCATTCATCTAAGGCTTCGAAGCGATTTTGAAGTTCGAGTTGAAAGTTATCGGGATCTTCGATTTGAGCATAATTTGGTCGGAGCGTGGACTTCATTAGACGTGATCTTTCGAACTTAATGTTTAGATTCAGCGTGCCTCTTACAATACGGTGATCGCTGCCGGTCTTAACCCTACTGATCACAGAGACATCGCTGAATATTTGCCGTTTAGTCGTCATAATGAAGTCGATCTCATTTTTTGTGGAACCATCTGGGCTAATCCAGGTCCATTTTCGTTGTGGCTGTTTCTTGAAAAAGGAGTTCATCATAAAGAGGCTCTCCCTTTCCAAGAAATCAGCTAGACGTTGCCCTCTTGGGTTCCGCTGCCCATATCCGAATTGTCCCACTCTCAACTCATCACCGCTACGTTTGCCTAGTTTCGCGTTGAAGTCTCCCATCACAACTGTGAAATGTGTTGGCGAGACATGTATGGCTTTGGAGATGTCCTCATACATGGTCTCAACCTCTTCGTCGGGATGTGTCGAGGTCGGTGCGTATACCTGTATGACCTTCAATGAATACCGGTCGGTTATTTTAAGTACAAGGTATACAACCCTGCTCGACACACTCTCGATCATTAACACGTTGTTGACAAGAGACTTGCGGACGATAAACCCGACACCCCCTTGGGATTGTTGATCTCCCTCCCGGTAGTAGAACAAGTTGCCGGATTCGAGGGTTATTCTGTCCTCGCCCTGTCTACGGACTTCGGATAACCCTATGATATCCCAGCGCAACTTGTCCACTTCTTCTTCCAGCTCCACAATCTTCTCGTCAGCCCTCAGAGTCCGTGCGTTGTACGTTGCCAGGTCGAGTCGTTGGGTTTGGTGGCGGGGCGTCTGCCGGGGATTCTTAGCACCCCATGCTCCGCCGGAACCAAGGCTGCCACCAACGCCTGGAATAACGGAGCCGCCGGGGACTAGGGGCCGTTTCTTTTTTGTGACCATCATATGGGGGGGTGTTTGCCATAGTCACCACGCTTGGCAGGCGGGTTGGTGACCGCGGAGCCAGTCCTTTGCACCGATGACGCCGCTGCCCGTCACCGGCCAGGTCAATTTAGGACTGGCTTTTAAATGGATATACCGCCATTGGTTCGGTCGTCAGAGCCTCGTTAGTTGGCAGCAGGGTGTACCGCGCGCAGGAGAGGTTGACATTTGGGGAAACTAGATGTTTAGCGCTTCCCCCTTACACCCCTATTTTTTTTAGATTTTAAGTGTCATTGAGATTTTAATTGACTTAGCAGGTAAAATGATGACACACATAAACAAGAATCATACAAAATACCTATTTTCAAACTACATTTTAATAAAATATTTGCTGTCACCCTAATAGGTGTTTAATTATGTTTATTTTGTGGATACAGTTCATAACTAAGTAAATAAATAAAAATTCCAATATTTACATACCAAACTGATTGTTTCCAGTGCATTTGATACCAAGTCTTCCTGGTTTTTGCCCATTAGCTCCAAATACCATATTGAATAATTGTAAGCTGGACCCCATGACTGCAGTGGGACTATTTTGATGTATGTGACTGGTATAAATAAACCTTCTTGGGTCTTGAAACGTAATCTGAACATTTCTGTAATGTGGTCATTCTTCAATCCCCTGTAATTTCAAAATTATAAATTATTCTCTCATTATAAAATACCACATGCACAATACCACATACACCAAATGTTATTACTTAGCAGCTCGTAAGAGTCTAGAAAGAAGCTTTAAGATGACCATCTAGTGAAACATGCCAAAAACTTTCACCTTTATTATTATAATCAAAGTCACTAGCTCACAAAAGTTATGTTAATGTATGCAATGCCATTTTGGAAACTTTTATATTTTTTCTTATAACTAATGTTTAAGCATGGATACTATAACATTAAGAAAAGTTTAGTTTATTTTTTTGTGGCATGCCCAAAATAATGAAATAGGTAATTCCATAAAAATAAATAGGAAACAGCTTCAACAGTTAACAATGGCGCCAATTTACAAACATGGTATTTTTATGGTCTAGTAGTCTAGTCCTTAGAATTGGTTTTATTTATTAATGACTTAATAAGTTGCACACAAGTTACTAGTCAGTAAATTAAGATTTTTTTTACTCACGCAGTCAACAGCAGCGATAGGTTTTTCTCGTCCGTGCCTCCATACACTTGAAATTTCTTGAGGTTGGTGACATGGTGTTTGATGTACTTTCCGAAACTTATCGTCTCTACAATACTCGGCGATTTCAGTTTTAATAAAATAAACTGATGTGCAATAGAACTGTCGGTGAACCACCGCGACTGTTGGTCCTTGCAATTATTCACCATTATGTTACTAAAAATAACACGAGTACATTTAAAATACAAATAATTCTAAAAATGTAATTCCTATCAACGCTTTTCTTAAAGGGTTTAATAATAGCATTGCTTATATATAGAGTTTAGTAGCTCAAAATACCGGGATTCCCATCAAGGAAATCTGAAACCGAACTTTGGCATAATATTAGTTGTTAGTACTTACTCAGGTACATAATTTGCAGAATAACTTGAAAACTTTTCTACTGTGTATTTTAACACCACGCTTTGTTGTTTTTCCTCCATATTTACGTAATTGTTGAACAGAAAAATAATAAAATTACTGTTTTGATAATACGAACATCATCTGACAACTTCACTACTTTTACAAATAGACAAAATCTGACAAATACACTACACTTGCCTTTCGAAGTACCAAAGATAATAGCTAATGTTGCCCGCAGTATTTAAAAAAAATGCTATAGATAGTTCTATGTTCAATAAATAATGAGGGGTTTTCCGACCAGTCAAAAATAGTTCCACCGTTCGCACTAGATGGCGATACTGTAGATTCAGCAAGATCTGTTTCTACCATATACTTTCAAAAGTGTAATCACAGTGAAACTCCTCCCCATTTTCAAGGAAAAAGTATAATCTAAACTATTTGTGATACTTTAAAATTTTAGAGGTTTCGTAAACACATCAATGATTTATTTTCGATGCTTAAATTATAACTTTCTTCTTAGCTCAGCTGATGGTGTTCAGCACCAAAAACAAACAAAAAAAAATACACTTATACAGGAAAATAAAAACAATAATAACTAGTGTTACAATCGGAGGCCTTATCGCAACAAGCAATCTCCTCCAACTGCCAACAGAAGTGAAAACTTATGACTCAGAATTTGATAGCTTACTTTGGGAACTACACGGGTGTAACCAGAGAGCGTGGCCTGGCCATCAGGCATGGCCATCTAGAAATGCGTCAGCACTTCCCATTGGCTCATGCATTTCTAGATGGGCATGCCATGATGGCCACGCTACGCCCTTTCAGTATTTCCCATTGGCTGACGCATTTATAGCAAGCCAATGTACATGGTCCCGAGTTTACCCGAAGATTTCTTATTATACCCGAGCGTGACGCTAGAATTCAATTCACACCCCCGAAAAATCTGTCAAAATAAGCGTTCCAAAAAGTTCGAGTTCAAGTTCCAAAAGAAGCGTTGCGCGCCAAAAGAAGCGTTCACTTCAAAATTGGCAATTATAGGAACTGCCAATAGAAGCGAAACTTGTAACTCAGAATTTGATAAGAGTAGATAAGTTACTTTGAAAACTACGCAGGTGAAACCGGAGGGCGTGGCCATAATCAGGGCCACGCCATGTCTAGGATACTTCTTTACATTAGGATAGAAAAGCCTTCTCCTTAATATCGGCCCATTTCGCTGATGCAATGGCAATGAAAGCTCAGGACTGAATTAAGTAGGGGAATTGGGGGAGACTGTGTGACAACTGAGGTGTACTAAAAATATATCAAAATGATGCTAATATTTCGGGTCTATATGGGGTGCCATAACATTTTTGGTCCTATTTTAGGTAGGCATAACGTTTTTAGGACTAATGATAATTTACCATAACAACTAAACGCATAACTGTCTTCGCAAAATGTTAACTAGCATAACCATATATGACATAACGATAACTTAGCATAATATTTAAACGCATAGCCATATATAGCATACAGATAAATTAGTATAATGTTTTGACGCATAACCATAAATAGCATAATATTTCAAGACACACATTGAGAAAAGCATAACAATACTTAAACATCAACGGCATAAACTTTAAACGCCTAACTAAAAAACAAGTGCTAAGAGCGGACTGCAGCAACATAATTTAAATAAAATACGTGGGTGTGTGAACTGCGGGTGGATACTTTGACAACAATATTTAAATTTCGTAATGTAAGTATCTACTAGGTTGATAACATCACCAAGAAAAAAAAATTATACATCAAAAACAGCATTTTTACTAGCGATAGCTAGTAATTTAAAATTGAAATAAAAATGTTACCTCGTCAAATACGAGGACATTATTTAATTAATTTCATATATTAATATTAAATTGCAATATTAAATCCTGCATGTTATATAAAAAGTAATATGAATAACAGCATATGAATACTTCAATTGAGCTTTATTTTCATTTTATATATGCCTTGCGTTTTATGGTAAGTATAATAAAAGGTCTTTATGCAGTAGTATAACAATTTTTGTAATAATTTATGTAGACATAACGTTTTTATGACTTAAAAACCTACACGACTTAAGACATATGGTGCACTTTTTGACTCCGGGTGGACTCCCGCCAGAAGCTCAAGGGAGGTCCTGAGTGGAGCAATCCATGCGAGGCCTGCGCTCCACTCAGGACCTCCTTTGCTCTTCTGGCTCCCGCATTTTTTAAATACACTCTAGGGGTAGTAGCGACAAGACTAGGTGGAGTCGGGGTGCTCCGAGTCGGATCTGGACCCTATATAACCTGGTCATATATTACGTAGCACAACAAATAATTAAAAAATGCCTAAATGCGTCTGAGCAACAGTCGAATTGAATGTAGTACAATAGATTTTTATGATTAAAACACATTACACCAAAAAACGATTATGCAAAAGTTACATTATGACACTATAATTATGTTATGCTACATTCATTATGACAAACTAAATTAGGGAAAAAATATATGCGATTTAAACGGCGCCTTAAAAAAATATAACAAATAAAAAAATGCCTAAAAACTATTATGCGTCTCATCAATAGTCGAATTAAATGTAGTACAATAGATTGTTATGCTTAAAACGCATGACACCAAAAAATGATTATGCGAAAGTTGCATTAAGACACTACTAGCAGCGCCCCGCGATGTTACCCGCGAAGTTCCCGTTCCCGTTGTTCCCGTTGTTTTTCCGGGATAAAAAGTAGCCTATGTGTTCTTCCAGACTATAATCTATCTGTATTCCAAATTTCAGCCCGATCCGTTTATACGTTAGGACGTGATTGTGCAACAAACATCCAAACATCCATACATTCACATTTATAATATTAGTAGGATACATTATGCTACATTCATTATGATGTAGGTGTTACTGGTACTGGAGAGGAAATGAAACCACGTCACTGTATAAACTGCTGACTATATTGATCTTAATACACAAGTGACGCGGGGCGAGAGACTAATCGCTCTACCGCTGTCATCTGCTTATATACTAAATCTTACCACATAAGTACGTGCTCTTAGGCTTAGGCCCTACATACACCCCTTTCTTAAAAAAAGGAGAAAAACATTTAACAACCCAAAAAAAAACATATCTACTTATATCACAAATTGTTTACACTATAAAATTACGTTCAACTCGTCACCTGTTTCTTCCGCTTGCTAGGCACATTTTCCGTGCTAACCTTGGCATATAGACTTCGAACTGCTTTGCTCACTCAGCGTTCTAGTTTGCACTAATGCCTATTGATTTATATTTCCTATTACGTGACGCATATCCCTTGCAATGCAATCTTTAAAATATACAATACCCGAATAAATCGCCAGAAGTTCCTTGTCGTATACACAGTACTTTTTCTGGGATTCCGTGGGCTTCTTTGCAAAAATAATCGAGGGTTCTCCAAAGACCCTTTTCCTTCTGTGCAATACCGCGCCTATACTAATGTCTGACGCGTCTGTCATAAGAGTGAACCTTGCCCCTGGACCGGGTCCTATAACTTGGCAGCATTTTGTAAGCTTTCCTTACTTTTCAACGCTCTAATTGCCTCTTTAGTAGCCCATATTGTCTCTTTTCTTTGCACATTGTCTGTCAATATATATCAAAAATTCTTTGTACTCTTGCAGCGTTTGGTATGTATGCTCTATAAACATTTTACATTCCCAAAAAACCTGCGTAACTACTCTACTGTCTCCGGTTTGAGATAGTCCTGAATAACCTTGACTTTGTCAGGCAAAGGACTTATTCCATTTTCCGAGACTTCGTAACATAAAAAATCTATTTTACTTTTCTCAACATACATTTACCTAATTCAACTTTCATTCAATGTATCTGTAAACGTTCAAATAACCTACGCAAATGCTCTTTATGCCAGGTTGCATTTTTCGAGACAATTTATTATGTTATCTAAGTATCCAAGCAAAACTGATTGCTCCGCATTATTACCGCTGCCATTGACCTCATTATGTATTTGTTCTATGCCAGCTAAAACGTTCGTGTTTATAAATCTTTGAAACGTCTGCGCTGCATTTCATAACCCAAAGGTCAATCTCGTAATTTCTAAAATACCATACGCGTAATAATTGCTGTTTTTCTATATCCTCTGTCCTAATTTTCTACCGTCACCTTAAAATTCCTTGAACAATCGGCTTCAATTATCGGCTGTTTAACATCGCATAGCAATTTTCTTGAACCGGAAATGGAATCTGCACAGCCACTCTGGATCACCTGGTGCCCTTTTCTTCCGCGAACCAGTCCTATTTTCGCTCCATTTTTGGCAGCTTCTGCTTCTTCCGCGTTCTTGGCCTTGAACCTTGCTGCGTAGTGAAGTTACTTCTAACTCCAGCTTCCTCATCTGCTTGACTAGCTCCGTGAGAGGTAAATGGGGTACCTGTTCGTTACTCCCGGACACAGCAGCGATGTTGTAGCACGTGGTGTTCTCTATAATTTTGTTCTTGTTGCTAAGTTCTTGTCGCTCAGCACTATCCTCATAGACCTGCAGCAGTCGGTCCTTCAGCGCCGTATACTTGTTGTTCACCGGCGTCTGGAATGAGTCTCTCCCCAATTTTGATATAACCATGTTGAACTTTCCTCCATCCCCTTGTTTCTGCGATGCCATCATTGCTTCAAACTGGGCCAACCATAACCGCGGCATGTCAACCCAAAAATCTGGAAGTCTCGTTGACACACCTATAGCGGCCAGGGCACAATCAGCGGAATTCGTTCGCTCGTCTTTCATGCCCTGCTGACCCACTTGCCCACTTACTGGTGCAGCGTGCGGAAACATTGTTCAAAAACAATTTACTAACGCAGTAACACCAACAAAATCTTCTGAATCTTCTCTTTAACTCACTGTTCAATCGTCGGGGTCACCACTGTAACCACCACTGAATCACGTCGGGCTGGATCACGTCGGGCTGGATCACGTCGGGCTGGATCACGTCGGGTTCTTGGCCTTATCACGTTATCACGTCGGGGTCACCACTGTAGGTGTTACTGGTACTGGAGAGGAAATGAAACCACGTCACTGTATAAACTGCTGACTACACTTCCCCAAGCAATGGAAAGAGGCGCACGTGGTCATATTACGCAAACCCGGTAAGACAGATTACACACACCCAAAATCTTACCGCCCCATAGGTCTTCTGTCCGTTCCCGGAAAAATCGTCGAAAAGCTTCTGGTAAACCGACTCCAATGGCATCTCCTCCCAACCATAAGTAGGAAACAGTACGGCTTCATGCCCCAAAGAGGCACCGAAGACGCCCTCTATGACCTGGTAGAGCACATCAAAAAAGGAGTTGACAGTAAAGACACCGTACTCCTAATCTCCCTGGATATAGAAGGCGCCTTCGACAATGCATGGTGGCCCGCCCTCAAAAATCAATTAGCGAAGAAAAGGTGCCCAACAAACCTCTACGACATGGTAAACTCTTACCTCAGCGGCCGTAAAATCAAGGTCAACTATGCAAGAGCAGTCTTCGAGAAGGAAACAACCAAAGGATGCGTCCAAGGGTCCATCTGTGGACCAACCTTTTGGAATGTGATCCTAGACTCGTTACTGCGAATGCTAGAAGCCGAGAGAGTATACTGTCAAGCATTCGCGGACGACGTCGTTCTCGTATTTACAGGCAGCCCGACCATCATCGAACAGCAAGCGGGCAGGGCGCTGAACATGACAGTGGAATGGGGTAAAATTAACAAACTCAACTTTGCAGCGCATAAAACCAACGCAATGCTTTTTACAAAAAAGTTGAAGTACGAACCTCCAAACATTGTCATGTCCGGCGTGCGGCTCGATCTGGTCGAGGAAGTCAAACTGCTAGGCCTACTGATCGACAGACGGCTCAACTTTAAAGCACATGTGACCGCCCAATGTAAAAAAGTGGCGAACATTTATGGACAGCTAGCATGTGCAGCGAAGGTGACCTGGGGATTAAATGGCGAAATCACGAGAACTATCTACGTCGCGGTGGTGGAACCTATCATCATGTATGCCTCAAGTGTATGGGCACAAGCGGCAGACCTCGAGGAAAACAAGTCTCACTTGAACGCAATCCAAAGAGGTTTTGCCCAGAAAATCTGTAAGTCGTACCGTACTGTTTCTCTAAAATCAGCACTTGCCCTTTCCGGTCTGCTCCCCCTAGATCTCAGGATACAAGAAGCAGCAAATTTGTACAGAGTAAAAAAAAACCTCTCCCAAGACTACCTCCCACCAGAAGTGGAACTCGAACGGAACGTTAACTACCTGGACCAACCCCATCCGTCCACACAGGTATCCGTAGAGTACGAACTCATAGAAGACACCTCCAATCTTCCAGAAGGACCTCAAATTTATACTGATGGCAGTAAGGTTGAGGGTAAAGTCGGAGCTGCTCTAACTTGGTGGGAGAATGGCAAAGAGGTCAAAAACTCGACCTTCAAGCTCCACTCCGAATGCACGGTCTTTCAATCGGAACTTTATGCTCTTTACCGGGCAACTCAAATGGCGTTAACGAGCAAGGACCCTGAAGTTAATGTCCTGAGTGACTCTCGATCTTCACTCGAACTGCTAAGTAACCCAAAAACGAGTCACCCCTTGGTAAAGTGCATAAAGGAAAACATTGGACAGATAAATGCTGAAGGGAGATCTCTTCGTCTTTTCTGGGTGAGAGCGCATGTTGGCACCGTCGGCAACGAGAGAGCTGACGAACTGGCCAAATTGGCGGCGCTCGCCGAATCACCCAGGGACTACGAGGGGATCCCCTTGTCCTACGTCAAACGTAAAATCCGCGAAGAATCGGTCAAGACATGGCAGGATCGATATGAAACCTCGGACACTGGAAAAGTCACCCAGACGTTCCTCCCCGACATAGCAAACGCATATCGGGTGATTAGAACCACGAAACTGACTCCCTTCCAAGTACAAGCGTTGACGGGACACGGAGGAATAGCAGAATACCTGTACAGATTTAAGCTCAAGAGTAGTCCTGCATGCGAGTGTGACCCCAACCAACCCGAAACTGTCTGGCACGTGCTAGTCGATTGTCCCCGATTCATGGCCGCAAGACATGAGCTCGAATCTATGATCGACGGAAGGCTGGTTGTCTCGGATCTCCACAACATCTTAGCAGATCCTGATAACAGAACACGGCTTCTGTCCTTCATGGAGACCTCATTCCGCATAGCGGCCAAGAGAAACTCCACTATTTCAAATACGCGCCCCCCTTCGCCACCACACCCTGTCCCGCTGTCTGTGGACGCCACGTGGAATGCGGTTCCCGCCCAACATAACTCCTCGAAGAGCATCTCCATCCAACAACTACTGGAGAACGCAGATCGAGGAGAGGCTGGGATCCGTGTCCGTGGAGTGGCTCTCTTCATGGACAGCAACAAAGAAAGATTCGGAATAAGCTTTTGCTTCGCCTGGGAACGGAAACGAGCCCGTTTGTCACCTGGATTGTCTTGCCTGCTTAATGGGAGTACCGCAAAAGTCACAATGAAGCGGAAAACCTACGACGCTATGCCGGTGTACGAGGTAGACGGCCACCGATTTCGTTTGGTGCGATCGAAAAACAAAACGATTGCACTAATAGAATACTCGGAAGGTCGGACGCCTTTCACACAGGCAAGTGCGCTGCTCGCACATCTGAGCAGAAATGCAGGTGAAGCACCCCGGGTGATAAGCGTGGACGCGATGGCAATCGAATACTCAAGAGCGAGAGTCGCAGACCGGCTGGGTTGCATTGAGGCCTCTAAGCATCATGAGGTTGTCGTATACGAAGACAGGGGAGAAAATCTGAGCTTCCTCAGAGCCCCTTCGCACGACCACACAAATGCAACTGACAGCTGGGGACATCCTGTTCCTAGTTCGACCATCCAAACCGGCTCCGAAAGAGCACAGCAGAGGGCAGCCGCGGAAAAAGCTTCAGCCAATCAAAGTGGCAGCCGAGGCACCAACACGGCCTTCGTGACTGCCTTCAACGCAGCAGCAAAGAGCGTACTCCGAATCTCATCCCATTCATCAACCCCCTCGACGTCAAAGACCCCCAAAGCAGCTTCACAGCAACAGATGAGCCGAACGAGAGCCGACATGGGACAGGTTGAACCGCCGCGCTATGTCACGGCTTCGGAGCCGCGGAGCCATGCACGAAACGCCTTCATCGAATTCATAGCCACACTGAGCGCGACACGACTAGTCAACCTCAAGACCTGCGAAAACATCATGCAGTTCTATAGGCTAGGAAGTGAAAGCCTCTTAAAGGCGAAACTCGAGGAGGCCGAAGCAGCCATTTACAATAATGTCACTTCCCGGGTCATCAAGGGAACCATGACAGGACAGTATATGGCAGCTTACAGTGCTGAAAATGGCTTCGTGACACTGAACGAGAAAGAGACAGAGCGCGCGGGAATGCCTGTTTATGCGACAACACCAAACGACCCAATTGTAGTTACCGCCCGATGCACCAAGATAATGCTGGACGATAAGATCCTAGAGATGGCCAAGACCATCGAAGGGAACTCAAACATCAAAGCGAATTGGGAAAATTGGGAGGTACCGAGAATACAGTGGGTTAACGGAGTTCCGGGATGTGGAAAGACAACATGGGTAATTAGACACTTCGACGTGGACAAGGACGCCATCATCACCACAACAACTGAGGCAGCAAAAGATCTCAGAGAAAAGCTATCGCACCGAATAGGAAATCTGGTCAAAACCAGAGTGCGAACCATGGCTTCTGCTCTGGTAAATGGTTTCGGAAGAGAAAGTTTCAGCCGCCTCATGGTGGATGAAGCTCTCATGAACCATTTTGGAGCCATTGTGATGGCTTCAAGGCTGTCTGGTGTTGATGAAATTGTCCTCATCGGAGACGTCAATCAGTTGCCTTACATCGACAGGGAAAATCTCTTCGAAATGAGGTATCACCGCCCAAACCTGGTAACAAAGATCAGCCAGGAGTTGCTCTGCACTCATCGCAACCCGATGGATGTCGCATATGCGCTGAGGGAAATATACTCCGGTATGTACTCCTCAGCGTCCCGTATAAAGTCCCTAGAGCAGAGAAGATATAAGGGAGCGCAAATACCCAACACCCTTCCAAACACCCTCTTTTTAGTTCACACTCAAGAAGAGAAGGAGACCCTGACAAACCAGGGTTATGGGTCAGGCACCGGGTCACGCATCCTTACCATCCATGAAGCTCAGGGACTAACATACGAGTCGGTAATCGCAATCAAAACCAAGGCTAACATGAAGCTGCACGAGAGCGTGCCCCATGCGGTTGTTGCAATCTCACGGCATACGGGGACCTTCACATACTACGCTGACGACACCGATGACGCCATCGGCCGGTTCGTGCGGCGAGCGTTGGCTGCATCACCGAAGACCATCCGAGACTTCAACCTGCAGATGGCCATCAGGGACAGAAATGCGGCCGTTGTGGAGGCTCTGGGCCGGGAGGAGGCGGCTTAGGCAGATGACAATTAGGCAAAGAATCGATGTCGAGTCGATTACTCCCGGAATAGTCAACCGGTAGTGATCGGCTCAACAGACGAGCTATTATTAGAACTAGAATTATGTTTAACATGTTCCTAACTCCCCCCTATTTTCCTCATCTTCTCCTAATCCAAGATACATGTAAAAAAAAAAAAAATTTAATGACAAAGATCACGGACCCCGGTGTCTGTGGAGTGGCTAATTTAAATAAAAAAAAAAAAAAAAAAAAAAAAAAAACTGCTGACTATATTGATCTTAATACACAAGTGACGCGGGGCGAGAGACTAATCGCTCTACCGCTGTCATCTGCTTATATAGGTACTAAATCTTACCACATAAGTACGTGCTCTTAGGCTTAGGCCCTACAATGACAAAGTAAATTAGGAACAAAAAGTTATGCGTTTTAATAGGCTCCCAATATTTCTCTGTAGCGATTTTAAACGCAATCCGAACGGCTTATATTTGGAACGACAATCCTTGAGCCTGTCAATCTGAACAATTCAGACAACGAGCGAGAGATGAAATTCAGGGTAGCGATTCTGAAACCATTCGGTTGCATGCGACACGGAATCTCATCTCTCGGTCTTTGTCTTATCTGTTTAGCATGACAAAGACCGAGAGATGAGATTCCGTGTCGGATGCAACCGAATGGTTTCAGAATCGCTACCCTGTATCGGATCAATCTGACTGGATTCAAAATCGTTAGGCTGATTTTCAGCGTAGTAGGACGGTGACTCATAAATAGCTAGACTTAGCAAAGCAAAGCCATTAAAGTGGCGACATTAAATATTAAAAAAATATATAGTAAAGTTTGTTTGTCTGTCAAGTGTCAATGTAAGATCAATCTGACATTGACAAATACTATAATTTCAAAGCTTATTGCGTGTAGTGTTCCCATGTTGAAATTTCCCCTAAATTTTGAAAAATTCCTCAAAATTGGGCTGATTGTTGGAACGTAGATTATAGTATGGAATATATATCGATATAAATCAAAAGATGTGCCTTGAGCACCTTAAAATTGGTAATAGACTGCACCTCTGTGTGTATCGTAAGTGGTTTACAAACAACCAATCTACTTGACCCCCATAATTGCTAGCGGCGAGATTTGCTGTGGTCCTACTCATTTTGGTTGTTGACAACGAATAAAGATAGGTAAAAACGTCCGGCGTCCACCGCGTCCTGCAACCGACTAGAACGAAAAGAGTGAGCTCACTCTTCCCAACGTTGACATGATGGCGTGCACCCTGAAATTCGGGGCCCATCTTGGGTTCTACGATCTATGGGAATATCCAATGATTTGATCCAAAAAAGTTTTTCGTACCTATTTTTATTTAGGAAGGTATACCCATTTTTTTTAAATGGCGTCGTCTTGAATCGGTCTTTATTTTGACATAAGTTACATGAACATTAAAGTTAATTAAATAGTAAAATTAAAAAATTAAACAAAACACATATTTTTTGGCGGGAAAATGGTCCCAAAGTATTGAATTTTTTAACAAATCCAATGTATGCTATAGAATGCAGTTTTTGAAGTGAAAACTTCTTTAGGCGCGCCTAGACAGATTTTTCGTGGGCTGTGAATTGAATTCATTCGTCACGCTCGGGTTTGATAAGAAAGCTTCGGGTACCCTCGGGACCATGGCTATTGGCCATCTAGAAATACGTCAGCCAATGGGAAATGCTGAAAGGGCGTGGACAGGCCATCATGGCATGGCCATCTAGAAACGCATCAGCCAATAGGAAATGCTGACGCATTTCTAGATGGCCGTGATGGCGAGGCCACGCCCTCCGGCAACACCCGTGTAGTTTCCAAGGTAAGCTATCAAATTCTGAGTTATAAGTTTTCACTTCTATCGGCAGTTCCTATGACTGCCAATTTTTTTGAAGTGAAAACTTCTTTAGGCGCGCTATAGACAGAATTTTCGTGGGCTGTGAAATGGATTCATCAATCGTCACGCTTGGATATGATAATGGATCGGATCGGATCGGATCGGATATGAAATCTTCGGGTAAACTCGGTAAAAACGGCCAGGTAGGTACCAGGGCAACAGAAACAGTAAAGAGTTTCGATTACCTACCTCCAACAGCCCAGCATTTATCTCCAGATACCAGGACAACAGAAAAATAAAAGAGTTGCGTTTGCCCCTAGGTACCAGTACCAGGGCAACAGCAAGTTTTCACTTCTATCGGCAGTTCCTATGACTGGCAATTTTTTTTTCTTAAGTACGTACTAAAACAGTAATTTAAGAGCCTTATTTTCGATGGGTACTTACTACCTACCAGTACGCCAAATTAACGCAAGAATATAATAACAGGACGTCTACTCTCTTTCTACGAAAACGTGATTTCGAAAAAAAACTCGCGACTTTCCTTCTTCTATTCTACCTCGATCCGTCGTTTTGTCCGTTTAAATGTTCTTAGCCTACCTACTCTAATTATAGTAACCTTAAAACATTAAATTTAAACGTCAAACAATGTTCTATCTTGGTTCTATCGGACGAAACGAGCAGGAAAGTCGCGAGTTTTTTTTTGGAAATTTCGCTTTCGTGGAAATTGAGTAGACGTCCAGCTTTAGAATGTACGAAGACTGCTAATAATTCGTATCGATATCGTATCGTAATCGATTAGAGATGACAGCCACCACGAAATGGGGGATAAAATATTTTCTCACAACGGGTGTTCATGTGATTTTAAACTTAAAAACGATAAACTCGCCAGTTTTCATTTGTATAACCCACCTTTATTATACATATATTGGACTCGCCCTGCGGTTTTACCTGCGTAGTTTCCGTTCCCGTTATTCCCGGATTAAAAAGGAGCCTATATGTTCTTCCTGACTATTTTCTATTTGTGTTCCAAATTTCAGCCCGATCCGTTCGGACATTACGACGTGATTGAGCAACAAACATACAAACATTGACATTTAAACTATTATAAGGATACTTCTCATCATCATACTTTAAACACGCCAAATTTCTCAAAATACTCAAAGGCCAAATTCATGGAGCTTTTATTTCTATGAATATTAATTTTATAATTTAATTAAATGATTGGTTTGATGGCGTTCATATTTTTTTCGTCTTGGAGCATTTAAATAAAGGCTAGTTTAAAAAATATATATTTCTTTTTTTTCCATTCCCATTGCAATGGGAAATGCTGGCGCTAGACGGTCACATCCTCCGGTTTTACCCGCGTAGTTTCCAAAGTAAGCTACTCGTATCAAATTCAGTTTCACTTCTATCGGCAGTTTCCATGACTGCCAATTTTAAGGGGTCCGTCCGTACCCAAAGGGTAAAAATGGAACCCTATTACTGGACTAGGTTATCCGTCCGTCTGTCCGTCCGTCGGACCGTCCGTCTGTCATCGGGCAGTATTTCAAGAACGGTGATAGCTAGACAGTTGACATTTTCACAGATGATGTATTTCTATTGCCGCTATAATAACAAATACTTATAATAAAATGAAATTAATATTTAAGGGGGGCTCCCATACAACAAACCTGGTTTTGACCGTTTTTAGGGTTACGTAAAACGTAAAAACGGAACCCTTATAGATTCGTCATGTCTGTCTGTCTGTATGTCCGTCCGTATGTCACAGCCATTTTTTGCCGAAACTATGAGAACTACACTGTTGAAACTTGGTGAGTAGATGATTCTGTGAACCGCATTAAGATTTTTACAAAAAAAAATTACACTGCTTTTAACTTTATCATGACGCACAAATCGCCCTCTATTAGAACTTCGAAACTAAAAAAAAAAAATTGGCAGTCATAGGAACTGCCGATAGAAGTGAAAACTTGTGACTCAAATGTTTTCACTAATTATTGAATTGTCTTATTTATTTATCACCTTGTCCGATGACAAATTATTTGTTAAACCATCGTAGGTCTATGTACATTCGCATAATTTCAACACCGCCAGCTAAATCGATGGTTGCGCCATCTAGTTTTATATCAACGTAATTATACGGAATATTGCAATTCTTTACTGTTTCTGTTGCCCTGGTACCTACCTGGCCGTTTTTACCGAGTCTACCCGAAGATTTCATATCCGATCCGATCCGATACGATCCATTATCATATCCAAGCGTGACGATTGATGAATCCATTTCACAGCCCACGAAAATTCTGTCTATAGCGCGCCTAAAGAAGTTTTCACTTCAAAAATAAAATAAAAATTAGGGTTGCCCCCCATACTGAGAACCGAAACTCAACATTTTTTTTTTCATCAAGCCTACACGTGTTGGGTGTTTATCGATAGGTCTTCAAAAATGATATTGAGGTTTCTAATACAATTTTCGTCTACATTAAATAATTTGCGCGAGATACACTTCCAAAGTGGTAAAATGTGTGTCCCCCCCCTCTAACTTCTAAAGTAAGAGAATGAAAAAACTAAAAAAATATATGATGCACATTACCATGCAAACTACCAACGAAAATTGGTTTGAACTCGATCTGATGAGTAGTTTTTTTTTTAGTACGTCATAAGTCATAAATACACTACTATTAAAACTTCGATCAAAGTTACAACGGAATACAAGAACTATGTGTACTATCTATATGTATAAAAGCGAAAGGTCACTCATCAAGGAATCTCAGAAACTACAAATGCTAGGAATCTGAAATTTTGCATGGAGGTCCCTTTTAGCACGTAGGCGCTCGCTAAGACGGAGTTTTGCGAAATTCAACCCCTAAGAGGGTGAAACGAGGGATGAATGGTTGTATGAAAATTCGTTATTTTCAAAGTTATCAAATTTTGTATCTAGACACTTGACACGAAGCAATTAAATGTTTGTTCTATCAATTTTATAATTTTGAACTGTACGGGGGTGAAATTAGGGTTGAAATGGGGGATGAATGTCGATATGGAAGTTCCCAACCGTTGAAGATAAAACCATGAAACTCTATATATAGACACTTGACACGAAGCAAACGAATGTTTGTTCTATCAATTTCGTAATTTCGAACTGTACGGGGGTGAAATCGGGGTTGAAATGGGGGATGAATCTCAATATGAAAGTTCCCAACCGTTGAAGATAAAACTATGAAACTCTGTATATAGACACTTGACACGAAGCAAATGAATGTTGGTTCTAGAAATTTTGTAATTTTAAAATGTACGGGGGTGAAATTGGAGATGAAATGGGGGATGAATGTCAATATGAAAGTTCCTAACCGTTGAAGATAAAACTATGAAACTCTGTATATAGACACTTGACACGAAGCAAACGAATGTTTGTTCTAGCAATTTTGTAATTTGGAACTGTACGGGGGTGAAATCGGGGTCGAAATGGGGGATGAATCTCATTATGCAAGTTCCCAACTGTTGAAGATAAAACTATGAAACTCTGTATTATACAGACACTTGACACGAAGCAAACGAATATTGGTTCTAGCAATTTTGTAATTTCGAAATGTACGGGGGTGAAATTGGGGTTGAATTGGGGATGAATGTCAACATGGAATATCCCAACGGTTGAAGATAAAACCATGAAACTCTGAATATAGACAATTGACACGAAGCAAACGAATGTTTGTTCTAGCAATTTTGAAATTTCAAACTGTACGGGGGTGAAATTGGTGTTGAAATGGGGGATGAATGTCAATATGAAAGTTCCCAACCGTTGAAAATAAAACTATGAAAATCTGTATATAGACACTTGACACGAAGCAATCGAATGTTTGTTCTAGCAATTTTGTAATTTCGAACTGTATAGGGATGAAATTGGGGTTGAAATGGGGGATGAATGTCAACATGGAAGATCCCATCCGTTGAAGATAAAACCATCAAACTCTGAATATAGACACTTGACACGAAGCAAACGAATGTTTGTTCTAGCAATTCTGTAATTTCGAACTGTATAGGGATGAAATTGGGATTGAAAGGGGAGGATGAAAGTATACATGGAAGTTTCCAATCGTTGAAGATAAAATCATGAAACTCTGTATTGAGGCACTTGACACAAAGAAAATAAATGTTTGTTCTAGCAATTTTGTAATTTCGAACTGTATGAGGATGAAATTGGAGTTGAAATGGGAGACGAATGTCTCTAACGCTTTCACACCTAAACAACTGAACCGATTTTGATGAAATTGTTTTATTATAAGCTGTTTTTAGTAAAGCATTACTAAAAATAATTTAATAATGTGTCTGGGTATAAAAATAGGTACTGCCTAAGTTACCTTAGTATTTATATCGCGCGGACGAAGTCGCGGGTAACAGCTAGTGTATCTATATTATGTTACTTGCTGCAACGGAACCCTTCATGGGCGAGTCCAACTCACACTTGGCCACTTTATTTAGTGACTAGTTTGTTTGTGATTGACTCGATTAGTCCGTCACAAACAAACTAGAAATAAAATGCGGTATCTTTCGTGGTTTATTCGTCGTTACAACCTTACAACTATGCGGTAAAATCAAAAATTGTATAAATCTTTTCGGATGAATGTCTGTTTGCGGAAACTGCGATAGTCTACAAGTGGGTGCCATTTAAAACGCATAACTTTTATTTCATTATTTACTTTGTCATAATGAATGTAGCATAATATGTATATGTATAGTGTGTATTTATTTATTATTTATTAGTGTCATAATGTAACTTTTGGGTAATCGTCTTTTGGCATAATGTGTTTTAAGCATAACAATCTAAGGTAATACATTCAATTCGACTATTGTGAGACGCAAAAATAAATAGTCTTTAGGCATATTGATGAGGCGTATTAATAAACAGTGTTTGGTATTTTTATATATACTTGTTGTGCTACTAAAAATATAGACCCAGGTTACATAGGACTCTGGGTAGCGATTCTGAATCCATTCGGTTGCATCCGACACGGAATCTCATCTCTCGGTCTTTGTCTTATCTGTTTAGCGACTCGGATCACTCCGACTCCACCTAGTCTTGTAGCTACTACCCCTAGAGTGTATATAAAAATGCGGGAGCCAGAAGCTTAAGGGAGGTCCTGAGTGGAGTGAGCCATGCGAGACCAAGCGTAGCGAAGGGAGGAGGTGGCGAGCGGAGCGAGCCGGCGACCTCCGTAGTAGAGCGCAGGCTGAGTCAAAAAGTGCACCATATTTCTTACCGTACCATCCGTTTTTCTCAACGTGTGCCTTTAAACATTATGCTTAGTTATCTCTTTGCTATATTTGGTAATGTGTTTCAACATTATGCTAAGTCATATTTATGCTATAAATAGTTATGTTCGTAAAAAATATGCGAAAACAGTTACTTATGCATTTAGTTGTTATGGTAAATTATCGTTAGTCCTAAAAATGTTATGCCTACTTAAATTAGCATATAAATTGTTATGCTACCACATATAGACCCTCTACGAGTATGTACTTAAACGGAATTCGGAAAAGCAAAAAAAAGGTTTTCGCTGTTTATTTGCTAATTAATGGTACGGAACCCTTCGTGCGGGAGTCCCACTCGCACTTGGTCACTTTTATTTTGTGTATTTAACCTCCGCCAAAATGCTCTCTTTTTGGTTTTTATAAGTTTGTCGTCGATTTCGTCGATCAGTTGCTAGCGGCACCGGCGGCACCCAACGGCACCGCTATTTGACGTTACGGCGTCAATCACCGCCCTGTAGGAAACCGTGCCATTCTGTTTACATAGACAACGTTCTAGTGACGTCATTCATCGCTGTATTGCGGCCGCTATAAAGCGGCACCGCTATCCTAGGAAACCCGAGCTTTATTAGAGGCTATTTTTGAATTTTTTTATTGTGGAATAGATAAATGTATGGATAGACTAGCAACGTCCAACGGTTTTACCGGTGCAGTTCCCGTTACCGTTATTTTCTCGTGATATAAAGTAGCATATGAGCAACAAATATTATATCCATCCAAAATTTCGCATTTACACTAATAGACATAAAATCGTAAATCTTCTTGATTGCTAAAAGCTATCTCTTCTAAGCAACCGCGGAATGGTAATGTATTTTAAAATAAATAAAGACGGAAATTCACAAACACAAATTTTAATACTTATAAGTAGGTACATTAATTATTAATTATCTAATATAAAAACAATGTACCCATATTATCGAAGACTGTCGATTTACAGGCTTATCCTTATCATGTACCATGAGTTTGTAATATCTATGAACTTGTTGCGCTCGACGAAATAACCAGTGATGAGTATCCGAAGCCAAAATGAAAATTTTGTACATACATTAAGATTTGTGTTCAAGTAAGTGCTCCAAAAGCATAAAATTCGAATTTTCCTAACGGCTTTATTATTAATATTATAGTGTGTTGAAAACGAAATCAGGGAAATATTTAACTTTACAAAGTAGGTAGTACCTACGTAACAAGTCGGCCTTCATAAACAAGACTCCGAGATAAACTCGTTATGAAAAGCCGTGCGCCGTGCAGTGCATTGATATCGTGCTATGGTTGGATACAGCATTTTATTTATTTGACCTTCACCTCTGTGATCATCTAACTTTTATCGTAATTTGTCTAAATTGTTTGTAAATATTCAACGTTCACTATTGTGCAGGTGATAATTACAAACTGAACAAGTGTTTATATCCGCTTTGATATTTAGTATCGGGCTGGCACTGTATAGTTCAACATGGCAGCGAAAAACATCGCAATCGCATCTTTGATAGTTTGTTGTGTATTGCTATTACCAAGTGGATTTTCTTCTGAAATTAAAGAAGTATTGGAAGTGTGTACGACCGAAAATATTACTATAGAAATTTTACATTCATTGGTGAGAGACATAACACCAGAACTACTCCATGGCAAGGCGAAAGGAGAAGCCGGAAAAATAGGAGTTATTGGGGGTTCCATTGAATATACAGGAGCGCCTTATTTTGCGGCAATGTCAGCTTTGAAGGTACTTTTTTATGTAATAACTTCTTTTGGCGTGCCACAGATTGCTTTTTGTTGATAGATTTCGTGGGCTGTGAATTAAATTTTTCGGGTAAACTCGGGACCATGGTCATTTTTAGGGTTCCGTAAAATGTAAAAACGGAACCCTTATAGATTCGTCATGTCTGTCTGTCTGTCTGTCTGTCTGTCTGTCTGTCTGTCTGTCTGTCTGTCTGTCTGTCCGTCCGTATGTCACAGCCACTTTTTGCCGAAACTATGATAACTACACTGTTGAAAGTTAGTAAGTAGATGTATTCTGTGAACCGCATTAAGATTTGAACAAAATAATTAAAAAAAAAAAGATAAACTAGGGCATAGAATAGATAATATAGATAGAACGGACACTCCCCACTCCCCGCCAATTTCAAGCTTCCTCCCCCTCGCGGACGCGAGGCGGACTCAACGAAGAGTTATTATATCGGACGACAATTTTCTATGAGAATACGACCATGATGCTGTATTATTTAACAAAATGGTACCAAATTTTTCGTCTATTATACGAAACAAGAATAAGAGATTTTTAATTTCATAAGAATTTCTACAAAGATTGAATCATTTTTATAAACTGTGTTAAGCTATTCTGGTTAGAAGTACGCGCCAACACTGAAGTCCTGTGACGAAATTATTAAACTCGTTGTTTTTAAACTGCGGCTTTCGTTAATCGTTGTGAAATATGTCAGTGGCGCCAATAACTTATGGTACTTAACGAGTGATGGCGCATGGCGCGGAGTATAGTTCGCAATTCAATAGTGTTGCCAATTTAGTGGATTTTTTACTAAGAATGCTACCGTTCGGATTTATTGGTAAGTGATTATTTCTTAGCGTTCAACCGACTCAAAAAAAAGAAAGAGGTTCTATATTAGACTATCTGTACTTTTATGTGCGTCCATGTATATGTCGGTCAATAGTGAACAATGAATATAGGATTTCATCTAGTAGTTAAGATTTCGCAACAACCGTTCATTAAAAGGAGTAAAAGGATACGAGTACATTGACTATTGGAATGGATAGTTGCAAAAAAAAACGCTATTTTTAAACTAATACTTATTCAGTAATTAACGGCTTTGACATTGACTTATAAACTTTACCGGTTCTAGTACTACCGGTACTACTACGATTTAGTTTCATTTTTAACCAACTTCAAAAAAGGAGACGGATCTCAATTCGTTTATATGTTTGTTACGTGATAGCTCCATTTATTGTGAAACAAAGGACATAAGCCCAAATCACATTGAAAAAACCCAGGTGTGGCGCAAAAATTATGTACCTCGGATTTTAAGTTATTAGTAATAATATTCTAAACTATCATCATCATCCATTTTAGTGGCTAACCTGCGTTATTTGCCTGTAGAAGTTTAGTAGAAGTTCGTGTCAAAAGCTCGTTTTATGGAACAAAATATGTTGTATAATTTGGTGTTAATGATATAAAAATAATATATACCGGCTAAGTCATAAAGATATATATCAAACAATGCACGAATATGCTTAGGTTCTTTTCGCGATGGGTGGCCTTGGAATTCAAATTTAACGAGTGTAAGTAAAATAATTAATGAAAATACGCTCATTTTTGGTAATGTACTTTGGACTTTGTATTCAATTATCTGTATGCTTACATCGCGGGTCAAATTTGGACAAGTGCTAGCACAAGCACAGCACTAGCATAGGGTCTGGGATATGAGGCGTACTTGAAGAGAGGTATATGCTCAGATGTTATGAAGAAGATGATGATGATTACATCGGATTGCATTTTTTTATTTTAACTAAACAGTTTAACTTTAAAAAATCTTTAGGTGAACTTAAAAAAAAAACGCCTACAAAACTACACTGATAAAAAAACATGTTAGCCACTAATTTGGGTTATGGGTTATGGGAGTGGTGTAATTTTTATTCCTAAAATATATTTACATGGAATTATTCGATTTTTTTGAGATTAGATACAATTATTTTGTGCCGAGGTCAGGGTACGATTTGGGCCATGTCCTTTGATGTTTCTTATTTTTGGTAGATCATAGTTTTGAAATATGAAAACAAAACTAAAACTTACTTTCGTTTATTTTTGTTCAAGTTTTTTATGATTGTCGTTGAAATTTGGTCAAGTAAGTTTCTGAATTTAATTTGAAATTACAACTGATTTTTGTTTATTCGGCGCAAATAAATTATTAAGTAATGACTTCGACCTTAAAATGTGATTTGAGTATAATAGACTCACTCACTATTCTCACAATATTTAAAGTTTTATGCGATCCTTACTATAATGCGAATAAATAAATCATTATTTATCAACATACAAAAGTAATATTTTTTTAAGTATTAGTAATTAATTAAATCCGGAACTAGCAACATTATCCGACGTCCGACGGCCATAATGTTTGTTTACAACATTTAATTTGGAATTTTGAGTTGAAAAATCATGTGCTTTCTCTTTACTGGTCGCTGACATGAGGTGTTAATAATTAATAAGTAGTTTGTGCAGTGTATGATAGTCTGATATACCTAGTGAACTGTGATAACGCCTTTTAAAATGCAACTTATGAACGTTGTTGTACCTAATCTAATTTTCTGTGACTAACCTACCTATAATGAAATACGCGATATGTGGAGTGATTAATTAATATATTGTCAGAATAAAGTTTTCTCTTTGGGTAAGTGTACTTAACTAAAAATGAATTCGTCCATGGTACCTTTATTATCTCCTATTTTGTTTTAAATCTTCTCCCTTCTGATTGTTGATGAAAGTTATATTTACCTACATTAAAGATCGAACACTAACTAGGTAAGATTGTAAGCCACTTAACACAGGCAGGTGAACTCACGGGTCACAGCTATTCCATAAAATAATTTAGTAACCCTAGATGACACGCACACATGCGTAAATGTGTTCGAACGACATATGCGTAGTTGTGTGAGTGTAGGTACGTCGACTTCACCGTTTGTTTGGAGTTTAGGCCGAGTGTCCGGGGTGTGACTAGGGTTGCCCCCCATACTGAGAACTGAAACTCAAATAATTTTTTTTCACCAAACCTACACGTGTGGGGTGTCTATCGATAGGTCTTCAAAAATGATGTTGAGGTTTCTAAAATCATTTTCGTCTACACTGAATAATTTGCGCAAGAGACACTTCCAAAGTGGTAAAATGTGTCCCTCTAACTTCTAAAGTAAGGGAATGAAAAATCTAAAAAAAATATATGATGTACATTACCATGTAAACTACCAACGAAAATTGGTTTGAACTCGATCTGATGAGTAGTTTTTTTTAGTACATCATAAATACACTATCGTTGAAACTTCGATCAAAGTTACAACGAACTACAAGAACTATGTATATTATGTTACTTGCTGCAACGGAACCCTTCATGGGCGAGTCCAACTCGCACTTGGCCACTTTATTTTGACTTCTATCGGCAATTCCTTTGACTGCCAATTTTTTTTTAACTAAAACAATAGTTAAATTAAACTGAAATGTTCGAATGCCTAAGTAAGTAACTTGACATATTTGACTTTTTGCAAATGTTTTTCCCAGAGTGGAGCTGATTTGGTCTACGTGATTACTACTGACAGTGCAGCACCTGTTATTAAGAGCTACAGCCCTGACTTAATAGTTTACCCGTATTTAAATTTGAAAGATGCCTCTAAAATAAGTACTCTGCTGTCAAAAATGGATGTCATAGTTGTTGGACCAGGATTAGGTCGTGAAGATGAAGCAGCGAAACTAACTGAAGATATAATTAAAACAAGTAAATCAATAGGAAAACCTCTAGTCATTGATGCTGATGGGTTATACGTCATATCGAAAAATCCCGGAGTAATCAAAGATTACCCTAGACCTGGTGTTATAATGACTCCTAACAAACGAGAATATCAGAAATTACAAGATTCCGTCTCTAACAATAAAAGTTTCTGGGGTGAAAACGTAGCAATTTTGGTGAAAGGAGAAAAAGATCTATTCTACTCGAGTATTCCTACATACGACTGGTCCTCATCCGAAGGTGGAACTGGCCGCAGAGCAGCAGGTCAAGGAGATATTTTATCGGGTTCTTTAGGCACAATATTTGGATGGGCCATAAATTATAAAAATTATTGCGACCTTTATAAACATGACAGAATTGCTCAAAGTGTAGCTGCATTTGCTAGTGCTAGATTGACTAGATTATGTAATTCTCAAGCATTCAGTAAATATGGACGAAGTATGACAGCTTCAGATATGCTCTCAGAAATGCACAATGTCTTACCAGAAATTTTTTAATGGTCCCATAAAGAGAAATATTTTTTATGCAGTTTCTTAAATAAATAACCGACAAACTGTGTTTTTTTTCGAAACAAGAATAACTTCTGATCAAATAGAACTTACCTAGTATTACAAAACCTTTTTATTTTTTTATGTGGGGCAAATACATTTATGTATCCCCACCATGCAGGGATATGGTAAGGTATGTCACGCTCGACACCATGGTGACATGGTGCCCCTACCGACTAAAACCCCCATAGATTTCTCCTGCATGGCTAGGGGTCAGGGCCATTAGGGTCGCAGGGTCACTTTTCGGACTCCCGTCGACGACCCTGACCCACTTACCACCGCCCTTGCGAACCCATCTCGCGTGGCGCATCAGTATCCCCACATTTGGCTCTAGTGACGTGCCAGAAATCAGCGGCGCGTCACCTCCTTGAAGGCTTATCCCTAGGTGGGTTGCTGGACGCCTTAAACGTCTAACGCCCCAGGCTCTCCTGTGAAGATGGGATGTGAGCCCAGAGTCGCGAATCTCTTGGCTGGCCCCCGTGTCCGCTTCCTCGCCTCGTCACCTCAGTGAAGGAGCGAGAGGTTTCTATCTCTCGCTCCTCTGACTCACACTACCTCTCACTGCCGTGCATCACGGCGAAGATTTTTTTTTGTATAGAGTGACGAGACGAGCAGGACATGTGTCTGATGGTAATCAACATACACAGTGACACGCAGCTATTGGATCATGAAGAGTCCAAATCATTACCTAGCACTGCACTGTGCTCGTCACCCAGAGATCTAAGATATTATAACTCTAAGCCCTGTAATTTCACTGAAAACATTGCCCTTCAAACCGGAACACAGTATTGTTTGCACTTGACTGCTTGACGGTAGAATAACTGGCAAAGGTAATTCCTCAGGCAGACTCTGCTAAGAGTCCTACTATTACAAATTATGGTCAGCAGCGAGAGGTCGACCTTCACCACCGCGGCTATGATTGCCGCGATTCCACCTCTATGGCTGTCTGGCCCCTCTCCTTCTACTGAGTACTCTGCTCAATCAGTCAGAGTGCTTGTGGATGAACTTAGGAATTGTATTTGGCCGATAAATCAGCCGAGTAACCTTCCCAAGTCTTTAAGTCCCTCTACCCAACCTCTTCACGCACTGCTCAAGGAGATGAGGAGCGCGTGATGAAGTTCCCAGCCGCGGCCAGGATGCGTCATCACACAACAAGATGCCACCGAGGCAAGTTGCTGTGTGATGCCCAGGGAGCACCACATGGAGCCATGCAAGTTTAATCTTTTGCGACAGGGGTGTTATAAAATATTAAACTTAAGCAAGTAGTTTCATTTCGTTTGATGTCACAAATGATGACACTTTAAATACGTAGGTACTCATAATATAATATTATTCAAATGTGTAAAATTTAAGACAGATATTCTTGACTGGCCTTGTCGCTAATAGCTAATATTATAGCTAATAGAGTTTTTACTTATTTTATACATTTCTTACACTATCTTAGTCTATTTATAACATTGTCAGACATTTTTTATAATCTATCCTCCTACTTTCCTTAGTCTTTCCTATATTATTAGTTTTACAAGTTTTGTAGGTCTTACATAGAGGTATATAATATATGTATTTGCATATTCATTTTAATTTTTTTATTGTTTTACAACACTAAGCTGATTTACATACGTATTTTATATTATAACAGTATACGTTGTCATCTTAAATTATCGATCGTTTGGTTTCTTTTTATGACTTTTTCACATATGCAGAACTTTTCAAATTTGTCACATATATTTTTATATCTAATAATTAGACATATATTTTATAATTGTGTCAGTAAAGCGGCTGAAGAACTAGTATCCATGGCGAAGAAAAATAAAAATAAAAAAAAAACTATACCTATTTGATCTCTGAAAATGTCAACAACATTAGTGATGTCAAGTGATGTGTAGCACGGCGTGACGTCACATTGAAATCTCCATATCTTAATCAATAGTAAGAACCTCTAATCCATCCGATTCATTCTTAGTGGAAACAAGCCTATTACTCTGCAAATTTAGTTGTCCTATAATGTGATCAATGTTATGACCTATTTTTAAGATTTGTAGTTGTAATAAAGTGTTATATTATTATACTATTATTACTATGATGTCAGGTCAAAATAGCTGCTGTATACTATGCCGCCACGGACATAAAAAACCCTTGGTATTCTAGTGTTATTGTTAAGTACCTGCAAGTTCAAGTCTTCTTTGCATTTTCTCCCCTTTCATCGGAGTTCGGACTGCCCCACCATGATTTTTTTGCATTTGCGTCTCCACCAATAATAGCGTGCCTACATGCCATCCATATCTATTGTTACCCGATTGGGCGATGCAAAGGAGTGGTAATGTGTTTCAGTCTATGTTTTGTAGTGGTAGGACTTGGCAGAGTCCGCGTGGGGAAGGACCACACTGTAGTGACTAACGCACTACGTGTGTAATGAGCTGCGGAATGAGCATACGTCCATCGCACGCGCGCTTCACAGACTAAGTAGAGAGTGGCGCGCTTACAGCGACGCGCCGGAGACAACTGGCGAACTAAGACGGTCGTCGCTGCGCGCGCCAAAATATAAATTTATAGTGTGCGAATGAAACGGAGACATGCGGCATCCTTGTCACAATTTTGAATGAATACTGCGTACATGCCATGTCAAATGTCAATATTAATTTTGTATATATTTAAGAGGATTTTCGTAATAAAATGTTCAGTTCTTTACTTGAATATTATTTGTCTCCTCTCCTGAATTAAGAAACAGAAGCAGCCCCACAACACCTTTGCCAGTTATTCTACCGCCAAGCAGTAATGTGCAAACATTACTGTGTTCCGGTTTGAAGGGCAATGTTTCCAGAGATATTACAGGGCTTAGAGATAGAACAACTTAGATCTCTGGGTGACGAGCGCAGTGCAGTGCTAGGTAATGATTTGGACTCTTCATGTTCCAATAGCTGCGTGTCACTGTGCTGTTATGTGGCAGGCAAGTTGCTTGCCATCAGCCACATGTCCCGCTCGTCTCATCACTCTTTATTTGAAAAAAAAAATGTATTTATGATCCTTTGAAGCACTATACAGACCAAACGCCTAGGCCGATTTTTATGATTCACACGTCAACTTCAACTTCTTTTATCTTTGGCTTCTGTATGTGGCATAACCACAACTTCGCCAGTGTCTTGTGTGTCGTTGACGGGCTTCTGTTCTCAGGGTTGTTCGGTATAGTTGCAGCGTTACGCTGGTGTAGGCCTTTTGATCGGTAGACCTCTTGTAGTTGAGTTAGTGGTTAGTATTTAATTACTGTAAGGGACAACACATGACGTCACAATCACAATATAGACATACATAAAGATAAGTTGGTAGATATTATTAAACAATAACAAAAATGTAGAATATAATATTATAGATATTTACAACTTAATATTATTAATTTTGATATATTTATTAAGGACATACACAAAGGGGGAGAATACTAATGGGAGTAGGTTGGAAAAGGGGATGGGACGCGGAAGGTCATTTGGAATCAGGTCATATAAAGAGCCACGACTTTTGGTACATTCAAAGAAGATATGGTCAGTTGTGCCATCAGCCAAACCGCACTCGCATAAGGAATGGTCGCGAACTCTTATTTTGGCCAGGAACACTGGTGTACAAGCGAAGCCCAACCGTAGGCGACAGATGGTGGACGTAACTTGTTTGTTAAAGTTTTTGAATTTGAAAAACCAGGGTTTTGGAGGAATGGAATGTTGGATTTGACCATAGAATTTTCCCTTTGACTTCTTGGATCTCTGCCATTCTGAGTTCCATGCATCAAGAAGTTGGGACTGACAAACAGAGGATAGGTCATGGGAGAATATGTGGAAGTGGTCATTGTTTCCATGGTGAGTGGCTTGTTTGGCATGGAAATCTGCACTTTCATTCCCAGGGATGCCTGCATGCCCCGGTATCCAAGCCAGTACTATCTGGAGGCCTAGTTTATGGGACTTGAGAAGTTCTTCTTTAATTCTTAATATTGTTGGAAATTTAATCTTAGCTTTAAACTGGTTGGCCAGAATAGCTTGCAAAGCGCTCTTGGAATCTGAAAGGATGATGGTTCTGCCAATGGAGTGAGATTTAATATAACATATAGCCTCGAGTATAGCGATTGCTTCTCCTGTGAAAACAGAGGCCAATGGAGGGCATTTGTACCTTAAAGCAATGTTATACCTAGGTATCCACACAGAGGCACCTACATCTCCATCCTGGTGTAATTTAGAAGCATCAGTATAGACAGGGAGCCAGTGTTTCCATTTGGTGTCTATAATTTCAAAAAATTCTTTACTGGGATCTGCTGTGTCTTTATTGATGCCTAGGTTTAGGATAACAGATGGTTGATATGTTAATGTTTTATAGCTCGTAGTGAATAAGGGATTGATGGGGAATTTCACTGTGGGGAAAGGGAGGAGTGAGTGTTTAATGTAGCTACGAAGGATACATGAGAGATTAATTTGCATTCTTATTTCAGACTGTTGAGTCAACATATGGAGTTGTTGGATTTTAGGGAAAAGAGGATGATCAGAATTTTGAATTATTTTACTAAAGAATCTATCAGCTAAAAATTGTCTTCGCAGGTGTAAAGGGGGGTCACAAGTTTCTACTTGGACAGCATTTGTAGGAGAGGTTTTCATTGCACCTAAGACAATGCGTAGACATTTAGCTTGTACTGAGGTAAGTTTATTAAGAGCAGATTTATTACCAGGCTCCAGCAGGAATGCTCCATAGTCCAAGTGACTACGAATGATGGAGTTGTAGAGCAGTTTTTGACAAAAAGGATGGGAGCCCCACCATACGCCAGAAAGAGAGCGGAGGATATTGAGGTTTTTTTCACATTTAGATGCAACATGATCTGAATGTGGGACACCTGTTAATTTAGTGTCAAGCAGAAGGCCTAAAAATTTAACACAATTTTTTTGTGGAATATGTTCATTGTTGCACCTTAAATTTAGATCTGGAATGTTTCTTTTACGGGTGAATATGATGGAATTACTTTTAGTGGGAGAGATGGATAATCCAATGTCATTTAGATGGTCTTCTAAGTAGAACAGGGCTTGTTCTACTGGCAGTCCCAAGCTGCGCAAGGCGTTGTACGCCACCTTCACGGGCGTGAGGATTAGTGGCCGCAACTGAGACCTCTCAGTCACCTTCGGCAGCCCCAGAATTTGTGACACGTGAGCGTCGGCGAGGAGCCGAGGATTTTGAAACCTCGTCTCCAGCAACTCCATCGCCGTGCCGAAGTTGTCGTCGTCCAGCTCCAGGTGCTGGATCAGGGAGAGTGCCTCACCCTCCAGTGACGTGCGGAGATAGGCCAGTTTCTCCGCCTTCGTCAGATCCGTGCGTGAATTCACGAGAGAGGCGAACATACTCCGGAAGCCGCTCCACTCTCGCAGGTTACCTGTAAACTTGGGCAAGTCCAGGGTGGGAAGGCGTCCCACTACACCCGAACCCGCATCCCTGATGACGGGTCCCGAGTTCGCCCTCCCCTGACGAGACCTCTCCAGCTGGCGAACCCCTTCGGAGACCTCGTCGTACAATTCCAGAATGTAACCGCCAAAATGTGACGATCCGCACGGGATTGCGGTTCTGGGCATGCAGTATCAACCGGTTGCTGACATCTTCACCTTTCGGGTGGCACTGGATATATTAACTAAATGTTACTCTTACTTGTGTTCGTAATATCAGTTTGTCTTGTTACTTCTTGAGTCAGTATATTTTCAGTTTAATTTCATTAATATATAAAAATTACACACCAAATGCGCTTAAAAAAGGACATAGAAATGGAATTTCATTTACTGCGAGTTAGGTGGGTACTATACTTAATACTACTACTATAGTGTAGGTATGTATTTCTCTACTAGTCAAGCCCTTTCCTTTGATACCCATGTTGAGGTAGTAGTGAATAAAAAAATATAATTCGCCATTTTGTGGTGGCGGCCATCTTGTATTTGAAATTAATCCTACTGTATAGTATTTTACTAGTAAAGCCTTTTTCATTTGATACCCATATTATGCAAAAATATCTTGTATTTGAAATTAACCCTACTGTATAGTATTTTACTAGTAAAGCCTTTTTCATTTGATACCCATATTATGCAAAAATATTTTTTCCGCCATTTTGTGGAGACGGCCATCTTGAATAAATATTTCCCAAAAATAGTTAACCACCACAGGGAAACTAATAAAACCACATCCAAATTCCAAAACGGTCTATCCGTTTTAGCTCTACGGTGCCACAGACAGAAAGACACACACACATACACTTTAAACTATCAATAAAATGTATAACTAAAAAAACACTTACAAATGTTGCTTAAATCTTTACCACTCAAAATATTGCAGACCCGAGCCAATGAAAAAAATTCACGGACCCCGGAGTCTGTGGAGTAGATATTAAAAAAAAAAAAAAGCCGATGAAAATTCATTTTATTACGTATTTATTTGTGCAAGTAAATCCAAACAAAAACAAAAGGTAAATTATTATAATTATAGCCATATTTGCATTAGTGACAACCCTACAAAGCTATCCCTATTTATACTTAAGTCGTCCCTATTCAACTACTTAGCGTCCCTTTTAACCTTCTCATGGTTCATATTCAGGCAGAAGTCGTCCCTATTCACCCCAAAAAAACAGATTTTTCAATAAGTTTCAAGATTTATCAAAAATATAAAAATTAAGCAACAATTGAGACTTATCTTGATTGTATACAAAAGTATAAGCATTAAATAATGTTTATACTTGAAAGTCACATCTTCATATACGCAGAAACAACTTAATTCAACAAAGTTTTTGTACCTGTTAGTAGCTATCACCATGAATGGTTATTGATGTGCCTCAGGAAAACATACAGCATTATTTGAAGAAGCAGTATGTATACTTATCTTAATAATCTGTGGTCGACGTCTATATCATAGACAATTAGCTTCATCTTGACGCCACCAGAGGGCGCCACAGGCGCGCCACCAGCAAGGGCACTCGGCGGTGCGATCTTTGGGATTCATAGCGTTGTATACTTTCGCCACGAGTGGTCGAAATTATAACATTGTAACGATTATCATTTATTGGATAACTAACTATTGTAAAAAAATTAATATGAGTTTATATATTACACGAAATTCGACTTAGATCTCAACGGAGTGAGATTTTCGAAGTACCGTGAGTGAAACGGATAATTCATCCAGCGAAGAAAAATGGAAAATCTTCTGCGTGGTAAAAGGTGAGATCGGCCGATCCCAGAATCAAGGTCTTATACATGCAGGTCAGTCTTCATTCATTTATATGCATTTTATCAAAAGTGACCAATTGGCTCACTAGTGCGAATTTTACCTGATACTAAATGTATGTTTTTGACCAATATATTAAAAAAAATGTCGATCTCCCACGCTTGGTTGCGGAGACCTTGCGTTCGAAGGGTCGTGCCAGTCTTTACTGGACGACTTCCTTCTGGTGCAGTTCCGAGTAACGTTTCTAAGTTGCGAAAACCGTGAAATATTTGGAACACACTTCTACCAACACAGTATAGCTTTTAATCCTGTCATGAGCAAGTCCTCGAATGCCATAGTTTTCAAGTTTTGTAAGTAAAGTTTTATGGCAGACTAAGTCGAAGGCTTTGCTAATGTCAAAATAAATGGCTGCGACAGGGTTATTGGAATTTATATGTTCTGTTATGTTCTTTTGAACAGACTAAAGAACTCCGGAACAGAACCGAGTTCTTTTTTGGACGAAATATACCATACCTCTAAAAACGTTACGCAAACAAGTAAATTACTATAACATTGGTTTAGAGTGAAGTTTGCTAATGTGGTGGATTTATTTTTCTGAAATCCGTTTTGTTCAGTTTTGATAATGTTGTGCTTAGTGATAAAATTATTGACCTTTTGATACATGATTTTTTCAAATATTTTTGATATGGTGGGTATTAAAGCAATAGGTCGATAGTTTTTAATGTTTAATTTGTCGTCTTTTTTATGAAGGGGTTTCACAATCGAAATTTTTAAAGCGTCAGGGAAAGAACCTTGTTCAAAGGACTTATTTATTAGATAGCTGATTACTTCAGCACATTCATCGCTACAGAGTTTTAATATATGTGTACTAATTTCATAGTAGCCCACTTTTGTATTATTGAGTGACTTAATGACTTTTTTGACTTCATCTGAACTAGTAGGTGTTAAAAATAGGCTAGATCCATTTGTATTAGACTTTACATTTGAAGTTTTTTGTGGCGTTTGTTTATTTGTCTGGTTATTATTAGTTTTGCTCATACTTATAAAGTGCGCTTTGCATTCTGCGCTTGGTCGTTACCAACACCGCACGCACATAGTGCAAAAATTCTACCTTGTGAGTCACTGGGTGCGGCGCGCTCCGCCGCAAGCCAGGTACTGTTTAGAGATGTACCGTGAGTGTTGGTGAAAACTTGTCGATAGTTGAAATCTTCATTTACCATGGACAGGTTTTTAACAAGATCTTCCTCAAATCCAAATCTGTCTAACAAAAGACTACGTGAAGAAGAAATATCGCCGGAGACATGGCAAAAACCAAAGAAATTCGTAACAAATCCAATAAACGAAAACATCAAGAATACGACTACCGAAAATTTTTTTAAAGACCTACCAGTTGACGTGATGACTTCAACTTCCGATCCTTTTACCCAGGCCAGCAAAAAGAAGGCTAATTAACATTCATTCCACGAATCAATGTCGAGCTTGAAAGTGGTTGGTCTCATCACAAAATACGTGTCATAATTAATAAACACTGCAAGGACTACCATTTACAGTTCACAGGTTATAAGCTTGTAAGAATACAATGTTACTCCGCCAAAACCCATCAAATGCTGAAAGACGGTCTAACGGAAGATAAGGTGATTATTCATACATACACGCGTAAGGATGAAAAGCTTCCTAAAGCAGTTATTAAAGGACTGCCAAGATTTCTCCATGAAGGCATACCTGAAGAGCTCAAAACATTAGGGTTCCCTGGTGCTACATCTTCTGAACTACGTACCACGCATCCGACGGAATGTCCGCCCGCCCTCATTCAATTACCGATTGGCACCGACATGACACAATTTAAAAAAATCAAATACTTGGGAAACTGTGTGGTGGAGATCCAGCGCTTTAAACCCAGTAAAAGACCAGGAACTCAATGCTTTCGGTGTCAAAGTTTTGGCCACGCAGCTCGAAACTGTAATCGCCCGCCACGTTGTGTTAAATGTGCACAGGGTCACCCAACTTGGGAATGCACAAAAAAAGATCGTACTGATCCTGCACGATGCTGCAACTGCCAAAAAGACCATCCAGCCAACTATGCCCTCTGCAGTGAACGGCTCAGATACATTGACCGCATTGAATCTAGACGAGAGGCCTTACGCAAGGTCACCATAGCGTCCGAATCTGGCCGCCTAAAAACAAAAGCGGTACAAAATACCTGGACTCAAATAACTGGATCTGGGCAAAGCAGAGACAAATCAATTGAACATCAAACCTAAACCCAAAATAAGCCGTCTACTGCCGGTGATGCTTTTCCTCAGCAGGCTTCTAACCCATCACAAAATTCAAAAACAACTACTGGAGGGATTGAAACCCGACCACCCCAGCTTGTTGGAGCTACCATACCTCAAGACATCGGAACGACAGAGATGCTGGAAATTTTGTCAATCATACAAACAATAAAACAAGAATTTTCACAATGTAATACTTTCATGGAGAAAGTTATTCTTATTATGACACATTTAGGACATTATGTCTAGCCCCCATAACCTACGCATACTATATTGGAATGCTGATGGCGTCAGTAAAAAGCAACGGGAACTAGCTGAGCTTGCGGTAAGTAAGCTAAACGTAGACGTTATAGTAGTTTGTGAGACAAGATTAACCAATCGGCTCTCTCTTCACATTCCCGGGTTTCTGTGCTATCGACAGGACAAACACGTACGTGGCTTCAGCCAGGGTGTAGCATTGCTGGTTCGTTATGATGTTGAGCATAATCTTATTCAGAGTCCTTTTACTTATAACCTAGAATCGATTGGTATTACTCTTAAACTGACTAAGGAACACATATCAATATTTTCAGTATATCAGTCTCCCAATCTCCCACTACTGACAAGTGACCTCGATAAAATATTGGCGCTTGGC
This sequence comes from Ectropis crepuscularia, assembly GCA_963693475.1. Lineage (NCBI taxonomy): Eukaryota > Metazoa > Arthropoda > Insecta > Lepidoptera > Geometridae > Ectropis > Ectropis crepuscularia. The sequence goes on along the minus strand of OY856357.1, from coordinate 8,137,547 downwards.
TCCAAGGTACTTATTATGGGTGATCTAAACTCAAAACATCCCCTCTGGTCACCAGGTCCCAGTAACACACATGGCAATAAAGTGTATAACTACATGCTCAAAAACGAATTTACAATTCACGCCCCCAAAGACCCCACTTTAGTGCATTATCGTGCTGGTTTAGTGGCCTGTAGCCCCGACATCACTTTGATTAAAAACTTTAACCCTCCATCTAACATTACTACCATACCAGCGTTACCTTCCAATCATTTTCCCGTTTTTAGGGTTCCGTAAAACGTAAAAACGGAACCCTTATAGATTCGTCATGTCTGTCTGTCTGTCTGTCTGTCTGTCCGTCCGTATGTCACAGCCACTTTTTGCCGAAACTATGAGAACTACACTGTTGAAACTTGGTAAGTAGTTGTATTCTGTGAACCGCATTAAGATTTGAACAAAAAAAATTAAAAAAAAGAAAAATTAAGGTTTCCCCCCATACTGAGAACTGAAACTCAAATTTTTTTTTCATCAAACCTACACGTGTGGGTTATCTATCGATAGGTCTTCAGAAATGATGTTGAGGTTTCTAAAATCATTTTCGTCTACACTGAATAATTTGCGCGAGAGACACTTCCAAAGTGGTAAAATGTGTGTCCCCCCCCCCTCTAACTTCTAAAGTAAGAGAATGAAAAATCTAAAAAAAATATATGATATACATTACCATGTAAACTACCAACGAAAATTAGTTTGAACTCGATCTGATGAGTTTTTTTTTTGTACGTCATAAATACACTATTATTGAAACTTCGATCAAAGTTACAACGAACTACAAGAACTATGTGTACTATGTATATTATGATACTTGCTGCAACGGAACCCTTCATGGGCGAGTCCAACTCGCACTTGGCCACTTTATTGTTCACTTTAATTCACAACCTAGCCGTAAACCAATTTTAAAATTCAACTATGCTAAGGCAGACTGGGACAAATACAGGAATTTGCTCAACCAAAATATAACATTATCGACAAAAACTTATAAAACCCCTGAACAAATCGACTCGACAATTAATGACCTGCAAAAATTGTTACTTGAAACCCGAGACAAGTGCGTTCCTATCTCAACTTTAAAACCATGGTGTTTATCCTCATTACCTCGACACATCAAACGCATGATTAGTCGAAAGAACTGGTTACGCAGGTTTGCTGTAAAAGAATCTAATCAACTTATTCATAAAATATTAAATTCAAAAATAAAAGTACTAACTTTAGAAATCAACCACGCAATACAAAAATACAACGATAGCATTTGGACCAACAAACTCAAAAAAGTCGACAATCCTGGCAATGATCTTTGGCGCCTAGTAAAAACCTTACGTGTAAACACTACTCCTATTTCAGCTTTAAAAACGGATGACGGTACTCTTACCTCCTGCCGAGAAACCCAATGCAACATACTGGCAAACACTTTCCTCGAAAATATGTTACTAACAGACGATTGGCACAGCGACGAACTTCCGGCCATAGAACGCTCTCTTTCTCTATTAAACGAACAATCGACCACTAACGACAGCTCCATGTTGGTCCGTCCGTTTGAAGTAAAAAAATATATCACATCTTTTAAGCCCCGTAAAGCTCCTGGACCAGGCGCCATCACGAACATCCTGATTAAAAATCTTCCTCAGAAATGTTTAGTACTACTTACCAAAATCTTTGACGCTTGTCTAGCCTTGAGTCACTTTCCACTTTTGTGGAAAGTTGCCAAGGTCATTGCAATTTCCAAACCAAAAAAGGATCCTTCAAATTCGACTTCCTACCGGCCAATCAGTCTTCTCCCGTGTTTAGGAAAACTTTTTGAAAAAGTTATATACAGGCGCTTAGTCCGGACGGCTGGCAGTCAATTAATTAACGAGCAGTTTGGATTTAGACAAGACCATTCCACGGTTCAACAACTTACCAGAGTAGCCGAAACCGTGTCTCATAATCTGAACCTACACCAGTCGACTGGCATGGTTCTTTTAGACATCGAGAAGGCGTTTGACACGGTCTGGCATAAGGGTTTACTGCACAAGCTGTTCATAATTGGATTACCAATCTCTCTAATTAAACTGATAAAATCTTACCTTTCTGATCGTACTTTTAGCGTTCACATAAATAACCACTCATCTTCACCCAAACTAGTCCCTGCAGGAGTCCCCCAAGGATCGATAGTTGGTCCTATATTTTTCCTTGGGTACCTAAATGATATACCTATCCAACCAAGAACCAACATTGCCTGTTTTGCAGATGACACAGCGTCATTTTCCTCTTCCCCTGACATTGATTTAATTATAAGCCGCCTACAACTTGCCATTGACTTACTATTGACCTTCTTTAATAAATGGAAACTCAAAGTTAATAGTGCTAAAACTGAAGCAATAATGTTTACCAGACAACGCACGCTTCCGTCCCGAACCCTTAAAATTGAGAATTTTGAAATACCTTGGAGTCGTTCCGTTAAATACTTGGGTACAATACTAGACTCAAAACTTAACTGGACAGCAAACACAAATAACCTTTGCGTTAAAGGCATCACAGCATTAAACGCGTTAAGCCCTCTCATGAACAAGCGATCATGCCTCAGCAACCAAACAAAACTACGAATGTATTGCACCCTGGTCCGACCTTGTATCACGTACGCATGTCCTGTTTGGAGTAGTACTTGCAAATCAAATTTCAAAAAAATACAAGTTATTCAAAACAAAGCTGTAATAGTACATTATGATATAAGTGCGGTAAGTTGATAATTACAGCCGAGGCTTTATTGCTAGCTCGAGCCGAAGGCGAGAGCTATAATTAGCAGAGGCTGTAATTATCAAAGCGCACGTATGTCATACGACGTTTTATAACATATTTGCGAGGAAATAAACAAAACTCTGACGACATTTTCAAATAAAAACAATACAGCGAAAAAAAACGCGCGGAATAATATTTACTTGATCACAGATCACAGCACAGAGTAAGTAGGTAATCACTATGGATCACAGATTAGCAATGCGCGCGCATCGGCGCCTTTTTTTTTTAAGCAACGGCACAGAACCAGCCGGTATGCCATTAATAATAAAGTAAATTAATATTTTTGTGTTTTGTTACAGAAAAATTAAAGTAATTTATGGTCTAAATTCATTAAATTAACGAATTTAATAATTCTTTATTATATTTTATCTCTCAAAGTAAATTTTATTCATAAAATGTTGATCACACTTTTCTGACATAAAAACTCTTTACTAAGATTTAAAAAGGTACCGTTCGTTTTAGACGGAGCATATCTCTCTACCTAGTCTGTGGACGGAGCATTTTGAAACCGTGCGTTTTACATTACACATTACAGCACTAGTGCGTAATAAGATACATTACGATACAGAAATTGGTCCAATAAGAGACCCTTTACGAGCAAATATGTTATAAAATATGCTTATAACACAGCTCATTGCACCAATCTTCACAAATTCCACCGCAAAATAGGTCTTCCAAAAATCGATGCCTATATATGTGTACAATTTATCTGAAAAGTTTTACTTACGTAAAAACCGTGAAAGCAAAAACCTCCTTATTTATAATTTATGCCGCACCCGTAACAAAGATCTCACATTTATCGATAGATACTATCGATACAAGTTACCTCACCATCTATTCCTAGCGTGCAACGACTAGACAGCGTACCATACATCGGCCCAGCCCGGGCGTCCGGTTGCAAATACACCCTTATTACTAGTATTAAAAGAACGAAAGCAGCTTGCAGCCGCGGACGACCGTGTAAGTAACTGGCTCACTAGCTCCTGTCGCCTAACCGCTTGCTGACGCCAAACATTGTTCCAATATTACCCTCAGTAAATTTATTACAAACTAATTACCCACATTACTAAAAATACGCAACCTACTTGGGTTCGTTATTATTTTTAGCTATAATTTAACCACATAATGAACTAAATGTAATGCTTAATACACTAAAGCTTACATAAACTTTTCTAAACAACCGTAACTTATTACAAACTATCACACATACATTTACCTATTAATTTGATCAATCTCCAGCTGAAAGTTTTACATAGACCTGCGTGTCTACTAAACAAAATACTTCGTTGCATTGTACTACTAGGATTAGACACTGGTTATTTGTACTATTGTAAATACTTATGAAAATTAATAAAGACTTTTTAAAAACAAAAACAAAAACTTATAAAGTGATTATTAAATATGTGTTAGTTATTTGTACTGGGTCTTCGACTATTCGGTCGTTTACTTTTATCCTTTCTATGCTGGAAATGTTACTACCACTATTATTTTTTATTATATCCCATGTAGCTTTACATTTGTTTTTAGAAGTAGATATTATGTGTTTATTAATTTTTTTCTGTGACATACGAATGCATCTTTTTAAACAATCTGAGTATTTTTTTTTTGTATTGAGCTTTTGTTGCGTCATTTTTATTCTTATTGTATGAATACCTTAGACGCCTTTTGGTTTCACAAGATTTTTTGATACCTTTTGTTATCCATCTGAGTTTTTTGTTCTCATTTGAAATTCGTATTTTAGTAACAGGGAAGCATAACCCGTATAACATATAGAATGTTTCGTAAAGTATGATCCGATAAACCTAAACCCACTCTGGCAACTCATTCCACAGCCTAGACGTTCTTATCACAAAAGTAGAGTCAAACCTCTTCGTCCGTGTCTTTGGAACATCAACCATGAAACGGTGCCGCTTCTTCGAGTTACGAGAAGTCCGATAGAAAAAAGGGCAAGGTGGTATTAGATCATACAGATCAGTCGCACACTCTCCGAAGTGTATCCGATAAAAAACCGACAAGCTTGCAATCTTGCGGCGATGTTCAAGACTTTGAAGTCTTTTTCGCACTAGTGTCTTTGCCTATGAGCCTTTTGGCACGCCTTTTACATACATTGCTATGATGTGGATGATATTTTATTTAAAAAACAAGTGAGCGCAATTTTTTTTCGAAAATTAATTAACATCAGTTTAGTTAAAATTACTTGCGGCCACTTATTGACTGGCAACCTATTATCAATGTATTCTCCTAATCATAAATGTTTCTTCAAACGTGAATTGGATTAAATACGCGATGAATGTAGAGATTCTGCAGCCGGATCTTTGACCATGATGTTGCCTTGTGGATACGCGTCTTCATTTTTGGACCGTTGGAGCCAGACCTCTGCTAAAAAAAATACTCATGTTTTGATTAATCAAATCTTTGACAGTTTGACAGTTCATTGCTTTTGACAAGGCAGAACGATAATATTCTCAATAAAATAACTTTAAAAATCCAAAAAAAATTGGTATCTAATCTAATCGATCATAACCGCAATATCACGTATTTACCTTGAATGTAGAAAAACTAAGAAAATATTCCATCAGAATGGAAGATGAAATCGAGGAATGTATTCGGAAAAGGACACAATGGCCCCAGTTGCCTGGCACTGTAAAAAAGGTAAACATGCTACAATTTTGCAATAGAGTACCTTGATTTGAAATATTTTTCGAATTATATTTAATTTTGTGTCATTGCAGCTATTAGGCGACTCACCGAAGGAGTATGAGAGATATATATTTGAATTTAGCATTAAAAATCAATTGAGATACAAAGGCAGTCTTGGTGAGTATTTACCTGTTATCTTCTAATGACAAGTAATTAGTTCTTGATAGTGTATATTATTGACCCATTCCAGGTCCAGGTATTTTCAGTGCAGCATATCTCAGTCAATGTTTTTGTGCTTATGTATATTGACTTGTGTACCTAGTTCATCATAAGAGGGACTTTTTGATTAGTTACCATTAATTATAATATCTTTATTTTCCCTTAATTTCACATTATTTAAATTATGCTAAGTATTGTTTCAATTTATCTATTATGTGCAAAATTGATAATTAGAAGAATTATTTGGAATAAGAAATTGTTTGACAGGAAGCAATTTGTTTAAGTACACAATTGCAAGGTTCTCTTATGTTTCACAGTGAGAACAGTACGGAAGGATGAGAGAAAGTATTATGAGGCTCTGGTACAAAGCAGCATTCAGAGGCTTATGCTGTATCCATATCATTTGGCTGACATGATTGTAAAAGGTAAATATATATATCCAATATTAAAAAAATCCCACGGGCACAGAGCACTTATTTAAAAATATACTAAATGTATGAATCATGTAAACAATTTTACTGTATGTGTATGTATCTACATTCAGAATTTTAAGCTAACAGATTATGGGGCAACCAATTGAAATCAAATGGCATATTTTTTGTATAGAGAAGTTTATTTTTTCATGATTTCTGACTTTGTCAATTTTAGTATTAAATAGTTCAGAATACAGAGTTCAGAAAACACACTTTTTTCTGCCAATTTTTTTTTATTTTTGTGAATGGATTTCAGTTAACATCAGATGGCTGTTACTGCGTCAGGACTGGTGCAAAAGGTTCCATTGCGTATTATCATAAACAAATGCCATACTTACACACACATATAACTTTTTATATGGGGCTAATGGGCAGTCGAGCTTTGTACTGCCCACCAATAATCTTATTACTGTGTTCTTTGTAACTTTGTAAAAAATAGGGTAAAACGCGGTATAACTGGCCGGCGTTAGTAAGTAGCCACTAGTTACTACATTTTCATAAAATAAGAATTGCATTCATGTTATGCCATCTGTGATCCTGGATTAGCATTACCTAATCCATTAACTTTCATAAAAATTCTACATTTTTACTGTACGGACACTAGCGCCAAAATTGGCGGCTTTTTTCTAACAGTCGGCGTGAGTATCTCGACACGAAGGGTCAATCGTTAAGCAATTGTTAACGGAACGGTTGGTGGAATATTTGATTTTAAGGTGTCTATACACAGCAAATGCGTACAAATTTTGACTGTTGGATAGGATTAATGTTAAGGAATATTAATTTAAAGCTTTACTTTACACAATTTTATTGTAAGCTGCAATTAAATAGGTGGCCAGTAACTAGTTGTGTATTTATCACGATTTTTAATAACTGGCCACCTATGTCAGTTACTAGAGATAAATCTAAAATGCTTGTAACCCCAAAAATAAGTCTTAATTACTGCTATCACAAAGTGACTATTGCTATGTAAAAAGATCACTAATATCAACCTACGTTTTCCATTAACTGGCATAGGTGGCCAGTCGTGTGGCCAGTTATTAATCGTTTATTTTATTTCATGCAGGTAGTCGTAAAATGTCCAAAAAATAAGGCAATACACAGATAAAGGGATATATAATGCGTTTAATTTTATTAAAAACAACGAGGGCTCCATTAGACTGACGACAAAAAAGTATAACATGCCGAGAAGTAGCATTTAGTTCAAAATTCAGAACTCTGATACAAAGTTTCAGTCTGGACCTGATCCAGTGCTAACTGAAGCTGAAAAAAATGATTTATACAACTTCATTATACTGACAACAAAACGTGGATTCCCAAGGAAAAAAGACGACATTCAATTATGTTTTAAGGGTTTTTGCGGGAGAATCCAAGACCCAATTCTTTTAGTGTAAACAAACCCGGAGAAATGGTTCAAAACTTTCCTGAAACGTCATCCTAATATCTCGTTTCAAACATCAGAAGGAGTGACAAACGCAAGCGCATGCTTTTCGGAAGCGGATATCAAGCGGATAAAATAGTTTCGAGAAATATTTAAATGTACTCGTATTGAAGACGAAGGCTTAGAAGAAGCAATTCGAGGCCCAGTACACGTTTTCAATGCCGATGAAACCGAATAAAAATGCCGATAACCCAAACTGGGACCGAAACTTTCCAGCTTGCTGAAAAGGGATGTAAAAACGTTAATCAATTAGAAAAAGCTTCGCCAAAAGAAAACATAACGGTTTTATTCACATTTTCTGCAGCCGGGAAGGTCTGCAATCCTATGATCATCTATATAAAAATCCCATATAAAAAAAATATCCGATCGAGTGTCTCAGAGTGTGCCATCTAGTTGGGGAATAGTAGTAACTCAGGTTGGATGACAGCCGAAGTATTGCATGACTAGGTACATCGCAAATAAGTTTAATTAGTTGATCGATGACAATATTCCTTTTCCGGTAATATTGTTTGTGGATGGACACAAAACCCATTTTACCATTCAAGTCTTCGAACTGTGTCGGAGCAAAGGAATTCATTTAATAGTACTGTATCCGAATGCCCCGCGTATATTACAACCTGCACGACGTTGCAGCTTTTCCTCCTGTGTTGGATTGGTGGATAAAGGCACTACGAAATTGGTATACTACCAACAACTACCAAAAAAGTTTGACGAAAGAGACATTCGCTCCATTATTAAAAACTGTCGTAGACTCGTTTGCTAAAAAATACACTTTGATTGAATCCAAATAGTTGATGATTTATAGTGTATTAGTTTATGCTGATGTAAAGGTTTAAAAGAACCTGCTAGTCTCGTGATTATCTCTCGTTACCTTAATATTTATAAACGTTAGGGTATAGTATTTTATTTAAGTGCCAAGAATTTATTTTTTTATTATTTTTTCTGTTATTAATGATAGTTTATAGTTTTTTAGTATATTCAGAAATGTAAAACAATTGATAACTTAAATTATCATGGTGTTTAATAAGTTTATTACATGTGGCTAGTAATTGATTTCGAAATTGCCAATTACTAAATTTCAGTGGTCAGTTACTACTTAAATATGATTGTTTTTCAAGATATTAAAATATTTGTGCCTGTACCAATTCTTTTTTGATTTTTACTACAGTAATACTTAAAGGAATATATGCTAAGTAATTTAATGTTACAAAAATTTACATACATTAATTTATGGTAAAAATATATAATTTTTAACTGAAAATTTCGCTTAAGTGGCCAGTTATTACGTGGTTTACCCTATAACTTCTAGATAATTATTTAGGTGTAAACCTCTAAATTAGCCATTACTCCATATTTGTGTTATGAATGTAGAAATGTTTTCACTATGTATATACAATCATAATATAAGTGTTATATCAGCTAACTGGTTCCCATAGTAGAATCTTTACTGTGTTCCAAGTTTTAAATAAATCTGTTCAGACGGTCCAATGTGATTGAGCAACAAACATCTAATCATCCAAAGTTTTGCATTTATAACAATAGTATAATTCTATTTAAAATGTACTCCCATTCTATACCCCAACTTCTAACAGTATGTAGATTACCATTATGTCTTGTTTAGTAGACTTACAATTGAAGAGTCATTGTTAATCAATTTCCTTATGATACATGGATTTTAATGAAGCGTAAGCTAAATGATGTAATCACATTTGTCAATGTGTTTGTAATGTTCGATTTGGTTGTGTTGGTTGTCCTGTTATAGTTAATGTACAGATTGAGAATGAGTTCACGCGCAGGGCTATACAGATTAGGGAAGCTGAAATGGGAAGCGACACATTCCATTCATCATTTCGCATAACCTGTTCTTATTGAAGCAACATAGAAATTGTGATAAACAATAATTTTTAGTGTTTACTCTTTGTTTGAGAATTCCCATTTTCCTCTAATTTGTATCTTACATAGAGGACATCTGTTTTGCTACAAGATTACCTATTGCTACTGTAATTTTAGCTATTTCATTAAAAAAATTGGTTTAATTAAATGCAATACAGAGTTTTTTTATGATTTTAGAGTGTCATAAACATTGCTTAAAATTATGAGTTAAACTGCACCAGTGGTAAAACTATTTACAGAGTCCACCTGGGGAAGTACCGTTGCCAGTTGTTCTACCACTATTCAGTAATGTGTTAATATTACTGTGTTCTGGATTGAAGGGCAAATTTTCTGGATAAATTACAAGGCTATGAGATAAATCTCCCATAGTACTAGATATAGTGAATAACTGATAAATTAAGTTAGTAAAAATAAACTTTGCTTACATTTATAACTTTCCAGGTCTCAGGATAACTCCATTCATATACTATATGGAGGTGGTGACTTTGCTCATAGAACAAGAGAAGAGTTATGATACCATGCCCAATTTCACAGCTGCTGATTGTAAGTATTATTATTTAGTTAGTTTACAGAATCTTTTTGACTATACATATAAGCATAGCAGCCATCTTTATGTTCCCACTACTAGGACTCAAGCCCTTCTCTCACAAGTAAAGAGTCAAAGCCATGATCCACTATGTTCTTGAAAGAGTTTTCTTATCTTATCTTCTTATGTTGGTCAAGTGCGGTTTGAGGGATGATGCATGGAAAGGTATCTTTCCATGCATCATACCATGTATTATTATTGATATGTATGTTTATGTGATACCTTTAGTCACACTGTACCCTAACCCCGTCTATTTCCATTGCATGTTTCTCTCCATCCATTCGGTTGCCTGGAAGAGATCGCTTTTAGCGATAAGGTCGCCACTTGTTACACTTGTTCTAGGCTATGTCTCTTTGTTTTGTAAGTTTTTTTTTATTGTGGACAATAAAGCGTTATCTATCTATCTATCTTTCCTAACATGCCAGTTTTCTGACTATGTTTTCCACCACTATTAAAGCCTACATAGCATGAGCACCTCACTAAATGTTGGCTAAAAACTAAATTGCCACAGCTGGAACTCGTGGCCTTCTCTCGCAAGGAGGTCTTGTCAAGGCCATAATCCACCATTGGTGGATCACACATGACCTCGAAAGATTCTATGTACATGTCGGTTTCCTCATGATGTTTTCCTTCATCGTTTTAAGTAAGCGGCATTAAGCACATGACTTCGAAAAGATAGTGGTGCGTGTGGGATTTGAACCCGGACGCTCCAGACCGGCAGTCGCCATTCTTTCGACTAGACCAGGTAATTTAAAGCCTAGGTACATACATAGAGGAAAATACACAAAAATATGATTGTGTGGTTTATGAAACTACGGTAAAACGTGAAACTTTTTTCGCACTGTAGACATTTAACTTTTTTTTTTAATATTCGATTTAAGTATGTTATGTAACTTAACGAGTGACGCCACCGTATTAGCCTGGGCTGCTCTGTCGAGAGCCTTTCACTTTACTCCTACTCCGTGGCCGACCGCCAAGCGACATGCAATAGATGGACGAAAAAAATATGAGGTTGTGATATAAAGAGAGACGAACTTCTTAGCATTCCATGGATTCACCGTGCGGGTGCCGGGTCCATCGTGTGGCAGAGAGAGAAATCTCGAATAGACCCCAAGACTTGTGACTCGGGCTGTAGGTTTAAAAGGGGCCCCTTATATTGACGTACGTCAACACTCACCTTCACTACTCGTATTTCTCTCCCTGCCCAGCCAAATCCGATATGATCCTACTAGTGCAGCTTTAGATACTCGTTCTAGTATAGAACTTACTGCACTTCTGGACAATCCAAGGTCTTTAAGCAGGTTATAGAGAGATTTTGCTGGTATACCTCTCGCTCCTACTTCTACAGCATATAAATTAACTACATAGCCATTTTTTGTTAATTCATTTTGAAGGTCGTAATACTTATTTTGTTTCATCGCGTGGTCTTTAGGTATATTAGTTTCCCACGGTACGGTAAGTTCTACCAGGACTATGCGTTTCGTAGCCCTAGAAAAAAGGAAAATGTCCGGTCTGGATGACGAAACACCCACATCCTCTGGGATTTTATAGTGCTTTTCATACGTATCCATTATAATAGTCCAATCAGGTGCTAAACCCAGGATTGAGTAAGGCTTGCTCTTGGAGTTTGAAGTTGAACCCTCTTTTACAAAGTTAATTTGTCTTTTGTTTGTCGTCAATCCCTTTTGGGCTCTAGCTACCGAAAGGCTTACGGCTTCACGTATGATTTCAAGTACTCTGTCATGGCGCTGTGAGTAATGACCCCTATTAAGGAGCACCTTGCATCCCACCAATATGTGCCTTGCTGTACATATCGCCTCACCACAAGTATAGCAACATTTTTCAGAGGCTTTTCCCCACCTTACCAAGTTACTCTGGTCAGGAAGGGTCATTTGAAAAGCATTTAGATAAAATTTTAATAAGGCAGGAGACCAGTCATATAGCAAGGAGTGCCACTTTAGAGCTAATGAGATACAAAACTCACCTATGGTTAACCACTCACTTTGCATTTCTAAATTCATAGCGTGCACTTTATAACTGTCATTTTCGTCTTGTTGTAGAAAGGTTTTTACCATGTCTCGGTCTTCCCTTTTCTTTCTCGCACCCAACCCAGCTGTATTTACTTGTGCACCTGCCATAAATTGTTTATGGAATTGAAGTCTAGATTCAAGGTCCGAAGCGCTTTTGTCTTTTGGGAGAGATGCGATTAATTCGTCTTTCGACTTTCCCAAAACATGCGTTTTTGTAACTCTTAGGTGTTTGTAGAGTTCGGATGGTTTTTTTAGTTTCAGGCCAAAACTATTGTGATCCCTAAAGAGAGTAGAGGGATCAGCCGGATGTGCCAATCCAAACCATGACTTCAATATCTTTATGACATTAGCATCTAGTTTTGCGAGGAGGGTTTTACCGATGTCATATACTAGGAAAGGCCAAGTGAGACGTGATGTGAGATAGTTGTCATATATCCATGCTTTTTTGATATTGCTGATAGGCTGTTGGTCTACCTTATTGAGGTCATTCATGAAATTTCCAACAACTACCTCTAATGATGGTGTACGTCCTTTGTAGTCTATCTTTCTACCAAGAAATTTGAAAGGCACAGCCTCTGCAATTGTGGCAACTCTTTGGCCACTTATGGAGAGTCCCGGATCGTAAGAAGTATATTTGGTATCTCGTCTACCCAGACATAAACAATGACATTTACTTGGTTTTGCCCTCATTCCCTCTGTCCATGTACAGAACTCATCAACATCATTCAACAATTCTTGACACTGTTTGGGATTTCGTGTAAGTATTGCAAGGTCGTCCGCAAAGGCTAAAATTGACTCAGTGTACTTATTGTTGATTTTAAACCGGTAGCCCCATTTCTTCTCACGGGATATTAATTTATCTACTAAAATATTTATAACTATATTAAATACTATTGGTGATAAGCAGCACCCTTGGAATAGTCCCACATTATATTTAAGTGGTTTTGAGTATTCCTTGTTTACTGCTATAACAAATTTTAAGTGATTATAATATGAATTAATTATGTCAATAATTACAGCAGGAAAGTTATACCATTTTAGGGCAAATAACATAAGTTCATGCTGCACGGAACCAAATGCGTTCTCTAGGTCTATCCAGCAGACTGTTATTTGTCTCTCATGTGTTCTGGCATCTTTCAAACTTTCCGCTAGTAATGTATTGTGTTCCAGGCATCCAGAAATACCAGGCAAGAAGCCTTTCTGGTGGTTGGGCCAACAACCACCAGAAAGGTTTAATTAAAAAAAAAACTACGTAGATTTTAAACTGATTACAATCTACGTTCTACTGCTAATCTACACCCCTTAAACCTACGCCCGAGTCACAAGTCTCGGGGTCTACTCGGGATTTCTCTCTGCCACACGATGGACCCGGCACCCGCACGGTGAATCCATGGAATGTTAAGAAGTTCGTCTCTTACGCTGACTTTAATACAATAAATTACAAAATATTCAGCGATAAGTGCACCAAGAATTTTAGTTTGTTTTACAACTAATTACTGTTTACAGGTCTACGGCTACTAGGCATAGGCCGCAACGAGTATTTGGAGCTGGTGGCCAAGAGTCGGTCTCTGGGCCGGCGAGGGCGCTCCAAGGCCCTGCGGACGTTGCTGCCGCGCGTCCCACAGCTCGTGCCCATGCAGCCCTGGTGGCGAGTCGAGCTCGGATACGTGTTGGAAAATGATGTCAAGGTAAAATGATTTTTTTAACCTAGTTCAAAAGGGAAGAAGTTCACAATTTGATTGGTATTTTTTAGGTATGTACACAGATTATGCTGAGATTTACTTATTATATAGTCTGGAATAACATAAAAGCTCCTTTATATCCCGAAAAAATGTAGAGTTTCTTAAGCAATAGCCATTATCTAAATCATATGAATACGGAGTCGTGGGTAGATGCTAGCTAAAACAAAGTTAAAATAATCATTGAAGTGATTTCTTTTTTGTATATTTTGACTGAAAATGTAATTTATGGCTCAAACTGCTCAGTGACTGCAGTCTTACATGTGATTTTGTATTTTTTTTTTCTTAAAAATAAACTTGAACAAAACAGAATTTAAACCGCAGTTTGCAGGCTTTAAAACCAATATGCATGTAATTAAACGCTACTGTTTTTGTTAGCGAAAAATGGTTTTTAAAACGTTATTACGTAACACTAACACGTAACATTTTAAAATATTCTATTGATGATTTTTTTGCGCGTGTTCTAAAGTTCTAATAAGCATGTCTCGCTTATTCCCCGACGCAGCCCCTGGGAGAGAGCGAGAGGGCAGTAATCGATCTCCTAATAGACCGTGGTTCCCAGACTGCGGGTACTCTGGACTATAACGTCGTGAAGGCGCTCTACAGGTAAGATGGGGTTTGGAAATGTAATCATGGGTAGGTAAATATACTTAATTTGAAATGTTTGCTAAGTACTAGAACAGGAATGTTTTTCATATTGACATTAATCAATACATTTTTCACTGTCCCACTTTGCAAAATTTTACACATATATAAGCCAGCCTACTAAATGTTACTGTAACCACTGCCATTACTCTGCTTCCTCTCATAGAAAAGAGAGTCAAGATCCACCAAGCTGGTCCAGTGCGAGTTGGTGGATGACGCATGACAACGAAAGATTCTTGGAACATGCCGGTTTCGTCATTATATTTTCCTTCACTGTTTTCGCATAGGTCGTGTACATATATTATACAGTTCAGGATAAACTGGTTAGGTTAGGTTTATAAACGCATTAATCTAGCATGTATCAATTAGTTCATCCTAGGTTATCCTATAGTACATAGGACAAACTGTCTGTACAGATTTATCCTATCACCTAAAGGATGGACTGATTTGGCCTAAGAAAAATTAGTTTCTTCTAAAATGGAGCTTGGCTGGTAACATATAGATACTATTTTCGCAGACGCGGTCTTATCTATCTGGACGTGCCGATCACGGCAGCGGACAAGGTGTCCGTCCCGCCGCTGAAAGGGTTCGTCATGAACAGGATAGCGGGAGACTACTTCGAAACGCTGCTATACAAGGTCTTCGTGTCTGTCGATGAACACACCAGCGTGGCGGAGCTAGCTACGGTTTTACAGGTTCGTATTATGAAGAAAAGAAGAAGAGCATCGGCTCCGTATCTGGTCTGGTATCAGGTCTGTCAGGGAAAATTACGTAGTTTGCAGAACATCGACATATTATCATATTAAAACGTCCTATAATATTACTATGGTGGCAATGTCTTGAGTGACAAAACGCCTTACTAGTAAAACGTCCAAAGCGTAAAATTGTTCACAGCTTCACTTATTTCAACATTTTTGTAATGAAAACTTTTTTGGCGCACCTTATATAGATTTTCCGTGGGCTGTGAATTGAACTCAAGCGTAGAAATTTTCGGGTAAATCGGATGCTCTCGATGGCCATGGTCATGGCCACGCCCTCCGGTTTCACCCGCGTAGTTTCTAAAGCGTGCTATCAAATTCTGAGTTATGAGTTTTCACTTCTATAGGCAGTCCCGATGACATTTTTTATTTTGTTTTATTCACAGTATTACACATACGCACAGTGGTATGATTATTTGCATGGGGTATGTAGGGTCTGAAAATGTATAATATAAAATTCCACTGCAGAGTGACGAGATGAGCAAGACTTGCTCCCGGTGGTAAGGAGCACGCCTGCCCATAACAGCGCGATGTCACGTAGTGCTCGTCATCCAAAGATTCCAGATCTGCCCTGTAATTTCTCTAAAAACTTTGCTCTTCAAAACAAAGCAGTGTGATAAAAGTACAATGTACCGTTGTACAAAATCGCGATATTTTTTGTGGCGATTTGACCGAAGTTTCGTGTTGTGTAATACGGGCTCCCGAGATACACCAGGCTAGGTTTCAAGGTAGTATCAGTAAGCTAGCAAGCTATTACTTCTAGGTTCGTGTAAACAAAACTAGCTTCATCAGCCAGTTTGTTAGGATAGTTTTGAATAGGATGAAGTTGTATATTGAAGGCTAGTAGCTCCATGAATGCTAGTGTTGTGCCCAGGTGGAGGTGGAGCTGGTGAAGCAGGCGGTGTCGCTGTACTGCCGGCTGGGGTTCGCGAACAGCCTGCGCCCGCCGCCCGTCGCGCCGGAGCACCCGACCTGGGCGGACGCGGTCACGCACCACCGACACCAGCCGTGAGTACATCACTATAGTGCGTTCCAGTAAGCTGTGTAGAAAACCAAAACAAACAAAAAAAAAGGTGATACCATAACATAAACATCGTTTAATCTTAGTATTTTTATGAAATTGCCTTAAAATATTTTTCACAAATAGGATTCGACTTTATTGCGATCTTAAATACCATATACTTAGATTTGTATTGATCAAATAATTCTACACTATCTTATTTTAAAAGTTATAGAAAGTAATGGTAGGATGATAGAAATATGATTTTAAGTACTAGCAATTTGATCTGTGTTTCTCAAACTCTCAATGTTGCATTCAAGATTCAAGACATTTATACTTCATTTCATCAAATTATTCTTATTAAGGATGCGCCTATTTTTCTAACATACCCCTCTCATGCCCATATTGTAAAAATGCCCATTTCCATTATATTCAAGTATGGATTAATTTTACTCTATTTATTTTTGTCATTAATTTGGGATTTTTGATTGTAATGTAATTTGATTTTAATGTAATTTGATTTTAATGTAATGTATTATTTGATTTTTATTGTAATGGGATCTTAAATTGACGTCTGTTTTTAAAAAAAATATTGACTTGTATTGGTAATATTTGAATATTATGACATGTAACTACTCGTTATCAATAAAAGAGTAAGAGTATTACTAAAGAACTCCGAGAAAAAGGTTTCTTGTGTCGTAACGAGTTGAGAGAAAATCGCAAACCTCTAAATACGTGTTTCAAATTACGCTGTTTACTATCAAAAGCTTGTATAATTTTCACTCTAAAATGCCATAAATTTTGTGTTATTTTGATCGAAACTTTTGTATGTGTTTCCAGAATATTACATCATAGTGTTATGATCAGTTTTGGGTAATACGAGGACAATTTGAACGAGATTTAATTATTGTCAAAAATAAAATGAACGTTTTCATACAAGGAAACATCTAAATTACTTTTTCATCCCACCAGCTCGGAAAGAGTACTTTTGCTCCTCGATATCAGGGCGCAAAAGTCGTTTTTACCCTCTAGAGGGTAAAGTAAATTTGAATTTAGAACATCGTGTGTACTGAGGTTTTGAATTCAAAACATAATTTAACCTACTAATTTCTACCTCCTTGGTGCCGAATTCATCATACATTTCTTTTTAATTTGTTAAAAACTCATACTCGGAACCTCCTTGCTGTACTTTTTATTAAATGCTTTGCGCGCAATTTTCTTTTCACTTATGGAGGATAGAGGTAAATAATGTTATTTCAAATGGCAGAACATTTTAAAATGCTATGAATGAATCAATTGTAATCGAATTGAAGTATACCGAGTTGCCGAGTTAAATAATTAAATATTAAAATAGTAACTAATAGATAATTTCAACTACTTACTTGTACAGTACAAAATAATGTAGTAAATATAACATCAAATAAATAATTACTATTTTGAGAAAACATGTATGTACAATATATTTTGAAGTCAAAACTTCTTTTGGCGCGCCAAAGACAGATTTTTCGTGGGCTGTCAATTTGATTCTAGCGTCACGCTCGGGAATCTTAAGAAATCTTCGGGTAAACTCGGGACCATAGCCATTGGCCATCTAGAAATGCCTCAGCCTTTCCCATTGGCCTTTTAAAAATGTGTCAGCATTTCTAGATGGCCATGCTCATAGCCGCACCCTCCGGTTTTACACGCGTAGTTTCCAAAGTAAACAATCAAATTCTGAGTTATAAGTTACCACTTCTTTCGGCAGTGCCTATGACTGCCAATATTTTTCTTTCATGAATTCTGAATAGTACGCTTATTAATTTCCTTTAAAATGTACCCTGATGCAAATTTTGCGCTACTATAATTTAATGCATTTGGGCGGATACTTTTTCATGTACACATTTGAAACTCCTTACCTCAATCGGTCAACTCTCCATATTTTCACGTCATATTGTTAAAACCATGGCTAAATATACTTAAGTTTAAAACTTATAAAATTGAATACAAGTGAAAAACCGAAATACCATAATAATAAGTGATTCTAGCGACCAAGAAGTTTATTTGACGCCAACAGAATCGACTGAAACTGAAAATGCGCAAAGCGTTTAGTAATTTCCTCGCTAGGGGGGGGATGAAAAATTACGTGTTACACTCGAGTGCAAAGATTTTTCACCTTGTGCCCTTTTGATTCCCTTGCTACGCTCAGGATTCTAATTTTTGAATCCCTCGCTACGCTCGTGATTCAACTTTAGAATCCTTCGCTTGCTCGGTCATCAAAATTGAGCACGCGGTTAAAAAGCCACTTTGCACTCTTGTACAACAAATAACTATTTCATCCCACCAGCTCGGAAAGAGTACTTTTGCTCCTCGATAACAGGGCGCAAAAGTCGTTTTTACCCTCTAGAGGTTAAAGTAAATTTGAATTTAGAACATCGTGTGTAGTGAGGTTTTGAATTCAAAACATAATTTAACCTAATTATTTCTACCTCCTTGGTGCCGAATTCATCATACATTTATTTTTAATTTGTTAAAAACTCATACTCGGAACCTCCTTGGTGTACCTTTTTTTAAATGCTTTGCGCGCAATTTTCTTTTCACGTATGGAGGATAGAGGTAAAGAATGATATTTCAAATGGCAGAACATTTTAAAATGCTATGAATGAATAAATTGTAATCGAATTGAAGTAGGTATGCTGAGTTGCCGAGTTAAATTAATTAAATATTATTGACTATTAAAATAGTAACCAATAGATAATTTCATCTACTTGTGCCGTACAAAATAATGTAGTAATTATAACATCAAATAAATAATTACTATTTTGAGAAAACATGTAGGTACAACATATTCTGAAGTCAAAACTTCTTTTGGCGCGCCAAAGACAGATTTTTCGTGGGCTGTCAATTGAATTCTAGCGTCACGCTCGGGAATGATAAGAAATCTTCGGGTAAACTCGGGACCATAGCCATTGGCCATCTAGAAATGCCTCAGCCTTTCCCATTGGCCATTTAAAAATGCGTCAGCATTTCTAGATGGCCATGCTCATAGTCAAGCCCTCCGGTTTCACACGCGTAGTTTGCAAAGTAAGCAATCAAATTCTGAGTTATAAGTTACCACTTCTATCGGCAGTGTAAGGAGTTTCATGAACACATATGAAACTCCTTACCTCAATCGGTCAACTCTCCATATTTTCACGTCATATTGTTATTGTTAAAACCATGGCTAAATAAACTTAAAGTTTAAAACTTAGGTTAAAAACAGTAAAATTGAATACAACTGAAAAACCGAAATACCATAATAATAAGTGATTCTAGCGACCAAGAAGTTTTTTTGACGCCAACAGAATTGACTGAAACTGAAAATGCGCAAAGCGTTTAGTAATTTCCTCGCTGAGGTGGGATGAAAAATTACGTGTTGCACTCGAGTGCAAAGATTTTTCACCTTGTGCCCTTTTGATTCCCTTGCTACGCTCAGGATTCTAATTTTTGAATCTCTCGCTATGCTCGTGATTCAACTTAAGAATCCTTCGCTTGCTCGGTCATCAAAATTGAGCACGCGGTTAAAAAGCCACTTTGCACTCTTGTACAACAAATAACTATTTTAAGTCACTGGTTCTAGTGTTACATTCTTCTCCGAACTCAAATGCTTTGCCTTTCCTTTTTTACGTGGGGGAAATAAATGTACGTATGCCCGCCATACTCTCATTATGAAATGAGAGGAGATCTCCATCTACCCTCATTTGGGCTTCAAAAATCGCAGGATGACCAACACTACACACAACACTAACCATATCAGGTTTCTCCAAACTCAGTGCGCTATGCACACATTTATTTATTAGAGGATTGCGCGACGCCGATAACCGTAAACCGGGTAGTTTTCGGTTATTGGCATCGTGGTCATCGCGTCGTAGTTGAAATATATATATATATGTTTTTTATTTTCCAATGCTTCCCGAACCATTCTTGCGTAGTAATGACATTCGGTAGATATAACCTTCGGGTCGTGGATCTCGATCCAATGACCAGTTTTAGCATCAATCAAATGTTCAGCAATTGCAGATTCTTGTGTCTGACGATTTTTTACAGCGGCAATGTGTTGATTGTTCCAAGTCCCAGCAGTGGGAACATATATTTGGGTGTTTATGATATCCATACATATATATTTAGCCTTGTTTTGCGACGAAAATTTAAAAGGGCAAGCAATGAAAGGTACTACAAACTATCTTGTAAAACAATGGTTGAGAAATGCTGGTCTGTCATATTGAGAGTGACATTGGTTTGTTTACCTTTTATTCACAGAGATTTGGAATGAGGTATAGCTGCTCATACCCACTACAGGAACTAGGAGCCTTTTTTGCAGCTATCATAGGTATACATATCACCGCCATTTTTCCTGACGTACGGTGCTAAGGTGCAGGCTGCTCGCAAACCCCGGCAGTATAGCGACACGACCCGCTTCACCAGTTTCACCTCCACCCGGACGGAATACTCCGATCATCAATTACGAAAGGGACTGCCTTTACACAATTTGTGTGAGCGTGTAGTGATTCTGCAATCGTTTTTTTAGGGTTCCGTAAAACGTAAAAACGGAACCCTTATAGATTCGTCATGTCTGTCTGTCTGTCTGTCTGTCAGTCCGTCCGTCCGTATGTCACAGCCACTTTTTGCCGAAACTATGAGAACTACACTGTTGAAACTTGGTAAGTAGATGTATTCTGTAAACCGCATTAAGATTTTTACAAAAGTTTAAAAAAAAACAAAAATTAGGGGTATAAACAAAAATAACAAAAGTATGGGGGCACCCATACTGAGAACTGAAACTCAAAAATTTTTTTTTCATCAAACCTACACGTGTAGGGTGTCTATCGATAGGTCTTCAAAAATGATGTTGAGGTTTCTAATATAATTTTTGTCTACACTGAATAATTTGCGCGAGAGACGCTTCCAAAGTGGTAAAATGTGTGTCCCCCCCCTTCTAACTTCTAAAGTAAGAGAATGAAAAAACAAAAAAAAATATATGATGTACATTACCATGAAAACTACCAACAAAAATTAGTTTGAACTCGATCTGATGAGTAGTTTTTTTTAGTACGTCATAAATACACTATTATTAAATTTAGATCAAAGTTACAACGAACTACAAGAACTATGTGTACTATGTATATTATGTTACTTGCTGCAACGGAACCCTTCATGGGCGAGTCCAACTCGCACTTGGCTACTTTATTTTTACACAGACGACACATAATTTAGACTTGAAAACGGTGCGCATTCGGCGGAATGTTTACCTAAGCGTGGGGAGGGTAATGGCTTTGCTTACTTTTGATGACAAAGAGGAGTCAATAATTGCAATAAATCTGCTTACGTAATACGTCAACGCCTCTAGACTTGATATTTTTAAACGGTTTTATTTAGCTCACCCCGTTTGTTTTATTTATTATTTATTCTTGGGTCAAATTTAGTCATTCAAATTTCACCCTCTTCCTGTCAACCGATTAATCTGAAATTTTGTATACACTTTGGATTTTGGTGGCAATACAATTATGTTTATTCATTATCATTATAAATTCAAGATGGCCGCCGCTACAAAATGGCGGATAATTTATGTTTTATTAATCCCATCAATATGGGTATCAAATGAAAGGGCTCAACAAGCAGAATACAATATACTATAAAAAATTGAAATCCAAGATGGCGGCCGCTACAAAATGGCGGATAACGTAGGTTTTATCAATCCCATCAACATGGGTATCAAATGAGAGGGCTCAACAAGCAGAATACAATATACTATAAAAAAATGAAATCCAAGATGGCGGCCGCTACAAAATGGCGGATAACGTAGGTTTTATCAATCCCATCAATATGGGTATCAAATGAAAGTGCTCAATCAGTAGAATACAATGTACTATATAAAATTAAAATCCAAGATGGTGGCCTCTACAAAATGGCGGATAAGTTAGGTTTTATCAATCCCATCAACATGGGTATCAAATGAAAGGTCTCAACAAGTAGAATACAATTTACTATGCAAAATTGAAATCTAAGATGGCCGCCGCTACCAAATGGCTGATAACAATTTTTTATCAATCCCACCAATATGGATATCAAATAAAAGGGCTTGACAAGAAGAATACAGTGCACTATACAACCTCAATATTTAAGATGGGTGCAGCCACTAAATGGCATATAATAATAAGATTTAAATTTAGAAATTGAATCTGTAATTTTTTAGTATTTTAGTGGGAAGACTTCTTCAAGACACGAGTGATGAGTTTGCAATAGACAAAGCGTTAAGGGTATATATACCCCACAAATCAACAAGTTAACGACCACAACTCTGCTGTATTGAATTTGTACAGAAATAATGGTGCTCGCATTTATAAAATAAAAGCGCAGGATCAGCTAGTACACGCCACACGAAATGCAGACAATGTGGATATAGCTACTATAATGCCAGCTGATATCAACAAAACTGGGGGTTTACCAGCGGAACTGGAAATATTTGTGGGGGCAAAAGTCATGCTACGGTCCAATATTGACGTTTCAAAGGGATTAGTAAATGGCGCTATAGGCTACATCAACGAAATCGTTTGGCCTCAATTTCGTCGAACTCAGATGTATGCAACAGATGTACCTTCCGTCCGAATTGATTTCGCAAGAGACGGAGTACATCTTATACACCCGAAAGCCATACAGTTTCCAGCTAAGTACAATTACGGGACGGCTGAAAGAAGAATGTTGCCTTTAATACTATCATGGGCTTCTACAATACATAAAATGCAGGGCAGCACTGTGGATCACGCAGTCGTATACTTAGGTGCGAAACTGTTTGAAGAAGGTCAAGCCTACGTGGCTCTTATTAGAGTAAGATCTTTGCAGGGACTACGTATAGAGGAGTTGGACTGCAATAAACTAACGGGCAAGAAACCTTGCAATAATGAAGCACTAAATGAATTAAACAGAATGCGAAATAAAAACTAGAAAATAAAAATAGGGAAAAAAAACTTTTTAAGTTAAACGGTTTTATGTTAAACATACATTGCAAAGTTTAAGATAAATGTACTAAAAACCAAAAAATAATAAAATAGATACAGTCGTGGGAATTATAAACATATGCATAGACTAGACTAAAATAAAACCGTGGGGCACGTCAATTGTCTACAAACTATCGACTTAATGTGCGATAGAAGAATCGTTTAATTCGTCGTTAGGCAGTTGGCCCGCAGACGGTGAGGAAATTACTTACTATTTTCTTGCTCATGGAAATATCAATAGTTATACACTCCATGTAAATAAAAGAGATGTTTCAACTAGTTTATCGTTGTGTTGTGTCGTGTGTTATAAGTTACGGTGGTCTAGTCGGGAGAACGGCGGCTGCCGATCCGGAGACCCCGGGTTCAAACCCCACACGCACCACTGTCTTTTCGAAGTCATGTGCGTAATGCCGCTAACTTAAAACGGTGAAGGAAAACATCGTGAGGAAACCGACATGTACCTAGAATCTTTCGAAGTCATGTGTCATCCGCCAACCCGCACTGGGCCAGCGTGGTGGATTATGGCCTTAACTCTCTCCTTGCGAGAGAAGGCCCCGAGTCCCAGCAGTGGGAACGTTTAGTGGGCTGTTGATGATGATGATCGTTGGACATTCACACTGCTGGCTGGCGAGGAATCGTTTCACTGCTCGTAGTTTGTCTTTAATCGACAAAACATATGATAAAAGTACTACTAGCTCACCACTATGAAACCCTAAAACTCGCTTATAATCGAGCTTGCTAGCTTGTTTCCACATTCTAGCCCTACTTATCACACGTCCATCGTTGTCGGTTGAAGAACTGCCTAATTATAGTGTAACATTACAAAACAAACATTTTAATCAACGATTGTAGACAATTGACGTGCCCCACGGTTTTATTTTAGTCTAGTCTATGCATATGTTTATAATTCCCACGACTGTATCTATTTTATTATTTTTTGGTTTTTAGTACATTTATCTTAAACATTGCAATGTATGTTTAACATGAAACCGTTTAACTTAAAAAGTTTTTTTACCTATTTTTATTAAAAAATACGAATTACGTTAATATTTACGTCTACCAATGAGTGAAACAGAACGGCGCCCGGGCGCCGCTCGGTACGGTCGTACTTCTCTAACTGTTAAGTTTTTTTTTCATAAACAAGAAGAGCACGCTTAAGCACTACCTTCCCAATACAGCACGTCCTCATTTACATATTATATTATATTGCAGGTACAGCCAGATAACGCCGCTAACTTTCGACCCGACCGCCGACGATGACGCTATACAAATGGAACCGGTGCTCATCAAAAATGTTCCCTCCACTTCTAAACAAGTAAGACATCATCAATTTATCCTTATCACTCTTTGCTTATGCACACCTTATTACGTTTTGCTCTCTAAGAACCGATATGTTGATTTATTTGACAATAAACTACAACAATCTTTGGTGATAAAACTGAAAAACTAGATTAGATTTATAATAAAAAGTGTGTTGTATTGTATTCGCATGTAATATATTATGTATTATTTTGTTTTTACAGAGTCCTGAACCATTGGACAGTGCAATAAATGGCGCCAGCAGGAGAGTGGCCTTACTGTTTGATTCCACGCTTGCTGCGTATCTTATGATGGGCAATCTATCGCCGGTATGTATGATTGATAATAAAAAGCATTTTTTAACCTACAAAAATAGCGGTACAGCATTTATTGTTAGCCTAGTGGCTCAATCGATAGTGTGCTCACTGAACTGCAGGTTGTGGCTTTAATTCTCATTTAGGACAAACATTTCTGTTTTTTCGTATTATATAGTGACTTAGTACTGATGGAAAGCAATAAGCCGACTCATAACATCAGTGTTATGCAGCTATTGGAACATGAAAAGTAAAAATCTTTACATAACACTACATTGTACTCGGCACCCTGAGATAATGATTATTTATTTATATTCTCTATTTAGCTCTATCTGTATAAATGTTGTGTATTTTCCAGGATCTCAAAAGTCACGCTGTCACATTGTTTGAAGTGGGCAAGCTGTGTGACGAGAGCTTGGACAGCTTGTTAATGGAGTTAGACAAGGTAAGGGATTTAGCGAGCATTATTACAAAACATCAATTTGGCTTTTATGTGACATCACGTCTTCGTAAAAAAACGTACGATGAAATGACTTCAATCGAAACTTCTAGCACTGTATCTTATATAATGTCTAGAGCGATAAACTTCAAATAAACGCTTCATTTTAATTGAGAGACGAACTTCTTAGCATTCCATGGATTCACCGTGCGGGGGCCAGGTCCATCGTGGCAGAGTAGATCAAATCCCGAGTAGATCCTGAGACTTGTGACACGGGCGTAGGTTTATGGGGCCCCTTTCTGACGTACATCAACACTCACCTTCACTAATCGTGTTTCTCTCCCTGCCCAGCCAAATCCGATATAAACCTACTAGTGCAGCTTTAGATACTCGTTCTAGTATATAACTTACTGCACTTCTGGACAAGCCAAGGTCTTTCAGCAGGTTATAGAGAGGTTTTGCTGGTATACCTCTCGCTCCTACTTCTACAGCGTATAAATGAACTACATAGTCATTTTTTGTTTTAAGGTTGTTATACTTATTTTGTTTCATCGCGTGGTCTTTAGGTACGGTACGGTAAGTTCTACAAGGACTATGCGTTTCGTAGGTCTAGAAAAATGGAAAATGTACGGTCTGGATGACGAAACATCCACATCCTCTAGGATTTTATAGTGCTTTTCATACGTGTCCATTAAAATAGTCCAATCAGGTGCTGTACCCAGGATTGAGTAAGGCTTGTTCTTGGAGTTTGAAGTTAAGCCCTCTTTTACAAAGTTAATTTGTCTTTTGTTTGTCGTCAATCCTTTTTGGGCTCTAGTTACTGAAAGGCTTATGGCTTCACGTATGATTTCAAGTACTCTGTCATGGTGCTGTGAGTAATGACCCCTATTGAGGACCACCTTGCGTCCCACCAATATGTGCCTTGCTGTACATATCGCCTCTCCACAAGTATAGCAACATTTTTCAGAAGCTTTTCCCCACCTTACCAAGTTACTCTGGTCAGGGAGGGTAATTTGGAAAGCATTTAGATAAAATTTTAATAAGGCAGGAAGGAGACCAGTCATAGAGCAAGGCGCCACTTCAGAGCTAATGAGATACAAAACTCACCTATGGTTTGCTCACTCACTCACTTTGCATTTCTAAATTCATAGCGTGCACTTTGTAACTGTCATTTTCGTCTTGAATCTTGATCAAGAAAAATCTGATTGATTTCTGCGTAAGCAGTATGTACTGGAGTTCGCCAAACAAAACATTAATGTCATGGATTATGTACAGTGAAGGACAACACAAACCCATCGTAATGTTTTTAATTGTCGGAGACGGATGCACTCGCGCTTGATCTTGACAACTGATGGTAGCTTCGAACGGACTGAGTAAATATGGCTCACTATGATTTGCTTCACTTTTCTTGCGCGGACCCGGTTTCTAGGCGTACATTTTTTAATAATAATGTAACTGTAACTTTTTAAGAATGATTTTTTTTAGTCATCATACCTATTGCCTTGGGTTATTTAATTTTAATTTTAATGTAGATTTGTTTGTGTAAAATCAGGTGGTAGCAGACCCGGAGATAGAAGGCGAGGCACGTCGGTACCTGGCCGCGGCGGCGTGTCTACGTATAGCGCTGCGAGCGCTGAGGCCGGCCTTGCGGCCGTTGGACTTGCTGCGCTGTGAGGCCTTACACTCGCTCGGGGCCGCCGCGCGGACCCGTCTCCTCAATACCAAGTATAGGTCAGTGGATGCAGGTCTTACGTTAGGCTGCTTTCGTTAGGTTATGTTAATGTGTGATCAGGTGGTAGCAGACTTAGGGGTCCACCACCTAACTAAAACTGTGTTATCTTTGATATTGCTTCAAATGATAGAGACAGCAATAGTAAAGCCAAGGCCGATTTAGTCAGGTACTAGTAGATCCAGAGAAGGCGAAGCGCGTCGCTATCTGGCCGCGGCGGCGTGCCTGCGTATAGCGCTGCGAACGCCAAAACATTGATGACATGATTGCATACAATGCAATCGAGCGGAAGAGAGATAGATGCGGCGCAACCGAACAATGAGCGTAACGGGACACTTTCGTGCGTACGTACGTGCAGCTGGCGTTCATCGATTTATGAGGCGTTGTCAAATCAAAAAAAAAAATTGATACCCAAAATATTGCGGCGTGCTATCACCTCTTCTCTTTGCTATCTTCATTAATTCTATATCTCAAAGCCTCAGTTCTTCCTACCACCTTTATGCAGACGATCTCCAAATTTATTCACATGCGCAACTTTCAGATCTAGACATAGCCATAGCCACGGTAAATGCAGACCTCCACGAAATTGTCTGTTGGAGTAATTCGTTTGGTATGAATGTTAATCCAAAGAAGACACAAGTTATAATAATCGGTAGCTCCTATATGGTTTCTAGGATTGATTGGAGTTCAATTCCTGCGGTCGTATTTGACGGGACCACAATCCCTTACAGTGAATCAGTCAAAAATCTTGGTGTCATTTTTGATCGTACTTTGAGTTGGGAACCTCACTTGGAGTCGATTAGTTGCAAGTTATTTGCATCTGGTGGATCTCTAAGACGAATCCGTAACTTCTTACCCACTGCCACTAAGGTTGCACTTGCACAATCTCTTCTTCTCCCTATCCTTGACTACGCTGACGCCTGCTACCTCGATCTCACAGAGAATCAGCTAAATAAACTTGAGCGTCTTCAAAATTACTGTTTAAGATTTATATTTGGATTGCGCAAATATGATCATGTGTCTCAATTTCGTTGACAGCTCAAGTGGCTCCCTATTCGCTTTCGTCGGAATGCTCACATCCTTTCACTGCTTTACAGTGTTCTATTTAACCCTGCTACGCCACGATATCTGAAAGACTGCTTTACATTCTGGAGTAGTGCACACACGTGTCATCTTAGATCTACCTATAATTTGTCCCTGCAAATGCCCACTGCACGTTGCGAAACTTTCTACGGAAAATCCTTTGCATTCCAAGCAGTTGAGTTATGGAATGCCTTGCCCGTAGAAATTAGACAAGCCGTCACTTTCCATATTTAAGGTGGAAGTAAAAAAACATTATTTGTCAAAGGCCTGCTGAAGTCTGATTGAAGCTGATATTTATGAAATAGTATTTTGGATTCATTGCATATATATATTAGTATATTTATGTAATAAGATTATTTATGTATTAGCATGTATTATTATTAGAATGTATGTCTATTTTATTTTAGTCAATAATTAGTATCCTATTTTAATTATGTAGTAAGGTATCAAATTGCTCTTTATTTGATTACTCCCGTCTTTTTATTTTTAACTTTTTTTTCCATCCCACGGTTGCCTGGAAGAGATCGCTTTTAGCGATAAGGTCGCCATTTGCTACTATATTTTAAGATTATTTTTTAAGTTGTTTGTTCTGTTAAGTGCAATAAAGAGTTTATCTATCTATCTAACATTGGGCAAGTTAGCCAAACTATGTTACGAGATGATACGTAATGATGACATAGCTTATGTGTGTCTTATGTTGTAGGCTGGCGATCTCGACGGCGCCGCTGTGCCGCAACGCGCGCGCGGGCGCGGCGGCGGGTGCGCTGCCGCACGTGGGCCCCGCGCCGCCCGAGGCCGCCTCGCCGTGGATGCGGCTCTACCTCTACCACACGGCCGGCTACGGGCCGCCCACGCTGCTGCTCACTAAAGGTAACTAACTATCTCTATGACGCCGCTGTGTACACGAAACTGACACATTTGCACAAATGCACATGCATTATTATTTCCGGGAGATCTACTTTATTTATTTTATTAGTTATCTTCAGGTCTACCGCTGTACAGCGCCCAAGTATCCAAAAATGAAACGCACGTATAACATCGATAAAGATTGTATTCGTTTGTTTGCAAAAGTTTAGCCAAAGGATAACAACGTGTTAATACACATATAAAAGAGTGATTCGTCTCGGAAACAAACCATCATCGCGTTTTAAGGCCGAACAGCGCCATCTAGTTTCGTTCGAGACAAACCAATAATTGTGTACAAAATTACAAATTAAACATTCCGCCACCCATGGACCACACGTCCATAACTAGTGGAAATAAGAGGCGATTCATTGAACTCTAAAGACTACACAATTTTGACAACAATAAAATATAATTGCAAGCTATAAAATATAATAGCTAGAAATACTGACAACATTTCAAAATTGATTACAACACTTTTTTATTATATTTATTCTTAACTACTGATATGAAATCGATAATCTAAGTTCAGATAAGAGTTTAAAAAAATAGCAATTAACAAGAAAGCGTTTACAAAAAACCTAACAGAGCTTTGAAGACAAATTAACAGGTTCTGTTTGATCAAGATTTTAGATCCCGTAAAACCGAAAATTGAAAAGAATTCTCTTCATTCTGACCTCACGCTGAAATTCACAAAAATAACATGGAGGTCAAGTGATTTCAAGAGCACATACAACATTTCAATGCATCGTCTTTCAAATATGCTATCCGTAATTTCTTAAGCATCGTCTGTGTATAATGCAAGTGCTTTGAAAGCAAATTAGGATAGTTGTGATCCTCGAAAGTGAAGGGTTTCTATTTCAACGTATGAGAGTCTCGTTTCATCTTGCAGAACTTTTTGAACAGATCATCTTCTAAGTGATGTTTATCATGCGTCAAATGCAGGTTCACTAAATTGTCACATTTTGCGCTTTTGTTAACATTAATACTTGGTACAATACCAGATAAAATCCAACCCAGTCGGGTGTTTTGTGCAATTAGCCCGGACTGATCTTGAACCAATCCTTTCAGAAGGATTTGACTAAAAACTTCTGCCCCCAGTAGCACATCAATTTGACTGGGTGTGCCAAATGATGGATCTGCTAAAGCACTAATTGAAAGTGCTGATAAGCACTGCAAGTTTTGCAACGTTGTGCTGGGCAACAGGCTAGTAAGTTTATTAAGCACATGTGCTCTAACCGTGATGGTAAAGGTCGGGTCTAGGCGGGACTGAAGGGTTAACGCAACTGTGTGCTTTGGCTCAAAAGTCGAGCCACGGTCGCCTCCTAGCCCAGTGACTATACTGGTCTCAAGAGTCTTCTTGAGACCCAAACGCTGCACAGCAGCTTCTGTTAGAAAAGACGCCTGAGATCCCTGATCAAGAAGAGACCTTAAAACAAAAGTCGTTTTTTTGTTGGATTCCGCTTTTACCAAGGCGGTAGGCAACAGAACTTGACTGGGCGAATTAGCTAAGCAGGTGGTTATCCCTGGTGAACGTGGCGTTACAGAATGAGTGTGTGAATATGCTGAACTTGTCGTTGATGCTGTGGTAGCAGTGACAATTCTCTTATTCACAGGCTGATCAACCGTAATTTTATTGGTTGAATGTTGGTTTCTTGGGTGCAAAAGTGTGTGATGTTTCTTTTTACACAAACGACACCTGGCTGACGAATTGCATTGATAAACTGTATGGCTTTTATTCAAACAGTTGAAGCATAATTTATGCGTCCTAGCAAAATTACGCTTGGCTTCGGTGGACTTTTTTGCAAATTTCTTGCAATTGCAAGTTTTGTGATTTTCTGAACAAAAGGAACACGAAACTGAAGAAGCTACAACGTGAGTACAACTAGACTTCTCCAACTTCTGCAAACTTGGATCTAAAAACTCAATCGCCCTGAACCTATTTTCCAAAAAATCTTCAAACATTGCAAGCGTTGGTAGTTCTAGAACCGTTTCAGTTACTTTTTGTTCCCAATATTTACGAGACTCAGCACTAAGTTTTTGGCTTATCAAAAAAACTATTATTGTATCCCAACTATCAACATTGACACCTAAATTCTTCAACGAATTCAAACATTCTTTGGTTGTGTCTAACAGTAACTTAATAGCACTTGAAGATTCAGTAGTCAATGCCTTTTGAGAAACTAACCTTTTTAGATTACAATTAACCAAATACTTTTTATTATTGTATCTATTTTGTAGCTGAGTCCAGCACACACCAAAGTTATCTGAAGTAATTGGGATGTGACGCAACAATTGCTCAGCTTCACCAGTCACTGAAGCCTTCAGATAATATAATTTTTGAACATCATCAATATTGCTGTTGTTGTAAATCAAAGAAGTGAACAAGTCTCGGAATGTTGCCCACTCGGAATACTTTCCCGAAAACTTCGGTATCTCAATTTTGGGCAATTTTACACTGAATTGTTCAGTTCTATGAGCAGCGTCAGTACATGTATGAGTGACAGTTGAATCCGGTTTGAGTTTCAAAATGGCTTCTTTCAACATAGATTTATATTCAATATACAATTCTTCACATGAATCGTACACATTATTAGCACAATAAGAAGAAGCATCCAATTCTTCAGTCTTTATTTCGATTATAATATTACGATGATTATTTTGAATCTCAATCCAATACTGCTCCAATGTCTCCAAACGTGTGCTAATATAGATAAACGTTAAACGGTCTTCGATGATTTCTTGAAATTATTCTTGGATTTCGAAATTTGTGATGCTAAACTGTCTTGCAATTTAAAGTATTTATTTTCCATGTTAAATAAGTTCAATTACCTACCTAAGTTCAATTATTAAGTAACAAATTAAGGTAACATTGACTGTGAACACAATATTTTTTCAAAGTTGAATCCTAAATACTTTATACAAATTTTGCTAAGTCGATGAAAGCTATTGGCCAATTATTCTAAGTGTTCAGAACCTTGTCGAAATCAATTCTATACAAAATCGGGCATAGGTTCCCCGTGTGAACACTTTTGGCGAAACTATTCTAATTCATGCAAAACACAGAAAAATATTACAAGTCCAAGATAAATCAATGAAATTTTGTCAAGTCTCTAGAACCTTGTCGAAATAAATTCTTCATGCAGTAGATTTCTTCTAAGTTAAAATCGTCACGATAATAAGGTTGAAAATGTACTCACAATTTATCACCACCGAAAACTCACACTTCACTGGATAGTGACGTCACAACTGCTACATACGTCACTCCTGTGACGTCAGATCACTTGTCCGCCGCTGGCGCAGGATCCCAATGGCGGTGGTACTTCGCCCTCGCCCCGCACACCGGACGGTGTGGGCACACTTCCGCCGCTTGTGACGATGATCTCCCTCGCTAGGGGTTCTACCAAGAACACCCAGAGTTGGACGAACACTTCACTTCTCCACGGTTGTTCTTGCTACCATCAACCGGTCAAGGCTTGATGGTCGAAAGGTTCAACCGCCAACTTCCTGCACCGGTAGCAAACCACTACCCGGTCTGGTGCAAATGGTACAATGCACAGGTCAACCACGCGTCGCCGTTTACCGGCAATACGAAGGACCAATGTACAGCGCCCAAGTGTCCAAAAATGAAACGCACGTATAACATCGATAAAGATTGTATTCGTTTGTTTGCAAAAGTTTAGCCAAAGGATAACAACGTGTTAATACACATATAAAAGAGTGATTCGTCTCGGAAACAAACCATCATCGCGTTTTAAGGCCGAACAGCGCCATCTAGTTTCGTTCGAGACAAACCAATAATTGTGTACAAAATTACAAATTAAACAACCGCCAAAGTCTCCTGCTTTCTGCTATGCTTTAATTTGTGACGTCATCTGCCAATTTGATAACGCCGATGAAAGCAGGCAACTACACTTACATTCTGTGTACAGCGGAAGTGAAAACAGATGTAGTTGTCTGCTTTCATCAGCGTTATCAAATTGGCCGATGACATCACAACTCAAAGCATAGCAGAAAACAGGAGAGTTAGGGGGTAAACTACCGGTGGGAAATTATAATTTATGATATATTTACAATGTCGTTTAATACCGTATTGTGTTTGTCGTGTTGTAGGCACGGTGGTGCGCGCGGTGCCGCGCCTGCTGCTGGGCTACTCGCGCATCTCCGTGGCGTGGTGGGGCGCGGAGAGCGCGGTGGAGGGCGCGGGCGGGGTGAGCGCGCTGCCGTGCGCCGCCGCGCTCGCCGCCGCCAACTCGGCGCTGCGGCGCGGGCCCGTGCTGCTGCAGGCGCTGGGCGTGCGCCGCGCGCCGCCGCTGCGCCACCTGCCCTTCCCGCCGCGCGCCGCCTGCGCAGGTATGACGTCTCGAGCTTAAATAACCTGTTGATCGGCAATGAAACGAATCTCGCTTACATTCACAACTCGTCAGCGGGAACGCAGGACGAGGTAAAAAGCCGCGCTGTGATACGCCGCATATACGGATATTCGGCTTGCACGTGTGACGTGCACAACTTTCCACCAATGATCGGACAAAGCGAGATAGAGTTATGCAAACTTCTAAGGACAGAGCAGTATGCAAAGACATCAACTGGTTCCCATTTAATTTTAATGGTTGTTATAATTTTGTAGATTGATGACGTTTTGTTTTTCTAATTATTGCATTAAATTACTTACTTGTGAAATAATATACCGTCCTTTGTAAAGCCGGATGTTCTGCTATTCTTTCCGCACCATTTCCCTGAGCAAAAACCCATATTTTCTACTTTTTACGGTTTTTTGCCAGCAATCTTTCGGTCGAAATCAAAAGTCTCACTGACCGAACCCGCAACAGGTATAGTGAAATTATGCTTATAAAACGCTAAGGAGGGGCAATCGTACGATCAGTCAAATGGGTATATTGTATTTGGTCTCTACGGATCGGGTAGACATTTGTAACGCATTGAGATTAAAATAGGCTCTTTTCCATGATGGAGAATGGGAACGCGGTGCAGAACAATACCATGAGAATCCTCACGGAAGCCGGCCGGTACGTACGGAACGACGTCATCGCCAGGAACGTGAGAGTCTAAACGATGAGGCTTGTTTAGCGCGAACTCTGTTCGACCGCGCGGACGGGCCACACTTCGGAGATTGTAGGAATTCTGCCCGTTGATACGCCACGCTGCTGCATTCCATAAGTACATGCTGTGGCGTTTCTTCTTCCTCCTAGCATCCTTTGCCTATGCAAACTTATCATACCTATAACTTTACGAATTTTGTCCCTGTTTTATCTGATGAGGTTGCGGGCAAGTTTTTACGATGCTTCCGGAACAGCCATTTTAATTCTTCATTATAACTCTATTGTGTTAAATGGGCTTCTTCTGTATTGTTGCGCAGCCATGTTTTTAATTGAGCCAGAAGTATAGGCATTTCGTGGTTACAGTCCATGTACAGTTTGTTGCCTTTGCTCTCCTATTGGCCAGTTCATCTGGCAATAAGGCCGCCCATTAAGAGCCTCACCCGATAGTGTCTAAGTTTATAGTTTGTTTTTAATGTGTTTGTGTGGTTTTTTAATAAAGAGTTTTGTGTATTGTGTGTGTGTGTGTGTGTGTGTGTGTGTGTGTGTGTGTGTGTGTGTGTGTGCGTGCGTGCGTGTGTGTGTGTGTGTGCTGCGTCGTTACCTAGGGAGTCGCTGTTTCCATTAATCCATTCGAGGTTTACTTTGTTCGTACCCGCTATGGATTGGAGTGCATTGTGGCATTCCAGTATATGGACAGAGGTTATAGTGTGTGGGGATAAATGTTGTGTGTGAAATATCCACCAATATTTATTGTTTATTTATCTCCTTGCAGAGCATGAAGCGCTGTGGACGCGACATGCCGGCTTGCGTCGGCTGTTGAAGCGGCTGCGGCTGTCTCGCTCGGCGGGGTACGTCACTCTGGCCGACATCGGCGTGCCAGACCTGGGCTGCGCGAAACCGCCCACTAACGTGCAGTTGGGTACGTATACAACAATACTAATTCGCGGAAAAGGTATCGTGACACGGCTTAATTGAGTTTCCGTTAAAAATTATGACATTTTGCTAAATCCTTTCATTCCGCAAAATCTGTTTCTTTTATAGAAAAACCTATGGCAGCTGACTTAGGGCTAGTGCAAAAGGGGCTCTAATAACCTTATCTTTCCGTTCTCAAAGAGATTGCTACATCGCGTACGACGATTAGCGTAATGGTACTTCAGGCGGTACAACCTCGCCGTGGAACCTCGCCTCGGAACTTAAAAATCAGAGTGTCTTGTGTGCTCCAAATGACACCATAATGATTTCTGACAACGTGACTTTAGTAGCTACGCAGCTATTCTATATTTAAAATCTAATTCAATTCCAGTTCCACCCCGAAAACGAAAAGACATCTGCGGCACCGCGAAACCAATCAGCGAAATTTCCGTTTCATCGACCGACTCCGCCGAAAAACCAGTCGAGATACACAAAGCGGCGAGCAGACTGCAGTCTCCCATCGAGTCTCACTTCGCTGTGACCCCGACATTAGATAGCAAGAACAATTCACCCGCGAATGGTTTCACGAGCGTCGAATGCGGAGAGTTACTCTGCGAAGAATTAGATAATTTGGAGAGGATTGATCCTACGACTCGGGAGAGTAAAGAGTCTATCGCGTGCAGCGACGATTTGGTTCCGATTCACTCGTCTTCCCCTAGCATCGAGGATAAGACCGCGAACATATCAGACGATCTCGTTCCGATCGATTCAACGACGGTCAGTACGGAGAACTTGACGGAGAATAAGATTGACACGGTGAAACATGAGGATTTGGCTCCGGTGCATGTGAGACAAGAGGAGAAGGAACCAGTGAATGATCTGCTGAGTCCAATGGAGGAGTCGATCTCGATGTTCACTCAGTTGTCGGACAAGCTGGCTGAGATGTCGACGGACAGCGGGGTCGATACGGCGCACAATGTTTCCGATGACGAGACTTGCAAACCCGAGGTAATTAAGTTTCTTTAAAATAACGTGTAAAAACGGCCTGTGACCAGTGTTGCCAACTTTATTTTTCAGATTACCATAAGAAAAAAGGAGCAATATTTTTTTTTGATTCTGTATTGTCCAAAGGATCCTCGTTCCTACCTGGTGTTTCATTTACACCATATCTTTTATTTATTTTCTTAACTTTTATAAGTTTACACTTACCGCCGTCTCGTATTTCGTTTGTTGGTATGGTGTTAACATTTCCTATACAAATATATAGATATAGATATATATATAGATAATTAAGTATTTAAAACTATACAAGTATTATATATCAACTATCTGGCCGGCATAGTACAAGCTTTGCTTAGTTTGGGGTCAGATGGTGTGTGAAAAGTCCACTAATATGTCCACCAATATTTATATATGTTTTTCATTGAATCATCCACTCTCTGCGCAAACGTAAACATTTGTTGTGTCCGTAACAGGATAGTTAACGAGCGCAGTGCAGCATTCGCATTAGGTAAAGATTTGGATTCTGGAAGTATGTTTCAATAGCTGCGTGCATAGAATAATAAGAAGGGATTATTAATATATGGTTGCGTGTCACTGTGCTGTTGTGGGCAGACATGTTGCTTACAATCCGTCACATGTCCTGCTCGTCTCGTCACTTTAAACTGTAAAAAAGATATTGTAGTAAAGTTTTTAAATTTTTATGTTGCAGAAATGGACAATTCTGGATTTACAATTCGGGATTCCCTTGTTCGATGAAGATCTCTGTGAGAGGGTCTGCAGATGTATAGTAGACAGCATAGCGAAGCCTGAAATGTAAGTACTACAGAGCATGTTTTTAAATACTAAATCATTGTCTCTCGACTCACTTTCGCGCTCAGACCGTTTTCTTCTTTCGAATAGAAAAATGTTTTGAAGTGAAAATGTCTTTAACCGCGTTAAGCGCTTTTTTACTAGAAGAAAATCTTATGAGTTTGCGTTACCGGGCGTTGACGGAGGCGTAGCGTCGGAGGGGGATGTGCGCGTTAAGTCGCTTTTTAGATTGCTGAAATCTTGGAATTTTGCGTCATCGCCATGCGTCATAACAACATAGCACTATATATTACTAGCAGAGCCCCGCGGTGTTACCCGCGTAGTTCCCGTTGTTTTTGACGTGACGTCTTATAATTCGATGAAGCCGGCTGCACGCACGAAAAAACATGACGTCATGCGCCGTTACCGCCGTTACCTCGCCGCATGACGTCATGCGCCGTTACCTCGCCGCGTGACGTCATGCGGCGTTACCTCGCTCTAAGGCGTAGTTGAAGTTGTCACGTTCAACTATCGTCAGTAAACCGACTTTACAGACAACCATTTTTTTTCGGGATAAAAAGTAGCCTATGTGCCATACTAATACTAATTTATTTCCATACTAATCTATCTACGTTCCAAATTTCAGCCCGATCCGTTCATACGTTAGGACGTGATTGAGCAACAAACATCCAAACTTCCATACATTGACATTTGTAATATTAGTAGGATATAGCTATACAGATGACGTATCGTGCACCATCTAAGTTATAGATTTTCGCTCGCATTGGCAGTCCTTATGACTGCTATTTTTGTTCACAAATAAACCATTCAATTTCTACTAAGGAAAATTTATAAAATAAATAATAAATATTGGTGGACAATTCACACACAACACCATTTGACCCCAAACTAAGCAAAGCTGGTATGATGGCGGCCAGATAGCTGATATAATACTTATATATTTTTAAATATATACTTATTATACATAGAAACACCCAGACACAGTGCAAACATTTGAAATCATCACACAAATATTTGCACTGGGTGGGAATCGAACCCACGACCCTCGACTTCGCAGGCAGAGCTACTACCAAAGCTACTACTAAGCCACGAGGCCAGTCAATTGCAAGTCTTATAAATTAAGTATTTTGGTTTCAACCTCTTCCTCCACATCGTTTCATCCGTTCAATTTGAATCGCTCTGATATGTAATAGATCTAGAGATGTGAGTTAATGTTCCACACTTAAAATACCTTATTTATTTTCAGGTTTGAGAAGGTGAAAGAAGACAATGAGTTTATTTGCGCTGACGTTCTCAGATTTGTCTCTCAATGTCAGGTATGTTACTTCTAGTGCTAGCGACATACGTAACTATTATCATACCTTATACAAACTTTGATAAAACCTACTTTAAATTTGATAAGATTTAACAGCTAGTGTTCCCTATACTACAAGGGCTTGAAGTCTTCTTTAAAAAAAGAGAGAGTAGAGTAGACAAAGAGAGGCAATACTTTAGCAACAGCATTATCACATGTCCCCAACAGAAGATTAAATTGGAACATTTCAGTTTCTTGGGATGTTTTTCTTTACTGAAAGTACCTCAGCAGTGGTTGATCTGGCTAAAGCTGTGATTCGGACTCACTTTAAAAAATACTATCTACCATGTTGACTAAGTTTGGGTTAGCAAATGCGAGATATGTTCCCAAAAGAGGCTTTTTTGTGTATATATGACAAATAAACAAATGTTCATTTCATTAATTAATTTTACGAGTAATTAAGCTCAAGTGTAGAGTTCCCCTTACCCACCTTTGTTTGTATAGAGACTTTATCTCTAGACCTCGCCAAATCAAATATTACCAATTCTATCTATTTGATAAAATTCATTTAAAATAATTTTTTTAATGATTTTTTTTCAGTACTATCCTGGCGAAGAAATGGGCATAGTGAAACGCGGCACCCTAGTTCCTCTACCCCGTAAAAACTTGGTATTCGAGAACGGCAAAATCAGCGAATGGGGCGGGAAATAGCCGTCTCATCCTCGCACGCCATACATCCCCCGTGATAGAAAGAGATAGTTGTATGTGTCATCAGTACTGAGCTTTATTAGGTGTTAAAGAGTAGTGAGATTGTATTGAAGTAGGCGTGTTTCACCACATTTTGAACGAAATTTAGTCGATTAATTATAAATCGGGATTAAATTCTACGAAGAACTATGAGCATTTGTTAATTAGTATTCAGTATAGATGTTAGAAACTGTTAGAAATTGTGTTTGGGAATGAAGAAACAAATTAAGCCTATTTTTTAAACGTTATGGAATTTGTAACTGTTTCTTTACAGATGTTTCAATATTATTTGAAAGCTGCAGACATATTCTTTTTTTATTTCATACCTTTTACTAACGTCATTTATACGTAACTGTTTTTAATAATGTGTTTTCAGAATGATGCAAAAGTGATAATGGGTGAATTATATGCCATATTATTAACATTTTATGCTCATAAAATTTTCCTAAAAAACTGAAATACTGGCGCAATCGAGAAATAATTTTAAAAACTTTTTTGCATTTTGATTATTGCCTCCCAACGTTTCTGTCACAACAACGTCCGCAGTTACGTGATGGCAAACTAAAAACATCTAGATCAAAATGAATGAGACGTAGGTAATATTTCCAATATTTAGGTACAACTAATCTAATTATAAAATGTAATTTTGTAAACGGTTCTGTGTGTAATCAGCTGGTGATCGGTGAATGTGGTGATACACGGCCGTGATATCATTTTAACGTTAAATAAAATGTGTTTTAGATTTAGTTGTGTTGACAAATATTATCAATGTAATACAAGGTTAAGCGGAACACCTGTACTAAGCCTAAAAGGTTGTTTTCTATATATGCCACCGTAAAATTAGAAATGTTGCCAGTTAAATGTCAGTCAATCAATAAAACGTATTATAAACTGTGGGACTGCTTCTGTTTCTTATTTCAGAGAGAGGAGACAAATAATATTCAAGTAAAGTACTGAACATTTTATTAAGAAAATCATCCTAAATACAGGGTTATTGGTAATCAGCCTGCATCCTTTTAAGGGGATGTTAGGTACATTCAATACGTCAACTTTTGTTCTACAGTTTTTAAAAAAATTTGTTTTTTTAAATTTTACAAAATAAATAAAAAATGTATTTGCACAGTCTAAAAGCATCGAACTCTCCGTAACAATTCGTAACAAAAGTGCGTACGCTCTTTAACGCGCAAAAAATTATGTGCCGAAGTGAATAAACACTAAAAAGTCACAAAACAGTACAAAAAAGGGCAACAAACACAATTTTTTTTTGGGTTATCTATTGAGTTTTAACGAAAGTTGTAGAACAAAAGTTGTTTGTTTAAATATACAGAACATGCCCTTAAACGGATGCAGGCTGATTACCAA
Source organism: Ectropis crepuscularia (assembly GCA_963693475.1). NCBI lineage: Eukaryota > Metazoa > Arthropoda > Insecta > Lepidoptera > Geometridae > Ectropis > Ectropis crepuscularia. The sequence goes on along the minus strand of OY856357.1, from coordinate 8,097,357 downwards.
TAACCCTATATTCTAAATTAACATTCACATATAACATGACATGTACGGAGTAAACACTTAAGATTCCGAAATCAAAATACAAAAGTGAAACAAGGATGCCGCATGTTTCCGTTTCATTCGCACACTATAAATATATATTTTGGCGCGCGCTGCGGCGACCGTCTTAGTTCTCAGTTGTCGCCAGCGCGTCGCTGTACATGCGCGTGCGATGCGTATGTTTGTTCCACAGCTCGTTACGAACGTAGTGCGTTAGTCACTACAAAACCAACAGTAGGTTAGTTTATAATGTAACTTTGTGAGACCTGACGGTGATCTGTTTGTTAGATCTGACGGTATTTACATTAATACAGTGGCATAATATACCTATGGTTTAATTTTTATTTAAGGGTTGCTCCTTTAAAAGTAACTAAATATGAGTGCAATTCGATCTCTTTGTCTCAGTACATGTGTTTGCGTAATGTTATGTATCTAATAGCATACTAAAACTTTACTTGTAAGCGCCTATTTTTCTGAATACTCTGATTTCTTCGGTTATATAATAGACATTGCACAATTACCTCTTTTCTTGTGTTCTTTCTCTTTCTAGTGGCCTATTAAGGTCGCTTATTAGTCAAAGATGTTTCACCCTTAAAATCCATTGTAATAAAGTCGAAAGTTTGTTGATCAAATTGGACTAAAGAAATTTCAATTTTCATGTTATAGTTGTAAAAGTTAATTGGCCCAACTTGACAGGTGATCGTCACTTTTAAGCGGTCTATATTAATTTAGTTACTTATTACTTTTGCAGTAAGCTAATTATGATGTAACAATAAGTGGCTAAGCCAAATTGGATGTATTATCCTTCGATGTATTTTACAGACATTCATTACCAAACCAAATCACATAGAATGGCAAATGAACACGGGGTGTGTACTTACTTGATTTCAGGTTAACAATATAATTTACCAAGTCTGGATAGCCAGGGGCATCCAGACCGCCTAATGTATGGAAAGGGATTGTTGTACTTATCATTATGAACAACTTTTAAAATGTGGCCAACATTAGATTCGCAAACGAAATTGGGTTCGTACAAAAATGCCATTTGGTTTCTAAATATATGGAATAGCTGGATTTTGGTGTTTTGGGGTTTTGCTACATTTTGGTGTTGCTTAATCGCGTAATAAAGTGCATAATGACGAGTAGTCTTCCGTTTCAAATTTAAAAAACCACGCTTGACCGCCATGTCGGCTGATGTTAAGCCACGATACGGCCTATGATGGAGCCCACTTTCGTAAGAGAAACCAATTTACTCTCCATTTGTAGACACCCATTTAACATATCTCAAAGAATATTTCAAGCCATCCATTCAGGCTACTCATTCCACAGTTTAGAACTTCTAATTGCGAAAGGATACAATGTACATAAATTCTGCTTATTATCACAAGTCTACTAGTAGATGTTATTTTGGCTTAGGATTAGTACTAATTATTTGAAATATTATTCATTTACATTAGATCATGGACTCTGTAACATAACGTATATCTTATCTAATCCGTGCGCAGTTGTTTGTAATATATCGATCTAAGCGATAGAGCCGCCAATAGAAATGTCAAATTAACAGTGTTTGAGATTTCATCGTAATTGTTATTTTATAATGTGACTTTTAATAGTTTTCTTGTTTTAAGTTGAGGCTTGAGTGAAAATTATGTGTTCTGTGTAACCCTTAATCTTTTGTAAAAATAATTCCATTATCTATAGTATTTATTGATTTTACTTGCAAATTTACTATTTCCGAATAGACAAGATGAAAAAATTAAAAAAAAAGAAGATGAACACACTATCCACACCGTTCCACACTATATGTGATATTTTCAGTCTATCAGTATTCTTGTCATTCCTTTTATATAAATAAATAGAGTTTTATGTTTTTGTTAAGTTTGTGACTTTGGAAGATGATTTAGTATAAAAAATAAATTTAATTTGTAGTGTTCTCATCTATATTACAATTCTAGACAATCTTCAAAAAGGTTTTATGTCATAGAGATTTCAGATTCTATGTTTGGCTGTTTGTATCTTTTTTTCTCGTTTGTTTTTATCAAATGGCCAATCAAATGTTTTACATCACAAGATTGCAAAAATATAAATGGACTCCAGTATCTTCACAACACAATCAGCTGCGGCGTTCTCAACCCATGCGATTTCGTTCGGACATCTCTCTAACTGTAGGCAAAGTACGAATATAAGCGTATTCTTAGCGTCTTATATATAAAATATGTTTTAAATACATTTTCTTTTCCAAATGATGTGTTGTTCTAGTTGTACATATATTTTCTAGCGTTACGCACATAACCGTTCCTTCACTACACTAGTATCGTTAATTACATAATAGTTCTTGTCAATAATTTACTGTTATTATTTGATAGTGAGTTTACCCGTGAACGTGGTGCATGAAACTGCATCGCAATATCCGGGACACGCTCCACGCGCACGGTAACTATACCGTAACTTAATTTAGTAATGATACTTACTAGTGAAGATGCAAGTGTTCATACTTCGCTTACTAAAATTAATTATTTGGAATGCGTCGTTTCCAGACGAGGAAAAAAATAGTGTCCACCTATGTGTTAGATGTAGTGGATTTTTGGTTCTACATCGCTGCAACCACTAATTATTTTTTTATATGTAAATTACACGCGAATAACAGATTGTTTCATGACAATCTATTGCTACGTTTAATCAAAAACATGGCTAACACTAAAACCAACATGTTAAATGTACGAATGTAATTATTCAAAATATACGTCAATCAGCACTAACGAGCCTTAGATTTGAACTAAATGAAGCGTCATTAGTCGGATACATTTTTATTATTTTTTTGTCTCGTCTGAAAACGTTTCATTTACATTCCGTACCTTTCACTCTGAATACACTGAGATGAGAGAGAGAGAGAGAGAGAGAGAGTTAAGTGTTGGTCTTGATGCTGTTAGTTTCCGAATCTTACGCATGTGATCAGAATAATATAGTAGCCGAAGTTTGCTTGCCAGCATATCCGTTGACGTCCCGTGAAAGCTAACAATGAGACGTTTTCACGATTCAAATGGACCTGTCTAACATATAGGTATAACACACTAGCTGTGCCTCGCGGTGTTACGCGCATTGTGCCCGTTCTTACTAATATAAATAAATAAATATTGGTGGACAATTCACACACAACACCATCTGACCCCAAACTAAGCAAAGCTTGTGTGATGGCGGCCAGATAGCTGATATAATACTTATATAGTTTTAAAAACATACTTATTATACATAGAAACACCCAGACACAGTTCAAACATTTAATATCACAGTCTATTAAATCATAGGCCCGGTTCACACGACGCGGCTGCCAACCGCGCCCGCGCGCGGGCGCGGCGCCGCGCCGCGCGACGGTTTTGTTTCAATACTCACGAGACCGCAGGTTTTCGCGGTTTCTGCTCCGGAACGCTACTGCGCAAGAATCGCGCGCGGCCGCCGCGGCCGTAAACCGCGTCGTGTGATTTGAATTCAATTTTATATGGAAATCTGCCGCGCCCGCGCGCGGGCTCGGTTGGCAGCCGCGCCGTGTGAACCGGGCCATACAGTCGTTCGACGAAGCCGTCTAGACGGGGCAATCGTCCGAGGTGAGACGCGGGAAGCGCGCTCCTGCATTGCCTACATTACAATGTTAGTATTGCAGGAGCGCGGCTCAGGGATGACGTCTTCCGTATGTTTTAATTTAATTTTTTTTGGTGCCACGTTTTTAAAATTGCGACAACCCTACCCGTGTCTAGACATTGTCGGCGTTTCTCCCAAGATCAAAGGCGATGAACTACTGGTAGTATTTCTTTAAACTGTGCTAATACTATAATTATAAATGTCACTATAGATGTTTGTCGCTCAATCTCGCATGCACCGATCGAGCTGAAATTTGGTACTTAGTTAAATCATAGTCTGGAAGAACACATAGGCCATTTTACAATTATCTCTTCTCGGCTTCTCAATTTCACGATAGGTGGCGCCAAAGTTTAATTTTGTTAGAAGAATGTCACAGAACTTTGAATTTGCATCTTGGAAAACTCCTCATTGTCCGTCATAACGGACAAGCCAGTCTGCGTATTTCGTCTACTGCAGCTGTAATAAAAATCATTTTTCTACTATCCGTCCTAAACTCCATTTTTTTTTCGTGAATGTCCATGTACATACAAAATAAATATACTAGTTTAAAATTTCTTCATATACATTTCAGCAGTTATTGTAGTTATAATTTTGTAAACTTAAGTAATAAAATAATATTTTTTTGATTACTTTTGTTTTATTTTAGTGAAGCTTTGATAATATATTGTTCTTGAAATATATAAGTATAGATAGTTCAACTCATCTGTGCGCGCGGCGCTATGTCTGCGTGCGCTTGTAATTATACAACTTTCATTTGTGTGGCAGTGGCGCGGCAGTTGTCGTCCGAGCAAAATGTGACGAGCATACAAAGTAACCGTATATGTACAAGCGCACGGACACATAGCGCCGCGCGCACAGATGAGTTGAACTATCTTGTACCTAATTGTAATATTTTACATGCGCAAAATTGGAAACACGTTGTGGGTATTGATAAAAACATTTATCTATCTACTTAATTTTCCATTGATCCGTTATCTACGAGTACAATTACTTTATCATAAAAAACACGTTACCAAAAAAACTTATTGTTTACCCTCCACTTGCATGCAATATTATGAGTACCCAAACCAAATAAGTATTACCCGAAAATGGAAATACTTAGCAAATTATTTTCAGTACATTTATTAGGTATGTGGGATTCAAGTGCTTTGAGGGTGGACACTGGACACTATACAACAGTGAGATATGAGAAGGATAGTGGGCAACAAGGGTGGATCCAGAGGGTGATCATGGGAGGGGGGAGGGAGGATCACCCACCGTACGATAAGGTCACGCATGCACATATCGTACGTAGGGCATGGCGGTAATGGACTTCTAATAAAATAGGTATTTCGGATAGTTTTAAAACCGGTTTTCGGTAATTTACTTCAACTGATAAAATAACAGTAAAACCTCCTCCATATAATATAGACCAGTGTCGTTAATTTCTGAAACAAAATAAAATAATAGTAGGATGAAACCTATTGTAATTTAACGTCGAAAAAGTCTGTCCAATGCTGGCGAGCTTGTCCTCATAGGAGACATAAACCAGTTGCCTTATATCGATAGAGAAAATCTCTTTGATATGAGGTACGGTAGACCTAACCTGATAACTGAAGTCTGCCAAGAGTTGTTACCTATGCACACACCGGTGCCCAATGGATGTCGCGTATGCGCTGAGAGAGATTTACTCCGGAATATATTCCTCAGTTCTATGTTTGAGGTCCCTGGAACAGAGACGGTACACGGGTGCTAACATTTCACGCACTCTCCCGAACACCCTCTACTTGGTTCACACCCAGGAATAGAAGGAGATCCTCATTGGCCAGGGCTATGGGGAAGGCGCGGGGTCCTGCGCACTGACAATCCACGAGGCTCAAGGACTAACATTTGAGTCAGTAGTCGCCATTAAGACCAAGGCAAAGCTTAAGATACATGAAAGTGTTCCGCACGCAGTTGTGGCTTTATCTCGGCACACTGGGACCTTTGTCTACTACACCGATGACGTCGAGGATGATGCGATTTGTCGTTTTGTGTTGCGAACGTCGACCGCGCCACCTAGTGCCATCAGAGACTATAACTTCCAGATGGCCATTAAAGATCGAAATGCAGCGGTGATGGAGACTCTGGGTCGGGGTGAAGCTTTAATTGCAAAATATGTTTAAATAGTTTAGTTTATAAATATGGAGATGCATGGTTTTTTTTTTAAGAAGTCTGATCTAATATTTAAGTCTTCCTGCATTATACAAAGGAAAATAACAAAAAAGTAGAATAATGTATAAAACGTTAATAAAAGGCATGGACCTAGGAGTCCGTGGAGGTGAAATTTTTCAAATAAAAAAAAACATCGAAAAAGTACCCTAATTTTCAATAGAACAATCTCATGTCAAAATGTCAGCTTTTTCAAGTTGGTTTTTGTTCTTTGTAATTACTTATTTTTGATACCGTGGTAAATGTTCTAAAAACGCAAAGAAAAGAAGACGAATCACGAATTATTTATATATTCTTTGAATCATCATCAACAGCCCACTAAACGTTTCCACTGCTGGGACTCGGGGCCTTCTCTCGCAAGGAGAGAGTTAAGGCCATAATCCACCACGCTGGCCCAGTGCGGGTTGGTGGATGACACATGACTTCGAAAGATTCTAGGTACATGTCGGTTTCTTCACGATGTTTTCCTTCACCGTTTTAAGTTAGCGGCATTACGCACATGACTTCGAAAAGACAGTGGTGCGTGTGGGGTTTGAACCCGGGGTCTCCGGATCGGCAGCCGCCGTTCTCCCGACTAGATCAGCCGTAACTTCATTATTTGAATATACATTTATTATTTTAGTATAAAAAATGGCAGTCATAGGAACTGCCGATAGAAGTGAAAACTTGCTGTTGCCCTGGTACTGGTACCTAGGGGCAAACGCAACTCTTTTATATTTCTGTTGTCCTGGTACTGGTACCTAGGGACAAACGCAACTCTTTTATATTTCTGTTGTCCTGGTATCTGGAGATAAACGCTGGACTGTTGGAGGTAGGTAATCGAAACTCTTTACTGTTTCTGTTGCCCTGGTACCTACCTGGCCGTTTTTACCGAGTTTACCCGAAGATTTCATATCCGATCCGATCCATTATCATATCCAAGCGTGACGATTGATGAATCCATTTCACAGCCCACGAAAATTCTGTCTATAGCGCGACTAAAGAAGTTTTCACTTCAAAAATTCTCTCTCTGCCACACGATGGACCTGGCACCCGCACGGTGAATCCATGGAATGCTAAGAAGTTCGTCTCGTCTCTCTATTTAGATTGTTTTTTTTTTATATTATACTGGGTAGCGATTCTGAAACCATTCGGTTGCATCCGACACGGAATCTCATCTCTCGGTCTTTGTCTTATCTGTTTAGCATGACAAAGACCGAGAGATGAGATTCCGTGTCGGATGCAACCGAATGGTTTCAGAATCGCTACCCTGAGCTTCCAATATAGGTTAACTTTCAAGTTTGATGCTTGAGGATTGTTATTGGGATGCTAAACAGTTTAGGAGATTCTACGAGTATATCATAAAGTCATTCGTTTACAAACGGTCCAGGATCCCTGCCACCCTACCTTTCTATTTTCGCACTAGATTACTCTCAAGCTAATTTTCCGTGACTAGCTTCATTTTGATTACGACGCTCAACAATTTCCCACCGAACAAACAATTTCCTGTGAGAAACTGTGGGTTGTGGTAGCGCTATAATACCATATCTATCTGTTCTATTCCTTGTTTTTGACGTAAAATAACTCTAAATGTGTCTAGCCACCTTTTAAGTTTAAATTTAAAAATAAAATAAGTTGTTCGTTATTTTTGTAATCTAGAGCCGCTTTATGGGTTTATTTATGAATTTTTTTTAATGAAAAAAACAATTTTTTTATGAATAAAAAAATTAAAAACCGGTATTCGCGATTGCATTGCTGGTTTTCAGGCGATTCTAAATCCATTCGGTTGCATCCGACACGGAATCTCATCTCGCGGTCTCTGTCATGCTAAACAGGTAAGACAAAGACCGAGAGATGATATTCCGTGTCGGATGCAACCGAATGGATTTAGAATCGCTACCCTGGTATTAGCCGTTTTTCGGTAATACCGAATACCGGTATCTATGCCCTAATCTTACGGTCTTGTGACTTGAATACGACTATGTGACCCCCCTCGGGTGCCAAAGCTGGTGAACAAAGCCCTTGGTGAACAAAGAATAATTTCAGCCGCATAAAATTTTGTAGTGGTAGGACTCTTGGCAGAGTCCGCCTGGGGAAGGACCACACCTTTGCCAAATATTCTACCGCCAAGCAGTAATGTGCAAACATTACTGTGTTCCGGTCTGAAGGGCAATGTTTCCAGAGAAATTACAGGGCTTAGAGATATAACAACTTAGATCTCTGGGTAACGAGCGCAGTGCAGTGCTAGGTAATGATTTGGAATCTTCATGTTCCAATAACTGCGTGTCACTGTGCTGTTATGTGGCAGGCATGTTGCTTACCATCAACCACATGACCTGCTCGTATCGCCAATCTATATTTAAAAAAAAAAAAAACGGTAATAAAGGAGACGGCTCATTTCTGCCCCACGTCGTTTCAAGTTTAGGTACTTAATTAGCCCCGGAGACCTAAACAAGTTATTTAATTAAAATAACATATAATTAAATAATTCAAACTGTACATTCAATACTAACCTGCCAAGCGGGGATTGCAAATTGGTGATTTAAAAGTACCTGAATGACTATGTATAAGTAATTTTGTATTATAGTACTGTAGTTCCATAAAACCAAACTAGATGGCGTTGTACGGCGCTAAAACACGCTTGCGAAGTTTTTGTGAATTTAAATAAGCCTGTTAAGGTTTAGTTCGTAATTTGTCTTCGGGTTTTTCTTCGGGTTCGGGGTTCTGGCCCAATTTGAACATTCTTATAATTTGTACCTATGTGCACAGATTATAGTCAAAGTCAGCCATGTTTTTCTCTTTTATTGTTTAGTTGAAGTTTACGTACTGGTACAGTAAGAATTCGTTCGAAAATCGATATTGCTCGAAACTCACACAACACATGGAATTTCTTTAATTTTCCAAAGGTTTCGTTTTTTTTTGTGGTTTGGCCGAATCTCCGGTCCTTCTCTGTGTTGAGTCGACATTATTTTGAGCACAGTACCTAAGTCGCAAAGTAATGAATTTACTACCTTCTTTTAGTAGTAAGTACATAATCACGTTCTTGATTACCTACTTGCGTCGTTATTTTTTTTTCAATGTTTTAGTTGATATCTTTCAAACCCCGCTATGCAGGATAAAAACATAAACGGTTCCTCAATATATATTAAAAATCCTATACAATGATCCAATTTTGGTCAAGTCTCTTGCACTTTTTCTGTGGGGCAAATGCCCATGGAAAATGGGCCGTCTCCTTTATTACAATAACTTTTCATTTGTGCCAGCTAAAATTACATTTGAGAAAAACCGGCAATCTCCGTCATGCCAAATTAAAAAAGTGGATTTGCCTCCTTGCACTGGATAGTGCCACAGACCAGGTAGATGTAAAATACCTTGAAAATACCCAATCGGATGAGATGTTTGTATGATACAAATAAAAATATAAAAATAGTTATCAATTTTGACGATTGTGACAAAATGTAATTTCGTTAAATTTATCTAACAAAATGAAACAAAGGTAATGCCAATTATTACCTTTGACGAAACTGAGGACTAAATTTGCACTTTGACAGGTATGTATGCAACCTACAATCACCTCAAACATCAAACGTACTGAATCTGTTATTGATATCAAAATCTAAGCAGGATCGCAACAAAAAAGTAGCATATTAAACACTATATTTCCCCTCCTTTTTAAAAGATAACACAAAGTTAGATTTGTTTTTTAAACAAAACCCATAATAACACAGGCAATATTTTGATGACTACTGTCATTCTACCTCTAAATGGATAAGACGAAGACAGAGAGATTTAGGTAGCGATTCTAAATCCATTCGGTTGCATCCGACACGGAATCTCATCTCTCGGTCTTTGTCTTATCATGCCAGAGACAGGGATTGTCATTCCGATTCCGAGTCATTCGGATTTTAGAATCGCTACCTTGATTCCATGTCGAAACCCATCCAATTACGTTGTGAATCAAGGTATAGCATATAGCAGCCAGAGCTCTTATAAAAACGCACTGAGAGAAATGTAGGTATTCAAGTTTAAAGAATAATGAAATCACTCGTAGAACTCAGCATTTGTTATTAAAATGGTATTTCATGTATATTAACTGGCAGCACGAATGAAAAAAAAATAGCTTAGGTACTCGAAATCGCAATGTCTTTACTCTGACTTTTTGACAGTCTGTCAAAACTCAAACAAATCGAATATCAAAATCAATTTTGTTTTGGTTTTTGTTCGACGACTTACGAAAATTGTTATTTTTCTATTTCTGCATATACTGTTAAGAAATCGTCACCACCCTGGCTTTGTCGCGCAAGGACGATTTTCAAATAATGGAGGTGGATCAGTTTGCTGTAGAGCTGGCTTATCCAGGTGGAGAAGTGTCGCGGCTTCCTCTCATCGATGAGACGTCGGCGTTGGGACCGCAGGCGCCGAAAGACAGGTAACCTTCCCTTCACTTCCTTCACCTTCAATCATACCGGCTTTGTAACACTGTACAATGTACATTATTTCGACAAACTTTTCTTTGAGGGTCAACTTGCCAATTTGGTCAAAGTGATTTATCTAGCCACAAAAAATATTCTAAGTTCGCCCACGCAAGAATATTCTTTCTACGACATAATTAATGGTTTTTTGACTACTTTTATACCTGCCCCTTATGTTCTATCTTAGTCATGCTTTGTGTGGCCATAAAAGGCCAACAAAACAATATGTTTAATTAAGTACTAGAATTGAAACTACTTATAACAATTTAGTTATAACTGTGTCTCATGGCTTAGCTTGTTCAGAACAATCCCCTGGAATCATTAAGTATTTATAATGTGCAGTAAAAAAAAATTTTGCTGCTTTGTGGTTTTGAATAAAATTTATTCAAAATATGTGCCAGTGTCATTAAGTAAAATATAGACAAACTTTATCAAAACTCTTTAGGTGTCAAGAACCTATATAAAAGAAGCATATGTTAACTATAGACTAGTACCAAAAGTGTTGGTGAATATGCTGTATGTACACTGGTATCAATCCCATTTTCTTTGTGAAACTAACAATTTTCAAACTGTGGAATTTTAGTAGTATTGGGCAGGATATTTAAAAATGTGAGGGCCAATGATGTAAATATAGATCATAGTAATCTTTGTATCTATAAGTCGAAATCTGTGAAAACCTAGAATACTGGCTCATCAATGACTTCATAAAATTCAATGTTACAATAAGTAATGTTTATTTAATCTTAAATTCAACCTTATATCCTTCTGTGAACCATGCTCTAATACCCTGATTCACAACACAGTCTGGTAGATCTCGATCCGGATTCAAACCTTCCGGTCTTTGTCTTATCCATTAGAATGGCGAAAACAAGGATTGACATTCAAATTCGAAACATTTGGATTGTGCTGTGAATCAATAGCCAGGAGCAGTATGGAAAAATCGCATGTATGTGTATCACACTCTTGGAGCTCAATGTTTTTGCACATCAAGTCCGTACATTATTATTTTTTAAGAATAATAAACCCACTAATATTATACACAATATAACTTTCTATATTAGTTTATTTCATAATGCTTCGAAGGACATTCATTTTAAATACAGTTCCCAAACAAAACTTTAGAGATATCATAAATTTAATCACATGAGGCCATATCATGCGGTAGCACCACATGCACTGTCGCAGATGTGTAATTTCCTGGGAAATATTAACCACAGTTGAGAGGATATACAATTATTACTGTATTTGGTAGGTTACCAAAAATACATATAATTTAAGTTTAAAATCATAGGAATATTTTTTTTATTTATTCATATAATACAACAAGTCTATAACACAATAAGTCAATAATACAATAAAATAAAGTTCACAATAAATCAATTAAGTAAATAACCTACCCCTAATAGTACCCAGCACAAAAGTGCCCATTACGCTGGTAGCAGCTTAAAAAGCATTTTGTAATAATGTTTATTGAGTTAAATTGAAATGGATCACTATTTTGTGTAACTAAGGGCACCTACACAAAACTGCAATGCGATGCGATGCCGCATCAGAGGAATGTGCTATGTTGAATTGCTCCGATGCGGCGTGCCATCACATCGCAGTTTTGTGTGGTAGCGCCCTTATTGATCTTAAATTAACAAAATCATTTTAATTTTACCATATTTTAAGGGTGTTGTGATGGAGAAAATTTTAAATCATGTTGATCTGATCCTAGTTGTGGGTAAACAAATTATATTTGTTGTTGTTAAGGTGACTCCAAGATGGTGTCCCCCCATCTATTTTGTTTACCCAAAATTGAAATAATTCACAAATGAATATGAATCTAAAATTTGTGGTGCTCTTGACTTTAGTTTCTTTGGGTTCTGTTTGCCTGTTTGACTTTATTTAGAACTGAATCTTTTGAATCGTAATAGGTGAAGCAGTTACAGTTGATTGACTAACAAATACTAAATATTAAAGCTTCCCAAACAGTAGTTCTAAATAGTAAAGGGGTTTATAACAAACAAGGTTTTTGACAAATCTTTCTATTAGCTCCACAAGAAAATAGTTATTCCATAAGCTTGACCCTTATCAGGAATAATAATAGGCCTATTGTACTACATTAAATATCAAAAAGTTTATAAAAGCCAGTGCTAGCACTAACAAAACTAAAATTAGCCAAAGTGTGATCTTCAAATTAAATAAAGCTAAATTTTAAAGATATTGTAATGGTTCTGTGTGACAGACAAGTAAAAGTACTTTATTACATTACATATAAAGCATAGTTTAAGCAACCCCTAAATGATTCCACTGCTGAGACTCGGAGTCTTCTTTATTCCAGCGGTAACTTTAAAGTACCGGGTGGCACACATGGGCCCAGATCGCACTAAGCGGCGCCGGGGCGCCTCCAACTACGTGTTTCGTGTTACTCGTCGATTTGACTTTGATACTTTAAAGTAGTTTGTAAAGTTCTGAAAATAAGGTCTAAAGTTAAATGTTGTTAAGTTCTGAAAATCCTATCCTACTAATATTATAAATGTCAATGTATGGATGTTGGATGTTTGGATATTTGGATGTTTGTTGCTCAATCACGTCCTAACGTATGAACGGATCGGGCTGAAATTTATAACACAGATAGATTATAGTCTGGAAGAACACATAGGCTACTTTTTATCCCGAAAAAACAACGGGAACGGGTACTTCGCGGGTAACACCGCGGGGCGCTGCTAGTAAGGTCTAAAGTTAAACGGAACATCGCGGCGCTCGAGGGCTATTTGGTGTGCGAGCCCCGTGGGAGGTCGCTTTGTGCTTTACAGGTGTTTAGCCTAGATTATTTACGTATTACTCATGTAATGTTATGTACAGGTTGACAGCGGTTCTGGACCAGGTGGAGATGCGGGTGGAGCGACTACGACGCGACACAGTAAGAATAGAGGAGGAGAAGGACTCTTTGCTCTCCACCCTCGACAGTGTCAAACATTCTGAACTACTCACTGACATTACAGAATGTAAGTTTCATATATTACTACAATTTCCTTACATTTTCAGGAAGTAAAGAAATATAACTATTATACTCAGAAAAGCTAATCAACCAGCTAACCAGTAATTAAAGTACTGAACAATTGCTAGGAAAAATATCACTAGCAGCTCCCCGAAGTTTTACCCGCGTACAACTCGTTCCCGTAATTTTTCCGTGACGAAAATTAGGCTACGTGTTAATATTACAGGTTTCACAGACGACGCTGTCTCTTAACATCAAGCGAGTTGTTGGTCAAACAACTCCTACTCCTACAACCTATGCGCGATAAAAAAGACGAATCTGTGTTCCAAATTTCAACCCAATACGTTCTGCCGACAAACATTCAAACTTTCGCATTTACAATACTAGAATGCTGTAATGAGTTTGCATATGAGTTCCATTTTGCTTCGTGGTTAGAGCATAAAAACTATGAGAACTATTTATTTCTAAAATCTATTAATAATAATACTGTTCAGAGTGTTGAATACAAACAATAACTTGAAAATGTTCTCTGGACACAGGTGACAAGGATGACATCCAGAGGTACGCCGACCGCATCCTCGCTCGAGCCATGACTGTGGAGGTGGCGGTCCGAACTGACAGAGACACACAGCAAGAGGAGGCTTTACACCAGGTAACTTACTTTATAAATAGCAGTGCAGTTCTACACTATCCAATTACATCAACCCAATTATTTGGAAACTGATTAACACGTCATAATAATTAAAAATCTAGTGTCATGATATTTCCTCCCAGTGAACTCTTCACGAAATCAACCAATATTCACGTAAGTTTGTTTTGTGTAGTTTGGTCTAACTTGAGAGATAGGACAATTTGTATTTCGTTTAATAGGTCTTTAATTCTTTACATGATATTAATATACGGGCAAAGTTGCAACGGGCCGCTAATAAATCTGGTTTGCTAATATTTGACTGTATTATAGCAGTGAAACCGCGGGGTGTAGCTAGTATGTGATAAATAAATACACCACCAAATATGGTAGAAACCATTCTAACTATGATGTATCAAATGCAATACTTCTAATTGTATCATAATCGTCATTTGCGCTTTTCCTTATATTTTAGTACCTAATCAACTTTTCATTGAAATTTATTTTTAAATGACCTTCAATGTCAAGGAACAAGGAAATTATTTATCAATGGCCCGTCAGCTATGAGTGCATAATCTAAACTGAACATAATCGTCGCTTGACCCTAGGCATTGTCAGGTAGTCAGGTGCCTAATATGACTTGCAAATTGAATAGCTTACAATGTCACCGCCGGCCATCACATCCTTTGAAAGGAGACTATTGTGGAATAATAATACTCCTACCTACATATACAAGTCCTAATAAACTTGACACAAATACATAATGTTTGAGAAAAAATAATTGTATTATGCACAGAAGTAAATTTTAATTGTGCACTAGATGCAAGACCTAGACATTTACAACTCAGATGTGACAATTTAAGTTTTAAGCATACACAGAAAGAATTAAGCCTTATGGCTGGAAATGTTATCTTCCAAGCAACCTTAGGATAGAAAATGATTCGTGGACAAGCTAGAAAACGGTGTGTATAACAAGTAGAAAAAACAGAAATTTAAATATATAGGTAATTCAAACAGCAGCACCCCGCGGTTTCATTCACGTACTTCTTGAAACCGTTATTGTCCAGGAATAAAAATTATATGTTAGCCTGGACTTAATCTATAATGAGTTTTTAACTTAGATAAAGAAAAAATAATGAGTTTTTAACTTAGATAAAGAAAAAGTAAATAAATGAGGTTTTTCTGCAAGGTTCCTTTGTATCAATCGTAAGCAGATGAGGTGTATGTTAGCTATGGCGACATAGTGATGTGATACAAAAGTATGACACTTCCACAAGAGCAATCAGACCCGTGCTTTCGGTGTAAAGCGTTTGTTCTAAATCTATACGTAGTATAAGTAAACTCTTTGGTTGTTAACCTAACGCCGCTACCGTTCGCAGGTGAACCTGTACATTGACCAGCTAGTGGTATCCGTGCACGACGACGCCGTGTCCGCGCACACCCGCTGCCAGACCTACATGAACGCGTGCACGTCGCAGCCCGACCCCAGCTCCGGCACCGACAAGAACTTCGAGTCCGCCATCCTCGGCTGCACGCTCGACGACCAGAAACGAGTCAAGAAACGATTGCAAGGCCTGCTAGACTACATCGCTAAACTCAACGTTACGTCTTGCTCGTGAATCGTTCGTTTTGTCCACTGGAGCTGAGCTCGATCGAGGTTTGTGACCGGATTCTTGATGTAGACTTGTACTGGCTATTTTGACATCTATGTGAAGAGTAATTTGGCTTGTTGTTGTATATTGGCATTGTTTTTTCCAACTCTATTCTTGCAGTGAACGAGATAGAATATAAGCTATCCAAGGATAGGATGGGTTGTCAATTAAGAGTTGCTATGGATAGATTTAGTTGAACAATGCAAGTGTGGTTGATCCCAGTTTAGCAACTTGTCACAGGCCCTGGTGGCTATTAAGATCTTTGATTTATTATAAGGCAAGCCTTCCTATCCGAATACCAAACAACTATACTATAGCGAATACTACTATACAGAGTCAAAACAATGAAATAATGTGTATGCATTTATAGTTTTAATGTTACTTCACTGTCAATTTATTTCTTTCACATTATGTGATGTTATAGTTGTTTTAGCAGAGTTTTAAACTTGATTAGCTTCACTCTAAGTGGACATTTTGATATTGTATAGATTAGACCAAGATGAGTGAGGTTGTGCCTTGGAACGGTGTCTGTTTTGTGTACGAACTTTATGAATAGGAAAGCTCAATGTATGTTGAACATATCTAGGAGAAACAAACAGTTTGTTACTGAAATAATTTTTTTTTTGATTCAGAGTTTTCAGAAGAATTACGACTCATAAGGCATAGCTGCATGTTTTTAAAAGAGCATATTTTTAGTAACAATTTTATTTCTGTTATATTCCATCTAAAACACTAGATAAAGAGAAGTAACAGCTTTATCTACCAACAATCTTGGGTTGCATTCGGCAAATGGCTGCAAGATAAATAAATACTACTAGATAATAAATAAATACACTATTAGATATAGTTCAACTTGACTACATAAAACCATCACAAAAATACACCAACCAAAAATAATTTTAAAATCTAATAATGTTGCCACATTTTAAAATTTACATTGTTATAGTTGGATCGGTTTCACTCTGTCATGTCTAGGAGAGATACAAACATAATAAAACGCACAAAACGATGGTAATTGTGCTAGTGAACTTTCATTACACTATAACAGTATTCTGATTGAAAATTACAATTAATGTTTGTATTTTTCATTGCTCAATGTTACCTCTGAATCACAATATTAACGGCATAGTACTTGTTAAAAATATTTAGAATAGCATGCTTAGACTGGAACTTAATGAGGCTCTCAATTTTGGTATACCTCAAATCCACCAGTATTTTTTATTAATTTTGCAACTAAACACGTAACTGCTAATTGTACTAATCAAAATGGAGTAACTACAATACGGCAAAGTAGGTTAGTTGGGTCGAATCCGGGTGAAACGGATAACGAGACCTGTAGGGTTAATGAGATGTACTGTTTTAGCAGGATGTTTCGGACAAGTAGACGGAAATAAATACTAGTTCAATATGCATGCAATTGCAAGTCTTTTCGAAGTTGAGTAAGATGACCGAAAATATGTCGTATCTGCAAAGTTTTCTCGAAATTAACGTTACGATGGTTTACTAAGACCAGTGGGGGTACTCAATTATCTGAATATATGTATAGGTTACAAGTTCTTACATAAAATAGAAGGATCTGGGTACTGACTCCCAACGCAGTCGGAATGATTCCGGCACGGAATAAGAATCCTAGTCTCTGTCATTCTAAACGGACAAGACAAAGACCGAGAGGTTTGATTCCGCGTCGAGATCCATCCGATTGCGTTGTGAATCGGGGTACTGGAAGGGAATACAGTTGAACCAAAGTAAAAGGAATGTATGCATTTTACCATAATTTCTCTACATGTTAACATAGAAAGGGTGTACACTGTACATGGCCCGTGAGCCGTTATTTTGTTGATTGTGCGAGGCAATTGAAAATCAATATTTCGTGCAGGCTCGCCCTTATTGCCGAGCAATATGGATTATAATCGCGGTGCACAAAATGTTGATTGCCATTTGAATTAAACCATCATGGCAATAAGAGGTCATGTATAGTATCTACTGGCAGTATGCTGAATAGTACGTGTACTCATTAAAGTGTACCATATTCTAGCTCCAGCTCTTTCAATACAGCCGCTTGATACATTTATATAAATGTGTGTTTGTAGTCAGGTAACGATTTGTTTTATTTTTCCGTCAATGGGGGCTGGTGCCATAGAAACGTTCGTTTTGTTGAGTATTCGCGTCGTTTCAGGTGTAGTAAACCCTTTCTTTGTAAATTTAAATAATTTTTATGTCCATGTTACATTCGATGTAGGCTTTGGAAAATGTGATATATGTGTTATCTCGTGTTTTATGAGCCTTACCGCTATGAGCTTTATACGTGTGGATAATTTGTGAAATTGTCAATGTTCTGGGCCGTACCATGAGCTCATATTACGATGATTGTTCTATTCAATTGATTTTTAACATTGCGACTGCAAACATGGATCCTATCACCCAGTGACAAGGTACTTGCTCACAATGCGCTAGATGTTGAGCGTCAAATGGCTCGCAAATTCATTGCAATAAGACCTCGTGGTAAAAGGCCAGTTGTGAATAGTCATGTTGAGTAAGTTTTTTATTTGTATTCTTGGGTTACCTACACAACAGTTGTATATGTATATAGTTTTATGTTGAACTATCTGTTGTACCATTGCCTAAATTAAGAATTACTTTTTACATTTTTGATACATCAAGAATTTTAGTACAACTTTATGTAGACTGATTTTACCTAATTTATAAAAAAACAAAGTTGATAATAATGTATTGTATCCAAACGTTGCAAAGGACATTTTTTGTTTGTACCAAGATACTTTTTTGGTTTACTTATATAAAATTGTAAAAGCGCTGTAACTAAATGAAATACCACTCAGCTATTTAATTTAGTTACATTCGCAACGAATAAATACTAATTCTGTGAATGGTACAACAGAGTCTGCTCCATGGATTTGAAACTTAAAACTTTAAAATACATTTGAAATATTTTTAAGTTATTCCATATCGCGTATCAGAAGACCTTGCATACTTTACCATAGTAATACACATGATTTGTATGTATGTGCGTGGCACTTATGCTTTTGAGCGTGTGTGTGTGATGTCGTCAGCTCGTCTTAAGATGTGTGTTGAGATTGGGTTTAGTTTACGATACTGATCTGAACACAGAATAAAGCTGGAAACATACGTGTACGTAGTCGACTGTGTCCGAATATTAATGTACATTTAACAACATCTCTTAGGTGAGGCGGGCATATAAGCGATAGCTTTACTATTATGTAGGTGACTATATGTACGTACTAGGTCGGTGGTAGGAACGTGTTAGACATCAATAGTATATTAATATAAATGTACTGATTAGATTGTCCGAATGTTCGCAACTATGTTTTCAGCTTAATTTCATACAAGAGTTCGCAGAAAGAGTGCTATGCTGAAAGGGACAGTGTCTTATATTATGAAAATGACGATGTCACAATGTTTTTGATCTTACCTACTCCTCCAAAACGGCAAAATTTGCTTTTGATAGTTTTGAGATTAGGTTCTTAGTATTTTCACCCTCTTGCATTCTAATTTTTTTAATAATTATTTTATTACTATTGTTTGAACAATAACTGAGTAATTTAACTGTCATTCAATGACGTGGAATCATTAGAACTGTCTCGTCAGTTTGACATTTCATTCGGTACATAATTTATATGGCAGAGTTTGCGGGGTAAGTTGCATACCTAGTATACCGTAAAATTTGTCGTGCATAATCCATATTTTTGTATGGATCTGTTATTTCTTCTGATATTTACAAGTTGCCCCTGTCCACGTTGATTGCATTACTTACGCTCTACCGCCAAATTTTGTATGAAATTTATTCAGCACTCGTATATTTTTATTTTTTTATCTTTTGTTACTGAAGGATTCCATACGATGAAGGATCTACATAAACTAAATTATTAAAATCTAAAATTACCAGTGCATCATTGCAGTGTTGTATATTATTTGAGCTTTTGTGCTCAAATTCAATAACATTATTTTGTTGTTACGTTTTTTATTCTTATATTCATTATGCATGTAAACTTATTACGCTATCAATAATAATTATAAAATAAAAAAAAAACATTGTAAACGCTACACTCTGGATATTTATCACGATATGCATGATGGAGATTGTTTATGCTGTTACTCACTTACGGTATCTATTTAAAAAAAAATTGTACCTTGTGCAACTATAAAAAAAAAAATGATGTACCTACATAATTATATACCTAAATAAAAAACTAAACACAGGGATATGCATAACGCTTGTATCGAGCTGAAAAGAACGTGTTCTTCTCATTATGTATAATTTTGAACATAAAGCCAAACTTAAAATTGCGAAAAAAAAATGTTTTTCCATAAATTTGGCGCTGTAGTAGTCTTATGGTGAAAATGTCCTATTTCTCAATCGTAAGGTCGTAGGTGCGAACCGCCCCTTCTTCTCTTAGAGATTATTTCCAAGTGCAGACTCCACTCTACTTGCGTTTTAATGACGACGGAAAACATTGCGAGGAAACTGGACATGTTTCAAGAAATACATCTTTCAAGGGCATGCGTCATCCATGAACCCTGACTATCTCTCCTCTCATCGCGAGAAAAGTTGTGTGATCGCAAGAAAGGTGATCCCAGCAGTGGGAACTCAAAATGGGATGTTTATTACATTATGCTGAATGAATCTTAAGTTCAAATATGGAACAGCTGTTTTTGCTATGTGGGAGCCAATCTATAATAAAAGTTTTTTCTAAAGAGAGACAGCAGAGGCTTTTCCGCTCAGTAAAACCGTTTTGCGTAAGCCTGTGTAAGAATGATGTATATTGATTTGGGCTAATTCATGTGGAAATTAAAGAATACACTCTGGTTATTGAAGAGTATGAGTAATGAGGCCTAGATCACGTAGTAACAGTGATAAGCTGGTTGTTTACCACAGTGTCTCCACACCTAGAACTAATTATTCAATTGTTTTTTACAACATAGAGTGACCGAAAGAGCAAGATATCCGCCTGACTGCAAGCATCACATGCTCATACTAGCACAATGCTACGTAACTATTTGAACATGCCTTCAAATCATTGCCTAGCACTGCACTCGTTACTCGTAGGTATAAGATCACTTATCGCGTTGCACGGACTTTGCAAAGAATCCTACCAATACAAACAGTCGTAATTTTCGACATGGATTGGCCCTTTAGATCAGTACCTACTCGATTTTAGGAAACTACAGCTAAAAGTGATAAAAATAAATTTATACTACTCGTACAAATTGTGTATCTACACTGAAAACTAGTGAACGTGGGACAGAAACGGCGTAGTTCCTGAAATCGATCAAAGTCGATGACATGTCGTGATGGTGCATGTTGGTAATTGAAATATAACTGCCTAATCTTATGATCCCGGTATTTTCATTCTTATCCATCATTAAAGAAGAACCATTACAGAACGGACACAGATAAGTTTTATCTTTTTGGTGATATGCATTAGATTTCTATCACGCCACTAAATTGGACGTTGGTCACACTGTATCTTTATTTCATACATGTAGGTATTTTTAAGAGCACCAAAATACAATACCTGATTTATGCCTAAATCAGATCATCATCATCAGCCTGCATTCATCAATTTCTCGCGGGTCCTCGGCAACGTAATTTTGATAATTATTTATAGAGTAAAAAAAGGAAAGGTGAAACTGATTATCTGTGTACCGTCTGTCAAAATAGAACGATGAAATTACTACTTTATGACTGTTGTAAAAAGGCGAAATAATGGGAACGCGTCAGCCATTCAAAAATAAGTGCACAGCTGATGTGTTCTCATTCTCTTATTTCTCATTCTCGTCATACACACTCACACATTATGTCTAAGACGTGGTACCAAACGCAAAATGCGTTTGCACCATTTCGAAGGCAACGCCACCGCGCGCGCTAATTGATCAAATGGAATTGAGCGCTCTTCCTCGGTTTTCTGTAAAACATTTCCGTCTCTTTTCACGAAATCACTCCCACAAAAAATATCCAGTGAAAAGATGTTACACATCAATAAAGAAAATTTGTTATAATAATAATTTATTTTATAAAAATGAACATGAAACTACAAAATATTTACAAAGCTAAGTACAAAAAGATTGAGAATAATCCTTTGAAATTAATTTAATTGCATTATTTGCATCGCATTTTTATTTAAATAACGTTATACAATGTTAGCGTAGTAAATATTTTATAATAGATCGTTAGAGTAATGACAAGTCGCTTATTTTCATTGCACATGGCATTTTACATTAAACTTAAATTATTATGTACATAGGGTACACCATGAGTAATCCTAGTAATTACTTAACTATTTTCTACATACTAAAGTCTAGTTTCTTCGCTTGAAATAAAACGATAAATTAACATTGGCGGATGAGCAAAAGTAATTCCTGTTTACATTAAAACATGTGATAATCACGAACCGTGATCTGTGGAGCGACACAATGTTAATTATTCTTTTATGTCAGGGAATACCTGAAGGAAACAGGGATAGACGTAACTGGGTGTTGGCAAGGTGAAAAATTTCGTGGAATCGATTGGAATGACATAGATTCAATTGCAAATTCACGCAATATTTTTGTCAAATATAGTTGTCAGTTTTACCAATGTTTCTTTTTGTACGCTTTTAGCGTTTCGAGCCTATGATACGTTTTTAGAATGACGGATATGAGGACGAAGTTTAATGAACACATCCTACTGATATTATAAATGTCAATGTTTGGATATTTGTTGCTCAATCACGTCCTAACGTATGAACGGATCGGGCTGAAATTTGGAACATAGATAGATTATAGTCTGAAAGAACACATAGGCTATTTTTATACCGAAAAAACAACGGGAACGGGAACTTCGCGGGTAACACCGCGGGGCGCTGCTAGTGTCATATTTATAATGAACATCGACGTATTATCTATTCTATGTCGACGTATGAATATCGAATTATTCTAACATGAACAATGTCATATTATGATTAAGAACATTGATGTATGATTCTTTCTAACAAATTGAACATTTTAAAACCAACTTGTGGCACAACCAAGAATTATTTTTGACAGGTTTAGGCACATCAACGAGTTCTGATTGGTCACTAGGTTTTGCTGTTTAGGCTAGCATGTGAAGACTTTACAATATGCATTTTAACTGTAAGCTTATAGAACAACTTTGTAACAACTAAGAGCGCTAACAACAGGATCACAATAGTCTGCAGGCGTTTTTGAGCACATTTTTCTTTTTGCCCCCGGGACGGTGCTTCGTGGGCCTCAACAGGATGGTGCCGTTGCTGTTGTTTGTGAAAGAACCTGGAACACGAAGACGTAGATCTAATCAACTATTTAATTGTTACTCAAAGACCTGAGATCCGAGGGTCTACCGCCTAACCAAAAATGTCTTAGCTTTGACATTGCTCTCCCTTTCTTTTTGCTTGAAATGATAGAGACAGCATTAGCAAAGCGATAGCTGATTTAGTTAGGCGGTAGAAGCGCGGGGAGATAACAATTTTATTATGCTATTGAATTGGTAAATCAGAAAAAAACGGATTTGGCAAGTAACGGTCAATCAGTGAATGCGGTTAAAACCAAATTTGCTTAGGTCGATACTGCAATCCTATTAGTATTATAAATATCAACGTTTGGATGTGTGTTGCTCAATCACGTTGTATCTAACGTATGAACGGATCGGGCTGAAGTTCGGAACACAGGTCCGAACAAAGTTCGGAATGGTTGATGTTTCAAAGACACGAACGAAGAGATTTGACTCTACTTTTGTGATAAGAACGTCTAGGCTGTGGAATGAGTTGCCTGAGTGGGTTTTTCCTGATAGTTATAATCTTCAAATCGAGAGTGAATCGGTAAACACGCTCCATCGTAGACCGCATCGTCGCTTTTCATCAGGCGAGATGGCGATCAAGTGTAAACCTATACAAGAAATACAACGGGAAAGTTGAAAAAAAAAACAGTCTGGAAGAACACAGGCAAATGTTTATCCCGGAAATACAACGGGAACAAGAATTACACGGGTAAAACTGCGGGCCACTGCTAGTTTTACCATAAATTATAACTGTCCGACTGCACGCCGAAGGCCTTGACTCACTCCTTGTGAGAGAAGGCCCCAATGGGAATTTTGAATGGGCTGGTTACGCTGAGTGAACAGGGCGAGGTGTAATGAGAGTGGTACCGATGAGCGGCGCGCGCGGCGGCGGTGAGTCGGCGGCCTCCTCGCGGCGCAGGTCGGCCAGGCAGCGGCCGGCGAGCGCGCGGAACACGGCGCCCACGTTCACGTCCTCCTTCACGGACGCGCGCATCAGCCGGCAGCCCAGCGCGCGCGCCACCAGCTCCGCCTCGTCGCTGGAACGACAGGGCAACACATTCATTCATACCCATTATTATTCAGACATTTATTGAAGTGAAAACTTGTTTTGGCGCACCATAGACAGATTTTTCGTGGACTGTGAATTGAATTCTAGCGTCACGATCGGGAATTATAAGAAATTATCGGGTGAACTCGGGACCATGGTCATGGCATGGCCACGCTCTCCGGTTTCACCCATGTAGTTTCCAAAGTGAGCTATCAAATTCTGAGTTATAAGTTTTCACTTCTATCGGTAGTTCCTATGACTGCAGTGAGACTGCGTGAGAGGCCATTTCTGCTGTGTCAAAAAAAAAAGGCAGTCGGTATTATAGCAATACGTCTGATAGTGAAAATTTACATAGATTTTATAATTGTTCCAAAACGAAAGTTCCCAAAAACGAAAATAACGTAAATTCAACGTAATAATTTCAACAGCCTCAGCGCTTGTTGCGCTCCTGCCCCTTTCTTATACTATTACTATTATACAGCTCACTCGGCAGCTGCTCCCAACGTTGGAACGACGCTCACTTACCATAGTTGTCATGCGTTGTGCGGGTTGTGCATCTGAGTATCGAAAAGTTGTCTGATAGAGAAGATGCTACACTTAATTTGTCTGATATAAATTTTTTGGGACAACTTATTTTATCATGTCCAACAATTTTCAGACATATTGCTATGATACCCATCGGTAAAATTTGTTAACATTTTCAAAACGGTCTCAAAATTTAATGCGTTTACATTTCCGTCTGAAAATTGTTTTGTTCGCATCAAATAACCAAAAGGGGTTTGGGTACTTTTGTATGGGCCCGTGGCGTCGTTTTTTTTTTAGCGGCCAGAGATCTGTTATCATTTTCTTGTAACAATAAAATACCCCGATGCTATCTGTGCAATCGGATTTGCTCTAAGTCATATCGGAGCTGAGTTATAGCCTGTCAAAGTTATTTATTTTTTTGATTTTTTGTATGGGCAAGTGGCGTCGTTTTTTTATTTTAGCGGCCATCGATCAGTTATCACTTTCTTGTAACAATAAAATACCCTGATGCTATCTGTGCAATCAGATTTGCTGTAAGTAATATCGGAGCTGAGTTATGGCCCCTCAAAGTTTTTTTTTTTGGTTTTCTTTGTATGTACTAGTGGCGCCATTTCCTATAGCGGCCAAACATCCGTTAGCACTTTTGCGAAACATTATTTTTACCCTAAGGTACCTGTGTAATCAGATTTGTTGCAAACTATATCGGAGCTGAGTTATGGCCACTTAAAGTTTTTTTTTTGGTTTTCTTTGTATGGACTAGTGGCGCCATTTCCTATAGCGGCCAAACATCCATTAGCATTTTTATGAAACATTATTTTTACCCTAAGGTACCTGTGTAATCAGATTTGTTGCAAACTATATCGGAGCTGAGTTATGGCCACTTAAAGTTTTTTTTTTGGTTTTCTTTGTATGGACTAGTGGCGCCATTTCCTACAGCGGCCAAACATCCATTAGCACTTTTGTGAAACATTATTTTTACCCTAAGGTACCTGTGTAATCAGATTTGTTGCAAACTATATCGGAGCTGAGTTATGGCCACTTAAAGTTTTTTTTTTTGTTTTCTTTATATGGACTAGTGGCGCCATTTCCTACAGCGGCCAAACATCCATTAGCACTTTTATGAAACATAATTTTTACCTTAAGGTACCTGTGTAATCAGATTTGTTGCAAACTATATCGGAGCTAAGTTATGGCCACTCAAAGTTTTTTTTTTGGTTTTCTTTGTATGTACTAGTGGCGCCATTTCCTACAGCGGCCAAACATCCGTTAGCACTTTTATGAAACATTATTTTTACCTTAAGGTACCTGTGTAATCAGATTTGTTGCAAACTATATCGGAGCTGAGTTATGGCCCCTCAAAGTTTTTCTTTTGGTTTTCTTTGTATGTACTAGTGGCGCCATTCCCTATAGCGGCCAAACATCCGTTAGCACTTTTATGAAACATTATTTTTACCTTAAGGTACCTGTGTAATCAGATTTGTTGCAAACTATATCGGAGCTGAGTTATGGCCACTTAAAGTTTTTTTTTTGTTTTCTTTGTATGGACAAGTGGCGCCATTTCCTACAGCGGCCAAACATCCGTTAGCACTTTTATGAAACATTATTTTTACCTTAAGGTACCTGTGTAATCAGATTTGTTGCAAACTATATCGGAGCTGAGTTATGGGCCCTAAAAGAAAACCAAAAAAAATACTTTGAGGGGCCATTACTCAGCTCCGATATAGTTTGGAGCAAATCTGATTACACAGGTACCCTAAGGTAAAAATAATGTTTCATAAAAGTGCTAACGAATGTTTGGCCGCTGTAGGAAATGGCGCCACTAGTACATAAAAAGAAAACCAAAAAAAAAACTTTGAGGGGCCATAACTCAGCTCCGATATAGTTTGCAGCAAATCTGATTACACAGGTACCTTTAAGTAAAAATAATGTTTCATAAAAGTGCTTACGAATGTTTGGCCGCTGTAGGAAATGGCGCCACTAGTACATACAAAGAAAACCAAAAAAACAACTTTGAGGGGCCATTACTCAGCTCCGATATAGTTTGGAGCAAATCTGATTATACAGGTACCTTTAAGTAAAAATAATGTTTCATAAAAGTGCTAACGAATGTTTGGCCGCTGTAGGAAATGGCGCCACTAGTACATACAAAGAAAACCAAAAAAAAAACTTTGAGTGGCCATAACTCAGCGCCGATATAGTTTGCAACAAATCTGATTACACAAGTACCTTAAGGTAAAAATAAAGTTTCATAAAAAAGCAAACGGATGTTTGGCCGCTATAGGAAATGGCGCCACTAGTACATACAAAGAAAACCAAAAAAAAAACTTTGAGTGGCCATTACTCAGCTCCGATATAGTTTGCAACAAATCTGATTACACAGGTACCTTAAGGTAAAAATAATGTTACATAAAAGTGCTAACAGATGTTTGGCCACTATAGGAAATGGCGCCACTAGTACATACAAAGAAAACCAAAAAAAAAACTTTGAGGGGCCATAACTCAGCTCCGATATAGTTTGCAGCAAATCTGATTACACAGGTACCTTTAAGTAAAAATAATGTTTCATAAAAGTGCTAACGAATGTTTGGCCGCTGTAGGAAATGGCGCCACTAGTACATACAAAGAAAACCAAAAAAAAAACTTTGAGTGGCCATAACTCAGCTCCGATATAGTTTGCAACAAATCTGATTACACAAGTACCTTAAGGTAAACATAATGTTTCATAAAAGTGCAAACGGATGTTTGGCCGCTATAGGAAATGGCGCCACTAGTACATACAAAGAAAACCAAAAAAAAAACTTTGAGTGGCCATTACTCAGCTCCGATATAGTTTGCAACAAATCTGATTACACAGGTACCTTAAGGTAAAAATAATGTTACATAAAAGTGCTAACTGATGTTTGGCCGCTATAGGAAATGGCGCCACTAGTACATACAAAGAAAACCAAAAAAAAAACTTTGAGGGGCCATAACTCAGCTCCGATATAGTTTGCAGCAAATCTGATTACACAGGTACCTTTAAGTAAAAATAATGTTTCATAAAAGTGCTAACGAATGTTTGGCCGCTGTAGGAAATGGCGCCACTAGTACATACATAGAAAACCAAAACAAAAACTTTGAGTGGCCATAACTCAGCTCCGATATAGTTTGCAACAAATCTGATTACACAGGTACCTTAAGGTAAAAATTATGTTTCATAAACGTGGTAATGGATGTTTGGCCGCTGTAGGAAATGGCGCCACTAGTCCATACAAAGAAAACCAAAAAAAAAAACTTTAAGTGGCCATAACTCAGCTCCGATATAGTTTGCAACAAATCTGATTACATAGGTACCTTAGGGTAAAAATAATGTTTCACAAAAGGGCTAACGGATGTTTGGCCGCTATAGGAAATGGCGCCACTAGTACATACAAAGAAAACCAAAAAAAAAACTTTGAGGGGCCATAACTCAGCTCCGATATTACTTACAGCAAATCTGATTGCACAGATAGCATCAGGGTATTTTATTGTTACAAGAAAGTGATAACAGATCTCTGGCCGCTAAAATGAAAAAACGACGCCACTTGCCCATACAAAAAATCCAAAAAATAAATAACTTCGACAGGCTATAACTCAGCTCCGATATGACTTAGAGCAAATCCGATTGCACAGATAGCATCAGGGTATTTTATTGTTACAAGAAAGTGATAACAGATCTCTGGCCGCTAAAATGAAAAAACGACGCCACTTGCCCATACAAAAAATCCAAAAAATAAATAACTTCGACAGGCTATAACTCAGCTCCGATATGACTTAGAGCAAATCCGATTGCACAGATAGCATCAGGGTATTTTATTGTTACGAGAAAGTGATAACAGATCTCTGGCCGCTAAAAAAAAAAACGACGCCAACTTTACCCAAACCCCTTTACTAATAAAAAAGATTTACAGACGTATTGCTATGAGACATTTTTTTTGTCTCATTTTTAATTTTTTAAAATGATTTTACGGGTTTGCGCTACACCACTAACGTCTGAAAAATATGTTTCCGGTATCTCAGAACTATCATTCAACTACAGTCTGCAAATCAGACATATTGCTATGATGCAGTTCGGTAAAATTCTTTGACAATTTTGAAAATTCGGTCAGATCAAACGCTACGCGGAAAATGTCTGATATTGGTTTTTTCGAGTTCAGGGTAATGGTATCTATCGATTTGATGCGGTTTTGGCTGTATTGCTATGAGACAAAAATTTTGGTCGTGGGCTCTCGTACTATAGGTTGTTTTCATAAATCACAGATTACAGAAATAAAACACAGATGGAACCTTCGTGAACGACACTTTGAGGCCCATAATTAGTTATGTTGACGTCAAATTGTCAAATTACTTGTGAGAGTATCTCTCTACTTAGTCTGTGTGTAATGTTGTCGTAAGGAAAAAGTCCCACTATTGTTGTCTTCGCTTCGGAAAATTTCACGTATAATAAACACATCAATATTATTACGCCGATTTTATACTCATTGTAAGCCGCTTGTGTTGAATCGTCGGGGCGCTAACACAGAATAAATATTGCGCTAATCTAATTACCTACCTACTGCATTTATCATCACGCAATCGCTTGGTAAAGTGATCATTTAATTTAATATGTACTATCCTACTAATATTATAAATGTCAATGTATGGATGTGTGTTGCTCAACCACGTCCTAACTTATGAGCGGATAAATGTCGATGTATGGATGTTCGGATGTTTGTTGCTCAATCACGTCCTAACGTATGAATGGATCGGGCTGAAATTTTGGAACACATATAGATTATAGTCCGGAAGAACACATAGGCTACTTTTTATCCCAGAAAAACAACGGGAACTACGCGGGTAAAACCGCGGGGCGCTGCTAGTCATTCATAAAAATATTAAGTTGGTGAGTTTTTACCACTGCGCTAAACTCTAAAAGTACCAGTCGGATTAAAAAAAGCAGCATCATATTTATAATATCGACAGGCGATAAATATACCTAATATATTATGTAATCTACTAGGTATGCTTTAATATTTCAAAGAAAGTATGTTTAGTTACTAACGTAGAGTAAACACTATTTTTATCCCCTGGAAGACCTGTTAGGGGTTTATAAAATTTCCTGTCCACTAAGAGACGAAAACCTGGAAGACAAACCGTGGTGGCGTAATGGCTAGTAGTCTGAACAGTTGCTCACGTTATACCAAGCACAGATTCGCCTTTGTATGGAGTAATGTTCGCACCTTTGGGATGGATCGGGTAAGTCAAAAGTCTCATAGGTAACGACACTCTTGTGCAAAAAATACTTCAAAGCCTTGAACATCGCCGCAAAATTGCTTGCTTATCGGGGTTTCTCACTTTCGACTCAACACAATCATCAAGACCAGTTTAGTGGCACACGGACATGTTTAAAAGATTATGGTCCAATGACCTGGACTCTCAGGTTAATGTTCTGTGTTTTGTATGTAGATAGGTAGGTACTTATTCCTTGTGTTATTTATATTTTGGGGTCGTGATGATGAAGAAGGGAAGAAAAGGAAATTTTCCCAGCAAATTTCAACAAGAGATAAGTAATCGTAGGTACCTACTACTCGTACCGCTCCTTCTTTGGTAGGTATTTGTGTAGCCAAATATCTACTTCCTGGTTTTTATTGAAATGTTACTGTTCTTGGGATTTGTATACATTCATTGTATGTATCAGAAGACCAATTTTATTTTTTACATACCTATTTAGAAAGTTTTTTTATTCAGATTAAAAAAAAATTACGCTAAAACTTCGTTTATTGTTTTTTTTTCAAGATTGTGATCGTGGAAAAAGGCCCACAAACTGCACAAACATGGATTTAACTTTAAACTAACCCCTCATTATCATCTAAATAAATAAGCTTTGTCTTCCCGAATGTAACTTTCCAATGGGTTATGTATAAAAAATGACACTACTGATTTTTAATCCCAGTTTTAGGTACCTAGGTAAAACGTTAATTATAAAAACAATAGGTACTCACGGCCCAACGACGCATTGATCCATCAAATCTATTTTATTTTGAACTATTATTGTAGGGATTTCGCCGCACTCATTCTCGACCTGAAAGGAAAGAAAAGACATCTTTGAAATAGTTGTCGTAGAAATCCATAACTGAAAGGTATCGTAATAATGTGTTAATACCTTGTTAACTTGTCTTAAGTTTCGCCGTTTAAAAAAATATTCTAATAAGTTTAAGTAAATATGCTTAGTTTATTATTACAAAAGTATAAAACACGGTACATAGTGCTGTTGTAACAGAAAAAAAAGGCTTTTAAAATCTTGTGTTTAGGTCAATATGGTAATGGACAATCTGGACTGCCTTCCCGTCCCGACATGATCTGCTTCTCCGAGATGACGCGTTGCACCTCCTGTCTGCTTGGCACCCGCCGCGCCAGCAGCATCCCTCGCCCGCCGAGAGAGCAGTTGATCCCCAACACGTAGTCTTCATTCACTCGGATGAACAAGTACTTAGACACATCCTTGCCGCAAGAACGGTACATGTTCTTCACTTCCTCGCTTCCGTAGTACAGTAGATTCACGCGCTTGTCTGCGCTATTGACGTACGAAGCCTTTATCACGTTTTCTTCGGAGGATAGATTCAGGGAGTGACAGTCCATGCTAAAACGCTGAGCCTCTTCTGCGACGAGTTTACTGAAAGATATGACCTCGCAGTTGTCCCGCGGGCGTTGGTTCGGTGGCCAGAAGTATACCGCGTACATTTCACCCTGTAGCGAACTGAGGTCGAAAATCTGTCCATTTTTGTAGTAACCCAGACATTGTTCTTCATCTCTTTTAAAGTCCCGAAAACAGTTAACTACGCAAATCAACGAGAAAACGAACAGAAGCGCGCACTCTTTGCCGTACATCTTTGCGAATGATATTAATGCGATAACTTTTTCGCCTAACGTTCAGTCATCGGCCCAAATATAGGATCGAAATGTAAACAACGTCGCGCGACAGTGAACTGAATGTGGGTTTAATCTATTCCCCGCGTGTCCAGATGCCACTGTAATATGAGAAGCTTTGTTTTCGATATCAGCACGACTGTGATACTTGTAACGGAAATCGCGACCCGACTATCTCTACGAACCAAATTTTGAGCGCTATTTTAATACCTAATTGCGGAGTTTTATAAAGTTCAAGTACCTAGATTGTATTGCCGCATATATTCGCAATGTAACGTAACCTATCTAAAAACTCATTAATTCAAAAGCCGATCAATCAATCACCGATCAGGTGTTTATATCGCATCTATCACCTGTAAATAATATGTTGCACAGGGCCGTCTTTACCAGGGGGTGCAAGGGGTGCGGTGCACCCGGGCGCGGAGCCCCCGGGGGCGCCTGTCGAGCGCTGAATTTTTGGATATTTCATTGAACTTAACGCTATTGCACAGTTTTATGTAATTGTTACTTACGACAAATATGTATGCGCAAGCAAAAAAAATAGTAATCAGCAATAATATTTTTTTTACTTTTAATACGCTTTAGCCGCTTGTCATACCGCATTACTACACTACACAAATAACAATTTTATTTAAAACACACCCGAATGTACGTTTGACACGTCGCCACCCGGTCGCCCGCACTTGAAGCGAAATGATCTCTAAGTCAATAGAGTGTAAGTTCATTTGAAATGGGCGCGGGGCGCGGTACCTGTGCATCTGTCATAGGCGAGTAATTGCGCCCTTTGATATAGCCGCCCGTGCTTCTACCGCCTAACTAAATCGCTTATCGCATTGCCAATGCTGTCTCTATCATTTCAAGCGAAAAGAAAAGAGAGAAACAACAAAACAATGACATTTTTCGAACCGAAGCCTAACGAAAAATGCTTTGATGCTTTGACATTGCTGTCTCTTTTCTTCTCGCTTGAAATGAAAGGGACGGGAATGTCAAAGCGTCAAAGCGTTTTTCGTTAGGCGGTAGACCCCCCGGTCGCCGGTCGCCCGCACTTGAAGCAAAATGATCTCCAAGTCAATAGAGTGGAAATTCATTTGAAATGGGCGCGCGGCGCGGCACCTTTACATCTGTTGCGTCCTTTGACATATCCGTCCGGGCGCTCGCACTTAAAGAGAAATGATCTCTAAATCACTACAATTAGGTGTACAATATTTTTTCCCAATGCATCAACAAGTACTCCCACTGATATTTTAAGCTATATATATTCTAATAATAGTGTACCGGACTGGGTCAAAAATACACCATCCTAATTAGTCCGTCAGCCGTAGATCATGGAAAAATATTGGACACCTATTTTTTGTTTTTTCCTAATATTAAAAATCGTCAAAGATATAGACCATCAAACTTCGAGAGTGGGGGGTCGCGACGTCACTCGTGAGTAAAAATCGTACTCAGAAGTGACGTCACACGAAACTTCGAAGCGCTGTATCTTCGTCATATTTGTTTGTGAAACAAAAAAAAAATACGTGTACAATATTTTTTGCCAATCTAACTAACGGGCTACTTAGTTTTTTTGAGGATTGTACCTTATTTAATTTCCTCATTTCCTAATATCTCAACAGCTCTGCGTATATGTATATTTAACACTGCCTGTTACAGTAGCAGAAGGCGAAAGATCCTTTTCTAAATTAAAACTAAAAAAATGTATCTTCGTTCAACCATGACCCAAGACCCAAGACAGACTGACAAACTTAGCCATTGTAAGTATAGAATCCAAAATTGATATAATACGCGGTTTACATTATTCCAGTTCAGCGATCGAATCCAGCGCTGGATTGCTTACTGGAATAATGTAAACCAGCACTGGAATGCATTGGCACTGGATTGATGCTTAATACCCGGCTTACATTATTCCAGTCCAGCGATCGAAACCAGCGCTGGATTGCTTACTGGAAACATCGAAACTGGCACTGAAAAGCATCAATCCAGTGCCGGTTTATATTATACCCGGCTTACATTATTCCAGGCCGGATAGGGATAGGGGAGGGCAACGGGGCATCCGCGCCGGGGCCTCCACAACAGACACTTCGGGAAAGAAATCAAATTTCAACAGTAAACATCTCATCTTTTATCTTCACT
This sequence comes from Ectropis crepuscularia, assembly GCA_963693475.1. NCBI lineage: Eukaryota > Metazoa > Arthropoda > Insecta > Lepidoptera > Geometridae > Ectropis > Ectropis crepuscularia. Next base: position 8,063,839 of record OY856357.1, on the reverse strand, counting down.
TTAAACCAGTTGTTGTCCGGGTTTTTGCTTTCTGCCCCGGGGCCTCCACACCTTTAAATCCGGCCCTGGGCACTGGAAAAGCATTGCAAGCATGCCACGCTGCAGTGTAAACAAAACGAGGGCGCAGGCTGAGTCCCGCACCCCGGCGCAGAATAGACTTAAGACGGCCCTGATGTTGCATTTATATAATATTAATTATATGTATATACTTAATATGTTATGCAAGCTATCGACGAGTAAGCTATTTTGCCAGTTATTCTACCGCCAAGCAGTAATGTGCAAACATTACTGTGTTCCGGTTTGAAGGGCAATGCTTCCAGTGAAATGACAGGGCATAGAGATAACACATATTCTATCTGTGGATGACGAGCGCAGTGCAGTGCTAGGGGATGACTTGGACTCTTCATCGTCCAATAGCTGCGTGTCACTATACTGTTATGTGGCAGGCATGTTGCTTACAGTCAGGCGCATGTCCTGTTCATCTCGTCAATCTATCATCATCATCAACAGCCCACTAAACGTTCCCACTGCTGGGACTCGGGGCCTTCTCTCGCAAGGACAGAGTTCAGGCCATAATCCACCACGCTGGCCCAGTGCGGGTTGGTGGATGACACATGACTTCGAAAGATTCTAGGTACATGTCGGTTTCCTCACGATGTTTTCCTTCACCGTTTTAAGTTAGCGGCATTCCGCACATGACTTCGAAAAGACAGTGGTGCGTGTGGGGTTTGAACCCGGGGTCTCCGGATCGGCAGTCGCCGTTCTCCCGACTAGACCAGCCGTCACTTAGGTATAGGCAATCGGATTAAAAGCGGTATTCTCTAGATGCATTATCAGAGTGAGAGATATATTTCAGTTTGGTCACGTTTTTAAGGAACGTGAGGTAGGTAAGTTACCTTGAGTTTCCAAGAATGCAGCGCCAGAAAGGAGTCGCGGTCGGTGGTGGAGAAGGCCAGCACGCAGGCGTGCGCGCCGCGGTAGTACGCCTTGGTAATGGCGTCGAACTCCTCCTGCCCTGCCGTGTCCCACAGCATCAGCCGTACCTCTTCCCCCTCGATCCTGCAACACAAGACTCAAACTGAGAAACTAGAGGTAAGAATCCAAAATATGGTGGAATGGCACGCCTGTTACTGCTCTGTGATCTACTAAAACATGTTAATTTTTCCATAATTTATGTTGCGGATGATCAGCTACAATGAGGTAGGATTTTCTCTGTGCGTGTACAGCTATGATAATGGGGTTTGTGACAAACTTTAGGCTCACTTCAGATAAGAGCTTTGTCGAGAGTTGCAAAAATCTATCAGTTTAATAGTAATGATTTGATCTCTCCATGTTCAAATAGCTGTGTTTGCCAATGGCCAAGTGTGCTTTTATACCTCCAAGTACGTTCTGCGCGTCCCGTCACCGTTTACTGTAAAACAATACATCACATAATTTGGCCTCACCCTGAATCGTGTGTATAGTGTATACTCACTCGATCTGTCGTTCCAAGAAGTCCACTCCTATAGTCTTCTTGTAGTCCCTGGTGAAGGTGCCGCGGCAGTACCGCTGGATCATGCTGGACTTGCCGACTCCGCCGTCGCCCACGATCACCACCTTGAGAGCTACCTCCAGCTCCTCCTCGCGCATCCTCGCATCAGCGCCCGACACGACATCAGTGTCCACTGATTACATCACCTGGAACCAAAGTTTATTATTAAAGTAAATAGAATTAATTGTTTCTTCAGAACACCACCGATCAATGGCAAAAAAAAGACAATGTGGTATTGATCTAAAACCACATTGCCCTTTTTTATCGTACTGTTCGTAGCTGGAAAAAGCGACATCGTTTTGTGGTTGACGTTCTAACGAAAAGGTTTGACACTAGGTACTTTTGTGATTAGATCGTCTAGGCTGTGGATTGCGTTTAGTATTTTTTGCCGATAATATCAATTTTGGTGTCTTGAAATCGAGAGTGAATCGGTTTCTTCTAGGTAGGTAAGCTCTATCGTAGACAACATTGTCGCTAAGTATCAGGCGAGATGGCAGTCAAGTGAATAATTGTTAAAAAACCTATAAATAGTTATTTAGTGGATCACAGTACTTTCACACATTGTCTCCCTAAGTGCTTATTAAATGTTTTGTAGCAGAATACTCTTCTTGGCTTGTCCACCAATGGTAAGATTATTCAACATCGATCTAAGTATGTTTACATTTGCTGAATAGAAAGCAGCTAAATATGTATTTCAGCATTTTTTTAAATCTTAGCAAAACAACATACCACAAAATGTTTTATCAGACTATGAAAAAGACGTGGTAGGCTAGCCTAGCGCCTAGAACGTAATTTCATTTCATTCGACGTTTCACAATCTTTAGGTCGTCGCTTTGAATCCCAGCTGCACTTATAGACCAGGGTCGATAATTTTTAAAACCAAAAAAAATAGTAGTAGAATGAAACCCATTAGAAAAGGAGGGGAATATTATAAAAATTAAAGGAAAAATAAATTACGGGCGATCTGAGGTCGGGAAGGGGATGGGGGTGAGTTTTTAAGGGTAAAAAACGGTTATTCTCGATTTCCGGCAAAACTAAAAGTCCTATTGAAAAAAGTTCAATAGCAAAGTTGTAGGTAATAAAAAGATCTAAAACTTTTGTTTGCACACTTTTTTCACATAACCTCAAAATATATGTGAAAAATTCAAAAAACCAAGCATTTGGTTTTTTATTTTTCTTTTTACAAAAATTTTTTTTAACGAAATTTGGTGAAAACTTATCTTTTTATGTCCCAAATACGCTGTAATTTATTTGATCAAAAACATAATTTTTTTCACATTATTTTGAATGAATATCCAAAAAAAACACCCTAACTTTCAATCGAAAAGTCACCCGTCAAAATATCTCCTTTTTTCAAAAAATTTGTATGTTTTCTGTTCGTTGAAATCTCTACTTTCCGATGGTGAAAAATAAAAGTATGTTACCATATCTTCATACGAGATAAAAATCAAAATCAAATCATTTATTCATTAAAAATTGTACATTCATGGTGTCACACTACTCTAATCACCAAACTGGGTGTTAAAAACCCGTGTCTTGGTGGTTAGTTCCTTCGTTAGATAACAATGTTGTACATTCTTCACTATATACAAAATATGAGTATTTATTACATTACATTATCCAAAGTTCAGTTACATGCATTAATTTTAAATTTTAGTCAATATTAGTAAATTATTCATTAAATTATGTCAGAATATAAAATATGTCTTCTCCACTTGAAATATAAAAAGCTGACGAACTGTGAGTACAGAACACAACCCGTATAGTTCAGCAGTTGGAAACCTGTATGGCTTACCCATCATAACCTTCAGAACTGCCCTCTGGGCCACTTCCAAACGCTTCATGCTAGTAGTGTGAGTACCACCCCACACCGAAACGCAATATGAGAGTATGGACTGTCCCAGAGCACAGTACACCTGTTTAAGGACCTCAAATGGGGCAACCGTTCTCAACCTCTTAAATACGAATAAAAGTTTCCTTACACGCTGCGTCACTGATTTAAGATGTCCATTCCAGTTTAAAGTACTGTCAATAATAACTCCCAAATACTTAAACTCAGAAGCACGGGCTATCTCAACACATGAACACTCAGCAATCGTATCGAGAACACAGGTATGAGCCTTATTTACAAACGAATCTCGCGGTTGCGATTTTTTGTTTCCAGAAAACGCCACAAACTTCGTCTTCTCAAGATTTAACGTGAGCATGCTTTCCGTCAAGGAGGCCATGATGATCTTTAATGCATATTCCGCGTTTTTACGCACCTCATCCCAATTCTTGCCATGCACCAAAAGAGCTGTGTCATCGGCATAAGTGAAGATACTACAGTATGGGATAGAGAGCTTACAAACATTGTCAATGTACGCTGTGAACAAAGTGGGGCCTACCACGCTACCTTGAGGCACACCGTATGAAATGATTCTATCCGAGCTTATGAAGTTACCTATCTTGACACACTGTGTCCTGTTCGTGAGGTAGTCTTGGAAAAAATCTAGAACTACGCCGCGTATGCCCATGTTCTCTAGCCTTTGTAGCAAAAGTGGAATAGAAACAGTGTCAAAAGCCTTAGAAAGGTCAAGAAAGATACATATCACTTTATTTTTAAGTTCCATGTTGCGTACGACACTGCCAGTGAAGTCTAAGACTGCGTCTTCGGTAGATTTCCCTTTCCTAAATCCGTATTGGTTTTCTGCAAGAAGATTTTTAGAATGGATATAGCTTGTTAATCTACGATTTACCACCTTCTCTAGCAGCTTAGATAATGTAGATAAAACCGAGATGGGTCTATAGTTGTTGACACTGTTTCTGCTGCCACTCTTGAAAATGGGATGAATAAGGGCTTTCTTGAAAGCATGTGGAAATACTCCGGTAGAAAGACACAGGTTAAAAACATGCGTAATTGGCAGAATTAGGCTACCACTGGCCAATTTTACAACTCTACATGAAATGTTATCCCATCCAGTAGCACAATCACTACGCAGGCCAGCAATGAGCGATTCTATCTCCTTATGGTCAACCGGCATTAAAGCCATGGAGGTGAGAGAGTGTTTTACTGACGTATTAGTTTGTGACGCTTTTAAGAACTCGCGCTGATTAAGCAAAACGCGGAAGGAACTATCAAACTTTTCAGCCAGTTTTTTACCTACGTTGACGAAGAAATCATTAACTTGGTCCACAGTGGCAACTGGGTCGCTAGATATAGATAACAGTTCCTCCGAACTAGCTGAGTCCGAATTCAGATTGGTTATATTCTTAATGGCCTTCCAAGTCGCTCTCGGATCACCTCTGGCTCTATCAAGCTGGTTTTTTTCGAAATTACGTTTTAGTTTTCTAATGAGGTTCGTACAAAAATTTCTATATCGTGTATACGTAATTCTTAAGATTAAGTTATCACGGTTCTTCTTTACTTTTAAATGCATTTTATCTCGCACTCTTAGACATCGCAGTACGCCAGGTGTAATCCACGGTTTTATAGTTCGGTCTTTATGAGAAATTGGTACCAACTTTGAGTTATTTTGCAGGGAGAGTGATATAATACCAATTAATGCATCAGCTGCATCATTGGCATCAGCACAGCAAAATACTGATTTAAAATCGGTTTTAGAGAGGTCTAGGGTTATGGCTCTGAGATCAACACACGATTTTACTTTGACGGCAACTTTAGATGTATGCGTTGATCCATCGATGGAAAGTACCAGTGGCGCGTGATCGGTTATCAAAGAATCAAGAATAAGCGCCGTCACTCTACGCGAATAATTTGGAGTTTTTAAGAAAATGTGATCAATACAGTTTCCCTCTCTTGTCGGGTGTAAATGAGTAGGAAAGAGTCCGTGGGAAGCTGCGGTGAACAGATACTACTCGACTGCATCAGTGTTACTCGCATCCGTACTAATATTAATATTTATGTCACCCATCATAATTATCGTTCTACAATTTGATAGAGATTTAAGGAGACTGTCTAGATATGTTAGAAAATTTGTAGTATCTGTAAAAACGGGTGGTCTATAAATAGCTACGATAGCCAGGTCCGTACCACAAGTGATAACTATACAGCTACATTCCACTGGTTTGGTTTCCATAATTGTATGATTAATGTTTGACTTTACGTAGACAACAACACCGTCATTCTGGTTACAATAAGACGACTTATAAGAGTTATAGTTAGGAATGAGAGGCAAATTAGTAACTTTGCTCAGCCATGACTCTGTAAGAATAATGACATCACAAAGTACTTTCATTCTTGCAAATAAGCAGATTTTGCGTATAGAAAGTGCCCACTTGCATGAAAATAAGGAAGCATTCTTTCCACGCATTTTAAACAAAATTCCCAATTACCTGCACGTTCAGCCCGTATGAAATCTTTAACCAATGAGATCATTATCATCATCATCTAACGGTTGTAACAGCTGCTACGAAATAGTAGGTATATATGTAGTAAGACCCAGACCCGCCTAGCCCCTTCCCCACTTCTCCATGAAATACCTTTTGATGGGCTACTATTTTTCGTAGGTCACTCAGGTATATAATTTATCTTAAAATAGTAATAAATAGACATCTACGCATATAATTTAAAGAAGATTCGACAACTTTCTCCAAATATTGTAGATGTCTTACTAAATATTAATTTTATTAACCTATTTGTTTGTTAATTATAGTAGTATATTTTTATTTGCAATTTTTTTTTATTAATGTAACATGTAATCTTACGTTTTTCGAGTAATTAAAGTGTTAATTTTAATAAATAGCTCAAATTTTTTTATAATACTGAAAAAAAATAATCGAATTCGAGTTTTTTTAGATTTTTTGCGTTTTCTGAGAAGATTTACTATGGTAACATATTTTTTTTCACCATCGGAAAGTAGAGATTTCAACGAACAGAAAACATACCAAATTTTTGAAAAAATCTGATATTTTGACGGGTGACTTTTCGATTGAAAGTTAGGGTGTTTTTTTCGATATTCATTCAAAATAATGTGAAAAAATTAATATTTTTGATCAAATAAATTACAGCGTATTTGGGACATAATAAGATAAGTTTTCACCAAATTTCGTTAAAAAAAATTTTTGTAAAAGATAAAAATAAAAAACCAAATACTTGGTTTTTTGAATTTTTCACATATATTTTGAGGTTATGTGAAAAAAGTGTGCAAACAAAAGTTTTAGATCTTTTTATTACCTACAACTTTGCTCTTGCACTTTTTTCAATAGGACTTTTAGTTTTGCCGGAAATCGAGAATAACTGTTTTTTACCCTTAAAAACTCACCCCCATCCCCTTCCCGACCTCAGATCGCCCGTAATTTATTTTTCCTTTCATTTTTATAATACTCCCCTCCTTTTCCAATGGGTTTCATCCTACTACTATTTTTTTTCACTTTTTATTATTTTTAAAGGCTTCTACCCTGGTCTATTAGGAGTATTTTTGCAGGTGCAAATGCTCGAGTTTTTCGTCATCACTGGCTTTAACGGTAAAGGTGTGAAGGTAAACATCATGATAACATAGTAAAACGACGCATACCGAGAATACTATCTTTCAAGGACTTTCCACATCCACCAACTCACTTAACCAGCGTGGTGGATTATGTGAAGATTATCCTTGTGATAGAACGGTCCGAGTCTGAGCCGTGAAACATAAAGTGGTGGTAAGTTGCTGTTGCTTGACTTCGACTGATTAAAATAGTTCTGGTTTAGTCGAGTTACTAGTTCATACTTCACTAATACGTTACTTAAGATTTTACGAGTTTTTATCGTAGATTTTAGATTCGAAAGCACGTCTTTTTATCAGAAATTATTGGTATGTTCTTTATCTCTTTTCTGTAGAAAACCGCTAGCTAGAAAAGCTATCTTTTACGAAGATTCAAACACGGTTCGGTATGTCTAAATGACACAAAATGACTGGCACTTAGTTGTTCTTGTGCCTACTTGAGAATGTTCTCTAGAATTTGAAACTGGTTTAAGCACACTAGAGCTGGAACTACTGAGTAGGTATTAGACATGTACATTAGCCGTATATATTAGTTCCGCACAAGAATTGCGGCGATGATGCGATGTGATCTAGTGATTCATCTTCATTTGATAAACGATTTATCATTTTACTTTCGACGCTGCGTTTCTCTTTGCAAGCGTACTTCGAATTCCGCAGAGTCATGCGAGCACATGGCATTGCTTGGATTTCGATTATGTCAATACGAACAGTTTCGAATAACTTTTCCTTTTCAAAGCGAGCCCAAAGTTCAAAAATTGTGTTTGTTTCAACTTCATTAAACTGCTTTTTTCAATTATAACTTTTTAACTAGACCAAGTTTTTTGTCCAATGCCTTTTAATGTAGTGCAGTATTAAGAATAGATATAAATATTGGTTAAACTTTTGATTTCACAATTATGTCGTTGTAGGATCGAATCTCGCCTGCATATTTGGGTTATTTGTCCAAGTGCAGGTGTACCTACGTGTTTGTCATCTTCACTGGCAATAACAGTGCAGGAAAAATCGTCAGCGTAATCTAATAATGACATATTTTGAGGACATGAATCATCCGCCAACCCGCACTTGGCTAGCGTGGTGGATTATAGTTATAACTATCTCCTTGCCAGAAGACGACGTCACAAGTCCTCAGCTATGAGAATATGAAGTGATCCGTATGAAGCTTTGGATTGTGTTATTGTGGGAAAGTAATTTCAGAATGTATTGCGACTCATAAGCCAAATTAAAAAAAAGGAAGTTCTTAATTTGGCTGTTGGCTTATTGTTTGTTTATGTATGTGAAATAATATGAACAGAAACAAAATATAGATATGTGCAAATAATGTATCGGTTCGTGGCTTCAGCAAAATTTTCACAAATTAGAGTCGGTTGTCTGGTTATCGGAGAAAAATAATTATCTACTATTTTGCTACTAGTTTTGAATAGGTCTTTCAATAAAAACATATAAGCTTAATCTACATATGTATGTACGAATAGACAGATGAATTAAAGTAGCGTATAAGAACTGGCAGAAGCAACAAGCACAATCTTTACGACTAATCTGGATTTTCCACGAAGAGCTTCACGATAAGATCGCGCCAAAAAAGTACACTCGCGAGTATCGAACGTAAAAGTTTGTCGCAAAAATTGTAAAGGTGTATAACAATGTGTTAAAAACATGCTCATAAGCTTGCTTAAAAATTAGTATGCTGCAACTGTTCCCAATTGAGGTATGAGGTATGACTGCACAAAAATATACCATTCCAATTAATCCGTCAGGTAGATTTTATGGAAAAATATGGAGCATTTTTATGAATGGCATTTTTTGTTTTGTAAAATTATTAAAAATGGACAAATATATAGATCATCAATCTTCTGGAATGTTGGGTTGTGTCTTCATGAAAATGTTACCTATATGGACTTGATGTCGTTCGAAACTTCTAAACACTAAAGCTTTGTAATTTTTTGTGTGTGACATAAAATAAAATAATACGTGTACTTAGGTAATTATTGTACACATGTACTATTGTTTTATAGTCTAACTGACAGATTACGGATTCATTAGTCACCATGACAACTGCCAGTAATAAGCATGCTTGCATGCTTGTTTCAAGCATACTTATACCTAAGCTATAAGCATGCTCAACGCAAACATACAGACGTGATATTGGGCACTAGGCACGCCCTCTTCTACCCGCGACTCAGGTAGCAAACATGTTCGAAAATCAAACGTCGGTTGTTTTTTTTAACGCGCTCAAAATAAGCATAGGTACTTATTACTAGCAATATTGCGATACTAATGAGAATTTGCTCAATAAAGACATGCTTTCGTGCTGGTAATGAGTGCGTCTATCCTTGCCTCAAAGAATGTGCTAGTGAGTCGATCATTGCGAACGTTGCGATACTCTCCTCTAATGAGAGTCACACGTGGAGAAATGCCTCGATTAGGCGCGGTGCGGTGTCGCGTGCATTCCTGAGATTGCATCAAGGAACATTGCAAATAAATAAGTCGGTAGGTGAGTGGTGCGCCGTGAATGTACACCATAGAATCAAGATGCGATGCAATTTACCGTAAAAACTGGAATGGACGAGCATTTTTGCCCCATTTGCGTGCCTGTGCGATTAACATCTACGCAGACTTTTTGCTTTGGTGAATTCCTGCCTACATTAGGTACTTTCATAGTTTACATCAGCAGCGATGGGTATTTTTTATTTTTATCAACATACAGGGATATCGGATTACTCTTTGTTAGCGACGGTGAATAACGCAAATTCCGCTTTAAACTTTTGACTATACTATTTTAGTATATTAATAGACTGAAGGTGTGGGGCGGGGTGCATTACAGCAGTGGCACGTGCCACGCAGCTATTTGAACGCGAAGAGTCAATATAATTGCCTGCGCTGATCTCTTGGCCCTCTTGGTAATTTCTCTAGAAACATTGCCCTAGAAACAGGAACACAGTACTGTTTGCAAATTACTGATTGGTGGTAGATTTACTGGCAAATTGTGTTACTTCCTTAGGTGGGCTGAGATTCCTACCACCATGAAAACAAAAATATCGAAGTAGGTATTACGGATATAAATTAACTATTGTCTACTACTACTCTGCCCTGATAATATACGTTCAGGCAATGCTATGATCTGTCGACACAAATTTTAATAAATACCATGAAGTTCCGTAACTTCATGGTTTTGAATAAAGTTACTTTATTGATTAAAAAAAACACATCTTCTGTAATCCCTTGCCCATCTTGAATAATTGGGAGTGAATACGACCTTCACATCATTCTTAAATACACATAATAGGAGTAGACACTCCTCGCAAACCGGTTTAGGTAGTAATAGAGCAAGTATGACATGGAATCGTTTACATTGTAAGTAGCAACGGTAGATGCGCACCTACTGATGTAAAATAACTTTGAACTCGGGTTATTGCTATTTATTAGGTACACCGCTTAACAATGATTTTGTTGCCATTGATGTAAGATTGATTTTGGATACGTTTATGCTCACAATTCATGTAAATATCATCGGGAGAAGTGCTCTGGTTTTTTTGAGTCTTTAGACGTCTTCTATACGATTAATAATAATAACCTAGCGCACATTTAGTACTTCCATTAATATATTTGAAAATGGTGTACTTGAAAACTTATAGAGATAGCCTACTTAGGAGTTTTTTTTTTGTAGAGCTTTGTTAATTTTTTGCTGATAATAAATAATACCCCAGAAACCTTACAGCAAATAAATCATGACGTGAATGTGTTTATTCTACGTATTATGTTGCGGTCCGCTTTTATGACTTTGTGGCTTTTTGAAACTTTTTGTAAATCAGGCTGACGGCTCAAGTTAATCAAATACCGAAATAAGTTATTTACATTCTAGTTTTATTTTAATATAGAGTGACGGGGTGAGCATGCGTCTGATAGTAAGCAGCACTCTTGCCCATAATATCTCAGTGCCACGCAGCTATTTGAACATGAAGAGACCAAATCACTGCCTACCGGTACACTATTTGCTCATTGCTGAGGGATTTGAGATGATTTATCTATTTGCCCTACAATTTATCTGCAGACTTGGTCCTTCAAACAGGAAAACAGTAACGGCGGCAGAATAATTGTCATAACAATTACTGTATACTGTACTGTTACTGTATACTGTATTCCTGTTATACTGTATTAATGGACCTATGGGTCTATCTTGGCTAGTCAAGCGGACTCTGAAAGAAGAGTCCTATCAAAATTGCCTAAGGTAGACTCATTAAACCGTTCCTCTAAGTTTGCAGGTGAAATCGTCGATGCGATGGCGGCCCAGAGAGTAGGTTGGTAATAAAACTGTTCATATTTACGATACTTGAAGCAGATCAACTGCATATTGCAACGTCGTAGTAGCACTTGTCGCGGAAATCTGTGAAAGTGGAACGCCGAGCTTAGTAAGATCAATCGTACTTAACTCACGTGACTTCGGGATCATCTTTATTGTAACGTAAATTGATCTTTAAAACTTTAGCTTAAGGTAGAGATTTGTGTTTATTTAAAAAAAAAAAAGGTATGTAGTGTTAACTGCCCTTGTTACATCTTACTTTCATTCTGATAACTTTGAATGAGAAAATCATGCAAAATGACCAAGTTGGGCGACCACTAAAGTATCATTTCACAGCTCTTACATTTACGTACATTAGTTACATAATAAAAAAAAAATGATATATCAAAAGCAATAATTAGGTGCTGAGTACTTGACGATCGCCGACGTTTATAACATAGATAAAAATTGCAACAATATTCAAACAATTATTATGTTAATGTTAATCACTGTTGGTTTCTTATTCACTGGTAATTCCATAAGAATGTGTAATTTTTCACGTATCAGAATCGATCTCGGCGATTTTATAAATATTGATACAAAATTTCACGACAATCTGTCGCTGTATTGTAACGTAAAAACGGAAGATACAAGCGGTAAACAAACAAACTTTCGCTTTTTTGATTCTAAACAAGTCTACTTTATGTTTTTTACAACGTGCTTTAAAAAATATAGAAAACACTGATGTATTTAATATTGATTTAGGTAACTTTTATATTTTAATGTAATGTAACGTTTTATTTTATTTGCAATGTATATATAAATTATGGCTATGTATATACATTTATTACTTTTATATTTTCTTTTATATCCGATTCAGTATTTATCAAGACAGTTAGACAAATATTATTCTTCATAGAAACACCCAGGGTGTTTATATGGACCTATCCTTTTTTTGTGTGTATTTGCGGTCGATAAAAGTATTTTATCGCCAATCTAGTTTCCTAAATTCAAGCTTTACTTAGTTTGGGACAAGTTAATATTGTGTATCTTTATATATTTTGTAGAAAAATTGGAATGAAGGCTGTTATTTTTATTTTGTGAACTAGTTTAAAATACCTATGTTTTGTACAGTTCAGTCTAGCAAATAGTTTGTTTTTTGTTAATGTGTAAACGACCCTAAAAACTATTTTTTTGTAAAATATTGTTATAAATGTTAATAGGGAATGTAAATGTAATCCTGCTATAAAACAACCATAAAATATGTCTTATTGTGATTCCATTTTCGCCGTTTATGTCTAAATCGCACGATCAACTCCATTCTGAGTTTAACGTTTTATTAGTGGGTGTTTACATGCCTATTCTGATTTATAAGACGTTTTATCGACCAATTTGCACACGATAGAGCCACGGTTTTATGGGGTTCTTGAAAAGCGAAAGTGTGTATCACTGTTGACCGTGAATAGGTTACTGAGATTTAACGGCTTCACGGATAATTTCCTTTTAAAAAGCGTACAAAATGTTTCGCCCGCTCGATTTGTTGACGGGACGAATTGTGAAGAAAGGTTAGTAAGTTTATTTGAGTCGCAATTAGACTTGAGTAGCGTATCAAAGAAGATGTTTGTGTCAAACGACTTACGCTGCGTTTGATAATTAAACTACATCTACTACAAGTGCCGCAGAATTATAGCTGGCTACATGATACATGGCTTTCATTTATTGGCTGTTGGGCGCAAAAGTATCCTACCACATACTGTGTCATTTTATAATCATAATGCTACTGACAATCAACGTTCAAACATTGTGTATTGTGTAATCTTCTCAGTGAGTTACTGAAATCAATTAAAATGAATTGACGTATAAATAAAAGATTTTCACAATCGTTAACTCGTAGGTTCCAATCTCGCCAACACCTCAAAACGTTTTTCCTTTTCATGTAGGTACAGATGTACGAGTTTATCTTCAACAATGTCTATATTAAGGAAAATATCACGAAGAAACCAGAGAGTTCAAAGAATAAAGTCTTTCGAAGACAAGTCCTAGTTGTGAGAATATGAAGTGGGCTGGTTACGCCAAGGTTTAAGAACCCATTTTTATAAATCTAAGTAGGTATGTGTATGTTCATTGCTGACGTTGCGTGTCTATTATCTTCTAAATTACTCCCCGAGGTACACTTTCTCTGATAATTTAACAACTGTTCAGATAAGTATAGGCAGGTACAGTTTACAGGTGGATTTTGTCTAGCGGCTTTCCATTGGCTCTGTGTTTACGATTCACTTAGAAAGTATGTCAATAGCTGACCAATACGTCAGGAAAATTAACGGGAAGATTTTATTTGCAGTAAAATTATTTTACGAGTAAGTGTAAGAGCATACCATTAAATAGTTTCATTTAAAATAAATGGATACACAGGGAAGACACAACGGCAATTAACCCAAGCAATAGTCTTCAATAGGTTTACAGCTATTGTGTTTCAGAAGTCTACATTTGAGAATTGAAGCGGCCAGTCACTAATTTATCCGGCTCCAGTATTTTTATAACTTTGTTTAATTAATATATTATATTCTAACAAATTACAATATTCATTCGGGTATAACCATGTGGACAACCATACCTACGTATAAAATTACACTGATGTCAATACATTCTACACGAAATTATTGATAAATTCCAAAGCGGTACCAAAGATTAACCTTATAGATATTTAAACGCATAATTATAAACGCAACAAACAAACAATCAGCTTATATTTTTAATATATCGGTAATGGTTAACGGCCGAACTCGGCTTCACTTTGGTAAACATTTATTAAAATACTAGCTGAACCCGCTACTTCGTTCGCGTACGTTGATCTTGCGACCTTATTAGTGCATTACGTAAAAATATTTGGATGGTGGATTTACACAAACAGAGTGATTTGTTTTTCCACACAAAAATATATTTATTTAAGTTTAGCAACTTCATATTTTATATTTTAAGCAACATCAAACACACTCGTAGTAAGGTTGTGGAGTATCGAACATAGCCGCAGTGTTAAGTTTGTAGGATTTTTATAGGATACATTACAAAGAGTCTGTAGCTGATGTGCGTGATCTGATACTTACCTACTTGTACATTTTTACAGGATGATATCCTAAGTAGTAGGTGAAAGACTTATTAGCCGATGTAATATTTAAGACTCTAAACCATGTCTGTTTCAAATGTCAATCTAATTGGTAATGTCATTATGTCGTTAATATGTGTTTCGTTAGGGCCCATGCTTTTTCCGAGATGATAGGTAGTATATGGGACTATATGAACTATCTGTGTTTCAAATTTCAACCAAATCAAACCTTTACATAATATATACATAAAAATACTTAGTAAGATAACATTTTATTCAATTTTAGAAAAACAACGTTCTGCTTTGGTTCTGCTTCTGCACCGAAGCTTGTTGAACACTAAATTTAGTACAGTATTTGGATTGAAATATTATCCGAAAAAACAAAAACCGACTTCAATTATTATCATTTCACGTCAACTAACTAATTTCTAGTCAAGTACAAAGTTCACTCGACTAATTTAAGAAGCTATGACTACGTCGTCCAGATAAATAGATACTGGTGAACAATTCACACACAAAACTTTGGCTTTTTCCACCGCCAATGTCCCAGCCCTACTCAAACCGGAGTGATCTTACGCGTGACGATGGCAAAAGACCTGACGGCATGAGTTTTTTGCCTTGGAAGTTGAGTCGGCCCCTAGTGTGGGACGCAGCTTGTGTCGATACTCTGGCACCATCACTTCTTCGAGAGACACATGGTAAGGCCAGTGCGGTGGCTAATTCAGCTGAGCGTCTCAAATGGCGGAAATATGCAACCCTCGGTAGTGGTTTTACATTTAACCCTTTTGGGGTTGAGAGTTGAGACATCGTGCGTGTGAAGGCCGGGAGCTGACTTCATCTTCAAAAGCCTTTCCGAGAGCTTCGCCGACGCAACGCGTGACCAAAATGCTACCGTTTATTTGGCCCAACACATATACATCGCTATTCAGCGTGGTACTGCCGCCAGCATGCTGGGCACGCTTCCGACTGGTAGTGGGCTTGAACATCTTGTCATCCCGTTTTTGTTAATATTCAAAAAACCGCCTCCCTGTTTTCCATATAATATAATTATGTACATTGTAAAAACGGGACCCTATTACTGAGACTTCGCTGTTCGTCCGTTCGTCTGTCACCAGACTGTATCTGAAGAACGGTGATAGCTAGAGAGTTGTAATTTTCACAGATGATGTATTTATATTGTCGCTACAACAACAAATATTAACTCGGTCACCACGGTCTCTCTTGCTCGAAAAGCGCGGGTCGTATTGGCCGCCACGCCAGCCTGAACGACATCATACGCCGGGCTTTTTCCACCGCCAATGTCCCAGCAATACTCGAACCGAGTGAGCTTGCGCGTGACGATGGCAAAAGACCTGACGGCATGAATGTTGTGCCTTGGAAGTTGGGTCGGCCCATAGTGTGGGACGCAACTTGCGTTGATACTCTGGCACCATCACATCTTCCAGAGACACATTGTAGGGCTGGTGCAGCGGCTAATTCAGCTGAGCGACTCAAACGGCGCAAATATGCAACCCTCGGAAGAGGTTACATATTTGAGACATTGGGTCCGTGGGGGCCGGGAGCTCACCTCATTTTCAAAAGTCTTTCCGAGCGCTTGGTCGACGCGACGCGTGACCAAAATGCTGGCGTTTATTTGGTCCAACGCATAAGCATTGCCATTCAGCGTGGTAATACCGCCAGCATGCTGGGTACGCTTCCGATTGGTAGTGGGCTTGAACATTTTGATTATCTGTAGACCTTCATTGGTCTATGGATAATTCAGGTGTGCTTAGTGTAAGTAGTTGTTAGGTATGTAGCGTAGTGTAGTTCTCATTGTATTTAAGTTTTGTTAATAAAGGCTCTGCCCACGAAAAAAAAAAAAAAAAAAAACTACATTATACATTTTCTAATAAATATCAGATTGTGTTTCGTACCCTGAGCTGCCATTTTGTAAAAAAACATAAGACAGGTACTGTCATATTATTACCTGACGATAGATGACGGATGACGGATTTGAGTACTGTGTGTGTACCAGGAAAGAGCTCGAATCCGACTCCGATAAGTCGGAACTTCCGATTACTATTAGACCTTCGGTTCCGACTTCGGCTCCGAAACTTTTAAAACGGAGGTAAGGTGTACAAATATTGCAGATAATCCTTTATTGTGGTGAATAGTAAATTAAAATACAAAATCCCAACTTCCTAAATCAATTGCTCGTCAATATTTATCGTGTCCACGTGTTTGGCAAAAAAAAAAACACCCAATAAAAATGTATCTCCTGCCGCCACTTCTAATCCTGCCTATGCCTCCGACTTCGGTTCCGACTCCGATAAATCAAATTTTAAAACTCCGACTCCGCCTTCGATTCCGATAAAATGACCTCCGTTACATCCCAGCAGGTCTACTACGAAAACAAACTCCGAATGACCGCATCCGACCGACAGCTGAATCGGATTATAGCCTACCACGAAAATATTCGGATCGATACATTTCGGGTCGGAAGTTATAGACTTAGGTCGGATGAGGGTCGGATCGAACGAAACGGCCTATCTGATCAACCGACCAATTGTCTTTCGTGGTCGGAAACTTCATAAGTTCGGCCGATATATCGTTTATCTGACTTCGTAGTAGATCGGCTGTTGTTTACATTGTCACAGAATACTTAGAAGTTAGTATGTGCCGAACTTATAAATTCCGTTATTATTTAATTTCTATGTTATTTCCGAACCACACGACCAATAATGCTAAAATTTTGATGATACTATATTAGAAATGTGTTCTTTTTAACAAAATAAGAATTAACGAAATTGAACAACGCAAACATGAGTTACAACCAAAAGCACATTCTGACTTTAACTCCTTTCTGCACGAAAACCGTGCAAAATTTGGGGATTAAAAGTATACAGCTACCATCTACTTAGTATGATCTTAAATCATGTCAAGTTTCATTTGAATTGAATCAGTAGTTTCGGCGTGATGTGAGTTCCCTATACACACAGACAGACAGACAGACAGACAGACATGAAAGAAAAAAAATGCAGTTTCGCCATCAGTATCGACTATGGAGTGCCCCCAAAATTTTTTTTTCAAAATATCTTCAATGTACAGAATTCGACCCGCTACAGTTTTATTATAAGTATAGATGATGAGGAATGAACAATTAAACAACCTTCTAGTGGCGGCATTTTTTTTGCTGTTTTTCTAAAAAAAAAAAGTTATTGTTACATAACTATATATGTTGAACATGTCGTAGTATTGATTATTGTAGGTACAGAAAATGATGGCAAAAAATAAACTACTTATCTACTACTTTTAGCAGGAATTTTGTTATCAGCAATTTGAGTTACATTATTTCAGTTTTCGTCAAGATATCCAGCTCAACTTCATTAAAAATAAAGCCGTGTCCTTGTAGGTAGGCAGCTTTATTTGATGAATTGAATTTTTTAAATCGGTTCAGTAGTTATAGAGTTTATTCACATTTTATCAATGAAAATAGTTTCTCAATGTTGTTGGGATAGTGTAAATATACAGTATAAAGTTTATATGATGACATAGTAAAAGTAAATATTACATAGGTGTTTACAAATAATTAAAATGTAAAGTTTGAATGTATGTTGCTCAATCACGTCGGAACGCCTGAACGAAACGAGTTGAAGTTTAAAACAAAAAAAAACACATACGCTATGTATTTTATTATTCCTCGCTCGAAAATTGAACCCTTACTAAAAACTAAATTGTAAAACAAAGCTTACAGTTAAAATTACGTATTTGGTTGAATTAAATAAAATGACGCCACAAAAGTAATAACGATCGACAAAGCCCAGCTCCACAGCTAAATTACAGTATGCGCCGGACACCGGATATTCTGCGTTTTGTATAATCGAGTAGCATTATTACACGTTCATAGCATCTCGAAGAAACTTTGTAAGAAATATTCCTTCGTCATTTGTATTCGTTATTTACATTTGTTTTGTTATTCTACATTAATTTGCAAAAAAAACCTTGTTAAAATAAAATTAATTTTGTTGCATTGATGCAATAAGTGTTTTGTTCTATACCTAATATAAGATAGTTTGTTCAATAATAAAATAAATCTAGGTGTCTTCGAATCGAGATGAATCGCTTTCTTCTAGGTAGGTAAGCGTATCATCCATCTATCCATCTTAGAACGCATCATTGTTTGACATCAGGCGACGTGGGCCACAAAGGTTTGCGCTTGACGCAACTCTTTGATAAAAAAATATCATACGTTGACAAAATTTAGCGTCTTTGTGAATGACGCGTGGTTAAAAACCATTAACCACGCGTCCATTATAGTTCCTAGTATATAGGAACATAGGCACAACCTATTGTAAAAACTTATACTGAAGAATATAAATAAATTACTAAATAGTTATAAATAATTTGTTTTTTATCAACATTATTAATTAGAAAAGCACCTTTAGCGTATATTAAAATAGTACTCGTGCCTTTAATGTAGGGTGCATAGCTCGGAAACCCCCACGTGGTGCACTCTGGGCATCATCCGACAACTTGCCTCGGTGCCATCTTGTTGTGTGATGGCGAATCCCGGCCGGGGCTGAGAACTTCTGTACGCGCTCCTCTCCCGCTTGAGCAGTGAGTAGAGTAGAGATTGGAGAGAGACTGGAAGACATGGGAAGGTTACTCGGCTGATATTTCGGCCAAGTAAAATTCTTAAGTCTTCCAGATGAGGGTCCTCCACGAGCACTGATTAACAGAGTGCTCAGTAGAAAAATAAGGGCCGCAATACGGCCATAGAGGTGGAACCACTGCTAGTAGCTAGCTGCTAGTGCTGCCCTAGCCGCGGTAGTGAGGGCGGACCTCTCGCTGCCGACCATCTTCACCGTGATGCTCGACAGTGAGAGGTCGTGTGAGTTGGAGGAGCTAGAGTTGGAAGCCTCTCGCTCCTTCACTGAGGCAGAAGCGGACGCGGGGGTGAGCCGGAAAGCATCCTCAGACTCGCACTCCGTCTCCACTAGAGGGCCTGGGGTGTCGGACGTTAAGGGCCGTCCGACACCCCACCTAGGAATATACCTAGGAGGAGGTGACGTCGCTGAATCCAAATGCGAGGGTGTGGACACCCCACGCGAGGTGGGCCCGCAAGGGCAGTGGCAGGTGGGCCAGGGCCGTTGATGGCTGTGCGAAAAGTGACCCGCGACCCTAACCCCTGGCCATGCCGGAGAAATCTGTGGAGGTTTTAGTCGGTAGGGGCACCATGTCAACTCCCATGGTCTCGAGCCCGACATAACCCACCATGTTCCTGCATGGTGGGTGTATGTAAATGTATATCCCCCAAATAAAAAATAAAAAAGTATCTTTGATGTACGCTAAGGGTGCTTTTATAAAATTTAATGAATTTAAATATACTACTACTTTTTAAAATAGTTCTCAAATTCGTCAAAGGCCAATGTTTCATTTTGTAAAATTGAAACAATAAATGAAAATGAAACATTTTGTGCCAGCTTTGGCGATATTGGAAACTTTCTTTGACAGTAGGTTTCTAAAAGTACTTAGTTCTATTCGCATAAAACTTTATATCAATGCCTATTCGCGTTAAAAGAAACTACGACTAACTACTGCGGCTGGTAAAATAGCGTGGAATAGATATAGTTTGCCAGCATATACTATTCATTAGCGATGACCACATTACCTACACACAAATATATCATATAGCGTAACGGTCGATGGTCGCATGAAATTCGATCAGAATAACCGATACAGTTACTCACTGGCGGTATTGAATGTCTAGACATCTGGGCCTGAACTTGTCTTACATATTTTATAGAACGTGACGCCTTGTGGGAAACAAAAAAAAAGTGGTGTGATTGAATTGCGACAATTTATGTTGTACAGTCGTAATATTCAATGTTTTGCTGTTTTTTCAAAATGATCTCAATACAGTAAGAGATATATTATAAGAGATATACACACTAATATAATATTAAAGGCGAAAGATTGTGAGTGATAATATTTTTGTTTCCACGTATTTGTAACGGACTAGACTTGAATGAAATTAAAGACGTTGTATGTACCTGGCCCTTACTTTTTACACATAGGCTCATTTTGATAAAATCAGGTCGAAAGCGTATGTTCAAGGCTAAATCAATATTCATACGCACTCCATATGTTATCAAAGAGAGCAAGTAAACCTACTTTATTATCAGCCTATAATGGAAATGTCTCGTCGCTGCTTCGATATGGTATTATATTTTGGGGCAATAGCTCAGGAAGGCATATGGTTTTCAGATCACAAAAGAAATGTGTCCGGGCTATCAGCAAACTGCGTCAAAGGCAATCGTGTAGACCTCATTTCCGCAAATTACAAATTTTAACGTTGCCTTCCTTATATATATATGAATGTGTAATGTTTGTGCGGAACAATTTGTCATTATTTGAAAATCTAAAGAGTGAGCGTCATAAACATAAAATTAGAATTCCTGTGCATAGCACAACATTATTAGGAAACAGTGCACTTTGCATGGCTCCTATGATTTACAACCACTTGCCAGAAAGTTTGTTGAGTATAAAAGAAATATATTTATTTAAAAATAAATTAAAATACCTTCTGACAGAGAAGGCATATTATACAGTTAATGAGTTTCTGACTGATAAATTAGATTCAGATTTGTTATGATTTGTAAGCTTTTATTTATTTGTGGACATTGGAATCATAGCTAAATTAATTACTATAATGCTTTTATTGTTATTACTTTGTTATAAATAAATAAACAATTTTATGATTATGTGAATAGTTCATAATAAGGAATTTGCAACCCTTGAATGGTGCAAATCCACAGTACCTATCTAGTAACACGATTTTTTGAGCTTTTAATTTGGTCATTGGTATTTGGTATAATTGTTTTTTATTAATGTAAACAATAATAATGAAATTGGTAGTCCTTGAATAGGCCGTTTAGAATGGTAAATTAAGAAAAAAAATAATGTTTTTTAGCAAATTGTCATAGACAACCTGATATTTGCATGCCGTAGGTAAGGTTGATTATGGAGTTCTCAATGTAAACATATTATAAGATCTTATTGTAATTACCCATTTTCGCAAATAAAGAAATTTATTTATTTATTTATTTATTTATTTATTTATTTATTTATTTATTTATTTATTTATTTATTTATTTATTTATTTATTTATTTATTTTTAACCCGTTAAAATTAATGGTTATCAAGCTGCGCCTAACACTGCGGGCACAATTAGGACGGCTATAATATAGCCGTTGTTTTATGTAAGTAGTATTATTAATTAATTACGATATATTTAGTGTGTGGTTAAGTAAATGAAGTGGTAGTGTTTTAAATTTATAGCCATTACTTCAATAAAATATTTACAGAATTCAGTATTTTAATATTCTAAAAAAAACACGATAAACTGGTAGTTGTGTAATGATGACATTCACAGTTTTATTAACTTTGTGGAGTTTTATGGAGATGTCGATTTGACGTTTTAGTGGTTAAGTACAGTAGTTAACATTTTTTGATTCTGTTAGATATAAACACCCAGACACAGTGCAAACATTTTAATTCATCACACAAATATTTGCACTGGGTGGGAATCGAACCCTCGGCTTCGCAGGCAGAGCTACTACCCATTAAGCCACGAGGCCAGTCAACAAATTATAGTTATTGGTTGAACAACAAAGTTCCTAAAGATTGTGAAACGAACGGATGCCATATTAGTGGAATAGCATCCCTTTTTGCGACAATTTTCCTTGTTTTGTGCTACTACTTCGTTACTAATTCATTTATCTGGCCTGGCCTCGTGACTTAGTTGGTAGTATCTCTGCCTCCGAAGCCGAGGGTCGTGGGTTCGATTCCCACCCAGGGCAAATATTTGTATGATGAATTCAAATGTTTGCACTGTGTCTGGGTGTTTCTATGTATAATAAGTAGGTATGTATTTAAAACTATATAAGTATTATATCAGCTATCTGGCCGCCATCATACAAGCTTTGCTTAGTTTGGGGTCAGATGGTGTTGTGTGTGAATATTATATTTATCTAATTATACATGGATATAACATATAACACCTACCTAAGTAGGTATACTTAAGTATAGTTTTCATAATGGCGTGAAATTGTAATACAAGTTAGCCGTTTAACGATGGAACATTTGCCAATCTCTCTCGCGTTAATCACCTATTCTATGATATTAGATATTACGATATCACATTACGCTCGCATTTTCCACGATGTTGCGTGAAATTAAACCTATTATAGGGAGGAGGTAACCATTACTTTCGCCGCTTTTCAAGATTCGCGAATGCGCTTTAGTAAAAGTTCCTAGAAACAAATCAATGTCCTGAATTTTTTTATGAAATCAGCTACATGAGTAATCCAAATTACTGTCAATCCGCACTATGCGCTTGTCACTCGGAGATATTTTATTTAAGATGATTTATCGCTTTGCCTTGAAATTTCTCTGAAAACATTTGACCTTCAAATGTTTGCACACTGCAGTAAATAGCAAGCACTGCGTTTAAATACGAGTAAATATATGTGGTACATCTCCAGATGGACCCTACATATTTTACTATTATAATTTAAAATATTAGATATCTAACGAACAAATACTATAACTTGTTCACTCGTACTCGTACTCGTCGATCAATGAGTTATTTCATAGTTCTTCGCTTCGTGTAAGATTAGGTACTTATTTATTAAATGGAACAGCACACATTTTAGCCTACTGACTGCTTTTGTGTTGGATACAGCCTTTCCTGAAATAGTATTTGCTCGTAGCAGAAATATACTCGTAGGTACCACTATATGTTTCCTCAGCAGGGACTCTGAGTCTTCTGTAACAAGCAGAAAGTGAAATAATCCACCACGCTGACTAAGTGTGGGTTGGTGGTTGATAGTTGATACATGTAATCGAAAGTTGTTTTTTTGGAATATATAGGTTTATCTTATTGTGGTTTCTTTCACTGTAGCCATTACAAACATTCATAGCACACATGGAAAAATACAGTATCGCAGATGAGATTCAAACCTATTTATGATCTCACGATTGTGGCCAGAAATTCTCACCACCAGAACACCCTGGCTCACATATAACTGGCTCGTAATCTTGTGTAAGTATCGTTTTGAAGTGGCAAATTATTTTGGCACACCACATGCAGATTTTCCTTGGGCTGTGGATTGAACTCAAACGTCACGTTCGTAAATGAAAGAATTCTTCTTAAACTCTGATGATCCAAGGGCATGATGGTGGATGGCCATGGTTATGGCCACTCCAATCGGTTTCACCCGCGTTGTTTCCAAAGTGCGCTATCAAATTCAAAGTTATTAGTTTTCATTTCTATCAACTGTCCCTAAAAAGCCGCCAATTTTTTTTTAGGATTTTACGTAACCTTCATTTTTTCTGTATGCTTCATTTGTGTAACATTAACATGATCAAAAACAGAACTCATATTATCAAAGTCTGAGAGGTCATAGTTACAAGTCACAAGCCACTTCCTAGCACACTACACTACAAATACAATGATCGTTAAACCACTTATGTACTTAAATAAACTGTGCAATCTATATACTTATCCAATTAAAATTACCAGGATGCTTAATACGTAACATAGATTGTGTCGTAATCTTAAAGTTCACATTATCGCTCCGTCTACAGACGATCTTCTTTCTTCATTATTATATTTCTTCATTATATTTCTTTGATTACGATCGAACTTTAGAAGTGTCTATTAATTTTCTCTCGTTAACGTGTTTGCACCTAGATACTAGAGTAGGTAATTACTGCTCTTCATTCCGACGTATCGACCGATTCAAAGACGATAAGTACAGATTTCTCTTTATTTATTTAGGTAGTAGGTTGGTTGGTATGTAGGTTTATTTGCTCTATTTTTCAATTCAATCTTCGAGTAAATAAACTGGCGTTATAACTTCCCACTAATATTATAAGTGTCAAAGTATGGATGTTTGGATGTTTGTTGCTCAATCACGCCGTAACGTATGAACGGATCGGGCTGAAATTTGGAATACAGTTAGATTATAGTCTGGAAGAACACATAGGCTTAACTTTTTATCCCGAGAATGACGGGAACTACGTGAGTAAAACCGCTGGGCACTGCTAGTAATACATAAAAACTGTAAGATTATCTTTCTAGATATTATGCTATGTACTTACTAATATATATTGACTTGTTGGAGTCTTCTTTGTGTGTAATTGTATTTTTTATAGGATTTATGTAAGTTCCATTTACCACACAGTTATTTCATGTTGGCTTGACCATCTTCGACTAAAACAATATTTTGTATTGTACGAGTATATACAATTAATCTTACGACCTTCAAAACGAATTAACAAAAATTGGCTATGTAGTTAATTTATACGCTGTAGAAGTAGGAGCGAGAGGTATACCAGCAAAATCTCTCTATAACCTGCTTAAAGACCTTGGCTTGTCCAGAAGTGCAGTAAGTTCCATACTAAAACGAGTATCTAAAGCTGCACTAGTAGGATCAAATCGGATTTGGCTGGGTAGGGAGAGAAATACGAGTAGTGAAGGTGAGTGTTGACGTACGTC
Organism: Ectropis crepuscularia; assembly: GCA_963693475.1. NCBI lineage: Eukaryota > Metazoa > Arthropoda > Insecta > Lepidoptera > Geometridae > Ectropis > Ectropis crepuscularia. The sequence continues at coordinate 8,038,903 of OY856357.1, read as the reverse complement.
ACCAAAAGGGGCCCTTTTAAACCTACGCCCGAGTCACAAGTCTTGGGGTCTATTCGAGATTTCTCTCTCTGCCACACGATGGACCCGGCACCCGCACGGTGAATCCATGGAATGCTAAGAAGTTCGTCTCTCTCAGAGATATCGGAATGTATGTTTATTTCTTTAACAGAAAGTGGGTATTACTAAACTTTTTGCAATACCTACGTGATCATGTGTTTGGCAAAGCAAAGAAAAGTTGTACCTAAACGTTGACGAAATGTACCTAAATAATATTTTCTTACTAAGAAATCACCTACCTATCATCATCATGGATTCGGGAGTTTATTGAACGCATAGATGAGTTACCTACGCTTTATAATAATGTGTGTCGAAACTAAACCCAGTATCCAGCAGCTAGCACGCACTACGAGTGTTTGCATAGCGGTCTGCTAATGCGTTGATGAGGTGGAACGCGGTGGGTACATTATACCGGTACTCTCACGCATTCTGTGGGTTTATAAGACGGGATATCAGCGGCCATTGTCGTCTTCGAGGAAGTGCCGCTGACTATGTACGAAGTACATGAAGAAACGCCACAGCGTAATGCGAAGCTTCTATCGAAGAAATGCGAGGAATTCTCACGATGAGTAAACCGATCTTCGGTCGTATATTAATTAGCGCCTTAGCCTTAGATCATGGTTATAACTACTAAAAGCAAGTACAATGTAAGTTGTGAAAATTGTATGGCTTAACAATGTTAACGAGTGATTGTAATCGTAAGAAGTGAAAATCTATGTTTGTACCTACCTAGGTATGTGAAAGAGCCCGTTCTATAAATTGCAAGCAGCATATTTATGTATAATTTTATCTAAACGGGTTTCGCTCTGTGGTGTAACCCGCGGATTGATAAGCTCTTATGTTAAGGTGCGTCCTCCAGCAAAACGAGCTTTTTGTCCAGTTTTCAGAGCTATCTACTCATTAGCCAAAACAAATATCAACTAGTAAAAAATACATTAAATTTCTACAACTTCTTGGCTTCAAAATGGTAGTTTTATTTTTTTGTTAATGAACTTATTGTTTAAATAATCGCCTCACAACGAAACCATGAAAAAATTAAATAATTTAGTTATCATGCATCTCCTCGAAAAACCTCCATTATTTTGGTTTTGTACTTACACCAACGGATAGACAATTCCATTATGAACATTTTGGTAGATTTTTTTTTCAAAAGACCGAAAGCTGATTTTATAAAGAGTTTATTCTAAAATTTGAGCGTAAAACAGCAACAAATCCTACTGTTTCTCTCTTGCTCTTTCTTGCGGTGTGCGATAAGGTAAGAAATACTCAAGGTCATTTGCTCGGGGTACGCCCTTAACGTGATGTGAAGTTTTAAAATGTATAAAATAAGTACGAGAGAAAGCTATTGAAAAAATTACTTTTTCATCCCACCAGCTCGGAAAGAGTACTTTTGCTCCTCGATATCAGTGCGCAAAAGTCGTTTTTACCCTCTAGAGGTTAAAGTAAATTTGAATTTATAACATCGTGTGTACTGAGGTTTTGAATTCAAAACATAATTTAACCTAATTATTTCTACCTCCTTGGTGCCGAATTCATCATACATTTATTTTTAATTTGTTAAAAACTCATACTCGGAACCTCCTTGGTGTACTTTTTTTTTAAGTAAATGATTTGCGCGCAATTTTCTTTTCACGTATGGAGGATAGAGGTAAAGAATGTTATTTCAAATGGCAGAACATTTTAAAATGCTATGAATGAATAAATTGTAATCGAATTGAAGTATACTGAGTTGCCGAGTTAAATAATTAAATATTATTGACTACTAAAATAGTAACTAATAGATAATTTCATCTACTTGTGCCGTACAAAATAATGTAGTAAATATAACATCAAATAAATAATTACTATTTTGAGAAAACATGTAGGTACAATATATTTTGAAGTCAAAACTTCTTTTGGGGCGCCAAAGACAGATTTTTCGTGGGCTGTCAATTGAATTCTAGCGTCACGCTCGGGAACGATAAGAAATCTTCGGGTAAACTAGGGACCATAGCCATTGGCCATCTAGAAATGCCTCAGCCTTTCCCATTGGCCATTTAAAATGCGTCAGCATTTCTAGATGACCATGCTCATAGCCACGCCCTCCGGTTTCACACGCGTAGTTTGCAAAGTAAGCAATCAAATTCTGAGTTATAAGTTACCACTTCTATCGGCAGTGTAAGGAGTTTCATGAACACATATGAAACTCCTTACCTCAATCGGTCAACTCTCCATATTTTCACGTCATATTGTTATTGTTAAAACCATGGCTAAATAAAGTTAAAGTTTAAAACTTAGGTTAAAAACAGTGAAATTGAATACAAGTGAAAAACCGAAATACCATAATAATAAGTGGTTCTAGCGACCATGAAGTTTATTTGACGGCAACAGAATTGACTGAAACTGAAAATGCACAAAGCGTTTATAGTAATTTCCTCGCTAAGATAAGGGATGAAAAATTACGTGTTGCACTCGAGTGCAAAGATTTTTCACCTTGTGCCCTTTTGATTCCCTTGCTACGCTCAGGATTATAATTTTTGAATCCCTCGCTACGCTCGTGATTCAACTTTAGAATCCTTCGCTTGCTCGGCCATCAAAATTGAGCACGCGGTTAAAAAGCCACTTTGCACTCTTGTACAACAAATAACTATTACCTAAATGTTAATTACCTACATGAATAACAATAATCCAATCCTATTATAAACTAGCGGTTCGCCCCGGCTTCGCCCGTAGCACAAACCTAACATAGTATAGTCAAGGATCATGTACATATCCAACGCTGAAAGAATTTTTGAAATCGGCGCTGTAGTTCCTGAGATTAGCGCGTTCAAACAAATAAACATCTTCAGCTTTATGATATTAGTATCTATGTCAATGTTTGTTGTTTTTTTGTGTCAAATGGGTGTTTGTTGCTCAATCACGTCGCAATATATCACGTCGGTTGAAATTTGGAACACAGTTAGATTATAGCTTTGGATCTCGGGAAAACAACGGACGGTAACTAACCTGGTAAAACCACAGGACACAGCTAGTAATAAGTATACGAGTATAAATATTTTAAAAACAGTAACACACTTATGTTATATTTTTTACTTGACTATAAACTGCATTTGTAGGTAAAGACTGGAAGTAGCCTTAAGCCTTAAGCTATATTTATCGATACATTTTTACTCGAAAATGTAACTCTTTCATGTCGCATAGGAAGTAGGTAAGCAATAAACTATGTACTTACGTATAACACGAATAAGATTGAAACGATTCTCAAAGACAATACAATGACGATTTGACCTCGACACGTAACTCGACTTCCGTCTTATGTTTGTATGCTTATTCGAATAAATCAATTTAAAAGTAGAAGCTTACGTAGCATTCTTAAAAAAAAAAAAAAAAATGTATTGTACTTTTATGAACAAAGCTAAATTACGTCAAAAATAACACTACACTACAAACTTAATGAACTACATATTATATGAAGTACACCTGAATTATTGATGGACCGATGAATGTCTTGAGATAATCAAGATGACCAATTCCACTATCAGTTGGTGGGGTGCCCAACGTGCTGGCGGCATTACCTTGCTTATTAATAATGTACAATGTTTATATAATATACAAAAAACAACATTTAATCAAGTTATATCTACTTAGTTTTTGCAGTTATACATACCTACTTAATTAGTGCTAGCAGCGCCCCACGTTTTAATCCCCGCCCTAAAAACCACTAACTTCAAAAGGGTATATTTTTTTAATTTTATTCAAATCGATACAACCAATACTTGGGAACAAACATAATAATACATACCTACTTACCCAAAAACAATTTTTCTCCTTTATAATATCAGTGTGAAGTGTGGCTTTTGAAAGTGTGTGGTAACTTTACTCTACCAAAATATGTAATGCAATAGGTATAATATATTGTAGACGCTCAAATAAATCTCTGTCCGTGGCAAATCAATGATAATTTTGAATTCAAAGTATGACGCTCAAATTATTGCTTAGATTGCCTTCGGAGATAAATCAATCATTCGGTACCATATTTGGTGTTCTGTGAGCTGGCAACCAATATGTTTAATGATCGTCAAAGACTTTGTAGGTGTGTGTCTAAGCAAATTAAATAAAATTCATACAAATTCCATTTTATTGTGAATTTTTGGAACAATTACTGTAATCTGAAAGTAATATTACCGTTGCTGTGATAGGTATGTCTCAGGCAAAACCTACATTTAAGTATTATACCGCTACCTTAGTGCTTGAGCGCAAGTTGGTCGCGGGAACGATTTTAGGTAGGTGTCTCGAGACAAGTTCATATAACTGCTCTGAGTTGGGCACCACAGAAATCTGAATAATATTATTGGATTTCTGTGGGCTGCACTCAGCCCAACTCACACTCAGTTTGTTATGTTGATTGTTTGACATTCCAGTTTCAAAATCTAGTCGTTGCTACCTATTATGCAATCATAGAGCATTAAAGTGTGAAAGTATAAACGTATAAAGTGTTTAGCAATCGTAGGACTCTTCGCAAAGTCAACCTAAGGAAGAACCGCACCTTTACATATTACATGTAAAAAATACAGAGTAAAGAGATAAATTATATCATATCTCCGGGTGACGTGCGCAGAGAAATGACTTGGTCTCTCTAAGTTCAAATAGCTGCCTGTCACTGTACTGTCATGTACAGGCGAATCGTTTACCTTTAGCCGCATGTCTTGCTTTGGGCTCTCTATACAGGGTTACTGGTAATCAGCCTGCATCCGTTTAAGGGCATGTTCTGTATATTTAAACAAACAACTTTTGTTCTACAACTTTCGTTAAAACTTAATAGATAACCCAAAAAAAAATTGTATTTGTTGCCCTTTTTTGTACTGTTTAGCGACTTTTTAGTGTTTATTCACTTCGGTACATCATTTTTTGCGCGTTAAAGAGCGTACGCGCTCTTGTTACGAATTGTTACGAAGAGTTCGATACTTTTAGACCGTGCAAATGCACTTTTTATTTATTTTGTAAAAGAAAAAAAAACATTTTTTTTTAAAACTGTAGAAGTTGACGTATTGAATGTACCTAACATCCCCTTAAAAGGATGCAGGCTGATTACCAATAACCCTGTATATGTAAATATGGTCTATACAATATACATATGTTTACCTACCTATGTTTAAATATTCTGTGCGTGTGTTTGTTATAAAACTTAACGGCTTCACCAATTTTGTTGATTTTTTTTTGTTTTCAAGTACGACCTTTCTCAAAAATAGTTTAGATTCACAATTATTAGATGTACCATTTTCTTTTTTATAAGATATGTGTACAGGACGTCTGTCGATTCCACCAGTTATATATAAAACATTTAAATTAAATGTATATATTCAACACATTTTTTTGATACTGCTTATGACGTAGAAAGCTGAGCGCTTCAACACGCGAACCACACAAGCACAACTAAACCGTATCTAAACATGTAAATAGCGCGACATCGAGTAAGGACGTCATTAGCTAAGTGGGCGGTCCGAAGAGCTAACCTGCACGTCTACTCTCTTTCTACGAAAAACATAATTTCAAAATAAACTTGTAACTTTCCTACTGCCGGTTCTATTTCGATTCGTCCGATCAAACATTGCTTGTCGGTTGCAAAACTACTCTAATTAGGTACACGACGGACGAAACGACGGATCGAAGTAGAAACGGACTAGGAAAGTCGCGAGTTTATTTCGAAATTACGTTTTTCGTAGAAAGAGAGTAGACGTCCTGACTGGAACGTTGGACGTTCAACCAAGAGTCAACGGAGCTCTTCAGCTCGTGTGACTGCAGTGGAATGCGATTGTCTCGATGAACAAGACACTTGATCGGATGTAATTGTCGCAATTTCGTACCGGCGCCGCTGACCGCTAATCCCGGCAGTCTGGTTATGGTACTATTAGGAGACAAGCAGAGCAGTACATTGTTACTACTTGTGGTTTGTAGGAATCTGCGAAATGCCACATGGTGAGTACTTCAAATGATGAGTACCGTAGCACATAATGTATTAAACAGGTCCTCATGAGTTGCATTTTCGTATATTTCTCCCAGACAAAAAATGCATAGATGTTTAATATGAGTGTAGCCATGAAAATGAATTTTGTTGGCTCTGATGTCTGATAGTAATTAAAAGAAAAGAGTAGGTTACGAACAGCCTCGATTTTTTTAACAATAATAGGTTTGCACCTGACTGCCATTTCCCCCGACGTTAAGCTACAATGCAGTCTACGATAGAGCGTACCTAGAAGAAACCGTTTCACTCTCGATTTTAAGACACCAAGATTATAACCAACAGGAAACCATAACAAAACCTATTACGATGGTGAAGTCAAACTCGCTCGTTGGAGTCTTTGGAATCACAACCATAAAACGACGTCGCTTTTTGAACCTATGAGCAGTCCGGTAGAAAAAAGAGCAAGGTATTAGATCATGCAGATTAGGTGCACACTCTCCGATATTCATCCGATGAGCTACCAACTTTGCGGTGATGTTTAAAACTTTGAAGTATTTTTCGAACAAAGACTAGAAGCCCATGGAATGCCTCTCAATCGATACCAGAGGCTCCAGCGGTATGTGTATAGGTGACCCATGACCTACTTACTCCAAACAATAATCTATGCAAAAATGCAACACTTATTAAAAATCAATATTTAATTACAATTAATTTTATAAATAATATGGATACTGATATCAAAGTTTACGTTTTTTTTGCCTGACATCATCAAATATGTTTTTTTTTAGTGCAAATACAACTTGGCTACACTTGTATCTAAATTTGGCACACCAATTTGGAAACGTCTGAGCAATGAGATTGTCAAGTCACGGTTGCGCAAATAAAATGAAATAACGAGCAATTTGTCGATGAGCGCTGGCCACTGGTGCGGTTGAAGATTGGTTTTCTTAGTTTCGTCACTGAATGGGCTCTCACTGCCATGATGCGTTGTCTTAGATTGCAAAATTAAAAACAGACCTTTCAAAAATAATTCTCAATTTCGCTAAGAGTTTTGTTTAATTTTGTTAGACCTTTTCAAACCAACTATTTTTGTTGTAATGAACTACTCCTTATTAAATTTATCGAAGTCGTTTTAGCGGTTTTTCAGAAATCAACAATAATAAAAAAAAAAAAATTGGCACTCATAGGAACTGCCGATAGAAGTGAAAACTTGCTGTTGCCCTGGTACTGGTACCTAGGGGCAAACGCAACTCTTTTATATTTCTGTTGTCCTGGTATCTGAAGATAAACGCTGGGCTGTTGGAGGTAGGTAATCGCAACTCTTTACTGTTTCTGTTACCCTGGTACCTACCTGGCCGTTTTTACCGAGTTTACCCGAAGATTTCATATCCGATCCGATCCATTATCATATCCAAGCGTGACGATTGATGAATCCATTTCACAGCCCACGAAAATTCTGTCTATAGCGCGCCTAAAGAAGTTTTCACTTCAAAAATTGCATACATCAATGAAATTCACATTGTCAACTGAAAAACTTCAAAAGTTGAGGAGGTGATCCTCAATTCGGTTGAATGTTTTTTTTGTTTTGCATGAAATATGGACAAAAAACTAAAATTTACGTTTATTTGTCTAGATGACTTAGTGAATGGCTTCTTATGAAAGTTGGTCGAATGTTTAAATTTAATAAATTTAAATTGAAGTTGGCTTTTGCTTTTTTTCAGAGAAAATAAATTATTTTTTGGTTGTCCTGACAGTTCAAAACACAATTTCCCACACACCTTTGCCACGTCTTAGAAAGGAAGTGATGTTGAACATTTACAGATTAGTTTTCCCTCAGGCTAAAGCTTTCTATCATATCTTCCTATTCCGTAGAGTATTGCAAGTTAGCAATAAATCGTGCCTATTAGAGAGCTGACAACTCGAGCCATAATGTAAGGTAGCGGTGAAGTATGGCCTGCACTCCATAAAAGTTCAGTTGGGCAGTAAATATGCCACCGCGAAATTGGATATTTGATATCTTTATACTGACTGTACTTTATACTTGCAACATCTCATAATTTATTGGCACACCGACGAGAACTGTATTTTTAACGCCTATTAAAGGCCGCTTAATGCGTCGAAACTAACTCGCAACGTAAACTAAACCGTTTGTTAATTTTAAAGGCTAATTTTTACGATTCTTATCCTCACCTTTACGAACATTTTTAATTACTATTAATTTGAATTGGTTTTCTAAACATACATAAAGCATTAAATATGAAAAGTAATATTGTCGATTCAGTAAGTTAAATTTTGAGCTTTGTTCGAAAACAACACGTTTTGAATATTTTGTTCCCATGTAGGTGACGTTACAATCCAAGAAGGTGACCCAGAAACTTTATGGGTATTAAAAAAAAATATATATGAATGAACTATTTGAGAGTTTACATATTCATTAGACAGTAAATGATTACAAAACTAACGACAAAGACATAGAGATTTATAAATTAAAGTGATTCGCCTTTTTTTTTAAATCTGATCGTCAATCATCTTCATGGACAAAACGTCACGAAGGTGTCGCCACGTAGGTGACGAAAATATCCCTTTTTTTAATTCTGGCGAAGTTAAGGTGTTTATGTTTTAAATTCATCAGCTTAGTAGAATTTGTGATTGGTTGATGTCACTGGGTTCAATAATCAGGTGTTTGTGACGCAAATCTAAAGTAACCAAAATCGTGTGACCGACACATTTTGTGTTTTAACTTCAAAATAATTGTAAATAGATTTTTTTAGAACTGTGTATACAGTGTACATACATACATATATTATAACGATGAAACTAGTATATGTAACATACAAATACACTGGAATTTAGTGAAGCAGTAACCATATGTTTAACTGCGCCGGGAAGTGTGACACGATGAGAATGCGAAAAATGACCCCGATTTTGACCGTTCATGGTAATTTTTAGTTTAAATAATTACTTCTATATCAAGATATAGTAAACTTGTTTGTAGAATATTAAATCTTTTATTCACCAATTATCATTTGCTTCTAACATAAACCGTTTCAAAAACATGACTGTGTGACCATGAAATTTGAGAGAGCTGCGATGAGAAATAAAAGACGTATAAAGATAACCAAAGTCGCTACGTCATCTACTTAGTAAAATTTTGAATATTATTATGATATCGTTTGCAAACAGATCAATTTAGCTGCTGCTCGATTGAGCTTCGATTTTTCAATATACACGGAAAATTACTAGCTACGGGTGACCAAACACGAGACTGAACGGAAATATAAACGATCTTAATTAATAATTTTAATTGGTCACCTTTCCCTAGCTGATTTTTGACTTAAAACACGGAAATCATAACGCAATGTATACCGATTTGGAGAATGATTTAATCATCAATTATAACCTTTTTACATCACTAATAGGTTTGCGTTTGGCCACCGTCTTATCAAAAGATAAGCGACGATGCAGTCTACGATAAAGCCCATTGGTTTCCCTAGAAGAAACTTATTCGCTCTAGATTTGAAGACACACAGATTACGTCCATCAAGAAACACCTACTCAGGAAACACATTCTACAACTTTTTTTGAGTAAACATGCGCACAAACTCTTTCAACACCTTATCAAAGTCAACGTTCTTTAGTAGTAAATTTATGAAATATATTTCTCCTGTCTTCCTTTGAAGAGAAAGGTCTAAGTACTAATACTGGGGACATAAATAGAACACAACGTATAAAAATAAAATCTATTCAATTGAATATTACGAGAATACTTATTGAAAATGATAACATGATGTTGAAGACGTGATGCAACACTTCATGTAAATTACTTGTATAACTGACGTAATTATAACGACGCGACGGTTAAATTATTTGTATTTTTTTCTTACAAAAACAATAAAACTCAGCTAAGACTTCGAAATGACTCGATATTACTTTCTGTAACCTTGTAAATTATTATTGATGTAAATGTAAAAATATTTTTATTGTACAATTAATACAATACATATCTACTTATCTACATATTGTCATAACTATGAATAATTAGAATAAAATTGAAGTATCATTGTTTTATTTTGGTTGAAGCGTAATTTTTAAGAACTCGTTGAACCTATAGAATATTCAGGACGTCTACTCTATTTCTACCAAAACGTAATTTCGAAATAAACTCGCGACTTTCCAACTCCGATTCTACTTCGATCCGTCGTTTAGTCCGGTTAAATGTTCTAAGCCTACTCTAATTAGAGTATGCTTAGAACATTTAAACGTCAAACAATGTTGTATCGGACGAAACGAAGTAGAACGAGAGTAGGAAAGTCGCGAGTTTTTTTACGAAATTACGTTTTCGTAGAAATAGAGTAGACGTCCAGGTGACTTTGATGTATTCGTACCAGAAGGATTTGTATACAAACACTTGTGTAGCCCATAGTCGTCCTGCTAGTCGGATATTTGTGGAAAATCCATTTAAAATGCAACTTTGTCCTGAATACTTAGTATAATGCTCTTCTGTGATTGGTCGTCGGAGAACGTTAATATTATTAAAAAACTGTACTTCAAAAATCTGAATGATGAGTTGGTAATTATATGTCAATCACAAATTAAGCATAATAGTGTTGCAGTTATTTTAAAGTTACCTTACGAAAAAGTTATCAAAAAGATTACAAGTTTATCTTCTGGCAACGCTGGTCCGTAGTCCCTTCGTGGAAGCGACAGGTGCTCGGCAGCTGGCGGCCTTCCGAGCCCTTTACGCAGTTCATTCACGACCCGTTTGTCAAACTTGTTATTCAGAAGGCAAATCGCCGGCGTCCGCGCATTTTGAGTGTGGATTTAGCGGTCGGTAAGCCAGCGAGCACGTGACCCACTCCATTTGGGACTCGTTTTGCATGGCAAGTAATGTTAACGCATGCTGCGTTTTATAAATGAAAAGGCTTCTAAAGTAAATCACCGTTTTCTGGTGAATTTCGCAAATACCCTTATTGTGCTAAAGTCGAACTAAGTATATTGACGGACTGGCAAGAGGTTAAAGTTGATACTTTTTAAAGTACAGCTTGTTATTCGAATGCATTTTTTTATAGTGTAAAATGACGAACCGAGCAGGTCATGTGCCTGATGGTAAGCAACATGTCTGCCACATAACAGCACAATGACACGCAACTATTGGACCATGAACAGTCCAAATCATTACCTAGCACTGCACTGCGCTCATCACCCAGAGATTTAAGATATTATATCTCTAAGCCCTGTAATTTTTCTGGAAACACTACCCTTCAATCCGGAACGCAGTAATGTTTGCAAATTACTGATTGGGGGTAGAATAACTGGGAAAGGTGCAAAGGTTTAAATTAAGACGACTAGTGCGACTCTTACCCAACCATTTTGTTGTCTGTAACAAATTATATTATTAGCAATATTATACATACTATTTACGAGTATAAATACCTATATATATTCATTATTTAATACCAATCGACCCGTTTATGTTTCGGTCGGATATTGTCATAGATACCTATGAAGAAATAAAAACTATGTTATCTCTCAATTTGTCTTACAGAGTTACTGTATAGGGTTTTTTTTTCTTTGTTATTTACCTAATGTACCTAATCCATCTATTTATCATTGTTTTGACTTAATTAATTTAAAATACATACAAAATATATTTACTTATATATGCATAGCGATATCGCGTCAAACACACCACAACGGCACCTACACATTCATTATTATTCTCTCATGCCCCATCACACGACACATACATACACATAATAAATCCACATATACACCCATGTATTTACTTTTCGCTTTTTCCTAACATTACGCCTCCCGCTAATTAAAAGAATGTCACATGCAACCCAATCTTCTGCAAATATCTTATAATAATAATCACTTAGTTAAAACTTAAACACATAAATTCTATTGTTGTTGTTGGATTTATGACTTAATGGGGTTAAACTGCACGTTCAAGCGGTAGCGGAGGTGGCGTATACATAAATATGTCCCTGATTTTATCTTTTTCTGTGTTTTTCTTTTACTATTTGTTTGTTATTTTTCATCCATTCATTTGGCTTCTATGTAGTTCTAGTTCCTAATTATAATGCCTTGGGATGACTTAGATTAAACAAGCTAGTCGTATGTAATGTTGTTTTGTACGCGACCATCTCTTTCGCGCTCGCTCAAGATGTGAATTCATACCTGAATTACCCACTTTATTTATTTATTCTGCTAATTTGTCCCATTTTTTTTTCCTACTTAAGTTAGTCAGCTTAAAACATATTTTGTATAATTATGCTAACGGAAAAGCCTGAACTCCCACGACACAGGCCACCCTAGTGTGGGATTTCAGCGTTTACCGACTCATCAGTTTGTTGTATGTTTATAAGTTTGTTACCCTGTTTTTATTTAAGTCGGTAAGTGTATTAGTTTAGTTGTTTTATGAACAAATAAACGTTTTTATTATTATTATTATTAAGAATCAGCACACAACACAAGCTGCACTTCGCAGTTTAGCAGTAGGTATAACATACATTGTGGCTAAGTATTCATTGATGTAGAGTAACTACCTACTTGGTCTGTGACTATACTACTAAGAAGTTTTTTAGATTTAAAGGTGATATTAAAGGTTTTAGGTGTAAGAGTAACAATTAAAATAAAGTAACATCCTTATTACTTCGATTTGTGGTGACTGATGAATTTATCTTTGCCCTGTTATTTCTCTGGCAACATTACCTACTCTACAAACTGAAACACAATAAAGTTTTAACGTTAGCTTGCAAAGCTTGATTGTAGAATAACTGGCAAATATGTATGTGATAAGTGGTATATCCTTCGGCAAACTCTATAAAGAGTCCTACCACTACGAAAGATAATAATAATGTGGTTGAATCAATCATTTTCTGAGTGATTCTATCAAAATTATCAAATATTACATAGTTAAAAATGTTTATAGTAGGTATCAATAAATCATAAAAGCATTTAATAGTTTCGTTCCACTTTTACTTTTAACAGCCGAACTAGACAAGCCTATGTTATAAAATCGATCTCAATTAGGTGTTTAAAAATATTCAAGTACTTCCGCACATTCTCTGCGCTCTTTGACAAGTTTCCAGTATTTATATAACTTAATATTTGACACGATCTCTTATTTTAGACAGCGATAATAATTTATCAACTAGGAAATGCAAATTGTTCGTCGAATGCACAAACTTCAACGAATAAATTTGCATGTCTGAGACGAGACGGTCATTTTTGTATCACTAATGCCAATTAAGGTCAAATATTCATAATTAAATTTGTAGTATAAAGCGTGTATAAATTTAAAATGAGACGAATAGAGGAAGTTTTCTCGGTAGGAATGAATTTATTTTTTGCGCAAAGCACTAGCGCGCGTTGATGTCTTTTGTATGGATAACAGTTTAATGCGTTTGCAGCGGCTGCGACGGCGCGGCGTCTTTAATTATTTTTTTATTCCTTATATTCTGAGATGCAAATGAGAGATGATAGTTGCTGGACTATCAGCTCACTTGCACCTCAGAATACAAACGCAAACAAGTTATTAATTTAAAAAATATTACCCAAAAACAATTTGGTCATTTTCTCACCTAACTGTAACACAGCTCAGACATGAAATCTTATTTCAAATTTATGTTAATTTAGTTTTAAGTATTCAATTTATTCGTTATGTCTTTGAAACAAATTGTGGTCTACAAGATTGCATAAATGAGTTTTTGTTAACAAAAAGTTGACATTAAGTTTTATTATTATCTCCATTTTTAGAGCACTACATGTTTGTGATCTATTCTATGACAGTAGGTATTAAAAAAGGTGATTACTGAAATGTTTCATTAATGCACAAGAACGTGAAAGTTTGTTCAACAACACATACCTACAAACAATAGCCTTTTATTTTTTTGACAAGCAATTTGAGCAGTATTTTTGGAACTTTAAAGAAGTAAGTATCGATAAGTTTAGTGTGTAGGCAATTACGAGAGCGGCAGGCTCTAAATTCCACAACATTTGATTAACGTTTTCGTATAATTTGGCAGATTAAACTGTTGTAAAGTACAGCAAAATGACACAGTGTAACAGAGAGGGATAGAGGTATCATTTATACATTTATTTAAAAATAAATGCCTGTGTTCTGAAATGTTTTGTAGTGGTAGGACTCTTTGCAGAGTCTGGAAAAGTAGGTACCACACCATTTCCAGTTTTCTACTGCTAGGGGTATGTACAAACATCATTGTGTTCCGGTTGGAAGGGCAATGATTGATGAGACTTGCGATAACTTGGCAGTAATTCGCAACATAACAGTTTCAAGTCTCAGTGCTGAGATCAGTCAAAGCAAGATAAACAAGCGTTGTTAAATAATAAAACATGAATAAGTTGCACATAAGTGAGAATATGAATCAAGTTATGGAGATGGGCCGCGGAGCGTGAACCATGACGAACTGGACATCGACCCTCCGGACGGAGACTGCCGAAACTACCGAATTGTTGCCACCTCTAAACTCAAACTTCCTTGAGATACCTCTACGGATAATTCAATCTTGTATCTACAAAACGGCTATTACGATATGGATCAAACTTTTCATTGTGTTATATATTTTTGTACTTGTAAATAAAGCTGGTAAATATTTGGTTTTTGTTGGTTTCAACGAGCTAATAAAGAGAAATATCTTTCAGGTTCGAAAAGTTATTTTTGTTTCTGATTGTGTATTTCTGTAGAACGCATGTAAGTTATCAACATTGATAAGTGAAATAAGGGGGAATAACTAGTTTTTTATAGACAACTACTTGCCAGATCTGAAAATATTTATTTTATCTATTTGTTTTACGTCACGGGAAAGCTACGTTAATGATTTAAAATATTGTAGTTAACATACTATATAAATAAATAATAAATAAATATTGGTGGACAATTCACACACAACACCATCTGACCCCAAACTAAGCAAAGCTTGTGTGATGGCGGTCAGATAGCTGATATAATACTTAAATAGTTTTAAATACATACTTATTATACATATAAACACCCAGACACAGTGCAAACATTTGAATTCGTCACACAAATATTTGCACTGGGTGGGGATCGAACCCACGACCCTCGGCTTCGCAGGCAGAGCTACTACCAACTAAGCCACGAGGGCAGTCATCTATATATACCTCTATATGAGTCACATATATGAGTATTTAACAGTGACAGAGGCACACAGCATTGTATGTTTCACTTTAGCACCACATAAGTGAAGAGCTAGTTTTTTCCTACTCAATAATCTCAAGTTATAATAATTAATCACTTCTATAAACCATTTCTATGATAGGCGCTGCTGAAAAACTCACAGCCGCTTTCAGAGAATCAATTAATTCGAACAATACATTACGATGGCAAAAACTACACGTTACCACCTATTAAATCTCATTTCGTATTTGTTTCTTCACGTTACGACTTACAACTCATCAATGCCGCGAAGAATGGCATATCGCCGGATAAAGGTAGAAAAACAGAAACATTCGAGATTCATCTCAGCAATAACTGGAAAAATAACAATGGAGAACAATTTTGTAAGAGTCTTTGAAGTGATTGATTTTATTTTATGTCAGTTTTTACTTGTATGTTTAAATAAAATACTAAATAGTAAGCCATAGATGTAAAAGTAAATAAACGTATTTCATTTTTAACATTTATAGGTTTACTGGACCGCTATCTAGCCCGATGTTGAGTGACGATGAATTCTATGATGAAGCGTGCTAACGTAGAAGAAACAGATTTATCCTCGACTTATCTACTACGTATTCCTACCTATAATTATCCACCTGAGGGTTTACCGCCTAAGGAAAACGGTCTTAGCTTTGATGTTGCTCTCTTTTATTTTTTCGCATGAAATGATAGAGATAGCAATAGCAAAGCCAAAGCAGATTTAGTTAGGCGGTAGGAGGGCGGGTGAGGTATTTGATGCAGTTGAAGAGGAGTTAGGCTGGGGCACATAGGTACCTAGTCCAACACGGTGATATCAGGAGTAGCAAGCTGTAGCAAAAAAGTGACCGAGGCAAGGAAAATAGAGCGCTATAATAGTCGCAAGATGGACAAGGTTGTCATCTTTATTACGAGTCCAACTTGGACACGATTGACATCGAGAGATTGATGACCGATGAAAAAGGTATGATAGTAAAGAAGCCGTGTATTCGTATATTCGTATATCGAGTCCAAGGCCAAATTAGCTGCCAAAAAGCTAGGTGTCCTCTCAAAGGTGCGAAGGTACTTCAAGTCTGAGCAGTTGCTCACGTTATATAAGGCTCAAATTCGTTCTTGTATGGAGTACTGTTCGCATCTTTGGGATGGTTCGGCTAAGTATCAGCTGGAGGCCTTGGAATCGATCGAGAGACGTGCCAAAAGGCTCATAGGCAACGACACTCTTGTGCGAAAAAGACTACAAAGTCTTGAACATCGCCGAAAAGTCGCTAGCCTTTCGGTTTTTTATCGAATACACTTCGGAGAGTGTGCGACTGATTTACATGATCTAATACCACCTTGCCCTTTTTTCTATCGGAATGCTCGTAGCTCGAAAAAACGACATCGTTTCATGGTTGATGTTCCAAAGACGCGAACGAAGAGATTTGACTCTACTTTTGTGATAAGAACGTCTAGGCTGTGGAATGCGTTGCCTGAGTGGGTTTTCCCTGTTGACTACAATCTTTGTGTCTTCAAATCGAGAGTGAATCGGTTTCTTCTAGGTAAACACGCTCCATCGTAGACCGCATCGTCGCTTCACATCAGGTGAGATGGCGGTCAAGTGTAAGCCTATAAAAGTTAAAAAAAAAAAAAAAAAGCCTAAACCTAGCTGTGGGATAAGGCTGCCGATGATGATGATTACTGTTTATTCACGTTTAATATCATATCTAACAATCGAAGCTTTCAGGCCTTGGAATGGATCGAGAGACATGCCAAAAGGCTTATAGTCAACAACACCATTAATCAAAAACGGCTTAAAAGTTTTGAACATCACGGCAAAATATTCTGCCTTATCGGTTTTTTACTGGATACATTTCGAATTAGAATAGTTTATTTTTTGTATGGTTGAAATAAATATAATAAATGCAAATGAGCCTAAAAATTAATACTTGTAGTTTTTGAAATTGAGACTTTTACTGTTTCTTTATTATATTACTACGACAAAACATTGCCGCCATTTCAACGCATTAATCCGAAGTAAATATTTTATTAATTCTTGCGACATTTTTTTAAATACCCTGAGGCGACGAATATTGTCGATAACATCACAATAGTCCGTGGTAATTGGAGTCATAAGTGAAAGTAAGAGATTTACACCAATACTGACCAAACGAAGACTCGCTGACTCTCGCTATTGCCATATTTGACGCTATTATTTAATTCATGTGGAAAGTTTTCGTAAATGACCTTTCTATTTCGTAACTCTTTTGTTGCCTGTAATCTTTTTGATCTATGTTGTGTAAATGTGCAATCATGTAATTATATTATTTACGACGTTACTATTGTTCTATTCTACTTAGTTGGGGCTTGGGGCAAATAGACATGTAGGAAATGTTTTCTTTTATTAAAGGGCTTGGCGTAACACATACAGCCTACTTTATGGACCCCGGTGGGAGACTTGAGACCTTGCAAGAAAGGGTGTAAGCCACTAGGATGGCTAAGTGCGAGTTGGTGGATTGTAAATGACCACAGAACATATATTTATGTAACATGTCTGTTTCTGAAATCTACCGTTCTCTCCACCAGACCCCCACGGCTGATAACTTATAATAAACTTGTATTTATCTAAAAGTATATACTCAAAGTTGATCAGATAACGACCCAATTCACAAAATCTCTATTAGAGACTCATCCTGGGTCTGAAACCGCAAGCTATAGGTTTAAATGCTACTAGGGTCCTATCATGTTTGTTAGTTAACTTACTCACGAGTAGGTACTTATGTAATTATTTGTATTCGGTAAGTAGATATAAATACTAACCCATATTTTACAGTAAGATTAGCCATATAATAACCGGTTGTCTACAACCTACAAGCAATAAAAATACCATAAATACAGGTAGGAGTAGTAATAGTGGAAGGATACCCGAGTCCTTTGGCCCATTAAAAATTCTACACACGTAGCATCGGTGCCTAGTTTGATACCTACAGTTTTGTGACTAAATTGTTTAACGTTGCACAAATATTTTTGTACTCGAATCTCGTTCAGCAATATCGTCGTGCTTTGGTACCATAATTTTTTTTATTTTTAGCGTTTAAAAGTTAATTGCTAATTGTGCGTGAGAATGTCGTATAATTTTTTACTATAAAATAATTTAAGACGTCTCACTCTTGTTACTCTCTCATATTATGATTTATTTAATTAAAAATTATATTTTTTTACAATCATGATATTCCGGAGCATCTCTATCTCACACAGTAAGTCTTTAAGTTGAATGTTTTGTAGACACCTGTATCTATTAAGTTGACCACCTGACTGACACCTATCAATAAATATCACAAACACCAAGTGCCTGTAGATAAAACGCGAATGGTTAAAAGTTTAAATAAAGTTTTTATAAACTTTATATTATGTAAATAGACGTGTTAATTCAATTTACAACCCACCATAATATACATTTCGTCGGGCGCGATACAATTCACACCCTATAATTTATTTCCGTTCATTGTAAACCTCAAAAGCTTGCAAACTTACTGTAAGCTCCGGCAATAAGGGACTACTGCACGATCAATTAACATTCCTTAAGTAAAAAACAATAACAGCAAAATTCACTGAACCACCGCGACCACATTCACACTTCCGAACACTGACTTTGAATGAAAATAGTGTTTTCGATAATCACATGGGATCTTGTAACGAGATACATGCAAGGTGTTGTAAGATTTTGTGGCGACTGGCGCGGTGCGACCAGCGGCATGCTCACCGGTGCGCCCGCGCAGCCTTCACGGGAAAGTTCATCGAACGTTCGTCGCGTCCGCGTGATCTGAGATGAGATCAAGAAAAATGTTCGCATGTGGTAAGGAAAATAGACCTTATGTATTGGGCTTTCCTAGGTGTGATGACTTTACGATATTAAACACGTAGGTACCTAGTAACAGTGATTTTTGAGCAAATATATTACAAACCTGAAACTTTGTAACGATAGAGTTATTGAACATTCGTTCATCGGACATGCGTATCGAATTTTGAAGGTACCTGCTCTAAATATTAGAACAATTTAGGGAAATGATTTATCACAAATGATCGCTAGTGATAAACATTACTGCATGATACATAAATACGTGGTACTTTGCTTTTTAATTTTGTTATTTCTAATTTGGCGGGTTCCATATGAAAAAAACGTCTCAGTCTAAATAAATTAAAAAAAAATTAAAAACTTTCAGCAATTTGTCACTGTCATATCAACAAAATAAATGTCGAAGTGTCAAACATAATTGTCATCGACCCCGAAACGAAAACGGATCGTGACTTTCAGTTTCCTACAAATTCAAGTGATTTTCTTATAGTAGTCAACGCACAAATACTGCCTGTTAATATTTAATCATGCCTAAAGTTTCTGGTAAGTCCCTATCCTAATTAAACATTACGATGTCTAATTTATCCCTTCCTTTCTAGGATTTTAGGTTAGGCCTAGTTTCTTAAAGAAACTCCTTAATTTTCTTTTTTATTTCGGTTTAATGGTGTTTATTAATAAATTAAAGTGTTATTTGTCTTCTGAAACTAATCGCTCAATTATCTCTGTTATATTTTTTTTGTTAACAATTTTTTGTTTACGGATTCCACTACACCGGTTTTCTGTTAAATTCAAGTTTTCTTCCTATTAATATCTAATATACTGTAAAACCACATCATGCTTAACACGTATATATCTCTGTATGCCTAGTCACTACTTCTACTATACAACTTTCAATTGTTTTTCTGTACTTGCCAACAGTGAAGGTGAAATGGGGGAAGGAGTTATACCCTGGCGTGGAGGTTAACACAGACGATGATCCTGTGCTGTTTAAAGCTCAGATATTTGCTCTCACTGGTGTCCAGCCAGAACGGCAGAAGGTAGTCTGTAAGGGAGTCACCCTAAGAGATGATTCATGGGGCAATTTCAAACTTAGCAATGTAAGTTATAATTTTATTTACTGTAATATGGCTGCCATAAGCTTACATTATTGAGCAGATGTACTGCTGTATACTGCTATTTTATGTATTTGGGTGCCAGTATGCTGTTTATGTGTTTATGGTGTGTGAGAAGTAGTCTACAAAAAACTTTAGTTTGAATACTCAGAAACTGATTAATTTTTCAGTATGATTGTAGTTTAAAGTAATATACATAATTGAGCCTTGGTTTAAATTCTCAAATGATGCACCATACTGATAACTTAAGAATTAACTACTGAATTGATGTGTATTGCAATTCCCAATTGCAGTTCTCCAAAATACTTTTTACTTGACTGTTTTGTTGAATTTTGGTAGGCAACAAGGCCAGCAAAGGCAACTGCCATAGGTCCTTTAAAAAAAAACAAAATTGTATCTTTTATTTTCTCTGAAAAAAAACAAAACCAACATGTATTTAAAATTGAATTCAGATGCTAGTCTGAATATAATTTAACAAGAAGTCATCACATAAATGATTACAAAGCAAATTTTAGTGTGTGTTGATACTTCAAAAACCGGCACACCCATTTCGATAAACTTTGTAAGGAACCACGTCTGAATTAAATATTGGATGGAGCTACACAACCTCGAACTGAACACTAAAAAATCTAAAATTATTCAATTTCACCCCTACCAAAAAACACCTCTAAACCTTTCATCCATTTCAAAACTATTAGACATCGAAGAAACCAACAATATTACGCTTCTTGGTATTGAAATAGACTCACAGTTAAACTTTAAAGCTCACATTCAAAAACTAAAAACAAAATTATCACAATTCGTATTCGCTTTAGCAGTTTTAAAAATCAACACAAACCTGAAAACAGCTTTCAGTGCTTACTATGCCTACGCATATGCTTGGCTCAAATACAGCATAATCATTTGGGGAAATCGGTCAGAGGCTCACGATCTTTTTGTATTACAAAAAAAATGTATCCGTATTCTAGGAAACCTCCGCATACCCAATAGTTGCAAGCCGTACTTTACCAAACTAGAAACACTAACATTACCCAGCATTTACATTCTAGAAGCCGCTATGTTTGTAAAGAAACACCCCAACTTGTTTTCTTTCAATAAAAGTACCCGACGCCAAACTCAACTTGTGGCACCAGAGCCAAAGCTAGAAATTGTTAAAAAAGGCCCTGAATACATGATAACAAAAATATATAACACCTTGCCTAACGAGATTAAAAATGAACCTGACCAAAATAGATTTTATAAAAAGTTAAAAACGCTGCTTATACAAAAAAGTTACTATAGCATTAACGAATACCTAGATGACTATAAATATATCCCACTCTCACG
This sequence comes from Ectropis crepuscularia, assembly GCA_963693475.1. Lineage (NCBI taxonomy): Eukaryota > Metazoa > Arthropoda > Insecta > Lepidoptera > Geometridae > Ectropis > Ectropis crepuscularia. Next base: position 8,017,454 of record OY856357.1, on the reverse strand, counting down.
GCATTAGTATTAAAAATAATGTACATAGTTTAGAATCCTTATATACATATTACGTAATATTACAAGTAGGTATAATATTATAAGTAATATTACATCTACTTATGCTAAGATTGTAACTGTACAATTTTAATATTGTTATGCCCTAACAGGGTCAATGCTCAGCTTATTTTGTCAGCTTTGTATTATTATGCAATAAATGATTGATTGATTGATTGATTGAATTATCTGGTAGATAATAGACAAAGAAAGAACCATCAAAATCAATTCACAATTGGTGGAGCTAAAACATACAACCAAATTAATTGAGAACATCCTCCTTTTTTGAAGTCAGTAAACAAATAAAACTATGAGTGTAACTATTCTTACCATCAACAGCCCACTAAACATTCCCACTGCTGGGACTCGGGGCCTTCTCTCGCAAGGAGAGAGGCAACTATTCTTGCATAACTACAATTTCAAGTTTTACTGCTCACAAATTTAATAGTGTTAAATATAAGTGGTAAAATGTATCTATGCATGTCTTTGTGTTCCATGACAATGTCACACATGAATATAAGGTCAAATGACACACGCTTGTTTATTTCACACCTTGAAATAGTTGTATTTTTAGTTGGCTATTATCTTGCTGGCATAACCTTTCAACCTTTCTCTTGCTTAAAATAAACATTAATTAGGACAAAGCTTTGTAATTCTTGAAACTTCAAATATAATTATCTAATTTTATTCTACTACCAAGCAAGTAATGTGTATAAAACCACTTTTCCCATTTGAAGGGCAATGATTCCAAAGAGATTATAGGGCATAGAGATTAATAATAATCTCATCTCTGAGTGATGAGCGCAGCTCAGTGCTAGGTTATTATTCTACTCTTTATATCCCAATAGCTGCGTGACACTGTGATGTTATGGGTTATGGGCAACACATTGCTTACCATTAAGCACATGTTCTGCTCGTCCTGTTACTCTATACATACTATAAAAACAAAAAAAAAGCACTGGAATCATTGGTCTTCAAACCAGAACATATTGCTTTGTCAAGGCTGGTTGACAGTAGAATAACAGACAAAAGCATTTTACTTCCTCCAATGAACTCTACAAATAGTCCTACCACTAAAAAATGTTGTATGAATGTTTATCTGGTTTATTTACATAAATTTATACATGTGGATATTACATCTTTTTATATTTATTATACATATACTAGCAGCGCCCCGCGGTGTTACCCGCGAAGTTCCCGTTCCCGTTGTTCCCGTTGTTTTTCTGGGATAAAAAGTAGCCTATGTGTTCTACCAGACTATAATCTATCTGTGTTCCAAATTTCAGCCCAATCTGTTCATACGTTAGGACGTGATTGAGCAACAAACATCCATACATTCACATTTATAATATTAGTAGGATAGTAGGATATTACATAAAATGCTTGAATTGATAGGCAAGGACTTCATTTAAATTTCCTTTCTTAGTCATAGTCATAGTATTTTATTGATTTGATTCAAATTCAAGAATCAAATAAATTAAATTACAAATAAATTGTTAATTAAATGGCACATTACAATAAATCACAATACATTCACAATAACAATCGTAATGTGATACCTACACCAATGTGTTGTTTCAGAATGCCATTGTCCTGGTGATGGGCAGCAAAGACGAGGATGTGCCGGCAGCCCCTGTTGAACAAACAAAGTTTGTTGAAGACATGAATGAATCTGAGTTGGCTACTGCTGTGAGTATACTTGGATTATGGATCTCATCTCTAGGTACAATATTTTTAAGAGTTGATGGAGATAACTAATAAATATGTATATCTCTATAGGTATCTACTTTAGAAAAGATATTTATTTCTACAATACAACTTATTAGCCAGCCACTTGTATTTACAAACCTAGATTCCTACAAACCAATATATGATTTTATTTATATTTTGCACTATAATGGATTTGTGTACTGTCTTTTCTTTACCATATCAACTAGTTGTTTATGTCCATATAAAGAGCGAATCAGGGCTAGCGTATTATGCTTAATGCTTATCTAGATTTTCGGCATCCAAGCATTACACAGCCTTGTCTGACAGTGGAGATGATGTCAAACCATTGAAACGCGATAAATTTTCTTTATAAATTATAACTGATCTATTTCTTTGGATTCTATTCAATGGGGAAAATGTTTTTTGTAAATTATAACTGTTTATTATACACACATTTTTTTTTCTAAATTCTTTGAATTCTGTTCTGAAGAAAGTCATTGTATTTGCAGATGGACCTGCCGGAAGGTTTGATCAACTTGGGCAACACTTGCTACATGAATGCCACTGTCCAGTGCCTCAAAACTGTTCCTGAACTGAAGAATGCACTCGTTGCATATGATAAAAGTAAGTTAATAAGAGAATACTGTTAAAAAAAACTATTGCCTGTCATGTTACCGTTTTTTATTCACAGGAACTCTACTCAGTAAGAGTGAGATTGTCAAAATTTAAGCATGCAGCGGGTTGTCAAATAATATAAATATAGTTTTGGATTGATTACTGGTTACTGTAAGATTGTAAACACCATAAGATTACAGTCCATCTAGCGGGATTGTAATCGGACGAAATATTTAACCCATTATTTTTCGATATACCTATTATAGTCTATCAAATTGAAACTATCAAATTGTGAAACAGTATGTAACGAAACATTTAAAAGCCAGTCCTAAATTGACCAGGCCAGTGACGGGCAGCGGCGTCACTGGTGCAAAGGGCTGGCCCCGCGGTCACCAACCCGCCTGCCAAGCGTGGTGACTATGGCAAACACCCCCCCTTATGAAAGACACAAATAAGAAACGGCCCCTAGTCCCCGGCGGCTCCGCTATTCCAGGCACTGGTGGCAGCCTTGGTTCCGGCAGAGCATGGGGTGCAAAGAATCTCCGGCAGATGCCCTGCCACCAAACCCCACGACTCGACCTGGCAACTTATAATGCACGGACGCTGAGGGCTGACGAAAAGATTGTGGAGTTGGAAGAAGAAGTGGACAAGTTGCGCTGGGATATTATAGGGTTATCCGAAGTCCGAAGACAGGGCGAGGGCAGGATAACCCTCGATTCCGGCAACTTGTTCTACTACCGGGAGGGAGATCAACAATCCCAAGGGGGTGTCGGGTTTATCGTCCGCAAGTCTCTTGTTAACAACGTGATAATGATCGAGAGTGTGTCGAACAGGGTTGTATACCTTGTACTTAAAATTACCGACCAATACTCATTGAAGGTAATACAGGTATACGCACCGACCTCGACACATCCCGACGAAGAGGTTGAGGCCATGTATGAGGACATCTCCAAAGCCATACATGTCTCGCCAACACATTTCACAGTTGTGATGGGAGACTTGAACGCGAAACTGGGGAAACGTAGCGGTGATGAGTTGAGAGTAGGGCAATTCGGATATGGGGAGCGGAACCCAAGAGGGCAACGTCTAGCTGATTTCTTGGAAAGGGAGAGCCTCTTTATGATGAACTCCTTTTTCAAGAAACAGCCACAACGAAAATGGACATGGATTAGCCCAGATGGTTCCACAAAAAATGAAATCGACTTCATTATGACGACTAAACGGCAAATATTCAGCGATGTCTCTGTGATCAGTAAGGTCAAAACCGGCAGCGATCACCGTATGGTAAGAGGCACGCTGAATCTAAACATTAAGTTCGAAAGGTCACGTCTAATGAAGTCCACGCTCCGACCAAGTTCTGCTCAAATTGAGAATCCCGATAACTTTCAACTCGAACTTCAAAACCGCTTCGAGTCCCTAAATGAGTGCGTAACGGCGGATGAAATTAATGACAGGCTAGTGGAAACTGTTCACGCGGTTGGCAGAAAATTCTACAAGAGCCGACGCCAAAATAGAACACAAAAACTCTCCGATCATACTCTGAATCTCATGGCGGTTAGGCGAGGTATGCGGTTGCAGTCTTCGGTAGACATGACGGTCTACAGACGGCTCAATAGACAGATTTCTACTTGTGTGCGACGCGACATACGCTGCTACAATACTATGAGTATTGAAGAAGCGATTAAGCGGAACAAAGGCTCGAAAGTGTTCGCAAGAAATCTGTCTCTTGGGCAAAGTCAATTGACCAAATTGAAAACCGATGATGGCAACGTCACCTCGTCGAAGCCCGAGATTTTAGAGGAGATCGAGAAGTTCTATGAACAGTTATACACCTCTGCGCAAGCACAACCTGTCGTTAATATGGCTAAAGACCCCAGAGCCAAGCTGACCCGACACTTTACCGAAGATATCCCGGAAGTCAGCCTGTACGAGATTAGGATGGCCCTCAAGCAACTTAAAAACAACAAGGCACCTGGCGACGACGGAATTACGACTGAGCTTCTGAGAGCGGGTGGAAAACCGGTACTTAAAGTCCTCCAGAAGCTGTTCGACTCCGTCATACTTGACGGTAATACGCCAGAAGCGTGGAGCAGAAGTGTGGTGGTGCTCTTCTTCAAAAAAGGTGATAACACCTTGTTGAAGAATTACAGACCCATCTCACTTCTGAGCCACGTTTATAAGTTGTTTTCGAGGGTAATCACGAATCGTCTCGCACGCAGGTTTGACGACTTCCAGCCACCCGAACAAGCCGGTTTCCGAAAAGGCTATAGTACCATAGACCACATCCATACGCTTCGGCAGATTATACAGAAAACCGAGGAGTATAATCGGCCACTATGTATAGCTTATGTGGACTATGAGAAAGCCTTCGATCCCATCGAGACCTGGGCAGTGCTTCAGTCTCTCCAGCGATGCCGCATGGACTATCGCTATATCGAAGTGTTGAAGTGTATTTACAGCAAAGCCACAATGTCTGTTCGATTACAGGACCAGTGCACATAACATATCCAGCTGTCTATCCGAAACTGTTCACTGCCGCGCTGGAAGATGTTTTCAAGTTACTGGACTGGAACGGACATGGCATCAATATCAACGGCGAATGTATCACTCACCTTCGGTTTGCCGACGACATAGTCATTGTGGCGGAGTCGCTGGAGGACCTCGGTGCTATGCTCAGAGACCTCAGTAGAGTATCCCAACAGGTAGGTTTGGGGATGAATATGGACAAGACGAAGGTCATGTCAAATGTTCATGTCTCACCTGTACCGGTTATTGTTGGGAATACCACACTCGAAGTTGTTGACGAATACGTCTACCTGGGTCAAAAGATCCAATTAGGTAGATCCAACTTCGACAAAGAGGTCCAGCGAAGGATCCAACTCGGATGGGCAGCGTTCGGGAAACTACGGCACATCTTGGAGTCCAAAATACCCCAATGCTTGAAGACGAAAGTCTTCAATCAGTGCGTGTTGCCAGTGATGACTTACGGAACTGAGACGTGGTCCTTAACTGTGGGCCTCATAACAAAGCTCAAAGTCACACAGCGAGCTATGGAGAGAGCGATGCTCGGAGTCTCTTTGCGCGACAGAATCCGGAATGAGGATATTCGCAAAAGAACGAAAGTAGCCGACATAGCTCGAAGAGTAGCTAAGCTGAAGTGGCAATGGGCAGGCCACATCGCTCGCAGAACTGACAACCGATGGGGAAGAAAGGTTCTCGAGTGGCGACCACGAACCGGAAGACGCAGTGTTGGACGGCCTCCCACTAGATGGACAGATGACCTCACAAAGGTCGCTGGTTGCAGGTTGCGCAGGACCGTTCGTTGTGGAAATCTAGGGGGGAGGCCTATGTCCAACAGTGGACGTCTTGCGGCTGATGAATGAATGAATGTAACGAAACGCTTCTCGCGCGCCGTTTGTTTGAACGTCATGTGCTCCGCACCGCCTTATTTGTCAAAATAAAAACTGGTTTCAAGTTGTCAAGGGACCATTCAAGTATAGTATGTAACGCAATTTTCCACTTGTGGAACGTTACGGTGGGTTGTGAAGGTATTTTTTTTACTCAAAAATCAATCAGGAACTTAAAATCTCTCTAGTTGGCAACTAGTGTGGTGACTTTTGAGTAACAACGGTCTCTTGGTTGTCACGTAATGCTAACGGAGAGTAAGAGGAAGGGTGTTAAAAATGTTACGGTGCGTTACGAGGGGGGAGGGGGGTATTAAATATAAAAAATTGCGTTAAGGCGACGCCGACGGTTCGCGCTGCGACCGCGACACAAGACCGAGACCGGAGACCGCGACAGGCACTTGACATTATAGAATTATGGGTACCAGTTAGAACGTGTGTTAGAATCACAGAAATCTAAATAATAAGGTAATAGAAATGGCATAACTCTCAAATTGCTTGCAAAACGCTTGTCGCCACATTTCCCCTACCCCCGCGGTCACTACTACATGCGCGTACTATTCCAATACAAATTCACTCTCACACCAACAGCTGCACATTATCAACCTGGGTCTGTGATTGCACCACACACATCCATAAACGCTTATCAGTGAACCTACTAATACATTGAAAAATAAACAATTTTTCACATTTACGCTAGTGCTTGACAAAAATTAAAACATATCGATATTTCAAAGTACGATCCAATTTTAACATTCGATAAAGGTTATTATTGATTTCATTAATTAGGTGTATTACACTACAACAAAGTCAATATGCTTATAAAATAAGTGAGTCACACGGGGTATACTATTGTTTCGAAAACTGAACTATGTAACTCTGACACCATATGGGCTTAGGTATAGTTGAAGAACAAAGGTTGTTGTATATTTTGTACATCGAGCAACTCGATCTTCCGCGCAAGCACGGAAGGAACAATATTTTTTAGCTAAGGCTACTTCGCCTTTGCTAAAAAATATTGTGCAAATCTTTGTCATTTCTTGCGGGAGGGGCAAGTTGCGCAAAGCCGCAATATTACATACAAAACATACCTGTACCGATGCATTGCCGACCATACTCACGCAGCCAAATCACTAACACATAAAAAATAAAGCACCATTCACAAATCTAGCCTCGCCCTCAGTGTATTCCACGCCACGGTATATTATCAAACTCCGCGGACTTGCACTTTGACAGAGGTTGACGCTGTGTATGCCTACTCCCTTCCGTGTTGTTCGTTGATTTTGTATGAAAACTAATAGTCTTAAAAATAAATGCTTACAATAGCTAAATACTGCCTCTGTTACCAATATTTATTTTGCACGGATGAACAATCGCGCGTTATAGCTAGTATGTATATACTTTTGTTAATAATTTATGAATTATGAAGTAATGTTTACCGCGAATTAAAAGATTTTACGTATGGGTGTGTACTGTGTACAATTTTTTATCGATATTTTATGTTAATTTATCAATAAAAAAGGTAAAATTTAAAATACAATTTTCATCGTTTATTTTGGCCAAGTAAAATTGAGCCGTCACAGCACTAGCTCACGATCGCTACCTGCGGTTGCACCATGGAAGGTTAGAGATTATGACGATTTCTTTAATTTTACATTACATTGCTGTTTATGCTTGTACCACTCTAGATGTTAATTAGTGTACGCAGCAATGGTATGCAAAACGACGATAACACCAAAAATGAATAACTATCATAGTGAATCATTGGGCTCCGATTATTTTAGTAAAAAATACTATTTAAATATAATAAAATACCTATCAGTGAAATATAATCTCATTATTGGTATAATTGCAAGTTGTGGAAGAACTTACACAGTTGTTTATGCTGCATAACACAAGTTTTAAAGATGATTCACGCCAGCCGGTTCGAAGAAGACTAAACTACAATTCGAGCACTGGTGGCCTACAAGTCACCTGTGCGGCGACAATGTCACGCGGTCATGCGACTTCTAGTACCTTATTATTTAGATTTCTGTGGTTAGAATAGTGTAGAACGGGTAGAAGGTGGGACAGTACTTAAAGTCTGAACAATTGCTTTTGTTATATAAAGCACAGATTCGCTCTTGTATGGAGTACTGTTCACACCTTTGGGATGGTTCGGCTAAGTATCACCTCGAGGCTCTGGAATCGATCGAGAGGCGTGCTAAAATGCTCATAGGCAATAACACTCTTAAAAAGACTGCAAAGTCTTGAACATCGCCGAAAAATTGCTAGCTTATCGGGTTTTTATCGGATACACTTCGGAGAGTGTGCAACTGATCTGCATGATCTAATACCAACTTGCCTTTTTTTTCTATCGGACTTCTCGTAGCTAGAAGAAGAACCATCGTTTCATGGTTGATGTTCCAAAGACACGAATGAAGAGGTTTGACTCTACTTTTGTGATGAGAACGTCTATACCTCATTCCAATTCTATGTGAATAAAAGGTAAACAAACCAATGTCACTCTCAATATGACAGACCAGCATTTCTCAACCATTGTTTTACAAGATAGTTTGTAGTACCTTTCATTGCTTGCCCTTTAAAATTTTCGTCGCATAACAAGGCTAAATATATATGTATGCATATCATTAACACCCAAATAAACGTTCCCACTGCTGGGACTTGGAACAATCAACACATTGCCGCTGTAAAAAATCGTCAGACACAAGAATCTGCAATTGCTGAACATTTGATTGATGCTAAAACTGGTAATTGGATCGAGATCTACGACCCGAAGGTTCTATCTACCGAATGTCATCACTACGCAAGAATGGTTCGGGAAGCATTGGAAAATAAAAAACATAGGTATATATGTATTTCAACTACGACGCGATGACCACGATGCCAATAACCGAAAACTACCCGGTTAACGGTTATCGGCGTCGCGGAATCCTCTAATAAATAAATGTGTGCATAGCGCACTGAGTTTGGAGAAACCTGATATGGTTAGTGTTGTGTGTAATGTTTTAGTTACCCTCCGATTTTTGAAGCCCAAGTGAGGGTAGATGGAGATCTCCTCTCATTTCATAAAGAGAGTATAGCGGGCATACGTACCTACATTTATTACCCTCACGTAAAAAAAAGGAAAGGCAAAGCATTTGAGTTCGGAGAAGAATGTAACACTAGAACCAGTGACTTAGAAAAGTAATTTAGATGTTTCCTTATATGAAAACGTTCCTTTTATTTTTAACAATAATTAAATCTCGTTCGAATTGTCCTTGTACTACCCAAAACTGATCATAACACTATGATGTAATATTCTGGAAACACATACAAAAGTTTCGATCAAAATAACACAATATGTATGGCATTTTAGAGTGAAAATTATACAAGGTTTTGATAGTAAACAGCGTAATTTGGAACACGTATTTAGAGGTATGCGATTTTCTCTCAACTCGTTACGACACAAGAAACCTTTTTCTCGGAGTTATTTAGTCATAGGTACTCATACTCTTTTATTGACAAGGAGTAGTTACATGTCATAATATTCAAGATATTCAAAATTACCAATACAAGTCGATAATTTAAAAAAAAAACAGACGTCAATTTTAAATCCCATTACAATAAAAATCAAATAATACATTACATTAAAATCAAATTACATTACAATTAAAAATTCCAAATTAATGACAAAAATAAATAGAGTAAAATTAATCCATACTTGAATGTGGAAATGGGCATTTTCACTATATGGGCATGAGAGGGGTATGTTAGAAAAATAGGCGCGTCCTTAATAAGAATAATTTGATGAAAAGAAGTATTAAATGTCTTGAATGCAACATTGAGAGTTTGAGAACCACAGATCAAATTGCTAGTACTTAAAATCATATTTCTATCATCCTACCATTGCTTTCTATAACTTTTAAAATAAGATAGTATAGAATTATTTGATCAATACAAATCTAAGTATATGGTATTTAAATCGCAATAAAGTCGAATCCTATTTGTGAAAAATATTTTAAGGCAATTTCATAAAAATACTAAGATTAAACAATGTTTATGTTATGGTATCACCTTTTTTTTGGTTTGTTTTGGTTTTCTACACACCTTACTGGAATGCACTATAGACTGTGGTATGAGTTGCCTGAGTGAATCGGTTTCTTCTAGGTAAGCACGCTCCATCGCAGATCGCATCGTCGCTTAACTTTCAGGCGAGATGGCGGTCAAGTGTAAACCTAATGGTAAAAATAAATAAAGTGGCCAAGTGCGAGTTGGACTCGCCCATGAAGGGTTCCGTTGCAGCAAGTAACATAATATACATAGTACACATAGTTCTTATAGTTCGTTGTAGCTTTGATCGAAGTTTCAATAATAGTGTATTTATGACGGAGTAAAAAAAACTACTCATCAGATCGAGTTCAAACTAATTTTCGTTGGTAGTTTACATGGTAATGTACATCATATATTTTTTTTAGATTTTTCATTATCTTACTTTAGAAGTTAGAGGGGGGGGGACACACATTTTACCACTTTGAAAGTGTGTCTCGCGCAAACTATTCAGTGTACACGAAAATGATTTTAGAAACCTCAAAATCATTTTTGAAGACCTATCGATAGACACCCCACACGTGTAAGTAAGATGAAAAAAAAGTTTTTGAGTTTCAGTTCTCAGTATGGGGGGCAACCCTAATTTTTCTTTTTTTTTAATTTTTTTGTTCATATCTTAATGCGGTTCACAGAATACATCTACTTACCAAGTTTCAACAGTGTAGTTCTCATAGTTTCGGCAAAAAGTGGCTGTGACATACGGACGGACAGACAGACAGACAGACATGACGAATCTATAAGGGTTCCGTTTTTACGTTTTACGGAACCCTAAAAACGCCACCTTTATACCGTAATACTTGAACGCTCCCCAAAGTGTCTCTTGGTAATCTTTGTCTTTCAAGCGTCGATATAGTAGTGTGGTTGTCGTAATATTGTTGTGTGTGTGGTTAGAGTCCGGCGGCGGCGCGGCGGGCGAGCTGACGGGCGCGCTGTCGGACACGGTGTCGGCGCTGGAGCGCGGCGGGGCGGGCGCGTGCGCGGGCGCGGCGGCGCGTCTCCTGGCCGCTCTGCACTCGGCGGCGCCGCGGTTCGCGGAGCGGGGCGCGGGCGGCGCGCTCGCGCAGCAGGACGCCTCCGAGTGCTGGACGGAGATCGTGCGAGCGCTACAACAGCGGCTGAAACTACCCGCCGGTGAAGCTTCCTCGGGGTACGACACCTTCCTAACGAACTAACAACTTTACAGATATCTATTTACCCGTCAAGCGGCGCGGAACCAATGTGGGTTCAGCTCCGGATATTATTCACGTGAAAAAAAAATAAAAAGAAAATTGAATCTACCCTCAAAAATTTTGAGGCTAGTTTTGACAAAACAAATCATAAGTGAAGGTGTGAAGGTATATCATTTTTTTTTAATTTATTGAATAAAGAAAAACTATGAACAAGTGAAATAAATGAATAGAATTTGTCTTAAAATGAGTCTCAAATCACGAGTTAACAAAAGACATACAATACAAAAAGGCTTTTGCCAATTTTTGTAATACAAAAGGCACATGGTAAGTGATTTCACCAATACGTAGCCATTGGCTGTGGCACAAACATATTTATACATTGTTCAGCTATTAAAACAAACACTAAATAAAAATTGGTTGATACAGACTATAGTTTAACGTGACAACGTCGTAACAAAACATTGATAAAAAGATGGCGTCTGACATGATCGACTTCTATAGAAAAGTTGAGTTCCAAAAACACGAAACTTCTTCAAATTACCCATCGAGTTATTAGAGTTTGTTACGTAAAAATACTAGAAATAAATATATGACTTTTAATAGTTTAGGTAAGTTGCGGGTACCACCGCGGGGTGGAGCTAAAGTAAAAATATATGATTTTTGCAGGAACTCACTGGTGGAGCAATACTTCGGCGGCACGCTCGACGTGGAGCTGGTCTGCTCGGAGGCCGAGGAGCCGCCCACGCGCAGCGAGGAGACCTTCCTGCAGCTCTCCTGCTTCATCTCGCAGGACGTCAAGTACCTGCAGTCAGGTCTGCGCTCCGTGAGTACACCGCGATCTGATACCCACTCACGTCATGTCTGTTATAGTGGCCAACAAACAACTTGACCCTAAATTGACGTGGAAGAGGAAAGTTCCCGCATGTACACTTCCACCAGAGACCCTAGAAACGTTTCTGCACAGCCATGCGCAGCTAACTTCATTGGGTCAACTTGTTTGCCTGCACCTATAGCATCAAAGACAATAACCCACTTGAGCTATCGTACGACTTCTCACCTCCTTCGCCGTTTAGTAGCACGATTGCTTAGTTCAGCACAATGGGAACCCGTTGACGTCTTTCTTTGCATCCTGCTCTGTCCTTTGAAGTTTATCTCTATCTCGTTTTGTCCGATTATTCGTAGAAAGTAGTGCACGTCACACGGATGTTCGCTAATCAAAGCCAGTATTATACCTCGCCCTACGTCGTCTCCTCGGCGACGCGCTGTAGACTGACGATCGCCGCGGCGTGCGGCGTGCCCAAGTATATTTATAGTGTGCGAGCGCAACGGAAACATGCGGCATCCTTGTCAGACTTTTGAATTTCAATGTCAGTTTTTTCGTGTCATTTAGTCTCAACGTAAAATCTTGAATTCTTGGTATTGGGTAAAGATCCGGTGTCGTCATCGCGTTGAGTCTGCGATAATGTCCACATATTTTAATATTTTATGCGCAGTTGCCCCTTCTTCACTGTGTGTAATGGGTTGGCCCATGCGCTGTTTGATGAACGTCAGATACTCATATCCATTCGACACTCGGATGCCTTTTTTGCTGCGATAAACATGTCATGAACGCTTCTACCGCAGATCATTACGTAGTGTGCATGACCACCACATTACCCCCTCTCAAATAAATCATTGGGGACTCAACTCAAGTTTCATACTCAAATGTATTACTATTTTTTATTATCATGTAAAACTAAAAACCTGAAACCTGATGGAGTGACGATATACGTAAGTCAGCAGGCAGTGGCTGGAGAAAGAAATGCCGAGGAATAGGGCTGAGTTACGTATCAGAGGGAATCATCATTCTACCCGTCCAGCCGTGGACTAGGGTAGGCCGATGGTGTTTTTTTATTTTATTGTTCATTCAATATCCTACTCCTATCAGTTTTGGTTCTATCCTTGAGATTCATCTGTTGCCATCGGAGGGCCACCCTGAGTTGGTTCTGTTTACCTTCCATACTTGTACCATAAGTGATACATGATTGTGTTTTTTGTTACAGAAAATGTCAGAACACATTACAAAGTTGTCACAGACGCTAGGCAGAGATGCTATTTACACAAAAACGGTAAAAAAAATTTTTTTCACTTTGTTTGTTTAAATTTGTTTAACCGTAACATTTAAAATTTAATCTGGGGCTCTTCTTTTGCAGAGTAAAATAAGCCGCCTGCCTGCGTACCTGACGGTTCAGTTTGTTCGGTTCTACTTCAAAGAAAAAGAGTCAATCAATGCCAAAATCCTGAAAGATGTCAAGTTCCCTCTAGATTTGGATGTGTATGAATTGTGTTCACCAGAATTGCAGGAGAGATTGACCCCTATGAGAAATAAATTTAAGGTAAAATAGTACTTATCGTACTTAAATTTAAGGTGGAATATCTATTCGTCTTTGTTTTTGTCAACACTGTTTGGTAGATGACGTAACAAATAGTTAAAAAATAAGGCTAAAAATTGTTTTAAACCTATCATGGTTCACTGCACTAGTGTTATTCATTAGGGCGTTGATCCCGTTACTTTCCCGGGATAAAAAGTATGGTATTCCAGACTATAGTCTAACTGTGTTACATTTTTCAACACAATCCGTTATATAATTATTCCAGCATAATTGAGCAACAAACATAAAAAAATCCGCATTAGTAAATATTTACCGTGATAAAACCATAGAGATAGATAGTCACCGACATAGAGAGACAAGGTTTGTCATTCCGAATTTGAATCTTTCTGATTGCTTTCAGAATCCCTGGTCTAATGTGACGCATGAAACTGCGTCGAAATATTGAGGAGTCCCTCCACCATATACCCTTACCTATACCCTTTTACATTAAAATATAAATTATAATAACTTCTACTTACAGGAGCTTGATGATGCAAACACAGAACAATCACTTGCTAGCAAAAACAAGAATCACGGAGACAGTAAAAAAGAGGTCAAAACTAAATCATTGCCGTATTGGTTCGAAAATGGTGAGTGTATAAAATTAACATAAAATTACAAATTTTAATTTGAAAGTTGAGTGTGTGAAATATTGGATCATTTATTACAACAAATAATGTTTTTAACTCATTTTGCATTGTATTTGTGTTACATTTACATAATTGTATTTGTTCTTTAGGACTTTCATTTTTTTTAAATATATGTAGTTTGACGAAACGCAAAATTTGCTTGATCTTATGGTTAGTAGCACCGCCTGTCCATAACAGTACGGTGAAAACCATTGAAGAGTCCGGATTACTGTCTAGCACTGCTTTGCGCTTGACACCTAGAGATACGACACGATGTTTTTCTTTCACCATCAAACCCACAGACAAACTCATATGTTTATATTCAGGTGGGATTTAAACCTGAGATCTTACGATTCTGACATTAAATAAATCATCTGATCCCAAACTAAGCAAAGCTTGTACTATGGCTAATTATAGTCATTTTGTTGTCAACGTAACGTCACGCGAAACTTCTAAACACTGTATCTTCGTCATTTTTGCCTTGTGAAACAAAAGAAAAACTACGTGTTCAATATTTTTTTTGCAATCTAGCTGACGGACTAATTAGTTTTTTTAAGGATTGTACTCTATTGTCATGAGGCATTGAGTGACCGGAGTGTGTGTGGTGTGCCGCAGACCGGGGCAGCAACAACAGCGGCTACTACCGTCTGCAGGCCGTGTTGACGCACCGCGGCCGCTCGTCCTCGTCCGGGCACTACGTGGCGTGGGTGGCGCGCGCGCGCGGCTGGCTGCGCTGCGACGACGACACCGTGACACCCGTGCCCGAGGAGGACGTGCTCAAACTCAGCGGCGGAGGTAACGGGACCCTCTCTTATCTTACATCTCTCTTCCTTTCTCTCTCTCTCTCTCTCTCTTCCCTCGCACTATCTCTCCCCCCTCCCCTCTCTCTCTCTCTATCTTCTCCATTTCTCTCTCTCCCCCCTCTCTTTCTTTCTCTTCACTTTTTCTCTTCTGTCTCTGTTTATCTAGCTATGTCGGTAACCTTGATTCTATGACGTGTAGTAGTAACACGTCGATTCAGATACGAACTCTTAAGGCCGATTTACATCAGACGAGCGAATGCTCATTCTATCCCCACTGTATCAAATTCATTTGGTGTAAACAAACGTAGAGCATTCTTTCGTTGTTTTGTTGCAAAGATTCTATGGAATTTATAATATGGAAAACGCTAAGAACGATCTTTCGTTTACACTAAAAGATCGAGAAAGAATGCTCTTGTTCCAGCTCTAGCTCTATGTTCGTTCAGTTTAAATCGGCCTTTAGAGAATCTTAGAGCCTAGCTCTGGTTGGAACGAGAGCTGTACGATTATCCTGCAACAGATGTGACTTGACAACTGCCATTTCAGCTTGCATTTACGTTAAGCTATGTCGGTAATGTCGGAAACGATCCCCTTAAATCATCGATTACAGCTCGTTCCGTAGCTGTACAGCTTTAAACTTGTGGACAGTCTTAACTGCGAGCGTCAACATTTCGGCACCGCATCATGATCGGTAACCCTGACTGAAAACTTTGTGTTTCAGGCGACTGGCATTGCGCGTACCTGCTGCTATACGGGCCCCGGGTACTAGAGCTGCCGGAGGACTCTGAGGCGAAGCCCGAGGCCATGTCTGTGGACGAGGGCGAAGGCGGCGCGCCACCCACCGCGCTCGCGTAACCGGGCTCGCTTCACCGCTATACCCCCGCTTCATATCTCACTACACGCGACTCTGAAGTGCCCTGGAAAATTGGGATGATGACTCGGTCAAAATATACCATTCTAATTAGTCTGTTAGATTATGGAAATATATGGGCGTATTTTTTTGTTGGATCAAATTGGTAATAATCGACAGAGATCCGGAGACTCCGGAAGTTTGATGATATATATCATATCGTGGGGGTTTGTGACGTTACGTCTTCGTAAAATTCGTACAATGAAATGACGTCAGAACTCTGTATCTTCGTCATTTTATGTTTGTGAAACAAAAGAAAAAATACGTGTACAATATGTTTTAATAATCTAACTGTCGTTTGTTTTTTTACGCATTTTTTTTTGTCATCGTGCCTATTGGGAAAATCACCCACCCGTTTGTACCGTAAAAACCTTCATGTAAGCGAGAGCGTCCGTAGTGGACCGTCACGGCGTAAATTCGACCAGTGTTGAGTAGGACAAAGCGGTACGTAAAAGCGATACTAGACGTCGCAATATAAGTGCGGCTCAACATATTTCTTTCTCTGTGTTCACATGTCTTTCCATTCGTTAGTTGTACCAGTGAAAACCAAAACCAGATGTTTTTGGCTTTAGTATTATTCCTTATCTCAATTTTTCATTGTGTAATGCCGTTTGCTTTCCATTTAGAATAAAATAAATTGTACTTCTTCATGTATTATGTCGCGGAGTCGGTCTACGTCGCTATGCTACAACAGTAAACAATAGACTGGAGCGAGAAAAAACAAGGCACAAGGTTCGATACTCTTCACCTCATTTGAAGTGGTACATATTACTGGCACTACAAAAAAGAAGCTAGTTCAATCAATCGCACTCTAATTATTATTAATCAAGTCATGTCCTACCCAACACTAGATTCTACGACGTTAAAGCGTTGACGAGAAGACAGCGCCGCAACCGCCTGACGAAATTGCTTATGTTCGTGGCTATTGCTCTCTCTTTCATATCGCGTCAAAATTAACGAGACATCAATAGCACAAGCAGTGCAATGCGAGTTAGGCAGTAGGCTAGTCCTAATATTCCTGAAGGTCGTAGGTTTACAATACCTGCCTGCTAGGGCTGATTAGTTTGAAATTGTAGAAATTTTGGCTAAAGAGATTTTATGGTCTCTTATTAGTCTACATTCGGCTCAGCTCCGCTCCGCTGGAAATACTGCCTTTTACGTCGTCGCTTTTGCTACACGTTATGTGCTATGTGCTTATCGTGTTCTTAGAGTCGTGACTGAATATTGTGCTTTATACTTGAAACTGACCTGTTCGTAAAATGTCTTGTATTCAAAAGTTCACTTGTTATTTTTTTCATTCCGTTTCAACTCTATATTGGTCAGTTCGTTTTTAAGTCACAAACTATAGTGGGTGGAAAAATACAATTACGCCGCCAGAGGCAATGTTTGCATGTAACGAATTTTTACTCAGTAAATGGCGCGCTGTAAATTACTCAATTTGATAATTAAAGCAATATCTTTTCTGTGATTAGTCTTTTCAAGTCTAACCTGTTTAAATCATAGCGTTATACTTCTGTAGTGCCTATGAAATTCTATCAAAACTTTGATGGACGACTGATATGTTATTTGATATACTATAGATGATTTGGCTTAAAATTTGTGTATTTAGCGCGAGTGCGCCGACTATAGTCAGTAAAATTAAACATACATTTTGTCTCGTTACATATTCGCAATACATTCATAAATCATTCGTTCAAAGAGCGCGTAGAATTTATACATTTTCGTATTTTTATATAACATCAATTTTCATATTGCTACAGTTTATCATTGTTGTGTAATTATAAACATTTCAAAAGCGGGAAGAATAAAATGTTAATATATTGTAAATTGGCATTTAAAATGCTATTGTTTAGGGCATTTTATTTAACACATCTCCGTATTATCCGTAAGCTCTATAAAACAAGATGTATTGAATTTTATAAGACTAAAATAGTTTTACTAAACAAATATCGTAATTAAAATATATGGTAAATTAAATTTCTGGTGTATTTTATTAATTTTGTTGCCTAATTTTATCCACGTCGTTCTACATTCACGTTTTTCGGTTAATGATTACTCGCATACTTACATAGCATTAGTACCACAGAAATCTTAATAATAAGGTACTAAAAGTCTCGTAACCGCGTGACCTTGTCGCCGCACAGGTGACTTGTAGGCCACCAGTGCCTGAGTTGTAGTTTAGTCTTCTTCGAACCGGCAGACGTGAATCAACTTTAAAAATTGTGTTTTGCAACATAAAGGATTGTGGAAGTTCTTCCACAACTTGCAATTATACCAATAATGGGATTACATTTCAACGATAAGTCAGTTTTTTATTCTAATTGTGATTTTGATAAAGTAAACGGAGCCCAGTGATTAACTATGATAATTTATACATTATGGGTTTTATTGTCATTTTGCACACCATTGCTGCATAAGTTAATTAACATCTAGACTAGTACAAGCATAAACAGCAAAGGAATGTATTAACGATATCGTCATAACCTCAAATCTTACATGGTACGGCCAGAGGTAGCGATCGTGAGTTAGCGTTGTGACGGCGCAGTTTTATTTATCCAAAAATGGTTAACACACATAGGTACGTAATATCGTTTAATTTGCGATGAATATTACTTTCTTATTTATACATTATTAACAGAAGTATATTATGTTCAAAATTTATCGTTTTATTTTGCCTCAAGATTCTGAAATAAAACATAAATGGACATCTGCGATAGGCAAAACAAGTGCGTTTCCCGCAAATCACAGCAGAATTTGTTCGATTAATTTTAAAGATGAAGATTTTTAAATCTGCAGTTATAATATATGGAAACTTATACCTAACCAGCAAATGTAAGTTTTTACAATATAGTGTTGTATGTTAGTGGTTATCATCTCAATAAATTAATAAAAGTTGTTTGAGTCAGATAATCAGTGTTGACCTACTTTGAAATATCGATATGTTTTAAATTTTGTCAAGCAAAGCGTATATGAATTTTTTTTTAATGTTTGAGTAGGTACATTCACTGATAGACCTTTTTGCAAATGTGAGACGCAACAACAGTCCAGTATTCTAATGTGATCCAGTAAGTGTGTGAGTGGGTTTACGTCTGAATAGAATGCGTATGTAGTAGTGATAACGGTGGTAACGGGGATGGTGGGAGAACTGTGGCGACACGCGTTTTGTATTTTTGTAAGTAATGCGGGAGTTAGATATAGCATTTCTAATACCTACCTTATTATTTAGATTTCTGTGATTAGTACGAAGCTGCATGTTTGGATTGTTAGGATTTAGTACATAATGAGGTGTTTTCAAAATTGTATAAAAATCTATCAAAAGTATTTTTATTGTGTATAGTGACGAGACGAGTAGGACATAGGCCTGGTGGTAAGCAACATGCCATTACAGCACAGTGGCACGCAATTATTGGAACATGAAGAGTCGGAACGATTACCTAGCACTGCACTGCGCTCGTCATAAGATCTTTTATATTTCTGAACTACTGCTATGGTGACGTTAATGTTTCATTGTACTAGAGAATCTTAATGAGCATCATGAGCATGGTCAATTATTTGACATATTTTTCCCCCATTTATCACTTAGGTATATGTATTTTTGAAAACACCTCCTTAGAAATGGTTTCTACGATAAGTGACAGTCATCAAATTGACAATCTACATAGATACTCTTGCATAGTACATTCTACTATTATAGGCGAGTCACCGTAGACATAAAAATCGCGCTAGGTCGCAATAATAGCCAGGTTTTGATTTTTTGGGATGTTGTTAGGATAAATTAAGAGGTTTCTCGAGCACCACGGAGTAAGCACAGGTCTTTCGAGGTTGCAAATTTGGTTTTACACTACTGGTATCTATCTTAACAACACCCCAAAAAATCAGAACCTGTCTATTATTTGCGACCTAGAATGTCTTAGATGACTGGCCTACTACTGCATTGATCCAAATCTTTCTGATCTATTAGACAACAAACAGTGTGCACACTGGCGATGATTAGCAAAATAGTCGCCGAAAATACGCAATGATATGATGGGGGGACAAAACATAGTGTCTTATCAAACAAAAATGTCGGCCAACGATGAGTTAGTTTTAAAATACGATCTTGTCCTCATCTAATTTTTTGATTGAATACTTTTGTCTTCAGGCACTGTCACGAGAAGACTAGACAAAGGTTTCCAAACGGGTGCCTAGCCTAGCTGATTTCCGCTCATGGATCATGGCCTCACTCTCAAATCCGTTTTTGTACCTAGTTTGAACGTCTACCCTTATTGATATCTGTCATACCAATATCTCTGGAACAATTCCCATACTGATACAATTTACGGCAATCGGTCTCAGAGTGACGGACTCATTGGACATGATTTAGACGCCGATTCATTGAGAAGAATCAGTCAGGCAGTCCAGCTTCTCAGCGTAGTGACCATGGGGAACATCCTCCCAATATCTATCTATCCCAATCTACGTAGTAGGTGATTTACATGCTCTTTGCATCCTCCTATGACAATTTACAAAATAGCATATAATACCCCGTTTACATGATTCCAGTCCAGCAACGGGGTATTAACATAAACAGCTCATATTCGAAAGTAAACTTCATCTATTTCTATAAAAACTACTTACATGTCACAAAGGCTGCCAAAGTAATCTTTTGTCACTTCAGCTAATTGATAATTGTAGTAATTTACATCTCTTTGATAATTAAAATGTAGAAATAATAAATAATACAGGTTGATTGCTTACATCTAATTATAGAGTATCCATCTACCTAGCCTGTGCAGGTTTGTTCGATTTGAAAACAATGCCGCTTACATCGCAAAACTCGGATGTAAACAAGTGTTTGTGTCGGTTTGTAAGTGCTACGCTGAAGAAAGGAGGGGCCTTTAGCTCCGGTTTCATCGTGGGACAACTGTTTTACTACTATTTTCTTAGAGATTTACCAATCCCTGGAAACAACGGACAAATATTGTGTCAGTGTTTAAGTATACTATTAGGTAAGTACGTGTAAAACATATATGCATCAATGTTTAAGGAGAGCTGCCACTCTGGGTCGCATCAGGTCTCCACTTGAAGCTCTGGGGCGTCAGACGTTTAGCGCCGTCCGTCACCCCACCTAGAGATAGGCTTTCGAGGAAGTAACGCGCCGCTGGTTTTTGGCGCGTCACTAGAGCCAAATACTGTAGGGGGTATTGTTGCCTCCCGTGAAACAGACCCACAACGACGGTGGTAAGGGTTAGGGTCGTCAGGTAGTTGAGTCCTGAATAGTTTTAGTCGGTAGGGGTACCAGATATGTCTGCCCTGGTGTCGAGCCCGACACACTTGCCATGTCCCTTCACCGGTGGATGGTGCGAAGCTATTTCCCTCACAAAAAATAAATGGTGGTCTAATCGGGAGAACGGTGGCTGCGTATCCAAAGTCCCGGTTTCGAATACCACGCGTACCGCTATTTTTTCAAAGTCATGTAAAAAAAAGGCGAAAGAAAACATCGTGAGGAAATCGTCATGCATCTAGAATCTTTCGAGGTCATGCGTCATCCACTAGCCCGCACTGGGCCAACGTGGTGGATTATGGCCTAACGAGAGAAGGCTCCGAGTCTTAGCAGTGGGAACATTTAGTGGGCTGCTTATACTATTATTAATTGAAACAATGTTACAGGTACGTCGAATGTGGTATCGAGGCGGTTCAGGTGCGTATACATACTGAATTTGCCTATGGCTTTCGGGAAACCTGGCCGCGGAGTACTTAAAGCCATGATCCTAACATTCATCGTTACTGGTAAGTATAAAAATAGTATTTAGTGGAATCTTGTGTGAGACCTTTTGGAGTGCATACCTAACTAAGAATTTGTTTTTTTTATTTATTTTTTTATTTGAAAAATTTCACCTCCACGGACTCCTAGGTCCATGCCTTTTATTAACGTTTTATACATTATTATACTTTTTTGTTATTTTCCTTTGTATAATGCAGGAAGACTTAAATATTAGATCAGACTTCTAAAAAAAAACATGCATCTACATATTTATAAACTAAACTATTTAAACATATTTTGCAATTAAAGCTTCACCCCGACCCAGAGCCTCCATCACCGCTGCATTTCGATCTTTAATGGCCATCTGGAAGTTATAGTCTCTGATGGCAATAGGTGGTGCGGTCGACGTTCGCAACACAAAACGACAAATCGCATCATCCTCGACGTCATCGGTGTAGTAGACAAAGGTCCCAGTGTGCCGAGATAAAGCCACAACCGCGTGCGGAACACTTTCATGTATTTATGTACACTTTGCCTTGGTCTTAATGGCGACAGCTTATGGTTTGTCTCCAGGCTTTATAGCGTGGATATCGGACTTTTTGGGGGATCGATCCATACGAGTGGTCATTGATGGTTGCTCGTCTGATCAAATGGCTATCAATGCCGGAGTCCCTCAAGGGTCGGTGCTCTCTGCGACACTCTTCCTGCTACATATCAACGATTTGTTGAAGCCCGGTATCTTTGGGTACGCAGATGATAGCACTGTTGTAGAGAGCTACATATCTAGCGCGAGAGCCAATAGTCAGCAAACTCAGGCACTGAGAGAGAGTTTGATCGAGCGTTTAAACTTGACCCTTGAGGCAGTCTCTAAATGGGGCGATGCCAATTTGGTCAGGTTTAATGAAGGAAAGACGCAGGCGTGTCTGTTTTCCGCAAAAAAGAGTCCATTCCAACAGACTCCTACTTTTCGCGGTGTATCCGTGCCGGTATCCAACCATCTCGAGCTTTTGGGCGTTACTTTGTCGTCTACGCTTAACTTTGGGTCGTATATCGAGTCCAAGGCTAAATTAGCTGCCAAAAAACTGGGTGTCCTCTCTAAGGTGCGAAGGTACTTTAAGTCTGAGCAGTTGCTCACGTTGTACCAAGCACAGATTCGCTCCTGTATGGAGTACTGTTCGCACCTTTGGGATGGGTCGGCTAAGTATCAGCTGGAGGCTCTGGAGTCGATCGAGAGACGTGCCAAAAGGCTCATAGGCAATGACACCCTCGTGCGAAAAAGACTGCAAAGTCTTGAACATCGCCGAAAAATTGCTAGCTTATCGGTTTTTTATCGGATACACTTCGGAGAGTGTGCGACTGATTTGCACGATCTGATACCACCTTGCCCTTTTTTCTATCGGAATGCTCGCAGCTCGAAAAAGCGACATCGTTTCATGGTTGATGTTCCAAAAACACGAACGAAGCGATTTGACTCTACTTTTGTGATAAGAACGTCAAGACTGTGGAATACGTTGCCTGAGTGGGTATTTCCCGTTAGTTATAATCTTTGTGTCTTCAAATCGAGAGTGAATCGGTTTTTTCTAGGTAAACACGCTCCATCGTAGACCGCATCGTCGCTTAACATCAGGTGAGATGGCGGTCAAGTGTAAACCTATAAAAGTTAAAAAAAAAAAAAAAAAAAAAAAAGACTACTGACTCAAATGTTAGTCCTTGAGCCTCGTGGATTGTCAGTTCGCATGACCCCGCGCCTTCCCCATAGCCCTGGCCAATGAGGATCTCCTTCTCTTCCTGGGTGTGAACCAAGTAGAGGGTGTTCGGGAGAGTGCGTGAAATGTTAGCACCCGTGTACCGTCTCTGTTCCAGGGACCTCAAACATAACTAACCTAACTAAGAATTGAACAGTATTAGGTTTGTTTTTAGGGTTCCGTAAAACGTAAAAACGGAACTCTTATAGATTCGTCATGTCTGTCTGCCTGTCCGTCCGTATGTCATAGCCACTTTTTGCCGAAACTATGAGAACTATACCGTTGAAACTTGGTAAGTAGATGTATTCTGTGAACCGCATTAAGATTTTTACTAAAAAAATAAAAATTAGGGTTGCCCCCCATACTGAGAACTGAAACTCAAAAATTTTTTTTTCATCAAACCTACACGTGTCTTTCGATAGGTCTTCAAAAATGATGTTGAGGTTTCTAACATAGTTTTTGTCTACACTGAATAATTTGCGCGAGAGACACTTCCAAAGTGGTAAAATGTGTGCCCCCCCCCTCTAACTTCTAAAGTAAGAGAATGAAAAAGCTAAAAAAATATATGATGTACATTACCATGAAAACTACCAACGAAAATTGGTTTGAACTCGATCTGATGAGTAGTTTTTTTTAGTACGTCATAAATACACTATTATTAAAACTTCGATCAAAGTTACAACGAACTACAAGAACTATGTGTGTTCGCGCCGCTAATTAAAATAAAATACTTAGTAAATTTAAAAATGCCGCTCGAGTGGATATCTCTGTTCATTCCTGTCACATCCTTTCCTTTGTCTTCGTCCCGCACCGCTCAATCATCGCACCTATCAAGAAAGAAGATTGACTGACCGAGTATGCTTCATTCGGTCGTAACCGCCGCATTCAAAATTAACACTCGCAAGTAAAACATCCAATCGTGCGCACGGGTGTCTTACGCTAAAAATAATTAATTTAAATCTAAGCAAAACTTTACCTAACTATATATTTGTGAAGTGTCTATGAAGGTTTCCCCTGGACTTAAGAACGAGACGTCGGGACAAGGTTCCGATACGCCGCGAGCTGGTGCACGATCAGTGTCTTTCTGTTTCCCACCTTTCTTTCCGTTTCCAGCTAGATGGAGATATCCCTCGCAGATACAAATAAAAACCGCGCATTTACCTACAGTCCACTAAATAATACAAATAAAAGTGAACCAGCGCAGGTGTGTCCTTCCGACATCACCAATGTATATTACCTATGTTAATTGTTGCAACGGAACCCTTCATGGGCGAGTCCAACTCGCACTTGGCCACTTTATTTTTCTTATGCAACGGGTGCACCAACAGGTGCAAACATTTTTTTGAAGTGAACTTTTGGCGTACCACCACAGAAACCTAAATAGAGCTCAAGTGTCACGCTCGTAAATTAAATCATTCTTCGGGTGAACTCGGGATCATGGCCATCTAGAAACACATTAGGAATCTAGTCTAGATTACCATATTGGGCTATTGGCCATGCTTAGAAGACTTATTTAGACGAAAATGTTTTTATGATTTATGCCAGACTAGCAGCGCTCTCATGTCATGACCACACAAAAACCATGGAATACATTTGAATGAAACTTTAAAGTAGTGGAGGTCACACGTCAAAATAATATCACGGGTTACTATTTATTCCCAAACAGTTGATCAATCCAATCGTATAGAGAAGAACACTGCCGGCACAGCAGATAGAAAAAAATGGCAGTCATAAAGACTGCCGATAAAAGTGAAAACTCAGAATTTGATAGCTCATTTTGGAAACTACGCGGGTGAAACCGGAGGGCGTGGCCATGACCATGGCGAAGCTCCCGAGTTTACACGAATATTTTTTTCATTTACGAACATGTCGCTTGAGCTCAATTCACAGCGCACCAAAAATCTATGTGCGGTGTGCCAAAAGAAGATTTCACTTCAAAAAACATTTTTCCTATCTCCAGGTCCGATAATTAACATGGGTCTTAACGCGAAAGAGGTGGTACGGGTGTTTGCGTGTAGCACACAGCTCGCGTACAATTTATCTCAGGACCAGTATACACTGCGGCTGGGACCAGTGAGAGCCGCCGCGCTCGGCTCTACGCAGCAAGTCGAGGACTTTAAGAATTCCTTCAGGTAGGTACCTAATTAATCAATACGTTCGTTAACAGTCTTGGCTAAGAAAAAAATCAGGTACGCCAGCTTTCTCCATTTTTATTACAAATCCTTGCATGTTACAAAAACATGACTTATTTGTATATACCAAATAATATAGTGAGGATGTCGGCTTGATGTTACACTCACTCCTCTAAAAGTAGGAGACTCTACGCTTGAAGTTGTAGAGCACAAGATGGGCCGCCGATCTGGTGAAGGTCACCGGAAATCGTTGGATGCAGGCGGCGCAAGACCGGTCTTCGAGGAGATCTTTGGGGGAGGCCTTCGTCCAGCAGTGGATGTCATTCGGCTGATATGGCGATGATGTCGGCTCGATACTTTAACTCTAAGACAATTGAAAGTTCACTCTATCCTCCCTCATAATACGGACGTATATTACTGCGTATTAGTTTTTAAACTTTTAGTACTTATCTCTATCGTCATCCAGAATCACATCAATGTAGCAAACAAAGTAGTTGTTACACAGTAAAAGCGTGTATGTTTTGTAAAACTTAATTTTATACTTTTTAAACAACTTGAATTTTACTTTCTGATTGTAATCAGCATTTATTTGCCACTTATTCGTAAAAACACAGCTTTTATTGTTATTAAAGGACTATGAAGGAAATGATAGAGGTGTTGGAGCAAGAGGTAGAGGATACGAGCGAAACGGAACATATTCGATACGAAAACAATTTGATTGATGATATCTTCGCCCACAAACACCGCTCGGACGATGTTGAAGCTAAGCTGTTAAGTATTCATGTTTTAACTAAAACAGTATGCTTAACTTATTGAAGATTACCTTGATTGAAAACCTCTGGAAAGTTCATGATAAGATTGCAACTAACGAAAACAAAAATGTTTTTTTTTTTACCTTTTATAGGTTTACACTTGACCGCCATCTCGCCTGATGTTAAGCGACGATGCGGTTTACGATGGAGCGTGTTTACCTAGAAAAAAACCGATTCACTCTCGATTTGAAGACACAAAGATTGTAACCATCGGGGAAACCCCACTCAGCCAACGTATTCCACAGCCTAGACGTTCTTGTCACAAAAGTAGAGTCAAATCTCTTCGTTCGTGCCTTTGGAACATCAACCATGAAACGATGTCGCTTTTTCGAGCTACGAGCATTCCGATAGAAAAAAGGACAATTGCTAGAATTTTACGGCGATGTTCAAGGCTTTGAAGTCTTTTTCGCACAAGAGTGTCGTTGCCTATAAGCCTTTTGGCACGTCTCTCGATAGATTCCAGAGCTTCCAGCTGATACTTAGCCGAACCATCCAACGGTGCGAACAGTACTCCATACAGGAGCGAATCTGTGCTTGATATAATGTAAGCAACTCTTCAGACTTGAAGTACCTTCGCACCTTTGAGAGGACACCTAGTTTTTTGGCAGCTAGTTTAGCCTTGGACTCGATATACGTGCCAAAGCTGAGCGTAGAGGTCAATGTAACGCCCAAAAGCTCAAGACGGTCAGAAACCGACACGGATACACCTCTAAAAGTTGGAGTCAGTTGGAATGGACTCCTTTTAGCGGAGAATAGACACGCCTGCGTCCAGGGCCTGATTAACCCTTAGGCTGATTAGGCTGCAGCCTAGGGCGCGAGGATCAGGGGGGGCGCGCTGAAATTGTCTTCGCATGCACTATTAATCCAGCATCATTGCATCTACATATGGCCACCCTCATGGCAAATGGCTGTAACAGCTAACTAGATGTGAATAAAGCCAGTGGGCCAGATGGTATTTCTGTTAGTATCGAAGACTTGTGCGTCTAATTTGTCGCTTGTACTGATGCGTTTGTTGAGAATCTCTTCCTAAACTGGGCAAGAACCAAAGTCGTGGAAGCATGCCAACGTGCAACCTGTGCCCAAAAATGCGTGGAACCTCTCGAAACCACAGGCTCATAACGTGCCTAGAGTCGGAACGACCTCAGATTTTTATCTTTCATACTGTTCGGTTAGCGCCAAAACGGTCTACCAGGGATATTCTAGCTTACGTCACTCACGTCTGCAGTAACGCTATCGAGAAACACGTGGAAACCCTATATATCTCGAAAGCTTTCAACAGGGTTCGGCACGATAGCTGTTTAAGCAAGATTTTTGCTTATGGTTTGTCGCCTGGTTTATGGATCTGCGCCAACAGACTTTTTGAGGGATCAATCAATACGAGAGCTTATTGATGGCTGCTTTTCGTAAAAAACCACATTTCTAGCGCGAGAGCTAGTGGACAAGAAAATCCGGCACTGAGAGAGAGAGAGAGTATGACCGAGAATCTGAACTTGGCTCTTGCGGCAGTCTTTGAATGAGGTAATGCCAGACTGGCCAAGTTTAACGACGGAAAAAAGTAGGCGTGTGTATTCTCCGCAAAAAGAACTCCACTTCATTTGACGCCTATTTCTCGAGGTGTATCTGTTTCGGTTACTGACCATCTGTTTTTATCTGTATTTCATAGAGTCCGAGCTCAGTCCGAGGCTAAATTACCTACCAAAAAAAAAATTGGCAGTCATAGGAACTGCCGATAGAAGTGAAAACGTATAACTCAGAATTTGAAGCCTACTTTGGAAACTACACGGGTGTACCGGATGGCGTGGCCTGACCATCATGGTATGGCCATCTAGAAATGCGTTAGCATTTTCCATTGGTTCACGGATTTCTTGATGGTCATGCCGTGATGGTTAGGCCACGCCCTTTTAGCATTTCCCATTGGCTGACGCATTTCTAAATGGCCAATGGGCGTGGCCCCGAGTTTACCCGAAGATTTCTTATCATACCCGAGCGTGACGCCAGTGACGCTAGAATTCAATTCACACCCCACGAAAAATCTGTCTAAAAGCGCGCCTGCGCACCAAAAGAAGTTTTCACTTCAAAATACTTGGGAGGTGTCAAGGGACATTCTGATGGAACGAAGTTGTACAAAATATTGCAACTATTTACTGTTTCTGTTGGCCTCGTACTGGTACCTAGGGGCAAACGCAACTCTTTTATATTTCTGTTGTCCTGGTATCTGGAGATAAACGCTGGGCTGTTGGAGGTAGGTAATCGAAACTCTTTACTGTTTCTGTTGCCCTGGTACCTACCTGGCCGTTTTTACCGAGTTTACCCGAAGTTTTCATGTCCGATCCGATCCATTATCATATCCGAGCGTGACGATTGATGAATCCATTTCACAGCCCACGAAAATTCTGTCTATAGCGCACCTAAAGAAGTTTTCACTTCAAAAACTAGATGTCCTCTCAAAGGTTCGAAGGTACTCCTACTTCAAGTCTGTCTGAAGAACTATTCAGATGTTGTACCAAGCAGAGATCTAGCATGGAATACTGTTCGCACCATTGCGATGGCCCGATATCTCAGCTAAGTACCAGCTTGAGGCCTTGGAATCGATCGCGAAGCGTACCCCAAAAAGCTCATAGGTCTACACTAAAATCTTGAATATTATAGCAAAATTGCTAGCTTATCGGGTTTTTGAAGTGAAAACTTCTTTTGGGGCACCACAGACTGATTTTTCATGGGTTGGGAATTGAATTCTAGCGTCACGCTCGGGAATGATACGAAATCTTCGGGTAAACTCGGGACCATGACCATTGTCAATCTAGAAATGCATCAGTATCTAGTTTTTGTCCAGAGAATGGTAAAATTTTTACCTTCGCTGACGACACCGCATTAGTTTTTGAAGGTTGTACTTGGGAGCAGGTTCAGGATCGGGCTGAGAGAGGTCTACGAGATGTGATCTCTTGGCTACAGTTTAATTTATTATCCCTAAATTGTGCCAAAAGTAAGGTAGTCGTTTTTAGTATAAAAAAGAAAAATTCACCCAATAAGGAAAATTTCAAAATACGGGCTCATACCTGTCATAACTATGGGAAAAAGTCGTGTAAGTGCATGTACTTGGAGCGTGTGGTTTCCCTCAAATATCTCGGAGTCGTTATAGACGAAAACCTCTCATGGGTCCCTCATATAGCAAGTATGACGGTACGTATCAGGAAACTTATCTGGGTATTTAAAAACCTAAGAGATACTTTACCACTGTCATTGCTTAAAACAGTCTACTTTGCTATCTGTCAATCAGTTCTAGGGTATTGTGTGTCTGTATGGGGCGGGGCATGTAAAACGCACTTAATTAAACTAGAAAGAGCCCAGCGCTCCGTCCTGAAGGTTATGTTATCCAGACCTTTTCGTTATCCTACTGAATCCTTATATCAGGAAGCCCAAGTCCTGACTGTCCGCCAACTTTTTATATTGCACGCTGTTCTTTTACAACATAAAGTGGTGAAATTTCGTACGGATCTTCCTATATCCCGTACGACCAAAGCGAATGTCTGTGAAATAATGCGTATTTATACCACATTTGCCAGAAACCAGTCTTGCTATCTGCGCGCTTACCTTTATAATAAACTCAACACTTCTTTAAAAATTTACTCGATGAACCGGTATTCTTGCAAAACCTCATTAACTAAATGGTTACTTTCAATGAACTATAATGCAACGGAATCAATTTTTACTATCCTGTCTTAGTTAATTTATGAATCCATTCGGACAAGCAGAATATCTTCTTTCCCTCCCTCTCCTTTTTTTTTTTGTATCCTTCCCCTCCCTTTCCCTAAATAATTAACATTTAACGACTATTTTATTAAGTTAAATTAAGCGTTTATAAACTAAGATGTTCTTTTTATTATTATTAATCAAGCGTGATTTGTTTTATTACTTAGAGTGCATGCCTTTTACTTTTATTTTTAATTTGTTTTGTTTTAACAAATTCTTTTTATCTTGTTTATATGTAAAACCGGTGGAGGGCCTTGGTATGCCATCATACAGGTTACACCTAGTTTGGGTACCAAGGTTGTCTAACTTGAATTATTGTGAAATGTTATTGTTTTACCATAGATTTATAACAACGTGTGATGTTTGTAATTAGTCAATAAAAATTTTATTTATTATTATTATTTATTTATTCTAGATTCTAGATGGCCATGCTCATGGCTACGCCCTCTGGTTTCACCCGCGTAGTTTTCAAAGTAAGCTATCAAATTCTGATACATAAGTTTTCACTTCTATGGCCAGGTCCTATGACTGCCAATTTTTTTTAAATCAGATACACTTTGAAGACTGTGCAACTGATCTGCATGATCTAATACTACCTGTTTTTTTTTATTGAACTACTCGTAGCTCGAAAAAGCGATATCGTTTTATGTTTGACGTTTCAAGGACTCGAACGACGAGGCTTGACTCTATTTTTGTGATAATAATAACGTCTAGGCTGTAGATTGCGTTGCCTGAGTGGGTTTTTCACTCAATTGAGAGTAAATCAGTTTTTTTTAGTATGAACCGAGTAAATCGGTTTCTTTTAGTTTTTTTTTTTTTTTTTTTTTTTTTAACTATAATAGGTTTACACTTGACCGCCATCTCGCCTGATGTAAAGCGACGATGCGGCCTACGATGAAGCGTGCTTACCTAGAAGAAACCGATTCACTCTCGACTTGAAGACACCAAGATTATAACTATCGGGTAAAATCCACTCAGGTAGCTCATTCCACAGCCTAGATGTTCTTATCACAAAAGTAGAGTAAAACCTCTTTGTTCGTGTCTTTGGAACATCAACCATGAAACGATGACGCTTTCTCGAGCTACGAGCAGTCCGATAAAAAAAAGGGCAAGGTGGTATTAAGTTATGCAGATCAGTCGCGCACTCTCCGAAATGTATCCGATAAAAAACCGATAAGCTAGCAATTTTGCGGCGATGTTCAAGACTTTGAAGTCGTTTCCGCACAAGAGTATCATTGCCTATGAGCCTTTTGGCACGTTTCTCGATCGATTCCAAAGCCTCGAGCTGTTACTTAGCCGATCCATCCCAAAGGTGCGAACAGTACTCCATACAAGAGCGAATCTGTGCTTGATATAATGTAAGCAACTGTTCAGACTTGAAATACCTTCGCACCTTTGAGAGGACACCTAGTTTTTTGGCAGCTAATTTAGCTTTGGACTCGATATAAGAGCCAAAGTTGAGCGTAGATGACAAGGTAACACCCAAAAGGTCGAGATGGTTGGTAACCGGCACGGATACACCTCGAAAAGAAGGAGTTTGTTGAAATGGACTCCTTTTTGCAGAGAACAGACACGCCTGTGTCTTTTCTTCGTTAAACTTGGCCAGATTGGTATCGCCCCATTCAGAGACTGCCTCAAGGGCCAAGTTCAAACGCTCGATCATACTCTCTCTCAGTAACTGGGTTTGCTGCCCACTGGCTCTCGCGCTAGATATGTAACTCTCTACAACAGTGCTATCGTCTGCGTACCCAAAGATACCGGGCTTCAACAGATCGTTGATATGTAGCAGAAAGAGCGTTGCAGAGAGTACCGACCCTTGAGGGACTCCGGCATTGATAGCCATTTGATCTGACGAGCAGCCATCAATGACGACTCGTATGGATCGATCCCTCATGAAGTCCGATATCCACGCAACAAACCCAGGAGACAAACCAAAACCAGAAAGTTTGCTTATAAGGCCGTCATGCCAAACCCTGTCAAAGGCCTTCGATATATCCAGAGAGACTGCAAGTGCTTCTCCGTGTTTATCGATGGCCTCACTCCAGATGTGAGTGACGTACGCTAGAATATCCCCAGTGGACCGGTTTCGGCGAAACCCGTATTGCCGGTCGCTAAGGAGTTCGTTAGATTCTAGGTACGTCAGGAGCCTGCGGTTTAAGACACGTTCCATAGTCTTACAGAGTATGGACGTGACCGAGATGGGCCTGTAGTTGGCAGGGTCAGCACGACTACCCTTTTTGGGCACAGGTTGCACGTTAGCAACCTTCCATGATTTCGGTACATGCGCAGTCTGGAGAGAGAGTCTAAACAGGCGCGTCAGTACAGGAGACAACTCAGGCGCACAAGTCTTCAATACTACAGCAGGAATTCCGTCCGGGCCACTGGCTTTATTCACATCCAGATTGCGTAGCGCTTTACGAACCTCTATTTGGCGAATGTGTATTTCCGACATTAAAGACGAACTGCCTGGTGGAGTAGGAGGTATCGCGCTACCAGCATCTAGACGTGAAGATTCCGCAAACTGAGATGCAAACAAGTTTGCCTTCTCCATCGCCGTGTGAGCCAGCGCCCCATCAGGTTTCAGCATTGGAGGCAGTGAGGAGCGGCAGAAGTTCGATTCGACTGATTTAGCTAGGGACCAAAACGCTTTGCTGCCCGCAGGGTACGAAGCCAGTTTTTTCCCTATTCGACTAATATGGTCAAAACGAGCCCTCTGAAGGGCCTTTTTGCATGCCTTGGCAGCCTTGTTAAACGCCTTTTTCTTCTGGTGTACGTCTCTCGTCTTACGCTGTCGAGCTTCAACCCAGGCTAGGTAGGTCTCATGTTTAAATGCTTCTGCACTATAACATTGAGATCCAAACCAAGGGCGAGCTTTGCTGGATGATAGAACGTCAGAGTATGGAATAAAATATTCCATAGCCATTCGTATTACATCAGTCACAGCATCCGCGCAAGCTGACGGATCACCTGAAGTGAAGCACAATGAACCTGAAGTGAAGAACAATGAAGTATGAACCATGTTAGTGGGAAACCACTAGTAAACAAAGTCAAAATTAATATCGTCCTACTTTTAGGCCGACCTGGCCGACCTGGGGGCGCGTCCTGATAGTTAGCCTAGGGCGGTCGGAACTCTTAATCAGTCGCTGCCTGCGTCTTACTCTCGTTGAACTTGACCAGATTGGCATCGCCCCATTTAGACACCGCCTCAAGGGTCAAGCTCAAACGCTCAATCAGACTCTCTCTCAGTACCTGAGTTTGCTGCCCACTGGCTCTCGCGCTAGATATGTAACTCTCTAAAACGGTGCTATCATCTGCGTACCCAAAGATACCGAGCTTCAACAGATCGTTGAAGGTCCAAGATATGATAGGTTTTGTCGTGATAGATTTTTTTAAATACAGAATGACAGTAAGCAGGTTATGTACCTGAAGGTAAGGAACAAGAATGCCCATAACAGCACAGTGTAACAGCTATTGCAATATGAAGAGTCAAAATCATTGCCTAGCGCTGCACTGCGCTCCCAAAAATATAAGATGTTCTATCTTTGTAACTTCTCTGAAAAATCGGAAAAATGAAAAAAAAAAAAAAAAACTTACTTTTCTTTAGGAATCTTCTTTTCTTCCATTTGAGAACAAGTTCTCAAATTCTTGGAAACTCTTTACAGAAAATCTGTTTATTTGAACGGGAGTATAGATTACGACTCGCTCTATCGTAAGAAGCTTCGATACCGATGCGAGGAGCTATTGTCGCGGGCTGTAACAGTATGTATGCAGCAGTTCAAGACGGCTTACCATGAGTGCTGCAAACTGATACCGCATTACACCAAAACAACCGTATGCTCGCCTTTAGCACAAAAGGAGACCTGTGACATTAACATTCAGCTGGATAACCATGGTATAGGAATGTGTAATCCACCGGTATGAACATTGTTACTACTTTTACCGTTAACATTACTAACAAACTTGTGGAAATTAGAATAGCAGCCCTTATGAGCCTAAATGGAGCTGTTTATGCCCTCTGAGTGGCTCATAAACTCTGTAACCTGAGTAAAGCCAGTCGGTCTTTAAATTGTTCTGGACGCTTGTTTTAATAGCACTTACTACATTTACACATTTTAAAATTGATACACGGGTAACTCACGTTTGATATAGTCAGTCCAGTCTGACTCAAGTTTCGATCGCGTCCGGCGATCTTTTTCAAGGCGAGTGCGCGCGTGTGTTCGCAGCTCTTAGCAGCGCTTAGCACTCTTGCTAAACGAATTTTATAAAGTACAACTAAATTAACCAATGCTCATCTGTATCTTTTCATTTTGGAATATTCCTCACAATTTCTAATTCTTGTTTTAGACTATGTTTGATTTAGGGGAAAAAATATTAGCTTTAAAAAAAGTGAAAGCGGAATTTGTGGATAAATTGGACGACGTCAATTTGAAGGCAAAACCGGCTGAAAACTTTATGGTCAATGCCCGGGTAAGAATTTGCGAACTACAAATTTTATTTATTAACTACCTTTCAACGTTTAACCAGTTATATTTCCAACATAGAAAGCTCATTTACATACAGTATTATCACTAATTACGGGATTTTTACCGTGGCCATATTGTGGAGCGAGGCCCTAATATTTCGTAACAGTTCGATGCCCTATTGGTACTAAACTCCTCACCAACCCCCCACTAAACTCTTCTTAAAAACGTATAGTTCATCTTCTTTTTTTTGCTCTAGAACTACTTCAAAGTGAATATTCAACATGGCTATATTCGAGTTCTTTACTACAAGGAAACACTTTACTCGTCATAGGTCATAGGATAACTGTCGTATTAGAAAACTTGAAAACTTTAATCTCAATTTTGTGTCTTTCAATACAATTTGGTTTAAAAAAAATTGGTATTCTTCGTATGACCTCCTAAAACAAATGATTGGAATACGGATGTGTCATAAAATGTAAGTATTATTATATTTTAGGTTGCGAAAGAAACCGCAGAGAGCGTGCAAGAGGCTTTCGAAGAAAAAGCAATAATTATGAGGCATTTTCTGACCGTCATGAAAATTTGCATAGCTCTACTTTTTCTCAGGATTTTCACAGCTGCCGTGAAGTACCACGACCGTTACTTAACTAATGTGGACTATGATAATGTCTATATTACGGACTTTTTCAAAAGACTGGATGCTAAACGTAGAAGGCAACGTAAACACACATTGCTCCCGTTGAAAAAAGTACGTGTGAGAGGTAGATATCATTTGTTTTTTAAACAGGACTACGAAGAACTCCTGTGTCGGTTGCATGCTGATAGAGTCGCATTCTGTCTACTATTTATTCTAATTTTAATATGGACTGGGACTATTTTTAATATGATTTTGATATATTTGATAAGGCTCACATTGCAATCGCTACAATAAAATATTTATTTTTTGTATAGTGATGGAACGAGCTGGACATAATTATGCTAGATAGTAGGTACCCACACGACTGTCCGTAACAGGATAGTGTCACGCAGCTATTGGTACATGAAAAGTCCAAATCATTACCTAGTACTGCACTGCGCTCGTCTCATACATTTCCTTAACGTTATTAATAGATTTTCAGGTTAAATAAGGTACATATATTTACCAAGCGAGATGAAGATGAAGCATATCATTTCGGAAACCAACTAGGTATAAACTGAAAATCAAAAATTACAGATATTACCTACCTATCTCGTAACGTTAAGAAATCGTATGAGACATTAAAACACACCCCTCGCACTATTATTATTTTTTATTATAGAATAACGAGACGAGCAGGACATGTGCCTGACGGTAAGCAACATGCCTGCCACATAACAGCACAGTGACACGCAGCTATTGGAACATGAAGAGTCCAAATCATTACTTAGCACTGCACTGCGCTCGTCACCCAGAGATCTAAGTTGTAATCTCTAAGCCCTGTAATTTCTCTGGAAACATTGCCCTTCAAACCGGAACACAGTAATGTTTACACATTACTGCTTGGCGGTAGAATAACTGATAAAGGTGTGGTACTTCGCCAGGCGGACTCTGCTTAGAGTCCTACCACTACAAAAACGGAACACGTACGGAACACGGAACGGCACGTAAAAGGAAACTGATTTTTGGTAGATGGAGCGGAACAGATATATTGATGTGTATTCAGCATCGTACAAGGACTCGCAGCGCAGTAGCTTGATGTTGCACGTACTCAAAGTGTTCCTGGAAGTGGTGACAGCGACCACATTCGTGATGCTGGACCGACTCTTCTACGAGGCTCTCGAGGTGGTAAAACAACACGCGCAGACGCTGCAGCGACGACACGCAAGGGATCAAGATATTCAGGTGCGTACCTACCTACGCTCTCGAAAACTTGAAAAAGGCTTGTTTCTCGACTATTACAGATATTCGGACTAGTAGGTACTGCCCTTTATTTCTTGTAGACTGGTCGTGAGGTAACTTTTAGATAGACTTCGCATGTACCTTCAATCACAGGATTATGCCCTGTACCAGTCGATTCAAATTGTGAATTGGGAATAACTCCAAAGAATAACCAGTAACTCACATTTCAACTTCATTCATTTCAGTTCCAGATAATCTTGAATATCTGAGAACAATAGCCAGCGCAGCGACTCACAGATTGTAATGCTTAAAAGGCATAATTCTCCGATTGAACGAACATTCAGAGGCAAACCTAAAAGTTTCCTCCTGACGTCATGACTCCAAAGTCAAAGTACTTTATTCATAAATGTACAATTTACACGTCAATTAATAAAAAAAACACAAACAAAAGAAAGAGCATACAAATTGTATACATTTTCAAAGTTTGAAATTTCTTTACTGCCCACTTTCTTTACTGGCAAGGGAAGTTTTCATAAAAAGGAAATGATTTATTAGGTAGAAGGAAGTGGGATCCTGGCCGCGTTGCTGTCCAACTATTTGAAAGAACTGACTGAGCCGCGTCCGAACATGCCCACGTCCAATGCCGACTGCCTGCCTCACCCGCGCCAGATGCCATACATCTACTTCCTCAAGATCTACGGAGGCTACGCCTGGATTGTGATCCTACTATTAGCTAATCCCTATACTGCGAGAATCAAAAGGTATTACCTTAGTAAAGGTATTACCTTATAATTTTGTACAATTTCTATTACAACTAAAGTTATGGCCTAGCAATTGACGATCCGGATCCCCTGGTTAGAAGAACCCCACGCGCACCACTGTATTTTCGAAGTCATATTAACTTCAAAACGGTGAAGGAAAACAGTCTGAGCAAACAGGCATGTTCCACGAATCTTTCGAGATCATACGTCATCGACCAAGCCCGCACTGGTGTGGAGTATGGCCTAGACTCTCTCCATGCAGAAGGACTGCAATAAACATTTGAGTATTGAAAGCCCCGAGTCCCAGCTATGGGATCATTCAGTGGTCTGCTTATGGTGAAATAGGTAGGTACAGCTACACCATGAGACGCTGTGACGTAGATTATCATACATAAATATTGGTGGACAATTCACACACAACACCATCTGGCCCCAAACTAAGCAGAGCTTGTAGATACATAGACTCACTGTTGTTGGTTCCTAGTTCACGTTTAATTGCTCTATTCTCGATTTGTTTATCACGTGGATTTATTGGCACCATTTCCCATTCCTAACAATAGAATGACTTATTTTATACAGATTAATCAGTGGACACTTTTATCCGCAACGAGAAAAGGAGCGAATTTTACATCTTTACAATGACATCCTTAAGAAACGAATGAAAATGCACAAAACCTTACGCAGGTTCGTGAAAATGTCCTTACCCTAGGGATCTTCGACCAAAGTAGAACTATCTGACATTCGATTTATTGTCAACGTGGTCACGACAAGAGACAGTCTTTCGTGAACACGGCGACTGTACCTAACGCTGGCGAAACGTCGAGATACCTATAAGTACTCCTACTATTGAAGGTAATTCTACTAATGAACTATGACTACTATGAACGAATCGGGTTGAAATTTGGAACACAGTTAGATAGTCTGGAAGAACGCATGTACTTACCTATTATTTTTTGTCCCGGGAAAATGACGAAAACTACGCAGGTAAAACCACGGGGCCTTGCTAGTTAAATAACAATTTGTAATGTGTGTTCAAATCGCAAGATTAGGGTGTCCGGAAATAGTTTCAGAAACAGGGATCTAAAACATGATATTATTTGCAGGAAGGCAGTACAATCCGTGAGGGCGCACTACCTCTCTGGTGACGTACTCTCCCTGCTCAGCCTGAGGATGAAGTTCCCCCAGCTGCTGGCGTGGTTGCGAGCCGTGCCCGCGGCGAGGATGTGCTGCCTCATCTGCGGAGAGACTGAGCCCAGAACAGACACTAGTAAATACAATTCTGTATCTTTAAGCTGAATGTAGGCCCTAAATATGTTCCAAATTACCTACTTACGTCAAAAAACTATATTTCGTTTTCTTGATCTTCTTTCGTTATAGAATCTCAACCTCAGAGCGCGTGGCACAGATGTCTGTCGGGCAAGTGTCCGTTCATCTACTGCGCGGAGTGTTGGCGCGAGGTGGGCGCGCGCTGCATCGCCTGCGAGCCCAGCCTGGCGGAGTTTAGCGACGTCGACTCGCATACTGACGACGAACCTAGCAAATATTGATCTCGAAGTTTCCTATTATTGAAAATGACCCTAACAAGTAAGGATGACGAATCTAGTAAAAATATTGCCAATGCAAACTTGCTAATTATTGATGACAACCCTAAAAAGTATGGATGACGACCCTCACAACTATGAATGCCGAACCTAGAAAATATTGATGATGACCCTGACAACTGACAAGTATCTATAGATAAGGAACCTAGCTAGTAGAGATGACGTATCGAGCAAGAAGACATGACGAAATTAACAGGTATTGGCGTGAAACAAACCCAGATTTTTGGCCAGATCTCTAGTGCAGAGAATAGCTGTCTTTTGGTTAATCGGGGCTTTGCTGCCAGTGATTTGCGTGCTTTTGCAGCGGGAACATTCGGTGTGGGTATGGGATATTGTTATTAACGTTTTATTTAATTTATAACTTGTATCAGCCCGCAACCCGCAACTACGTCCTCTAAAAAAAGGAATGGACCAAGGATCTTCCGGAATAGTCGCCTATGTGCCATTCCAAACTCAAATCTATCCGACAGTAACCACACAAACTGTGATATTTATAATATTAAGATTAAGTAATTGTACTTAATTATGCTAAAAAATAAATACGACGGAAAAAATTGTTAAAAATTAATTTATTTTAAAATAATCCATATTCTAACTGCTCTCCGACGGTGAGGTTGCTAACAAACTGGATATTTTCTGCCACTTCGTTGCACAGCAACGCGAGTCCGACCAAGTGACCAGGACTGAGTTGTGTGTTGAAGTTGTACACCAACTGAAACATACATTTAAAGGTTTCATAGATAGGAAAGTACAAGACTACAATGTAAATATAAGTTCGATGGTGGAAGACAAACTTTGGAACTCCCAGTTCGAATAGATAATGAGGAAGGCTATATAGCAACAATGAGTGAGTGCGAGGTAGCAGCGCAGCGCGAAGAATACGTCTACCGATTTATTTTTTAACAGTGCTTACGCTATTGGTCTATAATTTCTAGTTATCTAGTTAGTATATTCCTAGCTCACCGCACAACTGCTTCGAACATCCAGTGTGGTCTTTCAAACTAAGTCTGATCGCAGTACAATTGACATCGCACATGTTTCGAGCAGAAAAATTAATCAATACTGTAGTCTGACTTTTTCTGTTCTTTCTATGCCAATTATTCCTACTCTTTTTATTCTAGGGAACAGACATGCTGACTAAAAAATATATAGTCCGTCAGTTACATTCCGAGTAGGTATTGAAAAATATTGTACACGTTTTTTTTTCATTTGTTGTTTTGATGTAGAGAAGGGACAGTGCTTATACGGTTCGACCGGCGTCATTTCATTGTACGATCTTTACGAAGACGTGACGTCTCCGGAAGTTTGAAGATCTATATATCTTTGTCGATAATTAATAATTTGATAAAACAAAAATATTTGTACCGTGTCTGGGTGTTTATATGTATTTAAAACTATATAAGTATTATATCAGCTATCTGAACACCATAGTAGGTACAAGCTTTGCTTAGTTTGGGGTCAGATGGTGTTGTGTGTGAATTGTCCACCAATATTTATTATTATTAGGTATATTTTTTCTTAATCTACCTGACGGATTAAGAATAGTAGGGTATATCCAAATTCCTATTCTGTACATTTCTTACCGATAAAAACTCGTCGTACGTGATCCAGCCGTCGTTGTCTGTGTCTGCGTCGTGGAACTTGTCCTTGCGGAACTCCATGGAGCTCTCATCTCCCAGACTCTCCAACACTGCACTACTGAAATATTTTATAGAACATCTATGAATTATATTGCGTAGAATTTTTGTTATGCCCGGTTTACACGAATCCAGCGCTGGGTTGCTTACTGGAAAAAAGTAAACCGGCACTGGAAAACATTGGCACTAGATTGGTGCTTTCCTGCTTTCCATTAATGATATATGTCGGTAGACGAATCTACACCAACATTATAAAACTAGAAAGGTTTTTTGTTTGCACGCGCTAATCTAAGAGCAACTAACAATAAGTCAGCCGATATCAGTTAATAAAAAAGTACTTCTATGTTAGCTCTACACTCTACTTACACAGTCAGTCTCAGCTAGATATAAATTGAAATGTATTTTCCTTTAAGTTGTAAATTAGTTATAGACAAAATTGTAATTAAGGTCAATAAACGATTTTATTATTTATTATATTATTATTATTACATATGGGCTGCAACGCAGGTAGCAATCCTCCCCGCTACGCTATTCCTACGCACGTAAGGTTGGGACCCTACACCTTCTGCACTAGTCCAAAGTTCGGTAGGCGATTGAAGGCTTCTGAGTCCCAACTACCTACAACTAGCGTATGTCCACTATTTCAAAAAAAAATTAGCAGTCATATAGGGACTGCTGTCGGTAAGTTAAATTGATATTATATTGGTGTTAAACAGCACTAATGTTACACAATACGTCAATTGTATAGCTACAGATATACTGCTATTACGCATGTCGGTGATACGAAATCACAAGAGTTCATCCGTCCAAAAAGCGTCTCGTGCATGTCCCGATCCGCTGCTCTGCCATCGCTCCGACACTACATTAGGACATGACGAGAACTTATAAGATTTCCCCCTACCTGAACGTGCAAAACTTGGCTACAGTAGGTAGTTTTCACTTCAAAATATTTTTTTTTAATCGTTTGGGAAAGCGACATAGGTAGTAGGGTAGATACGTTTACCAGTTATTCTACCGCCAAGCTGTAATGTAGTAGGTTAACCTGTTTAAAGCCTCTAAAAGACACGAAGCCGCTGACTATCTAGTATCACAGTACAAAGAAATACTACTTACCAGTAAGTTCATCGCCTTTGACTTTGGAAGAAACGCCGATAAAGTCTAGACACGGGTATTTAAAACCGAAAACTGAACAACGCTTACGAAATACTAACATTGTAAAGTTTGCGATGACGTTTGATGATGAAGACGGCTTCGTTGAACGACTGTATGATTAAACTGTGCTAGTAGTATCAGCTTTTTAAATACCTAGTTAATATATTTATAACGTTACTAGCAGCGCCCCGCGGTGTTACCCGCGTAGTTCCCGTTCCCGTTGTTTTACGGGATAAAAAGTAGCCTATGTGTTCTTCCAGACTATAATCTATACGTGTTCCAAATTTCAGGCCGATCCGTTCATACGTTAGAACGTGATTGAGCAACAAACACTCCATACATAGACATTTTTTATAATATTAGTAGGATAGTAGGAAATAGTATACCTACTAGGTTTTTAGTTGTAAGCAATAGTGTTTGTATTTACACGAACGATTAAAATAATATCTAATATTAAATAGGTACTTGTGAATATATATAAAAGATAGGGAATAAGTAACAAGTCATCGAAGGCGAGCATCCCGTTGGCCTGGTTGTCGAACAGCAAGAACAGGCTGTGCAGGTTGGCGATGGTGACCTCGTTCCAGCCCGGGAACCGCTCCACCACCTTCTGCATGCTCCAGCGACGGTCCTTCTCCTTCATCTCCTGGGTATCGAGAGCAAACACGAAGGTAACATAAGATATGAAAATCATTAGTTCTACACTCTACAAGAAGACCTCTCAGCATTAACATAATTTATTATCCCAAAAAACAGACTTCAATTTAAAATGAAGGCATTCCTTTGCTCAGGATGCTCCGGAAGTAATCACTAAGTCATCGAGGTAACGATAAAACTATCACAGCGATTTCGATAAAATTTATATGATGAACCATCAAAATTGATTCACAATTTGCGGAGCTATCGCATAACATACATACATACAAAAAATCATACAACCGAATTAAGAACCTCCTCCTTTTTGAAGTCGGTTCAAAAAGACTATTCCCTGAGAAGTTCTACCTGAAGCTTCTCGAACAGAAATCGTCCTAGTATTATAAACGCGAAAGTTTGTTAGAATGTATGGATGCGTGGATGTATTGATTGTTAGGTACTCTTTTACGCAAAAAGTCCGGGAGGGATTTGAATTTAATTTGGTACATAGCCAGATAATGCCCTGGAATAACACATAGGCTACTTTTTATCTCAAAAATGACGGGAACAGGAACACCGTAAAACCACGGATCACAGCTAGTTATTTAATAAAAGGACAATTCCTGAAACTCTACCTGGACCTTCTCGCATAGCAATCTACTATAATATGTATGTACACTGTACAGTACAGATCTAACTTTTTAGGGTTCCGTAAAACGTAAAAACGGAACCCTTATAGATTCGTCATGTCTGTCTGTCTGTCTGTCCGTCCGTATGTCACAGCCACTTTTTGCCGAAACTATGAGAACTGCACTGTTGAAACTTGGTAAGTAGATGTATTATGTGAAACGCATTAAGATTTGAACAAAAAAAATATTAAAAAAAAAGAATTTTAGGGTTGCCCCCCATACTGAGAACTGAAACTCAAAATATTTTTTTTCATCAAACCTACACGTGTGGGGTGTCTATCGATAGGTCTTCAAAAATGATGGTAAGTAAACCTACACGTGTGGGGTGTCTATCGATAGGTCTTCAAAAATGATGGTAAGGTTTCTAAAATAATTTTCGTCTACACTGAATACTTTGCGCGAGAGACACTTCCAAAGTGGTAAAATGTGTGTCCCTCCCCTCTAATTTCTGAAGTAAGAGAATGAAAAATCTAAAAAAAATATATGATGTACATTACCATGTAAACTACCAACGAAAATTAGTTTGAACTCGATCTGATGAATAGTTTTTTTTAATACGTCATAAATACACTATTATTGAAACTTCGATCAAAGTTACAACGAACTACAAGAACTATGTGTACTATGTATATAATGTTACTTGCTGCAACGGAACCCTTCATGGGCGAGTCCAACTCGCACTTGGCCATTTTATTTCGGAATATAAAGTGTGGTAGATTGCTATTTGGGCTGAAAA
The DNA here is from genome assembly GCA_963693475.1 of Ectropis crepuscularia. Taxonomy (NCBI): domain Eukaryota; kingdom Metazoa; phylum Arthropoda; class Insecta; order Lepidoptera; family Geometridae; genus Ectropis; species Ectropis crepuscularia. The sequence goes on along the minus strand of OY856357.1, from coordinate 7,973,969 downwards.
TGATGAAATGGATTTGACCATTTATCAAGAATCATGAATCGTCAAAATCCGATTCAAGTTTCGTCAACCATATAACAGTCGAATAACCTAGGTAGGTAGTGGGTGTCATTACGAGAACAACTATGATCTTAGTCAACATAGTCTTTAAAGGACAATATTTTACTTGATTAAACTGCCGTTGCTCCGCCAGCCTCTTGTAGAACAAGTCCACCAGTTTGTCGTAATCCGTCAGCGGAGCTTTCTGGAATTCGTTCGTCTTCCTCCGCGGATCCCCTGCGTAGTAACAATCATAGCGTAGGTATGATTTATATAGTGAATTATAGTTGTTTCTCGGTCAATCACGTCGAAACGATTCGGATGAAATGTGGAGCACGGTTAGATCACAGTCTGGCACATGGGCTACTTTTTATCGCGGAAAAAATCGAGAAGATGAACTACGTGGGTTATGCGCCGCTAGTTTTCCATACATTTGCTAGCGCGAAGTTAACAGAGACTACGGAATCTGTATCGCCTACAATTCCAACCTACAACTAGGTACAAAACTAGGTAAATTCCATACAAGCAAACATTACCTACATATATTTTAATTAACACCGACCCTGTCCAAGAGTCAGTAAACCGTTTTTGAAGTGAAAACTTCTTTAGGCGCGCTATAGACAGAATTTTCGTGGGCTGTGAAATGGATTCATCAAACGTCACGCTCGGATATGATAAGAAATCTTCGGGTAAACTCGGTAAAAACGGCCAGGTAGGTACCAGAGCAACAGAAACAGTAAAGAGTTTCGATTACCTACCTCCAACAGCCCAGCGTTTATCTCCAGATACCAGGACAACAGAAATATAAAAGAGTTGCGTTTGCCCCTAGGTACCCAGTACCAGGGCAACAGCAAGGTTTCACTTCTATCGGCAGTTCCTATGACTGCCAATTTTTTTTTTCTTAATAACTCCTAGTGAGTTATTGGTAAAAACTATGAGATAGGAACTCTAATTACAATTTAATTATTTCATGTAGTTTTATTTGAATCGAGTACCGAGAATAATAAGTACCAACCTCTACAACGATAATGGGACTCTAAACTCACTGATGTAGGTATTGACTACAGATTTCATTTTCAATCGATTTCTCTGTTTAGTTTGACATTACATGAAAGAAAAACTATTTAATGAACAAATTGTAGGTGTTATTATGTACGCATACCTTCCTATAACTATCGTATCTCCTGACCTTTGATATAAGGATAATACTTTTACCAGTTGCTGTAAAATCCTCCTGTCTGTAAAAACAGATAGGTTTTCTCTTCACAGGATACTCAAAGAACCTCCCAAGGCCGCTCAATAGTGTGCTGATTTGATGACCCATTAGACACGTTGAATAATCTTGCCTAAAATATATTAGACGCCGACAAAGTAGGTACTATAACGTAAATAATAATACATCCATGATTAAACTCTAGTAGGCATCGATTGTGAAAGCGTACGTATGTGAGACGCTACTTTCATTTCAACTTATATGCTGTATTTTCTTTCATTCGTATTGTTCAAGTCAATGCCTGATTTTTATGGTATTCATCGATTTCAATACAATATGAGCGACATTAACTTTTAGGACATTGCTTCCTCTAGGGGGGTGACAGTAGTTTCCGATTCCATCATTATGGCGCTAGTGTTGCCGTAGCCATTTTGAACGCCATCTTGAAGCTGCCGTCATTTTCGAGACATTATTCAATGTCAGTGTCAGTGTATCAGTGACAAACATTAGCGTTACGAACTGTGTTGCCAACCGATACGATTTAATACGATTTAAATTGTATTTATAAGATCTTTTTGGCTCATGTGCGATGGACGATTGCAAAGTCGAAATCGGACGCAAAATATACAATCTTTTGAATGGAATCTTACGAAATGACAATCGCCATAAATTTATTTTTTTAGTGTAAAAAGTAAAACAAGTTGGTCGCACAACAAAAGAGTTGATCGAACTGAACTTCTTTAACAGTTGAAAATTATAATTCAAGTTAATTTTAATCGATTTACGTTAGTTTATTGAAATTACATGGCACACTATTATTTCTGGAAAATACTTTCGCTTGTGGCCAACTTTATTTTTCAGAATTTCAGATAATCGTAATTATCTGAAAAGTAATGTTGGCAACACGGGTTTTGAATCAAAACAATCAAAAGTTTTATTTGCCTTTCGAAATTGTATATTTATATAGTTTTACGTTATATTTCGTGTTCTGTTAGCTTGAATTCAGTTACAAACGTTAAGAAAACCTACTATGGCGTAATCAGCAATGACTGTTCATCACGGAATCGCGAGTGTTGTTTTAAGGACTGTGAATTAACCAGCCGCACGCATCGTCGTAAAGACATTCTAAAAAACTACAACTAGAGGAAATTGTGATTCTCCTTTCCCGTGAACGTCGAATTCAGTGGCCTAACAAAAGAGCAATTAGTGAATTAACGAGTTTGCTAACTATCTATCGATCTATAACCTACAAATACACATCATATTGCGACAGATAAATATGTCACCCGACTTGTCTATTCATAGTAATACTATTTTCTTATTATGTACTGAGAAAGAAATAAAATAATATAAACGAAATTGTTGTATTTTTTCTGGTTTTTCATAAAAAATAATAAAATGTTTTAGTCCAATTGCCCGATCGGACCCTAAGCGGATAATAGAACCTATTTGTCGATGTTTTCGTAAGCACATCACTAATAATCGATATCGATAATTTGTATTCTCAGCTATTCGTGAGACGTCACTATTGCGATTGCGACGCTAGCGCTTTTATGTTGGAATCGGAACTAAGAGTTACAATACCGAACTGTCCTATCTGTAGTATATAGTGATCTGTGAATGCAGCCAAAGTCAAGAGTGTCAAGTAGTACCTATTTATAGTGCTCGCAGTATAAGTCTGCGCGCGACTGGTGGCGTACTTAATGTTGCCAGGTCAAGTTAATAGGTTCCCTTCCCGTTCATTGGGAACGTACAACTTCATAAAACAGGGAAGGGATTTTTCAGGGAAGCAATTTAAGTAACTACAGGACAACTGAAACTCAAGAACGAATGTCTCGAAATAATGAACGCCTTTGCAGTGCTGGTTTGGTTCAGTATGACCAAGTATCATTGGTAATTGGTACAGGCTGTCTGAGTCTCTTACCACCAGGAAAACTTTATTGTAGTTTATTACATTATAAAAAATCTGTCATTTGCAACCTACACCAACATCGAAATAACAAGAATTTAATTTAAACTTGTAAATCTTTTATTGAGACCATAAATAACACTATTTGAAAATTTGGCGCAAAAACGTTCTTTTAATGAGTCATTGGCTTCCATAGAATCATGTTCTTTTTTCAATAGGGTTAAAATCACGATGAATCACGGCGGTAACCGCAAAAGTTCCTGTCCATGTTCTTTTAATAGTTATTCTACTTAGTATTGTGGGTCTTCTTTGTGCCTCTTTATTCGAGTAACTGCGGGTTTGTCCTACAATCGTCGAAATCTATTTCATTTTTCTTAAGCCACTTTTGGCTTTCTTCTTTTACATTGCCCATTGTAGCCGCTTTATTTATCTGAGAGCAGTGGTATAATGCGTTGTCCATTACCACGTGACAGTACGTTCTGAAACGCCTACAATAAAAATACAGTAATTAATACAGAGTTAAGGATCAAAGAGCATTTAAGCTAAAGTTGAAAAAAAACATTAAGTAGAATTTCTTTTGGCGCACCGCTGTTAGGTGAAAGGGTCGATCGGGTGAACATGGAACCGCCGAGTGTACCCGAGCGAGAAAGATACAATCAGCTGATCTTCACTGCTGTGTCACTGTGTTTTCTATTTTGATTTGTATTTTATGAAAAAAAAACATTCATAACTAGTTTCTCACATTCGGTCAAGCACACACGCACACACAAGCACTCACATTTTTTCCCACGGGTAAATTGGCGATAAAACAATCAAACCCAAAGCCCCACCTCAACCTAAAGCCTCAGCTTTAAAATATGCTGATAATAGGTGGAGATTTGATTGCTATGGTATCCCTACATGTTAGTTGTCAAATAGCTCTGCGTTTGGAAAACTGCACTTTTGGCCCGTTATTGTATCGTTCTTCTTCACAACCACGATTGATTTTCAAGAACCAGCCACGGCCAGCACTTTTAATCACTTTCGGCATAATAAAAGCTATTAATTATTTTGGAAATTAATAAATACACCAAACGTAAACAAACTTTTGTCAACTGACGTAAATAAGAAGTTGACGGCCTGTCAATTAGTTCTATAATTATTTTGCTACGCGCAGAGTTATATTGCGAGCACTATACATTCTCTTTGGTGTCAAGCTGAGGGTGAATAACGTTAAAAAGTATATCGAAAATTAACCAATGAAGTTTTGTCTTTAAAATATTTTAAGGTAAAACTTCTTTTGTTGAGAAATTATTTTTAAGAATCTTTGTGATTAATTCATAATTTTAAGAGTCATTTTTGGATCGGATGCAAAGGTACCTATAGATACCTACTCTAGTCCACTGCTCGAGATACGCCTCTCTCATTACCTACTCTCCTCTCAGCTTCGGCAAGGTTTACTGTTTGTCGCCAAGTCTAAAGACGTCGTACACAACGTTTGGCGAAAAACGGACTAAAGTTGGTGATGTAGAACGCCCAATCAAAGGGATACCTCCCTATATCCTTATAATGAGATAGTCCTATACCAGATTTTATTACATTGTTCTTCCTAGAAGCGTATTATACATGAAGTTGATGTGATCGCAATCTGTAGGTAACCGTTCTAAATGTGCAAAATGCGATTTCATCTTCCTAGTTTCTAAATAGAACAATATAATATAAATCCGACCGCTATTGTGCGGAATCTACCGAACCAATTTGTTAACAGTTGATACAGTAAAATCTGCCCAGATAATATGTAAAATGTAGGCAACTTTTTTGATTAAATTAATGTAGAGTTCAACAAATTGAATCGACAATATATACTACTAGCAGCGCCCCGCGGTGTTACCCGCGAAGTTCCCGTTCCAGTTGTTCCCTTTGTTTTTCCGGGGTAAAAAGCCTATGTGTTCTTCCAGACTATAATCTATCTGTGTTCCAAATTTCAGTCCGATCCGTTCATACGTTAGGACGTGATTGAGCAACAAACATCCATACATTGACATGTATAATATTAGTAGGAAGTAGGATTAAAACTTTAAGACTATATATGCGTCTCCAAATTAGACTTGTCTAGGTGCTATCTTAAACAAAAAGAGAAAGGTGGGATAGGCAGAAGATATATTAAAACACCAATTACTATCAATCACTTGATTAATTTTCATAAAAAATTCCATTAAAAATTTCAAAAATTTGACTTTATATAGCGTCATACACATATTGATAATTAATAGAATCAAAGTAATTACTGATTACCGAGAGGGTAAAATAATGCAGGTAAACCAAATAGGTAGGTAGTAAACTATTCTAAACTAAAATATAGGAACATTTTTATAAAAAAAAATAATTCAGTCTTTACAAAAAATTAAGATAAGTTTTACGAATAGGTATAAATGAAAAAGGCTGTTGTCCACTAGAATGCAATGCACATTATGTACTAGAACTATGAGCAAGCTATGACGTTACATTTCAAAGTGAAGATTACATTACAGATACAGTGAGTAATAGAAAACTATTGACGAAATTTATTATATAGGTATTTTTATTCATATTTTATGAACCTTTTTACTGGATATTATAATAAGGCCAGCTACGTTAATGGAATTAGTAGACAACAGACTCCAGCGGCGGTGATTTGACCACCGCCGTGAATACAGTCTTAAATTTATAAATATTTATTTTATACTATCGCTGCTAGAGAACACTTTCTCGCAAAGATGACATTGATTCGTTCTCAGTTTGGCGAGTAAAGTTGTATTTTTGGACATCATATTAATTTCCTAAATACCAAGGATAGACCAAACGTATTTAAAGGTCGTGATGGTATATATACTGTCCAGAGCAGTAAGTATAAGTACATCGCAAGTGCCAAGCAAGACAATCACGTTTTCATGTTTACTAGGGGCCACACATATTTTATAAGTTGTAAAATTTACTAAATACGACTACTTATACTTCAAACAATAACAATATTCTGATAAGGTATGTTGATAATGTGTTTGAATGAGAACTAAAAATAATATGGAATGTGCCGAGCGCAAATACAGATACCTGATATAGTTTGCACTAAGCTTTATGTCCATATGAGGAGTTGTGCTTTCGAAAGGTGTTAGAACCGATCTCTGCGAAAAAGTATTTTTTAACAAGCGTCCACTCATTGACTAAATTCTAGTTTACGTTCTAATTAAATTTACTGAGGTAGATTGGTTTTATTGGACTCGAGCCATCGTTCTAGAGAATAGGTCTGATCGTCGTACCCTCCGAGCCATTTCGGTAGCAAAGCGAGCGGGAATTTCTGTATAGCAGTCCATTGTTTCTATTTATGGGTCATGTAGGTAAATATTTTTACACCCAGTCACAATATTCAATACATTTTTGCAAATTGTTTGCGTCCACTATCGCATTACTGTCGCCTTATCTTTATTTTTATGGAATTTCCCGCTCGCACCGTCAGTTTTTTCGAGTTGGAGAGGGCTCACAAGTCAGGGCCCGAAATTTCACTGTACCAATGGCCAGGGTTCAATTACCTTAAATTAATATTGATATATAATAACAACATTTGCATACTTCTTGTTCGTTACAATGACATTTAAAATACATAAATCGACCTCTAGGAGCGCTGGAGCTTATTTTACTACTACATTTAACCATTTGGTGTGCTGAAATAGTTCAACTATTTGATTTCATAATTTTACATAAAATATAGTTGATTTTTGAAAAAAAATTCACATATAACTTCCATTGTATCATTATATCATATGTTTATATATATTTTACAATTACATTTCATTGTAAGTATCGAGAAGGACAAAATCAGAAGTCGTGGCAAAGCAAATGCAAAGAACATAATTGAGAAATTGACAAGTAGCAATATTGCAGTGCAGTATGGATACAAAGGTGATAAAATAAACGTTACTAAACATGTCGTCACGGCGAAACGTTTGAAGCGGGAGTTGTGTAAAGATGATAGCTCTGTCACTTTTGTATTTACCACTGGAATAGCATATTTTCCATAGTTAGCAATTTTTACACAGCTACCGCTTAAAATGTTATGAGTTCAAAGAATATGTGTGCACACATATTCTTTTTTTGACTGCATTTACATAATATTTATAACTTATCTATTCTTTACTGATACTTGGTGTAATGTAAGCCTCTGATATTCAATTTCCAAACTAGTTCATTAGCTTTGCCATTTAAAACTTTGTGAAATTTGTTCCTGCAGACAAATTATTATTGTGACGTAAATAACTAGGCATAGTTTCGACAAGAAACAGCGTTTATGAGCATTTTATAAACTGTTTTATTTCTAGTAATAGGTAATTATTATTTTTGTATAACGACATATCTATCTTTACTAAACAATCTTTCAGATTATGAAAATTATACTATTTCGAATGATGCCTCTATAGATTTAGTGTCTACCAACTAGAGTAGAGACGAAAGGAGTGGAGGAGCGTAACTATGTAATAAATATTAATATCCCACTTATAAGTGGAAATTAAAAAAATATACTTAAGCTCTGTCCGTGTGAACTTTGCTTGTTATATGCATCTCTCCGATCGTCTCCACTATCACGCATTAATCTATTATCAGATAATGTTAAGCTGGAAACGATGATACGTGGACTGAGGACAAAAGTTTACTTGTATGTACAGAAGTACACGATCATTTAGAACATTCCTTGTCCAGTACTTTACTTTGCTCAGATTATCGTGGAGCAAGAGAATGGTCAGTTATAAAATAGAAATGCTTTAAACAGTTTTGGTAGCGGCAGTACAGCCTATCTCTATGTATTTACATTACTCTAGTTAGAATTCAATAATTCATATTAATATAAAATTGAATAACGTGAAAATTTCCGAAATACGTTAATGTCCTTATTATTTAAATTCTTATCCGTCCATAACTTTTAATACCATAATTTCCAGCTTAAAATTATCAAATTTTAATTACTATACTTCATAACAACTTTAGATACTATTTCAAAAGAAAAATACATAGTTTGGGGCCAACTGTGAATGTTTGTATACAAAACAATGACTCCCAGAGATAGACGGAGATTTGGAACAGTACGATCGTACCACGCAGCCAGTGGCTCGACGCTGTCAAAGTAGCAAACAAGGAGCAGAGAAATGTACGATTACGCTAACACTAACACGAGAATTATTCAACAAGATGGGACTCAGAGGGAGATCAAGAGCTCTAATGCTTTCCTATTGAATGGATATTTCTCATTTCTCAACGATCCTCTGTCCTACAATTGATTTAACATAATTTCACACTTCAAATACTGTCAATTTGCGTTGTAATCCTGACATAGCAGGACGTCCCATCTTAAAACACTACAAGCATTACATTTTTTTTTTTACAAAAATAGCACAAAAATGGCTTAATAAATATTTCTACAATCTCATACTTGTAAGAATATTATGCAGTTTTTCGTGTTGCGTCTCATACAATACAACCTATGAGTGGCTCTGATATCCAATTAGACATACAATCGAGGTGAATGTACCGGATAAGTATATCAAAAAGCTTGTACAAAAATTTTGCTCATCACGCTCTCCATTGTAGATACATTACGATTCAATTTGATTGTAACTATCACTCGATTTTACTGCCAGCAACTAGCAGCTCTCACAAACTCCCACATTTCACGTTCACGTAAAACTTAGATATTCATGATTATATCAAAAGTGTGCCTAAACTCGGACAGCCGCGGATCACCTTTACAAAGTGCAAGTACTGTGAATGCTGATCAAAAGCAACATTCACTTTTGACATATCCACAAAATCACAGCAAATTAACGAAAATTAAATTAAAAAAAAAAAAAGTTGTTCATGCAACTTAAATGCAGTAATATTAAGGTTATAATTTAGCAGCTTTCAGCTAAATGTTATACGAGATAACGACTTGGAACAGCTCCCGTTCCTAGTTGTTTGGGATCGATTGCGTTTAGCGTCGCCCGTCCTACGTTTCTCGGGAGCTGTGGTAATTCAGCCCATACTATGATAACAAGAGGGAAAGGTGAATAGGACTGTTTACAAAAATATTAAGAGCAATTCATTACGCAGGGAAACCGATAAAATTCTAAGAACACATCGGTAGGAAGATGAGCGCGCGCGGCCAATCGCCGCGCCACTCGCGCGCAGGACATCGCTATGCACATCCATGTGGCAACGACTCTCCGGCGTCAATACAAACAAGAGATTCGTTGTTAGCTACAAAAGTGTACGTTAAATTTGATTTTAAGAAAAAATAATTTCTGTAACTTTTAATAAAAATGCATTTAATGCAACACATTATTTTTAAAATAACGTAATACTCATGGCACTGAACAAAAAAAAGTAAAGGCATTACCTATTTACTGGAATTAAAAATTAAATAATTCATCGTTGGGAATCGCCCATCAAGACGCAATTCTCTGCACATATTAGGGTATGTGCCCACGTCGCCGTCACAGCTCGCTCCGCCGCCGCTGCAGGGCGTTCAAAAAATAGCGTTTCTTAATCATTTAATTACATTAAATGCCGTTTACAATTCGTAACCTATTATTGCTCGGTTAGTTGCAATGAGGCAAACAATGAGGGACACGTCCACAGAAGCCGCCGGGCGACGACAGCGGAACATTTGCTAAGCCGGCGCGTTCACAATTGTACTACTCACACGCATTCAAATCTGATGTAATCCAGGCGATAGCTACTTCGGCTAAAACTTCAAACAATAATTTTCATTCACTCTTAAATTAATGTCAGACTCTGAAACCAGTCGATATTTTTCACTACAAAACTAAATAATTTACCCTATTTTCAAATCATTTAATACTTGAAAATTTTTGTTTGAAGCGAGTAAGCGCTACGGGTTATGATATTTTAAATATTTTTATGAGACTTAATGCTAGTGTTACCCTAAGTACAAATGTGAAAAATATTATTCTAATACTTAGATTAGGATACGATTACATTAACTAAGTATTATGCATTTGTTTATTGTAAGTGATTTTGAGACAAAATGCTTAGCTTCAATACAATCGTAAGTTAATGAATTTTATATCGATACTGACTATTGTGTCACACAACTTGTATAGATTTTGAGCTAGAATATGATATTATTTGAAGGCATATTGATTTCTAACAAGCTGGAACGCTTTATTAAAATATTCATCGAGATCAGAGCGAATATTCGTTATAACATAGCTTCATAGCATTATACGTTTATATATTTATGAAATACACATTGAAGAATATTATTTGCTGATTTAAACACTCTAAGATTATTGAAAAAGTCATATCTACCGCTCTGCTTCTCAAGTAATAATTAATATAAACGAACGAGTAACGTCCCGTTTTAACTCATGGTTTTCATTGGTGATCCGGCACGCCCGCGCCCGGCGGTTTCTTCCGCCTAACTGAATCGGCTTTGCTGTTGCCGTCTCTATGATTTCAAAGAAAAAGAAAAGAGAGAGCTGTATGAAAGCTAAGACAGTAATAGTTAGGCGGTGGAGCCTTAGGGCCGGTCAGCGAATGAAAACCATGACGGGCAGGTCCCGGGCAGAGCCGCGGTCGCCTCGATTCTCTTACCTAACTAGGGCTATGAACACCACTAACACTACTGAACACGCGGGTTGGTATTACATATCGAATTTTTCAATTCAAATTCAATTCTCATATAGCCATTCAACATTTCACCCCCTCCCAACATCTGGGGGCGATTAATTTAACTAGGTAATTTTAACTAATTCAAACGATTTTCGTCGAAGCCTTCGAATATTCACTAGAGAAATTCTACATACCGATTTTTAAATAATTAATTAGCTAATTCGAGAGCCGGGTTTTGAGTAAATGTTGCTACGACGTCTAGTAATACTAGTTTACAGCAATACGGAAAACAAATCAGCCGCTATAATAAATAGAAAATTATAATGGGAAGCCGTCGTTTAAATTAGAGTATCCATCAATGTTTTTTTTCTTATTAAATAATTTCAAATTACTTCAAATATAAGTCTTATCGGCGGAGGAAACAGAAGAAACCTAATATATAACTATCACTTGAAAGAATACAGTTCGTATTTTATAACTCCGTAGATTTAACTAGTAACCGAGTTACAAACGACTAATTTTGGTAATAAAATCGAATGAGAACATCGCTAGCCTGTGCGGGGCTCGCGGCCCCTCCTCTGCAACCGGCCGCCTAAAGACTTTCTTTAAGACAGTCTTCTAAAGTCAGTCTCAAATGTATTGCGTTGATTCCTTTTCTGAGATACAAATTCACTCTCCACGAAAATAAACATGTACGAAGTTTTACAAAAAAGCAGTCGAGTGAAAAGAAATCAACCAACTAGTCAAGTAACAGCGTTACACTGCGCCAATAAATCTATAATAAAATATGCACCTAAACGATAATGCAAAATAATTTATCATAAAAATACATATTAACGTCTGCAATAAATCGATTAACCAAGTTAAAAAAAAAACGCAAACCGTAAATAACATTTTGGAAAAATACTTTTCAAGTTATATTTTTAAAATTTTACATCACATTGTGATTTCTAAAATAGTATCGTTACGAATTGCTAATGTAGTTAAGTTTAATAAGAGTAAATAACGGACAGAGTATAATCGACGTTAAGTATAGGTAAGTGCACGAACTACGGACCCGGCCACCAGAGGGCGGCGCGGGTCTGACGGTACGGTTCCTGTTACTGGCGGCCGTCAAACGTCGGCCTACAGACTGATAAATCTACACTGCGAACGAAGGTTTGGTTCTTAGAGACTAGCAGATATGGAAACGAAAATCAAATTACTATCGGTAACAAAACATAATCAAGTGGACCGACGGAGCGACGCGGACGCCCCCCGCCGCAAGCTATGCTCGAGTTGGAGATTTTTCCAAACGTTAATAATAAAATTGGCACATTGTCAAATAAATCACAACTTAAACGAAACGAAACAAAAATGCGAGGAGCCTTAGGCCCTCGAACTCGAGATAGTCTCGGAGGTTAGTAAGGTCAATATACTTTGATGTATTGCTTGCCGTGCGAGGCGAGGTCGCGCGCTGTGTCGGGGAGCGTCTCGAACAAGACGACCAGGCACCCGTCGGTGGTGAGCGCCACGTCGCTGGGCCGATCCTTGTCGTCCAGCCCCGGGCTCTTCAGGTCCACCGCCCACAGAATTCGCAACTCCGATGTGAACACCAACACGCGGTGGTTCTTCGAGTCGGCCACGATGATGCGCCCATCATCGTCCGTCACGATGCCCGACGGCCGGTTCAGCTCGCCGATACCAGACCCCTCCCGGCCCACGCACTGCAGAACCTTCGAGAGAGTTCCGTCCACCATCAGCAGCCGGTGGTTCTCGAAGTCCGACACGATGATGTTCCCGCCGGTCGTGTAGCAGACCCCGCGCGGGGTCGTCGGCCCCTTAAGCATCTTGGCTGGGTTGGCGCCCTCGAATACGAACTTGGTGATGTAGCTGCCGTCACTCGTGAACATCTGGATGCGATGGTTCCGAGTATCCGTCACCACTATGTTGCCGACCGTGTTCACGGCCACGTCCCACGGGTACTGGAATTGGCCGCACTCTTTCCCGAACGACCCAAACTTGAGGATAAAGTTGCCGGATGATGTGAAGATCTGCACGCGGTGGTTGTCTTTATCGATGACGATGATGCGGCCGTACGTGTCGGTCGTGATGCCCGCCGGCAAGTCGAACTCGCCCGATCCCGTGCCTTTCGAGCCGAACATGGTCTTAAACTCGCCTCGGCAATTAAATATCTGTATCCTGTTGTTTCTCCTGTCGGCAACGATGATGTTCCCTTCTCTGTCGACGCAGAGTCCCCAGGGTCGCGACACCTGGCCTTCGTCCTGGCCCTCGCGGCCGAAGGAGAACATGGGCACGCCGGGCACGGGGCTGCGCGCCGGCCGTACCGTCACCGACATCCAGTAACCCGGGATGGCCTGCCCGATCCCACGCGCCGGGTTCGCCTCCATTCCCACGCTGGATGTAATGTTATGATCGTAATAACCCGAGCGCGCGTGGCTCGCCGAGTAGTCTGGCAGCGAGCGCAGCCCGCCGCCGCCCGACGGCAAGCTGTAGTTGAGCGGCGGGAAGCTATGGGCAGATTGGATGGACTGCATGGACATGAGCGCCTGGCGCGCCTGTAACGACGAGCCACTGCTCGAGCCCAGCCCCGGTATGCCTGCCGGCGCCGGCTGCACGTCGCATTGCCGCTTCAATTGATCTACCAAATCGTAGTTCGGCGGGATGAACATTATCCTCTCCTCCGCCATGTACATGCCCTTGAACATCGATGAAAAGTAGTCGACTGAGGCTCGTCCCTTTTCTTTCGCCATGAAAAGATCCATGCCTTCCAAATCCATACCCCTCAAAAGATTCTCATTAGTGTGCGCGAGGCCGGCGAGAATTCCCCGCAGTGTGTTCATGTGGTCAGTGAGCTCCGACATCTTCGCCTGGCGCATTTTTTCTACTTTATCCAGTAGATATTTTTCTCTATCTTCCACAGCTTGCGCATAACAGCGCATCGCTTTTCTTATTTTCATATTGGCCTCAGCAGTTTCTTTCTCGTAGGCCTTTGACATTGCTACGGCGCGGTCAATCGCCGTCTTAATAGCTTTAGTGCCAGTTTTTGTGTCCTCTATCGCTTTGAAGAGTCCTATGCGATAGACATCTACCGCACCTCGGATCGGAGCAAAGTTATGATCCTTATGGAGCCACTGCGTGCACTCGTGACAGATGAAGAGCACGCAATTCTCGCAGTAGTATCGTGCTATGTCGTTATGAAGGTCACACGTCAACATTTCGCTCTTGTCGATTGTCATATTCAGCATGTTGAGCGCTTGTAGCGAGTTCAGCGAATTCACCGACGCGGAGTTGAACGAAGCGCAGTTGAACGACCCAGAGTTTAGGGAACTGGAGTTGAGCGAGCCAGAGTTATGCGACCCCGAATTGTGGGAATTCGAATTGAACGTGCTACTACAACTTAGAGGGCCGGAGCTGGCCGAATTCATGGAATTGGGTGAAGGTCTGGCACCTATAGGGGAAATCTGATGAATCGGTAACAGCGTGTGATCTCTCAGCTGGCAGTCGGAGGTGGGTTTGTGGCAGCACTCGTGGCAGAACAGATCGTTGCACTCGAGGCAACGAGTTGTAGGCGAGCGCTCTTCGCACCGGAAACAACTGATCGATGCGACCGACGAGGACGTTCCCGGGGATCCACTCGAATTGTCTTCTTTGGGTTGGGGGTTGTTGTTGTTAGCCACGAGATTGTAGGAGTCCCTGCTGGAGCCTATAGGCGTCTGAACTGGTGTGGGGATAGGCGGGACCGACCAGATGTCATACGTTACGCTTGGAGAAGAGGAGGCCGCGGTGGTGGGCACAGGGGTGGTGGCGATGGACGTGAGCGGCGAGGTCATCGTCATGTTCTCGAGCAGGTTGGAGAGTATGTGAGACATGAAGGGTTCCTCGTGCTCCGTCGAGCTGCGGCCCGAGGCGCCGCTCGCCCCCGACGTCGACGGCAGGCTCGCCGACAGCGACTGCGCTAGGTTAGCGAACGACGTCATCGCTGACCTTCTTTAACTCATTACACCTGAAACAAATACACAGACGAATAACTAAAGATGTTACATTATAAGGCAGACGAAAAACGAAAAATTGCTATTTTACACAGATAACGCAATGTTTCACTGTTTTATATTCAGCAGGTCTACTACGAAGTCCGATAAACGATACATCGGCCGAACTTATGGAAGTTTCCTACCTCGATAGACAATCGGTCGGTTGATCGAATCGGCCGTTTCGTTCGATCCGACCCTCATCCGACCTAAGTCTATAACTTCCGAGCGAGATGTTTCGATCCGAATGTTTTTCGTGGTAGGCTACAGATCCGATTCAGCTGTCGGTCGGATCCGATCATTCGGAGTTTGTTTTCGTAGTAGACCTGCTGTTTTAGTGTCTTAAGCCAAGTACTTTGAAATATTTTAAATTTTTGCCCCCATTCTATTTCATTCAACCTTTTTTATAGAAACTTCAAAACACTCTTTGTATTTTTATAGAAAAACTAGCGGCCCATTCCGGCTGCGCTCGGATATTGTCATTTAAAGACTATTAATCGAAATAAAAGCTATCCTATCTCTCAAGTTGGACCAGACTGCTCACGGTGTGCCAATTTAATTTAAAATCGGTTAAGTAGTTTAGGCATCCATCGCGGACAAACATCGTGACATACGATTTATATATATATATATATATATATTCATAGCTTACATTTGCCCTGGTTGAAGGATTTCAGTGAAGAAAGACCTATATGAACTATGGTTTAGTGGTAGTGGTAGGACTCTTTGCAGAGTCCGCCCCTGTGGAAATACCACACCTTTGCCAGCTATTCTTTCACCAAGCAGTAATATGAAAAAAACACTGTGTCGATTTGGAGGGCAATGTTTCCAGTGAAATTACAGGGCATAGAGATAGAACATTTTATATCTATTGGTAAGGAACGCAGTGCAGCGCTATGTAATTATTTGGACTTGTGGGGGCACGTTTGTACGTGTCAGATTTAGTATATAAGAGGATGACAGCGGTCGTCTCAGCGATCAGTCTCTCGCCCCGCGTCACTTGTGTATAATTAAGATCAATATAGTCAGTCAGTCAGTTTATACAGTGACGTGGTTTCATTTCCTCTCCAGTACCAGTAACACCTACAGTGGTGACCCCGACGTGATCCAGCCCGACGTGATTCAGTGGTGGTTACAGTGGTGACCCCGACGTGCCCCCACAGACTCTTCATCTTTTAATAACTGCGTGTCACTGTGCTTTTATGGGCAGCTATTTTGCTCACCATCATGCATACCTATGTCCAGCTCGTCTCGTTACTCTGTAGGTAATACCTAACAAAAATAAACTTCCACTACAGCTACAAACACGAAATGAGCGATGTTAGGACCAAATAAACTCCCATTGAGTGATTTTCGAAAATAACACGCTTGCAATTTGCAATCACTTCTATAGATGTTATTCGTGAAAATTTGACGATGTTTGTCACTCGCTGAAAGAGTGGTTTGTATTCGCTTTCACTAGGATAGATCGATAATTGCGTGTGCGTCGTATGATTAGTGCGGCATATATGTATAATTGTATATGGTATAAATAAGTTACTTTTATCAAATCACATGTGATCCGATTAATGAGTTTGAAAATGAACGATTTCCAGAACCGATACAAAAAGGTCAACTTACACTGAAAAGCTACAAACTATATACATACCAACTCAGTAAAACAGTTTTATAGGATTATTATAGACTTTTTGGCATCAGTAATTTAAATCCTGCGCTAGGTACACGAAATACTGCAGTGTTTGTACATACCTGACATATTTAGATTTCAAAAACTCAAACCAGTGATACGAAAGAAAATATCTTTTTTTTTAAACAAAGAAAAATAGACACTTATTTGTTTTTTTGATGTATTTGTAAACAAATAACCTACATATTGCTTGACTTTAGGAATTCCCCTAATAATAAATAGCGAATAATGTTCACATGTTGCCATACGAATAAATATGTCATTATTTCCTGGGGATGTTATAAAAATCTAACTTGGTGCATTTATTGTATTCTATGTGATAAACTTTCGTCAGGTTAGGCGGAGGCCACGGGACCATGGGGTTCTGAGGCCAGGGCTTTGCCATCTTAGGTCGTCTTCTTAATGTGATTCCTTAGTGTATGTGTCTTCTTAGTGTGATTCCCGCTCACATCTCTATCTGGCTTAAAACATTAACATATGCCTACAGCGAGCCTAAGTTAATAACTCCAAACCTTTGCTTGTGTATGCCCTCAATATTTGACATTTTATACATTAGTATGTAGAATATTTGTTATCTAAAATTTGTGAAATGTCGCTCGTGTCGGTATTACGGCATGGATTGTCAATATAGGTATACCACGGGACGCACAAATACAAAGCAACGGCGGGCCGTGCTTCGGACAGTCCTGACGTAGACAACACGTCATGAGACGATATAACCATAACACACAATTTCGCTATGTAGAGTACGTAGTTGGATGTTACAAAATAGTGGTGTTTTTGCACTCTACATTAAAGTATAAGGTAATGTTTTACTTAAACAGAGTTATAATATTTTGAGTCTTAACACATTTGCAAAGACGACATTGATAGAGTCTATATTGCTGCGTAGTATCTAATTTTACTTAGCACGATAGCATGCGTCGCTGTTGTTCTATAAATGCATTTTTTTTTTTCATGTTTAATTTATTTTCTGGCGAAGTTTCATTTAAAATTATTAGTAAAACAATTAGAAAAAAAACAATTTCTAGTGTTTCCCCTAGTCAGATTCGGCAATATTATAAACACTACATAAAATTAAAATAACGTTACATTTTGTACTAAAAATAGTTGCAAAGTTTAATAGTAATATTCCTTTTAGATACCTATTAGTTGCAGCATTTGTTAAGTATGGTGAACTTCGACCTAGCCGAAGGCACCCACTGTTATGAGACTCTAGGATTAAATTAAAACACACAATAAATTCTTTATAAAATATAGAATAATTGCTATTCGCAAAAAAAAACGTCGTGCACATATGTGCACGGTAAATTTAAGAAAAAACTCAAACATGCTTCGAGACTACTGTACCAATAGACTCCGACGATTCTAAATCGTACTCAAATCACAACAAACAAATTTATCAATTAAAATAGTTTTGCAAAAGAATAACAAATAAGCAAGTACCCACCCAATCAAACAACAATAATAGATTACTTGCAAAATCACTGGATTTCATTTATTTTCAATAATCACTTATCACAATCACTTCTTGATAGCACTCAATAAACAAAAATGTATCTTATATTTTTATTTTGTATAACGTTTGTATATTTGTAAATGAACACAACGGTGGTGGTATCTGCAGCGTCCGAAGTTACGAACTGTATTGAAGAATGCTTGCACTCGACTTCATGTGGTGCAGATTGCGAAAAAAATACATCCCAAAATCTTCTGTGCGCTCCCTACCACAACCCCAGAGTAGGTAGCTATAGGAAAGGGACGGATGTACATAAATAGACGAGGGTGCGACTAGGACAAGCGACATGTCGCATTCCAAAATTTTCCATAATTTAGATAAGGAGGTTTGCTATGATTAGGGCTGCTCGCCTGTCGACTGCATTAGGAACTTATTGTTGCATTGGTGCAAAAAAACTAAACTTGAGAAGATAGCATGAGTGAGAACCTAAGTAGGTACTTATTATTTGTTAGTAAACAACAGCGACTATCGATCGATATACAATAATGTTGATAAAAATAAGCTTCTGTTTTGTTCTTTTCTCTATTAATTTACCAATTTACGCAGAAATTGCAGAACCAATTTCAAAAATATTTTGACCGTTAACAGGCTACTTCATTCAGCAGTTGTTCAAGCTATAAGTTCATACAGGCGCAAACGGCGACAAAGTTAGCTACTACAACTCCTAACAATGAGCTTAGGCCCCGATTCTAACTCAATGGAAATCGACCTAGGTATCGATCCGCCGCTCAGTTTTTGGGAATGATTACCCCATCAGCGAATCCAACCCCATAGCAAGGTCGACAACCCTAGCCGCTCCTAACATTACTATCGAGTGGTATAATTCAAAACATTTCACGGGCGGATGTGCGAGAGAGACGGGTGTCGTTTCTAACACCGTTAGAGCGAGAGGTAGTGGTTCGAGAAGATTTTTGTATTTCGGGAGGCACAGCGGTGGTACGTGGGCCGCGACCTTGGAACACGACTCGGCGTGAGGCAGGTCCGGGAGCGCCAGCCGCCATCTTGCTGCGCGGGCCTCGCCCCCGCGAAGCATTTTGAGGGGTGCCGAAAATCGATGCCATTCCCTTGTTGCCCCCTTGGAACTCATGAGGGCGCTTGGATTACACCAACATTGTATACCTACATATAACCTTTCTTACAGAAATATAGATCCGGGGATAACGGGGCGTTTCGCTCGATGTTCTCTATGAACGCCCGGCAACAAAAACTAAATCGCCTCCGAATGGTAATTCATGATCAGAGAATCATCATTTGCATTTCAAAGTCAGAGTGAACTCTAGTTCAAATATTTTGTGACAGTCTACTGGAGTAGTAAGTCATGCACCGCGTTCTGAAATTTTGTAGCGGAAGCGAGCTTGAAATTAGATTTCACACTAAGATACTAATCCAATTATGGAATTAGTAACGCGGCGATACACAAACCATAATCTATGATTATATTACGAGAAAAGCTACGTCAAACTGAAAAATGTAACATTTCGCCGAGAGCATTGAGCTCAAAGCGACTAGCGTTGCCAAAACAGGCACAATGGCGAACGGTTAAAGCCAGGCAGCTCAGCTAAGCAGAACCTTGCGAAATTCGGCTCCACTCGCTAATTTATACAAAATATCCCGATGTTTCAATAAATATAGAAATGACTGTTACAAAAGTATATCAGGTATTTCTCTGCAAGCCTACATACAAGCAAGACAAGCGTCTGATGGTAAGCAACACTCCTGCCTACTACAGCTCTGTACCACGCAGCCATTTGAACAAGAAGATTGCAAATCACTGCACTTCTCTCGTCATCAAGAGGTATATATTTATGATTTAGCTTATTGTCCTATATGTTTAGAAACATTGCCCTTCAAACAGAAACATAGTAAATTTTGCACATTTCTGCTTGATTGTAGAATAACTAGCATTAGTGTGTTGCTTGCCCATGCGGGAACTGCAAAGAGTTCTAACACTACAAACACTTTTTAGAGTCAATTAAACATTATCCTCGAGATGGAGGCCCAATATACATAATTTACATTCCTATAATCGATAGTAATACTTAACAGGCAAAGTTTACTTGCTACAAGTATACGTAACAGTATGGGACCTCGCTGTTTAGTTCGTTCTCTTTTTCACCAAACGACCGTGTCCAAACAATAGTTCAGCATCGTCCTTACCATTTATTTAGAACAAAACCTACATCATAAACTCGCGTTTCGGTAAAATCATTTTCGGAGAAATGAGATTGTATAGTTTTGTTATCATCTATTCGTACAAAATGCTAACAATGTTAGTTATTACAATAAGCTCTCTTTAGAAAAGGGTCTGTGACGCACTGAGACCTTGCAGCAGCAGGTAATGCACATTGTAAAGAAATTAAATGGAAAAACCTTTTTTTTTTTTTTGCTTGGATAAGAGAAACAAAAGATTTTGCGCTGGTCGGCGTATTGACAACGCGCCCGCACTCCGATGCCCTTTGTGGCTCTAGCCAGTGGTGTTCAAATGTTTTGTAAATGGCCCTTTTCAATTTACAAAGTTGTCGCCTGGAATTAGCGATATTTCACTGTGTACTTTGTAAAGAAATCAAATGAGCAGCGCTTATAGAGCGCAGTTGCTGCGCGACGCTCAATGTACCGAACTCTACTTTCTCAATAAAACATTTTTTTTAAATAAAGAGTGACGAGACGAGCAGGACATGTGCCTGATGGTAAGCAACACGCCTGCCACATAACAATATATTCAACTAAGAATTTAATTGCGATAAAATCGGTTCACAAATTTCCTACCCATGGCTTTTGCTTGCCAGCGAGTGCACAAATGCAACAAAT
The DNA here is from genome assembly GCA_963693475.1 of Ectropis crepuscularia. Taxonomy (NCBI): domain Eukaryota; kingdom Metazoa; phylum Arthropoda; class Insecta; order Lepidoptera; family Geometridae; genus Ectropis; species Ectropis crepuscularia. The sequence continues at coordinate 7,953,146 of OY856357.1, read as the reverse complement.
AAATAACAAAACAAAATAACACTACAATATAGTTTTATCGTTTTGTTCATTTAGAGTAATTATCCCACTTTTTTTAAAACTCGATTTGCTTATACGAGTACATATAGCTAAGTCAACGCCTGTACTTTAGCTGATTTTGGTCAAATTTGTCGAAAGTATGGACAATGAATTATTTTTTACTAGTTGAAAATTTACTCTTTACCCAAAACCTATTCCCGAGAAATTGGACAGCTCCAGATAACGAGTGAATCAGCGGACCTAGCTAGCATTTAATTTTAAATAGCAAATATACAAAAAATATCTACATTTTGGAAACACAAGCAGTGGACTCGGGTGTCCAGTGAGCAAGAAAAATCTACCTGACTCGAGGGAAGGGTCTTTCCTTCCCTCTATTTATTTACTCTAACTATCGAACTCATTTACAATTGTTGCTATTGTTAAGGACTTCCTTTGTTTACTAAACTATTTTGTAATGGCGACTGTCATAAGCAGATGGGTAATTAAATGTTTGTGTAAACCGCACTTTCTGGATGAGTATAATGCTATCGGGAGTTCGCTATGAGAAGAATTTAAGTGATTAGGTAAGTAACGTTTTAGTTAAATTATTTGTACTTATATTTTAGAGTACATTTTTTTGTTTATCATAAACTAGCAGCGCTCCACGGTTTTGCTCGCGTAGTTTCCGTTATCAACACTTTCTAAGTTTATTAAAATCAAGCCACATATTTCTGAATTACTTAGTGAACTTAATAAATGTTACTGTCGTTGTTTTAACTGTCTACTTTTTGAGTAATCTCAAATTATTATACAACTTTTCCGAACTTTGAGACAGCAAAAGAAATAAATAAAGTGGCCAAGTGCGTGTTGGACTCGCCCATGAAGGGTTCCGTTGCAGCAAGTAACATTATATACATAGTACACATAGTTCTTGTAGTTTTTTTTAACTTTGATCGAAGTTTCAATAATAGTGTATTTATGACGTACTAAAAAAAACTGCTCATCAGATCGAGTTCAAACTAATTTTCGTTGGTAGTTTATATGGTAATGTACATCATAAATTTTTTTTAGATTTTTCATTCTCTTACTTTAGAAGTTAGAGGGGGGGGGACACACATTTTATCACTTTGGAAGTGTCTCTCGCGCAAAGTATTCAGTGTAGACGAAAATGATTTTAGAAACCTCAACATCATTTTTGAAGACCTATCGATAGACACCCCACACGTGTAGGTTTGATGAAAAAAAAAATTTTGAGTTTCAGTTCTCAGTATGGGGGGCAACCCTAATTTTTCTTTTTTTTTAATTTTTCTGTTGAAATCTTAATGCGGTTCACAGAATACATATACTTACCAAGTTTCAACTGTGTAGTTCTCATAGTTTCGGCAAAAAGTGGCTGTGACATACGGACGGACAGACAGACAGACAGACAGACAGACAGACAGACAGACAGACATGACGAATCTATAAGGGTTCCGTTTTTACGTTTTACGGAACCCTAAAAATATGCCTGTGTAAACTTACAAAAATATAAATGATCAGTCAAATAATAATCTGCCCATATATATCGACATGCTATTACAAAAACACGTTGTATATAAGGAACAATATTATGTATGTGGTACAGACTAACGCTTCGCAAATTTAACTAATTTCACAAAATTAGAGCTTTTGTGTATAATTTACCCATAATTTCGAGTAAAGTTCTTTCAACAGGTTCTTGGCCCGTAAATATGGCAAATAATTTCTCAGCAGTCTCTTTTCCGTCCTTTGCCCACGTTTGATGTTTTTACGAGCATCACAGGAAGCTATTATCGCGGACAAAAAAATAAGGAACTTTCCCGGAAATGGGATCATGGAGCACAATTTATTTATGATCGTGTACTTCTACGGGGATGATCTTTTTGTATTGTAGTGATAATCGTAATAGTTACATTTCCGTAAGCTAAGCTAGAAAAAAATCTCACGAAGAGCGAATTGAAGGGGAACTACCAACCCGGACCGTCCATCAACTCTCTTTCCTTGCGAGAGAAGGCCCCGAGTCTCAGCACTGGGAACATTTAGTGGACTGTTTATTTTTTTAAATGCATATTTTAACCTGCTAAGGCCAGGTGGCACGAGACATACGCTAGATTCCAGTCTCTGTCTTATAGCAGCCAAAGGCTCAGAGCTCAGACAACAACAGAGAAGAATCTATTTTGGTAGTAGTATCCCGGTCCTAATTTGCGTCGTTGAGCGAAATTAGTGTGAGCTTTATATGCGTAATTTGTATTTGGTAAGTGTAGATTGGACTAAGTCTTCCGCGCAAGCTCAAGCTCCAAGCAGGAGTTCGATAGGACATAAGATGCTGCTGATTAAAAACTCAGAATTCAAATAGATGAGCGCTTATGATACTTTTACTAATTTATTTTTCGCTTTTGAGTGCCCATGTGTGGTTTTGGAGACTTTTTAATTTTTTGAATAAAATATTTAAAATATTTAAGTTTATGATTACTCATAAACTTAAAAAATATGATTATTGATCACTATATATCACAATAGAGAAGTTCCAACCAACCAACTTCAGAGAGTTCATCTCAAAATGGCAGAACTATACAAAAGAAAGCTCCATCTAATGTGTAGAGTTGTGGATACTGCGTAGTATTGCAAGCAGGTGAAACTTTTTTGTAGAGTCATCTACGAACATCTGCCAGGTCCATAGCGAAAGGAAGATAAAAAATGTTACGCGATCTATTTCGAGCAACTTTGGAGAAATCTGGATTGAAAACAATCGATCCCAGTCTATGATACACAAGATGTGACAAATAACTTTATCACAGAAATGATAAAGTTACGGCAGGAATCTCACATGCTTAAACAATGAAGTATTAGGGTCTGGTCACTTGATAAATAAATAAATATTGGGTAGAAATTTCTCAAACAACACTATCTAAACTAAGCGACGCGACGCTTGTACTATTTTTTTTTTATAGCATAGAGTGACGAGACGAACAGGTCATGTGCCTGATGGTAAGCAACATGCCTGCCACATAACAGCACAGTAACACGCAGCTATTGGAACATGATAACCCAAATCATTACCTAGCACTGCACTGTGCTCGTCACCCAGAGATCTAAGATATTATGTCTCTAAGACCTGTAGTTTCTCTGGAATCATTGCCCTTCAAACCGGAACACAGTAATGTTTGCACATTACTGCTTGGCGGTAGAATATTTGGCAAAGGTGTGGTACTTCCCCAGGCGGTCTCTGCTAAGAGTCCTACCACTACAAAAACTATGGGAACTAGTTAGCTGAGATAATCTATAAACATACTGATATTATATTTTCAGGGTGGTGGACACTCCATACGCAGCATGATTTTTGTCGGACAAATTTACCATGATTTTTAAATTACTTTTCTTCAAAAACCAATCAAGCTTGTACGTACGTAGACTCATAGTGACGTCAAATTGACAATCCCGGAATCGGGCATTCGAAAACGCAGCAGCGCCGAAAGTTTGTCGGACTCGTCGCAAAGAAGCCACTCTAAAGTTTTATATTTGTACGGGTCAAAAACATATTTTAGATCGTTGTTCTGAGGACTATTATGATGCATAAAAACACAATACATACTTCCACACAGAACGTACGGTAGGAATCTCAGATGTATAAGCAGTGAAGCATCCGTATTATGGCCTGGTCACTCGACACTCCTTCATGTAGTGATACTGGAACGCAGACATGCATAACAGGTTATTATGGTTCCATTTTCGCCATTACCGTTCCAGATCCACCGCGATTCACTTTTATCAAAATATATTTTCACATGGTTTTATATTTTTCCGTCGTGGTAAAATTTTGTACAAATCAGAGTGCACGTTGCACGTCCGTGGTAAACTCTTGTACAAATCAGAGCGTTATATAAAATCATAGAATCAGTCCACCGATAAGTGAATTATCGTCAGTTTCAACGTAAAATTGTCTTTCAATTAGGCTTCTTCAGAAGAAGAAAAACCGTTCAAAACTGTTGGGCGGTAGTGGGTTTTTACTTTTTAGTAAGTACTACATTGACACAGTAGTATTGGTAGAACTCTGCAGAGTCCGCCCGAATGAGTACCACACTTTTGCCAGTTATTCTACCGCAAAGCAAGTAATATGCAAATACCCACTGTGTTCCGGTTTGAACATTACCCATGTTTCCAGAGAAATTGCAGGGCATAGAAATATTCTTATATCTCTGGATGGCAAGCGCCGTACAGACCTAGGTAAGTATTTGACTCTACATTTTCCAATAGCTGCGTGACACTGTTCTGGGCACGCATGATCTAGGCCACGAATAGCCAGACGAACAGAGAAACGGTCACGGTGAAACCTTAGGGGTTCCTATCTGTCCACAGAACCCTAAAAACGCCATTTACAACAAAAAAGGACGGCGTCGCCCGCCCAGGCGGTAGATAATCACAGGTTTTTTTTTCTCGTAGGAATGGATAAAAACTAAATCCATTTGTTACAGTCTTGAGACACACACCTTCGCATCTACCATTTTCATAGTCAGAACTCGTAAGTGCTTTCACATTTGTTCGTAGAAGGTCATACGGATAACTATTCCTGAATTTTGGTAGACAGTAGAAGCTTTCTAGGTCAGCAGCAATGGGTCCCTCTTATTAAAAAAATATTCATGTGACTGGTTATGGCTGATTATTACTATTGTAGTGTCAAGTATATCAAATATATATGTCAATACAGTTCCTTTGACTCTGCTACGTTGCCAAGAAAAAACATCGACGGTGTAACGACAACGGTATGGGAATAAAAGAAGGAAAATGCGAGATACACATTACCCAATATTGCGATTGTGTTTGTTTTATAATACAGAGTAACGGGACGTACAGGATGCCTGGTGGCTAGCAGTGTTATTATAACAGCAGTGTCACGCAGCTATTGGAACATGAAGAGTCTAAATCATTACCTAGTACGGCTCAGTGCTCGTCACCCAGAGATATAAGATGATCAATCTCTATCTCTATGCCTTGAGCTTTATCTGGAAACATTACCCTTCAAACCGAAAGACAATAATTAACCTTGGCAATACTCATAAAATAGCTGGCAAAAGGCATGATGTCTGTTCCCAGTGAACTCTAAACCTAGTCTACCGATATTCACGACAGTTGGCATTTCGGAAAAATAGGATACTTTAAAAAAATATCTTTCGCATCTCTTCTTGTTATTTTACCACCCAGAACTTTACGGGCAAGTATTACAGCTTTACAGCATGCTGTTTTGATATGCAGGGAAATGTTTTAGGTGACCATTATGTGGTCCTGGGTAGCCCAGTACTGGTGAGGCCGTGATGACGTAGTGGTTAGAATTGGAACGTGCGATTCACAACCGAGAGGCCATTGGTCCGAATTCCGCCGACAACCCGGCAATCCGACAACCCGCACTGGGCCAGCGTGTTGAATTATGGCCTTAATTATCTTCTTGTTAAAGAAGGCCCCGAGTCTCTACAGTAGGTACCTTCTAGAAGGTTTTAGGATTCTTCTAGAAGATAATTAAGGCCATAATTCCAGACACTGGCCCAGTGCGTGTTTCTTACAAGAGTAAGACATGGCCCCGAGACCGAGCAGGTACATTTAGTGGGCTGCTTGCTGCTAAAGCGTATGATGCGGTCCTGAGTATCCGGAAGCAGAGTTCATAATATGACTTTCTAGTTTCTAAGTACTGTCTCTTAATAATGCCACAGTATAGAGAAATACTACCAGTAGTTCATCGCCTTTGATCTTGGGAGAAGGGCCGATAATGTCCGCCAAAAATTAATACATACGGAAGACGTCAGCCCTGAGCCGCGCTACTGCAATACTAACATTGTGATGTAGGCAATGTAAGAGCACCTTTCCGCGTCTCACCCCGCATAGACGGCTTCGTCGAACGACTGTATGATTTAATAGACTGTGATAATGCTATGGATATGCAATAAATGATAGGTATGAATGTAAAATTTCTTCTACGCTTGACTTGCTTCTCCCATCATTCACATTCATAAATATAATGAGAACGTGGTAAATTGATAAACTAAAGAGCTGAAATCTACGAGAAAGCCATCAAGAGCCATACCGCCGATCTGTCTTGACAAAATGGTTAGAAGGGTAACGTATGTACAAACTTCGCAAGAAGCCCCCGAAAATAAGAAGGGTGCTAATCTCAAGGGGCTGAAACTATCACAGCCCAAGACTATTTGAGGTGTGACGGGGCCGATTTTATTGTAGGAGTGATATTTGATTTTTTTACAGTATACACGTATACAGTGTATTATTGGAGTATTTCTGGATTCCATAGTACAAGCTTAGCGTAGTTTGGAACTAGATCGCTAGACAGTTTTGTGTGAGAAATATCCATTGATATTAATTGATTTTAATTTGGAACTAGCCTATGGGCCTAATGGTAAGCAACACCTGCCTGCCCATAACAGCAGAGTGCCACACATCTATTTGAACATAAAGAGTCTAAATCACTTCCTAGCACTGTACTGCGCTCGTCACCCGATATAAGATTATTTATTTATCTCATAGTCCTAGAAACATTTCCCTTCAAATCGGAATACAGTAATCTTAGCACATTTACTGCTTGGCTGTAGAATAACTTGCAAAGGTGTGATACACCCCGTGGCGGACTCTATAAAGAAACTTAGCAATAAAATGATAGTTTTTCCCGAAACTTGGTTTCAGGTGTAGCGTGGGTTTTGAGTTAAGAGGGCGCCTAGTGCCAGAAAACGAATAAAGTAGCCAAGTGCGAGTTGGACTCGCCCATGAAGGGTTCCGTTCCAGCAAGTAACATAATATACATAGTACACATAGTTCTTGTAGTTCGTTGTAACTTTGATCGAAGTTTTAATAATAGTGTATTTATGACGTACTAAAAAAAAACTACTCATCAGATCGAGTTCAAACTAATTTTCGTTGGTAGTTTTCATGGTAATGTACATCATATATTTTTTTTAGTTTTTTCATTCTCTTACTTTAGAAGTTAGAGGGGGGGGACACACACATTTTACCACTTTGGAAGCGTCTCTCGCGCAAGTTATTCAGTGTAGACAAAAATTATAGTAAAAACCTCAACATCATTTTTTAAGACCTATCGATAGACACTCCACACGTGTAGGTTTGATGAAAAAAAAATTTTTGAGCTTCAGTTCTCAGTATGGGGGGCACCCCTAATTTTTGTTTTTTTTAAAAAACTTTTGTAAATATCTTAATGCGGTTCACAGAATACATCTACTTACCAAGTTTCAACAGTGTAGTTTTCATAGTTTCGGCAAAAAGTGGCTGTGACATACGGACGGACAGACAGACAGACAGACAGACATGACGAATCTATAAGGGTTCCGTTTTTACGTTTTACGGAACCCTAAAAAAGGACATTTTCGACGCCGCTCACTGAAGTAAAGAAACTAAGAACTATGATAAAAAAAATATTGACGTGTGGGTACATTCAAGTAAAAGCATAATAACCGAATAGAATTTTTAAAATAGATTAGAGTTTTTTACAATAAAAAAATTAAAATGACACCGAAAAAACCCGTTTTAATTCGAGTACTCGAAATTATCAGCGATGACCCCACATTATTTTTTGGTGATAAAATTCCTAATTGTACGTTCTAGTAAAGTAACCGAACAATTTTTTAAATTTATGTTTAATTATTGAGTAATTTAATAAAACTTGGTCAAAAATGGACTCCTGATCTAATATTGATTTTTCCTCCAAACTGTGTCATGCTATTCTCGACTTTATGTATATCGCATTAAGAAACGCGTCGCGCGGGTGAAAACTGGTTTTTCCCTGGCTTTAGGCGCACTCTTAAGTAACTTTAGTTGTTAGTTTTAAAAAATGTTTTTTTTATTCTACGATTATTTGAACGTCAGTGGATATAATGTAAAGACATGCGATACTAGTATAAAATTACATTTTAGTTGGTGGTAAAACTTGGCAAATAAAGGTTACACTTGCTACGGTCAACTTGTGATTATTTTTAAAAAACTTTACGTTGTCGTTTTTGTCATAGAACGTAAACATCATTGTCCTTCCCTTCCACTAGCGTTTGGCAAACAAAATTGGCAATGCCATACGATTTGTACGAATCTTGACCTGCCCGAGCGTCGAATATAATTTTCCTGTAAACATAAAGTTATTTTTAAACGACCGTAATGAGTGGCATTAACATCGAGGATCTTTGTTCGAAAACGGAAACGCTTGAGAGGCCTGAAGGTCTACCTAAAACTGTCTTGATTTCGATTTTCGATACTGCTCTCTCTCTCTCTCTCTTCATTTTCGCTTAAAATTATAGAGAGAGCGATAGCGAAGCGCTAATCTTTTTAGTGCGGTCGGAGGACTGGAAGAAAGGCTGGCCCTTATTGGGAAATTTCGGATACGGGTATAATGGAATGGTATTTGCAAGAATGCTAGAAAATAAATAAATAACTGTAAAGTGTGTGATTTGTTTGACAAAAACGATTCATATTCTAAAGAAAGCTATGCGTTGTTCCTGGTTTTTCAGATGTTCTTTGACCACTATCCACGATGCTTATTTTACATACCTTATCAGACAAAAAAATCGCTCAACTTAGCCATCTCACCGTAGTTGCTCTCATAGTAGTTGGTATGTTAGCTTTCTTGGTAGAAATATCTGTTCGCTTTAGACGAAGCTGTTTTTTTTCTCTTCGCAGACGGCTACTATCTCCTGGAAAGGACCACACGATTCTTGGGTCTGATTTTTATAACGAAGGTGAGAGTCATGTTCATACTTTTACTATCCATTTCAGCCAGCACTACAAGGTCTTCCATGGAATGACCAGCACAACTTACTCGATAGCCAGTGTTTATGAATTCGTGTACCGAACGCAATGCCAAATGAGCCGCAAGACGAAGGTTAAAGACAAAGAAAAGGGCGAATATTAATCAAGCCGCACTGCTGTTTTGCATGAATACATATTGATGTTGCTTTATTTGTTGACATCTCGCCTAGCTCCGGTCGTGGCGGATGCACGTCGCACAATAATAATGTTGTTTGTATGATTAATTGCGTTATTCCATGGATGTGTTGCGCTAGGAACCGTCTGGATGTTGCAGTTGGACTTATCTGTCTCTTAATTTATTGAGCTGGAAGTAAAGTATGCGTAATGCCTGAGTTAATAACTCTGGTATCAGCCAAATAGGTAAATTAAACCATAATGTTGACTTCAACGCTGCGTGGTAGAAATAAGTCAACAAAAATTTTAACTAATTATTATTAGTATTGGAAATTGATTAATTAGCTAATGATGTTAGCATAGTAAACTTCGAGAAGTTAACTGTTTTCGCGTATCACTTGTAGCATAGTAGGTATCTGTCTTTTTCAGAATCTACTTTCCTTGGTATGATGGTACTTTCCATTATTCTGAATATGATTTTGATGAAGTGTGAGTGGTGTCAATATATGTTTCATCGGTATAAACGATAGGCCTGCCCTGAATACGGTATTCGGAAATTTTAAGTAAATAAGTTATACGTAGGTGACGGATCTCATGCTTTTCCATTAAAATTTTTCTGTTATTCTCTGTCCTTGACCATTTGAATCCTAAAAGAGATACTTCTTTTCGCAATGACCATATTGATCCTGGATAGTTAATGTCAGCTTGTTGTTTAAGAGTTTGTTGTCTGACTTTACTTTTGGTAATAGATGCGTATGCATGTGATCACTCACACTAATGCAAAGCTCAGCTTATATCTCGCGGACTGTACGTAAGTTTATATTTTTTTAATTACATGGTTTTTTATGTTTGGTCTTATGTCAGAACTAGGTACATATTTATTACATATTATAGGGGTAGGAACGGATAAAGTTGTAATACGATGTTTAATCATCGAGTTGTGCAATGTGCATGTAGTACAGAGAGTTTAGAAGAATATAGCGTTCTTATTATATATTCATTTCAACCAGTATCGTGTTATAATATGTCAGTGGGTCGTCCTCCTCGTTTTTGTCAGTAGAAAACCTGGCTAGTTGCGGTTCTGAGTACGTATAGATGGTCCCAGGTTGCCTTTAGTTGTTTGCTACTTACAGCTGAAGGAAGGAAAGCTCACAGTTGGAGGCTAGTATTTACGCTACAAGGCTGTTATCACCCGCGATAGGTTTCATTCGTTACTAAGTAGGCAAATGGATAGTCAACCGATTTCCGACCATCATGTCCCGTGATTTAAATGTAGTAAATAAAATTATATCTCAATTTTTTTCGGTGTTGTGTGCCCCAGTATTTCTTTAAATTAATTTTCCAATAGATCCAGGTAAGCCATTTCAGCTTACCGACAGAAAACAGAGGTAGCGCTATGCCTTCACGTAGTTATATATTTGTAGATATAATTACGGCTGTATTTCTGAGGGGTGCAGGCGCTTGGCGCATGCGATCTCCGGCGAGGGTAAAACTAAGGATTACTTTACCCCAGATTATAATAATATAGTAAAAATCGATAGTTTTCCCGTATATTCGCGGCGAAGACTTACATGTGTTTATGGAAACCAGTTCTGTAAGATGATAGCATATGAGAATGTAGTCTACCTGCCTGGTATAGTAGGTTAGTAACCTGCAGAATCCAGGTCGGTAAACGAATATGAGATATTTATACTTATTAAATATAAATACCTCAATATTATCCTATTTTTTCAGTTCAAGAAAGAATTTTAAAGGACTTAATCACTACTTTAGTCAGTTCAAATGGTAGCATATTTACGACACGCTTACAATAAAGGACGGCTAAGAGCTATCTTCATGTACCTATAATATGCGTGTAATAGCTAAGTGCAAAACCAATGTAAGGGTCATGGGCATTGTGTCCTTATGACTCTTCTTGAGCCATAATATATAGTCTTTGGATGAGTTTTCACTTCTGAATAATACATTATTTTTAGAAGTCTCTCGACGCAGATTTTACGACAATGGGCCGGTCCATGTAGCGTTTTATTCGTTATATATTTAACTGTTCTTTTAACATACTTCTACAATTTGCAGGACAAAAACAGCTTTTACGCCAAAGCTTTTACGATTAAAACCTCTGTTTCAACGTTTTGTTAATAATATAACTTACTCAATTTAGAAATCTTACGAGTTACCTGTTTTGCTACAAGAAATGTTCTCCTAACCTTGATCTTAAAGGGTTTCTTTCTTTGGAAGTTCGTTTCAGCCGTACAAGGTGGGGAACAACTTTACAATTTGTACCTAACATAGCAACATTATGAGTTCATATTGGATTATACATTTTAAATGCAGATACCTACTGTAAATACCCAGAGATTATATATTAATGAGTATCGTACATCCAGCAATAAAAATAAATACCAGCAGTTGCTAGTCACAACCTCCCAACGTCACAAGCTCTCAACATTGATTTGATTTTACATATTATGTATTAGAAATAGTTTGCAGAACCGAACTTGTAATAAAAACGTTGAACGTTTCTGGCGAGGCCAAAGAGATTGACGATATTTCGAGGTGAATAGATGTGTACTGCTCTGCTACCTACGCACAGCACCTCACATATTTATCTCTCACTGATTTGAAACCGATATTGGCTGATAGGTGAATCAATGGAAGTATTGAAGCCGGTTCTGGACGACCTGAATCTTTTTTACGCATCGGTCTTCGGATGAAAGTTGGTTAAGAAGTAGGTACGTAACTTCAGGATGGGTTGCCATATTATAGTGTGCCTCTGCAATTTGTGCATAGGTCTACGTAACATAACACGTCGCTCAAAATAGGTGAAAATAATTTGAAATGTGAAGAACATGGCAAGATTCATTAGATGAGTGGCGTACGGAAAACTTCGTCGAGTCTTGTCATCACCGATCCCGCAATGTCTTGAGCAAGAGATTCTGCCTATTACTTAGTCGTTTTATTTGCCTATTTTGCCCACAACGTCACACTGACATGACACTGACTCCAAAAGCCTGCAAGCGCCTTGGAAAGAGCTTGTAGCTTGTAAGTAATCTGTCGGTGGAATCTGGTTATTTGGTTACCGATATATCAAGAGCACGCACTAAACTGAACTGGAAATAGTTACGTTTTACGTTGTTACAGTACGTTTATGGAGAGGAGATCACGAATCGGCAAATGGAGCACACCTTGATACCTTCATGCTTATCCATATTCGCGGTAATGGTCCGCTACTAGTGTTGTATCATGCTTTTGTTCCGAAGAGTTCAGAGAAACAGCTTCGCGTGCGATTCTCGTTAGATGCAAGATGATAGAGATAGCCTATAGGACTCGTTAGTAAAGTATCAATATGAAGTGTACAGAGATAATTTAGGCAAATACATCATAGACCTATTTTAATACATTTCATAGACTCTGTTGATCATCATAATAATAATAACGACATCACGAGAGTCTCTTGAAGGCTGAGAAGAACGAGCTTATCAAGTATCTTCACTTGAATCACGAGTTGATTCGACAATCATAGTCTCGTAAAGTCGAGTCCATGAAAGGCACTATAGAGGCATCGTAAGAGACTAGATCGTTGAATCAAGAGTCAGAAGCACAGACGGTAATTCTTGACACTCCGCGTATCGTCATGAAGTGCCTCACTGTGCAGCCCTAACCCTCGGCAGCTTGGGCACTGCCTCGCTGCCGGCGGCATTCATGTTTTTTATATACCAAAATCTAACTTAAGATATAAAATAAACATGTGAAGAATGATGATAATCCCGAACTAAGATTTTATAATTAATTACTAACAGTTTATTTCTTTTCACATGATATTGGTTCAAATCTCAATTTGATTTTGAAGTGAAATTGTAAAAAAATAAATCTCTATATAAACCACAAAAGCGGAGAATCAGAAAATCAGTTTCAGATATTGTTAACAATGGCACATTAGAGAGCTCACATTTCAGTCTATAGCATTTCATTAGTCCACCTGGTTCAATGATAAAACTGCATGACTGCTCATGCAGCTGAATAACTTATTGGTTGTGACAGCTCCAAATGAAACATTGCTTCTGAAACAATGTTTACGTTTAGAAAAAATACATTTACGCAAAGAACATTAATTGTGACTTGTCATAAAAGTAAACAAAGCTGTTGGATTATTGTGCTGACATTCACATCAAGAGAAATAATATTTCATCAGACATAAAATAAATTCCAAATTTTGTTTGTTATTTTGATGTCTTAGTGATTTATTTATTACTACCTGTAGGTAACTCGCGCGCGTTGCTACGCTACCTGTCGAAAATTGCTTGTAGCAAACCTTTGGAAATTTGTTGTATCAAATATCCTGACATGATCAAATGCATATTTTACGATTCTATAATGACATTCAGACAAACATTATTTTTTTATATGTATAAAGATGTCATTACACATAAGTTACTGGGAACAGTTTTTTTATAGTTCAGAGTGAAAGGCGAACAAGTAATGAGCTAGATGGTAAGCAACATGGCTGCCCATAATAGCACAGTGGCTCCCAACTATTTGAAGAATATAAAAAGAGTCTAAATAACACAGCTTAATATTTATAATATTTTAATATAATATATAATCATATTTTTTAAGCCAAAACAATATAACAGAGAAATTTTGTAAAAACAATATGTTGCACATTTAATTTCTGCTCATAATGAGGAATTTTTGAGACCACACAGTTTAACATGGAACAGGAGTATGTTATCTTTTGGAATCACCCCGGAAGCTGCTCCATTGGTTCTTAGAATTGATCGGAGATAGTGTGCATATGCCACTCATAAAAATTACTCTTATCAGTACTGTGAGGAATACAAGTCTCGTATGATAGATTTGTGTTACTAAAAATAGAAGGTAGTCTAATTTAAAAAAAAAAGCTTTTACAGTGGAAAGAACTGACATTTTGAATAATTAAGTGCTGAACTAAAGAATAAACTATTAAAATATAGATGAGATGAGCAGAGTAAGATGAGGATGACAGAGGTGTTTTACATGCAAGCATCCAAGTTGGGTTGTAATTTTTTTTAAATATATTTAGAGTGATGGGACAAACAAAACATGTGCCTGATGGTAAGCAACATGCCTGGCCACAACATCACAGTGTCATTCAGCATTGGAATAAAAAGACTTCAAATAATTATCTAGCACTGCACCACACTCTTTAATCAGAGATATAAGGTAATTTTTATGCCCTGTGATTATCTCTGGAATCATTTCCCTTTAAACCGGAACAATAATGATGTTTGTACATTACTGCTTGACGGTAGAATAACTGGCAAAGGTGTGATACTTTCCCCAGCGGCCTCTGCAAAGAATCTTATCGCTACATAGGTTTATAGAGTTTGTGAAATGATTCCACACATGCCAATGTGTGCTAGTAATATAATATTACTAGTAACATAATTGGTTAGTAAAATTAGTACCCTGGTTAGTTAGGGCCCTACACCTTGTGCACCACTAGCCCAAAGTTTTGTAAACAGTTAAGGCCATCTGAGGTCAAATGCCATTAATCCCTTATTCTATATTTATAATTTAAATAAATATATAAAATTGTATTACATCACTGCACCTGTTCAACATAAATATGTGCATTATGTGCAAACAAGTTCCATATGTGCATTTTTTTGATTTTCTATTTTGCATAAAAATGTGATCTCCGTTTCATTATCTATGTGTTGATAAATTCCTTTTAGTGATATTCCAACTCAGAAACAATTATAGCAAATTCTCAAAGTGTTTTGACCGTTGACAAAAAATCTTATGTGCAAAAAAAAAACAAATTCATGCCATTCCCAAAACTTTGAAAATATCACACATGGAACTTGTCAGGTACAACAACAAATTTATTTTATGATAGCTGTTGCTTTTTTAACTATCCCATGACATTAGTTATTCTTATCAGGGTACATCCAGAATTTATTGCTGCCTAGGATATGGTACCACTTTAAGCGATTTTTTTTCCATAGCTTAAGTCTACAAACAATCCAGGTTGCATATTAGCTACAAATACCATTAAAATCAAAATTAAGCAGACTACAAAGACTAAGTAGGATGACATGGCATGTAGGTACCTATTGTGTATGCATGCATTGCAGCAGAGTAGAATGAATGCACAGAGAGAATGAGTGGGTTGATTGTTTGCCAAATTTTATTGTTGTTGATAACAAAGCTTACAAAGTACAAGGATGTCAAGTATAAAGTGTACACACATTTAGGAGGCCAGTGGCCAAAGTAGACTTATTTCTTACCTCAACTAAACAACCATTAATACATTTTAGTACTGTTTCTATAGATATATCTTTTGTAATTGGTATAAGTAACTTGTAAATTAAATAAATGTACACAAAGTACACAATTGACTGGTAATAAGAAAATATTTCTTAAGTCCACAAATAAATAAATAGTTAATGAAAAACAATCACTATTAAAAACAGCAGGTTCCCAGTAGTACTATTCAAAGTATTCATGCTTCTAATTAGAGTTACAAATAAATACTCAAACATGAACTTCATCAAAAAAGGGTTAAGAAAAACTACAAGCAGTAAAGCAACTTACTACATTCAAACAATTTGTTTACTTGTTCTTGGGCATAAAGGAATTTAAGCGTAAAAATTAGAATTCCACATTGACGCTACAAAGATAACGCAGCAGAAACTCGTTCGAGGAGACAACCACCCCGTGAATCATCATTTTAATGCATCTACCAACACTTACCAAAATATCTCCAGCTTTGTCCGAAAGCGGCGTAATCACGCCCGACATGCGTACTACGCATCAAACGTAAACACTTTCTTTTTGTCCATTCAAAGAAGTAACTAAAATCTTTCCGTCACCGATAATTATCCACAAAAATAAATATTTTTCTGACCTTTTCTGCAGGTAGATTGCACAAAGATACGCTTTTGTATTTAGTCAAATTTTGCTTAGAGCATTGTCTCCTATAAATATATTGCACTATTCCGGATTTTTTCTGATCTCTATAATTGCTTCTTGCTTCGCAATTAGCGTTTATTTTCATTTATTTATCACAAAATAACACCGTAAAAACATCAGCGGTGAATGAACGATCAATTGATTAAAAAAAGTTTCATGCATTGTCTATGATTAAATTTGTCAACACTAGAGTTTGAAACCGGTAATTTCCGATGAAAACAAAAATCGAATATTACATCCTCTTTGAAAATTAAGTTTGAATTTATAACGTTTTCAAATGAGGCGTTTTCCAGATGAAGATAGACTTGTCAAAAATAGTTCTAAATTTTGCCAAGTGTGGCACCACTGTTTGTTTTTGTGAATTTTCTCTAACAAAATGAAACATTGGCGCCACTTATGGTGAAATTGGGAACTGTCTTTGACAAGTCTATCTTCATTTGGAAAACGCCCCATTGTTTATTTTGAAAGCGTGTGTAGTATAGCTATATTTTTTATTTCTGTAATCAAACCTAAATTTTCAATTTTAAATACCATGCATTACAAAAGTACAAAATATTTCAGTCGAAATTTCGAGACCTACCTAAGCAAATGGCGGCTCAAGACCTATAGGCAAAAATCTTTTTTTTTTATGGTTGTAGGAGTTGATTGGATTGTCATTTGTCAGTGTCAAACTTTCGCGCTAAAAATCACCGTGCGGTGTTTTTGTTTATTTTGTCGTGCATTATTTTAAAATATCTACGTTAAAACATAGTGAAAGTGAACATGTCTCAAACTCCATCTAAACGCGCGGCATCGCCGGCGTCATCAGATACGCCGACTCCATCCAGAAGAACTCGTTCTTCTCAACAACTTGTGGTACCTGAAACCCCACAGCGTTCGACAGGAACTCCGTCAAAAGGTCTGACTTTAGTACTTCTAACCATTATAATTAAGACCCATAGGTACCCAACATATACTTACAATCCCATTTTGGCTATGTACAATGCTTTTTTCATGTATTAGTCGCACACAAATTTCCTAACCTGCATTGCATTTTTTTATAGAGACATTGCATATATTTCGAGACTCAACTGTGTAAAAGTTATAAGTATATGTACCATTCATTCTAGTTAGATGTTTTTTGGACGAAAGTACTTCTAATATAGTAGATAACCGTAAAAATATTAATAGAAAATAAAACTAAGTGATTCTCTACAATATTTTCAGATGGCACCCCTGACACGCCCCGCACTCCGAGAGGGACGCCCCGCACTCCGAGAGGGACGCCCCGCACTCCGCGAGGGACACCTCGCACTCCGAGGGACCCTGGTACCTCACCAGCTCGAGCACTGCCTTCTAGCCCTATTGGTACAATATTATTTTCTTAAACTATAAAATTATAGTATGAATGAGACATGCATACTGGCCCCATTTTTAATAATAAATCAGTATTATGTTAAATACCAGTTAAAAGAAAGTCTAACCAACTTAACAATTAACACCGGCAATTATTTTGATGTCCTCGATGATGTGATATGAACATAACATCATCATAAAAATCAGTATTGTAACATTTACTTTGTTTTCTCAAGTCTATTTTTAATAAATTATATTTTAAATTTTCAAAATTAGAAATCGTATTGTAAACACATACAGTCATTTGTGATCTACAGTTTTGTATGTACTTGGTTTCTCATGACCAGTGTCAATTCAATACGACGGGAAAGTCAAAGTAAATTAAAATCATTAGATTGCAGTTATGTCGAATTGTGTAAATAATTTGTTGTTGTTTGTTTCTGCTGCACACATTTAATTTGTGGAATAGCTTACCACCGTGAGTCCCTGCCTCTGGAATATATTTTTTGCTGTTGTGAAGTAAGATTTTCAGTCTTTTAATGTGGGTAATAACATTAAAACAATTAATTTAGCTGGAACTCTGATATTGCTGATATTCACTTGCATCAGGATGTTTCAGTACCTACTTGTTTGTATGCATTCCACATACTACCTAAAATAAGCAAAATAATAATAACTTATTATTCATTTTCATAATAGCTGTTAGAAAACATCTGAGAAACAGAAACTTGTTTTTCTTTTTACCCAACTGCAAGAAGTGTTATGATTTTTATAATATTCATTGTTTTGGTATGCTTTGTAGTGTTACAGTAATATTTGTTAGAAACTTACAATTCTTGTCTTGCTTGGAATGTGATTTGAGACTATAACTATAGGATTACCAGTTAACTGAGTTTTTGCCTGGGGTATGGAGGGAGGACAAAAACTGGGATGGTAGATGTCTCTAGCTCTTCAGCCGTCCACACCTCACTCGGTCCCCATCCTACCTCTGCACCCTTATACCTTTTGTAGTGGTAGGACTGTCTGCGAAAGCACCACATCTTTGCCAGTTATTCTACCGCCAAGCAGTAATGTGGAAACATAATTATTTTCCAGTTTGAAGGGTTTCCAGTGAAGTTACAGGGCATAGAAATAAAAGATCTTATATCTCTGGGTGACAAGTGCAGTGCAGTGCTAGTTATTGATCTGACACTTCATGTTCCAATAGTTGCATGTCACTTTGCTGTTATGTGGCAGGCATGTTTCTTACCATCAGGCACATGTCCTGCTCGTCACATCACTCTAAACTGTACAAAAAAATCCTCATTTGAGTACTCAGTAATGTGGTTTACCTAATACATTTCCATTTCCTGTATACAAGCAATATAAATCAAGGAAATTTACAAATGTCAATTAAATACACATTCTAAATAGATTGCAAAATTAAATTCTTGTCCATTCATCACTTTCAAAGAATTAAGCAGCTGATTCAGCATTGACATAAATGTAGTTCACCTACCTTTATTGCTTCTTGCAGACAAATTAACAAACCTAAGCATTTATTATAAATCAAGTTCAAATAGTGTGGTTTATAATACCAGTGTAATTAGTACTCTCTCATATTTGTCTGTTTAAAGTTTAAAAGTTACATAAAAAAAATGAGATCTTCAGATTCTATTATTCTGCGTCAGTTGACAGGTATGCTAAGATTAACATAAACTAGTAGTACCATGAAGTGTTGTCAGTTGGTGGTATATTCCTTGTGTAGTGTATTCGTTACACAAGAAAAAACAGAACTCCCCAATAACAGTGCAGTTAAAAGGATAAGAAGAAGCTGTAAAAAGTATTTCACCTACATTCAATTTATTTAATTTGCAAAACATGGGTTGTGGAGAACTAATATTGTTACATAACGTTGAAACTATAGAGGTAAAAGGGTCCACCATGCTTTTACCTAATGGCATGCATATATGTTTGAGTAGGTACCCACACATTAACTTAAAATTCTCATTACATAAGTAATTAGTAAGTAACAAAAAAATTTTTTTTTAAAAGTCAAAAGCTAAGTATGTCCAGGGTACACAATGTTTTGAACAAATTTGTGTAAATACAGGGACATAAATTAATGATAATAAATACTCTATTAATGATAAAACAACTTAAAATCTGTGAACTAACTAACATACTTACTTTCAGTTGCTCTATTACTCATAAGATATTCCATCTACATAGCTAGAATAAAATTAACCTTTGTTGGAAGTGCACCAATATTAAAATAAAAATAAAATTTCCTCAGGAACTGACATAGATATGAGTTCTCCGCTCAACTATGGCACTCCAAGTTCCCTGAGCACTCCTCGTTCTTTGATGCGCGGTGCGATGACCCCAGCGAGGCAGAGGGCTGACTTGCGGGGACACCAAGTGGGCCCGAATGTACCTGCTCCTACTCCCACTCGGAGGGTAAGTTTTTTTTTATATTATAGTATAGTAGTGAAGGTGAGTGTTGATGTACGTCAGAAAGGGCCCCTTAAACCTATGCCCGAGTCACAAGTCTCGGGGTCTACTCGGGATTTCTCTCTCTGCCACACGATGGACCTGGCACCAGCACGGTGAATCCATAGATTGCTAAGTAGTTTGTCTCTATAGACCTAAAAGCTAACGAGTTACGAACACGCGCGCGCACTATCCTTGAAAAAGATCGCGATCGAAACTTGAGTCGGACTGGACTGACTATTTATATCAAACGTGAGTTACCAGTGTCTTTATTTAAGACCTTGCACTCCTTATTAATAGCCACATACCACATTAATGCCAGCCTTCCACTGCGAAAGGGTAATGAGTGGGAAATAGCTGAGAGGAGAGGAGGAAACAGTTTTCTCCTTCCATTAAGAAAGAGTTGACACTAAAGAATTGGTTTTTGGCCTTCCATTACCGCGAGTTTTGCGGACCGAGTTAGGCGGGAAATGGGAAGAGGAATCTCAGTGGAAGCACTTCTATCAAATCTTGAATTCCGAATCGAGTGGAGTCCGTACGGAGCCCGCTCCGCTAGCAGTGGAAAGCGGGCGGAATTTTTCAATCAATGTTTAAACAGAAATTAATGTTAATATGAGTGTAACTGCCCTTATCTGTAACCTTATCCTATTTACCAAAAGGTTATCTAGAAGAAATCGCTGTTAGCGATAAGATCGCCTTTTGTGCCCAAACGGTTTTGATGGCAAGTTTTTATCAATGTTTTTTGTATTATTGTTGTGGTATAATAAAGTGTTTTGTATTGTGTATAGCCGCGAAGTCCCCGTTCCTGTAATTTTCCCGATATAAAAATTAGCCTGTATGTTATTCCAGACTATAATTTAACTGTGCTGTCAATTTCAACCCGATTCGTCAACCGTTCCGACGGGATTGAGCTACAAGCATCTAAACTTTCGCATTTATAGTACATATTAGTAGGATATTCAATTAGGCTATTCACGCCACCACGCTGTTGTATGTTGCATGTCGAAACATCTAAGCGCGTACTTGCAGGAGTACAGATCTACATCATCGTGCGGGTTTTTCAAACCCTCACGCGCGTTGTTGCGTTTTGTAAATTCACGGCGGCTCTGACTCATTTCATTCAAACACATGCCAAGCCCTTCTAAAATCACACACGGCACTGCGGGGCTCGGTATGCCATACGTTGCGTATCGCCTGCATCCACGCGCGGTCGGATGCATGTTTCTCCGTTTCTAGGCGTGTGATCTGCATGAACGCGCGTGGATGCATTTTCGGTGCGTTGGACTGTGCGTGTTTTCTATACAAACGGAGATAAGTACTTACATACAATATTATAACACGCATTCACGGCCTACGCCGTGTGGTGCGTATCAGTGTGAATCGCCTTAATAAACTCATAGCAAAAAAGAATCACGGTAGTATAAATATTCAATTCTTTAAATTATACTACACGTAATATTGTTATGTTCAAAAGTAAAAACTCGATTGAAAACATCAGAGCTACGATATCATCAATTTAAACAAATTGTCCTTCGCACAACGATCTTTCTCCGAAAGCCCCCAGAACGCTAGCTGCGTTCCACCGCTGTATAGCTAATAAGATGTGTTGCATCAAGTAAAGCCAAAGCGGGACTAGATCCTACTATCCCTCATGCGACGACCCCAACGCCCAACGCACGAGTTCCCGAACTTGGGCACACCACGGACTCGCCACCTCGACCCCAAATGGGACAAATGTACGTCGATCCTAGCACACTACTACGTATTGAAACACGTTGCATCTCGCACCAGTCAGCGAGCTTTTAATCGACTTCAAAAAAGGAAGAAGTTCTCAATTCGGTTGGATGTTTTTTTATGTCATGTTACGCGATAGCGCCATCAATGGTGGATCAATTTTGATGGTTATTTCTTTATTTGTTAGATCAAATGTAGAGACAGAAATCTAAATAAAATAGATTTCTGTAGGTAGATCATTGTTCAGAGGTTAAATTTTTTGAAATATGACAAAAAACTAAAATTTGCTTTTGATATATTCTTGGTTGAGTGTCCGAATTTAATGTTAAATTGAAGTTTAGTTCAATTGAATTGAAGTATGTTTTTCGGAGAAAATTAAGTATTTGGGATCAGCACAAACCCGTCATGTCGCTTGTCGTCTGACCTCGACAATCCGAGAGGCTCCAAAAACGCTCGACGCTACCCGCAGACACTAATAATGTCAGAAACTCAGAATGTCAATCTTTACCGGCACACCGTGTACAGCTGATCCGTATTAATGAATACAATAATACAAATGCTTTTTCACAATTTCTGTGTATTTTATTATAATAATAGGTACGTGGTCACAGTTTCATCGTCACAATCAAGTGTTCATAATCTAGTAGTGGATAGGCGTAGCAACAGTTCCATGATGGGGAGTCCGAGCCATTTGATCAGGTAGTAGGCAGCCGGCAGCAGGATGCTAATCTTGAGGCACGTCAGGGAAGGCCGGTTCATGTCCTCCGTCTCACCAATGCTGTCCAAGTAGTTCCTGAAGGTCTTCCTGAAGTCGTCGATTGTGGATACTGATTTCTAGGAAAGAACATGTTTTTGCCAATTACGGAATCGATTTTTATGATTGATGCTGACCACCTAACCCGATGTTAAGTTAAGCGACGAAGCGGCTTGCGATGGAGCGTGCTTACCTAGAAGAAACCGAATCACTCTCCGACTGGAAAACACCAAGATTGTAAACATCTCCAACGCATTTCACAGAGTCGAAAGCCCACTCGGGCAACGCGTTCCACAACCTAGACGTCCTTATCACAAAAGTGAAATCGAAACGTAATTCGGAGTATTTGGAATGTTAACCATAAAACGATGTCGCATTCTCGAGCTACGAGCTACGTCACTCTATACTATAACAAAAATCTAATACCACCACACTTTTTTCTATTTGAACGAGCAGGACATGTCATCATCATCATCATCATCAGCCGCAAGACGTCCACTGCTGAACATAGGCCTCCCCCCTAGATTTCCACAACGAACGGTCCCGCGCAACCTGCAACCAGCGGTTTCCAACGACCTTTGTTAGGTCATCTGTCCATCTAGTGGGAGGCCGTCCAACACTGCGTCTTCCGGTTCGTGGTCGCCACTCGAGAACCTTTCTTCCCCATCGGTTGTCAGTTCTGCGAGCGATGTGGCCTGCCCATTGCCACTTCAGCTTGCTTACTCTTTGAGCTATGTCGGCCACTTTCGTTCTTTTGCGAATATCCTCATTACGGATTCTGTCGCGCAAAGAGACTCCGAGCATAGCTCTCTCCATAGCTCGCTGTGTGACTTTGAGCTTTGTTATGAGGCCCACAGTTAAGGCCCACGTCTCAGTTCCATAAGCCATCACTGGCAACTTCGGCACATCTTTGAGTCCAATATACCCCAATGCCTAAAGACAAAAGTCTTTAACCAATGCGTGTTGCCAGTGATGGCAGGACATGTGCCTGTTGGCAAACAAGACTCCTGCCCATTACAGCACAGTGTGACGTAGCTATTGGAACAAGAGTCCCAATCATTCCATTTACTCCCTGCATTGCCAATTTCGCCTATTACTGGCTGGCATATTTCGCCTATTCGCCTATTATAATTTGGCTGTTGCGGAGAATCAAATTATTATGCCTTGTATTGTAGATACCTTAGTGAAGTCGACGTTAAATACGTTTGCTCTGCACAGTGGGCAAATTATGAAGACAGGCCTGTCTGTAGAGTCCCAATACTTTTCCAAGCATTCCTCACAAAACTTATGACCGCAAGTCAACAATGCCGGATCGAGAATCCTCGAGAGGCATATGCTGCAAGTGAGGATTGAAGAGTTCCTCGACCCGATGCCTTTGCTGTTGGTTACGTTTGATGACGATTGGTTCTCCCTAGCCATCTCATACACTGAGTCACTCATTTTGAAGGAAGGTTTATGGCGTGTTCGCACTCAAAACATGGTGCGACCACCGCTGTATATCATGAAATTGCTGCTATTTCTGGCATTAGTTGCTTTTCTTGGACTTTTTTAATTTAATTAATTTACTTGTTTTCATGATTATTGACGGATTGTTGACATGTTTTTCATGATCTTTGTTGTCGTTCTATATGTCGCACCAAGTAGGTTTGTTTTATCACAATCGTTTAAAAAGTTTCTACCAGATCACGTTATGGGAATAGATTGGAATAGATATAATGTTTAAATAAAAAAGAATTAGTCCAGCAGTTAGGTTCTTACGTTTGTCAAAAATATTCTACCAACACGTATTTTTTTCTTTAGTTTCACAAACAAACAAAATTACGAAGATACAGTTTAGAAGTTTCGAATGACGCCACTTCATTATACGATTTTTACGAAGACATGACGTCACAAATTCCGGAAGTTAGTTTGATGATCTACATCGTAGTAATTTTTTTACAAATTCATAAATAACAAAAAAGTTTCCATGGTAATGCCCTCGAGATTAACGAATTAATGCCCTCCTCTGATTGTAAGCCACTCAATTTGGCGCCTTCAAAACATTTGCCCTATTTACAAGCAATTTCGCAAATTCGCAAGTAAGGACGCGTAACTGTCTGTATACTTGCAGTTACTCGTACAAGTACTTCTCACACAGAATCTGTTAATGTGACAATTTTTAAACGTATTCTAGGCATTGCGACGCATGTCTTCGGTACTTTAAGTACTCTACTTTCGGTACTCTACTGAGAGTTCATCTGAACATGAATAGTGCCACTGGCTTGCGCTAGACTGCCGCCATTTTCAACTGATCTGTCCAGCGAGTGTGCAGTGTGATTGCAGTACCGCCGTTATCGAAACTTTTAACACAAGGCTTATGCGAGCTAATTAAGGTGACAATTATTGAGCCTGTCATTTCAATAAAAAAATTTAGACACATGTAGAAATCAAACTAACTCAAAAGTCGACCCATATCACAAAATTTGCCATAACTGAACAGTTATGAGACAGATGTGACATTGTTTTAGAATGAAAAGTAACGCGGTTATTACACATATTTAATTAAGACACGGGTAACTCACGTGTGATATGGTCGGTCCAGACCCAGACCGAAACAAATTTAGGCCGCGTCCGGCGGCCTTTTTCAAGGCGAATGCACGCGCGTGATCGCTTCCGGTTTGGCAGTGCCAAACCATATTCCACGTTTTTTTTTTCGTACGGAATTTAAAGGTGCAGTTTCGCGACGCTACCGCGACACGAGACCGAGACCGGAGACCGCGACAGGCACTTGACATTATAGAATTGTATGGGCGCCAGTTCGCGCCGAGACCGCGACAGGAGACCGAGACACGTGTCGCGGTTGCGGCGCGAACTGGTGTCCATACAATTCTATACTTAATGTCAAGTGCTTGTCTCGGTCACCTGTCGCGGTCTCAGCGCGATCTTGCACCTTTAGACAGTGTAGCGTTAGAAAATAGCAGCATAGACGTAAATTACATAGAAACATCCTGATTTTGGCAGGTGGAGGACGCCCCGGCAACGGCCGAGTCGTCGGAGCCGCAACTGGTAGTGTGGGGCACAGACGTCGCCATCGCTGAGTGCCGCGAGAAGTTCGTGCGTTTCGTTCAGCGATACGTCGAGCCAGACGCCGTCACCAACGAGCCGCTTTACGAGCTGAAACTCGATGAGGTAGACTGTCTTTCATTATAAACAGGCCACGAAATGTACCCACTTATGAGACTCTGGGCTTTCTGTCGCAAGGAGAGAGTCAAGGACACTATTAATCACGCTGGTTGGTTATTAGTGCGGGATGGTGGATGACCTCTCGAAAGATTCTAGGTGCCTTACAATGTTTTCCACCACCGTCTTTAAGTTACGTTACGCACAAGACTTTGAAAAAACAAGGTCAGTTGCATTGGTGGTTCAATAGAAGAATGCTCGCCTGCCATTGATTGATGAGCATAAACGATTCAAAGCATTCTTGCAAGAGTTAACAAGGTAAGACCTTGTATACCTTGCGTATTTACTACGCTAATAACGTGCCTGTTGGCAGAAAATACAGGTACATGTCCTTGAAAGATATCCTTCTTGGAACGTATTTATCTAACTTAGCTGTTGAAGCCATTGCTTCTTGTGAAAACAAATGTTCACGTGATGATGAATGAATACATCAAATTATCTTCCACAGATCAACACATTAGAAGAGCCGTTCTTAGACGTTGACTGCGAACACGTGAAGGCATTCGACGCGAAACTGCATAGGCAGCTGGTCTGCTACCCACAAGAAGTAAGTTTTTTTAGAAGTAAGATTCGACACGAATCCAACACCACCCGGTGTTGGATCGCAAGTCAATTGATGTATGAAGTAGACTGGAAACCGGTTTATTCTTGATGTGATACCATAGATAGACTTTATAACATAGATAAACTCAATTAAAAACCAACTGAAGAAAGTAGGTATAAATAAACTGTATCATTGACGATTTGCATAGAAATCAAATCATTACCTAGTACTGCACTCCATCGTCCAGTGATATAAGACATATAATTTCTACGCCTTGTAATTTCACTGGAAACATCATTGCCGTTCTAAGCGGAACACAGTGATGTTTTCACATTACTGTTTGTTGGTAGGTATAACTGGCGAAGGTGTGGTACTTCCCCAGGCGTACTCAGCAAACAGCAAAGAGTCCTACCCTTGAATAAAGAATTAGTATATAGATCACGTTTTTCCTTTGTACCAATCGTAAGCAGATGAGGTGTATTTTAGCTATGGCGACATAGTGATATGCCGCATCAAAAGTATGACACTTCCACAAGAGCGATCAGATCCGTGGTTTCGGTGTAAAGCGTTTGTTGTAACTCGATACGTAATATATGTACTCTCTTTGGTCCTACCACTACTAAATAAAGATGGATGTTGATTATGTCTATAAGAATAAGGTGTATATTCGGATGCGCGCAGGTGGTGCCCGCGTTCGACGCTGCGGTGAACGAGCTATTCTTCGAGAAGTACCCGGCAGCGGTGTTGGAGCATCAGATTCAGGTGCGGCCGTACAACGCGCCGCCGCGGCATATGCGGGACCTCAACCCGGAAGGTACGTTCAGCTATTTACATTTGTCTGGAAGAAATCGCTGTTAGCAATAAGGCTGCCATTTAATTTTTTTTCGTGGGCATAATGAAGTGGTAGACTGTATGTAACGAAATGTTGAAAGTGAGTGAAATTTGGAACACCTTTAAGTTATAGCCTGGAACAGCAAATAGGCTACTTTTCATCGCGAGATAATATCGGAAACTAAATCTTCGGGTAAGATCGCGAAGTTAGTGGTAAAGCCATTTAATTTTTTCTTGGAGGTATCCAAATCATTACCTAACTTAGAACTCATCACCCAGAGATAGCTTAAGAGCCGGTATATAATCTAATACCCCGTTTACATTATTCCAGTCCAGCGATCGAATCCCGCGCTGGATTGCTTACTGGAATAATGTGAACGGGCACTGGAAAGCATCAATCCAGTGCCAATGCATTCCAGTGGCGGTTAGTAATCCAGCGGTGGATTCAACCGCTGGACTCGAATAATGTAAACCAGGTATAAATCTTATAATATTCCTGAAACCTAATTGATTTGAATCAAACCAGAACACAGTAGCACTTTATCGTAGAATAACTGGCAAAGATGTGGCTCCACGGGCGGACTTTGCTCTCTCTACTCAAAAAGTTTGTACTACAAAAATGTACACGTAAGATAAAATAAGATAAGAAAACTCTTTATTAAAAGCTAAAAAGCAAAAGAAAGACAATAAGCTTAACTTAACACGTATGTAAATGTTATACTATGTGTTCCAGATATCGACCAACTGGTGACGATATCGGGCATGGTGACGCGAACGTCGACGATCGTCCCCGAGATGCGCGAGGCGTTCTTCCGCTGCGCCGTGTGCGCCGCGCCCGCCGTCGCCGAGCTGGAGCGCGGCCGCGTGCCCGAACCGGCGCACTGCGGCCACTGCAACACCGCGCACTGCTTCCAGCTCGTCCACAACCGCTCGCACTTCAGCGACAAACAACTCGTCAAGCTGCAGGAGTCGCCCGGTAATCTTTAACACTGCTTTTGTATTATATTTATAGTGTGTACGGGACACTCTATAAATCTTCCATAGACAATAAATACTATGAGACTATAACCTATTATGTACTACACACCACATGTATTGTGTAAACACTACAAAAACATTGTAAACTTTCTCTGAAAAAACAAAAATCTACTTGTATTCAAAATTACACTGAGATACTTGACCAAATTTCATATTTTTTTGTGAAATCAACTAAACACACTGCTCTAATTAAACAGCAAGTTACTATTATTACATTGTGTATCTACAAAATTTTTAGATTTTTATTGATATTTCAGAAACAGCTACACTTTGATTTCGATAAAATTTGTATGAGACTATCTTTGAAGTATCGTGTGATCTACTAAACAAAAAAGTACTACTAGACATACAACTCGGCAAGCTGCAGGAGTCGCCCGGTACTCTCCGCTCACTCTCTCACTCCCACATACTGCGCTCCATCACCCACTATGTACTCCCCTCACTGCAACACCGCGCACTGCTTCCAGCTCGTCCACAACCGCTCGCACTTCAGCGACAAACAACTCGTCAAGCTGCAGGAGTCGCCCGGTACTCTCCGCTCACTCTCTCACTCACACACACTGCGCTCCATCACCCACTATGTACTCCCCTCACTGCAACACCGCGCACTGCTTCCAGCTCGTCCACAACCGATCGCACTTCAGCGACAAACAACTCGTTAAGCTGCAGGAGTCGCCCGGTACTCTCCGCTCACTCTCTCACTCATACACACTGCGCTCCATCACCCACTATGTACTCCCCTCACTGCAACACCGCGCACTGCTTCCAGCTCGTCCACAACCGCTCGCACTTCAGCGACAAACAACTCGTCAAGCTGCAGGAGTCGCCCGGTACTCTCCGCTCACTCTCTCACTCATACACACTGCGCTCCATCACCCACTATGTACTCCCCTCACTGCAACACCGCGCACTGCTTCCAGCTCGTCCACAACCGCTCGCACTTCAGCGACAAACAACTCGTCAAGCTGCAGGAGTCGCCCGGTACTCTCCGCTCACTCTCTCACTCCCATACACTGCGCTCCATCACCCACTATGTACTCCCCTCACTGCAACACCGCGCACTGCTTCCAGCTCGTCCACAACCGCTCGCACTTCAGCGACAAACAACTCGTCAAGCTGCAGGAGTCGCCCGGTACTCTCCGCTCACTCTCTCACTCACACACACTGCGCTCCATCACCCACTATGTACTCCCCTCACTGCAACACCGCGCACTGCTTCCAGCTCGTCCACAACCGATCGCACTTCAGCGACAAACAACTCGTTAAGCTGCAGGAGTCGCCCGGTACTCTCCGCTCACTCTCTCACTCATACACACTGCGCTCCATCACCCACTATGTACTCCCCTCACTGCAACACCGCGCACTGCTTCCAGCTCGTCCACAACCGCTCGCACTTCAGCGACAAACAACTCGTCAAGCTGCAGGAGTCGCCCGGTACTCTCCGCTCACTCTCTCACTCCCACACACTGCGCTCCATCACCCACTATGTACTCCCCTCACTGCAACACCGCGCACTGCTTCCAGCTCGTCCACAACCGATCGCACTTCAGCGACAAACAACTCGTTAAGCTGCAGGAGTCGCCCGGTACTCTCCGCTCACTCTCTCACTCATACACACTGCGCTCCATCACCCACTATGTACTCCCCTCACTGCAACACCGCGCACTGCTTCCAGCTCGTCCACAACCGATCGCACTTCAGCGACAAACAACTCGTTAAGCTGCAGGAGTCGCCCGGTACTCTCCGCTCACTCTCTCACTCATACACACTGCGCTCCATCACCCACTATGTACTCCCCTCACTGCAACACCGCGCACTGCTTCCAGCTCGTCCACAACCGCTCGCACTTCAGCGACAAACAACTCGTCAAGCTGCAGGAGTCGCCCGGTACTCTCCGCTCACTCTCTCACTCATACACACTGCGCTCCATCACCCACTATGTACTCCCCTCACTGCAACACCGCGCACTGCTTCCAGCTCGTCCACAACCGCTCGCACTTCAGCGACAAACAACTCGTCTAGCTGCAGGAGTCGCCCGGTATTCTCCGCTCACTCCCTCACTGCAACTCTTCCATAAATACTAAGAGTCCATCATCTACCTACTATGTACGCACACTACATATCACATGTACACTACAAAAATAATGTGATTTAATAAAAATAAAAAAATAAATTAGATACTCAACAAAATTTCATAATTTCTGTGAAGTTATGAAACAACTAAACATGCTACTCCAATGAAACAGCACTACCTCGTTGTTTCGATACATTATCGAGATAAACAATTAGCTTTTAAATCATTAGATTTTTGTTGATATTTCAAAAACTGCTACATCGATTTCGATAAAATCTGTATGGGACCACTTCTAAATTAAGATCTACCAAACAAAAAAAAAACATCAAGATCGATTCACAATTGGTGGAGCTATGACGTAACAAACACAAAAAGTATACAACTGAATGGAAAACCTTTTGTTATAGTTAAAAAATGTACAAACTGGCTTATTTTGAGTGTGTATTTTCTTCCAGACGACATGCCAGCCGGCCGCACGCCCGCCACAGTTAGCATCATGGCGCACGGCGCGCTAGTGGAAGCCGTGGGCGCGGGCGAACGCGTCTCGGTCACCGGCGTCTTCCGCGCCGCTCCCGCGACGGTCCACCCGCGGAAAGCAACCTTGCGCGCTCTGCATAAGACTCATATCGATGCGCTGCATTATAGGAAGGTGCATAGCGATCGGCTGCTCGAATCGGAGGAAGGGTAAGTAAAAAAATAATGACTTCTCAGGGGAGTAAGTTTAAGTATAGTGCTGTTAAGTGTAGCTGGGGCTCGGGGCCTGTTCTCACAAAGAGAGAAACTAATGGCCAAGTGCGGGTTGGCAGATGTCACATGTTTTCGAAAGCCGTCTTTCTTGGAACTTATCAGTTATGAATGAAGTTTTTTTGAAGTTTAATATTTTAGTGAACGTTATAACTCACTTCAGGTTAATAATTCTTGCGTTGAAGATATTCCTATTGTATGGTTGAAGATAGACTTCTTAGAACGAGGAGGAACTTCTTAGAGGAATACAGAGAATAAATATTAACTTCAAGCGTGCAACAAAACATGGAATGAAAAAAACAATGTCATATCAGTCACAAACACATAATTAGTTAAAATGACCATGAGTTTCAGTACATACTCGTCATAACATTTTCATTTAAAATCTGTCGTCCACAGTAAAGAGCACCGCTTTCCCCCGGAGCGTATCGAGGTATTCAAAGCGCTAGCGAGCCAGGCCGACTCGTACGAGCGTCTGGCGCGCGCCATCGCGCCCTCCATCTACGAGAACCTGGACATCAAGAAGGGAGTGCTTCTGCAACTGCTTGGGGGGACTAAGAAGAACTTTAACGCCGCGGGACGGACACATTTCAGGTAAAATCTAAAATTCTATGAAGTTGTAGGTACATAGTACAGTAACTCTTTATTGAAAGGCCTGAGTACCTACTCAGGCCTTTTTAGAGGCAGTTTTTTGATGTGGCTGTTTACAAGCCAAGCGTGAATCGGTCTCTTATTGTTAAGCAGAACTTCAATCACGATTGATTGACTTGATTTTGTTGATTCTGTTTTATTTGGTACATAATACTCCAGAGGTGATCCTATATCATTTTATCGAAATCATCATCATCAGCCATACGGCACTCAGCCCGATCCCCGGTCTTACTGTCTTTCGTATATCGTCACTCCATCTAGTCTCAGGCTCTCAGGGCGTCCCACACTACGTTTACCGATTCGTGGTCTCCACTCCAGAATCCATCTACCCCAATGGTCATCGGGTCTGTGACAGATGTGACCGGCCCACTGCCACTTCAGTTTGCTTATACGCTGAGCTATGTCGGTAACTTTAGTTCTCTGTCTAATTACTTCGTTTCGGATGCAATCCCTCAGAGAAACCCCAAGCATAGCCCTTTCCATAGCTTGCTGACCGACCTAGAGCTTTTGGACCATTTGCACTGTCAGTGTCCACGTTTCGTCTGTTAGCACCGTAGGTTATAACGGGTAGGACGCACTGATTGTAGATTTTTGTCTTGAGACTTTGTGGGATGGGTGACGAGAAATCGAGAAAACTCTACGAAGTTTTCAAAATGCTGCCCAACCCAACTGGATTCTTCTCATGGCCTCTCTCTCAAAGCTACTCTTATCCTTGATCGAGCGTCTGCCCTAGGTAAACGTATTTCTGAACAATTTCAAGAGCGATTCCATTTACGGCAATCTGCCTCGGTGCAACGAATTCGTTGCACATGATTTTGATTTAATCCAAATTCATCCGGAGGCTGATGCGTTAAGAAGCGTTAGCCAGGCTGTCCAGCATCCGCTGCAAGTCCTCCAGCGGCTCTGGCATGTCGTCATCTGCGTCTGCGATGTCGTCTCCAAATCGTAGGTGAGAGATGTACTACCCATTGATATTTAGGCAAAGTCCTTTTTTTTTTTTTTTTTTTGCCCAGGGAAAATTCTTTATGAATTCCACCCAGCTTCAGGGCTAACCGGGTGGATATGTGGGATTCTCTGCTAGATAGCAGCCTACCCACTAAAAACCCTGGGGTGTTTCGTCCGTGCGCTTGTTTGCCGGAGCTACGGGAACGCTTTCGCACTCTACCGCGGCCCCGGCGGCGCAAGTCCTCCAGGACTCGTTCCCGTTTATAGAAACTTTTCTTTAGTTTGGCGCACAGGAACACTGCACGCGCCTTCACAAGGGTTATACTTGTGTAGTGGTGGATTCCCGTAAGTCCACCACCCAAGATCCCTTTTCACTCGCCATTGATATTTAGGCAAAGTCCAATCCAACCCGATCCAGCGTCTTAGTCATAGACATATCCTCTAGTGCGTTTGAGATTAAATTCAAGGAAATATAACATCCCCTTGTCTCACGCCTCGATGCAGAGGAATATGTTTCGTCTCATCAACATCATCAACAGCCCACTAAATGTTCCCACTGCTGGGACTCGGGGGCCTTCTCGCGCAAGGAGAGAGCTTCGTCTGCTGTTTTTGAATTTGGACCGCCATCGTAGCGGCGTCGTACAAACATCTCATCACCTCGATGTAACGCCAATCCACTTGGCATCGCTGTAAAGACTCCAGAACAGCCCCGGTTTCGACCGAATCAAAGGCCTTCTTATAGTCCACAAACGCTAAGCAGAGGAGCCGATTGTACTCTTTTGTCTTCTGTACAATTTGCTGCACCGTGTGTCTTTGGTCTATGGTGCTGTACCCACTTCGAAACCCTGGGCCTGTTCAAGAAGTTGAAACTCGTCGAAGTCTTCGGGCGAGGTGTTTTTCAAATATCTACAAAAAACTATAATTAGCTTACCCTTTACCTAGACGATATCATTGTATATTTCCCAAAACTTCCAAAATTTAGGTGATTGTCTGTCAGCTTGTCTTTTTTTTCTGCGAAAATGATAACCGAAATATATTTTTTGTTACATTTTTTTAGTCGTTCTACATTATAAACAGGTTTAAAACATCTTTAAAAATGACGTAATACTTGAACGTTTCCTAACTAGTAAATTTCGTTTCCAGATCCGAGATCAACATCCTGCTGTGCGGCGACCCCGGCACCAGCAAGTCTCAGCTGCTGCGCTGGGTGCACGGCCTGGTGCCGCGCGCGCAGTACACCTCCGGCAAGGGGTCCTCCGCCGTCGGTCTCACCGCCTACGTCACCAAGGACCCGGACACCAGGCAGCTGGTGTTGCAGACGTGAGATATTTTTATTATAGCCAACGATTTAGAGCTACTGATGTTCCCGGAGAATCCTGAAATTTGTAACAAACTGCGTCATTGTCTGTAGTGGAGTAATTTACACAACACCGTTCTTTTTGACCCTTTAGGATAAATCTATGGTTATAGCCAAAGATAATAGAAGCCATATTCTCATCATACTTGAGAAAGTTACGCTTGGTTTGTTAGAGAAAAGTGATGGGAGTACATTTTTACGATGCGCGCACACTGTTACGAAAAACCGTCAACATTTTCGTTTTTTTTTTAAATAGAGTGACGAGACGAGCACGACATGTGCCTATGGTAAGCAACATGCCTGCCCATAACAGCACAGTGACACACAACTATTGGAGTATAAAGAGTCCAAATCATAACCTAACACTGCACTGCACTCGTAATCCAGAGATATAAGATGTTTTATCTCTATGCCCTGTAATTACACTGGAAACATTGCGCTTCAAACCGTAACACAGTAATGTTTCCACATTACTACTTGGCGGAAGAATAACTGCTAAATGTGTGGTACTTTCCCAGGCGGACTCGGCAAAGACTTCTACCACTACAACTAAGTGTTTAAGTAACGTAGTAATGCTTCCCCATACAGCTAAGCAATTTTATGGTAAGTTACCGCTGGTGTAATCGGGAGAACGGAGCCTGCCGATCTGGAGCCCCGGGCTCAAATCCCACATGCACCACTGTCTTTTCGTCAACAAGTCATGTGCGTAATGCTGCTAACTTAAGACGGTGAAGGAAAACATTGTGAGGAAACTGACATGTACCTAGAATCTTGCGAGGTCATGTGTCATCCACCAACCCGCACTGGGCCAGTGTGATGGATTTTGGCCTTGACTCTCTCGTGCGAGAGTAGGACCTGAGTCCCAGCAGTGGATAAATAATTAAGTGTAAAATGAAATTAATTTACAAAATTGTGTTACTATATGCGCGACTGACGAAACAACACAACAAAACAGCAACTTACTAACTTTAATTTGAGTTACTTTGAATATAAAGTAGAAGAACAGGTACTAAAACAGTATCTCATCACTCATCAGTAGCAAAGTTTTTTATTCTGTCGTTTTATAATTCGCCCTCTCCATCAGGCGATTTATTGTCCAACTCGGGCCCATTTCAACTTAAAAAAATCTATCTACCATTTTACAGAGGCGCCCTGGTGCTTGCCGATAACGGAATTTGCTGCATCGACGAGTTTGACAAGATGAATGATTCTACTCGCAGTGTCCTCCACGAAGTAAGTTATCAAGATTATTAAATATTTACATTATATTTTCTGCAGGTTTTTGAAGAGAAAACTGCTTTTGGCGCACCACAGATAGATTTTTCGTGGGCTGTGTTTTTTTTGCCTCAAGCGTCACGTTCGGAAATGGAAAAAATCTTCAGGTAAACTCGGGGCCATGGTCATGGATGGCCACGCCTTCCGTTTTCACCCGCGTAGTTTCCAAAGGAGCTGAGCTGAAATTCTGAGTTATAAGTTTTCACTTCTATCGGCAGTCCCGATGACTGCCAATTTTTTATGTTTAGGCGCGTTGAACACTTTGTTAGAGGAAAATTTAATGAGTTCGCGTCATCGTTATGGTCTTATGGTGATTGTAGCGTCGGAGGGCGGCGAAGCAACGATGCACCGATGCCATGCCATGCATTTGCTCCACCCAAAAACAAAGAAGTGTACACCAATATTTATTTATTTTGTTTCAGGTGATGGAACAGCAGACGCTGTCCATCGCGAAGGCAGGCATCATCTGCCAGCTGAACGCTCGCACCTCGATCCTGGCCGCCGCGAACCCGGCGCAGTCGCAGTGGAACAAGAACAAGACGATAGTCGAGAATGTGCAGCTGCCTCATACACTCATGTCCAGGTATATATCTTAACTAGCAGCGCATCGCAATTTTACCCGGGTAGTTCCCGTTTCCCGTTATTTTCCGGGATAAAAAGTAGCCTGCTTATGTGTTCTTCCAGACTTTAATCTACCTGTGTTCCAAATTTCAGGCTGATTTGTTCCATCATCCAAACATTGGCATGTATGTATATGTAATATTAGTAGGAAATACAGGTGGTGAAGTAATAATCTATACCAATATTATAAAGCTGAAGAGTTTGTTTGTTTGTTTGTATGTTTGTTTGTTTGAACGCAAGGATCTCTGGAACTACTGGTCCGAATTGAAAGATTCTTTCTTTGTAGGATAGTCCATTTATCGAGGAAGGCTATAGGCTATTTAACATTACGCTACTATCAACAGGAGCCGAGCATGAATGAAAAATGTTACAAAAACGGGAAAAAATATTGCTTAATGAGAGCTTTCGTTGCGTGACAGCATATGTCATATTTTAAAGGATGCGTCATTAGAACCTATAGAAGCCGAATTTGTTCAAAATTTGAATTGGTACGACCAATTTTCGATAGATGGCGTAGCAACGCGCGCGCGTTCAGCTAGTGTAATTATACTTTACTGGTTACTGGTAATCAACCTACATTCCTTTAAGGGCGGGCATGTTCTGTATGTTCAAACAAAAAACTCTTGTTCTACAACTTTGTTGAAACTCCAATACATAACCAAAAAAATATGTAGTAAGATACTGTAACAAATTTCATAAATCCAAGGAAGTCAAGGGTAAATCAAAATGTTTAATGTTGTCCAATGATTTCAACCAACCCATTATATCACATTTAACAAACACAATGTTTGACCTATCCTTCCAGATTCGACCTGATATTCCTGGTGCTGGACCCTCAAGACGAGGTGTTCGACCGCCGCCTGGCCTCGCATCTCGTCTCGCTCTACTATAAAGACTTCACCGATGTCGGCTCGCAACAGGACGAGGATATGATTGTGAGAGACTAATGTTTTTACTATATCAGATGCTATTAGTACAAAAAATAAATATTAGTGGACATATTACACACATCTAGCCCCAATCTAGGCAAAGGTTGGACTATGAGAGCCAGATAGCTGATATACTTACATAATTTTCAAGAAATGCTTAATAGTCATAGATTATTAGGAATAATGCAATTACTGCCAAAATGACTGAGCTTTTCTCGGTTTAAACACTGTTAAAACGACGGCTGTTAACAAAAAAATTTAGCTAGATCGATTTATCAACCCCGAAACCATTAATTTAATTTACTTATAGTTACAATCAAATCAACAAAAATAAAAACATTATTACATCAATCAATTTCAAACAACCTACTCTTGAGCTGATCCCGGCTGATTTGCGAAGGTACCCAAAACGCTAGCTGGAGAAACTAATTTAATTTTTTTAAATTATGCCAAAAATACATTGTGTCAATATAAAAATAGACATAACACACACTATCATGTATTCGACAGACACATGATCAAATTTCGT